>OY979676.1:14717101-16020924 GCA_963855955.1 Luperina nickerlii | reverse complement strand
ATTTTAAATAAAAAATATGTACGGTCCTCATTATGATCTAACCAAGATAAGGTCAAGACTTTAAAAGAGAGTAATATGATCTCTGAGTTTGTTTCGGTGTCATTTATCAGATTAGTCGAATATAAAACACTGACCTCGCCTAGTTTTTTAACTAGTTTTTAACAAGTAAAAGTGTATATTAGTTTTTGACGAGTAGAAGTGTTTATTAAAAGCAATTTACAGAGTTAACATCGTTTATAATTTAAAACATAACATGTAATTGAGGAAATTGTCGTGGGGAAAGTTTTGAATATGAATGTGGTTAATTATAAAGTAAGAAAAAATCAACATCTTTTTAATAAAGTAAGTGATAGACATAATTTTAATACTAGAAATAAAGATAAATTAGATCAACCTTTTTTCAGATTATCTAAAGTACACACATCTTTTATGGGGTACTGTGTTAAATGCCAAAACAAAATACCTTGTGACATATTGCAATTAAATAAAAGAACATATAAAACTCATATTAAAAGTACACTATGTAAACAAGGATATTACAAATTAGAGTCTTATATCCAAGATAAGAATGCTTGGAAACATGCTGGTCCTGCTCCATAGGACAATCTAGTGTCTAGACAAAATCAAACAGGTTCCTAATTTAATTTATATTTAAAAAAAAATATGACGTTGTTTTTTACAATCTACAGTAACTCACACACTCTGTCTTGTTAAAATTCTAGAAAAATTATCTACTTTTCCAATATTTGTAAATATGTGAGCACCATGTATCTATCACATAATTGATTTACCTGTAATTGCTTCATTTTTTATTATTTTTATTTTGTTTGTGGTAGACTTCTTTTATTCTAGGTGCATTGTCTTCACATATAATTTTATTATATTATGTATACAAAACCTTGTAAAACATTTTAAAAGAGTAACGGTGGAGTTTCTTGCGCATTCTTTTCCATACGAAAACTACCTTTTGGTTGGGGCGACTAGAATCAATTCAATTTTACTGTAAGTTTTGACGTTCAAAAGTGCCTTTAATGTGCCTATTTGAAATAAATGATTTGACTTTGAGAGGAAGACCAAGAAAATGATGGATGGGCTGTGTGAAAGATGATATGGCAAGAAAGGTTGTGACTATTGAGATGACGAATGATTGAGATCTATGGAAGTAAAGACATGCTGCGCCGACCCCAAAGAAATTGGAATAAGCGCAGGAGGATTATGTTGATTAACATAACTCGTGTACAGTACCCGGCGATAAATATTGCACATCGACCTTTGGAAAGAGACAATCGGCTAATTTCGGCTTCGTAGAGCGTTATCTCTGTCGCAGGAAATACAAACAGTCCGGTATCTATTAGGAGCTGTTAAAACAATTATGATTTGCTTCTTTTGATAATTATTATTTTTATTCTTTGTATGAAATACATAAAAAGGTAAAGGTCGATGTGCAATATTTTATCGCCGGGTACTGTACTCTAGTACTAGATTACCTTGTTAGTTATTATTAATGAGCAATTAATTGCAGACAATAGGTCACTACTTATGTAATTTGTCACTAATTACTGTCGAAATGGCTAGCATGCAGTTAGAATTTAATTGATATTAATAATGACTGCTGATAAAGTAGTTTAACCTTATCATAGCAAATATAAATGGAAATTTTATTATTATCGAAACAAGGTTTTGCTCGACAGATTTCATTTAGTTTGTGGAGCTTTTGCAAAAGAAACCAAGTGATCTGCAAAAAGGTATGTTTTATTTTAATATCTAAAAACGTAGCTTCTTATTTATCTTATGGCAGCACTCAAATAAGGCATAAACAAGGAATAATATTACTGAATATTTATAATATAGCTGTTCGATGATGCTACGCGGCGTAGCTGACGTAGCTCGTAGCAAGGAATTCGTAGCGTCAGCTACGTCGTAGCAATGCAGTCGTGAATTACACAGGACATGCAGTATGGACTATAACTTACTAGCGACGCACCCCTGCTTTGGACGGTTTTTACGAGTTGACAAATAAACGAGATTTCTTATTATTATGTAAGTTAATTATTACCTTTCAGAATAAATTCTCTAAATGATGATAAACACTGCATCAAAATTCAATGCAGAGTTTAGAAGAACAATCTCGGCTATACAGACAGACGCGACGAATGACTTTAAGTTATAATATATTGAGAAAATAGATTACATAATTAATGTCCCAGTAGAAACTGTTATACAGCCTTCCAAGAAACTCAGGTGAGCTTTTTGACAGAAACATGTTCGGAAGTAATTTTCAAGTACAGACTTATTACATTTATGTATTACAGAAAAGCTAATATCCGCGAATTATCGAAAAAACAGTTTTAGACATTTTGATACATTCAACTAAAGCATTCGAAACAGCCGGTCGATTCTGTAAAAATCTCACCGTGAAAACTTAGGTGAAGTGAGTTTGCTTTTTCTAGGAATTGACACTAATGACAGCTCACTCCACGCTCACTTCACCTAAGTTTTCACGGTGAGATAGTTACAGAATCGCACTGCTGTTGTTTTTTTTTTCAAATAAATAAACATAAATGAGCAACAGCGCAGTTAATAAACCACTGCACCGCAAATTTTCCAATAGCTTCGTAGTCTTGTTTTAAAAAAGTTCGTTCGACCATTAAAACCTGTAAATGGGCCCGCAATTTCGATGTCGACGTCGCGTCGCCCATGTTCCCATTAGTAGGTACCAGGTCCCACAGACATGTGGTATCAACGGCCTGTAATTGTTTACCGAGTGCATTTTAGGGTTAAGGTAAAGTTATAGGAGGGAATAAGTTGTGTAAATAAAAATGCAAATAGGTTTGCCATATTGGTATTAATTAGTTTGATGATAATTTGAATTAAATCAGTAGTTCAAAGGAGATTGAAGATTTTTATATGGAACCTGGCATCCCTACCAGTCAGCCGTTTTGTTTTTTTTTTTCAAAATGGTGACCACACATGAAACCTCTATAGACACTATACTCGTAATAGACACTTTACGGGATTTGGTCTCATTATGTTTTCTGTTTGCAATGATGTCAGCTATCGACTTATGCAGGATTAATGCGTGGCCGCCATTTTGAAAAAAAAAATGGCGGACAAGTAGGTATGCCACGGACCTTCAAAGCCCTTTTCGTTTGTAAAATTTCAACTAAATATATAATAATCAGATAAAATTTGAATAAAATTTTTGTATCGGTATAGTGGGGTCACAACAACAGTAAAATAAATTAACTTTAACAACAGTGTGAAGGAATATTATAATAATTTACTTAGGGCTGATTTTAACACAGTCAGATATTTTATTCGTGGAATAAAATTGACGTCTGACAGTTCTGGTATGGAAAAACTATCAAAAATTTTAAGGCTTATTTTAGGTATAAAAGTTTGGTGGTATGCGACCTTAGAATGGTTTAATTGAAATAAATGCTTTGAGTTTGAGTTAGAAGTTTCAAAGTAACGGTTTCAAGAGCTTTTGTAAGTACCTACCTACCTAATTTTCTTTATAATTATGTTTGGTAGTTTACATAACATATACTGCTGGCTGCTGGGATACAGGTTTTCTCTCTGTGAGAAGGAGTGGGCCGTAATCCACCACGCGAGCCCAGTGCGTGTTGTAAACGTGTGTGAATCAAAAAATCTAAGACCTGTGAGTTCTTCACAGGTCTTAGATTTTTTGGTTCTAAGACATGCCGGTTTCCTCACGACGTTTTCCTTCACTGTTTTAAGAACAGTGGTGATGGGTGAAATTGCATAAAATTAAGCTCTTGTCTGGGTTTGAACCTATGACCTACAACTCGTAAGTCAGTGCCGTTACCGCTGGGCCACCAGTGCTCAGCTTGCTAGCTTAAACAACAACCACTCCTCTTTTAAATTGTATGAATTTTTTATTAAACAAAAAATAATTACATTCATAACGTGCACACAAGGCAGCCTTTGTCAATAACGCCGAGTAAAATCCACAAAATCAAAAATCAATATGCGTTTCACCATTTTGTACCACATCGGCTGGGTGCACAGTTAACTGGAAAGCTTGTTAAGGTGACTATATGACCTAAACCGCGATCTTTGTCGGACTGCATAGAAAATAAAGAGAAGCGCGATGACACAACGCTGGTAATTTATTACAAAATATGAAGTAATTATTTAATTACAAAATAGTACATTACTTCAGAGGGAAGAAAGTGATAGTTCCATACCGAGATTATGGCATTTGCGCCACGAGCTTGCGAGGGGCGCAAACCATTTGAGGTATGGAACTGTACTTTATCCTGAGGGATGTATAGTGCTTTTTATTACACCTACGAGGAAAATTATCATAGAAATGTTTATATTTAGTTAAAAGTACAATTATTAAAAGTGCAGCTATTTTTTACACGACGCCTTAGTAACAAAAAATACTTAGGTACACGTTGAAGTGTATCAAAATCATACATAATCAGTCTATAATGTTCCCACTGGTGAGACACAGGCCTCCTTTCTGTTCTCAACCTCAAACCATTTATTTTCAATTAAACCATTTACAGGCACTTTTGAATTGTTAAGAAGTCCGCGTTTTATATACAAAAATAATTTCGTTTTTAATTTTCTGTATGCACCAAGGAGGTTGGTAACTGGTAAAAAAAAAAAACTGTATGTGGCCAGTAACAATTTACTTGAAATTTAATTAGTAGACAGTTAAAGTCTCTTGGCAGTGTGACTGCTGACAAATTAAAAAAAAAAGAAAAACCGGGTATGTAATGGAATTTCATACATACTTCCCACCCTTGGGTCTTGGGATTTTCATACAAACTTCCATACCTTCCCAAGTAGCACAAAATAGCTTTATAATCGATGGATAACAGAATTAGCATATTATTATAGCTTTATAAGAAGTCTACATATAGGCATTATAAACCACTATACAGCTCTAGTAATGCTAATTTGGGCCCCAAATTATACAGCCTTAAGTGTAAGAATGGCATTTTAGCAGCATTATATTGGTTGTCTACCGGAATGATAAACGCATTATAATGGGCTGTGAAAACAGGTTAAAGCAGTGCGCATATGTTAAATGCGGCTCTTATACAGCTTGTACCATTACAAAGGCAAAATAAAAAAATTTTCAAATATTATTTTTAATTTCTGTTATTATTAATAAATCTTGTGTAAAAAGAACATGGATACTTTCAACAAAAAAATATAAGTGCTACAAGGCAAGTAATTAAACTCTTGTTTTTGTTCTCTATGAGGAATTAAGGTTGCGAGTATCAGTTTACTGTGAAAGTATGTATATATTTGAATCAAATATTTCATGCGCCTTCAAATTAAAGAGCTATTTATTACAAAAATATTATAAAAATATGTGGAATTGTAAAAAAAATATGCTCTTACGAAGAAATCTTTAGTTTTAGTCATTATGATACCTGTATTGTACCGGCCGGTCAATACCATAGGTTGAAGTCCTTTCTAAAGGACTATTTACCATAAAATTAAATTTTAAATATTATCGATACAAAAAGCAAAATGGCGTAAGCATAATTAAAAACTTTAGGCATGCGGATGCCGGTATACGACTTATTGCTTGTTAAAATTCTTGTCATTATACGTTTGTATAGATAAAGGCTATATAATATTATGATGAAATGCTTTTAAAAAGCTGGCATTAAAACAGCACCAATGTACACCGTTAAACAGTTGTGACCCATGCAAAAGGTCGTTATAAAACATAGAGCAGTTTTAAAGAATTTTAAAATGCTTTTTAATAGCCTAAGCCGTAATTAATGCTTACATACGGCCTACACTTTTGTATAATGCTTACAGCTGTATTAGAAGCTGTATAGAGACATAAATTATGTCTAAAATAAAACCTTTAGCTGCACAAAAGATTGAAAAAGAGGATTATATAGCTTTAGGAACTACAAAGTTAATAAAATGCTGTTATACAGAAGCAAGACATTGCTAAAACCCTTCAAATTCTATAACGAAGCTAGAAGAAATTTTCTGGTCATCACTTTTTCCATTATATCGATTTTGTGTTACTTGGGTTGGGATGAAAGGATTTGAAGGGCGGGATAAAGGCGTTTCTTCCCTCTAATTGGTATAATTAGTATGTATTTTCAGAGCAGGTGTGATAAAAAATATATTGTTTGGACTAAAAAATTAAAACACTAGTGCTTTAGTATGTTGTTTGTAGAATAACATGACAAAAATCATAATGATTGTATCCATATTAGTATGGTTTTTACTGTAAAAAGAAAGTTTTTAGAGGTATCTTCATGATTTTTTTCCATCGTATCAAATTAGTTGTATTATGTTTTCAACATACTATCTACCTAGCATTATATATCCTGAAGAATCACACTAATGTTATAAAGGCGAAAGTTTGTGAGTGTGTGGGTGTGTGTGTTTATATGTTTGTCACTTCTTCACGCTCAAACGGCTGGACCAATTTTGATAAAATTTGGTATGGAGGTAGCTAACACACTGGATTAACATATACTTATTCGGGTGAAACCGCGGGGCGCAGCTAGTATCATATATTTTTCCTATTTGGTTTACTACAGTAAACCAAAAAAAAAACAAACAATAAACAATAAAACAGTAAACAATAAAAGTATATGATCGACTACAGTCGATCATATACTTTATTGTTTCTAAAACTTGCGTTTTTTGCGTTTAAGTCCTGTAAACCCCTTAAACCGGCCGGTTTAAGGGGTTCAGGACTTCAGGCCTGAAGTCACACTCAGCCTCTCACCGTAGGGCGCACTAATGAAGACCATTGTCAAAACACAAACACTGCCTCATTTTCTATTCCCATTTTGACAACCCTAACCCGCCAGAGTGCCACAGAAAAAACACACCCGATCATTTTATTGACGGACTGCGTGCAGACTTCATTTTCCGCGCAATATATTTTAATCTGTGTTATTTCGTAGGGACCAAAGTTTTACAAGACCTTGTTAAAAGCGTGTCTTTAGTAATTTCACTAAAAGGGGCCGGATCGGGTCGAGTGTCACATCTATATGTTAATTGTGATTTCGTGCACCTTCGCCCATGGTAATAGAGGCGCACATGTATGGAATTAACCATGAAGGGACTAAGTAAATAGGCGTTCGTGTTTTCACGAATGAAGTGTTTTTTTTTTGGGCTCGTTCGAATTCAATTGGCGTACTTGTGATGAAAGTGGCTTGACTTACCAAAGAGTACATGTTTCGTCTGTGAGAAAAGGTGTATAAAATACCTATTGTATTCATTTTCTCTTTTTCTGTTTTCTTTAGAAAGAAATTTCTTTTAGGTACAATTTTATCAGGTTGCTTGCTTGAGTGGGTTAGATTATATTACCTTTGGGCTTACCTCATTTATATTTCAAGACTTGGTTTTTAACTGACTTCATTTATTTTATAGACAAGTTACACACAAATCTACCTTGCACACTAACCCAGCATTTTCCTACCTTCCCTGTCAAAGTCGTAACGGCTCAAAGTGTCTATAAAAAGCGATACCAATAACTGTACTTAAACTCACTCGGTACTGAATAGACCGCAGCGCTAAGAGGGTTAGCGCACACTTTAATGAGAGCGAACGCGCGTTATTAATACTAATGGCAGTAATGACCGGGCCTTGTGCAGTCAAGATACGGAATTATACGAAACCGGTAAATACCGCACCACTTTAAATCTTTTATGAACTCCGGGGTTTAATAAAAATGAAATAGGTACCGGTACTGATGCTCATTTGTTTTTACTTTAGTTCGGATTGGTTTTATAAAGTTGGGAATTAATGCTTTGCAGTATCTATAATTTTGTTTTGTTAGTATACGGTGTACCGACTTCTTAACTAAGTCGTCGATAAGAAATGGAAAGTTAACTAAATTATAATGCTAGCCCGTAATGCATGGTAAAGTCCTTTTGTCATGAGGTACGAGTATTATAGTGATGGACCAAGTGTGTGTAATAACCTCTCGAAAATTTTAATAATATTTTAGGTTTCTTCTTCTTTGTATTCTTGTCAGAGCGGTCGTGGTCCTCGTGTAGTTTATTGTCTAGGGGCTGATGTGCTTCGCCACACGATTTCTCGTCGCCTACTTCTGTTTTTGGTATTCTCAGTGCACACACAAGGGATCCCCCACTGCGGATTTAATTTAGTTAGTCCATCACAGTCTAGTATAATATTTAGGTAATTAGAGTTAGGACTGTAATTCAGACCAAGGAAACTCATTGATTACAATGACGAACGGCACACATAGATCAATAGATCAATGATCATGTCTTTTATATTTCATGCAATAATGAGCTTGGCTAGCCTACAACTAACAAAGAGCTACGCAAATACCCTACTGATTGGTAGCGTCGTGTGTCGGGTCGTTGAGCTCCCTAAATAGGGTTGAGCTAAACGATAACTGATTTATTTGTACCGTCTCTCGGGATAGATCATCTAAGAGCTGTGATGGCTCTTTCCTTGAAAGGGTTTTTCAGATGCGGCCCTATATTGTGAAACTTTCATAATAGTTTAAACATTATGTTTAGATTTGAAAGAGAAGTGGTTTTGAGTTTACATAATCAGCCTATAATGTCCCCACTGCTGGAATACAGGAGTCCTCTTCATAAGAGGTAGTGGGCCGTAATCCACCACGGCCGCGCCCAGTGCGGGTTGGTAGATGTCATATGTCTTTGAATTTTTGGTTCTAGGATATGCCGTTTTCTCGCGATGTTTTCCTTCACCGTTTTGAGAGCTAGAGAGATGGAATTATTTACACAAAGTAAAGCGCCTCCCTGGACTCGAATCTACGACCTAACAACTCGTAAGACGGGTCTGATACCACTAGGGCACCACTACTCTCTTCGAGTTTGTTTGGACTTAATTCGCAAAGATTGTCGAAATATTTAGAAAAACCCAAAAATGTTAAACATCGACAAATAGAATCAAATAGTCTTTAGATTTAATCATCATTAGAAGTTCTAATTGCCATGACGATTAAGAAGTAACTTAACCATTAAAATTCAAAGTTCTTTTTCTTGACACATGTAGAATGTTTTAGGAAGGAGGAACTCGTGGCTAAATCTACATCCACACGGGTCGGTCAAAGGTTAAACTACGCTTGCCATGATCGGTGTGTGGATGGGTGACCATTCATAACATATTGAGACTCCCCTGTGCCTCGGAAAGCACGTTATCCTGGCTGTAGGTACTTGTACATCTTTGGCAGTCGTTACGGGTAGTCAGAAGCCCGAAAGTCTAAAAAACCAGTCTTACCAAGGGGTATCGTATTACCCAGCAACTGTGTTGTGAAGGTCAGGTAGGCAGTCGCTCTTTATTAAATACTGGTATTCAGCTGTATTCAGTTAGACTGGAAGCCGACCCCAACATAGTTGAGAAAATACTAGGCAGATTGATTGAATCATAATTTTGAAAACATAACTATTCAAACACATGTGACATCCAGCAAGCAGGAGCAGAGGGAATGTACCCTCTCAAAGAGAGGATGCCTGTGTATCAGCAGAGGCATTTAGACTAATATGAGTAATATTCTAACCATAATTTGGGAGTCTTCTTAGTAAGCGTGCATCGTTGTCATGAGCTCAGCCAAACCTTTAACTTTTTTATTCAGCACTGTACCGTAAACTGTCAAAAGGCGTAACTTCGTGGTATCTATGAACACACTCATTAATTAATCAGTCGTGCGACGTGACGAGGGTCATGTCATGACATTATGGATTATATTGAGATCCCGTGTTAGTGTTGTTGAAGTTTTAATCGTGTTTATATAGAGAAGGCAACACAAGTGTGGAGCGGAGTGCTGTGTGGGAGACATTTGCCCAGGAGTGGAACAATACAGGTCGAAAAAAAAATTAAAATAATGTTTTTTTTTAATCTTATTATCAGCCGAAATTGCATAGCGAGGAAATAATAGGTTAATGTGACATTCTAGAAGGGTTAGTTTTAATAATCACAAAATTAATTGGTGTATAATAATTTTAATCATTGACCGAAAGCGCATCTCCTTTTAAAGAAAATTTATCGCCAGCTGGTCGACACATCACGTGACACGGGCTGGGACGTTCTTTGGCCAAAGAACTAGCATTACCATTCAACGTGACAATGCTGCTAGTCTTCTGGGCACTTTTCCGGATGACAGAGATGCGGACGAGTACTTCGACGCCTAAGTGTCCTATGTTTTTTGTATTTATTTGTATGTGTATATATCATTGAAGTTCTCCGAAAGTTTCCTTTTGGAAAGTTACTTTTGATTATGAACAAGCTTTAGTATGTCCAAAACTGAAATATCGACAAAAGAGTTTCATTCATTTTAATTGGGTAGGTGTTACCCTTGTGATTATAATAACATCACGTTTATTAATATTTTCAGCAGTGTTGTGCCCACATCATAGCTAACACAAGTACCTAATAAAATTAGCCTTGTATGACAAAATTCTTTCTCCCTGAGCGGCAAAATTAAAAATTCACCGTTTTCAATAAAAATCTCGAGCACCGAAATATTGTTGTCTTTATGTAAATTATTATAATTTTCTCCAACACGTGAGTGAAAATTCAACGACTCTCACACTCCAAGTTACTGTGCGACTTACAAACATTTATGCCAAATACTTTGTAAGTACTTTTAGTATAATTGGAACAATTACATTTTACCACTTTTTGTTAAATTCCTGTGTTTTCGCTTTGATCTTTTTTTTTTTCTTAGTATTTTGGCACGGTCTAGTTTACTGAATGGAAATATGGAAATAGCTATAAATCATAAAATGAAAAGGAAATATTATAAAGCTTTAGTTTCCTTAGATAGCGATGAACGTTACACAACAACAACTATTCAAATACAGAGCGTTTTTTGCGCGCGGTCTTTTGTAACGCCAGCGGTCACACGTAACCTAATAGATCTAGAAAGAACATATTTCAGGGATTTAAAACACATTTTTTTTTTGTATTTATCACAATTATCATTACGTTAGGACAAAACAAAATTATAAAATCAAAATAATATTCGAATTTTCTTTGATTAGTAAGCAATTTGGCATCATCAATTTTCTTATATTTCTAACTTTCGCGTGCTTGCGTGCTTTTGACGCCTGCGCCGCGACTAAAACAAATGCGATCTATGCACTCTAGAGGGTGCGGGGAGGGGAGATAAACAGTTTAATTCGTGCACAGTGAAACAATGACAGGTTACTAGGATGGGAAATACATGTGACAAGAAATAACGATAGTAAGAACGAAAATGTACCGAGTGCGGTCGATTCGACGTCACGCGCCTGTTTGAAGGTTAATGTCAAATATTTGTGAAAATGACAGATTTTTATGACTGCCATTATAATATGACGGAACCGCTCTTTAAAAAAACCGTAGCCTAAGTGACTGAGAAAAGGTTGTTCTTGTCGTTTCGGCAAGGGTAGCGTAGGAACGCCCAGCTTGATGAACCAAAGACCTTATGAAGGTGGCTGGGACAGAACGGATGCGAAAGGCGGAGAATAAAGTCAAAGTCAAAGCACTTATTTCAAATAGGCACATAAAAAGAACTTTTGAACGTCCGATATTACAACAAATAGAATTGATCCTAGTCGCCCATTCCAAAAGGTAGTTTTCGTATGGAGAAGAATGGGCAAGAAACTCCACCGTTACTCATTTAAAATGTTTTGCAATATTTTGCATACATTAATTATACATATAATAATAATATGTGAAGGCGATGCACCTAAAATAAAATTACTAAGTATACCAAAATAGGTAAAAGAATTAATAATGAAACCATGACATATAAATTAATTATCTGATAGATACATGGTGCTCACATATTTACAAACATGGTAAAAGTAAACGATTTTCATTAAAATAAAAAATTACAAGTAATAAGTCAGGTGTGAGTTGAAGTAGTTACAGAATATAAATCAATTTAAAATAAAAAAAAAAACAATAAATTTACAATTAAATTAGCAACCCGTTTGATTTTGTCTAGCTCTAGACTGTAGATTGTCCTATGGAGCAGGTCCAGCAATAGGGTGTTGTAGCGCAGTCTGGGATAGGTCTAAATCCAACAGTGAACTGCGATACGCTGAGTTGATTGAACCTTCTACCAAGCTTTTTAATAATCTGTACAATAATTTAATAACAAATCCAATTTTCTATTTATAGTGAACGAAGAGAAACACAGTTAGGGCTACCGCACACATACAATTTTTTGTTGAAGAACTATTTTGGTGTATTTCATAAGTTTATAGGAATGCACTGCGATCATAGAACTTGCGCATATTGTCAACACGATAGTTGTTCGACAAAAAAATCAAATAGCCCAATCGATTTGCTTTTAATTAAAAAGTGAATTTAATAATTTAATTTAATTATATTATTATTCATTTATTGTATTTAATTATCATTTTATTTTATTTTCATCTTTCATCTATTTTTCATGCCGCCAGTCTCTTGGGTACGTTACCAGTCGACAGCGATGCGGATGAATTTTTCGACGCTATTTTTTAGTTTCTGTATAGTTTTAGTTAAGTTAGAACAACAAAGAAAACAAAGCACAAACTGGAACTTTTTTGTTACTGGACTGGAGTCTTCTTTCGGCAACGTTCAAGACAAAGTGCTACATACAATTATGTAGCACTTTGTCTTGAACGTTTCCGAAAGAAGACTGGTCGGTTTGTTTAGGATATAAAGAAAATCAATGATCGACTAATCAATTGTATGCACACCTCCATCGACTAAATAGTTTAGTTGGGTGGAATTCACGAGAAGTACACAACTCGACTAAATAGTTTAGTCGATGTAGAAGTTGTATGTATGCGCTAGGCCTAAGAAAACATTTGAGCCATCAATCCGTCAACGTCGTCAGGTGTGATAACAAGGTTGTGTACCGCAACGGCCTTGTTTTCACACCTGACGACGTGGGACATGGAAGGTCCAAAACATTGTTAACAACATACAATGTTTGTGCTCGCCAGTTTTGTACTATACTATTTCGGTATCGGTATCGGTATTGTTGTGATTGAATGTACGAGCGATGGAGTCGATTCGTGCTATCATGATAACGTGAACTTTATTTTTTGTTGGGATCTAAAATGTCTCTATATTGGGCCGAGATCTTTTTTTTTTTCGTTGAGAGTCGTCTCAGGTAGTCATAAGCCCGAAAGTCTGTAAAGCAATCTTACCAAGGGGTACCAATCATGTTATCCAGTAACTGGATTGTGAAGGTCAGTTATGTAGTCATTCCATGATGTTGGCAGGCAGTTACATCCGCACCGACCCCAACATAGTTGAGAAAAATCTAAGCAGATGAAGTATTTAATGTAAAGTCTGAGCCATTTCTATTCAGCATATACACACTCGTATTTTTCAAAGCTACGTTACAATATCGATTTCTATATTTGCTATCAAGAGCCCAGTGACTAACAACTAAATTGAGCAACGAACTATGATATTTGTTTTCTGTTATAACAATAATATAATTATATTATAAGATGGTTACTCTTAAGTCGCAGACGCAACTAAGAAAGCTTGCAAACTGAAGTGGCAGTAGGCTGGCCATGTTTGTCGAAGGATCGATGGCCAGTGGAGCAGATGAGTCCTGGAGTGGAGACCGCGGCGTATCGGTAAGTATAGTGTGGGACGCCCCGTAGCTAGATGGACAATGAGCTTTAGAAGGTGGCTGAATGGACTAGATGCGGAAAGCGGAGGACAGGGTGTTGTGGGGCAGCCTGAGAGAGGCCTATGTCCAGCGGTGGACTGCGATAGGTTGAGTTGATTGATACTCTAAAGACTAGGGTCTCTTTAGGTACAGACGCCAGCACATCAAGCTACTACAATCTGTCAAATTTCTTTGATAGATTTTCAACTTTATCGCTAAAGCGTAAGGTTCAAAGTTGATTGGGAAAATTTGACAGTTTCGGGTAGCTTGATGTGCTGGCATCTGTACTTAACCGAATGGTATCATGCGGTACCCTATGCGGATTTAAATTGTATAACAGATCACCTGTATTTCACCTGCACGTTTTGCTAGTTAATGTTAAGGCCCATGTAAGATGGCGCGAGCCTATTGCTACTAACCGGTAATCGAACACAGGACCTAATGACCACTAGAAAAACGATACAGGCAAAGGTAAAGAATACAATGTATAGTCTCTAAGTTACAAGAAGCACCAGCAAAACCTTACGACCAATTTTAAGGAACTTTGTTGGCTTATCTACCCAATATTTGTTTCTTAGCTTTACCTAAGACCTTAACATTATAATGCTTTCAGAAACTCCACGAAAACGAATTTCCATGTTACTTTGATCCGATCAAAATTGAAGGTTTATTTATCAGCTGTACCCGGATTTTTTACCGTCTTATAAATATTGTTTTTAAATTAATAACTTGTTTGCTTCTTTGCACAAGGTTTTAATGTTTCGACATAGTTATCCCGCAGAAGACTCCGGTTTGTATTGTAACTAAATAATTATACAGGGACATCAACACATATTCTGTTTCCATAGATTCGGTACATGATTCTGAACCATACATTTTGACCGCATAGGTAATTGCATTTTTCTATGAAACAGCAGATTTTGTTTTGATAGTCGACGAAAATTTTTACGCGACACTAGAATGAGGTGCTGAATTTATGGTTAAGGCTCCTACAAACAGGCGCGACACGCGACATAATTGCGCGCGACATAAAGGCACCGCTCGTTGCGCGACTTGCGGTGCCTTAGTGTCGCGCGCGATTTTATCGCGTGTTACGCCTGTTTGAAGGAGCCTTTACAGTTTGCGTGTCGATGTCGCTGCCAGCAAGTAGGTATATGATGTATTTGTTCAGAAAAATATGAAAGATAAATGATAAACCTAAGTAGCAACTTTCAATTAATATAACAATGCTAATATTGATACGGACACAATAATAATTAAATGAACTTTTGTATCTATTTCGATCCAATTTTTCAATGGCTACAAATTAATAATAATAAGTATAATTTTATAAACTTCTGGAAAAGTATAAACGTTAAAGGTCTTACTGATACGGCAAAGATATCTAATTTGTTAATGCGTAATTTGTAAAGTCAGTTGCTTATCTGAAGCGCAGAAAGCTACCCAATTGTCACATTAAATGGTGGTGTCTTGAACCGTGTTCTTCATTTTCTTTTTTAAATCATATTGTAGGAAAGGATTTGAAGGACAATCTAGATAGAGACCGGGAGCAAAGATCATCAGTGAGATGTACTATGTTGATCCGTAGGTTCTCACGCTGCGCGGGTGCAGTTAATGTCAAGTTTTTTACTCTTGCAGTATTTGGTTTAGCTTCACTCAAAAGGCTGTTAATACTCTTCGCATTCAGTACAAAAATGCATTCAGAATTCTGTCGGGGCTACCACGCTTTTGTAGTGCCTCGGGTATGTTCGCGGAAGCACAAACTGACGGCTTCGCTGCAATCAGACGCAAGCGTGCAGCATCCCTGTAGCATAGAGTGCATACCAGCTCCAACAGTCTCCTGGTTGTCATTGCTAGCAAACAGGATTGCCCTATCCTTCACTTTTTGAGCCAGCTGCATGTACAGTCAACAAAAGAGATAGATAAGTATGCAGGATCGTCGGATATAGTTGAAGTTTAGTAAGAAACCAATGGATGTTCTCGAATAAAATTTTATTTAATTAATAGAAAACAAACAGTTCATTTATCAAATTAAATTTCAGTTGACAAAGCATCCGTCGATTTTTTAATAAACTTCAACTATATCCGACGATCCTGCATACTTATCTCTTTTGTTGACTGAACCTGTTAATAAGAATGTAGTTGTTTAGTTTATGACGTTTATGTAAATATTACTAACAGCTTGTGACTTGTTACTAATGTTATGAGACCATGTTGCTCGAAAATAAATGTTTTATAATTATTACTAAATTATCATGTACCATATGCAATTGGTCAAATTTCAATTGATCCATGGAGCATCGACGCACCATAATTGCGTAGCACACTAAATTTTAATCATCATAAGAAGTATATCCATTGTTTCATATGTTCGAAAAATTTGTCCGCTCAACAACGTAAATAACGCAATGAATGTTGTTGAACTATCAAAATGAAAGCCATTACAATGCGTGCCACGTAAGAAGAGACTTGACCCCGCCTCCCCCGCCTCTTTCCGCCGCCCCTATGACGTCCGGTCCCGTCCCGCACTCAGACCTCATACCGCTAAAGATACCTAAAATCGTGTACTGCGCATGTCAAACTACGTGGTGTGTCAAGTCTCTTCTTACGTGGCACGCATTGTACTACTGATAGTGTACTATGCAATTACCCAGCAGTAATCTGTATAAACTGTAGTTTCCAGATAAACTCGAAAAAACAGCTCAATGTATTTGACTTAAATACAGATACCGAACCAGATAGACCGCAAAACATTTTATCACCAAAACTCCCGTACCATTGGGATTGATGATTAACCTTTTTATGTATTCACCAATAAATAAGGCCTCGGTAAGTACCTAGTTAGAGACCCCGAGGGATTTCAAATAGCAGGAACGATTTACAGATATAAGCGAATACAAAATAATTGCCTTTTTGGCGCTTCTAAAACTGCTGTCATTAATATTTTTGTAATCTCGTCCGGTGCGTTTGGGAAGAATTATTTCTAATTTCTGTAATCTTAATCGTTGAGAATTTGCCGTCAGCGGTTTTGAGAAGAATATAATGAGTGTGTTTATTATTCAATTGACTTTTTCGCATTTTCATTTTGTTTTTTTTTTTCGTTAACATTGAAGTAAAAGTTATAGTAAAATAATGCTTCGCGCTTCATGAATACATTTTATGTAATAATTAAGCTCATCTATTTTTACAATAATTATATCACACTAATATGTCGCATCCATCAAATAAATGAAAAAAAAACACTGGCACTCCGGTAGTGCCGACAGAAGTGAAAACTTGAACAATTACGAGTGTATTTTGTGAATCGTCTTATAAACAAAACACGCGTGTTAAGGTGTGTTCCTTATTTTATAGGGTTTTTTGCAAATCAGGTATGATGACCAAAGTGACTGGTTTATTCTTCTCGTGAAAGGAATTTATTCAGATTTGCTCGTCGTCATTTATATATCCGTGGTTCAGCGCCATCTCGTCGTTGTTGGATGAACTACGTAGTTAGTACGCGAGGCCTACGTAGTTAGTACGCGAGGCCCTCGTAGTTCTTCCCGATGTGCATAGATGGCGCTGTCCTCAACAACGCGCGTCTTAAGTTTTACGTCTGACGTTAGTACGCGAGGCCCTCGTAGTTCTTCCCGATGTGCATAGATGGCGCTGTCCTCAACAACGCGCGTCTTACGTTTTACGTCTGACGTTTTACGTCTTACGAATTTTCGATCAGGGTCACGTGACCTGACGCGAATTTAGAAGTTTTTACCCATTCCAAAAAAAGTACACAGCGCCGCTAAAGAAGTTTTCACTTCAAAAAAAGTCATTTATTTTATTACTCGGAACTCTAGCGCCATCTGGTGGCGCTTGAGAGAGTCTAGCCTGAGTTCGTGGGGGTTAGAAAACAGCTCGACAGAACGATGTGGAGGTCTCTTGGACACTGGCTCTTGGACATTGGACATCGTACGGACAACATGTGCTCAGAAACTGTCCCGCGTTCCGTATCTGGTTGTGTCGTGTATCTACAATGTGTAATTTGCTAGTGTGATTAATTTGTTCGTGAAATTACAATCTGATTTGAACTGCAAACGGTTTTCCTATTGCGCAATAACCAACACATACCCACAGTACGCCCACAATAATTAAAATATGGCTGATAATAACGACACACACTATACCTTCTCCGTTAAATATTATAAAGGCGAAAGTTTGTGAGTGTGTTTGTTACTTCTTCACGCACAAACGGCTGGACCAATTTTGATAAAATTTGGTATGGAGGTAGCTGACACCCTGGATGTTAATCTAGTAAGTATCCTAATATAGGACACTTTAAATCCCGATATTTCTACGGGATGGACACTTATATGCGGGTAAAACTGCGGGGCGCTGCTTGTAATATACAATGTGTTTCAAAGGGGTGTGACCAAACTTGGGGGTGTGGTACATGCCATCAAACTGAACAACTTTTTCCCGGGGACAAACACAGTAATCGTGAAAAAAAAATCAGTCGTCCCATACAAAACTTCAATACCTTCTTGACCAAATGTATGGGACGACTGATTTTTTTTTCACGATTACTGTGTTTGTCCCCGGGAAAAAGTTGTTCAGTTTGATGGCCTGTACCACACCCCCAAGTTTGGTCACACCCCTCTGAAACACATTGTATTATAATATATGACTGGCTCGTTGGTCTAGTGGTCGCAAGCGCTATTGCTGAGCATGAGGTTCTGGGTATGATTCCCAGGTCGGGTAAAATGTAATTGGGTTTTTCCACCCGGAATTTCTCAGTAGCAGCCCGCGCGGTGTCTGGATTTGTGCCCGATTACAATAGGGTCATCCCATAATACATGGGACTTAAAAATAACTGACAAAATGTAGCTGTACCCTTCTATAATTATGTCGTCGTTGCGCGTGCAAAAGCCGCTATGTGTTATTTAGTTATTTTCGGTTCTTTATGCAGTTTTAATCGTTATTTCAATACACACTGTATACTGTTAAAAAAGGGTACGTGATAAGTGCAATATTTAAAGAGTTACGAAATGTAGCTATGTGATATTCATACATCAAAAGTTCCGTATAAACAGGCTAAGTGTTATAATTCATATAGGTACCTCAAATAAATTCATTAAAAACACATAGCGACTTTTGCACGCGCAACGACGATGTACAACTCTGCCAAAACGATTGAGGATTACAGGCGTGATGTTATGTCATAAAGCATTTCACAGGCATGATTTTTCATCAAGTTAACTTTACGTATATTTTGTGAAAAAGACAATGACTGAAATTGGCGTCTTTTTTTTTCTCGCGGCCATCAACCAAAACTTGTTTTTCAACCGACTTCAAAAAAGGAGGAGGTTCTCAATTCGGATGGATTATATATGTTTTTATATACATATGTTCGGGCACAACTCCCTCATATATATTACTAGCTTCTGCCCGCGACTTCGTCCGCGTGAAATTTCACCCTCCCCTCATTCACCCTATTAGAGGCGGAATTTCTAAAAACCCTGTCTTAGTGGATACCTACTCTTCAAAAAGAACACACCCTCCAAATTTCATGTCTCTAGGATCAGTGGTTTATGCGTGGTTTAGGCTGTGCGCTGATATATCAGACGTTTCACCCGTGGTAATTTCAGGGAAAAACCTACTAAAAACTTTATTACAAAAAAAAAACAACAGACTTTCAAAAAAATACAAAGTGAAAAATAACTTTAATTTCGGAAGTCGGTGTCGTTGGTTCTGTATTTTCGTTTTTTGACACCAACTTTCGAAATTAAAGTTATTTTTCACTTTGTAGTATTTTTTTGGAAGTCGTTTTTTTTTTTTTTTGTTAAAACCTTTTTATTTTTCACTTTTTAGTTGTACCCGCCTACCCCAAACAAATTCATATAACACTACTTGGTATGTGAATATCAGTGACAGTAAGCTATTGAACACATCTGCCTACCCCTTTAAAAGGTACAGGCGTAATGTTATGTTTTGTGTGATTGCGTAAACAATGCATACATATGCTATAGCAGCAATCGCGGTTGATTTGCTGGCATTTATTGAAGAGTTCCGTTGTCTGTCTCCGAAACTCATGATCTGATCTTTATGAAATTTAATTGGGTGGTCCCATTTAAATTTCATAAAGATCTGATGATGAGTTTCGGAATAAACCTAAATCGAACAAAAAAAAATTTTGCAAATCCAATATGAGGGAGTTATGCCCGAATATAGGTACATATTATAATACATAATTTTGCAAATCCAATATGAGGGAGTTATGCCCGAATATACATACAAAATAAAAAATAGAAACATCCGAATTGAGAACCTCCTCCTTTTTTGTAGTCGGTTAAAAATATATTCCATTACTTTAAGAGTATTACTTAAGATTATCACTTTACATGTAAACTATGCAACTATTTTACTTGTAAACTATGCAACTCCTAAGATATTCATTGAAATCAAATGATGTCAAGGGCAATTTTATTCAAAATTAAATACTTGTGATGAATAACGTATTTATTTTGATAAGAATTAATATCTTGTTTATAAAAAAACCTTCGCAAATAATGCATTACTTTAGAAGAAATTTGATTACCATAAAAAAGGTTATAGTGAGTAAACCTTAAAAGATAGGCATTTGCTGTCGCGGCCTTTTTTTTAGAACTTTTAAAGGGAAACAATTCCGTCATACCTGTTTTTTGCGTAACTTTAACCGTTTACGCAGCGTACGCAACGAAAGCTCTCAAAAGGAATATGTTTTTCCCGTTTTTGCAGCACTTTTCATTGATGCTCCGCTCCTATTGGTCGTAGCGTGATGTTATATAGCCTATAGCCTTCCTCAATAAATGGACTATCCAACACAAAAATATTTTTTCAATTCGAACCACTAGTTCCTGAGATTAGCGCGTTCAACCAAACAAACAAACAAACAAAAAAACAAACAAAGTCTTCAGCTTTATAATATTAGTATAGACTAGTATAGATTCATTCGAACAAAAAAAAAATTTGCAAATCCGTCTAGATTTGCAATTTTTTTTTTTGTTCGAAAGAAGTTTATTCCGAAATGGTCCCATTTAAATTTCGTAAACAAAAAGACGCCACCTTCCATACTAAAATCGGCATTGTCCTTTATGAGTAGGAAAGGTAAAATAAGAGTGCTCATGGTCTTTTTAAAGAAATTTCTAAACAGCTGGTTGACAGTTCCCGTGACCCAAGGGCTGGCTTTTTCCTTGGCCAGCGACTAAGCATCGCCATACAACTTGGTAATGCCGCCAGTCTCTTGGGTACATTACCAGTTGACAGCGATGCGGATGAATTTTTCGACGATATTTTTTAGTTTCTGGGTAGTTTTAGTTAAGTTAGAATTTAATTTTTTATTTTTTTTTCCATCAAATATTTTGAAACAAATAAATAAGTAACTATAAGGCTAGCTAAAGCTACAAAACCTAGAGTGTGATAAAAATAACATAACCCATTCGGTGGTTCCCCTAGCATTCTTCAGCTTTCATGTAAAACTGCAATTAAATATAATAATGGAACTTGTTAGAGCGGGCCCTATTCGAAATAATAGAAACTTGAATAACAAGCGGTACTCCAATACGAAAGAAATATATTTTTTTTAAGACATCACTCTAGTTCAAGCCTCCCCACATCTAGTAAGCATAATTTATTTTCTTCTATTCTTCAGAAAACCGCAATAAAATGAGAATTTATTGCTGACTATACAAAAAAGTTAGCATAATTATTTTAGAATATAAGAATATATCATGCCTACAAATAATAATTTACTTCATCATAATGTATTCTTTTTTGATCAAAAACCCCTTTAATCATTCAAAGGAATTTTGAAATAAATATTTTTCTCTGATAAAAAGTGTTACAGGTAAAATGTCGTTTAGACTTGAATCTAACTAATAATAATAAAGGGGAAGAGTTTGTTTCTTTGAACGCGCTAATCTTAAAAGATACCGGTCGGATTTGAAAAATTCTTTTTGCATTTGATAGACCAATACTTGAGGAAGGCTACAGACTACTTAACACGCTAGAATACTCAGGAGCCGATCAAGAACAAAAAAGTCAGAAAGAACGCTCAGTGAAAACGAAGTAATAACGCAGACAGGCGATGCGATGCGCCGCGGTGGGTCGGAGAAACATGAATTTTCACGTGTGAGAAGTCGCGGGTAGAAGCTAGAAAATAAATATACCTACAGTACTCAGACTCGATTAGGAAGTTTACAACCTTGACCCCGAATCAAAAGCGCTCAACGGCACAGAGGCAACCTCAGGCACGTGTAAATACCTCCTTCCACGTACTTCCAAACCCGCAATAGATAATTATATGGACAAAATACCGACTCGTCGACAGCTAACACCTTAAGACATCAATCACCTATTCATGCAGCGAACTAAATAGACACGGCAGTGCCTTTAGGAAGAACACAACCATATTTTACCCCTGAAACTCCACTTGGACAAACTGAATCTTATTGCGTAGTATTAAGGTTTAGGTTATGGAACCCGCTGTATTTCATCAGCAAAGAAAAGTTTGCAAAATTGTTTTGAAAGTTTTTCGGGTGTAGAAAGGGACTGTGAAAAATATTTCCTTAGTATATAAATGGGAAAATGGATTGTATAAAGATTATGTATATTTCTTAAAGATAACCTAATGGACGACCTAGAGATGTGACGGAGCTGGGTTATTGGATTTTACGATTTTCACGGATACTTTTATAAGGTCTGGACTTGTAAGAATATATGTTACATCTTTGTGTTTGTTAGAACAGGATAAACATATTTCGGGTTTTTTGTTTACATTATTGAAGTATGTCGTGTCGTCGTCGTGACGTAAGAACCCGTACGGGTTAGTGAGCAGGTTAACGGCGTTTTACCTGTAACCATTATGGGTTTATCACCGGTCAAGGGGATAAACAAACTAATACAAAAAATATCTAAACAAAACATATAACATACACAATTAGGTATGTCAATATATTAAGGATCTCATCATTGCCTACCTAGCCTTTTCCCAACTATGTTGGGGTCGGTTTCCAGTCTAACCGGATGCAGCTGAATACTAGTATTTTACACGAAGCGACTGCCTGTCAGACCTCCACAACGCAGTTACTGGGTAATACGATACCCCTTGTTAAGACTGGTTGTCAGAATTTTGGGCTACTGACGAGCCGGAACGACTCTCAAAGATACTAATGACAGCCGGGACCAACGGCTTAACGTGCGTTCCGAGGTACTGTGGGGTTTTGGTATGTAGGATGGTCACCCATCCACGGACCGACTGCGGCAAACGTAGCTTAACCTGATCGATCGACCCTTGCGGCTTTTATTATTTAACAACAAGCCCCTGAGTCGATATATTCAGGATATCGTTAGTAAAATAACAATGTTCCTAGTAACCTACTTTCCGACTTAATTTTCATTCAACATGCATTCAAAGCATGTTACGTACATTATTTATTTAGGGAGAGTTACGATTTGCTACGAATTAAGACAGGAAACGCGATAATAGGTAATTAGGCAGGTGAAGTATTAATTATTGGAACGATGTTCTTTTGTATTCTCGTAAGTAAATATCTCGTTGAATAATAATGCAAGTGATTTTTTTCCTATAAATAAAATAGGATGGACACATTTTTTTTGAGTCGTATTAAACTTTGGTTTGGCTTGTATAGGTCATTTTAATATGTCTCAAATTTATCAAATTTTAACAACAATACATTTGAACCGGAATTTCTAATTCACTGATCCCTCGAAGTCAGGTCCAAAATACTACAAAATCATATCAATCGTTAGTGTTTTACAATGTTTAACACAACGAACTGTTTACACTAAAGTACTATATTAAATGACTAGCTATACAAATAAATACAAAAACAAAAGGACACTTTGACGTCAAAGTACTCGTCCGCATCGCTGTCATCCGGAGACATGCCTAGAAGACAGTTATTATTAATCGTTAGTAACCGATACTTTCATCCACAACACCATTTAGCTTACTTAGGGCGCATTCCATCAAAATTTAATACCTAGAATAAGTCTTATCCTGAGAATAAATTTTAATTTTTTTTTAAGTTTTTCCATACTTGAACTGTCAGACGTCAATTTTATTCCACGAATAAAAGTTCAAAAAGAAAAAGAGAGAGAGAGAGATCTTTGGTAAAATCAGCCCATACTAACAGACCATTTCACATCCAATATCAACGATATATAGGTATCTTTACTTTCTCTAACTCACAAGTAAAGTCAAACAAGGAGGCACTCCGCCGGGGGGAAACTCCGCTTCCGCAGCAAATTGCGGCGGAGCGGACGGACCTCTAGCGCGATCTCATGGCGGCATGGAAAGAGCGACTGTCGCAACCCAGCGCAGGGCACGCCACAATACCGGCAGTAAGACCCCTCTTTGAGGAGTGGCTAGAGAGGCGTCACGGCGCCCTCACCTACCGCCTGACGCAGGTCCTCACTGCACACGAAAGTTTCGGGAGGTTTCTGCACATAATCAGGCGGGAGGAAACGCCCGGATGCCACCATTGCCAGGATTGCCCAGAGTCCTCTGGGCGATCCTGGCAATGGAGCGTTGGCTGGAGCTGGCGTTGGAGCATACGGTGGAGGTCTGCACCGCTTGGGCGGAGCACCGCCGTGTCCTCGTTGAGGCGATCGGCAGCGGCGGCGACCTCTCGCGTCCGAGCCTGGTTCGAGCCATGGTCCAGGGCGAGAGGGAGTGGGAAGCAGTCGCCTCCTTCTGCGAAGCAGTCATGCTAGCGAAGGAGGCGGCGGGTCGGCTGAGGGAGAGAGCCTCCTGTCCCAGCCGCCGCGGGAGACGCTCCGGCCGTCGGGAGCCACGCGACGACTCCCGGCCACCGTAGGCGCGAGCCTCCGGGCGGAAAGTAATGGGTAGCTCACCGTCCGATCAGGACTAGGCCCGTGCCGGACGGCGCGTACGTGTTCCACGCGCGCCTCAAAGAGATGTCAGCAACAACCGAAGGGGCCCGTCAGGGCCGAAGCCTGCCGGGTCAGCGGAATTGTCCAAAAGGGTTACCGCTGGCCCGGAACATAAAGGGCGAAGGAAGGAACACGGGTGGGTTTTAGTCAGTAAGAGTCTGACACTCCCTTCCGCTCCACCCAGAGCGGCAGGGGTCATTTGATGATTTCCCATCCTAAAAAAAAAAAAGTCAATCAAGCTAATGTTTGGTCTACCTTACAGGCAAAAATATTAATCTTTCCACCACACTGCCAAAAGTTATTCCTTTATTTTGTGAGCGTAATAACTTCTTGCGATCCAGGGCTAATGTGACCACTGGTCGTTTGTTTTATCCAGCTCGTCTGTGGAAGTTATGGGGAGAAGCTTTTGTCCAGCAGTTAACAGTAACAGTAATAACTTCTAAAGCTTATATAAATCAGAGAGCGATGTAAAAGAATTGACTACTCAGTGCGAACATCGCTCAAACAATGTTGGGAATCCAATGTTTGAAAGTTGTTACATTATTAATGAGCAGAGCAGTAGTGGTCTGACTTTGTGGTTTACTGCCCCGTTGGTCTCGCGGGTTCGATTTCCGGGTCTTTTTTTTTCAGGATTAATTTAAACATTAATACATACCAAAAGCTGACTGCAAATTGCCCCTTTGGTCTCGTGGTTGCAAGCGCTACTGCTTAGCGTGGGGTCCTGGGTTTGATTCACGGTTCTGACAAAGTGTTATTAGGTTTTCCATTAGGAATTTCTTAGTAACAGTTCGGAGTTTGGGAGTTCGCGGTTTAATACCCCCGTGCCTCGGAAAGCACGTAAAGCCGTTTGTCCTGCGCCTGATCTCTCCCGGCCATGTCGAATTGCCGTCCCATCGGACTATGTGAGTAAAGAAACAGAGAGTGCACCTGTGTTTACACACACACTTGTGCACTATAATATCTCCTGCGTACCTGGTTAATCTCCGTTGAGATTGGCCACCGTGACCGAAATTGGTCGGGAGACTATTATTAACAGTAATAACTTCTGAAGCTTATGGCATACTTCAGAGCGATGTAAAAAAATTCACTACTCAGTGCGAACGTCACTCAAACAATGTTAGGACTCCAACATTGTTTGAAAGTAGTTAACTTAATAACGAGCTGAGCAGTGATGGCTCTAGAACATTGGTGGCCAAGTGGAAACGACGGTGACTTACGATTTGTAAGTCGTAGGTTTGAACCCAGGTAAGCACTTTATTTATCACAACTGCTCTCAAAACGGTGAAGAAAATTATCGTGAGGAAACCAACCCGCACTGGGCCCGCGTGGTGGATTATGGCCCACTCTCCCTGAATGAATAGTTGCAAGTTAGCTGCCGGAATACCAAATAGCTTAATCAACACATAAGTGCATTTCATGTAAGGATACATTACAACGAATGCACATGCTATGGCAAACAACTCTCCTCACGAAACAGAATATTGTAACAGAAAAGTAGTAATACATCGTTTTGCACTCGATGCGGGAAAGACAGCTCTGAATAGAACAGTCTAGCTTAGAACATTTCTACTAAATTTTGTACTAGCATAGCTCATAAGGCGAATCTCACTCTACACGCGGCGCGGGAAACGGAGCCAAATTCTCCGCGCGGAAACGCGTTTTTATTGAATTTGTATGTAAAAAATCACGCGCCCGGCACATTATCTGCGCCCCGTCGCGTAGCGCGTTGTATCGTGTGATCCGCGTGTGGAACGTTAGATAATACGGTTCTTGAAATAAGTAAAAGAGGACACAATATTTTAGTGAGAATATAAAGTTCGAATTTAAAAAACAAATAAAATAAATCTATTTACTTCTAACAGGACGATCTTCACGTCTACAGGCGGGATTGGTCCATGTTGACGCAGGATCGTGTTAAGTGGAATAAGGAAAGGGAGGCCTTTGCTCTGCATTGGGACAAAAAAGGCCAATTTATTTTTAACCGACTTCTACAAAGGAGGAGGTTCTCAATTCGGATTTTTATATATATAAGGTCCCATTAAGATATATGGACAAACTTTTAGAAATCATTCAGACAACCAAAATAAGGACGATGGTAAAAAAATATATAAGAAAAATGCATAGATACTTACAAGAAAAATAATCAGCTAACGAAAAAACACTAATGTGCCGCCGGCAATTTATTATGTATTTTAGGTCAAAATAAAATGACTTTAATCAGTGTTTTTTTTTTTGCTTGGATATCTTTAGTTAGACGAACTGAGCGCTGTGTTAAAATTTGTCCATCTATTTTAATGGGTCCCCTGTATACATATATACTAGCTTCTGCCCGCGACTTCGTCCGCGTGAAATTTCTTGTTACTCCGACCCACCCCGTCGCATCGCATCGCCTGCCCGCGCTATTACGTCGTTATTGCTTAGCGTTCTTTCTGACTTTTTTGTTGTATGAATTTGTGTGGGGTAGGTACGACTAAAAAGTGAAAAATAAAAACTTGTTTATCTCTGATGTCGGTGTCAAAAACGAAAATGCGGAACCAACGACACCGACTTCCGAAATTAAAGTTATTTTTCACTTTGTAGTGTTTTTTTTTTGGAAGTCGGTTGTTTATTTTTTTTTATTAAAAAAGCTTTTTATTATTTATTAATGAAAGGTCCATGATGCACTAAAGTAAAACGCTGCATATCACCATAATACATTAAAGGCGAAAGTTTGTGAGTGTGTTTGTATGTTTGGTTCTCCTTCACGCAAAAACTACTCAACGGATTTGGATGAAATTCGGCACAAATATAGTATATAACCGGGATTAACACATAGGATACTTTTTATCCCGGTATTCCCACGGGGTCGAAACATATGGGGGTGAAACCGCGGGGCTCAGATAGTCTACTAATAAAAATAACAACGGGAAGCCTAAAACTAAGGTCTAGAAGCATGTTTCACACAAGCGTTCCTTATATAACGAAGGTGAGCACTAAGGCACCATCTCCACGGGAGAGAGAATCGCAGCGATGCGCGGTGCAATAAAATTTTAGTCGCGATGACATCGCCGTGTGGTGACACGTTCTAAGAGTGTGTAGAAATACGTTGCACGGCGATAATATCGCCGCGATTCTCTCGCTCGTGGAGACGGCCCTTTAGGTAGTTTGGAAATTTGAAAGCTTAAACTACCGTTATCTACAGGTTACTAAGTCAATGTTTTCCTTTATTTCATTATAAACATATAAATATTTTCATAATCCCTTAATATCCCGTAACTATTTATACTAGGTACCAAATTAAAAGACTAATTAGCTAACTTTATATAAACAAATACAAAACGATATTTAGGCGTCGAAGTACTCGTAGGCATCGCTGTCATCCGGAAACGTGCCCAGAAGACTGGCAGCATTGCCACGTTGAATGCACATTCTTTGGCCAAAGAACGATCGAGCCCTCTGGTCACGTGAAGTGTCGATCAGCCGGCGAGAAATTTCCTTAAAAAGGAGACGAGCACTCGTTTCTGGTTACTTACTTCTCTTTGGATGGGACTTTCCATCGGCAAAATCCCAAATCATCAAATCGTTAAATCTCATCGGGCTTGTTTTATCATGGTTTTGTATCGCTATTTTTTTAAATTAATTAAGTGTTTAATAATTTATTTGATTTATACTAAAAAAACTTAGCCTAGGTCAGTGTTGTTGCCTTCTCACACGTCCCGGTTGTCGGGTACCCGGTGCCCACTATCCGGTAACACATTCAGATTTGACACAAGCCGATTTTGTATCCAGTAGCGTCTAGACGTGCGTATGCAAGGATGTACGTCTTCCAAACACCACTGTGCGTCCGGCCGCCAACTAACCGGTAGGTGGCGACTGAACGCACATTGGTGGATCCGGTGGCGTACCCGGTGATCGCTGACCAGCCAAACTACGCCGTGTGAAAGCTAACGTTCATGGCTATATACTTTGCCGCCGGATACCCGGCACCGGCTACCCGCCTACCGGGACATATGAAAAGGCACTAAAGGATGGATATAGCTATTACAGATGAGTAAGAATCTAAACAGATGGACTGCATTTGAGCTGAGTGCCAGCTGCAACAGCGCAGTTTGGATGCAGTTGACATAACTAGATTTCGAAGCAGTTAAGTCAACTGCGATGTTGCAGCTGAAATGCAGTCCGTCTGTTTAGACCCTAAGACCCAGGGGTCTTACAAGATACAGGATGTTCCCTAGTTTGAAGGACTGGTCCTTCAAACTAGGGAACCTGACCTCCTGTATCTTGAACGACAGTAAGTATTATGATTCTATCAGTTCAAAAGCTATCGTCAATAAATCGGATACGCACTTTTCTAACAAAGACAAAAAGAGTACCTACTTTTTCGAAATCCATATTGCTAAAGTCGCATTTTTCAATTCAATTAAACCCATTGTTTTCAGCCAGTCTACGTTGTAGTAAACTCGTTAGGAGCTACAGTTTCGTTCTCAATAGCCTATTTGAAGGGATTCTCCAGTAAATGAGTTTCTTTTACAAGTACCTACCCATAAAGCGTTTCTCACACAGAAAATAATGTAGTTACTTTACACCGTAGATTACTTTCAATTGGTGATGGTCTAATAATACTATATTGGGTCTACGACCTTAAAGAGGTTTTGTTTAGTGAGGGACTTTTTTCGCATGTTCAAGTTTATTTGGGCCGGTCTCCCCCGACTTTTAGAAACCTGTAACTCACAATTAATTGATTTTGATATTTTCGCGCGGTCGCAATCTAAATTTAAAATAATAGTTTCGCAAGCTCTGACAAACTCTTGCAAGTCGCCCAAAAGACGGATGCTCTTGTCATCCGCTTCCTTTGATTCGTCGGTAGATATAGTTTTTCTTGTAAACACTTTACTATTTGACTACTTTTTTTTTTCTCTCATTTAACATGCGTTCCTTACCACATTCCGATGTCACTTAGTGGACAATAGTGTGGGTTATACATATTTTCGACTGTAATATAACTAAATTTTGTAAATGCTGTAATGTATAATTGTTTTTTGTCCCAAATAAATAAAATATAATGTATTTAAAGGCACGCCCATCCCGTGCCGTCTTTACCAGAAGTGTTCATCGTATTAGGGGTTCGGCAGCTTCAATATCATCAGGATTGTGCTGGAATATAGCAGTTCTTCGTTGATATGGTATGACAGCGGCTCCCCTTACATCATCTGTCATCAAAAGACAGCGGTCACGAAACATCGATGCGACGCTCCGCTAGGATTTGTTCTTTTGAGGTTACATGAAGCGATCATCACATAATCACATCATCATCTCATCATCATATTTTTTGGAGACACATCAGCCGCAGTAGCGAGCTGTCTCACGTGTCAGAGAGATTTAATTTTTTCATTTAGTGAATTTTAGTACCTACGTGAAATTGGCAAAATTGTGGTGTTTGTTCCACAGAAGCCATTAATCAAGAGTTGAAGTTGAAGTTGACGCCCCGCTAGAGTGACTGTTACCAGCCAGTGTCACTCTTATCCGACCTCTTCGGTGGGTACTTAGTTCCACTTGCTGTGTCGTCACATTTATGAAACTTAATACAACATAAAAGGTACAAAGGCGGACTTAATGTAAACTTGGAAAAATCAGAAACATAACTTACCGATCATCGGATTATTTTTATCGCTTAATAGAATCCGTGCAGATACCTATTACCAGCCTTTGGTATATGACCTCCCGACCGATTTTTGTCATGGTGGCCAATCAACGGAGATTAGCCAGGTACGCAGGAGATATTATAGTGCACAAGTGTGTGTGCAACCACAGGTGCACTCTGTGTTCCTTTACTCTCATAGTCCGATTGGACGGCAATCTACCACGATCAGGGAGAGATTAGGCGCAGGACCAACGGCTTTATGTGCTTCCCGAGGTACGAGTACCCCCGTGCCTCCGAAACCACGTTCCAACCTCCAAGCTCCGGACTGTTACTAAGAAATTCCTAATAGTAAACCCAATAATACTTTGTTCGACCCTGTAATCAAACCCAGGAGTCCACGCTAAGCAGTAGCGCTTGCAACCACGAGACCAACGGGGCAATTTGCAGTCAGCCTTTGGTGTAACGCTAATGTAGGAACGCTGACACATTCATTTTGTATTCATTTTATACATGCAGCGCGACGCTAGTTCGCCCATAAACACCGCCCGCTATAGACGCGCTTGCAATCTGATTTAGTACTTCCATTGAAAGTGGTTTGACATAGTCCCAGATATCAATCCGTCTTGTTATAGGTACATACAACAGCTGCCGTTAGAATTTAAAAGCATAACCAGTGCAAATTTTTTCAACAACAAAATTACAATATAGAAGAGTTCATCAGTTGACAAATGACAATCATGTATGTATTCATGCGATATTTGCTATTATTGAGTTTTATTATTATTTTTATTGTGTTAATAATCTTTTATATTATATTCTGTAGGTAATTAAGTGACTATTAATTTGATTATTTTCATCTTTTGACATTATATTAAGCGATTAATAATTTTATTATTGTAAAAAATGAGTTATATTTATTTATTTTTTATTATCACTATCTAATAATGATAAATCTAATTTTAAGTTATTTTATAATGTATTTTGTTAAGAAATAAATGACTATGACTATTGTAACACATAACGTGAGTAAAAGGAATATCCAAACTCAAACTCAAACTCAAAGCATTTATTTCAATTAAACCTTGTAAAGGCACTTTTGAATTGTCAAAATTTAAATAGTCTGTCAGTTAGTCAGAAAGTTGAAGCAAGTAGTAATCCAAAAATAGTTCCATCGTTTAATTTCTCTCCGTACACAACACACACACCTAGAACATTGTACACGCACACAAACAAAACTAATATTGGATAGCTCATGCCGACACCAAGCAATCGGAAGTTTACGTACTAGATGAGACAGCTAACAAATGTCTAAAGCCACGTTGTAATAGTAGTAGTATTACTAATGACGTACGGCCAATTTTTTTTTTTTTTGATGGCCTATAATTTTTCCCACAACTGGGCAAAGGTCTTACTTTTCCTTCCGTGCTTCTCTATTTTGTGCGATCTCTGGCTATGTTGGCCCTGCTAACGTCACACCACCTTCGCCGCGGTCTGCCTCGACGGTGATGTCTTCTCTCAGGTATCCTGTAAGTGGCGAAGTAAGTCATCATCATCTGCCTAACCTTTTCCCAACTACATATGTTGGGGTTGGCTTCCAGTCTAACCAGATGCAGATGAATACCAGTATTTCACATGGAGTGACTGCCTATCTGACCTCCATAACCCAGTTACTGGGTAATACGATACTCCTTAGTAAGACTGGTTATCAGATTTTCGAGCTTCTGACTACCCGTAACGACTGTCAAATATCCACGAATGACAGCCGGGACTAAGGGCTTAACGTGCTTTCCGAAGCACGTAGGGGTCTCGGAATGTAAAGATGGTCACCCATCCACAGACCAACCGTGGCAAGCGTAGCTTAACCTGATCGATCGACATGTGCGGCTGTTATTATTTAGCCACGAGCCCCCGAAGTAAGTGATTATAAATAAAATAAGTTAAGTTTTTAAAAAAGGAAAATTGAATATCGAGAAAATCAGCAGCTTATCCTCAAAAACTCAACATCCGAGTAGATCACAAGAATCACAGATAAACACACTCGTATCGTGGAAAAATCCGCACTATCATCCTCCACGCTCCATTTCACCAAGCCCGTTTACACGCTACGATATCTTACCGAACACGTACGGATCGGGCGCGGAACGAATACGTGACGGATATGCGAAGCGGTGACCGATTTTCGATGAGACATATTCGAGCATTTTTCGATCGAGCATTTTCAGAATAGTGAATGGAGTGAATTGTTGGTAGGTAGTTTAAATTTTCCGCGAGAAGGGTTTTTTGTGAGGAAATTCGATTTTAAAACATATGTAAATGAATTAATCGGTTCATAGTACACGGTCTCATGGTAACTGGGGCATTTTTAACCGACTTCTAAAAAGGAGAAGGTTCTCTATTCGTATGTTTATGTATATTTTTTTTATGTATGTTCGGGCATAACTCTGTCACATATAGACGGATTTGCAAAAATATTTTTTTTTTGTTTGAATAGGGAAAAAATAGAAAAATACGCATAGAAAAACTAGAGGTATTTTATTATAAAAAAATCCGAATCAAACGTGTGTACATATGCCTAGTCCAACGTCAAAATCTTTCCTTCATAACCCGACTTTTCCTTGATGGATTGCAAAGGGGTACAATTTACCCCAAAAACATCAGAATAAAAATTCACTTACACGAATAGTGATGCTTTAGTATTCTTCCATCGTTTTCAGTTTCCCTTACACGATTCATCAATTATGATATTACACAAAACCGTATAAGCTTCTCGTATGTTCATGTTTTGAGGAAAATCCCTGAATTTTTTACGCACCAACGTAAATACCGTACATATTAAAAGTTTATCTTCATAATTTTATCAGGTATTCTTTGTCAAAGTTTTAAGAAGTTTCACTTAATAAAGTTATTTATTAATAATTTATGAGATTCCATCTCTCTCAGGTTTATGTTCGACTGGGTTAACGGCGGGATCACACGGGGTCAGTTCATAGTTGATGGAGCTAGGATTTTATACCATTTAACCTCTCACAACTTTGTCGACAGTGAATTCATTGTCTTCACAATGACAATGACAATAGTTGTGTATACCTACTTGGTGTATAGTGGACGCTTGAGGGGTTAAGTGTTTAACTGCCTCATTGGGTTAGTGGTCCTACCGCTCTGGATGGCTAACCCTTCGCGCAAAATCGTAGTATCAGTTTTCTTTCATTTTAATATAACTTTTTTTGAACAAAAGATGGTGTAAAACTGATCGAAAGATTGCAGATAGATTCAAACTTTTGCCTGTCGAACAGTAGTTGTGAAGTTAGCGCTGGTGAAGTTTTAAAAGTGTAAAAGAAGGAAGTATCAAGTAGGTACTTTCAATGTTTTAAAAATCTTTTCCACCATTTACCTGAGATAGGAGATTTAAAAAAGAGAGATAGAAAAGTCTGTAGAGTCCCGTGGCTATGTAATAACAGCTGCACGTGTCGATCGATCAGATTAAGCTACTCTTGCCGCGGTTGGTCTGTGGATGGGTGACCATATTTACATACCAAGACTCCTCCGTGTTTCGGAACGCACGTTAAGCCGTTGGTCCCGCCTGTCATTCGTGGATGTTTGACAGTCGTTACGGGTCATCAGAAACCACAAAGTCTGTAAACCAGTCTTAATAAGGGTTATAGTACTACCTAGTAACTGGATTGTGGAAGTCAGATAGGCAGTTGCTCCATGTTAAATAATGGTATTCACCTGCATACGGTTAGACTGGAAGCCGAGCCCCACATAGTTGGGAAAAGGCTAGGTAGATAGTGATGAGGACATTTGAAATAGAAAGAGATGTTACAGGCACAGTGTGAAGGTATAAAGAAAAATCTCTTCGTAAGGTAAAAATAATCGTATAATAAAAATAAATAAAAATCATCAGCTCAAAAATACTATCCTCGTGTGAACTCAGTGTTAAGAGCGTAAATATTGTAAATATTATAAGGTTCGTCATAAACTTTGATATTTCGGGGACAACAGCCAGCGCAATAAATGGATAGATTGTGAACTAGCAAAGATAAACAGTTTCGTTTTTATTTCGGCCACGGAAGGTTTATGTTTCTTTTAACCTTTTGACCGCCTACATGACAGAAAAAAATACGATATTTGGTAAAAAGTCTAGGTTAAGGAAACTTATTGTAGAATTGGAATTAGTTTGGTAGTTTTTTATTGCCCATGACTGGACAATATTTTTTTTTGTTATTATTTTATTTTAAAAGGATATTATGGTGAGAAAATGAATAAATATTATTATTAGTTATTAAGTAAGTATTACTTGTCGTAGGCGTAGGCCACAAACTGAAAATTTTCACTTCGTGGTGTTTTCTTGTCCTTTACAACGCCCACGGTATGATGTCAAAATGATAGCCAGCGGCGATGAACTATTTTCTAATTAAAAAAAAAAACTGCGATATTAAAAATATCTGGCAAGGTACCTATACTTTTTCTTTATAAGCCTAGCACGAACGCATGGAGTAAACCTAACGTATTTAAATTGGGATGATTTTAAAATAGAAAATACTCTTTTCGTGTATAAATATTTGTAAAAGGGCTTTGAAGATCCGCCTAAGTAAGTAAGGCATACCTACTGGACCGCTATCTATACTAATATTATAAAGCTCAAGAGTTTGTTTGTTTGTTTGGTTGAACGCGCTAATCTCTGGAACTACCAGTCGGATTTGAAAAATTATTTTTGCATTTGATCCAGTTGTTGAGGAAAGCTATAGGTTAAAACATCACGCTATGACCTTTAGGAGCCGAGCAAAAAGAAAAAAAGTCAGAAAGAACGCTAAGCAAGAACGAAGTAATAGCGCGGGCAGGCGATGCGATGCGACGGGGTGGATCGGAGTAATAAGAAATTTCACGCGAACGAAGTCGCGGGCAGAAGCTAGTAAGTCTTTTATAAAGGTAGATGGTAAAAATAAACAAGAATTGATTTATACTTTTATTCGGGCAGAGTTTTCCCTTACAATAAATTATTATTATCAAGTGAGTAAACAAAATCATCGCTCCGGGCTTTTATAGATTACTGGCTGGCTGGCGGCTGTACTTCACCCCCCTGGCTCGCAATTTGGTAGGGCAAGGCTCATTTAGTGGGGATGTGACGTAACGGCTAGGCGTGACGGGCTTGACAGCCGGCTTAACGGCTGCTGGCTAGCGACATCTAGTGTTACACTTTTATTTCATAATTAGGCCATAATTATGAAAAAAACGTGTGACACGCATGAAACCTATATCAATTGATAGCTGACATCAATGCAAACGGCCAGTATATTTGGACCAAATCCCGTAAAGTGTTACGTTTTCGATATATTAACGTTCAAAGTAGATCCATATGTTTTTAACTTCTTTACATCTCGTTGCTTAGATGTTAGAAATAATCACTCTGAAAGTTTCAAGTAATCAAACATACATTTGACGCGTGGCCGCCATTTTGAAAAAAAACAAAATGGCGCGTCAGTAGGTACGCTGGGGCTCCATACAAAAATTTTCAATCCCCTTTAAGATTTTAGTCATATCTATCGATGACTATCGCAAAAATTTAAACTAAAATGCTATAGGATACTTGTATTTTCGATGCAAAAATCGTTCGAATTTACATTACATTTACGTGGCGCGTGCTAGGGCCACTGGTTTCACCACTTACACACTGCAGTGAAAAAATAACCAACTAGTAACATTAATGTTACTAGTTGGTTATTATTTAACTATAAATAATTTTTACAATTTTTAATTGAAATAAAAAATGCTTTTTATAACATTTATAAAAAAAAAAAAACAAAGTCCTGACTGACTGATATATCAACGCACAGCCTAAACCGTTGGTCCTAGAGACATGAAATTTGGAGGGTGTGTTCTTTGTGAAGAGTAGGTATCCACTAAGAAAGGGTTTTCGAAATTCCACCCCTAAAAGGGTTAATGGGGGGAGGGTGAAATTTCAACGACGAAGTCGCGAGGAGAAGCTAGTTTAATCATAATAGAGGTTAGTATCAGTTGAAAAAATTAACGGGTAGTAATTTAACTTTTCGGCCGTTGATAAATGAGTGTGACGCAGTACCGCGGCAGTGGCCGGTGAGCGCTACTTCCAAGTTAGATTTATAACTGACTAATTCTGATTTATTTTATTTTATGCCCATTCAGTAATTTTTTTGCTTAATTATTTGTTTTATTACCCAATTAAATATTTTTCATTACTCGGTTTACTGCTCAGTTTTTACTACCAAACTTGTCGACAAACATGCATTTTGTAATTTTAATTTATCTAAACTACAACAGACAACTACCGCTTTAAATCAATGCCATTCATAAATATGTGTACAGTACCCGGCGATAAATATTGCACATCGACCTTTTTACACAAAACCATTTTATACAAAGAATAAAAATAATTATCAAAAGTAGCAAATCCTAATTGTTTTAACAGCTCCTAATAGATACCGGACTGTTTGTATTTCGAGCGACAGAGATAACGCTCTACGAAGCCGAAATTAGCCGATTGTCTCTTTCCAAAGCTCGATGTGCAATATTTATCGCCGGGTACTGTACATAATAGTACGGGAGGTGGCGCTGCATTTTTTCTAGTAATTTTATACCGAATAAATTTTATTTCAAACAGTTGTTTAATGGTCAGAAATCGGTAAAGTGAGCGTCAGTTGTCGCACTAACGGTGGAGCTAAAGGAGACAGCATGAAAAAGTCATTGGAAAAAAATCAGCTCCGATGATTTTTATACCGAGCAAAAAATGTATAATATTATTGTTTTAGTCACATTTTATCAAAAAATAGTCGTCAGCTGTATTGACGAGGGGGGATTATATGTCAGTCACGTGCATGAACCTCATTGAAAATTTGAAAAAAAAATTAATTTTATACCTTATGAAATTTATACATCTCAATTTTTACACTTTTAAAATAATAAAGAAAATCGTCAGCCGTATTTTTGACGGTGGTAAAACCGTCAGTCAGCCTGATAAACATTTTGCGCGCTCAATGCATTTGAGCGTTGCATAGGCTTTTTGGAAAATAAACTGACAATCTTTACGCCCATAAACAATTAGCTGACGATGAGTTTTTATTTTTTAATATTTAAATCATCTTATACTTCGAATTCAATAAGTATAACATCAATTTAATATAAAAAACACCACATTTTATTTATTTATTTTGTGTCAGTTTCAAATTATATACAGAAATATATATTTACTAGCTTCTGCCCGCGACTTCGTCCGCGTGAAATTTCTTGTTTCCGACCCACGCCGTCACATCGCATCGCATCGCCTGCCCGCGCTGTCACTTCGTTTTCGCTTAGCGATCTTTCTGACTTTTATTCTTTTTGCTCGTCTCCTAAGGGTTATAGCGTGATGTTACATAGCCTTCCTCAAGAATTAGGCTAGCAAATATAAAAATATTTTTTTAAATCGACTCCGAGAAAAATCCGACCGATTAGCGCGTTCAGACAAACAAACTCTTCTGCTTTATTATTAGTATTTACAAATTCATCTTAAGATACGAAAATATGAAATATTATTTATTATCTTCGTCGTGTGTGATAGTCCATTGAATTGTATGGCGAGCGATATTGTATCTTAAGGGAGAAGCGCTAAGGTAGCCCGCGAAATTCAAATTTTCTTACGTTTTTTGCAATTTGCTGGTCAGTATTAAGTTGTACGTTGATTAATATATGAATCGCGGCCGTAAGAAATATGTGTTTACAGAATTATAATCATTAAAGTCATCAACACAACTCTCTAAGACCACGTAAGTCCAAAGAATAACTGTTTCATGAAATCATCATTCTTTGGACTTACGTGGTCTTAGAGAGTTGTGTTGATGACTTTAATGATTATAATTCTGTAAACACATATTTCTTACGGCCGCGATTCATATATTAATCAACGTACAACTTAATGCTGACCAGCAAATTGCAAAAAACGTAAGAAAATTTGAATTTCGCGGGCTACCTTAGCGCTTCCCCCTTAAGTTGTTATTACAAAATTAGATCGTCGTCCGATTCAGCACCAATTCCATGTTGTATATGTATAAAAAGTTATTGTTTATTTTCCACAACGCACACAATGAACGGACACTATTATTACACAAAGACGGGTCTTTGTTAGTGAATAAGAGAAATATAGAATAAAAGATCAGCTAAAGAAACAATTCAGGAATTCCCCTAGAGAACAAAACTCAGATCGGGCGTCCTTGTTCCACTTTCCACGGAAACAGCTATGCTATCCTTGTCATATGCAATTCAGTGTTTATAGAATTCGGATACACGACACGCATTTCCATAGATAATTAATTGATTAGAGGTGCGTTCTGAAATTTAACTGTTTTTTAGAGCGTGCCATTGATTGGTTTTGTTTTTACCAACGTGCGTGATAAATTGTCGACTATTAAAAATGCGCTAGTTAGGGGACTAGGCACTATTATGGAATTTTGAGCGCTAAAACATCAAGAAATGCACTAGATCTAGTGCCGAAAGCACTAAGTTGGCAACATTCGAAATCTCTGTAGCAGATGGTAGTATTTCTCTCTTATTCATATAAGTTTGTCTCACTCCGGTAGGGTATACTTACTTCAGTCTACCTGAGGGCTAGAAAAATAATTTTTAGAAAAGGTATGTTAGAGTCGTGAGACTTTAACTGCTTGAAATTCCTTGATGCTACAGTACATATTAATATGATTAGAAACCGACACAAAATAAATAAATAAAATGTGGTGTTTTTATATTAAATTGATGTTATACTTATTGAATTCGAAGTATAAGATGATTTAAATGTTAAAAAATAAAAACTCATCGTCAGCTAATTGTTTATGGGCGTGAACGTGAAGATTGTCAGTTTATTTTCCAAAAAGCCTATGCAACGCTCAAATGCATTGAGCGCGTAAAATGTTTATCAGGCTGACTGACGGTGTTACCCCCGTCAAAAATACGGCTGACGATTTTCTTTATTATTTTAAAAGTATAAAAATTGAGATGTATAAATTTCATAAGGTATAAAATTACTTTTTTTTTTAATTTTCAATGAGGTTCATGCACGTGACTGACATATAATCCCCCCTCGTCAATACAGCTGACGACTATTTTTTGAAAAAATGTGATTAAAACAATAATATTATACATTTTTGCTCGGTATAAAAATCATTGGAGCGGATTTTTTTCCAATGACTTTTTCATGCTGTCTCCATCAGCTCCACCGCTATCGAAGCAGCTGACGTTCGGAGCTATTATGTGTTAGAGGAAAACTATTATTGTTATGATTTTCAGCCGGTATAAAATGACTTGCTCAAATATAGCGCCACCTCCCGTACTATAATATATTAATCAAAATTGCAACTTTCCGTTGCGCCAGCGCAACAACATAACATTATAACGACACTTCTACTTCGGTTTGGCCGAGATGTATCCATACTTCACCCACATTTTTCCAATTATGCTTAAGTCCCACGTGTTATGGGGCGAGCCTATTACTAGTATTGTAAAATTTCAGATGGAGAAACCTAGGAACACTTTGCCCGACGCGAAAATTGAACCCCAGGAGGGGTTCTGGGGTTCAATTCTTGGGTTGGGCATCGGGCGGTTTCATACTCCGTCCATGGTTTTATGGCCAGTGGTAATGGACGCGACTTACGAGTTGTAGGTCGTAGGTTCGAACTCAAACAGGCGCTTTACTTTGTGTAAATAATTTCATCACCGCTGCTTTCGAAACGGTGAAGGAAAACATCGTTAGGAAACCGGCATGCCATGTCCTAGAACCAAAAATTGAAAGACATGTGACATCCACCAATCCGCACTGGGCCCGCGTGGTGGATTACGGCCCACTTTCTCTCACCGAGTGGAGGCTTGTGTCCCAACAGTGGGAACATTATAGGCTGTTTATGTGCTTGCGACCACTAGCAGCGGTGCTATTCAGTAAAAATCTCACCGTGAAAACTTAGGTGAAGTGAGCGTGGAGTGAGCTGTCAATAGTGTCAATTCCTATCAAAAACAAACTCACTTCACCTAAGTTATCACGGTGAGATTTTTACAGAATCGACCGGCAGTTCGAAATATCACAAAAGAAATCCCATAAGTGTCGAAATAATGTAAACTCATTAGGACGCAGGCTGCTATTTTAAACTAAACTACTTAATAACTGAAATGAACACCATATTTCCACATTATTCCAATGCCAGGCGCTAGCAAAACTTACTAAGTTCAAAACTGGCTTAGATACATAATCTTGATAACGTCTTCCTGTGCATCTCGTCTCAGTTTAATGTAGTTGCGTACTAGAAAACTTACTTATCTCATGGGCTACGAAGTGGGCGATAGTTAGATAGACTTAACTTAGCAACACTTTTTACGATTTATTCCGGTCAGATCCCCCCCCCTGGACTCCCCTGCTAGTTCTTTTTCTGTTTTAATCTCTGTCTTATCCACTTTATCTAGGTTATTCTTTTTGAAAGGTCAGAGAAGAGAAAATAAACGTTTCATGTTTTACAAATATCATCTTCAAAAAAGGAGAAGGTTATTATGTTTGTCTGTATGTATTTGTGCGGATCTATTTAAAATTTTTTTTTCATCGTATAAAAACAAGCTTGCGCGGTGGTCCCATATAGATTTTATTAACTTTGCTTCGGTAGTTTTTCAGTTAGCTTCGATAATACGTATTTAATCCACTTTTGTATCTTGATGATGTTATAATACATACTTCCTGTTACTGTTGTTTACATGCAGTGGTATACGAATTGGTACCTACGCTGCTGTCCGTACCATAACTAAAAAGTGAATATAAAAAACTTTTTTAGAAAAATAAGCAACCGGCTTCCAAAAAAACACTACAATGTGAAAAAATATGTAAAACTAGGGCCTTGGGGCCCAAATGCCCACTTAGTATTTCGAGACATCGCCAAGCGGTTGGTCGTCTCTTCACATGACAAGCGGGCTGGCCAATTTTTTGGCCAAAGAAGCAATCATTGCCACGTTGTATGGCAATGCTGCCAGCTTTTTGGGCCCGTTTGCTGTTGACAGCCATGCGAGCGAATTTTTTGATGCCCTATGATTATTTTCCCTCCTTATTATATACTTGTACATATTATTATTATTAATTTAAGTGAAAAATAACTTTAAATTCGGAGGTCGGTAGCATAAAACAGACCCAAAAACTCCGAGAAAAACCAGCCAATTGGTTTTAAAAGTATTTCCTAAATGACTGCCTCATTGGGTCTTGCGGTCGGAAGCGCTACTATTGCGCATGAGGTACTGAATTCAGTACCTCATGCGAAAATCTAATTAGATTTCTGGGTTGTAATGGAAGGCCGTGCGGTCGTGGGATCGGCCGCACTTGGTGATGGGACCAGCTAGGCGTGGCGGGCTGATACCAGTCGGGGGTGCGGCGAATGTACAGTGCGTGCCACGTAAAGGCAGATTTAGACAGATCCAGTGACTGGCGCCGAAATCGAGACAAGCCAGCGCTGACCCAAAAAAAACCCGTGTAAATTGATTTCAAGTCAATCCAGTGGCGGGAAGTCAGCGCTGGCTTGTAAATTCGCACACGAATATTTAGAAGCCAGTCGGCGCCCCCCGCAACCCGCGCCCACCCGCGCCAGTGACAAAAACCCCGTGTAAACAGCCTGGTCAGTTACTGGCGCCGCTTTGTGGGGTGACGTTGCATCTGGCTAGTAAGAGAAAATGTTTTTTTCGTCCGTTTCGCGAATTCATTTTTCGTCACTGACTTCACAAACGTGTGCTCACCGTGAAAACTAGCCGCGACTACTGACACCATGTAAACAGTGGAAGCCAGTCTAGGCGCGGGCACTGGCGCCGATAACTGACTTGTGCACTGACCCTGTCTAAAATTGCCTTAAGAAAAGACTTGACCCCGCCTCCCCCTCTCTTTCCGCCGCCCCTATGACGTCTGGTCCCGTCCCGCACTCAGACCTAAAGATACCTAAAATCGTGTTCTGCGCATGTCAGACCACGTGGTGTGTCAAGTCTCTTCTTACGTGGCACGCACTGTACAAGTATCTACCGGCCCCCGACTTATGGTACTGGAAAAACAGTGAGTTTTTAGTCGTCTTTCCTTCGTTCCTGCCAGACGGAGGGTATTCATGAAGATTACCTACGAAAAAAAAAAGTTGGGCAAAGTGTTATTGGGGGTTTCTATGAGAAATTTCTCCGTAGCAGCCCGGAAACAGAATTCGTACCCGGTTGATGACAATAGGCAGCCCACTTACAACTGCGAAATAAAAAACTGGCGAAATGTGAGTGTACTATGTCTAAATGTACACCTCTACCTAATCCTTCGGTCAAAAAAGGCGTGATGTTATGTAGTTCCTAAATGTAAAAATCATACCGCTTGTTTCATGGCCCCACTGTGTAACACGGGTCAGTGCACGTAGCAACCAGTGTTTTGAGTGATCACAGCAATGTTTACACAAGGTAACTGCGCTCGAGTTGTACCCTGAATGTTATAATTATGAATATGATACTTTGTTGTACAAGTATACACGGAAACACTTTTAATTGCTGGAGCTTATTTCAGGTACGGTAAGAAGTAATTGTATAGGTAATTGACAGTAGCGCATTACGGCAACAAATAAGGTTCAAAACAGTAGGTAAGGTAGTTAAATCGAATGACAACCAGAAAAAATTGGCAATTAAATAATAAATGCACGGCTCAGTGGAATATTTTTTATATATTTCTTTAGTTGATTGATTTTCCTTTATTATTATTACATAACGACGAATTTTCTTTTTTGTTTTGCTCTGATTTACGATTGTTTTATCATGATACTATTAATTTTATTTTTATAAAATATCTTGAATAAGTCTTTTACTTTAAGCATTTGACAATTCATACATTTTTTCTCAAGCTTGTAATATGTGCGTGCGTATGCATGTACTAACTGTGTGACAAAAAACTGAGCGTATCGCGGTGTCCTAAGTTTGGTCAGCGCCTTAAACTGTGCCCTACATAAGAAGCTTCTTAGAAGATATTCTCGCAAAGCCTATGGTGAATTTGATTGGTTGATACCTTTGGGAGATGCATTACATCATTACAAGAGATCTTCGTCGGCCTCAGTGTAAGGCAGAAGCCTTACACTGAGGCCGACGAAGATCTCTTGAGCTAGTTTATAAATAAAGGGCCGTGATAGAGTTATTGGAAAATAACTCTATCACGGCCCTTTATTTATAAACTAGCGTCTGCCCGCGTCTTCGATCGCGAGGAAGTCTTACTGAATATAGGTACTAAAATAACAGATACATTTTTATAAAACTCCTTTGACCCCCGGTCCACCGCATCGCATTGCCCGCCCGCGATATTACTTCAATTTCGCTTATCGTTCTTTCGTGATGCAAAAAAAAAATGCAAAAAGTTGTTTTCAAATCCGAACGGAAGTTCCAGACAATAGCGCGTTCAAACAAAAGCACAAACAAACTATGTATATTATTATATATTAATGATATTAATTAATATTATTTGATATAATTATTCCTGTTATTTCAATTTAGATTAAGATTAATCGAGCTCTTTGAAAATTAATCTGTTAACTCATGCAGGAGATAGGATGTACTGTGTAACTAGGTAATAATGGTTAATTGCAACTGAATCATCGAAGACAAAGGCATAAATTAAATTAGATACATACATAGGTACCTATATAATAGCTAGCAAAGGCTCATATTATAATAAAAATAATATTAAACATTTAACCAAAAAGTTAATGAATAAATTACTGAAAGTGTTATCTAACGTCCACTTGTTGAGAGCTTTAGGTAAAATTTTATTGTGAGAACTGAATTTATTAACATAAAATGCCAAACTTTAGATACTAAATTATGCCCAGTACCTACCAAGTTTTTGTTGAAGTTTATTATAACTTTTGAATGATCAAAATGTTTTGTATTCAATCGAAGCGCACCAAAAGTCGACGTTCAAATTATGAACATTGTTATAAAAGTTACAACTGTATTTATAAAAGGTGTCTGTGTTGTATCGGAACGTTGTTATGTAGCGCGTCTTCTGTATTGCATCTATGCAAAGCATAATATGCAGAATCTAAGTTAGGAATTCAATTTATTATAAGGAACGGGGTTAAATCCTTCTTGTGTAACTAAGTACAATGCGACCCGGTTTTTTCGACTTGAAGAAAACATCTAGATGTCTTTATTATAAATAAGTTAATATCTTTCACAATAAATTCTCTAAATAATGGTGAAAACCACATAAAAATCCGTTGCGCAGTTTATAAGAACAACACGATCATACAGACCCACAGGAAAAGCGATTCTAATTAATAATATGAATATTTACATAATTTAATAAAAAGGTAACAGACTTAAAATAGCGTAGCGTTGGAAGGCCTCCACAAGGCGGTCCGACGACCTTGTGAAGGCCGCAGGAACCCGTTGGATGCGAGAAGCACAGAACCGGTCGAAGTGGAGGTTCTTTGAGGAGGCCTATGTCCAGCAGTGGACGTCTTTCGACAGAAATGATGATGATGATGAGTCTTAAAACAGTAATATGTACTTGTACAAGTATATAAGAAGGAGGGGAAATAATCAAAAGGCATTAAAAAATTCGTCCGCATCCCTGTCAATAGGATACGTGCCCAAACGGCTGGCAGCATTGCCACGTTGTATGGCAATGCTGATTCTTTAGCCAAAATAAGGAGTTATTCCGGTCTGATCCCCTGAAGACCCTCCTTTCCCCCTCCGTGATCCCCTGCTTGTTCGTCTTCTGTTTTAATCTCTGTCTTATCCTCTGGCCTATGAAAAATATGAATAGAATATATAGATGTATAGATAAACCTACATATATAGCATAGGGTAGGGGTAAACTTTAAACTACTGATAGATAAAATAAATATTTTTCAGCATCGGAAAAACATGAAGATCTTCAAAAACACTAAAATCAATTCATTCATTCAACGTAATAACCCCCAAATTAATCTAGTGTACGTAACGACTGAAATTCCAAAACAAACATGGCCGACAAACTTAAACGTCGAACAATAGCCCGTGGCTTTGTTTAAATCCTTTCGTTTATCGCCCGGTAAGATAATACGAGCAGGTGGGATCTTATTTCCGGTTCTGAACGATCAATTTATTGATGGGAGAAACTGGGTGAAATAAGTTTTGTGATGTTATTGGGGTGAGACTTACTTAGTTGTCTTTTGTTTTTCGTAGTGGGTGTAGGTTGGGCCATAATATGTTAAAGATGTTAGTTTAAGGTGTTTAAATTGATAAAATTAAACCTAAGGTAACGCCTTAATAGAAAGCGACTACGCGACGAACAAACGTACTGGAGTTGAGCTGATGTCCTAATTGATATACCTAGGTAATTAGGTACGCGCGGTGTATTTGCGCGAATAAAATTTTTGATTACTAATTTTCGCAAACTTTTATCGTACAAATGCGCGATCATTTAATAAACTGATACCAAACAGCCTAACTAAGCTTGCTAAACTAAATACAATCCACCACGGATTGTATTTAGTTTACAATCCACCACGGATTGTATTTAGTTTACAATCCACCACGGATTGTATTTAGTTTAGCAAGGTAAGTTATATTGCCTGACAATAAAAACTGAGTGTTTCTGATGTCCATTGTGAAATGTGACTTATTGACGCGCATACGCGATGCGACCATCCAGCCTCGACGATCGCATATATTAGGACCTACATTTTGACATCGAGCCAATACGCGATTTCGTTCACGCGAAAATCGCGTACTCGCGCGATGATTGCTTTTGGTCAGGACGTGGCGTAAGGCTGTGAACAAGAAATCTCATGTAACTCAAATAATTATTATTACCTATAAGATGCTGTGACTAATCTGTTTTTCATACGTGATGTTATCAAAATTACGTGATGTTTGTTATTGGTTAGGTAAGGTTAGTGACCTTGTTAAAACAGCTGGATATTCATAACAACAATCGGGATTACAAAAGCTAATATTGTTCCTTCTTGTTTAATAATTCAACAGCTCATTTAGAACTGAAATATAAATTTTAGTCTGTTCAGGAAAAACGTGATAATTTTTAATTTTCTTACAATTTGCTTCGGTCTACAGGAATGTTCAATATAATTGTTTGAACTGTAGGTAATTTTATAATTAGCGCCTTCCTTTTTGTTGCCTTTAGGGGTGATTTTTCAGTCGACAGATAACTTTTATTCGAGGAATAAAATTGACGTTTGACTATTTTTGTATGGAATAACTGTCAAATATTCAAAATTATTCCTCGAATAAAGTTATCAGTTGATTGAAAAATCAGCCCTTAATGAAAATGATTTCATTAACTTACAAATTTAATAATATTTATTGTCACTATCTAATAATAACTTTCGGTTGGATTTTTTATGAATTCCATAACTATAGATTTTTGTATAACAAGGTAGACATCTAAAAACCTTATTTAATCTTTATAAAAATAACTAGCTGCGTCCCGCGGTTTCACCCGCGTAAATGTTGATCTCGTGCGAATATCGGGATAAAGAGTAGCCTATATATTAATCCAGGGTGTCAGCTACCTCCATACAAAATTTTATCCAAATTGGTCTAGCCGTTTGAGCGTAAATAAGTAACAAACATATAAACATACACAGACACATACTCTCACACTCACAAACTTTCGCCTTTATAATATTAGTGTGATGAAACATTCTACAATACAGGTTAGCGGTGATATAGACGCACAACCTGTTACCATGGATTCAGAACAACCCCCTTTTTTTATTTCTTTTTCGTCGATTATATAAAAAAACTGGTCAAGTGCAAGCCGGACTCGCGCACCGAAGGTTCCGTACAAATTTGTAGGTATATAACTAAAAATTTACGGTTTTCGGATTTTTTCCTTTACTTGTGCTACATGATATTGCTCCTTGCCAAATTTTATGATTCTAGGTCAACGGGAAGTACCTTATAGGTTTTGATTCCCTTGCGAGTGTCAAAATATGCGGCTTAAACGGAACATAAACGCCCGTACCTTTTGATTGCGTTGACTTAGAAGTTTGATTTTTTCACTGCCTCAAGGGATTGCAGCCCTGAGTAGGTGTGTGATATTAATTTCAACTTGATAACTCCACGCGTTCCTGAGAAAAAGACACAGACGGACAACGAAGTGATCTTATAAGGGTTCCGTTTTTCCTTTTGAGATAGGGAACCCTAAAAATGAGTTCTGTCATACATTCCGAGCGCGTAGCACTGAAGGGTCTCGGATATGTAATGGACCCATCCAGGAGCGTGGCAAGCTTAGCTTAACCTTTGATGACCCGAGCGGCTGTGTCTACGTCTTCGGTCAAAGCCCTAAAATCAATTAAGGAAAAATACGTTCTCGCCAATACCTCTTAAAATTGCAATCGAATTATGCAGTGCATTCGGTCAGATTGGAAAGAATACAAAGGAAATTCACGAGATACTTAGGTTACTTTAAAATCCCTTATCTGAGTTACAATGAACGATGCGCTCGATTCCACTTACTTCCACTTGTAACTCGGAGAAATATATCCGACTTTCGGTTTCTAGTAAAAATAGCACAATCAAAGATTGATTGTCCTGAACTTCTTTCTAAACTGTCCCTGAATGTTCCACCTCGGCATTCTCGTTTGAGGAATCTTCTTCATGCACCTTACACTCGCACAGTTTATCGTAGCAATTCATATATGATTCGCTCAGTCAAAGTTTTTAACCAAATTGTTAAGAATATACATCCTTCAATTGATTTGTTTGCAAGCAGCTCAGCGTCTATCACTACTGTTTTATCTAAACATTATAATATTGTTTCTGATACACTCTGATGGTGGCTGCGCATGCATCTACCTGCAGGTACTTATTTTATTAATTAAGCAATATTGTTATACTTAGTGTTAGTTAATGAATAGTTTGTCAATTTGAAAATGTGTACAACAATACTCTATTGTTACCTGTGGAGCCTTGTAAATAGCTTGTTGTAAATTACCTCTTCTCTTATCTTGATAGCCAAACATGCAAAAAAACAATTGAAAAATATTTGAAAGCACTAGACTACAACAGCACTGAAAATCTAATATAAAACGATGCTATAAACAAGGCACATAAGTAAATAAATAATAAAATAATAAAGCACACATAACTGTACACATATAGAAACATCCATAAAAACATAATATACACATACACATATACATAAATACATTAACATAAAACATCCAAACACAGACAATTCCCATTATTTGTAACTTAATATAACTATCTGTACTATGATTTATTACCTATACAGTATGTAATCAAACCACTGCTATGTGACTTGTAACTGGAACCTTGTGAAAATCTGTTGTTCTAAGGTTGAGGAAGACTATCCGCTCGTAATACAGTTTTATACTAGTACGAGGGGATAGGGCGAATCAGACTATAGACAACCAAACCATCTTTTCATTGTACCATTTCACATCCAACGATCTGACTATTTGTGTTTATTATTAAGTTAGGTACTCTGTATGCCTGTCTCAAATTTGTGAATAAATATTATATTATATTATATTAACATATGGAGCTACCCGAAACTGTCAAATTTTCCCAATCAACTTTGAACCTTATGCTTAAGCGATAAAGTTGAAAATCTATTAAATACATTTTACAGATTATAGTAGCTTGATGTGCGTCTGTACAATAAATTAAAAAAAAAAACCTCACTTCTACTTCTGTATTTGATAGCTGTAAGCCACCCAAACACAATAAAATAAAAAATAAAATTACAAAAACTTAATATCCAACCCTCTTCAATAAAACTGCTAGAACTACAACTGGATATAAGATGAAACTTAGCAAGTTTCCCAAAGTTTTTGCCAAACAATGACGAGGCTTGTTGTCACCGAATTTTGTTATGAATTTACTTCGCCGACTCACTTCGAAAGTTTTCTCATTGTTGTGGGAAGAAAGTAGAAGAAAAAGAGTGGTGTAGTACCTAAGGTTATGAACTAATTTGTTATTGTATTGTTTAGGTAAAACGGTTAATTAAACACAGGATGTGAATGCTTAGGATAATCTACCACCATATAAATTGATCATTTGTTTAAACCGATCCGCATTGGATTTATTACGGACTACCTTCTGCGACTTCGTTCGCGTGGAAGTTGCAAGATACACAATATACTAAAATAATAGTCATATTTTATGAAACTTTCTCGGCCTCTGACCCACCGCGTCGCATTGCATCCCCCGCCCGCGTTATTAATTCGTTTTCACTTAGCGTTCTTTCTGACTTTCCTCTTTTTCTTTTTGCTCGGCTCCATAGGGGCATAGCGTGATGTTATTCGTTGCGTTGTATTTCTTGAGGACCTTCCTCACGAATTGGGCTAACAAATGCAAAAATAATTTAAAAAATTCGACTGGTAGTCCAGAATATCTTCGTCCAGAGTTTAGCACTTTCAAACAAAAAAAAATAGAATCAATATCTTCAACTTTATTATATTAGTATAGATTAATGTCGGTAATATTATTTAAAAGCTATTTTATTGTACCTCTTTAATAATATAAAATTAAAATAAGCCTTTATTTCTGTTCGTTTTTAACTTATTTGACAACACGTTTATTTAAATATAACATGAAAGTTGAACAAAGAATTACGAAAACTAATTAACTTAAACTAAATCATATTCTCGTCATTCGGTTGGTCTCCCGTCATAAGAGATTATCTTCCGACAAAGGCCTTCTCTAAGGCTTTCCACTTGTGTCATTCCTGTTATGTTCTTGGAATAAAAGATATTGTTGATTGAGTAGACTTGGTTTATTGAGAAGAGATGGATTACAGAGACAGACACGGTATCACAGACGGGATCAGATGAAGCAGTGTAGGTGACAGGAATCAACCGGAACCATAGCTTATATCTAGTGGTGTCCATACTAATTACCAACTAAATAGTGATGTCACAACATCCCCCTTGTTGAGTTCCAATTAGGCTCCAGACAAACAATTAATAAGTTGTACTATGACAAGCGACTTCACTTACACAACAACATGGTCTGTGATACTTACAGTTATATAAAAACTAGACAACATTCTTATTGCTACTTAGTAATGGTTACATAGTTAATCTTTATAGTTATATTAAAACTAGAAAACATTCTTATTGCTACTTAGTAATAGTTACATAGTTAATCAATTTCCTCTATTAACCTTCTTGGGGGTTTTACAATTCGACCTGACCTGGTTGTTACGCTTGAGGATTTTTGAGATGAGGATTTTTGAGATGAGGATTTATGAGATGAGGATTTATGAGATGAGGATTCTTGAAGTCTAGACTCCTGTCTGTCACCTTCCTCTCTCCCCTGTGACGAGTTGGATTGCATAGGAGGGTTTGCATAGTTATGTGAATACTTATGTCTTAAGTGTATTCTATTTCTCCTATACTGTACACCATTGACATCCTCAACAACATACGACCTATTGTTCATCATTCTTTGTTTGACAATAGCTTGTTCCCAGTTGCTTTTAGGATTTCTTTTGAAATAGACATGGTCATTGTGATGTAGCATTGACATAGACTTAGTATTTCGATCATAATTCCTGGATTTGTTTTCATCATTTTTTTTGACTGACTCTTTGTAATCCTGAAATGTTACTACTTTTGGCCTTAATTTCTTATATGACACTGGGATATTATCTCTCAAGTTTCTAGACATTAACAATTGAGCTGGTGATGACAAATTATTTTTAGGTGTATTTCTATACTGTAACAAAGCTATGTATGGATCTGTTTTGTTTTCTTTACATTTCCTTAGCATGTTTTTTATTATCTTTACTGAACTTTCAGCTTGACCATTTGACTGTGAATGATATGGGCTAGTAACAACATGTTCTATGTCCCATTCTTGTAAGAAATTTTTGAAATCAATTGACTGAAAAGGAGGTCCACCATCTGACACTAGTGACAATGGTATTCCATGACGGGCAAAAATAGATTTTAAATGAGTAATTACATTTTGAGATGTGCTGTTTTTATTTAATAATGCTACCTCTATGTATTTTGAGTAATAGTCTGTGACAATTAAATAAACTGAACTTTCGAAATGCATTAAATCAATACCGACTTGTTGCCATGGATATTTACATATTTCAAAATTTTGTAGTGGTTCCTTTTGATTACATGGTTTGTATTTTGCACATATAAGACATTGTTCTACTATGTTCTTAATATCACTTGACATTTTTGGCCAATACAAAGATTCTCTTGCTGATTTCTGACATTTATTTATACCTTGGTGACCTTTATGTATTTTTTCTAACATTTCTTTATACATAGACTGTGGTACTATTAATTTTGAACCTTTGAACACTAAATCTTTGATTACATGTATTTCACCTTGAATATTCCAAAATGGTTTTACCAATGAACTGACATTGTTCTTGTTTTTTGGCCATCCTTCATTGTAATATTTTTTTAATAATTGTAAGGATTCATCATTTTTGGTTTCCTGTGCCAATTTTGTGCTGTATTCCTTTGTTATTGCCAAATTAGCATACATTAAATTGACATGACAAGACATTTCTGACTCATTTTCAGGTGTGTAATGGTCTTTCAGAGCTGCTCTTGACAAAGTGTCTGATATAAACATTTCTTTACCTGGTACATGTATTACTTCTAAATCATACTTTTGTACAGTTAACATCATACGCTGTAATCTAGCGGGGACATCATGTAATGGTTTTTTAAATAAATAGACTAATGGCTTGTGATCAGTATGAACTGTGACTCTATTGCCATATACATATTGATGAAATTTTTCACAACCAAATTGAATTGCCAATAGCTCTTTTTCTATCTGCGCGTATCTTTCCTGGGTTTCAGTTAAAGTTTTTGAACTATATGCTATAGGTTTGTTTTTCTGTAAAATGACCGCACCTAAAGCTGATTTTGACGAATCGACTGACAAGACTAATGGAATCTTAGGATTATAATGAGCTAAAACTGGTGAGTTTGTGATCTCATCTTTCAGTTTTTTGAGACATTGACTATGATTCTCATCCCAAGTCCAGACTGTATCTTTTTTCAAAAGATTTCTTAATATCTGTGTTTTTTCTGACAAGTTACTGATAAAAGGTCCTAGATAATTTATCATTCCCAATATTCTCTGTAACTCTTTGACATTTTTAGGTGTGGGCATATTGACAATGGCTTTGACTTTTTCTTGATCTGCCCTGGCACCATCTTTACTGAATACATAACCCAAAAAACATACTTCAGTGACTAAAAATTTACATTTTGACTTATTAAATTTTAAATTGACTTGACGCGCTCTTTGCATGACTTTGTGTAATCTTTCATTATGAACTGACTCATTTGGTCCATAAACTAAAATATCATCTATGAATATTAAGACTCCTTCGATATCACCGAATAAATTCATCATGACTCTTTGAAAGATTTCTGACGAGGCATTTATGCCATATGGTAATCTTAAATACTTATATCTACCAAATGGTGTTTGAAAGGTACATAATTCAGAACTGTATTCATCCAGACGTAGCATCCAAAAACCAGAAAATGCATCTAAATGAGAAAAACATACAGCCCCTTCGAGCTGAGACCTAATCTCATCAATTGACTTAAGTGGATAGTATTCTCTCATGATGTTTTTATTCAAATTTCTAGGATCTAGACAAATTCTTAACTGACCTGAACTTTTTACAGTTATGACAACTGAGTTAACCCACTCTGTAGGTTTTGTGACCTTCTCGATAACTTGCATCTCCATCATGCGATCCAACTCTGCGTGTAATTTCCCTTGTAACGCAAATGGAACCTTTCTGGGGGGATCAACACATGGAACTGCATCAGGCTTGAGTTTAAGATGACAGACTGGAGGTAGACATCCAAGTCCCTGGAAAACATCATTATATTGTGTAAGAATTTGTTTACAAAATTCTTGTTTTGATACTGAAAAGACACGTTTTATTATTCCTAACCTTTCACATGTTGGTAGACCAAGAACATTTGGACAATCTAAATCTGCTACTATAAACGTTATAGATTCGACGACGTTATTACTATTTATGCTCAAATTACAATTTATGTTTACTTTGCCTAAAATCGGAATTGATTTTCCACCAAATCCTGTGACATTTATTTGACATTTGACAAGTGACAATTTTGACAGGTTATGAAATGTTTGCTTTGACATTATGTTGACATCTGCACCAGAGTCTATGATGCATTTAATTTGTTTGTTTCTTACTGTTAGGTTAATTTCCCATGACTGCTTTGAAGAATTACTTTCCAAGGTGTTGACATTATTTTGACTGATATCTGAGTGACTGACTGAATATGAACTCTGACATTTATTATTTTGACTGATTGACTTGGCGTTGAATCTCTCAGACTGACTTTTGGACTTTTGTGATACCGTATCTGTCTCTGCGTTCCGACTATTTGACTGACTGCTCCATGTAGTGTGATCCACATACTTATTTGAATGACTTTTACTTGACTTAAATTGACTGTTCAACATGCCAACAAAATTTTCTTGACTCCAGTTGTTTGATCTGATACTACTATTATCTGAATTAAACGATTGCAACTGACTGACTTTTTTATTCTTGAAACAATATTTAGCAAAATGACCAAAAGATTTACATGACCTGCATTGAACGCCTGTAGCTGGGCACTTGTAGCGATGAGACTGCCCACAGCGGCTGCATGTCTTCGAGTTGCTATTGTGGTCGCTGCTTGAAGGTGATGCTGACTTGCGACTGCTCGAAGCTGACTGGCGGTTGCTCGAAGCTGACTGGCGATTGCTCGAAGCTGACCTGCGACTGGAAGCTCGCTGTTGACCATCTCGTCGACTACGGTTCCTCTGACTGAGATGCATGACGTTTTCACTGGCGACACTGGTGCCTTTGACGATTCTTTCAGCATCCTGCTGGGCGATTATGAGTGTCCTAGCCAGCTCTTGCATTCTCTGATATGTCAAATCAGGTTCTTGCAATAACCTCTGACGTACATGTGACAAATCTATATTGAGGTTTGCTATGAAAATATCTTTAATTAACGACTCCCTGAGCGGGCCAAACTCACATTCTCTGCTTTTGTTTTCCAAATCCGTGAGGAATTCGTCGATGTTTTCGGATTTTTCCTGCCTACGTGTGAAGAATAGGTATCTGCACATAGTGACATTTTTTCTTGGCTCGAAAAATTTGTCGAATTTGGACTTGACTTCAATGAGTGTGCTCCCATCGATTTTGAGATTAAATGTGTTGAATATATTGAGACCACGTTCTCCAATTAAATGTAGTAGAATGGCAATTTTCCGCTTCTCGCTTGACTTGTCTAGGCCTGTGGCTAACAAATATAGTTCCAGCTGCTGCCACCATCTTTTCCATGCCTCCGCATTATTATTTGCTGGATCCGAAGAGATATGGAGTTGTTGCAATTGCGTGCGTAGGCCTTGGTCGTGTCCGCCATCTTTGCTAGTCGTTGCGTCGTCGGCACTCGAGGCTGGATTTTGCATTTTCGGTACCGATCTTGTTTAATTCTTCTTGACTTCTGACACCATGAACGGTACGGTACGGTACGGGTACCATTCTGGGCCTGCTACTTTCCTAAAATCATCTTCCCATCGCTTTAAGTGTCTTCCTCTACTTCTTTTGCTTTCTCTAGGGTATCACTCAGTTATTATATTTGTCCATTTCGCTTCCTTTTCTCTCAGCATATGAATGAAAGGATGGGACCTTTTTAACAACGAAGGTCTAATTAATTTACTACATACATAGGTACTCAATTGAACATTCAGTTTAATAGGCTTTACGTAGCTATAATTACATCCCAGACACAAATTATACAGGCAATCAAAATATCTACATTAAACAAAAGACATCCCATGTTTACCTACCCTACACATCTTCCACATCGAAACACCACAAATAATCACCTTTACAAATAACTGAAAGAGATACTCCACGCATCCGATAAGCATTAGTCTGAAAAAACAATGAACGAAACAAAAGACGTTCGCTAAGAAGACAGCGGGCAATCAAAGGGCAATCGAGCGTTACTCGGCGGAGTGCCGACAAATGGGGCAATATGTGGCAATATGTGGCGGTCGGAACTCGCCGATGCCTCAATTGTCTTATCAACTGGATGTTGATATTGCTAGTTTTGTTTGCGTGGCAACACAAAGAGGTTATTCGGTGGGAGTGACGCATGACCTTTACGTATTTGGGGAAACGAAATTAGTGATGGTAACTTTTGTTATTATCTTTCATGGACGTACTTAATTGGTTGTTGCATATTTCATAGACTCAATATGTTATTGAGACTATGAAATTTTAATCTTACAAGTTTTTTCATAGAATCAATAACTTGATTGATAAACGTCTCATAAATAGGTACCTAATTGCTAAAATGGATAGATTTCTTTTTTACATGAAAATGAAAAACAGCAGTCGCTTTCATGTTGACAATTCAGTAACATTCATTGCGTTATTTACGTTCTTGAGCGGATAAAATTTTCGAAGTTATGAAGCAATGGACTAATGGAACAATGTCCTTTAAAATGATTCAGATTGGGATTAATAGCGTGTTACGTAATCAGGCTGCTGACATGGTAGTCAAAAACAGAAAGTTCTGTAATAATTATTGTGTGAATTACCATTATAAGTACCATTTTTAAGCGGACAAAAAGAAATATAGTGCCTTTACAAAATTTCACAGCTTCTCAATTACAAATATTAATTTTCAAAATTTTGACAAACGCGACAGGATTTCGAACAGACCCGATACAATTACAGCCAAAATTGTTTTGTTCCGTATTTTCTGAACAGTAAAAGGAAGAACTAGATAATGGGGTATTACTCAAAGTCGTATTTCTCTCATCCACTGACGATTAAAGGATTATTGTATCATGCGCGATAAGCCGCTCGGAATACGGATACTGCTGAACGAAATTAATGTTTTGTTTCGAAGTTGAGTGAGAACGACAGTTTTTTTGTTTCATTCGTCTCAATTTTTTTTTTGACGTAAGATAAATATATTTGTTGTTTTGCACACCATCAGTATAATCAACCTATACTGTTCCCACTGATGGGACACAGGACTCCTCTCTGTGAGTGGGCCATAATCCACTACGAGGGCCCAGTGCGGGTTGGTCGATGTCACACAATTCTTCGATTTTTTGGTTCTAGGTCATGCCGGTTTCCTCACGATAGTTGCCTTCACTGTTGTAAGAGCAGTGGTGAAGAAATCAAATACATAAAGTAAAGTGCCTGCCTGGGTTCGAACTCACGACCTACAACTCGTAAGTCGGGGCCACACCACAGGGCCACCACTGCTTTACTGAGCTACCACTGCTCTCTGGGCCACCACTGCTCTCTGGGCCACCACTGCTCTCTGGGCCACCACTGCTCTCTGGGCCACCACTGCTCTCTGGGCCACCACTGCTCTCTGGGCCACCACTGCTCTACTGGGCCACCACTGCTCAACTGGGCCACCACTGCTCTACTGGGCTACCATTGTTCTACTGGGTCACCACTGCTTTACTGGGCCACCACTGCTCTACTGGGCCACCACTGCTCTACCGGGCTACCATTGTTCTACTGGGCCACCACTGCTCTACTGGGCCACCACTGCTCTACTGGGCCACCACTGCTCTACTGTGCCACCGCTGCTCTCTGGGCCACCACTGCTTTACTGAGCCACCACTGCTCTCTGGGCCACCACTGCTCTACTGTGCCACCACTGCTCTTTGGGCCACTACTGCTCTCTCGGCCACCACTGCTCTCTGGGCCACCACTGCTCTCTGGACCACCACTGCTCTCTGGGCCACCACTGCTCTCTGGGCCACCACTGCTCTCTGGGCCACCACTGCTCTCTGGGCCACCACTGCTCTCTGGGCCACCACTGCTCTCTGGGCCACCACTGCTCTACTGGGCCACCACTGCTCTACTGGGCCACCACTACTCTCTGGGCCACCACTGCTCTGCTTTTGTGTCCTTCACAATTATTAATTTTAATATAGCGAACTTTCTGGCTAGTGTATCAATCAACCCCTGACATACTAGGCTAGAAAGCTATTGTGTACATAATACCGACAAATTCTCCATACAATAGCACTGTTATCTGGAGTAGTGTGACCATTTGCATGACACTATCGAGCCTGAAGTATTCAGTGTTACGAACTTCAACACTCGGTCGGTCTGAATCAGTGAAGTACCAATATTCGGTTGACAATTCCAGGACAAACAATGACGAGTCATGCCTATGTTAAATAAAGACTGAGTTTGCATCGAGCGCCATCCCACCTATTCCTGAAATACCTGATCGTGTTCATTATTGTACCATAAATAATACTCATACCCGAATTGTAAAAAAAAAACTTTTCATACATGCATCGAAATTCTGTCCACTGTTGTATAGGAATTTGATTTTCTCTTAACGAATCGGGTAAGAGTTTCGTAGCGAAAATTGCTGAAAATGACAGATAGAATCACCGCCGGACGGACGCAGGTGACTAAATCGCTACCCTGTATGAGTGTCTGCCATTAGTTTGCAAAAACAAGTGTGCGACATTACTTTAAGTTGTACACGCAATTCACGTCACTTCAACAAAACATGTTGAAACAAATGTCAAATGTATCAAAACCGATTTAGTATCTACCAGTAGCTACTTATCTTTTATCCAATTTCAGGATCCAAAAATAATAAAAGCTACATAAGAACTAAACTGAATTGTAACCCAATTGAGGATATAACATAAACCTAACATTACATTACAATACCTATTGTAACGGCTAGGGCTTTGCAGGTAGGCTGCGTAGGCCGTGAACAAAACCTAAGCCAAAGCCCAAGCCAAAGTGTAGCTTAGCCTAAGTGTTTCTCTTTTATCTAACCTAAGATTAGATAAAAGAGAAACACTTAGGCAGGGTTCATACGTATAATCCTCAAAGTAGGTTTACAATAGTTACGTAGTAGTAGACTAGGTCGCGGGTAAGGACACACTAATCGTTCTGAGCACTAGCACGTGTAAGATGGAAAAGGTACCGTCCTTGGTTTCCGGGACACAGAGGCCTGGACACCGGGGGGCAGGGCTTGCCAACACGGGTAGAGGAGGCTGGTCAGGCCTTCGGCAGGCCGCAGACAGCGGCGGCAGCAGGTCACCTGTAGGGCGCGGATCAGCGTGCGTGCAGCGCACAGTTTAGCTATGCGTGCAGCGCGCTGTTTGGTGAGGTTGTTGAGGCCAGCCTGCACGTAGAACCCTTAGATTTGGGGTACACAGTATCTTGAGGGTCAAGGAATCACTCCTACTAGGTAAGCAAGCGGATGTTGAAATGGCCGAGTGTTCTTAGAAAATAGTGTTGTGCCATGATTCTAGTAATGTGACTTGCAACTTACTAATTGTAAAATATTTAGCATCAGTCGACTATTTCCCGTTGAGAACTGATCACAACGTTACACTATATTATTATATGTTATATGTATTATATTTATTATATGTAACAGTCTAGTTAGTGTTAGCAGTGTAGTCAGTCTTGTCAAACGGTGAAGATCTAAAACAACTTTGTTATGTTGGCTGTACAAAATTAAAATGGCCGCCATATCATGGAATTGAGCTATAAACTTACTCTGTTTAAGCGAATGCCCGGAAAACTTGCAGCTCCTTGAGGTTATGAGGAATATAGTGCTTTTGTGTAACATGAAAGTCTTAGGAGCTAGATGAAAATTTATGTAATTTTGTTTAAGCAGAATTTTTTTTTATTTCTTTTTGGTTAGTCGAGCAAAAAGGAAACAAGTCAGAAAGAACGTTTCTGACTTGTTTCCTTTTTCCTCGACTCCCAAGAGTTATAGCGCGGTTTTAAATAGCTTATAGTCTTCCTCAAGAATCGGGCTATCAGATTCAAAAAGATTTTTGAAATCCGACTGGTAGTTCTAGAGATTATCCCCTACATAGAAACAAACAAATTTTACCTCTTTAAAATATTAGAATAGATTAGTTTTTACTGCAAGAAAATATCAAGCAATATCGAGAAAAGTTGGAAGATGAAACGACAATATAGAAGTAGACTAATAGAAAAGACAAAATTATACTTCATTTAAAGATAAAAAAAGAAGACAAAAGACATACTGTACCGTCTCCACCTATAGTATAGTAGAAACAGGGTAGGGAGACGACGCCGAAGAAGAAATGAAAGAACATAAACACAAAAACTTGCCAAATGCGAGTCGGACTCGCACACGAAGGGTTCCGTACCACAAGGCAAAAACGTCAAAAAAAAGTTTTGTTGTATGGGAGCCCCGCTTAAATATTTATTATTAAAATCTGTCTGTCACCAGGCTGTATCTCATGAACCGTGATAGCTAGACAGTCGAAATTCTCACAGATGATGTTGTTTTCTGTTGCCGCTATAACAACAAATACTAAAAACAGAATAAAATAAATATTTAAGGGGGCTCCCATACAACAAACGTGTTTTTATCGGCGTTTTTGCCTTATGGTACGGAACCCTTCGTGTGCCAGCCCGACTCGCACTTGGCCAGTTTTTATCCTTAGGGTATGGAACCCTAAAAAGAACAAATTGAAAGAAAATTCGTCATATCAACGCAAAACGGCAAGTAAGGAAGGTAAATTAGGACCCGAGACCCATTCAAAGTAGGTTGTAAGCAGATAGAGTAAATCACCTAAAATATCCGCAAATGTAAACGTTCAAATCTCAAACCACACTTTATCAATCCCCGGAAATCGATGACCAGAAATCATCAAATCTCGGTGCCGACGAGAATTGACCGAAACGTACTAAAATTCGGCACCGGTTTAATGAAATTCCGATCAGCGCTAGCACGCTGGGATTCTCGTCACCTACTGTAATCGGGTCATTCCGACCTGCCAATTACGGAGGTGACCGGTGTGATGGTGTGATACTGACAACGTGTTTCGCAGACGGTTCTGGTCAGGTCAATTTTGTTTCCAATATTTGTGTCGGGATTTCTGTTCAATTTTGGGTTGAAATGTTTTGCACGTGGTGATGTTGCATATAGATAAAAATAACATAAGATTGAGTGCCGGAATAGATTTAAGTTCTAAATATTCAATGGTAACCTTTGGCTTATTTCAATTTAAATACAAAAAATAATTATTTTATTATAATGATAATAGCTGACCCCGGCGATCTTCATACTGCCACACAATAAGAACGAATGTATGAAAAAATCAATTATCTTCCCTATTTTTTTTCGTGAATTTTTCCCATATTTTTTATAGTTATTCCGCTATTCGGGGCGGAGACAAATCCAACAAATCATAAAAATGGACCCAGCCGTTCTTGAGTTATAAATGGTGTAACCAAACCGACTTTGTTTTATTTATGACGGAGAAGGTATAGTGTGTCTCGTTATTATCAGGCATATTTAATTACTGTGGGCGTACTGTGGGTATGTGTTGGTTATTGTGCAATAGACAACCCGTTTGCAGTTCAAATCAGATAATAATTTCACGAACAATTTAATCACACTAGCAAATTACACACTAGGTACACGACACAACCAGATACGGAACGCGGGACAGTTTCTGAGCACATGTTGTCCGTACGATGTCCAATATCCAAGAGAGCTCCACATCGTTCTGTCGAGCTTTTTTCTAACCCCCACGAACTCAGGCTAGACTCTGTCAAGCGCCGCCAGATAGCGCTGGCGTTCCGAATAGACAAACGAATGACGTATTTCCGACATATAGATTAGCCTATGTTGTCCCAATCTTACGGCAAAAGCCTCCCTTTTTCTTTACCACTCCTCTCTGTCTTGAGCCAGTGTGGACCAATCCTGTCTTTAGGTATCGATCTCGTCTCGCCATCTTCTCCTGGGTCATAATAATTACTGTAAATGTAATCACTACCCATACTAATATACTAAATGCGAAAGTGCGTGTGTCTGTCTGTTTGTTACCTCTTCACGCTTAAACCGCTGAACCGATTTATATGAAATTTGGTACAGAGATAGTTTGAGTCCCGGAAAAGGACAAAGCATAGTATTTATCCCGATATTCCCACGGAATCGACACTTATGTGGGTGAAACCGCGGTGCACTGCTAGTTTTGTTATAAGTTATCATTGTTGCAAGCACTATATAAGTATCTGCAAATTGTGTATCTGCAAGCATTGGAAAATGCACATGAAAATACCTCTAACAACACTGAAAAAAAAAAACACGATGAAAATTTTCAATTAAGCCAGATGGCAGACTTAAAACTAGGGATGTGTGTAATATCTGGATTAAAACATTTCTACAATGTGTAGTGTATCATGGCTCTATATTATGTAACAACAACATTGTATTTCCCTAATTGGGTAACAAAACAATTCCGTTACAATTCTGCTATTTCACAAACTGTTAGTTACAGGTAAATAATTTTAACGCCACGTTATTCTGACTGCTTTCTAGTCTATGAGCAACGATAAATAGTTAAGTCGGCCGTCCATAGTGTTTTATTTCACAAAGCGACGCGCGGTTTTTTGTGGTTAACAAGTGTACAAACACGCTGTGTATGTGAGTGTAAGCGCAGAAGCTCTCGGTAGCGTCCGAGATAATGGCGAAGTTGAAATTGTGTGTATGTGTTTGGGTGCGTGTATTTGCGTGCGTGTGTTTGCGTGTGTGTGTTATGCCCTGACGCTTCTCATCTTCACGTGTATATTCACAGCGTGTTTGTACTACAAATAAAGCGCGTCAAGTTTGAGATACATGTAGGTATCGGCTATACACGGAGAGCTTTTCCACTTTAGCTGCGCGGTTCATTTGTTTACCAGCCAGTCTAGCCACGCATCCGTGCGTGACTGTGAGTTGCAGTGGACGATTCCGCCTACATTTTTATACAAAGCGATGCTATGGACATGCGCGTATCTTAGCCGTGGGCTGCTGTGGAGCGCCGCGTTTATTTAAAAGCGAACCGCAGCAGAAATCTGTTGTGTTATCCAACTTGAAATAGGAAACAAGAGACAACTTGCTGTATAGATAACGAACTGGACTCCTCGTTTGTTACTGCGTTTGTGGTCAGGGTTTTCAGGTGAGGCGGTTAAATAAACAATTGTAAATTAATTTATTTGCTGGCAGTTTCTGGATTTGTTTTTCGTAATTTTACCTTTAAACGTTAACATACCTAAGTGGGTCCCCATTGGGCGTATTCTTGGCCTTTTGATTTTTACGCCGTTTTGTTTTTATTTTATGTTAAAGAAAGAAAGAAAGAAAATACGTTTATTACGTTTATGTTCAGTTCTAGGAGAGTCTTTTACTGACAAGTGACAACATTCTATCTGCCCAAGACGGTTTTATAAGCATTAAAAAAAGATTTTCCATGTTTACGACTTTAATTATAATTTCCAGAAGTTTCTATTCGTATAACCCTTTCAAAGCTGCACCATCATTATAACTACAGTGTTAACGAGTCTACCTTCCAGGAAACACTATTCCACATCGAACTCCGTCAGACTAAAACAGGACAAGTTTCCTTTCTAGAAAGAGCTATTTCAAAAGCAAATCTAGAAGCAGGTAATACAGGTAAAGTTGAACCTGGCAACCCTGAGTTCACTGCAACAGTTGCCCGACTTTGTTTATTAACATAGCAACGAGTTTGATAAAGTTTGAATTAGATACCGGACAGCGACGCGTGGCTGTGTGGATATACGGCTTACGTTGTACTTGTAAAGGTGAGCAATGTCGGTGCACTGTAGGTACGGTCAGTAACAAAGGTCGATTAACACAGCTTCTTTTACACATCATGTAAACTGATACAAAATGATTTGATAATCTCGTTTTTAGCATTTCTTATAATACCTAAGAGTTGACATTGCTTAAACTTTACTTCTGTTCCGATTTTAATTATTATGTCTTGCGCAATAATTAAGATTTAGAAAACTGAAGTGTTAATTTATTGCTGACTATACTTAATATGTTTGGTATCAGACGGCATTATATTTATTTATTTACCCCCTTACTAATAAACGTTGTATAGCGTCTGTATAGTTACACAACGCTTTGTCTTCTTCTTTCGAAAGTCAAATTACTGACGAGTGAAAGAGAGAAATCGTTGTGTAAACTATTCATCTGATATAATACGTTTATTAGTAAGGGGATTAATAGCTTAAGCACACAAATGTACATTTGTATACAATACAGTACAGAGGTGGACTTAATGCCATAGGCATTTTCTACCAATCAACCTTTGGGTGATGCAAAGATAAACATTGGTTGATGCAATCGTGAAAATTGAAAAATAAATATTTTTTAAATATAAATATACGCAGAAACCTATAAAAACTATAAATATAATAATTATATATACCTAATTACATATAAATATACTTATATAAATACACAATAATATACTAAAAATAAATAAGACAAACAATGAGAATTATAATTAGTGTTTTATAAGTTTTCGTGATCAGCGGGGTAATTGCGTAATACACTAACACAGACCAAGAAGTATAATGCGTGCCACGAAAGAAGAGACTTGACATACCACGTGGTTTGACATGCGCAGTACACGATTTTAGGTATCTTTAGCGGTATGAGGTCTGAGTGCGGGACGGGACCGGACGTCATAGGGGCGGCGGAAAGAGGCGGGAGAGGCGGGGTCAAGTCTCATCTTTCGTGGCACGCATTGTACTTACTAACAGTAGCTTTAATTTTGACAGTTCAACAACATTCATTACGTTATTTACGTTGTTAGGCAGGCAAATTTTTCGAACATATGAAACAATGGATTAGTAATAAATATCCTTCAAAATGATTTTGTTTGTGATTGATAGTGTGTTTCGCCATTAGGGTGCTGGTAGTAAAAACTAAGATTGATACAAATATAAAACAATTTTCAATATATATATATTTTAAAGCTAGAAAAAGGCTACAAATTTTTTTCCAAGGTTTACCATGGGCACCGTAAAAGCTTAAATATTCTAATATTTTGTAGGTATCCTTTAAGACGTTAAAAATCAAATGAATATACAAAAATAACAAATGACTGATTCTTTTGTTATTTTGAACTCTTGGATATTCATTTCATGATGATTTGATCTCTAGTGAGTTTGGTCTCTAGTCTAGGCAAGAACCTCTTCCTGAATTATCAACTATCCAGAAACTTACATCGTACATTGGATTGGAGTGGCTGTTATGTAGCCACGAGCCCCCTTATTACAGTCTAGTTTAAAAACTATAATAGATTGTTTTCCAACTTCTATGCACCCAAACATAAACCAACAATTAAGTTTAAAAATTACTTTTCCGTGCGCAAACTTTGTCGAGCACGCTAAACTTAAATAATACACTTAGTTTTCTGTAAACTTCCGTGTTTTCTCATAGCGGTATTATTTATAATGCTATTACGATATTTTATATGTTCGCCACTGCGTATTAAGTTCGGTTTACTGGTCAAGTGGAAAGATGATAATCATGGAAATTGTTTCCGCTGCCGTATTAATGTTAGCAAGCATTATAATTGTTAGCCAATTAATGTTGATTTGGGTACATTAATAGGATTATTTTCATGTAAGCTTTAGCTGTTTTCCTTGTTATTTTTGTTAGAATTAAGAACAATATCAGAAACAACCAAAATTACCGTTCTTGGTTGTTTCTGTTATTGTAAGTACCTACTTATTACTATTGTAAGTTATTTTAGAGCTAAAGTACCTACTTTAGCTCTAAAATAACTTAAAGGGCTTACATGACCTAAAGCGCGTCACTGTCACTGTCAAGTCACTGTCGGAGTGCATAGAAAAGAAAGAAAAGCGCGATGACACAACGATTTATTGTAATACCTATAAAAAAAATATGAAGAAATTATTTAATTACAAAAACTCTATTATTTGGACTAAAAAACTAAAACACTAGTATTTTAGTATGTCGCTTGTAGAATAATCTGACAAAAAATAGAATGATCGTATGTACATTAGTATAGTTTTTATTGTAAAAATAAAGTTTTCAGAGGTATCTTCATGATTTTTTTCTATCGTATAAAATTAGTTGTATTATATTTTCAACACACTATCTACCTAGCATATATCTTGAAGAATATCATATATTTTTCTGATTTTGTTTACTGTAGTCGATCATATACTTTTATTGTTTCTAAAACTTGCGATTTTTGCGTTTAGGTCCTGTAAGCCCCTTAATGTTGGCGATGTCGAGTGACACCGCCACGACGACCCCACCCCGGGACACTGCGTCCCCCGTCGTGAGGGCTCTCACGCGCATGATGGCATCCACCGTCGAGCGCCCCTTGCGGAAGCCAAACTGGCTTTCCGCAAGATCCGGCCCCGTCCTCACCAGGTGCCCGACGAGGCGGCCCGCAATTACTCTCTCAAAGAGCTTGCCCACCTCGTCGAGCAGCACAATGGGCCGGTATGCGGACGGAGAGTCCGCAGGGCGCCCTGGCTTCTGAATGAGGACCAGCTTCCCCGTCTTCCAACGGAGTGGAAACTGGCCTCTCTCCATACATGCGCTTAAGAGCGCCTCCAGTCGAGGCCCGAGAGCCCTCGAGGCCAGGACCCAGGCTTTACCTGGCAAGCCGTCGGGTCCTGGGGCGGTATTTTTGGCCTTCAGCCTTCCTACCGCCGCTCTCAGATCTACCCCGGTCACTTCGGGGATGTCGTCGTCGTCCATGTGGTCCGCTTCGGGCACCGCAAGTGACGGAGCCATAGGCGGGGGAATGTGCTCCCCCCGTGAAGGGAACAGAGCGCTCACCACCTCTTCCACAAGCTGGGGGCGGAGACTCTGCGTCAGCGGGGGGGCCCAGGTGCGGAGTTTATTCCGCACCATTTTGTAAGGGCGCCCCCATGGATCTCTGTTCAGAGTCTCCACCATCTCCTCGCGGGCCGCATGCTTGGCCCGCTGGACAGCCTCTTGGAGGGCGGTCTTCGCCGCTCTGTACCCCTCGTACAGCTCCGCTTCCGTGGCTTCCGCACCCGGAGGGCGGATGCGGAGCCTGCGGTGCCTGGTGTACAGGTGCCGCGCGTCGACGCACGCCTTGCGTAACGCCTCCACCTCCTGCGACCACCAGTACACCTGACGTCGGGCGCGTCCTGGCCGGACTCGGGGCATTGCCACGTCACATATCTCGGACATGGCCTCCCGGAACCACTCCGCCTCATCATCAATATCGGCAGGCCTGTTCGGTGATGTCACCCAGGCCTGCACGATCGAGGCTTCCAGGAGGAGCTCCCGGTCCAGCTGCTTCAGCGCCCACCGCGGACCACTCGGGGCCTGTTGGACCAGCGCGCTGGAGGTCTGGGTGGAGACGTCGAACCGGATATACCGGTGATCGGAGTAGGTCTCCACCTCCTCCATGACGCGCCAGTCAATAACACGCTGTGACAGAGCGGGGCTTGCGAACGAGATGTCCACCACTGACTCACCCCGCATCCGCACACACGTGGGAACAGAACCCCGATTTAGGACGACCAGGCCTGTTTCCAGAGCCCAGTCTTCCACCATCCTGCCCCGCACATCCGTGTAACGGGAACCCCAGGCCAAATTTTTGGCGTTGAAGTCCCCGAGCACTAGCACGGGGAAGGAATGGTTTCCCGCGACGACGACACTCAACTCTGTTAGAGAGTTGTGGAACTCGGCGAGAGTTCGGCTCGGAGAGAAGTACACTCCCACTACTACCGTCTCTCCGAACCGTGCTGCTACGCACCCCTGTCCCTTCGTGACGCTTTCGAGGGACGGGGTGCCGGCGGCGGCCGACGAAATGATGGCCACTGAGCCGCTCAGGTCCTCCACCCAGTCATCCCTGGGCGGGACAAAGTACGGCTCAGCGACCACGGCGATGTTAATCGACCACTGCGCCATGCTCTGGAGCAACAGGTCCTGAGCGCAGGCGCAGTGGTTGATGTTCGCCTGGAGGAGGCGAAATGGAGCCATTACTCCTCCATTTCGGCCTCCTCCCGGGCACCTTGCGAGGGCCCCTCGACGGTGGTGGTGACGGCGGCGGCGGCAGCGGCGGCGGCGGCGGTGACGGTTGCGGCGGCGGCGTTGGCGGTGGCGGCGGCAGCGGCGGCGACGGTGGGGGTGGCTACGGCGGTGGAGGGCCTGCCTTTTCTCCTGGTTCCGGCGGGTGGAGCGCAGGTCTTACTCCCCGCCCGGTGATCGGCCGGCTTGCCAGCAGCCGCACATGCGACGCAGTGCGGCGCGGCGTTGCACGAACCAGCCGTATGTCCGGGCTGACCGCAGCGGAAACACAGAGTGCTACGGTCTACCTCCGAGGTGCATTGGACGCCAACGTGGTGCCCCACATGGCATCTGAAGCACCTCAGAGGCTTGGGTTCCAGCAGTTTGACCTGCGCTGAGACCCAGCCCACCAGGAGCCTTCGGCCCTCCACTATTGTTCTGGCCGCCGTCACGGGGCAGCTTACCGTTACAGTTCGCATTCCCGTGAAGTCAGGACGTATGGTGCCCGCCTTCACCTGCTCAGCCAGACACCCGCCCGTCCTGACAACGGCGGCAACCACCTCTCCCTCCGTCACGGAGTCATCCAGGCCCAAGATGCGCATGTCTGCGCACTTGACGGGCCTGGAGACTCGGGCCTCCTCTGCATTCAGAGACGCCCTTAGCTTCTCAGCTAGGGCGTCAGCGGTGGGGCCACTCGTCGCCCCGGGGATCTCCAGCATGCGGGCACCAGTGGCGGTCACCCTATGCCGGAGTCCCCTGGTGATACCCAGCTCTCGGAGGTCCACCGTCTCCCTCGCTTTGGTGAGCACGTCGCAATACGTCACGCCCCTCTTAACCGCGTCCGGCTGTAGCGTTATAACTACAGCCGCGGTCTTCGGGGCGCGAAGCCTAGCCGCGACGGCTCGCTCCTTGCGGCGCCGCCTTTGTGCCTTTTTCCTGCCTGCCTTGGCCGCCTTCTTCTTCTCCCCGACTACCTGCCATTCGGCATCGGTCTGGGGAGGATTTTGGGGGTGCAGCGTAGGCTCTGGGGCCTCTGCCTCCCGCGCCGTTCCGCCTCTCTTCCGGGCCGGCGCCGGTTTTGCCGGCGCCGAGGCTCCGCTAGCCGACACCAGTTTCGCCGGCGCCGATTTCGGCGCCGGTTTCGCCGACACCGGTTTCGCCGGCGCCGGGGCTCCGCCAGCCGACGCCGGCTTGGCCGACGCCTGGGCTTGGCCAGACGGCCCGGGTTTGGAGGCGGCAGATGCCGCAGCGGCCGCGTACGAGGCCGCCTCTGGCCCCGGAGCTGTTCTGCCTGCAAGGGGGGGGCGCAGGACTATACCCTCCAGGAAGGAGAACCGCGCCTGGAAGGCCGCCAGCTCCTTCCGAACCAGGCTCAGGACCTCGTTCTCCACCGGGACAGGCTGGCCCGGTTGGTTTGCCTGCGCGCCCCCGGTGGCCCGCAGGCCGGCCAGGTCCGCTCGGAGCTTCCCGTTCTCCTTTTGGAGAAGCTCCATGGCGGCCGTCAAGCGGGCGACCTCCGCCCGCAGATCGGCCACTTCGCCGGCCGCAGGGCCGGCGTAGTTGGCTGCCTCCGCTGCCGCCATGATGGAGGCCGTCGCCGAGACTACGGCCCTGTTCTTTGAAGCTTGAAGCTTCTTCAGGGCCACGTCCCGGATCGCGGCCCCCACGACCGCCGCAAACCTTTGCTTGCGGTCCGCTTCGGGGCCTCCAACCGCACCCGCCTCGTCGCTTGAGGGCCCCGAAGCGACCGCGCGACCGGTCCCCCCCTCCTTTGTGGGCTCCTCTGCTCTCTCTGCCGCCTCCCTGGCAGTGAGCCTCCTCCCCTTGCCTCGCTCTCGAGCTCCCCCCCGCCTACTGGTAGGGATCTTGCGAGCCGATGCCAGCTCCCCATCGGAGGACGACCCCTGGCCGTCCTCTGACCTTGGCCGCTTGCTGAAATTCTTTTTCGTAGCGGCAATCTCCTTAGCACGGCAGAGGCTCCCTGAGCCTACCGTGCTTGCGCCTTCAGATGCGGCGTCGGACTCCAACCCCGCATCACTCCTTAATTCTTTTGTTATGCCGTCATCAACGGCAGACGGTTCTTTTGCGTCGCACAGGCGCTCCAGGCTAACCCGGAGCTCCTTTTCTTGCGACGCAAGTGGTGGTTGACGCAGGTCGGCGGTGGTCTGCCGGCCCACGGGACTAATGGTGCCCCCCCCAGATACGAAGGGGCTGCCTTCCGAAGAAGGACGGGATTCTCCCTCCTTGGGTAGGAGGGTACCCGCCTGGGGAATAGTTTTCCTATCAGCCTTTTTCATGTTGTTCCTTTTTAAGGGTGAGGTCCCTTGTAGCCGCGCTAACGACCGGATCCCCTCCGGCCATACATCCCTTGCACGGCTTGGGATTGGGGTAATTTTTTAGAGAGGTTGTCTTCCTCGCGGCCCGAGCCTCAGTGGCCCGGACCCCCGGTCCTGAACTCAGGATTACGGGGTGGCCGACGATTGGGCAGAACCAACCGCCGCCCCGGTGTCCCCACGCTGCCGCCGGATGCCGGACAGACGCAGCGCGGATACTGGACACCCTCCACCACCCACACTCTCGTGGGCACAGCGGCGCGAACCGCCCCTTCCCAGTCTACGCCCACTCACATCCCTCTGTAAGCAGAGGAGGAGTGGACGTACGACCATCCGCCTGCAGCCCGGTTCCCTTCACCGACCATCAAGAATGATCGGTGACTGGAACCGTGACCTTCCTCCGTGTGTTGAAAATTAGCCGCCAGCCCCAAGTGTCCACCAAAACCTGGTGGGCAGTTGGAGCCGACGTTGCCCAGGGTGCGCCACGAGGAGGCCCTGGGGTTGCATTGGGGAGGCACTCCGGTATCACCGGGTGCCGACCTACCTCCGTCGAGTAGTCGGGGCGTATCTGACGGACAGAGCCGTCATCTACCCCGGTCGCGATGGGGAGTGGAACCGGCGAGAGATGTCGTGCGGTGTCCCACAGGGATCGGTTCTGGGGCCGCTCCTGTGGGACATCGGTTACGACTGGGTGCTGCGGGCCGACCTCCCTGATGGCGTCAGCGTGGTTTGCTACGCTGACGACACGCTAGTCCTGGCGCATGGGAGGTCGCATCAGGCGGCGGCCGACGCGATGACACGCGGTGTTGCGATAGTCGTGGAGAGGATCCGGCAGTTGGGTCTCGAGGTGGCATTGCACAAGTCCGAGGCCATGTCGTTTCATGGGCCCCGGAACACGCCACCATCGGGATCCCAACTAACGGTAGGAGGGGTTCACATCGGCGTCGAGACGACGATGAAATACCTGGGTCTCGTCCTCGACAGCCGGTGGAACTTCGTCGAGCATTTCCGACGTTTGGCTCCCAAACTGGAACGGGCTGGGGCCGCCTTCAAGCGGCTCCTGCCCAACCTGAGGGGGCCAAACGCCTCCTGCCGGAGGCTTTACGCGGGGGTCGTGCGGTCCATGGCCCTATACGGGGCCCCGGTGTGGGCGCGTTCACTGCGGCGGCGAGCCGCCCATTATTTGAACGCGCCCCAGAAGGTGGTAGCCACAAGGCTGATCCGGGGGTACCGCACGATCTCGGGCGAGGCGGCAAGCCTCCTTGCCGGACTGCCGCCATGGGATCTGGAGGCGATAGTCCTCGCGCGCCTGTATGAGTGGCGCGCGGAGGCACTACGCCGGGGGGAAACTCCGCTTCCGCAGCAAATTGCGGCGGAGCGGACGGACCTCCGGCGCGATCTCATGGCGGCATGGAAAGAGCGACTGTCGCAACCCAGCGCAGGGCACGCCACGATAGCGGCGGTAAGACCCCTCTTTGAGGAGTGGCTAGAGAGGCGTCATGGCGCCCTCACCTACCGCCTGACGCAGGTCCTCACCGGACACGGAAGTTTCGGTAGGTTCCTGCACATAATCAGGCGGGAGGAAACGCCCGGGTGTCACCATTGCCAGGATCGCCCAGAGGACACGGTGGAGCACACGGTGGAGGTCTGCCCCGCTTGGGCGGAGCACCGCCGTGTCCTCGTAGAGGCGATCGGCAGCGGCGGCGACCTCTCGCGTCCGGGCCTGGTTCAAGCCATGGTCCGGGGCGAGAGGGAGTGGGGGGCAGTCGCCTCCTTCTGCGAAGCAGTCATGCTAGCGAAGGAGGCGGCGGGACGGCTGAGGGAGAGAGCCTCCCGTCCCAGCCGCCGCGGGAGACGCTCCGGGCGTCGGGAGCCGCGCGACGACTCCCGGCCACCGTAGGCGCGGGCCTGCGGGCGGAGAGTAATGGGTAGCTCACCGTCCGATCAGGACCAGGCCCGTGCCGGACGGCGCGTACGTGTTCCACGCGCGCCTCAAAGAGATGTCAGCATTAAAAGGAGGGGCCCGTAAGGGCCGAAGCCTGCCGGGTCAGCGGGATTGTCCGAAAGGGTTACCGCTGGCCCGGAACATAAAGGGCGAAGGAAGGAACACGGGTGGGTTTTAGTCAGTAAGAGTCTGACACTCCCTTCCGCTCCACCCAGAGCGGGAGGAGTCATATGATGATTTCCCATCCTGAAAAAAAAAAAAAAAAAAAAAAAGCCCCTTAATGTAAGGTATCACACTGCATCGGACACAGCTTCGGTGTGCGGTACTGAGGTTTTTATTTTGAATGTATAATCTTGATTTGTATAAAAAAAAACCGTGGGGTATCAGTATAAGTACACTGACACCGCATTTCCGTGCAGTCTGCAAAGTTAAAAGTCAAAGTTTAAAAACGCAGTACCGCATGCCGCGCGCCGGAGCGGTTTCAGGTGTAGTTTGATAACCGCATAAAACGAGTTTCGGACACCAGCCCGTATTACCTATTACCTATTAACCGCATAAATCGTGTAAGTAAAGGGTTGCAGGACTAAAATCGCCTCATTAAAATTACACGTAAGAATTCGTATGTCCAAAGTGGAGATAAGTGAGGTAATAATGACAAACAATGCTATCGATGCAAAAGTAATAAAGGTAAGCGTTGTAATCTTTGCACTCTAGGTCAGAATAAGTGGTGAATATATTATAGTACCGATAACTGGACATTCCATTATACATATGAAAACGTCGCAATTCTGACCCCTAAGGTACAGGCAAATGCCTAGTTTGGGGGTCACAGTCCAATCTATTCTTGTTCAAAGTATGATCATTAATAAATAAATTTGAAATAGAACTAGATAAGAAATCCAAAAGTTAACAAAAAAGTAGGAAAGAGGAAATCATTGCGAAGAAGAGCAAAATCATAACCTCCTCACCAATTTCACACACACTTTGTTACTTCAAAGAGGTCTGAACTCATGAATTACCCAAACTTGACTTTACGACGATGTAATCTGGCTACTACATAAACTGGTGACTTAATTAAAAGTTTTAAAGATCGTCATATTTGTGAAAGATATTATAAGAGGCCACACTGAGAATGCCTAAACGTTTTCTGCGAAAGTTTTGACTAGAGATCTCGTTATTATAGTTTGAGGGATGATATTAACAACCTCCTTTTATGGGATAAAAAAATTGTTTACACATTTATTCCTAGATCTAAGAACCGATAGGAAAAAACTGGGCAATAATATTTATAAAACTCGAACAATATGTGATCCAGAATCTTCTTTATACCTAAATATTCCCTTCCTCTATAAATATAAACATACATATTGACAAAGAAGAGGGGGGTCCCTCTTCTTTGTGAATATTTATGTTTATATTTCTAAGATCACCTTGCAGCATGTTCTCTGCTCTTATTGTTTACTTTCAACAAGAAAATTTTCTTAACTCCAAAGTTTACGCATAATAATATGTTATCTTCAACCCGTCATAACAGCACCCTCGAGTCTTCCCGATTCGTCCCGATGCGTCCCGATTCGTCCCGATGCGTCTCGCACACTCGAACCGTTTTCGGATCATTAAGCTCTTTCGGACCGCCTATAGGACCACTTTGTACATAAGGACCAGCTTATATAAATTATATATTTTTACCTTGGATGTTTAGTGACCTGAAACGAGACCCTTCCTGGAGCTAAATTATGAGGTACGGAAGACGTAACGCGGATGTTGGAGTCCTCTGTTATCTTATTGGTAACGTTTGGATAGTGGAATGTGCCAAAAAAGGTTGAACTATGGTAAGTATTATTTTTTCGAGTTTTATGACTGGCTACAATACATACTACATACATGTTTTGGATTAAAAGTGCTCTCTCCTTTATTTTCAACGAAAATGTGGTTCTTATTTACAAAACTAACTCGTCTATCGACTGTATGAAGTCAAAGAACTAACGTAACCCCAAGGACTAACGTTAGCCCCATGAAACTAAGCATAGCTGCATAATTAGCATATAATGTTCCAACTGCTGGGAATCTGGGGCACAGGCCTTGTCTCTATTAGAGGGGGTGGGCCATAATCCACCACACGGGTCCAGTGCGGGTTGCTGGATGTCACATGTCCTTGATTTTCTTTTTCTCGTACATGCCGGTTTCCTCTCGACGCGATGTTTTCCTTCGCCGTTTTGAGAGCAGTGGTGATGAAATAATTTACACAAAGTAAAGTGCTTGCTTGGGTTCAACCCCACGACATAACAACTTCTAAGTCGCTGTTGTTACCACTTCGAACATAATCCTAAACTAACTTTCGATTGCATCCAGATTTTTGGGAATATTAATTTAGGTAAGTCAAACTACAGCGGTTAAAATGCGCAAAGTTTGCATCTCCTCTTATTTTCCTTAACCGAATTACCCCCAAACCTTTCAAGCAAGATTTACCCAACGATTTGCATATAATACTTCGATTCTCGCATAAAAATATTCGGGGATAATTTATGTTGCTACAAGTAACAATGTTTGAACAAGTCAAAGATTGCATCTTTCGCTTGTTAGCAAAAACGCTTGCCGGCGTAGTTACACGGTTGATTAAATTTTAATCAGAGTTTATTGAAGTTACGTCAAGCCGGGGTTAGGGGTTCATGCATTAAGCATATTTTTGCAACCGAGCTGGAATTTTTGTATAGGATAGTAGGAGAATTATTTATGATGTGCATGTGTTAGAAGATTTATTTTCTTTGGCGAAGAGTAATTATTTTATTGCGTTTGGGTGGCTTACAGCTAACAATATAGAAGAATGTACACTAAAAATGAGGTAATTTACGACAAACCATTTACAAGCATCCACAGATAGCAATAATAGAGGGTGGAGGGTGTCATTAATTATTAAAGAGGATAACAGTATACAGGATATTTTTTTAACCAGTGCGCACATTTACACTGGTAGTTCTACCCATGAATATGAACAACTTTCACTATGGGACGAACTGAAATCACGAAAAAAAAAACGGTGTTTCATACAAAAGTTCAATACCTACTCGACCAAAATTTATGAAACAGCAGATTTTTTTTCGTGATTTCAGAGTTGTACCAAAGTGAAAATTGTACATGCATATTCATGAGTAGAACATCCTGTGAAAATTTGCGCAATGCATAAAAATTTATCCTGTATACACTGGATAAACTTCTTAAACTAAATTAAATAACAAATAATTAAAATAACCCAACTAAAATTATTAACTAATTAAAATATGGCGTCGAAAAATTCCTCGCATCACTGTCGAGTTATAATGTAGGTACCGAAGAGACCGGCGGTATTACCACGTTGTATGGCAATGCTTAGCCTCTGTCCAAGATAAAAGCCAGCCCTTGGGTGATTGCCGGGTCAGCGGGACTGCTGGGTCAGCGAGATTGCCGGGTCAGCGAGATCGTCCGAAAGGGTTACCGCTGGCCCGGAACATAAAGGGCTAAGGAAGGAACACAGGTGGGTTTTAGTCAGTAAGAGTCTGACACTCCCTTCCGCTCCACCCAGAGCGGTAGGGGTCATTTGATGATTTACTATCCTGGTAAAAAAAACCCTTGGGTGACGGGAAATATCAACAGGCAGTTTGGAGATTTCATTGAACAAACCATGAGCACTCGGAGCCCACGAAGATTGGTTATAGTTCATTTGTGGGAACTTAATTAAAACTAAAAACTTAAAAGTGCGCAGTCGTTACGTGTCTTTAAAAGACTTGTAAAGAATAATGACTTGTCGTTGTGATCTCGTAACTGCAATTATCTGTTGTCTTCACTTATTTTCGTTGCTTATGTATTAAGTACTAGCAGCGTTGATTCCGCGGGAGTATCGGGATAAAAACTATCCTGTGCATGTCCTTCCCCGGGATGCAATATATCTCTCTGCCAAAATTTTATCGATATCCGTTCAGTGGTTTAGGCGTCAAAAGGTAACATACAGACAGACAGACAGAGTTACATTCGAATTTATAATATTAGTATGGATGTACGTATTTATTATTTTGTATAATATATATACATCGATATATCTATTTTAGTGTATTGTATACATAATATTTGTACGAACGACAGCCCCATTTTATGTCCAGGAAAATCACTGTCTATTCCAAGGTTGCCTGGAAGAGATCGCAGAAAGCGATAAAGCCGCCCATTGTATACTTTGTAGTATTTGATGTATATTTTGTATTTTTGTAGTGTACAGTAGGTACAATAAAATATATCTATACAAATCTGCTAATACAACGCGGTCCGGAAATTAAGACCAATTTATTCGCTATAAAGACCAAGTTTAAAATTAAAATGATGAAACCAGACACTACTAAAACCAAAATTAAATACCCCGCTAATTAATTCTACACGCTTTAATTTCTTAAGTTTCATTCAAACTTCCCGGCGGCCATCAAAAGGCATCAAATGTTGCCTTTTACGCGGCGTAAGTTCATTAATTAATTTTTAATCAGAATCTATAGCCTTCGTAAACGAGAGGGGGAAGGGCCACAAAGGAAGAAGGGAGGGGGGGAGATTGAGTTTTGTTCCACGGAATTTCATGAAACTTCATCCCGTCCGTAATGCCTTTAAGCTGAGCATGGAAAACCTTGATCAAGCACTTTATTGCTGCTTAAATATATTTAGCTTGGCGTGATGGGATAGAATATTCATGCTTGGAATTAACACCTCATTGATGCAGTGATTGCAAGGCGAACGTCAGCTGGTTTTGGTCCAAAAACTTGTAAAGTGTTGGGTTTTATAAGGGAGGTGTTTGTACAGAGGAAGGGTGGATGCACCTTGACCCCTGATAAAAAACATTGAAAGTTTTGAATAAAGAAACAGCAATTCTTAGCTTGTCAGATACATTGGTTATTATTAATTATGATAGTAATTATTTTTATTTATTTATATATATACTTTATTAAAACTTACACTACACACACTTACACTTCTCACACACACATTCCTACACTCACACACACACCCCCACATTCTCACACTCACACTTATTTACACACATACTCACACATACACACAAACACACTTCTCACACACTTACTTTTACTCTTTTTACTTTATTCTTTACGCTTCTTTAAAGAACTATATTTTTAACAAATTAAGTAACACATACATATAATTGGCCATTAAACTAGTTTACAACTGCAGTGATTTGGAATCACTATGAATGCACTTACGCTTTACTTCTTGAAAAAGTTCAGAAGGCCTTTCCTAGATTTCTATACAAAAAACTCTTCGGACACTACCCCATCTTTTGTCCTACAAAATTTTTGCTCGGTGTAAGTACTAAATTTTTCTCTCGAAGTAAGGCGTAAGTATTTCCTGCAAATCACCACCTGCCGTATTATGCGGGGTGAGTCTGAACAGAGAACTGGTGTCGCAGTTGGTAAGGCTTTTTTCCCGGTTGTCCCCAAACAACAACTCAGGCCGCGAAGTCACCTGATACTAGCTGTACAATGCGCGCCACGAAAGATGAGACTTGACCGCGCCTCCCCCGCTATTTCCGCCGCCCCTATGAAGTCCGGTCCCGTCCCGCACTGTCTGAGTGCGGGACGGGACTCATACCGCTAAAGATACCTAAAATCATGTACTGCGCAAGTCAAACCACGTGGTGTGTCAAGTCTCATCTTTCGTGGCACGCATTGTACCATCAGCATGCACAGTATCACTCGCTCACTCGCCCCTCAGTCGGGCCCCCACTATGCTCATTCCGGAGTGTGACTTGTTTGCCGGAAGATGGATCGGATTTTGTTAGAAGATCGATCTAAGATTTACTGTCACTTGATTCCATTTTGTTTTTTTTCAAAAGTGTTATTGTGTTGTGTTTTGTTTGTTTTTATCACATCTATTCAAAAAGAGCTCGCTGAGCGAGTTTAACAGGGACTAAAATAGCTCTTTAACCCCTAGGGACTACTGAAGTGATTTGAATTCAGAATGTGGATATAGTTAGTAAAAGTTCCAATCACCTATGAGATCAATCACGAACATTGTATGAAGAAGGCCGTAACAGGCCGTATGATAACTAAAACGCCAGAGCTAAATTAAAAAAAAAATTGCGATAAAATAAAAAAAAACGCGAAAAGCATTCTACCTTCGTTCGTTGTTTACTCAAATTAGGAATTTACTTAGTTTTATAAAAAATAACTTGTATGTCTTCCTCAAGTAATTGTATGTAAATATTTGCTCCCTTATTGTTTGCTTATTGTTTGCTCGCTTTGGAAACAATCTAATATTTTCTTGTGTATACTTTTTTTTAATTGTATTTTACCTAGCCTAATAAAGTATGTTTTTGTGTCAATGTATTTTATTATGTGTTTAGTATTTGTTGTTACAGCGGCAACGGAAATACATCATCTATGAAAATTTCAACTGTCTGACTATCACGGTTCATGAGATACAGCCTGGTGATACACAGACAGACAGCGGAGTCTTAGTAATAGGGTCCCGTTTTACCCTTTGGGTACGGAACCCTAAAAAATACCTACTCAATAACTAATACCTACTCTTTTATACATAATATATCTGCCCTTCTTTTAATAGAGTTTTAACAGCTCAGTCATTATTTTTATAAATGATGTTCTAAAAATAGTTTCAACATAAATGGGACGAAAATCTTCCGCTCATTAAGACTTAAAAGCACTGCATTAAGAAAAGGTATTAAAAGGGCACAACGATCAAGACTTTAAAAACTTTGACAAAATAACTGAAGGTTTTTCCTTGTTGCTAAGTATAGGTATACAAGGGTCAAGAAAGTAACTAGAAAGGTTTCCTTGGATTAAGTAAATTAGATTATTGAAAGATATTTAGGAATATACGAGAAGAGTTTATTTTTTAAACAAGGTTGAAAACGTTTACAGGTAGAAAACGTATTACTCGTATGTGGTAAAACAAATTCAAGCATTAATGAAATTGGAATATTTAATTTTTTAAATTAATCATAGAGTTTGTTTATTATAATTTTCATACTTACACTAAAAACGCTTTGTGCTCTTCTATCTTAATGTATTTTTTCTATTCAGAGCTTTGTGTGCTTATATAAACAAAATATGCAAATAAATTAATTCGTGGATCTTTGACAGATGTTACGGATCGTCAGAAGCCCGAAAAGCTGACAACCAGTCTTACCAACGGGTATCATATTACCCATTAACTGGGTTGTGGAGGTCAGATAGGCAGTCGTTCCATGTAAAATACTGGTATTCAGCTGCATCCGGTCAGACTAGCCTTTTGCCAACTATATTATAGTTGGCAAAAGGCTAGGCAGATGATGATGATGAAACAAGAATTAACAACATAAAAAAATATATTCACGCTCGTATTTCAAGGGGTAAGCAGAGGTATACAGGGTGACAAGAACATTGACGCGAAACCGTTAACCAGGATTCAGTACTTGTTTCTGAACCCTACTGCGTTAAAATTTTTTGAGGGTTAATAAAAAGAAATGTCGGTCGTCCGGCGGCGAGATAGGCGGACGACATTGTTACGATCGTGGTTAGAACATGGATGAAGCTGGCACACGGGCGGGGGGAAAAGCACTTGAAAAGAGAAGCCTATGCTCAGGAGTGGGGTGATATCTGGCTGTAGATGATGATGACCTAATTATTTTCTTCAAACAAATGAAAACGTACGTTATCTAGCTAAAGGATTCTTAGAAAACATGCCTGTACTATAGAGGTATGAGGACCAGGGTGTAAAGTTCACTAATACTCAACAGAAAAGGGAGGATCCTCCGACCAGACGTGTGTTGTGTCTGGCGGGCAACTGCGGTAAACTCTGCTTGCGAGATGCAGAATTTCGTGTGACGTCAGTGTGACGCGTAGTTCATATGTAAATACCGCTACAGTACCATAAAGCCTAAGAAAACACCGTCACGATCATTACTCAAAATGAATTAACCCAACCACTAATTAGCCCCATAAAATTAAAATCACAATTTATTAACCCCTTAAGAGCATGAGTGCAATCTCATAAGACCCTATAAAGTCCCCTAAGCACATATAAAACAGAAGTTACCTCGGGTAATGCAATTTAGCTAAATTAACTCATTAGTCCAAAAATTGCTGCCGTTAAGGAAGGTAAAGTCAGGAGCCTTTGTTAGTGAAGGAAATTGTCTAATTTAATGAAATATTAATCTTATGTCAGTATACTTAGTTGGTGTTTTAGTGTGTACGTTATGGCTCCGTTAGATGGAACTTAAGTTGTATAAATGGTGGATAATGGTCGCTTTTGTGGAATGGACTTACAGGCGATTTTGTGTAGGAGTTGAATAGAGTAAGTATAATAGAGTAAGTGTTAGTTGTTTAGACAGAAAATTCTAGTGCTATTAGCAGGGTGGACTCTCGACTCTAAGGTCATCCCTTAGACTCGAGGGTCTAGCAAGAGGGCCGTAGAGCTTGCGTTCACTGTAGGGCTTACCACACCTACTAGTTACTTTACACCGGCTATTAGAACTAAAGCGACCTAAAGTCTATTCAAACCACGGAATTCAAACCTATATTTCAAATTAATATTCAATTCAAATTCAAATAGCCTTTACTAGCAATCTTACAAACTACATAGTTTAACAATATATTTAAATTAAGAGTTATGACGTCCGAAATCTCTAGATTGCTTTGCTCTTTAGCATAGGCCTCCCCAGGCTTACGATCGTGAGTTTTTCTCCTCCATGTCCATCCCGCAGTAGTCTTTAGGTCGTCTTCCCATCTTTGAAATGGTTTTCCTCTTTTCCTCTTTCCTTTTCTGTGATACCATTCTATCACATCTCTGGCCCATCTTTCGTTTTTACCCCTGATGTCATGACCTGCCCACTTCCACTTTAGTTTTTTAATTGTGTAAGTCACGTCTGCTACGTTTGTTTTCCTTCTTATATTTTTTCTTTGTATTTAGCATGCTCCTTTCCATGTTGTAAGGGAAATAATTTTTGATCTGGTTTTGTCTGTACTTTCTTTGCCAAGCCTATGCATCTTATTGATATCGTAGCTTTCCAAACGTAGTCCGATGTTAGAAAATAGTTCCAAGATTGTTTTATGAAATCCCACATAGTTGTTTTCAATTTCGTGTATTCCATGGACTATAATGTTATTAACTTCTGTTCACATTTTCTAAGTTGTTTAATTTAATATTTAAGGATGTTATTTTCGAACTAAGCTTTTTATTTTCCTCTATTAAGGGCTCGATTTTTTCATTTATCTTCTGCATGAGTTTCAGAGACAGAATTCGTAATAATAGCCGTTTGTTTTTCAAATCCTTGTTTCATCAAGCAAATTAGCTGTGACATTTCGTCGGATATTTTTGCCAAATTGTAGTAATATCAAAAAGTTTAAGTTGAAAATGTTGAAGTTTTGTTGCGTGAAACCGAACGTATTATGCGATTTGTTATGTTGGTAGAACTGTCTGTCAGGCGTTCATTTACGATGATTTTGCAGTTTAGAATATGACTTTGAAGTGACTTTGAAGTATCTTCACTTACCTACTTGAAATATATCTTCTAGTTTCTTTGTTGTGAACTTCTATTGCAATGTTATAATCGTTAATTTGTTTGATGATTGTGTTTACCAGAAGAAGTATGTGTTGTTTTTTTTCACTTTTACGAATTAATGTATGCGGAACACTTTGACAGTAGTATAGTATCGATACGAAGAATACAACTTAATATTATTTCAAGTTAAACAAATATCAACATTATTTTAATGGCAATTAAGTTGATTTCAGAGTGACTAGCACTATTGGAAAGTTATGTAAATGCTTGAAGTTGTAGCGTAAATTGAACTTTATTGTGTAGGGTTTAAAGTTATTTTTCCGTAAACTCATATTTATTTACATTTTTGGCAAATAAATCGCGAATGCAGATTACATAAATATTTCCAATTCTGAACACTGCACAATCTTTAAGATCCAATCACATTTTTATGAAAGCCGTTTCTAAAACAAGTATCGCGTCGTCGTATTCGCGTACAGTGCGATATTTTGTCCTCTCAATGCTGCTATTAAGGCTTAATCAACGTCTTAAGAGCTGCCAGATTCAGGCGAGATTGTGCGAGAAAGTGGAGCGAGAGAGGACACGATTAGATGAAGAATTCTTTGCAAAGAATATCTAGATTACCGTACATATATAGCTATTTAGTGAGATTGTCTGTCTGTTTAGTAAGTTTTCAGTCAAAACAAGAGGACCGATTTTGATGATTTCATATGAAAGTCCTTTATGGAAAAGGATGGGCTACTTTTCAAGACATTTTTGGGTGAATACGACTATCTGGGTAGGTTATAATTTCATTTCTTCTTGTTAAAAAAATAAAATTTAGGTTTTTAGTTTTTATTTCACGAATGAGTGAGTTTTAATATCTTTCTAGAACATTTACATAGTTTCAGCATGCAGGGACAACTGAAACTTTAGTTTGGATCGATAGGAGTCATGAAAAGCTCCCACATAATTTCCTTTAAATGTGGTAAATTAATAGTCAACTAACTATTAACTTGCAACAAAGGACCAAATTACATACCTAGAAAGACCAATAATTACCGCTTACGAACGCATTCATATGCATAACGCCTCCCTACCTACAGTCTACAGTGCTAGTCCAGAAACAATGCATTTAAAAACTTAATTAAAGTTGATGACTCGCTCCCAGCCGGCATTATGCCCCCCTATTGTTGATTTATAATTGTTACCGTGCTATTTTTACTCATTGTTTAAAGAAATTGCTCTCGCCTAGTTTGGATTTTAATGACTTTTCTTATGGTTAATGAGAGGGTCGTATAGAATGTAGCCTGCGGTTGCTAGGGACAATAATTATCCCCTATTTTGCATTGGATGTCGAGAAGGTGCAATTACTAGCATAACTATTATTCACAGCCTAGGTTGCCAATAGCTCGACCCCGATCAAAATTATGTCTTATTTGACGTGCCACGCAACAAAAGTGTCATTTTTCGGTGTAGCTCTCATTTATCAAGAGTGTGAACAAGCAAAAGGAGCTTTGTTCCAACCAGGTGTCCCACGACAAGCGACACCTTTCGACTGTTTTCTTAATTTGCATTTTATTTTGGTACACACAGGAGAGTTTTCAAATCAATTAGCTCAGCCTATCCCAGTCTATATATCACTAGACATGTATATGAATATACCAGCGTCAGGTATTGTACCTGGCATATGCTGAGCTGGACTCCCATTTGGTGCAACCATAAGACACACACCGCCCAGTAGTGATCGACGTTTATGAGCTAGCTGTGTCTATGGTTCAATTTATCTTTTTAATCTTTGTTATTTTTTTTCACCTTTTTTGATTTTTTTAATACCTGCATTGTGTCTTTTGTTGCACTAAATAAAAAAAATAAAAATTCATGACATGTACGCTCGACATAGACAGTCCCAGACTGGGTCACAAGGCCCTGTCCTCCACCTTCTGCATCCAATTTCAACCGAAGGTGGCTGAGACAGATTGGATGCCAGTCCATCTAGCTGGGAGGCGTCCCACACTACGCTTGCCAATATGCGGTTTCCAATCTAGGAATCGTCTGCTCCACCGGCCATAGGTCTTTCGCCAAACATGGCCAGCCCACTGCCACTTCAGTTTGCTTACTCTGCAAGTTATGTCAGTTACTTCGGTTCATTTCCGGAGAACTTCATTCCTGATTTTATCCTTCAAAGAAACTACGAGCATAGCCCGCTCAATAGTACGCTGAGCCACCTTGAATTTGCGTATTTGCCCGACTGTCAGTGTACAATTCGTGCCACGAAAGATGAGACTTGACCCCGCCTCCCCCTCTCTTTTCGCCGCCCCTATGACGTCCAGTCCCGTCCCGCACTCAGACCTCATACCGCTAAAGATACCTAAAATCGTGTTCTGCGCAAGTCAAACCACGTGGTGTGTCAAGTCTCATCTTTCGTGGCACGCATTGTACACATTTCGGCACTATGTGTCATAATCATAACGGGCAGGGCGCACTGGTTGAACCTTAGTCTTCAAACATTCTGGGATAAATGACGAGAGTTTTCAAATGACAGAACTTCATTAATTAATACCGTCTCATCACGGAATTTCTATCTTGATTTGGAGTCCAAAACTTATTTCAGAAATCAATTTTGTTTCAGCCAGAGCATTGTCAATTTAGTTTTTACAGCGAATACAGAACCACAATGGATGTTTAGAAGAATAGATAATAAGTTGGAAAACCAAGAATTTTCTATTCAGTTTAATAAGAACCTAACCATTAAGGATCCATCTGACATATAAAATAATGTCAGTAGATAACTATTTTACTGAAATGAATATTTCAATCCAGTAAACAAGGTACAAAACAACATTAATTCCAATTCAGAATTCATTGCATTCATTAATTTTTTTTAAACGTTGCCCCACACAAGGAATTTCTCCTGTATCGTGGGTGCGTTTACAAACATTTAAACTCACATACACAAACAGCCAGACCTGGAACAATTACTTGTAGGTCATACAAATATTTGTTCCGTGCAGGAATCGAACCCGCGACACGCAGCGCAGCAGTCAATCGCTTAACCACTGCGCCAACCGTGCCGTCGAGAATTAAACATTTCCGATTTCAAATGAAATCTAGTTCAAGCCTTTGAACCTTATTTCAAGGAAATAGGCTCAATGACCTGAAACAGTTTGATAAATGATCCTGCATATTTCGGAGCATTTGACCTGCCCTCCGATTAAGACCCTCACGATAGCTCATTAATTTACATTCCAATCGCTTAGAAAATGTTGGTAAAATAAGCTAAAATTTTCAGTAGATATTTCATAAATTCTTATTACTTATTCAGAGTTTTTTAAAACATCTTGAGGGAACCGGCATGTCCTAGAACCAAAAAGTCAGGGACGTGTGATATCTACCAACCCGCACTGGGCCCACGTGGTGGACCGACTGGGATCTCACTGAGAGAAGACATATGTGTCCCAGAAGTGGGAACATTATAAGCTGATTATGATCATGTATTCAGGGGGCTACACAAATGATTTGCATACAATCAAAATAGTGATAATTCCACAAAAAAATTATCACCTTCAAACAATATAGCAAATTAAACGACGGTTTCATCCTACTAATTAAAAGTTTGACTAAAAATGTTGATACAGATGTTCTATGTCACGAAGTCCGTTCAACAGAGACTCAACAATGGTTGAAGTAAAACGGTACACATTCGCGGAAATAGCCTCATGCGACGGCAGCAAGGGGCAGCCGCTGTGGGAGCACGCTTGTCGGGATACGTCACTACTACAATCAAAGCCAAACGGACTTCGTGAAATAGAATATCTGTACCATGTGCAAATTGCAATGCAAATTAAACCTTAGGGGCTTGAAATAAGGCTGGTTCTCAATGTCGTTGGTTAGGTTATTATTACAGACAGGTTTTCCAATTAGCAAGGATCTGAAAGTGTTACCTAATTTGTAGCCTTTCAGTTACCTGCTCGTACGGACGCCAGCACACCAAGCTAGTACAATCAGTCATATTTCTTTAATAGGTTTTCAACTTTATCGCTAAAGTATAAGGTTCAAAGTTGATTGGGAAAATTTGACAGTTTCGGGTAGCTTGATGTGCTGGCGCGCATAAGATTAAGGAAGATTTCAAAAATACTATTTTTGCATTATAAAAATTCAATCTCCTAGTATTGTATATTTGCATAGCACATATGTGAGTACTATGTACATAGGTACTAATAGGGCTTCCATTTACTAGGTACGCCTTTCATTGCCATGAATGTGCCCTGGCGGCTGAGAGTATATCATGCTCACTCAAATGTCTTGCTGATGGCGCGTGTGTTGGATCATTTAGTTCCCTTCAAAATGGTTGAGCTGAATGGTGCTAATACATGCGTCATGTTCGTGAACAGGCGCCGTCAGTAGGGACTGGTAATCTCTTTGATGCCATGGCTTATTTTAATTTAATTTAATATTTGTATTGTATTTTTTTTTTCGGCTTTTCATTATGGACGCTTTTCACGTTCTGTATCGTTCTCACATGCATAATTTTTAACATGAATGATGTAAACAAGACTTTGTAACCATATTATTTTCATTTAAAAGAGTGTCCATGGAGTTTTTTGTTCGTTTTTTCTCCATAGGTACCTACTTACGCTTTAGAATGGGCAACTAGCTTCATTTTTCTGACAGACCGACCCCTTGACAATTCAAAAGTGCCTGTCATTGGTTTAATTGAAATAAATGCTTTGAGTTTTTTTCGATGTTGATTGGGATAATTTGACAGTTTCGGGTAGCTTGAGGTGCTGGCGTCTGTACCTACGTTATATCTACATATTTTGTTTCAAAAAAACAGTTTAGCTTGTTAAAACTATTCAGGTTTTATCACATCATGTCATATTTTAACGTGACAGACAGACAGAATTTCATGAAAATCCTACATTGTTATCTGCTTAATAATAATGTAATAAACTACTTTATATTATTTTCATATCGTATTAATTGTTGTCAGTCAGTGAAGCTTAAAAATAATTGTTTTTGGTTTGTTAAACCCTTTTAACGGATTAAACTTTGATTCGTGTCAGAGGCTACTAATGGATGGAGAATGTTTATCGAAAGATTGTTTTAACAAGATAAGTTTATTTCTTTGTAGTAGTTATAATGAAAACACTTTTATTTATCTATACATATAGTATAGTTACTATACCTATATACATATATGTATTATTAAACATCACGCTAGGATCCTTAGGAGCTGAGAAAAATGCAGAAAGAACGCTTAGCGAAAACAAAGTAATAACGCGATAGGGCGGGTAGGCGATGCGATGCGAAAAGTTGGGGAAACAATAAATTTCACGCGGACGACGTCGCAGGCAGAAGCTACTAGTTTCATAGAAGGACCAAACGAAAGGGACCACTGACCAAAAGACCAAGTTTATATCCACTGTGCCAATAAAGTTATCATTATAATTAGATAAAATATTAACAAACTCTAGAAACGTCCCGTAAATTAGTCACCAATTTGATCTAATTACTAGATGAATGAACAATAGCAAGAAATAGGGAATTAATCATAATCAACGAATGTCTTAGTCAAAGCCAATTAATTTCTTTCTGTCATAATTTGTGGACGGCGGGAGTTGAAAGTTGGATTTTTAGGGTTCTGTACCTTAAAAGGAAAAAATGGCACCCTTATAGGATTATTTTGTTATCCGTCTGTCTGTTTGTCTGTCTGTCAGTCTGTCAAGATTCTTTTTCTCAGGAACGCGTGAAGGTATCAAGTTGAAATTAATATCAAATACGGTCCCTTCGGAAACTCGGTCGGTCTACGGTTCCTTGGAGCTCTAAAAAATCAAGCTTCTACTTAGAAGCTTGATTTTTTAGAGCGTTTTTGTTGCGTTGACTTCAACGCAACAAAAAATACGGCCATTTATACGACATATTTTGATACTCGCAAATAAATCAAGCTACGCTTTGGAATGGGCAACTAGCTTCATATTTTCTGACTGACCGACTTTTTGACAATTCAAAAGTGCCTGTTAATGGTTTAATTGAAATAAATGCTTTGAGTTTGAGGTTGAGTTTGAAACCATGAATACTGGCAAGAAGCAAAGTCTCACATGTGCTGTGTAACCTTTTCTCTTGCCAAATTTCATGGTTTCAAGTAACGATGAAAACCAAAAATCGTTCATTCGAAGTTTTATCACATAAAATTATTATGTTGTGCAATTGCTACCGTTTCTCTCAGAGGTACCGTGTATTGTGTAAATAACAAAATTTAAACAGAGTATAAAGAGATTTTAGTTACACATAATTTCATAGGTGCGGCACGGATAAGTAGTATAATATCCCGTTTGCGTTTTCATACAAAATGTACGAAGGTGACGTGTCATGAATTACTCTGAAGCGGCGCGGCGGCGGGCGGCGCCTTCGTACCTACATTTTGTATGAAAACGTTTTGAAGCGGCATCATACCTGCGCCATGCCTTCACCTTACGCCGTCTCTGTATAATTCACGCCTTAGGAAGCCGTAAGTCATCGCAAGCGCTTGTGATTGTTCCTTATTCGGCACCATAATATTCTTCAGTTTCCTCAATATTTGATAGTTTTGCCGACGGTCAGCGGCAAACTTAGTGCGAACGGGTAGTAGCCCTTCTTGAGATGAAGTAAATAACAAGTCATAAAATACCTACGTCTTAAAAGAAAATGGTCTTCACATGATCTGACCAAGATTGCTTCTGGACTTTAAAAGAGACTGTGACCTCTACGTTTGTTTCGGCCTTTCTTCTCAGAGTAGTAAGATAGGAAAAGCCGAACTCATCTAGCTTATTTTTTTTTTTTTTAATAATATGACGTGAAAAAGTGTTTCCGATAAGCTATTTTTACAGAATAAACAATTCAATGTAATTTCAAAAGCTCATTCTTAAAGAAACTTGGGCAATAGTATAAAATAAATAAAGCGCTGAAAACAGCTTAGAACTGACAAAACTCTTTAAATAAAGACTAAATAAACTTATAAAATAAATTCCTTAAATGAACAATACCTACAAATAGCATAAGAAAAAAACTCGCGCTAAGACAATAAAATACAAAAACACTGAATAACCAGTCCCGTGCTGGACGGCGCGTACGTGTCCCACGCGCGCCTCAAAGAGATGTCAGCATCAACCGAAGGGGCCCGTTAGGGCCGAAGCCTGCTGGGTCGGCGAGATTGTCTGAAAGGGTTACCGCTGGCCCGGAACATAAAGGCCTAAGGAAGGAACACGAGTGGGTTTTAGTCAGTAAGAGTCTGACACTCCCTTCCGCTCCACCCAGAGCGGGAGGGGTCATTTGATGATTTCCCATCCTGAAAAAAAATACGTCTAAAATAAGTCTAAAACAAAATCAAATAGCAAAGGTTCAAAGTTTACTCAATCAATAATATCCACCACTCCGTTAGAATTATTTCTTAATTAAATACTAAGAACAAACGTATAGATGTTAAAATGTTGAGAATTTTTCATCCTTAGTTCGCCCCAATTAGAAAAGGCTTAGAAGTATTTAAAGAGGATTATTTATTCAGTGTTGAAGTCTTTTATTAAAATATTGTGTTAAGAACTTAAAGTAAAATTGAAAATACTGTTAAGTACAGATTAATCCTATGACAGACCAAAAATCCATCCGTAATCATAGATCGATCCATCATCACATCACTGACAGGACTATTGTTGCCAATAAGCCTGATATAGTGGTGGTGGATCGATTAGAGTGGCGCGCCATGATTGTTGACATAACCGTCCCGCATGATGAGAACCTCGTGAATGCCGAGAGAGAAAGTTAGGATAGAATAGAATATATTTATTGTAAAGATAAACAAATCAAGTACCTTGACTTGGCTCACGAGGTTGTTGATATGTGCTAAGTGAACTCAGCGATCATTGTGCCGACAGGCGTGACAGCCAATGGATTAATAGACAAGAGTCTCGACCAATACTTGAGGAGGCTCTCGTTGGGCAGCTGGATCAAAGGCTTGATTCAGAAAGCGGTACTTCTGGAAACGTCCTGCATTGTTAGATGGTTCCTCTCTCTGGAGCCCTACCTAAGCTTAGACCCTGTTCCCGATACCGGTGGGCTACTATTTTTTATATCTTTACATGTTTATATATATTTTATATTCCAATATTTAAAAACATCATCAACATTTCAGCCGAAAGTCGTCCACTGCTGGACATAGGCCTCCCCTAAACACCACCACTTCAACCGGTTCTGTGCTTCTCGCATCCAACGGGTTCCTGCGGCCTTCACAAGGTCGTCGGTCCACCTTGTGGGAGGCCTTCCAACGCCACATGTTCCGGTACGCGGTCGCCACTCCAGAACCTTTCGGCCCCATCGGCCATCTGTTCTGCGAGCAATGTGCCCTGCCCGCTGCCTCTTAAGTGTGGCAATTCTTCGGGCTATGTCGGTTACCTTGATTCTCCTGCAACATGTCTTTTTCTACCATACTTCTCTATTAGCCGGCATCTCGACAGTCATCCCTTTCTAACCTTAACATCTTTCACAGAATCCATCCATTGTTTCTTTGGTCTGCCCCTACTCTTATAGTCAGCGAAATTTATTCTCAAAACCTTCCACACATTTTCTTCATTCCTCTATATCATGACAACCGGTTTCCACAAAACTTTTCTGTTACGTGTTACTTTCAGACTTCCTTTTATGTTTCTTATTCTATCCATTAGTGTAATACCACACATCCCTCTTAGCATCAGTAAGTATACTAATATCCAATATCATTAAGAATTGGCACTAAAAATCCACTCCTCGTGTCTGTTCCTCATTAAATATTAACTAAGAACGTCCAAAAACATAACAAACGTGAACAGCCTTTCGATATATCCAGTCATTCCGCTTGTCTATTATCAAACAAGTCCAATCAAATGCCCAATTAATTAGTGGAGACCAAAATAAAAACTAACTTCATTCCAATATTTTAAATCTATACTTTTAATAATAAAGCTAAAGAGAACCACTCTTTAACTTGTTTGAACGCTGGACGCGTTCTCTGGAACTACTTGTCAGATTTAAAAATTCTTTTTGCATTTGATTGCCCAATTTTTGAAAAAGGCTACTTAATATCACGCTATGACTCTTAGGAGTCGAGCAAAAGTAAAAAAGTCAGAAAGAACGCTAAGTGAAAACGAAGTAATAGTGCGGGCGGGCGTTGCTACGCGACGTTCAGGGGAACAAGAAATTTCACTCGGACGAAGTCACAGGCAGAAGCTACTGTTTTTTATATTTTTCATATAGTCCAGACACTGGATTTGTTTCGCTAGTAAAAAGCGTAACCAATATGATGCAAAATTATTGCATTGCGATCGGCGATTTTGCGATTTTTCTTTATCAATCGTAATGCTGCATGGAGTTTTGACTGTGTTCGGTCGCGACACCAAAATCGCACATTTCTCTGATATTCACTTTCACTTTCATGCTGCACGTGTTTGGAGACTCGCTGCGTTTTCTATCGATGCATCATTTCGATTAGCATTCTGCCGCTGTTCCGATTTTCCGAAGAATAATTTTATCACGAGGTACAATGCGTGCCACGAAAGATGAGACTTGACCCCGCCTCCCCCGCTCTTTCCACCGCCCCTATGACGTCCGGTCCCGTCCCGCACTCAGACCTCATACCGCTAAAGATACCTAAAATCGTGTACTGCGCATGTCAAACCACGTGGTGTGTCAAGTCTCATCTTTCGTGGCACGCATTGTAATTGCGTTACACACTGACATATTTAGCAATAGCTTCAATTTTAACAGTTCAAAAACATTCATAGCGTTATTTATGTTATTGAGCAGACAAATTTTTCGAACATATGAACAATGGATTAACAATATCCTTTAAAATCATTCAGATTGTGTTTGATAGTTTGTTACGCTATTTTGGTGCCGGTTTTGTCACCAAAAGTCAATAAAAGTCAAAAGTCAAAGCATTTATTTCAAATACGCACATAAAAAGCACTTTTGAACGTCAAAAATTACAACAAAATAGAATTGATTCTAGTCGAACACCAAAATGATGTCTCACAAACAAAGCCAAATTACGTGGGACTGGCTGGTGCTCTGTGTGACTTTTTAAATTCGACTTTAATTGCTTCAAATAAGGGAATCGCGTGTTAATTTTGATTTCATACGCTTTGTCAACGGCATTGTTTTTGATTCTCGTTTTGTTCGAATACCGGACCTTAATGCATGTAATGATGAATTTGTGATAGCTTCCAACACATTAAAATCTTATCAAATAGATATGTATCAAATGTTGTATTTATAACATTTTATTGTTTATTTATTCTATGTAGGATTTATGTTGAACTAATTAACAGTATTACCCTGTTCTATTAATAGGAGCTTTCGGGGCCATTTCAACGACTATTGTATATCGTCGGGTTTATTTAAAACTGCCCAAATTATGATTTTGTTGGTAGGGCGTTTTGAAAGTTTGTATCAATAAATTTCATCTTTGATAATGTTATTATAAGAAACAGCATCTGATTTATAATTAAACCACGTATGTGTTAATTTATACCAGTTCATAGAAAAGTAACAGGCATTCACAGAATATTGCATTTTCACAGTGACTTCTTTTCATTACTAAAATCCCTAAGATTATAAAACGGTTTTTTTTTCGTCGTTTATTTATTATCTTTATTCAGAATAAAAATAATAATTACGTACGTAAATAACAACGAATGTCTAATTAATTAATACAAATAACAAAAAGACTTAATAAATTAACTAAAGCTATTCACAAACTAAAATATAGCGTCGAAAAATTCATCCGCATCGCTGTCGACTGGTAACCCAAGTAGCACAAAATAGCTTTATAATCGATGGATAACAGAATTAGCATATTATTAAAGCTTTATAAGAAGTCTTAATATAGGCATTATAAACCACTATACAGCTCTTGTAATGCTAATTTGGGCCCCAAATTATACAGACTTAAGTGTTAGAATGGCATTTTAGCAGCATTATATTATTGTCTACCGGAATGATAAACGCATTATAATGGGCTGTGAAAACAGGTTAAAGCAGTGCGCATATGTTAAATGCGGCTCTTATACATCTTGTACCATTACAAAGGCAAAATAAAAACATTTTCAAAGATAATTTTAATTTCTGTTATTATTAATAAATCTTGTGTAAAAAGAACATGGTGCATGTGTGATACTTTCAACAAAAAAATATAAGTGCTACAAGGTAAGTAATTAAACTCTTGTTTTTGTTCTCTATGAGTGAATTAAGGTTGCGAGTATCAGTTTACTGTGAAAGTATGTATATATTTGAATCAAATATTTCATGCGCCTTCAAATTAAAGAGCTATTTATTACAAAATGCTATAAAAATATGTGGAATTGTAAAAAAAAATATGCCCTTACGCAGAAATCTTTAGTTTTAGTCATTATGATACGGTCTGTCTTGTACTGGCTGGTCAATACCATAGGTTGAAGTCCTTTCTAAGGACTATTTACCATAAAATTCAATTTTATATATTATCGAGACAAAAATCGAAATGGCGTAAGCATAATTAAAAACTTTAGGCATCTGCTACGTTCCTTGTAATTCTTTTGGCTTGGTAAAAGCATTAAAAAGGTTTGTTAAATATGTTCAGTCTGTAGCAGAGCTTCATTAGAGCAGCGTTCATAGAGTTTTTAATGTATATTTTAAAACATTTTAGGGTTCAGTTTAAATGTTTTAAGATTTGGTAAAACCTCTGTACCAACATAGGTAAGTAGTTTGACAAAACATAGAAGTTACACGGGCTAATTTCGCAAAATCAATTCCCGCTTTAATTTGACTTGAAACAGTATCGTATTTATTTTTACGAACTATTTATAGGTATATATATTATTTATTTAAATTCTTACCCCCTTGACAATGTAGGTAAGTATGGGCAATGCGAGTTTCACATATCCAAGTGCATACCTAACTACCTACCTACGGATTCCTAAGCTAAGTAGCAAAGACATGCGGCAGTGCAGTCCGTACGTCCCTCCCTCTCCTGCCCGACGCATAGCGGCGCCACGCACTGCAGTCAGTCTAAACTTGACCGTGAACTGCGAAGCGTGCGCTCGTATTCGAGTTATCTCTATTATTATTTAAGATTAATGTCTTGTCCAATCACATCATTTATTTCATATTCCCGTGTTTACATCTAAGTAAGTAGTTAACTAATTATTACGTTTCTTTTCAGTATCAAAATACCTTTTAAAATTGTTGAAGCAACTGAGAAAGGAAAGATACAGCTTTTCGTCATTCCCAGCAACTGGGAATGGAAAGGTCATCTCTGGTATCCCAAGAAAAGGACCGATTATAAATTAGCCAGAGACGAATATTGACCTCAGCCTGAATGGCCAGTTATGTTGTGCAAAGTAAAAAAAGTTACCTTTTATATACAATGCAGGAGAGTCACAAATGAAACATCTTATCTCAACCTTAATTTCTTTGTTTTATTTTTATACCCTCAGCCAGCAGTACTCGCATTTCAGTGATAAAATCTTCCAAATAACTCGTTAAATTCTTTGGTTTTCCTATACCGAAGTATATGCCAACGATGAATGGTTGGTGGATCATTCCAAATATGTTACAGAGTATCGGCGAAAATTCATGTTTAGAACTATTGAAAATGGGTAGGCCATCCATATTAATATTTAATAGTAATTTTTCAGGAACATTATCAGAATTTTCACATAGCTTAGTAAGCGAATCAGTAATGCCATTGTGCCAATATTCACCCTGCTCTGTGGATTTTTTTATTTCTGAAAGCTCATTTAACGCAATCTGTGCGATGTTTCTCTCAACCGCCCATTTTCTTATTTTATTTTGTAATATCACATTTTTTATATAATCGTTACAATGTTCCTCTTCGGTAACTGTAGAACTGGATTGGGATTGCTCTGCGTGGCAATTAATTCTTTGAAAAACCAGTTCATTTTGTCCATCTATCACATTTAATGTTACGGAACCCTCCTTATTATTCGGCAATAACACTTGACTATGACATAAGCTGGAGCTGCCGGCAAGAAGCTGGTTATGTTGCCGGTATACGACTTATTGCTTGTTAAAATTCTTTTCATTATACGTTTGTATAGATAAAGGCTATAAAATATTATGATGAAATGCTTTTCAACAGCTGGCATTAAAACAGCACCAATGTACACTGTTAAACAGTAGTGACCCATGCGAAAGGTCGTTATAAAACATAGAGCAGTTTTAAAGAATTTTAAAATGCTTTTTAATAGCCTAAGCCGTAATTAATGCTTACATACGGCCTACACTTTTGCGTAATGCTAACAGCTGTATTAGAAGCTGTATAGAGACATAAATGATATCTAAAATAAAACCTATAGCTGCACAAAAGATTGAAAAAGAGGATTATATAGCTTTAGGAACTACAAAGTTACTAAAATGCTGTTATACAGAAGCAAGACATTGCTAAAACCCTTCAAATTCTATAACGAAGCTAGAAGAAATTTTCTGGTCATCATTTTTTCCATTATATCGATTTTGTGTTACTTGGGAATGTACCCAAGAGAAAAAAGTAAAACGGATTGGTGAACACAAAAGTGGTTTCACTTAAAAATGATTCTATTATGTATTTTTCTGACGCCCACATAAATAGTAGGGTCGGTAACTATTTATGAATTAAGGAATTATCCAGAACAAAGATTAAAATGCAACATATTCACATATTATTATTATACAGGGTGTCCCAGAACTCAACGTCAAGCCGAAACGGGGTGACAGGATTGATCATAACCATCACGAGAAAAATATAAAAAAAATCTATCCCATGCAGTTTGAAAATTATGGGCATTTTAAGAAAAACCTAGAAATTTGATCAAACTGTACCATTTCTCGGTTATTGTGGTTATTCTTTTTTATTTTTGTTCATTTAAACTTTGGAAACGTAATCCTAAATAATATTTCTAGAATCCCAATAAAAAATAATGACACGATTGCCTCAAGTTTCCGAGAATTGAGACTATTCGTTAAACTACGAATTTAAAAATTTTCAAGATTCGTCGACTTTGATAGGCCCTCCTTTAAAAAAAATGTACTAGAGTGCGTTGGCAAGTGGCATTAAAAGTTGGCGCATTTAATCAGAATTCTAAAATGGTACAATACTTGTTAGTTCCATACAATAAAAAAGAGTAAAAAAATTAAAACCTCAAGTAACCCGATTTTTGCTATCTCAGTTAAAATGTTTATGATTCGCACAAGCTCTAGGTAGGTTCTTAATTTTAAGGCAAAATGATGAGAGAGATGGATAGTGAGTATGTTTGCCATGAGTGAGCGAGACAGATAGTGACGCCACTTTTATTAAAGTGAAAAAAGTGAAAAAAAGTTAGTGAAATAATGAAAAATCTTGATCTAGTTTAATTTAGGTTTGTTGGAATAAAAGTCAGATAGAGAAATAACATTTTTATTACAATAAATGTTCAAATTGTTTACCATCAGCCTCAATACAAGCCCTACATCTTCTTAAAAAAGATCTACTCTTATTAGTCGGGCATATCTTCGAGAGTTGATCTCCTCAGCTGCTTGAGAAATGCGTTCACGCAGGTCGGCTACGTTCTCAATGGGCTTATTTTTATTGTAATAAAAAACGTTATGTCTCTATCTGACTTTTATTCCAACAAACCTAAATTAAACTAGATCAAGATTTTTCATTATTTTACTAACTATTTTTCACTTTTTTCACTTTAATAAAAGTGGCGTCACTATCTGTCTCGCTCACTCATGGCAAACATACCCACTATCCATCTCTCTCATCATTTTGCCTTAAAATTAAGAACCTACCTAGAGCTTGTGCGAATCAAAAACATTTTAACTGAGATAGCAAAAATCGGGTTACTTGAGGTTTTAATTTTTTTACTCTTTTTTATTGTATGGAACTAACAAGTATTGTACCATTTTAGAATTCTGATTAAATGCGCCAACTTTTAATGCCACTTGCCAAGGCACTCTAGTACATTTTTTTTAAAGGAGGGCCTATCAAAGTCGACGAATCTTGAAAATTTTAAATTCGTAGTTTAACGAATAGTCTCAATTCTCGGAAACTTGAGGCAATTGTGTCATTGTTTTTTATTGGGATTCTAGAAATGTTATTTAGGATTACGTTTCCAAAGTTTAAATGAACAAAAATAAAAAAGAATAACCACAATAACCGAAAAATGTTACAGTTTGATCAAATTTCTAGGTTTTTCTTAAAATGCCCATAATTTTCAAACTGCATGGGATAGATTTTTTTTCAGATTTTTCTCGTGATGGTTATGATCAATCCTATCACCCCGTTTCGGCTTGACGTTGAGTTCTGGGACACCCTGTATAATTAATGTATGCAAAATATTATAAAACATTTTAAAAGAGTAACGGTGGAGTTTCTTGTCCATTCTTCTCCATAAGAAAACTACCTTTTGGAATGGGCGACTAGAATCAATTCAATTTTTTTGTAATTTTTGACGTTCAAAAGTGCCTTTTATGTGCCTATTTGAAATAAATGCTTTGACTTTGACAACTTTAACTCTCACATTGTTAAAAACTCACTGCAGAAATTATTTAAATACGAATCACGAGCATCCAGTACACGTCAATATGAATTACACAAGGAAATATTAGAAATAAAAACTGAACTGAAAATGCGAAACAAAGTTGCCGCGTATGCAGGCTTTGCGGTGGACGTATTCTGTAACACTGCGAGCAAAAAGACGAGCATATTCGTGAAACTGTTCGATATTATTCCTATAGAATATCGTGTTATTAGGTTTGTTCCTGCAAGATACTGAGAAATTGTTAAGAGGAGACTCTCAGACATAATATTCGTGAAACTAAAGGTCGTCGGCGAGTGCCTGGCAGGTGCATTGTCGATGTAGAAAGGAGGTATAAAAGCATAATAACGATATAAAATACATCGAATGCTCTATTTATGTTTTGAAATAATAATTTATCTACTTACATAATTATAGTGTGTGTACCTAATTAGTAGGTACCTAGTTTAACTTTAGTGTTCGCAATGGTAACTGATTCGCGCATTCTTGGGTTTGATATCTCGGGTTTTCAATAATAATAATAATTGACAGTAGATAGACCTGAGCCCTATTTAATATAAATGAAAATGCAAATATTTGTAAAAGAATTACAAAATTGAGACATTTTCACGACACCAGAAGGCCAATTTTCGTAATTTAAAACGTTCAAAATCTAATCGTAATCTCATCTCGGCCACAAACAAATGTCAAAAACTTGTCAAAATGTAGGGAAATTAGTGGTATTTTTGACAGATTTGGACTGAGATCAGACTGTGAACTTTATTAAAATTACGAGAATTGCCCCTCTGTTGTTTAATAAAGCAGAATATGTAATATTTTGCGTAACACACTATCAATCACAATTTGAATCATTTTGAAGGATATTGCTAAGCCATTGCTTCATATGTTCGAAAAGTTTGTCTGCTCAACAACTTAAATAACGCAATGAATGTTGTTGAACTGTCACAATTAATGGCATTGCTACTGCTAGTGTGTTACGCAATTATCCCGCTGGTCTCACGATTTGTTTAATGGTTATAGCCTCGTCTACTATTTCATCATGATTGTCGTACACGACATTTCACAAATATCGAATGCTACCACAATAACCATCTCCGTATTTAACTTTTTGCTCAAACTTGTGCCGAAGTGCTCAGAAAGAGGGAGTATTTTAGGAATGATGAATGCCTGTTGCGAGATTAGCCCGAGTGTTAAAAATGTCTCAGTCTTTTGCATTTTCCCTACATTTTCGGCACCGGAAATCTATGGGAGTTTTTTGTATTCCATTGTAGTTGGATTTATTGCTCGCTGCTTTGCCTTTTAGCAGTTGGGGTTTTAGAAAAGGAGTTAAGGTGAAAGGAAGGTAGTGAATATGTTGGTTACGTTTTGTCTGTTACGAAGATTGAAATGCTGAATGAGTTTTGGAAGTATTTTCTTTTACGTGCGTTTTAAGACTTGGTGTAAAAGACGGTTTTCTTTAGTACTATTTATTGTAATTTCTTAAATATACCTACAGATACAGGGGGTGGTGGGCCATCGACGCGCAAACTGTTACCTTGAATTCAGCACATTATCCTAGACCCAGTCTAGCGTAGAAATTTCGTCAGTTATCAATACAGGTGTTTCATAGAAAAATGCAATGCCTACGCGGTTAAAATTTTTGTTTTTTTTTTTTACAACTTACCTTGAAACATTATCAGCGTTCAAAACAGCTCAGAATCATGTACTAAATCTATGGTACTAGGTTGCGTGACGATATTATCCCTGCCCTGTTGCAATGATACATGATCGAAAGTGCACACATACCAAGACCCCTCCGTGCCTCGGAACGTGGATCTTTAACAGTCGTTACGGGTCGTCAGTAGCCCGAAAGTCTGACAACAAATCTTACCAAGGGGTAACGTATTACCTAGTACCTGAATTGTGGAGTTCAGATAGGCAGTCGCTCCATGTAAAATACTGGTATTCAGCTGTATCCGGTTAGACTGGAAGCAGACCCCAACATAGTTGGGAAAAGGCTAGGCAGATGATGAGATCCTGAATATATTGACATACCTAATTGGGTGTTATATGCCTTGCTTAGATATTTTTTGTGTTTGTTTATCCCCTTGACCGGTTATAAACCCATAATGGTTAGACTGGATGCAGACCCCAACATAGTTGGAAAAAGTCTAGACAGATAATAATGATGACGTGTTCGAAAGCGCATTATCATTTACCTACCGACAAAGTTAATAAAGTCATCTTAGCAAAATTTTTTTTTAAAGTGCAAGGTCTATATTGCCCTAAACTAAACAAGCCATATAAAACAATGTATTTATTAGTGCAACAAGGGCGTGAATTAAGAATGTAAATTCTTACAGATTCACTTGCGTCGGTACTTGTTATTCGTGAAACTGGGACGTCCAGCAAATGCGCAGACCAACGATTATTATTCAAAACTTAACAGTTTACCCACGAAGATGTAAAGTTTTACTAGATATTATAACTATTCACATTTTATGGCTATTGAACGTTATTTGTATCAATGACTTTAACTCCTTCTAGGTAATATCCTACTTCCTATCCTATTATTATAATATTATTATCATTATATATTATATTATAATTATTATATTATAAATGCGAAAATATGTGAGAATGGATGGATGTTTGTTACTGTTTCACGCAAAAACTACTGAGTGGATTTTGATGAAACTTCACAGTAATATAGCTTATATATCAGAATAACACATAGAATACTTTTTAACCAGATATTCTCACGGGATCACTTATGCGGGTGAAACCGCGCGGTGCTGCGGGAATATTATAAATGTGAAAGTTTGTATGTTTGGTTGTTTGTCACCTATTCAATCACGCAAAACGGCTGAACGAACTTGGATAAAATTTGGCACACAGGTAGCTTATAACCTGGATTAACACCGAATTCGGGCGAAGCCTCTGACAAAAGCAGGTATCCTTTTTTTTGTGGCCATCTGTGGTACAATATAGGTTAACAAGAATATACGTTAAAAAAAAACGCACAGTAACAACAGTAAGCCTACCTAATACCTATTGAGCACCTCAAGTTTGTGTCAAGTTGATGATTTATCGTTCTAAGACTACTTAAGTGGATACCTACCTGTCAGCGGGATTGTCCGAAAGGGTTACCGCTGGCCCGGAACATAAAGGGCGAAGGAAGGAACACGGGTGGGTTTTAGTCAGTAAGAGTCTGACACTCCCTTCCGCTCCACCCAGAGCGGGAGGAGTCATTTGATGATTTCCCATCCACAAAAAAAAAAAAAAAAGTGGATACCTACCTACGGAACTTTAGGCTACACATGCACTGACAGGTAGTTTGCTTCGCGCCTAGAACCTAACGAGTCACCTTACGAGTAGCGAAGTGACATGAATGCTCTGGAACTATCGCAATGGGGGTTTTCGTGAAAATTTACGACACCAGTTGGCAGCACTTTGACAAGAGGTCTTCATTTCGACAATGAATATAAAATATATGATGACGTTCATCATTCGATCCATTCATTCGTTCATCATTCCGTCATGACTAAAGAAAATATAGGCTCTTTGACAGATTCCTGGACCTGACGTGTCAGTGCTGGCACCTAGCGAACGTCATTTAAGAAAACCCTCAATGGCCGCACTGCGCGCTTGGCGCCTTCGCTAGTTGCCTATTATAGGCTCTAGGCGCTAACCAAGCATCTGTCAGTGTGTACGTAGCCTTAGTAGGTTCTATACTAGTCTAGTTAAAATATTAACTTTAAGATTTTATGACATAGAAAGGTGTTGTAAGTGAAGGGATTTAGGACTTCTGAATTCAAGCCCCTACAATGGTTAACAGTTTTGTGTACAAATACATCCAGTGACTTTAAATCTTCGCACTCAAGACTCGGAACTTGGCAGCAATTCGTGTTGGTCAGTAGAGAACTGCTGACGAACACTGCGCGCACCAATTAACATCGCTCGCATCCGACACCGCACAGCCATCAATACCGTTTTTAATTAACTAACTTTTGTAATGGAAATATTTATCTGGACCATCGAAAATCGGAAGTTCGGAAGTATTAGATTTATTTCATGGCTCATAGTTGGAGATTATTGAAGTTACTGTTATCCTACGTACTGGTAAAATGAGGAAGTCATTATCTTTTCAGACTCTGAAACTTATTTAATATGTGGTAAATATCGAAATCTATAGGCCGGAGACGTTGCCTGAGGTAGCACCGCGGTCTGCGGCCTATAGATTTTATTTATGGAGAGAGCCTTCCATCCCAGCCGCCACGGGAGACGCTCCGGGCGCCGGGAGCCGCGTGACGACTGCCGGCCACCGTAGGCGCGGTCCTGCGGACGGAGAGTACCATTACTTTCCGTGAGCTACCCATGTAGCTCACCGTCCAATCAGGACCAAGCCCGTGCCGGACGGCGCGTACGTGTTCCACGCGCGCCTCAAAGAGATATCAGCATCATTTGAAGGGGCCCGTTAGGGCCGAAGTCTGCCGGGTTAGCGGGATTGTCCGAAAGGGTTACCGCTGGCCTGGAACATAAAGGGCTAAGGAAGGAACACGGGTGGGTTTTAGTCAGTATGAGTCTGACACTCCCTTCCGCTCCACCCAGAGCGGATCCGTCATTTGATGATTTCCCATCCTGAAAAAAAAAAGGCGGTGCGAGAGGTTTACGGTGACGTGATGCGAGAGCTCAGTGTTTCGTCAACTTATAACAACTATCACCCCTCCCGCACCGCGCAGCTACCTCAAGCAACGTTTCAGTTAAGCGGTCGGCCTATAGTTACAAGTATCGTAACAATTGCAACGTTTGTAGGTAAATAGGTATGTAGTTTGTAAATGGCCTATGTACTAGGATTTTTAGAGTATTAGAATCTAATTATTAACACTTTTCGGAACACTGAACGATCCAGACGTAATAACAATAAAACTTCTATTGTGTCTCGTTCAGTGTCCTTCAATGGGTAAACAAAATCTAAACCAGAGGGGTAAATGCGTAACACACTAACAATTGCAATGTGTTTAATTTTGAAAGTTTGACAACATTCATTGCGTTATATATGTCGTCGAGCAGAAGAATTTTTCAAACTTAAGAAGCAATAGATTAGGAATTTCTCTCAAAATCCTTCGCGGCGGATTATGAAAGCAAGTGTGTTACGCAATTGGGACACAGAAATATAGGAGGACCTATAAGTATACTACGCGGCTATAAGTAATTCATGAATTAACGCAACTGCAATGCGATGGCTGCGCAATCAGCGCCACTAAACAAATTTTCCCGTCACAAACTGTCAAACAAATTTAAAGAATTTTTAAATTCCAAATGAAAACACGACATTAACAGAGAAACGCGATTGCGAGTATACTCGGAATACTTAAATAAAAAATTATGTAATACCGTCCTTGAAGATTTAAGCTGAGACAAAGGAAAACGTCCTTTGGCATTGAAATATAAGCCTTATGAATAATTTGTGTGAGTGTCTTAAATAATCTAAAAAAATAATATGTCATGATAACAAGAATTTTCAAACTGAATCATTATCATCTGCCTCGCCTTTTCCCAACTATGTTGGGGTTGGCTTCCAGTCTTTCCGGATGCAGCGGAATACTAGTATTTTACACGGAGCAACTACCCATCAGAGCTCCACAACCCAGTTACTGGGTAATACGATACCCCCTAGTAAGACTGGTTGTCAGACTTTCTGGCTTCTGACGACCCGTAACGACTGTCAAAGAAATTCATGAATGACAGCTGGGACCAACGGTTTAACATGCTTTCCGAGGCATGGAGTTGTCTTGGTAAGTATAGATGGTCACCCATCCAAGGACCAACCGCGGCAAGGGTAGCTTGACCTAATCGATCGACCTGTGCGGCTGTTATTACTTAGCCTCTCTCTCTCTTTTCAAACTGAATGTCACCATTATTAGGTACTAACTGTGGCTGTTTCTGGTAACTTACCAATTACATACAAAAACTTACGCCTTCTTCCCATACGGGCAGGCAGAAGCTACAGAACGCCACCTGTTACAATCCTTACATATATTATGTATTTCTTTTGCCTCGTTTACGTTCATACATCTGGTCATACACGCACGCCGGCTGCGAGTACTACGTACCTGACCTTTGTGAAGAACATTTTTTTTTTTTGGGAATGGCATCTTGCATTTCAACCTATGAGGTTGGTCGTCTGCTTAACCGGGCTTGCCTGTGGATGCCTCAGTAAATTAAGACCAGGGATCCAAACAGGGTCCAAGCTGGGGCTTAAAAACTTAAAAACTAAGCGAATATATGCTAAGGGACCCTGGTTCAAGTCATGGTCCGGGGCGAGACGGAGTGGGAGGCAGTCGCCTCCTTCTGCGAAGCAGTCACGCTAGCGAAGGAGGCGGCGGGATGGCTGAGGGAGAGAGTCTCCCGTCCCAGCCGTCGCGGGAGAAGCTCCAGGCGTCGGGAGCCGCGCGACGACTCCCGGCCACCGTAGGCGCGGGCCTGCGGGCGGAGAGTAATGGGTAACTCACCGTCCGAACAGGACCACTCCCGTGCCGGACGGCGCATACGTGTTCCACGCGCGCCGCAAAGAGATGTCAGCATCAACCGAAGGGACCCGTCAGGGCCGTAGCCTGCCGGGTCAGCGGCATTGTCCGAAAGGGTTACCGCGGGCCCGGAACATGAAAGGCTAAAGAAGGAAGACGGGTGGGTTATAGTCAGTAAGAGTCTGACACTCTCTTCCGCTCCACCCAGAGCGGGTTTCGTTTCGCACTTGTGGGGTACGGACCTCGGCTTAGGGCGTCACTGGGAGGGGGCAGCAAGGGACAGGCTGGATTGGAATTCCTTCCACAGACCGACCTCGACAAGCGTAGCTTAATTGGCCTGGGTTCGATTCCCGGGCAAAGTGTTATTGAATTTTCCCAAGGAAACTGGCATGTCCTAGAACCAACAATTTGAAGACGTATATCCACCAACCCGCACTGCACCCACTCAAATCTGCTTTGTAAATACCTTTTGTTAGTCGCCTTTCATTCATCTTCTCAGCATGACCAAACCATCTAAGCATACTCCTTTAAATTTTTGTCACTATTTTCATTACCAATTATCATTTGTACAAATTCTGAGAGCATTTCTCCACTACTTACTTACTCCGTTCGGACCCGTAATGTCGTAATCCAATGCAATCAATATTTTAGCAAACAGATTTTATTTTTATTTTAGCAGAGTATTTTTTTCCTATTCTTGAACTGAAATTAACTGTTTCCGATACCGATGTCTCAAAAAACGACCAGCAACATAATAATAATTGCGTAACACACTTTAAATTACAATCTGAACCATTGTGAAGCATATTGATAATCCATTGCTTCATATGTTCCAAAAATATGTCTGCTCAGCAACGGAAATAACGCAATGAATTTTGTTCACCTGTCAAAATGAAGACCATTGCTACTGAAAGTGTGTTACGCAATTACTTCGCTAAACACTTACAAGATAGCTATTACAGAAAAAATCCAAGCAAAACCTACCCAAAGAGAATACACTAACTAAAACTTCAGTAGAAACAGTTACAAATTCCATTAGGAGTGCAATGTGTTCAAGTATTTGGTTTACAAGACAAAGATGGCGTCGGAGATAATGCAGCCTAGCCTCCCTGAACGAACCAATACGCAGTCCAATCTGTTGTAGCAAATTATCACTGAATAAGTGACTAGGTATTGTGAACGACGGCCTTCCCAATAGTATTGTTGGATAGTTATTTTTTTTTTTTTGGAAATATTTAACTGGACCTCTAAAAAATTTATTGACCTTCTAATGATGGACACTTTTTTAAATGAATGAACTTCTAACAAACTTTTTGCTATTCTAATGATGCATACTTCATTAACAATACTAAGCCAGTGTATCAGTGTTATGCTATTAGGTAGTATAATTATGCAGGAAAGCAGGCGTTCATTAATGTACCTACTAATAATGAAAAACTTTGCAATCAATGAGAAATTACGGCTGTGGGTGTCGAGTTCAGGACGAGCTGCTTCTCACAAGGACAACTGTACCACAGTATATAGACATGATATTATTACCGTGACTGTACGTAGCTTGCTCCCGTATCACTAGACCTGACTCTCTTCATATTTCGGCTGCTGAGACCAAAACTTCAAACGTCGTATACCTACTTACAAAAAAGTTTTATAAAAATGTGGCTGTTATTTTAGTGTACCTATTTTGATGTGTCATGACTCCCACGAGAACGTAGTAGTCGCGGGCAGAAGCTAGCTTTTAAATAATTGAGCCCCTTTCAACTTTCTGGCCTTTTTTCAGAGTTGGTCTAAGTAACTAAGTTAATACCCTGAACTATGCCTAACCGCATTGTCTACATCCAAGTTGATCGCAGTACCTTGGCTGTTTAGTATTTTTAGAACACCAAAGTAGGAACTATTTGAGGTTCACAAAAAGAGGCGCAATCATTTTTTACAGTGTTCAATAATATTTTTTGGAGCGCAAAATGGGAATTATTAAAGGTTCGATTACTAAATACATGTCAATTTTTTTTTTGATACAGTTAAAAGAGTAGATGATCACTTTTCTTTTGTGTAAATGACATCACTTACCTACGTTCTTGTTCAAAGTACTACGTAACTATTATACGTATCACACTTACAATGGTAATGCCTTTGATTTTGACAATTCAATAATATTCATTGTATTATTTACGTTGTCGAGCAGGCAAATTTTTCATTTATGAACGGATTAGGAATTTCCTTCAAAATCCTGCGGCATGTGATCGAAAGTGTGTTGATAGTCTCGGTCGGTTAGATAAATTTGAAAACAGAATAGAATTTCTATGAAATTATCTGTCAGATAAATTAACCAAAACTTATCTAGATTTACCCAGAGCAATGTACTATTCTTAGTAGGTAAGTTGGATAGCGCTTGGGGTTAACTGAAAAATACCCTCCTGAAATTTTTCATAGCGAAGATTTCAGGTTCATCAGTAACTATGGCCATCGTGATGTTTAATTTGCTAGACATTTATGACAGCTGCAATCATTACATTAATGTCATATTGAGAAAAAAAGGTTGATCGCAGCTGTCATTTTAATCTAGCAAATTAAAAATAGAGTTTAGCATAAAGCACCTCCTACTCAATTTCCAACGTATTAAAAACCCTTTTGTCCGAACAACCTATTAAGCTAAAATTTTTAGCTCGTACATTATCAGATGCGATGGCCGCGGTTAGGAATATGAGATGGCGGCTCATTTGTCACGATTGGGCAGGCTCGCACTAATTTGCGGTTGCTCTGCTATGTGTATTGAATAGGAACGTTGTTGATGATATTATGGCGAGTATTTAGCATATGTTTTCCAAACAATAATTTCACAAAATATGTTTTGTATCGTTCTGATGAATTGTGAGAGATAAATGAAGCGAAATGAAAACGATACATAACATAATTTGTCACCCAAGTTGTATGGTAGGTGACATATTTATTTAGTTAATTTTATTTATTTAACCATTTATGTACACACAAATATACAGGGATGAATTTTTCAAGTGGGCGTAGATGGCCAAATTCGAAACTATGAGGAATAGCGAAAAGTACCCAAAAGAGCCTCGTGCTCGATTTTGACGAAAATTAAAACTGCATCATTGGATTTTCGAAAAATCAATATTTCTAGCCAGGAATCGAACCCGTTGATTTTGATTTTAAAAAAACACTGTATATTACACCATTCGATAGTGTCCCTAATAAGGATCAAATTCTGGGAAGTAGGTAATAACATACGACAAACTTAATGAAAATATTGGATTTTAATAAACTGCTTCTTATTTTAAAGTATTCATACCTACATTACCTGTACCTTGTTCGAAATGATGCTCAATATTTTTACACACACCTGCAGTGCAGTTACCATCACAGCATTATGTGCAAAAATATTCTATTAATGTAATGACTGTGCCTTCTCAGTATATTTATGAAAATCTTTTATATGCCCATAAAAATATAAAATTGTTAAAAAAATACAGTGATATCCATAATATAAATACTAGAAACAAACACAAATTTGTTGTACCTACAACAAGGCTCAAGAAAATAGGTGGCTCGTTCAGATGCCAATGTATACGCTTTTATAATAAACTACCAAGCCACGTTCAAGATCTAAGCCTTAATAAATTTAAATTATTAATTAAACGTAAGTTGTGCAAGAAAGCCTTTTATACTGTTAAAGATTATATTGAGGATACAAAGGCTTGGGATTGAGCTGCTTCCAATTTCTGCATTTTGAGTGTTTTTGTTGTTTTTTTTTTTTATAATATACACATTGACATTAATGATTTTTTTTTAAACTCTGACATTTGCTTACTTTGTAAAGTATTACATTATTTTGATTATTGTGAATGTGAAGACGGTGTGGGTCATTTATTTTATTCATTTTATATTTTTTTATTATTCTCTCCATGGTCTGGCAGTTTGAGTCATTTATGTGGCCTACCCAAATGTCCTTTCTTTGGTATTGTTCATCGAATCGTTGAGCTCCTTAAATCTTGAGATGAGCTGCACGATTTCTGACAAATGCGTGCACTGACTGGACAGGTCCTCTCAATCTGTGTGGTTCTTTCCTCAAAAGACCATCTCAGACATCGACCTACATGATCTTCATATAATCTGACCAAGATTATGTCTGGAGTTTAAAAGAGACTATGACCTCTGAGTTTGTTTCGGTCTTTCTTCTCAGAGTAGTCAGATAGGAAACGCTGACCTCATCTAGTTTAAAAAATATATGATTAACGTGTAAAAGTGTTTGTGCAAACCTACTTACAAAAATAAAATCATTTATCATAAATGGAATCAATAATATTGTAATGCTGAATGCAGTACAATCCTTGAGACGCCGAATTCAGCTATGTTATGAAAACAATGGTCATCATTTATAACAATTAATCAGGTAAGGTTTAATAGGTAGGTAACAGAAGAAAAATAAAAAGTATAATGTTAAAAATGAGCTCTTTTCTTTACAGTATTTTTTTTTAAATCATCGGTTTCGATTCCTGGCTAGAAATATTGATTTTTCAAAGATCCCAATGATGCAGTTTCAGTTTTCATCAAAATCGAGCCAGAGACTCCTTTGAGTAGGTACTTTTCGCTATTCCTCATAGTTTCAGTTTTGGCAATCCACGCCCACTTGAAAAATTCAGTCTGTATAAACAGAAAAGAAGAAAAAAGAAATATACTCTACTCGAACAATTGAATATTATGCTTGATGAACACCGAATAGCTAACAAGCATTTTGTAAAAAAAATTGAATCTACCGAATCGAATCCACGTGGATTTCCCGACGAAAAAAATTAAATTAGACACCCGATATTTATCTTGCACGTGATGAAATTCATAACACAGGTTCAAGGATTCCTGCTTAGATTAGTTTTCCTTGTTTCTAAGAGATAGTTAATTAACTAGATTAATAAATAAAAATAAATAGTACGCAGAGGCGAAGAAAGTTTGGAAAAACTGATTGTGGTTGGAAACACCTAAGGCAAACGATCACGCGGTCGTTCACCAACTCGATGGACCGATCCGAAGACCGAGGTGAAGGAATCATCGTCCTCTAAATTTTACACGGTGGTAAGGGATGCGCTGGATAGAAACCGGTAGAGACGGATCATCCGCTCCAGACCTCCAACTCCGAAGCTGACCACGATCCTCAGACATGAGGGACCGACTACAGAGGGAGAGCGAGAGGGCATAAAAAAAATAAAAACCTGTTTAAGTTTTACCCGACTTCAAAAAAGGAGGAGGTTCTCAATTCGGATGTTTATATTTTTTATGTATGTAACTCCGTCCTATATAGACGGATTTGCAAAATTCTTCGAAAGAAATTTATTCCGAAATGGTCCCATTTAAATTTCTGATGATGTGTTTCGGAGCAACAACGGAACTCTTCAATAAATGCCAGCAAATCAACCGCGATTGCTGCTATCGCATACGTATGCATCGTTTACGCAATCACAGAACATAACATCACGCCTATACCCTCTAAAGGGGTACGCAGATGTGTTTAATAGCTTCGTGTCACTGATATTCACATAGCAAGTAGTATTATATGAATTTGTGAGGTAGGTACAACTAAAAACTGAAAAATAAAAACTTTTTCCAAAAAAAAAAACAAACGACTTCTAAAACCTTGCCCACTGTTACATGGGACTTAAACATAACTAAGTAATTTATATTAGATACATAGGTTTAGCTTTTTTATATTAGACATATAAGTTTAGCTGCTATTTTGTATTTTATGTAGGGCTGATTTTTCAGTCTAGATGGTTTTTGTCGTGGAAATAGGATTGACGTCTAACAGTTTTTGTGTGAAAAAATTGTCAGAAATTCATAATTTTTCCTACGATGAAATTGTCTGGCGAGAGGGATCAGACCTTAGACATACTTGTAATATTTTATAAATGAAACTATGGTGTTCAGTTTCTTCGATGCCTTGAACGTCGTAATGTAAACTACAACTTATTGTTAATTTAGTTAAGTTTCTCTTTAAGTGAACTGTAATTTGTTCTTTGAGAAATAAATGTCTTTAAACCGAACTGGCGACATATGGGTGTAGCTATTAGAGATACGCCTCTGCCTAACCTTTTGGGGTATACAGGTGCGCGTGATGCTATGTTGGTGTTAAATGGAAACGGTGTTTAATAGATGGAAATGTTTACTAAGATTAGTAAATGATCCAACGTAAAAGCACCTACTCAATCTTAGTGTAGCGAAATAAAAGATTTTTTTTTTAAATATCTTTATTTCGCTACACTAAGACTGAGTATTTGGTTCAAGCCAAATGATTAAACTAGCCTATCCTGTGGCTTTACTTTTCGCGTGGCTTCCGGATCGGTACTAAGTTTGGTCAAGTTCAAGAAAAACGTACAGTACCCGGCGATAAATATTGCACGTCGACCTTTGGAAATTGGTGTATTTTAAACAAAGAATAAAAATAATTATCAAAAGAAACAAATCATAATTGTTTTAACAGCTCCTAATAGATACCGGACTGTTTGTATTTCGTACGACAGAGATAACGCTCTACGAAGCCGAAATTAGCCGATCGTCTCTTTCCAAAGGTCGATGTGCAATATTTATCGCCGGGTACTGTATAATTGTAAACTTCTTCAGCGGGTACTTATTGATCTTGCCAAAATTGCTTTTTACCTCATTTTATATTCGAAGGTAGCAGCTACAATAAAAGTTTAAATTCATTAAATAATAAAATCCACTGCAATGAGTATTCCTATAGAAATCCCAGCTCTCTTAGCGAATATCAAAAATATACACCTAATTTCTCTCTTTGTTCTGGAAATATAAATGTATAATTTAGAGTTCATCTCGCTTGTACCCCTGAGACGGCGCGGTAAGTAATTCTTTGTGTTACGAGTCTATGTTCCGCTACTTGGAAACCTCGATGATTTATTAATGTTAAAGTGAAATGTGAAGTATCTTTGTAGATCTGTTTTTAAAATTCATCTTGAGGAAAAAAAAACGTGCTGAAAATTTTCACCTATCCGGTTTAATTCTTCTTTTTTGTAAGGCGTTGCCATTTTCACCATTTCATTTAGAGACGATTTGATGTGTTGTGAATATTGCATGTCTTTTTGGCACTGTTTTTCTGACACCTTTTATAAAGTGTTGCCATTTTCGCCAGTTAATTTGGAGATGTGTTCTATGTGTTGTGAATATTGCATGTCTTATTTTCACCGTTTTTTCTGACACCTTTTTTAGCTGGTTGTTTCTTTCATATAGATTTCAATCGACGAAACCTTCTTTTAGGAAATTAGAACTACAACAAAAATATAGGTTCTGAAAATCTGCTTATCTGTTTACCATTGCTGATCAGACCCAGATTATGTCTGGACTTTAAAAGAGACTGTGACCTCTCAGTTTGTTTCGGCCTTTCTACCCAGATTAGTCAGTAAGGAAACGCCGACCTCATCTAGTTTTTTAAAATATAATTGACGAGTAAAAGTGTTTGTACAAAGGTACTCACAAAAATAAAATCATTGACCTAGTATGATTTTTGGTAAATAAGCTACATTAATCTCTCGAATGTCTTATGTTACACAGTGCGACATAAGAACAATAAAATTCTATTGTGTCTGCTAATTAGACACGCAATGGGTTACATACATTCCATGCATCGATAAAGATGCTCATTGAACAGCCAAATAATTATAATTGCAATAATCCATTCTAGATCTTCAGTTCGTGCTCATCCTAGTACAGCAGAGATTACAGGACACCCTCGGATTCGTAGTAAAGCCTCGGACATTCACTGGGAGCGCCGTCCCCCCAAATCCGTGATTACTTGGAGCGTCGGACCCCCGTCGGTCGGGGCAACGGCTGCCGCGCCCAAATATTTAATTTACAAGGTGATTTTGAACTAGCATAGATTTTTTTTTGGTAGATTAGTAATCCAAAACATTTGAGCAAAGATTGCGTTAAATTAAAATTACGATTAAGTATTTACCTACAATTTTTATATTTTTATTTTATTTTGTTTTTTGGAACTTCTACTTTTACAATATTTAAATGAGGACCATGTATCCATCACATAATTAATTTATCTGCCATTACTTCATTTTTTTTAATAAAAATATTTCTACCTATTGTGGTTTAGTTATTTTATTGTAGGTATGTACATCTTCTTCACATATATATATAAATGAATGTATACAAAATATTGTTAAACATTTTAAAAGAGTAAGTGTGGAGTTTCTTCCCTGTTATTCTCCAAACCATTTGGAAGGAGCAACTAGAACGAATTCTACCTTATTGTAAATTTTTGGCGTTCAAAAATGCATTTGTGCCTGTTTTAAATAAATTATTTGACTTTGACCCACATGGCTCTACACACACCGCAAAATTGCTATGGCCGTTCTTTATTAGAATTATTTGCTCACATCGTAGTTGATGTCTACTTTGTTTCTTTTTTACGATGGCTTATCTCATCATACGGTGCAATGTATTTTTAAAATTGTGCCTCATATGTTGCTTGCTTTGGTGTGTTGTGTTTTTGTTGCTTAAATAAACGTTTTATAAATCTATATATCTCAACAGTTTATTATCTATTCCGAACACCAATTTACCGATACAAAAATAGCAGGCTGCAGGGAATATTCAATCAGCTGACGAACATTTCGTTTAGCCCTATATACAAGTTCTTTCACCAGGTTTCAACGAACATTCGGCAAACTTTCGGGCCTGGATCAATTGGGATCGGCTATATATCGCTCCTAACCAGTTCTTCGATTCAATTTAAACTTGCCGGAGCAGAGTTTACACTGAATACTAGGTTACCTACAAAATGGTATCGTTATGTGAACTGTTAGGTAATTTCAAGTGTTGCAAATAACAGTCTGTGACTTAAGTTAAAAAGGGTTCTAAAGAACCGGGATAAATATTTTGTATTGTTTTTATTTGTTCGCTGATTAGATTTTATTTATGATCAATGAGGTCTATGCAATATTTTGCTGTGCCTTTTCGACTATTACCAATTAAAGTTTTATCTTTGTTTAAATACTTTTACCAACTAGAATAGTTCTGCGAGTAGGTAAAGTGCCGTGCCCACTTAAGTTTGGCAAATCTTCGGGCTATTTCGGTTACCTCAGTTCTCTTGGGGATCTCATCATTTCTGATTCTATCACGTAGAAAAACTTCAAGCATAGCTTTTGCCATTGCCCTTCGAGTGACTTTTAACCTTCAAATAAAGCCTATTGTGAGCGACTACGTTTTATTGCCATAGGTCATTGCTCAGAGAACAGATAGCTGATGAGGCCGCAAGGTTCTAGGGTGACGACCGCGTACCGAAAGAGGATCTTGTGAAGGCCGAAATCTGCTGGAAGCGGTAAGCACAGAACCGTTCGAAGTGGCGGTGCTTGGGGGAGGCTTATATCCAGCAGTGGACGTCTTTCGACTGAAATGATGACTATAACAGTGCAGTGGAGAGTTGACACAGCTGCTACGTACGAGATCTTGCAATAAATATCTGTGTGGATAAACAAGGCATTGATTTTTATGGGAATATGAGTCTTGAGAGCGTTTAGTTAAGAGTTGTTATGGAAAAGGCAACAAATGTAAGCTAGTCGTTTTTCGTTTTTATGTCCTTGAATTTTAATATACCGTACCTAGTTAATTAACACCGTAATTAGCGATACCCATATCTACCTTTACATAAAAATGTTTTCTTGTAACACACTGACAAAAACCATAATCAGTTATTACAAAATTAATATTTTTCAAACGAAACCAACTTACACCTAGTCACCAGCGCGACGTCTCATTTCACTTAAAAATACTCCGAGAATTTTTATAACTCGACCAACACTTGCAGTATTTTTCTTGAAAGGGAAGTATTAAATTTAGTTTTCCGCCCGCTCCGCTTCGCCGTGATACCGGGGCAGTAAATTGTATGAAAGAAACTAAAATATTAGTGAATGAAGACATTAAGGTGCTCCTCTGAAAATGGTAAGATTATTTTAAATATTTTTTCGCTTCTTTAGTAATCTGGACTGGAGTTGTATAAATTGCGACAGAGTTTACCTGTTATTTTCATAACAGTGGATGTTTTTAAAAACAACTTTGATCCTACTACACGATATAATATAATTATATATTATATTAATAAAATATTATAAATGTGAAAGTTTGTGTGTTCGGATATTTGGATGTTTGTTACATATCACGTAAAATTGGCTGAACGGATTTGGATGAATTTGAACACGCCGACCTCATAATTATAACTTTTATTAAATAAATATGATTGACGTGTTAAAGTGTTTCTACAAACCTACTTACAGAAATAAAAAATCATTTATCATTTAGCACATGGCTAGTTTTTAACCTGGATTACCAATAACCTGGATTACCAAATAGGGTACATTTTATCCCGGTAGTACGTTCCCGTGGGATAATATCCCACATAGACGCCGGTGAAGCCACCAGCAAAAGGTGGTTATAGATAAGTGAGACTTTGGGTCTCTTACTAGGAAAAATGAGAATTGTAACGTTTTATTTTTTAAATTCCAGGCAAAAGCTACCTAACTATTACTATTAAAGCCCTTTAGCTATTAATAATAGTAGAAATATTCAATCAACTAAGCTTATCCCAGTCTACTGCTGGACATAGACCTCTCACAGGCTGCGCCACAACACCCTGTCCACCTCCTTCCGCATGCAGTCCTTCCCAGACACCTTCCTTAGGTCGTCCGTCCATCTAGCTGGGGGGCGCCGGGCGTCCTACACTACGCTTGCCGATACGTGGTCTCCACTCCAGGACTCGTCTGCTCCACCGGCCATCGGTCCTTCGGCAAACATGGCCAGCCCACTGCCACTTCAGCTTGCTTCCTCTGCAAGCTATTCACCGCATTTGCAGCATTCACCGGTTTCGAAATGATGAAACATAGAACTGATATGAGGCAGCTTAGCGTATGGTCCGGTAATTCACAAGTGCATCGGCTGCAGATATTCGGTTAATATCTTATCATTCTTAAGATCGCGGGTAAAACCTGGTTGAGTGGAGACTAGCACAGATCAGGGAAGCATGGCATAAAAAATGTTGTTTAAAAATGTTTGTATCAAGTTTTTTAGTTAAATGTTATGTTGTTAGCTTGCTGCGCGCTTTGGTGTTTACTATAAGTGCAGCAAGCGATTGTTATATAAATAAATAAAAGGAAGCAGTGGGTGAACAAGGGTGCCAATGGTGATGATGATAATGATTTTAGAATTTACTAGCTGCGCCCCGCGGCTTTACCCGCATAAGACTCGATCCCGTGGGAATATTGGGATAAAAAGTAGCCTAAGGGTGTCAGCTACCTCCATACCAAATTTAATCAAAATTGGTCCAGCCGTTTGTGTGTGAAAAAATAACAAACACACTAAAACTTTCGCCTTTATAATATTAGTGTGATTAGAATTTAATGGTGAAAATATAATTGCTCACTGTAAGCAACATCTTTTAACACGTAACTTTATAGATATTACATCACTTTACTGGAAGACAAATCATCCCGACTCCCTTTGCGAGCAAGCGTCAACTTGATAGAGTTTAATGGACGCGTGCTCCGACGCCGCTCTTTAAAACTAGTTTATATTAGCCTTGATTTTATTGCACATCCACTAGACTAAGCTAAAAATATCTCTCGCTATCCTTTACTTGAAAGTGATCAGAAACAGCCATAGAGTTTGGTTTTGAAGTTAAACGAGTAGGTAAGTACCTATATTTACCACCGTCATACCAGAAGCCAAAAAATCTGTCCGATGTGCTTATCTTTATATTTATGTATGTATATTATAATTCTTTTGCAAGTCTAAATACACAAAAATACTCAAAAGAAGTAAAGATAATCAACCGTAATATTCATAAAATATTACCCTTCATTTTTAACACACTGCATTATCAATATCAATCCAAAAATTTACCAGAAAACCCCTTTTTAGTACCTACCTACTCTCACAAATAACCCCAATTCGTGTAATATATGTACATTGGGGAACGCAACGCATCGTGCTGTTCATAAACCATTGCTGGTGTAATAAAGAGGAAGAATAATGATGTACATTAACAGTCCGCAAATGATGAGTTACAGTGCGGACGGATCGTGTGGGAAGACGTAAGGTGAATGGATTGAGTTACGTTGTGAAAATTTATTTTTAGAATTGTAGTTTTTAAAATTGGGTTTTTTATGATATACCCTATCATTTTTAACTTTATTTTATTTTTATTATTTGATGTTTTTTAGCGGTACCTAATATTAGTACACACTCTGTGAAATTTCAAGTGCTGCGCTATTACAGTTAAAAAGATACAGCCCTGTGACAGGCGGATGGGCAGACGGAGAGCGGAGTCTTAGTAATAGGGTCCCGTTAGCATTCTTTGAGTGCGGAACAATATTTTGGTCACATTTCACTTTCCACCATAACAGTGCTATTTGCACCTACAGCACTCACGTCCGCGGTTATTTGTCATTGTTACCGTCGGGGTGACGAATTTATGCAGGGGTAGCAAACGTGACACGGTGCCAGGAGCTGCAAACATCGTGGTAAGGTGTGCGATGTTTTCGTCGATGGTGATGTTACGAATGAATAATTCTGTTGTTTAATGTATAGTCGACCTCGTTATTTCTTTATCACCCTAAGGTTGAATGATATGCGCGTTATTAACGCTATGATAGACAGATACAAAAAAAAATCTAAAAGTTTTATTGGAAAAACGATAAGGTGATGACATACAGTAATTTTACACACACAGTTAAGTTTGTACATGTTACAGCTAATTTTGCCGTTGGTCCCGGCTGTCATTCGTGGATCTTTGACAGTAGTTACGGGTAGTCAGAAGCCCGAAAGTCTGACAACCAGTCTTACCAAGGGGTATCGTATTACCCAGTAACTGGGTTGTGGGGATCAGATAGGCAGTCGCTCCATGTAAAATACTGGTATTCAGATACATCCGGTTAGACTGGAAGCTGACCCAACATAATAGGGAAAAGGTTAAGCAGATGATGATGATGAATGTACATCACAATTTTTGGAGTATCTTGGGGGTCGCGGCTCGAACTATAATGAATTAATACTTTTCAAGGAATTGTTGTCAACGGTAAAGCAATTATTTGAACGACAAAACTAATGGTGGCTAGAGTTAAGCTGTTGAATTAATATGGAGCGCTCTGTATTACATAATAACGAGAAGAAAGTCATAGACATTGCCTAATAAGCCGAATAAAGGCTCCTACAAACAGGCACGACACGCGATATAATCGCGTGAGACACAAAGGCTCGTTGCGCGACTTGCGGTGCCTTTGTGTCGCGTGTCGTGTCGCGCCTGTTTGTAGGAGCCTTAAGATGGCGGATTGGTAAGCAAAGGTCTTGAGTTCGAACGCCTAGCGGACCTACTCGAATTCACAAGCATAAATAAAATGGCAATTAACAGAAACAATAGTGATTTTGACCTCACATTGCTAGTAATAACCACTAACAAAATGCTCAAATAGATAACACGAGACTGATGCGAACATTAAACAAAAGAATCTCCATTTATAAAATTTGAAATAATAAAAATACAAATCACGTTCATCCTAACATTCTAGTTAATAAAAAAGGATGATCATAATCACAATAAATGAGCGTGCAATTTACATTCGACGCTGAAAACATAATATATATCCACGAATCTTCGCATTCACTCAAAAGTCTACAGCGATATACAGGGTGGAAAAATGTTTGTCCGTGTACGAAAATTATGTAAGTATTCTACTTTAAATATTAGTTACTCTTTCGAAAAAAATAAATGTTTCTATTTTTGAAGTGAAAACTTCTTTAGCGGCGTTGTACACTTTTTTTGTAATGGGTAAAAAATGTTAAACTCGCGTCAGGACACGTGACCTGATCGAAAATTCGTAAGACGGATGGCCGTAGCTGGTACCGCGCGTGTTTTGTTTATAAGACGATTCACAAAATACACACGTAATGAGGGTTTTCGTGAAAATTTACGACACCAGTTGGCACCACTGTAACAAGAGGTCTTCCAATATAAAATATATGATGACATTCATCATTTGATTCATTCATTCGTTCATGATTCAGTCATGACTAAAGAAAATATAGGCTCTGACAGATGTCTGGACCTGACTCATTGTTCAAATTTTCACTTCTGTCGGCACTCCCGGAGTGCCACTGTTTTTTTTTCCTGTGTCCTTATAATACCTAGGTAGGTACTCTATGCAGTTTTTGGCATTCTTGTCGGATCTGATGACCTTTCGTCACAAGGTGACGTATAAGTGAATGTGAGCTATTAGAGATGGCGACGAAATAACTAATAATATGACGAATGGTCATCAGATCCTTCTTATCGGTTTGATTCGCGTCTGAAGCAAACAAATTATGAAAATCTATTTAAAAAACATATTTCCTTGCCGCAAACATTGATATCACCAACATTTCAGACACTTTCCCTCCAACGCAGTTTTCTCCACCCTGTATAAAAGAAATTGAACATTTCATATCGAAAAGACTGAATTACTGCTTCATCTCCCAGTGAAAATTATTCAACTCGCCTTTTGAAACGTTTAAAAAACTGCTAGGCTGCAATCAGACTGGATTGAGATCCGATATTAAGAGAAAATAAACCAAGTCGGCCAAATTACAGGCCTTTCGAATGGTGGAGCGATCAAAAACTGTGCAGCGCTGACTTTATCAACAGTATCGGACGAGTATCTTTGCGATTTATTAACTCGTGCATCGAGTTTTGGAGTAGTTGTTAGTTTTTTGTACGTGTGAATGGGAATAATAATTTGTATCGAAGCAACTGATATTTTGTTGCAAAAAAAACTGTTCAAAGGCGTAATAGCACATATATGCATGTCAAATATTGTATGAATAATTGAGAAGGAATATTTGTAACACCAGTTCATCAGCGTCTGCTGCACAAGGGGCTAATAGGCTGTGACCAACCGCTACAATGAACAACAGTCTCTCTAATAATTCGCTTGGTAGTCTCATAAGTAATCTCCGTATAAATTATTTTACTGACACCATCTTACAGCAATACTTTACGATCACCTTTTATGACACCCACAATTGTACAAGGGATGACCTTTTTACAGTACGACGACATGCGACTGCCATAGGAAGATATATTTAAATAAAACATTTTCCAATAAGATACTGCTAATGAGTTAGAATGTAGCTAGATGCAGCTGACATCCGTGTCGGAGCTACGTCTGCTGCGTAGGCATGCTACGCCCACGTAGCCCGACTACGCGCTGACATAGCTAGTTCCTTTTCACTGAAAATACTCACTTCAATGTAGATACTAAATGCATTTCTGATGAAAGTATTTCTTGCAATAAAGACTTTCCCCGCCCAGAAAACTTTGTTAAAAACATTAGATAGTACAATATCAAACTATTATAATACCTCTTACTTGTGAATTAACCAGATGAGACAAGTTATTTTATATAAACAAAAGAACACCTGTACCGGAAATCCACAAAACATAACTACCCATAAAAAAATCACATCTCATACAAAAATTGATTTACGCATGACATGTCCCGACGGCGACACAAAATAAAATATGTCTGCAAACACATGTAATTTGTGTTCCCTAGACACGTGTCGTCTTGTTCCGTATTAAATTCGACGAAACAAGTTGGCACATTGTACGTGTTGCGATGTTAGTCGCAGTTGTATAGGTGTTGAATTATGTAAAGAAAAGTATTGCTGCTGTACTGAATTTTGTTTGAATTGGAATAAAAATGTCTAAATTAACCACGAGTTGTTAAAGTTGCGTTTTCAGTAACTGTCTTTATGAATACAAGAAAGTTTTGAAAGTATTTCCTTGCCTTGCAGTGTAAGCGGGCAGCTCAAAAGGACTAATTTATGTTGATGATAGGTTTAATTAAAAATATTCTTAACATTTTTAATTTAACCCGTCATTTACCTACCTTTGTAATATGACGATGTCAAAACACACAAATCTTTTACATTTTGTTTAGACCGTCACCGTTTATGTGTGAATAATGACATGAGACACTATTTAAACAACTGCACTGCGTAGTGTGTTTTTAAAAAAAAGGCTTGGCTCTATCTCTTCACATTAAAGTGATGTACAGACGCCAGCACATCAAGCTACCTGAAACTGTCAAATTTTCCCAATCAACTTTGAACCTTATGCGTTAGCAATAAAGTTTCAAATCTATTAAAGACATTTGACAGATTGTAGTAACTTGATGTGCTGGCGTCTGTACCTAGGTACATTTTTTATGAAATCTCAAACTGAAAGCATTTATTTCCATTGAACAATTTACAGGGACTTTTGAACTGTCATAAAGTTGATCAGTCAGACAGAAAGTTGAAGCTAGTTGCCCGTTCCAAAACGTAGATCTCTATGGAGAACAACGGGCAAGAAACTTCAAATCCAACACCATTTCTATTCATTTACATGTTTTCATCACACACTCGCTTACACTGAAACTCCACCTACCACATAATGATAATAGCAAACTGAAACATTTCCGTGCCATACATTATCACTCATTACAGTTTAACTCGAAAGCTTCCCAAACCACGTGAAATACTCATTAAGGACACGGCTATCATTTTTGTGGTTCCGCACACAATTAGTTTAGAAGCCCGCCTAAAAACTTCGGCCATTTGAAAATTTTCTGCTGAACTAATATTGCTGGGAAAAGGCGGTAGAGTTTGGTGTTTTTTATGTTTCCAATTAACTTTTGTTGTTCTGTTGCATACCATTTAGTGAAATTGTTTACTTTGCATTTTTATGACATGTTTTGGTTGTTGTTATCGAATCTCGTATAATGAGACTGAATGGTGATGACTTTAGCTTTGTATGCTTAGGGTCGGCAGCATTCGACCACCTCTACGAGACCAGGAAGATTCTGGAAGAGTTCTTCAGATTTCCCAAGAACGCTGATCAGTCGCAAATCAACATCTCATTGCTAATGATGAGATTTTTAACTTTTAGGTACGAGGGATCTCCTTTTGTTTTTCAGGTTACAATTCGCAAATTCATTTCCCGAATAATAATGGTTTGAGGAGATGAGAAAACGGTTTCAAAATTATAACAAAACCTGCAGCACGCCGCGGTTTCACACGCGTAATTTTCGATCCTGTGGGAATATCAGGATAAAAAGTACCTATTCTATGTGTTAATCCAAGAAATGGTCTATCTATGTGCCAATTTTCATCCAAATCTGTTCAAGGGCTACGCGTGATTGAGTAACAAACAACCAAACATCTTCACAAACTTTCACATTTATAATATAATGTTAGTAGGATAATAGGATAGAGCATTGACCAATTAGAGTAATTACAAATTCCTCAGGAGCATTTTACATTTCGATTAACTTGCTGAAAATATTAGAGAACAACATTAATAAAAGGTTAATTACTCGCGTAAGTATTTACTTATTGAAATCAACTTTCAAGACTATTAAATAATTACAATAGCAATAACCAAACTTTTTAATTTAAAGCTCAACGCGGTAAAGTCTCTTCTGGAATATTCATCTAATTTGTAAGTTAATTTTTACCAAATATTTTAGTCTATAAATTTATTCACCGTGTGCTCGTGTGGGTAGAAAATAAAATAGGTAGGTAATCAAGAGTTCTTCGTGCTATTAAGAACTTAATATACCTAACCTTGTTATAAGATTAAAATCTACAAGACTAACGCAAAATTTAAGCTTGGTGTACACTGAAAATTGCTTCGCTCTTTTTTACTTTTTTGATTGGGCCTCATGAATAATGCTAATGTAGAAATGATCTAAGGGTGTAGATTGTGAATCAACAGTAAAGTTTACAATTGCACGCAATTTTTCTTTGCCATTGCGTTGTTCAATTGTTCTTCTTTAATTAGGGATTTTTAGTTTGTGTAAGAGGATCCCAGTGGCAGGCTATAAGTTTTTTGTATAACTCGTACCGTTATGATAAATATAGCTAAGTAGATACTTAATTAAACTCATTTTTTCATACCTACCTGTTATTTCTATGACTACACACGTTAACTTAACGTGGTGCTCACCATATACCTCGTATATTAATTTGTTCACCCTCATTATTATTCTGACCACTCATTCAAACCTGCCCAATCTTTCGTTTCTTCATTCTTTATGCGGCCCGGTGCATGACATAACACATTTTTGGGACCTCGCCTCGCATCTCATCCGTGTTCATTTAATATCATGATATTTATTTATTTAATATACATAGTCTTCCTGCAAGTCAATTAAGACGTTCTTTCAGATTGCTTTAAAATTATGTAAATATTTCTATTTAGTTGGAAAATTTGTAAAATAGTGTATTGATGTGCGCTGACATATTTACAGACGCTAGCACATCAAGCTACCCGAAACTGTCAAATTTTCCCAATCAACTTTGAACCTTATGCTTTAGCCATAAAGTTGAAAATCTATTATAGAAATTTGACAGATTGTAGTAGCTTGATGTGCTGGCGTTTGTACAGTCAGTTATAACAATTAGCTAAACCACCTTTGTATAAATGGGTGAGATTTTTTAAAATAGGAAAGTGAATAAAATTTAAAAGAATTATAAAAATCTATCGAATCGTATTTTAAAAAATCCCAACCATTTATACAAAGGTAGGCCAGCTAATTGCTATAACTGACTGTACATAAATTAATACTCTATCTGCTTCTAATTTTCTTTAGGCTATTCAATATATAATCTTTGAATAAAAAAAGCGAGCATGCACTTGCACAATGTGAACATAGTTCCACCGTTGTAAACTAAGCTTAAGGTATTTTACGTAGTTATAACTTCAGTCCCCGTCACACATGCTTTGTGGCAGATTGCACTTAATCTCGGTGCAAGGACTTTGTCTGATACCCTCGTCTGGTTTTGTTTAATTTTGCAAGGGGCACTCGACTTAAGTTAAAGGTATGAATCTTGTAACACCTGTGCGTAGGTGCTACCTTCATAGTCAGGGTATAATAATATAGTCTGAAGAATAGCTATATAATTTTCCTCAAAAAAGAGTGCAAAAATTTGCTTCCATTTAGAAGCAAATTTTTGCACTTTTAGAATTTTATATAATATAAAAAGAAGTTTTATTAAAAAATATTTAATATTTTGCTCCGTAACGTCCAATAACTTGTGAAGTATACCAAAATACCAATGTAATGAGTTATGATTAAAAAAAGCTACGTATAAAGTTGTTTCAGAATGTTAGCCGAAAGAGTTATTAAATTCTTCAGATGTTTCATCGAATAGCTTCGTAAATTGCTCGCCGAGATTCTATATTGCAATGTTTTGCATTTCGACACAATACGGCTGATATCTGTATACATATTTAAAACAAAGTGTAACTAACCCATAGTTACACAATTTATAACTCAAGAACGGCTGGACCGATTTTTATGATATTTTATTTTTTGGATTTGTCTTCGCCCCGAATAATTATTAAAACATGGGAAAAGTACACACAAGACATTTACGGTGAAAACGCGGGGCGCAGCTACTTTTTATATAAGTCGGCGTCAATAGCCTTTAGTTTTCATGGAATTTACGTCTCATTTCGGGTTAGCCCCGGTACCGGGCAGATTGAAGTAGGTAAGTCGAATTTAAAATCATCCTATGAGTTATGACTGAAAATAAGCATGAAAAATACATGTCATCTAGGATACTGCCCGATCAACTATCCTACACTTTACCGTTACCTATCCAAGGGTGGAACATGTTTTAAATTTTTTTTTTTAATTATAAATAACAACACCACTTTAACGGTTGGGATCACCATTCAGAGTGGAACCTAAAAAGATTGCAGCATACAGCAGCATAATTTATTAGCCTATAATGTTCCCACTGGTAGGACGCAAGCCGCCTCTCGGTGAGAGGATTTAAAAAGATTTAATAAGATTGAGAAGAACAAAACTCGTAAGTCCAAATTAAACCACTCTTAACACATCTGTAATGAATGACTAACGGCAAAGTTAAAGCACTCAAAGTTTACCGCTTCAGCAAAATCTTCAACTACTTAGCGGAACTTACACGTGATTCAAAGATAGTTATTTTACGATTTAGTGCTTTAGCACTCCAGTTCAAACGGTTGTGATGAAACGAGAAGTTTTCCAACTTGTTTAGTAGATCTTAAACTTGTGTTGTAAAAGTAAACAAACGATGCCTTCGTGCTAAAAAAAAATAGAAATGCTGAGATCCCAGCATGATATTGCAGTGGTGCATTGTAATGTGGCATAATCTACAACCTCTGAGAAAAAGGTGATAAAGACCTTAGAAAATAACAGAATTAGAAGCTCGGTTCATAAAAAGTTAAAACAGAAATTGAGGATTCGAAAGTCGCAATAACCCTGCCACATAAAAATAAACGTATGAGACTCCCACAACGCACTCAAATTAAATTCAAAGAAAAAATTAAGTTGTAATTGAAATAATTCCTTTTATTAACCTTACTGCCCATAAAGCGGGGTTAATAAAATATCCACGACTTTTATAGCTACCATAATGCGATGAAAAATTCACAAAGTGGAATTGCTTTTAAGGAAAGTCTTCACCCCTCCCTGTTTTAGACAACTGAGATATTGTTACTACCAGATCCTTGAGATATAATGAAACGTGAAATACTTCAAGACGTTGGAGGAATTTGAATTTGTAATTGAGTGTTAATTTTTATTTAGGTTTAATTTTGTGTGCTGATGAACAATATATCAGTATACCTCCCGGTATTGATCAATTATATGACATGTTCGGTATAAAAATATGTAGGTAATATAGATAAAGTTATGTTTTTATAATAAATTAGGATACAATTAAACAGGCTGAAGTGGCAATGGGTCGGCCATATTACTCGTAGAACCGATGACCGTTAGGATAGACGTGTTCTTGAGTGGGGACCGTGAATCGGCAATCGTAAGGTAGGACGCCCCCTCAGGCTAGGTGGAGCAACGATCTTCGCAGGGTGGCCGGTAGCAGCTGGATGAGAGTCGCGTGCAATTCGAAAGACCTATTTCCACCTGTGGACTGCTGTAGGCTGATGATGATGACGTGATAATACAATTAAAGACAATGATCAGCACCGTATCGCCTTTCGCCTCGCCGTCAAACAGGCGTCAACCAAGCACGCAACCAAAGCGGATCAGAAGCTCCGATACTTGGGTAACTCACCGTCCGATCAGGACCAGGCCCGTGCCGGACGGCGCGTACGTGTTCCACGCGCGCCTCAAAGAGATGTCAGCATCAAGGGAAGGGGCCCGTCAGGGCCGAAGCCTGCCGGGTCAGCGGGATTGTCCGAAAGGATTACCGCTGGCCCGGAACATAAAGGGCTAAGGAAGGAACACGGGCGGGTTTTAGTCAGTAAGAGTCTGACACTCCCTTTCGCTCCACCCAGAGCGGGAGGGGTCATTTGATGATTTCCCATCCTGAAAAAAAAAAAGCTCCGATACGTCGACTCGGCTACGGCTAGGTGACGCCGCGCTTACGGCTTGCCGACCGCTGGTTGATGTTGCAGCAGGCAGGCCTGAGGGGTGAGAGGGGCAAGGGTGGACGAAGAGACGTAAGCTCGCGTACGGAGCGGTTCGTGAGCTTGTCCCGAGGCGAGGCGATTACGTTATGATTCCGATTAGTGTGCGTTGCAGTAGGGAGTTTCATACAAAGAATACTGAACGGCTCGAGTTGATACGGTGCCGATCCCTTTACGGTTTGATAAGTGTGCTATGACCTTCAGCATACTGTTATTAAATTAATAACAAGTCTCTCTCCTGTGATAATATTATTAAATTAGTACAATAAAATTAAGTAAGATAATACAATCTTCCTTTATAAGACTTTAACCCTATCATATTCCTACCAGTTTCTAAGCAAGTTGAATAAAAGTCATTTCAATTTCCAGCCCAAAGTTACAAAATGTCGCTGCAGGTTTTACAGTAAGTAGGGACTTACGTTTTGTTAGTTGAAATCTGCGCAAATACAGAGTCGGTATGAGAACATTTTCGTGGGCAACGTAAAATAAATGCGAACCAACACACAATTTGTTCAGTGGAGTGTGTATGTTGCGACAGACCTGAGTATGACAAAACACAGAGAACTTATGTTACACCGTAGCTTGTAGTAGCAACATTTTAAGAGGGTAAGACTCCTTGTACACCCGTTTTTATTGCCGTGAATAACGACGGCTTATTCGCCGTGTGTAGGCACGGTGGTCAGCGTAGTATGGATCACTATAGAAGCTTTTTAACGGACAAGTATATATTTTTTTATGGTACAGCTTATACGCCGTACCGTAAAGAAACCGTGCTGTGTTCAAAGAGCCTAAAAGTATTTGTAGTCACAAAATCATAAACAATAATCCATTTTAAAATCTAAACATACTCCTATAAATTGAATTGATGAAATTCGACTTCGTTTTCGAGTACCCAATTCCTAATTTCCTTAGTTCTTTCACTAGTAGGTTGAAACATAGAAATGTCAAGTGTAAAAACGGCGATCATTCTGTGGCAAAAAGTTCAGAAAGAACAAAATAATGTTCAATAACATTCTTCTGTTATACGACGGTGTGATAGGCTGCATGTAACACAGAGAATGTTACAAAATCTTCGTTGTATTTGTGTAAAATGATACATATTCTGTTTATTTGTCTAACGAGCTGCTTTCGGCATGAGTGCAGATTTTTGAGGCAGTTATGGTTTAACTCATTAAAACTCGTCATTTATAAATCCGAAAATTATCATTTGCGTTACTTTCAAGACATATTTTGAATGAACTGATCTACAAAGTAAGACGACATTTTTCCATTTCATATGTGAAGAAACATGATAAAAAAAAAGATAAGTTATAGGTAGGTAAATTAGTGAATAAAAATGTTATAGTGTACAGTTCAAACGTTTGAAACTATAATTTTAAAGCATGTGAAGTGAAGAAATGTCAACTAACTTTTGGAAAGCGCTGAATGTAAGGTGAGACATTTTCAACTTTTTCAAGATCATCACCGTCTAAAATGGTGCTCGATTTTTCCACTGCTACCTACCTTAGCTGAAGCAGCTTTAAGTACACAGGGCTGGTCTACAACCCATGTACTTAGGACTGGTTGGACTGTCTGTCAAATAAACAATTTCCTAACCGTCCAATGTGCACTGCTATAAGTTCCATAGCACCCACTCAATGCACCAGGTCTCTATCAGTATCTTTTTTTATGCCGAAATAAAGGCTCCTACAAACAGGCGCGACACGACACGCGACACAAAGGCATCGCAAGTCGCGCAACGAGTGGTGCCTTTGTGTCGCGCGCGTTTATATCGCGTGTCGCGCCTGTTTGTAGGAGCCTTAAAGCTTTGCATTAAGTATCTGATCTACCATAAACGCGTACATTATGCAGCAATTCAGAAAACAATCAAGTTTCAACAAATTTCGTTCTAGATTAAAAACGATTTGCGAATTGCCAAGAAATGGCTTTGGCAGGATTAAATATTTAACTCCATTTCATTTGTGCGTAAATTTCTTACAACCAAAAATATTATTTCTGCCCAAGAGGTGGTGTAAATGGCATAATAAAAAAACGTGCTCCTCGCCCTAACGTTAATAAAAAGTTGATAACAGGACAGTGTTATTTGAATAAGATATTCAAAGGCAAATTATCACAAATTGTTTACCTCCCTCAGAACGACGTTCGGAAATGGGTACCACGAAACAATGAAATTATTCGATTGCCGTTAGTGACCGTATTTTTTCCTGCAATTTTTTTCAACCACCATTATCTGTGAGTTCTCTTCAGTGTCTGTCTACTTATCACAATATGTTTACTCTAAAATTAATAATTAATGTGCATATTTGAGAGTCTTTATGCAGTGATATTAATTAGAATCCATAATAATGTTATAAATACGAAAGTCTGTCTGTCTGTTACATCTTCACGCTTAAACCGCTGAACCGATTTAGATGAAATTTGATATAGAGATAGTTTGAGTTCCGGGAAAGGACAGAACATAGAATAGGTTTTATCCCGGTATTCCCACGGGATCGACACTTATGTGGGTAAAACCGCAGGGCGCTGCTAGTTAATTATAATTGATGACATGTTTAGAAAGGGGGTGACTACGGAAATGACGACTAATAGAGGATTATGGAAGAAAAGACATGTTGCGGCGACCCCAAATAAACAAGGAGCAGGAGAAAGGATTACGGCAGGAGAGTGATGATGATAACTAGAATTTTCCTCGGAATATTTTCAAAATTGGCCGAAATTCGTTTATGACAGTCCTATGATCTGCGGGCGGCGGAGGACGAGATTGCGAGAGTTGTAAAAGTATGCGCACAAATAAACTTGTTAGCTTATATGCGACTAATGCATGAGTGAGTTTACTGTAGTGTACCCATTCTGCCGAGCTGTAGTAGAGTATATAATTATAAGTACAGCTCAGTGGAGTCGTTCCATTTCGTTGAAATATTAAAGTTCAAAAACGTTTAAATGCTGTTTTATTTATTGATATTATGGTCTAATGTCTCCCAAATTGGAAGAAATATATATTTTTTTCTATTACCTATATATAAAGATTAATTCATCTATTGTCTTATAAATAACCTTAAAAGTGGTCCAGTTGTTTCGTTCTGTGGTAATGCATGACATTTCTTGGTCATGCAATGTGGCATCGTCAGTGAGGTCATTGATTGCAATGTCCACGGTTTTACTATTGAGTAAAACCATCGCTGGTTGGCTATAGCATCTCATGTAGCATAGCTCTAAGCGCCAAGTGAAGCACCTGCTCGACTTGTGGTGGCCCCCATATTGTTCGGGTCGCTTGTCTTACCCCTACAACAACGGTAATAACAATGGTGTTCAGTTTTATGGTCTGTACCACATCCTTAATAATGAACACATGTTTCTGATACATGCTGTATATACATACACATTCGCATCTTTCATCAGTTGGGCGGTGACGTCATACAACTTGGTCTTGACTTCTGGGTAACTCTCCAACAAGTCTTCCCATACATCCAGACTCAGGTACATTAGATCCACAACCTGCACATTTAATATTCTATAAGTATAAATAAAATTCAAAGTCCTGACTGACTAATATATCAACGCACAGATTAAACCTCTGGTCCTAGAGACATGAAATTGGTGTGGATTAAAGTGGAGACATACTCTTTACACAGAACAAAGTTTTTCGAAATTCCACTCCTAAGAGGGTGAATGGGGAGAGGATATAACACATATCATCACGCTTGTATTTCCCCAAAAGGTAGACAGAGGTTGGTAGTAACGCTCTCATTGACCCGTTATGTTTAAGTCCCTTCTAATAGAACCGATTCAGGTACCATAGCGGGTAGAACCTGGTTGAGGCTAGCACAGGGGCGTGGGAAATCCCCCTGACCCGACGAGGCCCGCAGCGGCGGGCAGGCACCAGTCGGGGGTTGCGGAAGAATCGTACGTTCCCGCGACCCCCGGCGTAGGTGTGAGATGGAACACCGAGGTGGTTTTTAGTCAGTAAGAGTCTTACAGACCCCGCCGCCCGCCCCGGGGCGGCGGACATCCATGAGGATTTTCCAGCCCGGAAACAAAAAAAAAGGGGGGGCGCGGGGAATAGCACTTGAAAAGATCAGCCGTGGGTGACGTTGGGCTGAGGGTGATGATAAATAGAGCCGTTCACAAATCTAGTCTCCGGATTGGTATCGAGATAAAGTTGAACGGAAACCCAGAACACTTTGCCCATCCTGCATGGGAATCGAGCCCACTAAACCTTAATAGCAGCCAAAAAGAGACTGGAAAGTTGATATTGTGTGCATACATACAGTAGTGTTTTCGCCCGATGGCTATGGCCATCTGTCATACAAAAGTATTAAGAAGTTTTTTGGAATCGCATAGAGTTGTCAATCTATAATTTTGTAAATATGGTTATACAAAATAGACATAAGACAGTAACTTTAATGGTTGTTACAGCTCTATATTAGATCTCCTAATGGCGCGTTCGTATTTACGAAGATATACGATGATTCTTGAAGCGCATCTTTGTAAATTGCTATATAGGTCCGCTCTTGACTTCTATGATGAGGTCTTTAATGGGATGAGCATGCCCAGAAGATGCCTGTTCAGTCTTACTGTGAAGCTAGACGGGGTAAAGGTGGAAGGAAACACAGGCGCTGGTAGAGAGTTCCACACTTTGGCTGTGTGCATAATAAATGTGAAGGAGAAGCGCTGAGTATATACTTTTCTTAGGATATCTCTGTATGTATATTTTTTCTGCCTAATGAATTTAATGCAATTTTAATTATACACGAAATACTAACCGTCCGTGTGTAGTAAGAATATCGAAAACTACTATTGGGGAACAATCCAGAAACACATCCAAAATAACCATTGGTATACAACACTGACATTAAATGGCCTTCGCCGCTGAAAAGAAAACATCACGTTAAAAAGGTCTAACATAACATAACATAATCAGCCTGTAACCTTCCCACTGCTGGGACACAGGCCTCCTCTCTTTTTAACAGGGAGAGGGCCGTAACCCACCAAGCTGGCCTAGTGCGGGTTGGTAGATGTCACATGTCTAAAAAGGTCTAAAAAGTGATATTAATTTAGTGCAATATTACACATAATGCACAAACACTAAGGGCGTGTTCAGATAACCCGCGCCGTCCACGCATAGGACCCGCAAACGCGTTGTGCCCGCCTAACACCCGCGCTAGCCACGCGCAAAATCAGCGCACGCATCAAACCCACTTATACTACTAGTGACTGGACTACTTTGATCACTGGACCTAGTGGCTTCCAGGTGTCACAACGTGAGATGTGACACCTGGGGTATGAGCAGTGCGTGTGCGGCATGAGCGCGGGGTTGGGAAATGGAATTTGAGATCTATTGATGTGTCATAAGACTCAAATTATATACAACAAATTTCAAAGCAAGTTAGACGCGGTTGCTGACGCGCGTGGCGTGCGCTTAGGGGGCGCATGTCATCTGAACGAGCTCTAACTTGCCCAAACCCAAAATCAATTGGGATGAGGACAGGAAGACGATGAACAAATACTTACGTTGCATCAGTACACCACTTCTCGACTTCACCTTCATGGATAAAGTAAGTGGTGGTGAATATGTCTCCCTCCCGCACTATACACTTGCCTAAAATTTGTAACCATTAGCTTAAATATTAACCATCTTATTCATAAAAAAAGCTTGTAGAAGATTTAAGACATTTATTAATTAATAGCTTAATAAGCCTTTAAAACCTTCGATAAAACTTTGTAGAAATTAAAAAAATGCACCATAAACGTTCTATAACTAAATTGTCCTTTAACTTCATTATAAATCTAAATGTTGCCATTATAAATAAGGCGTCCAAAAATTGTCCAACACATTGAATTGTCAAACGAGAATATCTATTATGTTTCATAAATTTTTATGAATAAGACCGTAAGAACCGAACCGAAAATCTTGTTCTGTAGTGCTACTCTGTACAAATCTCACCGTGATAACTTAGGTGAAGTGAGCTTAAAGTGAGCTGTCATTAGTGTCAATCCTAGCATCAGCATGTCGATTCTGTAAAAATCTCACCGTGAATACTTGCGTGGAGTGAGCTGTCAGTGTCATCCCACTGATGCTAGGGATTGACCATGCAAACATTTACAATCATAAAAGAGATTTTAATAATATTTTTTAATGCTAATCCTATTGATATTTTTATATAATTCAAAGCTAGTAGTTTAGTGGTCAAAATATTCGCCAGCGCCTAACGCGCTTGCGCGGCGTGAAATATGGCTCATTCCGAATTAAGTCATCATCGCTCACATGAATAATTTGCTTTCCGATTTAGATAAATGACCACTATGGCAGCTGAGAGTCAGTAATATACCTATTCACTTGCATAGTTACTCATGGTTGGATTATAGTATTTATTTGTGTATACACCACGAATTTTCTCTTCTTTGGTAAGGTGGAGACTGTAGCCAGAAGCATAATTTCGAAAATGCCACGTTAGTTTAAAGATCGGTGATAATTATTAATTTAGGGCATGGTCGGTAGTCGGCGTTATCGCAAGATGGCACATGCCATGACTTCATATATGTCGATTCACGGGACATCGTTATCGCGTTCACGTTAATTCAGAAAAGGGCCCTAATTCACTATGACCACTTAATGATTCATTACTTCGAAACCACGTCAATTCCTTAATAACCTAATCACTACATCTGCTATTAACGTATTCTCTATGACACAATGACCGAAACCGGTTTGAACTGTCAAAATACCACGCTTGACAACCGTACGGCGTGGTAAGATTATGCGGGGAATAATAGATAAATACCATACAGCAGAATTGGGGTCAAGGTGTAAGCACGCTGTAGTCGATTACCATATATCACTCCACTCGAATCTCGTAACCATGGCAACACCACCTCGGCGTCAACACCTCCACCAGCCGCGTTTTGATTGGCGAATACCTCGTCTTTTTCTACTTTAGAGTTACACATTTTGAAAATCGCTCAACGAAAACTTTGCTTAATGTGCCCCTTGGCAGACTCTAAGGCAGGGTCGCTATGAAATGTTGGGGGTTCAAGGGTCGTTAGAATTAGACAACCAGCTTGATAGAATGTACTTTAATGAATATCTAGTGAATTTATGTTACAATGCGCATTGATGTAAACTGCTTACTTATATTCTAAAGGAGTGTACTTACTACGTTATGCACTATTAGGGACCATACATACACTTCAGGGTTGACACCAACCACTTCTTCATTTAAGGGTTACTAGAGGTGCAGTGCAAACACGGGCGCGCGATGAGCGATAAAATATTTGCACTTATTTGACGTTGGTATTGCATTTTCCTAATGTTCTTATACATGACGCTTTACAAGTTAAATATGTAAAAAACAAATCTCTAATGTGATAATGAGTGACTAACGCGCAAGCGCGGCGTGATCTTATCACTTCACCTTCACTCCACCCGATTCACGACATTAAATGTCGTGAATCGGGTGAAGTGAAGGTGAAGTGATCACGCAATCTGCAATGTGATAATGACAGTGATTAACGCGCAAGCGCGGCGTGATCTTATCACTACACCTTCACTTCACCCGATTTACGACATTTAGTGTCGTGAATCGGGTGAAGTGATCACGCCACACAAACTACGTGGGATTACATTCTATGGTCCGTCAGCTAGGCATCCGTTAGCACTCGATGACTTGACACACTCGGTTATCTCTTCTAATTCAATAGATTTGGGTTAATAACAACGCTGAACATCGTCGCAGTCTTTACTAGACTCGATCTACAATTGCTCATAATAACCAAACAATGTCGATGCGTATTTTCATCAGTCTAGCTGTCATAAACGTGAATGTTTTAATTTTATTTACTGTTCGTGCGTGACGCGCTCGCGCCTCAGTCTATATAAGGACTAAAACAGGATTGAGATTCTGACTGCACTTCTGTTTTGCTATTTTATTGTAAGTAAAACCCCACAAAATATTAATGTTTTGACCACTAAAATACTAGCTTTGAATTATATAAAAATATCAATAGGATTAGGCTAAAAAAATATTATTAAAATCTCGATTATGATTGTAAATGTATGCTTGGTCAATCCCTAGTATCTGGTAAGATGACACTGACAGTTCACTCCACGCTCACTTCACCTAAGTTTTCACGGTGAGATGGTTACAGAATCGCACTGCAGATGGAATGAGAGCTCACTTCACCTAACTTCTCACGGTGAGATTCTAACAGAATCGACTGGCTGAAGGTATATAAAGTGGTGTATTTCTACAAAAGGGCATGGAGAAATTTTAAGATAAAAACGTCGTGCCCGGTGATATCATCGAAGATGCTCGTACAATCGCTGACCAAAAAGAGAGAGAGAGGTAAAGAGCCAAATAAGCACAGAATCAGGAGCATCGGATGTAGGGTGCCGCTTTGGATAATGGCATTAAAGTCAACAGACTTGACCAACAACTTAAAAAAACTCTAATACGGCAATTGTGCCAGGGCCTGGATACAAAAAGCAGTACCTCTTACCAAGAATACTTCTTGGTCAAAGTGCGTAAGGACTGTTTGGAGGCTTGTCTCTCTGTGAACCATTTTGATAATTTAAAAGATTAAATATTTAATATTAAATGAATAAACGAACATTTTAAATTGTAATAATCTTACGAACCTGGGAATATGACCACTCTGTAAAATCTTGCACACAATTGCCTTTTGAAATAATCAGGCAGTTGGCGGAACGTAGGCGCAGCATTCAAATGATGTATGTATAATGCAGTAAATAAGTCCTGACGTAAACAAGGTGGCCCTCGGTACGCTAATTCGGGAAGCCAATCCCCTACGAAAGAAATTTTAATTTTTTTTACACATTTCTAAAACAAAATATAAACTAATATAGGTATTTATAATAAACAGTGAAGATTTGATTTTTCTTATGTTTGTTTTCTTACGCTTTCACGATAAAACGGCTGAACAGATTTAGATGCAATTTGACACATGGGTAGACATGGCAGGACATAGGATACTTATTTCTATCCCGATATTTTCAAGGGATCGAGAGTTATGCAGCTTACGCGGGGCGCAACTAGTACTTGTAATAAAAAAAACCATAACCTGAATCTTTACTTCCATAGTAAAGATTCATGCATAATACAGATATTATAAATAAATAATAACAATTACCTTTTTGCCTCTTCCACACGTGATCGGTATAGCTTTTAACTATTTCAATAAGAGATTTACTTAAGCCGTTGTCCCTCCAATAATTCGTCATAGTTTGAACGTTATAAGCGTATTGGTAAAAAACACGATATTTATTCATCGCAAGGTTGATCGCCACAGCCATTATCCACATGTCCAGAAGATACATAAAGTAGGTGATGAACACTTGGTAATAAATCTGTTTGATGGACACAGCAACTACCTAAAAACGACCTTTATTTTACATTCTTGACTTATCAAGAATTCTTCACTTAAAAACTTTAATTGGATTTGCTGACGCATGCTGGGATCCTCTCAGCCTCGCATCCCAAATGTAACTAAAACGCATGCTAATAACAGGTTTTTCGTGACTATAATATTACGGTATTTATAATTATATAAAACAATACACAGTCGTACTTACAGTCTCGAGACTAGGAGTATGAGTATGGATAAGTAAAATATAGGTCATTGCGACGACATAATCGTGTCCCCAAAATCTGGGGACCACAAAAGATGGGTTCTGCACCCCGTTCGGACCAACGAGCGGTTTCGTGGAGCGCGCACAACCTGACGATAAATATTTAAGTATAAAATCAAAAAAATATATAATAAAGTAGACAGATTAATCCTACCAATACCTAATTAAACTATAACCATGCTGTGTGGTCATTGTTTTATTATTGGTAGGAGGCATACCGGCTGCCATTCTTTGTAGATTTTCGTTAGGTGTAATCAGAATCCCGAAAGTCAAAGTTCTGAAATTGTTGAAGATCTTTAGATGACATTATTACCTCCCTTTCTATCTTTAGGTGGCATCCATTGACTGAAGTCGATAGTAGTGTTCAAATGACTTGTATCTATGATATCGATCGGGAATGTCTCCTCTGTAATGAAGCAAAATTATAGCATAAGTACTTAGGTATTTAAATAAGCCTATTATCAGTTCGTAAGCTAGTTCATCGTGCATACACCGTGATAGTTTTGCTTATTATCAGATATACACACACAATACACACAGCACACACATATACACACATAAAAACAACACACATAACACACATACATAATTATAATAAGATCGTAACGAAATAAAAACAGTACATAGAATATTTTTGACAAAAGTAATTGCTACGATGTCTGGGAACGATTCTAATGGATAAAACATAGTTCTCTCGTATTCTTCTATAGTTTACCGCAAATTAAAATAAACGAGCCAATAGGTTAGAATATTACAGAACAGATAGTTACAGATTTAACTTTTTAAATGGTGCACCTTTATGGAGCTCAGCAGTGAATCATGGCATAATAAAGGGTGGATTTTTGAGTTGGGACAATAAGACGCGAGCAGATGCTAGTACAAAATAAAAAAGGCCTCAATGTATAACCTAACAACAAAATAATGTTTTAATCCATTCTAAAAGAAGCCTGTAATAGTTACTACAGGCTTCTTTTAGAATGAGAATGAATGATGTTTGAGTAGGTATAGATATACCTACTCAAGCATGCTAAAGAACTTCACAATCTTGTGTCGAAAATAAACAATAGATAAATAAAAGCTGTAACTAACCTTGACATGCGCACAAGATCCAACCACACGCGAAGAGATGCAATAACAACAAAATAATCGCAATTTTCAATATATAAGGAGCTTTTTGACTCTGAAAATGTATTAACAAGGTATAAGCACATTTCTATAGGTATAAATACATATTAAAATTCAGTTATCTCAAAATTTTCAATTTGTAGACGCATATGCGGTACCTTGCTATATTGTATAATAAATTATGGTAAATACACTGTAATACGTACCCTAAAGCCTCTGCAAAAATAGTATTCAAAATCAATAAAGAACTTTAGTCTTAACAATCTTGCGGTTTGAAACCTCCAATCGTCAGTAATAAAGGTAATCAGTGGGACTAGTAAAGATAAAGCATCCACATAGAAACCCCAATCCTGAAATTTCTTCATTCCAAGGCGACGAAGAGTACATTTATCGTTCACCACAATAAGCTCAATCTATAAGATTTAAATTAGAAATAATAAAATGTACTGTACATAGGAACATGTGGACGGAAGTATTACCTCTTAGTATCTTAGCTACGCGGTCTATAGGTACGTGAATCGCCTGCTCGCTTAACTTTAGTACATGTACAGATAAAACTTAGTAAACGCGTAATGCTGGACGAAACAAGACGCTCCGACATTCTGAAATGCGTGTATGTGGAGGCAATCTGTTATTGCTCCAAATATCTCAGTTACACGCATGTCTGCCCAGCCGTGGTGATCAGCAGTGTTGGTCCAGCTGCGACTTACCGAGTTGTAAGTTGTAGGTTCAAACCCAGACAGCTACTTTACTTTGTGTAAATTACTTCATCACCACTGCTCTCAAAACGGTAAAGGAAAACATCGTGAGGAAACTGACATGTCCTAGAACCAAAAATTCGAAGACATATGACATCTATTAACCCGCACTAGGCCCGCGAGTTGGATTAGGGTTCACTCCCTGTCAGGTAGAGGAGGCCTGTGTCCTAGCAGTGGAAACATTCTAGGCTGAATATGTTTATGCTTATGCTGTCCAAGCGTTAAACGTCTTATCTAAACATGCATTCAGGGTACCATACTGTGGCATATTGAACAAAAAAAAATCTGACATAATACTTACTGTATAAAATTCTGCTATAAAGTTGGCTATATCAATAGCATCCGTTATGAAGATGGCGCAATACAATCTGAGCCATAAAGTTGAGTTTAAAGGCAGGAATATGAATATAAGTACCAAGCAGGACGAAACGAATGGGCCAATCAACCACGCCAAGTAGAGCCAGCGGATATACCATGAGTTTTTACGAGCCTCCACAGGTTTCCGACTCCACTGAGTAAAAAAATAAAATCAACAACCTGCTTTAAAACCACAAAACTTATGTAAAAAGAATTTTGGTCAAAATAACACATTCAAGATTTTATTGAGTATATTTTTTCTCCTAAATTTTTATTTGCCGGACAATATAACTCAAGAGAAAAATATTAATGATTTTCATTTAAACTCACTGGTAAATTTATGGTTTTACATCCACGCAAGAGATATTGGACACTGTCGTATGGATTCTCTATGAAAATATTTCTAGTTGCCATAAAGTCGTTTTGAGCTTGCCTGCTTCTACTAATAGTCGCCCTCATCTGGAAAAAGTATAATTTTGAACAATAACCCTAAAGCAGTTCTAATGGGGAACCTTTTTTTAAAACGAATGTGATGATGCGATCGTAGTACCCTATATTATAAAGATGCGGGGCGAAAAATTACTGAACGCGTCTACACCAAAATCTTAAGAGCAGCATGAGACATTGCACTTACCAGAAAAAGTAGCCAACAGCGTTATTGTGGAGCCGTTATGCAAAGCGATAAGAGTTTGAAATTAGCGGTTTTATAGAACTATTGGTGGCCGCGTGTCAGCCATTGCTCACGCGACAGCGAGTGAGCAAAGCGGCAATCGCGAGACGACGCGAGCACAGGGGGCTCAGAAGACGTGTACTTTGTAGAATATCAGGAAGAGTGTTGAGATGCGGTAAATGAGTCGTTCGACCGTTCGATAGAGAACCATTCCAATCAGTTTATCTGCTGAACTAACTTAAACTGGAAGCGCTAATGAACTCAAAGCTACTCAATGATTGGGTGAAAAATTGGCGCGAACATAATGTAAAAATTTAACACTGCTTAGGATCATTAACTCCATGGTAAACGTCACACCAAATTTAATTGATTAATAAAATTCTCGAGCTCATAAACAATCAACCTGGTATGTAAAATCTAAGTAAGTACCTCATCAGTGATGGTGCTCTGGAACGCTGCTACATCAATATATAGCAAGTCTACGTAACCATCTGCTGTTGCTGTCACGCGAATAGGACGCAATTTTACGCCTTCAAGTTGACCGAATATATCACCCTGTAAGATGATACCTTGCTTATCATTAATATTTTTATTTTTATGGTATAATAGATGTAGTTCTAAAAGTCTGGCTAAAGATATGGAACACAAATTATAATTTTTTATACTATCTCTCTTTATGTATATCAATCAAAGTCGTATCATTGAATCCACTAGCTTATGCAAAAAAGCAACTTAAGCATCAAAAACGGAAAAAGTACAGAGACAACTTCCAAAGCATTTTCAAGACATTTTCATTAGGTATTTCATTATATGCTCCTACACTTCTTACCTTGGTCAGAATTATAATCTGCTTCCCGTCTCTAAAGACATTAACTCTTCCACGATGCACTATATATACATTAGAAACGATATCCATTTCCCTAAATATGTCGTGACCTGGTAGATAATAGGCCACATCGCAAACACTAGCCAATATTCTTTGCATCATCTCGCCACCGCCGATTATCGAGTCCAATATAGATAACGTTCTAAACGAAAAACAGGACGAGATGTGTTTAAAATTTATACACATATCAATAAAAATAAGCGATTTTAAATGTTCATACTTAGGTGTATGTTCATCCCTGTGGCAGGGAAATCGACGCTCAAACTAAAACCATGAATTTAGTCTTAGAAATTTTCGTCAGTTATCAAAAAAAACCGGTCAAGAGCAAGGGAGGGTTCCGTACCAACTTAATAATATGTTTTTAAACTTTCATCAGCGAGACCTATAATATTCATCAGAGAATTTTAACACTGCGAGCTGCGGTGTAGAATATTGCAGTTTTAAGTCAGCGCCATCTGTTGACCGATAGTGGAACTGATGTAACTTTTGTTGATGATTTCTGAAAAAGTGTGCTATTTAGAGACATCGTTTTATTTTTCCTGTAACCATTACATAAACTTCTATCACATAGAATTATGTCAGATTTTTCTCTTTGCAAACTTCGGAGATAAGAGGGGGAAACGGTATTTTTTTTACATTTTTCATCAAAAGCTAAAACAATGCGGCTCTAAAAATATATTATCATGATGGTACGGAACCCTCGCCCTCCCTCACTCTTGACCAGTTTTTTTTTTATAACTGTCGAAAATTTCAGGCTAGAATCATGGATAGCTGGCTAAATTCATGGTTTCAGTTTGCGCGTCGATTTCCCTGCCAGCCTGTATATAAGCAACGTACTTTTTATAGAAATAATAACCCAAATCCTGTCGAAACATTACACCGATCCGGGCGTTAGATAATCGTTCAATGTTCAGGCCTTTGGTTCTGTAAAAAACCGATAGAATAAATAATAAGCACCATGTAATTTTTTTTTTTTTAATATTCCCAATTAGTGGCGCCTGCTTCCTAAACTGTTTGAAATTCAGGTTTCTCAAGTCATTTGAAGTCATTTTTACGTTTTTGAATTCAAGCAGCAAAATATCATGCATTCATCATTCTTCTGCCCTTCCCTTATCCCAATTTATTTGGGGTTGTCGCAACATGTGTTTTTCTTCCATATTATTATTTAGTCATCATCTCAGTCACCATCTTTCTAGCTATACCATCTTTCACACATTTCATCCATCGTTTCTTTGATAGTTCGGTAAACCTTTTATTTAGTGCACACAAAAGACATAGCATAACACACAATTTAATTATAACAAATAGCATGAATATAAAACAAGGTACCAACATTAAAAAAAATATATACCAACTAAAACCGTTGCCGCGTGAATCGGCAGTACCACCTAGCCGATAGAAACAAGTGTGCACTGACTGCCACGTGCGCTTTGAATCTCAACCTAGTGTCCATGTTCAGACCCAGATTACGTGCCTCACTGACACGTCTGACCGACTCACCCACCAGGGTAACGTTGAGTACTGCCGGCACTGCATTGATTTGGTTCTTGGTTCCAAACAGCATGTATTTAGTTTTTGTGGGGTAAGTACCAAACCGTTATTTTCAGCCCAACATGCCATCCTGTCAAGGTCACCGTTTAGATCCTTTATCGCGATGTCATAGTCACTTGGCTTAAAGAGATATAGGTAGACGTCATCAGCATAAATATGGTGCCTACATCGCTTCAGGGAATTTATGATATCCGCACAATACAAAAGAAAGATTATGGGGCGCAGTATTGATCCTTGCGGAATTCCCCTGTAAACAGAAGTGAGTGACGAAAAAAGAGATGAGCCATTGCTTAATCCTATTTCCACACGCTGCTGGCGGTTGGTGAGATAACTTTGAAACCTGTGTAGTATTTTGATCAAACCTATAATACTTAAGCTTCAATAGAAACAAATCTATATTTATGCAGTCAAAAGCTCGCGAAATATCAAGTAGGACAAGAAGTGTGCTTAACTGCATAGGCCCTTGTCCTGTGCTGACAAAATATTATCTGTTACGTCCAAAAGAGCCGTAGAAGTACCACGCTGTGCTGTGCAAAAGCCCAGCTCAGGCAGAATGTGTTTATTTTCTGCATATTTTGACAGCTGCTGGCATACCACCTTTTCAGCAATTTTGGAAAGACAAAGCAGAATACTAATAGGCCTAAGTTCTTTGAAGTCGGATTTGTTTTTTTAGGTAATGCCTAACGATAGCAATATTTCAGATGTCGGGAATGTTGCTAAGATAATTGAGCTGTTCACAGTGATGACTTTTACAGTATGTGGGAGTGTGAGCAAAAGCATATTCAGGGTCACCTTATCACAGCTTTCAGCGTTTAATTTTAGTTGGCGGAAGTATTGCAGAATTTGATCAGCAGGTACTGGTTGTAATGCAAATACGAGACAGAGTGCGTTGTGATATGTTGCAGACTGGGTTACCAGGAACATTAAAAAAATAAATTATTGACTTGATTTGGATCTCTGAAGTGAGTAGGAAGGTCATCAATTTGTTTCTTTGGCAATACAGTGTTTTAATTTTTTCCATAATGCTTTTGGGTCTTTGAATTGGTTATTAATATTGAATTTAAAATATGAAACCTTTTCTCTAAATATGTAAATTACCACTAGACATTTTAGCTGCTCAAAGTATGTATTTTTGGACTCAGACTTCATTTTACGCTAGGTCAGAGCGTCATTTCGCAAGTACATCAACAATTTAATTTTATTTGTTATCCAGGGATAATCATATGACGGTTATTTAAAACTTTCTTTATTATTCCGCATCACATGCCCTTACCATGACAACCGATTTCGCACAACTTTTCAGTTACCGGTGCCACTTTCAGACTTCCTCTTATGTAGTCATTCCTTATTCAATCAAAACATTATTCATTCAAAATTGTTAATATTAGCTTCCTTTTACAACATCAACGAAAGGAGAGTGGCAATTGACACGATTAATAAGATCACAGCAGTTAGCAGTTAGGAGCTTTAAGTTTAAAGCTACTTACCTCATCCAGCAATATCTAAAGTGTTCCAAGACTTTCTTAGTGACTTCATTCTCTACTCTTTCTGACTTGAGAAATCTCTCTAGTTGGTAAACAGAGTGTTGAAACACTGTATCTCCACGGCCTTCTAATACCAGTAGAGTTAAAGTGTAACAGGATATGAACCTGAATATAAAAATAGAATAAGTACAGCCACGAGTATATTATTATCTCGGCAATAATATCTGATTTCATTCATCTTCAGGTTTGTATGCTGCCAAAGTGATATCAAATATTTTTTATTGCAACGGAATCACATTCTTCTGTATTTAACTAGTATGTAGGCAAATAATATTTATAACGCAAGACATGCCCGATATTATTCCATTCAAGAGGTGACACATCTTTTGGAACCGATGCGGTGTTGATTGTCTTATCAGGTAATTTTGACCTGCCTTCGATGACACATATTCGTGCTGCGACTTGTATGTGCCTTCCATAAATGATCACATAATTATATTTGCCGTCAATTTGACGACAGATAAATAATGGATGAATTATGAAATGTATTATTGCCGAGCTGCCCATATTTATGCCTGTGACTGTACACCAAAATCTACAGGGTGCGGGCGTTATTAGGACACAGTAGCGAGCTTTATGAAGAGACCGTCATGCAGGTATGAGTGATAGACATCACGAAACGACACTCTAGCAGCCGACCGTTTTTTTTTATACTCATGTGCCTTTATGACTTCAAAAATTATGAAACAAACGAGAACGTCCACTCTGTTATTTTTTTTAATAAAGTAGAATATGTAAGTCAATAGCATAACTGATATTTTTATTACTTGCGTTAAGTGTTACTGTAGATACTTACCAAAAAACTAGACCGAGTGTGAATAGAATCATACCAACCCCCATATATGAACGATCAATGGAAAATCTACCAACACTCATCCTCATCATACCGTTTTCAGCTAGATTTAGACTTTCAGCGAAGACCTAAAATTAATAATCGTGTTATTAAAGTTTAGTGGACTATCGTTTTTCTACAAATCTTATACTCGTACATACATTTACAATTGTGGCAGCATCTACATCACCACATGTGAACTAGTGTGAGTTAATGCCAGGTCCTCTGCGTACAGAAAGCGGGTTATGTTTGGGCTCACTGGTTGATCACTAATGTATATGCTAAACAGCAGAGGCGCCAGTATACTACCCTGAGGCAAACCGTTCTTTTGAGTACGCCACCTACTTTTATCGTCAAAAGATTTAATTGATCTCGTTGGTCCTTTGTAGGTAATCCGCCCACGTAGCTGTAACCTACCAAGATACCTCCTACCACCTCTCTGCAACCATTTAGTTAGGGACTGATTATTCAATCAATATTTAAATAACAGCGAATTTTGTGGCTGACATAAATAGAATAGAATATCGTGTACATTAGCCCCTTTATTCACAAATTTTGCTTAAAATTCAGTAGTGATTAGCGACTGTTTAACCATACACTTCTTTATTCAACGTTTATAAATAAACCCCTAAGATCTTAATATTAAAATGCTTCACATATACTACCGTTGCTGGTGTAGAAAGATTTAAATTAAAGGTGTTAAATTAGCAAATTCCTTAATAGCAAATTCAAGTTTCCAGTCCAATTGCATACCAAATGTAGCTGGTCCACATTCAACGTTTTCGGCAAATCAAAAAGCGTTGGCATCCAGCAGCTGTTCTTGAGGCTGATACTGACTAAGTCTTTCATTTCATTGAATTCAAAATGCACGCAGTTTATCATCAGGTAGTGGCTAGTTCCCAAAACTATTAAAATGTTAACGATTTGCCATTTTAGTATCTGTAAAAAAAATCATATTGTACGTACACATTAAATACATACGCATTCATAGACCAAAGTTAAATTACCTATATCATATTTGAACACTGCTATTTGTATATTGTATATATTTGATTAAAATAAGTACCAATTAGGTATTAATTACATGTACATTACCTTTACATCAGGTAACACATAGGTATTGTTTTCTTCAAATAAATAATTCTTTCTTTCTTTCTAAACAAAATTTAAGTTTATACAAACCATAACATATGCCATGTTCACCGTCGGAACGTCCGTAATGTAACCAAAGTATGCAAACACAATGTACAAGTGGGCAAATTTAAACACTGTATTAATAAGGAAACAAGCATCATCGCTTATTTTTCGGTACAAGAGACTTTTTAGGATGCTGCACCAAGGAGCCGCGCCGATGATGTCTAAGGTAAATCCTTTAGTTAAATAGTTTTTCAAGCATTTTCCTTTGTCAGTAATATATACTCCACGGTGGTCATAATAGGGTAGCTGAAATGATTAATGATTATTTAGCAATATCATTGGCATTCATTTTATCCGGTCCCGACTTACCGAGACGTAGGTCGAATCCAGAGAGGCGCTTTACTTTGAGTAAATTAGTTCATCACCGCTACTCTCAAACCGGTGAAGGAAAACATCGTGAGGAAACCGGAATGTCCTAGAACCAAAAATTCGAAGACATGTCACATCTACCAACCCGCATTGGGCCTGTGTGACGGATTACGGTCCACTCCCTCTCACTAAGAAGAAGCCTGAAGGTAACCCAGCAGTCGGAACATTAAATTACAGGCAGGGCGGGTATTGACATTCATTTTATCCGACAATTCTCCGCAAATTTTTTTTCGTGTAAATATTATTTTTAGGCTTACACATAACTTGATGACGATGTCTACGAAAGCGACGCAGTCACAGAATGCACTGATCATCGTAAATGTCCAACGCGATAATGCCCCAATGCCACCTTAAAACAATATAAAACTTATAGCCAAATATTCATAAACGTTACTTAAAGTTAAGTAATGATTAGTGACTGCTTAACCATACATTTTTGATGTTTGAATGTCACATAACTTTCATCATTTTCATAAATGAACTCCATAAACTCAAACTCAAAACATTTACTTATTTCAATTAAACTATTCACAGGCACTTTTGAACTGTCAAAGAGTCGGTCAGTTAGTCAGAAAGTTGAAGCTTGTTGCCCATTCCAAAACATAGGTAGATCTCTATGGAGAAGATTTGGCCTCAACCCCCGTACGGAAAGTCTAACTAATGTGGAATAATTACCTAAAAGGGATGCAGATGTAATAGATACACACACAATAACAACTCTGAATAGCATCCAGTATTTCATGAACCTGTAATGTAACGCTATTCATTAATTTCCTTGGTACTAGTTTACTTCGTACTTACTTGAATTTTTAATTATTGACTGAATACTAGTATCTTGTTTTTTAACTGGGACAGTTGGGAAATCCGAATCCATAAGAGATATGTGGAAACTGTCTTCGGGAACATTCGCTATTTTATCATTAACACGCTTTTATTAGCTTCACTTGGTAACTAACTAACAAACACTGATTCTAACCTACTTATAATTGTTGAATTAAAATGAAATTGTAGGTATATGTACTTCTGATGACAAAACATAAAGCTAAGTCAAACTATGCTCAGCGCAAGATTCACAGACCGCACTTTGACTTTACTCTGGTAAGTAAAGTAAGCGTCTCATGAATGTGAACTTTTCGTTTCATACGGGGGTATTCTAAAGTAAAGTTAAACTGCAGCCTATGATTTTTGAACTATGTAACGTTTATCCATCTCAGCGTCAGGGAAACTTGACACTGAGTTATGAGACGTGACCCTAGTTCCTGCGAAGCCAGCTTCTGGCATTGGTTATAATTATGAAAGTCTTTGCGAGTCAAAATGAATAATTGATTACCCAGATAGTGGATCTCCCCAAAATAAGCCTTCAACGGGTAACGAACGGTTCGCTTCAATGTCATCAGTTATTTTAGATTTAAGCGGTATATTCCCTCGAATGAACTCATCGGCCATTTCCTTTAGTCTACTTAGGTACTGAAAGCAATGAAATAATTAATTAATCTAAAAACTTTTTTTTCTGCTATTCGTGATGGTTTAGATACAGGGTGGTAACTTAAGTGAAATTAGTAAGGATCATTCAAACTCAAACTCAAACTCAAAGCATTTATTTCAATTAAACCTTGTACAGGCACTTTTGAATTGTCAAAGTTAAATTACAAGCCGAATATGCGTCACTGCGGTACGTCGCGGTCGCAGTTTAGCTCGCTACGATGTGAACTCCATGTAAAACAAATGCATGCTAATAGACACTCACGCATATGCCGAAGGATACCTCACTGCGGATACACCGCAGATAGGTACATCGTACTTACTTTAAGGTAATTACATACCGAAGATGCCTGATACTGCTGCCTGAAGATGGGCTGCTACTTTACGGTTGTAACAACAGGAAAAAGTTTTAGGAGACTATTTCTAATCTGTATTCTATTTTTGATTACTAGCATGTCGTCAGAAACGCAAGTGGGCAAATACGCATTTCGCCAAAAAACGCATGTTGACAGAAACGCATATCGTCAAATTTGCACCACGTCAAAGACGCAGCTCGACAAACCAAGAAATTGACAGTCCATTCACGGATTTTACAGTCTATAAAAACAATAGAACCTTGGTAGGTTCTCATTTATACAAACAAGTAAAAATAACATTTGAAAGATACTCACATCTCTGTGCTTCAAAATGTTTTTCTTGAAGATTTCGTCGAACATATCTCTAAACTCTTCTACACAGGTTTGCATAAACGCATATTCAATTGGATATTTCTTGTACAAATCAAACAAATCGTTAATCTTAATGTACATAATCTAAAAATCAATAGTAAAAAAAACAAACATTTCATATGGTTATGAAGTAGGAAAAAAATTAAAAATTATGATGATGAAGTCAAATGAATGCAGTGAGATGCAATATGCTGGCGCGCAGGTTTGCTAGATGCACAAAAAATGTGAAAATGGATATTTTTAAGGCATACTGCCAGACATTTTACGCCTGCAGCCTGGTCCGTTATATGTGTAGATCTTTCAATTCTCTACGGGTCCTATCCAATAATGCTTTAGGATACTGTTGAGGCTGCCTCGTTTTGCAGTGCATCAATCGTGACCAAAAAAAAAATCAGCTTTTCCCTACATTTTGACGAGATACACGAATATACATAAATGCAGAACAAATTATTATTTTCGCGATTTCAAGTATAGTCCCATAGTAAAAGTTTTTCATAATGATGAGTACAATGACCTCTAAGAGGTTGTTGATACGCATGAATTAAAAAAAAATACAGTTCACAATATCAACTCTTTATTTCTAACTATTATGAACTAAAATTTTTATCTAAATATTCATATGACTCACCTCGCATTCAGTTATTGATGTGTAGGATCTCAGTGAAACCCTATCAAGGAATACTTCACAGATAGATAGCACAGAACCAGCTCCTAAATAATCCGTAAACATTTCACCTTTCTCGTTGACATACTCGCATTTTACGTTACCCTAAAATAATTTATAATATTAAAATCTGGTTTATATAATATATTGATAAACCTTCAAACCAGGTTCCATTAAATTGCCTAGTCTGTCGAAATTTAGTTATCTAATTAGTGTGACCTAATATGAAAATACCTAAGTATATCTTCAAAACTTTTTGATATAATTATTTTATCATTAGCTTTTGCTCGCGGCTTCGCTCACGTTGAACTGGGAAATTATCCACGGGAACGTATTATAGGGATAAAAAGTATTCCCTATCCTAACCCAGTCTACATCGTCTACGCAAAGTGCCAAATTTCATACAAGGCGTGAAAAAATAACAGACATACAAACTGACCAGAGCGACAGATATACAGAGTTACCTACTTTTATATTTACAATATCAGTATGGAAGTATAGACAATGGCAAAATGGTGTGGCCGTAGTTTAGAATGTAATAGTCTTAAATTAAAGACTTGTCATTTCTCACCTGAACAACCCAAGTAACGTGCTTGCTCTTAACTCCAAACATCAGTATATTGGTATTCCGTGGTAATATTAAAAGGTATGTTAATCTAGCCAAGTCCCTTATAAGAGTAGGATCAGCATACCTAAACGCCTTTGATTTAGCAATTATGGTTTCAGCCAAATTGCCTTGGGCTTTCCAGAATATTTCTCTTGCTTCGTTATCTATCTTATTTGGCTTCAGTACATCCGTACCTTTATAGTACTTCCAATGACATATAAGATATGTATCCAGTCTTTTGAGTAAATCAGTATGAATTCTATAATGTTGATAGTAAGCCTTGAGGTGTAACACAAAACTTTGATACTTGATTTGATCCTTGTTTACCAAATACAAATACGAGATAAATCTGCTTTTACAATAAATAGTTATTATAAAGCATACAAAGCCTAATGAACAAGCTACGTATAAATCTTCCAGAGTCTGAGGGAGGGTTTGAGCGTGACAGGTCCATCCAAATGCCCACGAAACAGCAGCACCGAAAATAGGTGTGGGAGTGCAGTTTACTGCAACTGTCTTAGAACACAATCTTTCTCCAAAAAAGTAATTCATTGTCAATCCAGGAAAATAGTAAAGCATTTCGAATACAACGTTGCTACTTACAATAAAAAAGGCGAATTGAATTAATGCAATTACACGACAAACATTCACCATAGGATCCTTTCGAAAATCAAACTTTAAATATTGTCCATAAAAAAGGACGTAGATTTTAATAAGTCTATTAAACTGAAGAGTGTAATAATACCGTGAGGCCCCACAAAGCTCAGCTATATCTTCAATCCAAATTGTTGACAGTAAATCAAGTATAAAAGTAATGCTCTTGAAGCGTTCAAACATAACTGTAGGAAAAGTATTTGTGACACTATCTTCTTTCTTCACAGCAGTTACGAGGGATACACCAATATCAATAGTATATATGGTATCAGAGCAACAAGTAAAAAACTCGAACCATACGGGAATCTGACGTTTTATCAAATATTGTGGATAGAAGACCAGTACAAGAAACACATCGACAGCAACAATTCGATACCATACGAGACCGAACATAGAATACGGGTTAATGATCCATGGAAATTTGAAGTTGGTAAACATCGATTTTGTCCGCAGTTCTGTTTTATTACATAATACAAGTTGTCCTATATATTTTGAACAATGGTATGACGCCTCATCAGGTGGCAATCTACCCTTTAAAGCTTCTTTCGGGTCGCCAGTTGTTTTAGTATAGTTTTCAATTATGTTAAATAATTCCCACCACCGCTTCTTAAGCCAACATATTCCTTCGTCTTCATTTCTATCGAAGCCTCTTGATTGTTGTTTGTTAGCTAATAATATTTTTGCGTGTTTTACTCTGTTAATAACATCATCCATGACAATTTTTCTATCTGACGGATATTTCTGTAACGACTTTATCATAGACTGTCGTTTTACGAAATAATATTCACAATATGTGAGACAGCGAGCAATAACCTTCCTTCTTAATGGAGGCACGAAAAAATTTATATCCCCAAATATTGTTCCACTTGTAACAGAGAGGATTGGTGTCACTCCATCATCAACAGAAATGAGCTGAACTATGCCAGATTTCAAATAATATAAAGAACCTTTGGTATTGGGACCTGAAAAGAATTTCTCACCAGGCAATTTGTAAGATATAACTGTTAGCTCAGTTAACCATCGTCGAAAAGGATAACTTGTTTTTCTCAATGTAGGGCTGTGGTGAAATAAGGGCCAAAACAAATCTTGCTTGAGATAAAGTCTCAAATACCTAGGTAGACTTTCAACAAACGCAGGCTTGGTAGCGATTCCACTTCGTTTTCTCCATAACAGTTTATAATAAGTTTCAACTATTTCGTCAGAGTTATCGTCGGGATTTCTTCTTTTAGTTTCCTGAATGACTTTTCTTACTTTTGAATACACATCACATATTCTGCGAAATCTTAATATGGATTCATGAATGGCTTTAGGTATAATAATAAAATTTGTTATTACATAACCGGTCACCATCAATATACACACCATTATGAATTCTAATATTGCAGAAGGCATCAATTCATCAAATCTTTCATTTATTGCAAAGGAATATACAAATACAGCTCCACAAACGTAGGCTGCATATCCTTTATTTACATTAGTCTCGTTAAACTGAAAACATATACCCACTCACATACACAATATATATTACAAATAGAGTTATTAATAGTTGGCCGTATTACATATTAGGAGACAAAAACAAGATTGACAGATATAGAAATGACACACATCAATGTTAACTAAAATTACCTTTAGCCAGATGAAAGACCTCCAATCGAAATAAACGTTCGGATCATTGCAACGGTCACAAAAACCTTGATGTGTAACCAGCAAAAAGAAACAGGCAATACAGTTGATACACAAACACATCACAATAGTATGACCTAACAGAAGCATCGGGTATGAATGAGAAGTTCCCATTGAAAAGTATTCGATCACTCTGTAAACGCTGGAACATAAAACATCCATAAATCGTGCATACAGTTTTGGTCTAAATGTGAAAGTCAAACAAAATATAAGTTATATTTCATAAAACACAAAATCTGTGGCGTCATTCTCCATCAAGTTACATAAGTTCTAAGTTTGAAAACGGAATAATCAGGCATGGAAACGTTTTTTGAGATTTGTGGCCTCCTAACCTCAGTGGGTCCTAACGATTTTTTTTAATCCTTATAAGAAATTGCAACGATTGGTACCTATCATAAAAACTAAACATGAGAATAAGATGTTTTATGTTCTAATGTAAAGCAAAAAAATACCAAATATTGCAACGGTACGGTCAGCAACGAAAGTCGATTAACGGTTCAGTTTCTAATGTTCAATGACGAATACTTACACCAGAAAATCATTAAACAATAATATGTTAGGCCAAATCCGAGCTGGTGGGCAAGGGTCTGACATCATTAAGCGAAAAAACGGAATCAGAGATACTAAATCGCACACCAACCATTTTGCTGATTTTGGTAAATGTTCACGTCTTCTTGCCTTGTCAACGACTTGTCTAAATGAAAAAAAAAACACTCAGCAGCCGCGTTGGCTACAATTACACCAACTTTACACTCTGTAGTATAAGGCTGCGTTTCCACTAGAGGTGAGCGAGGAATGTGTGTAAAACTAACCATTAACAACGCTAACTTAGTTCAAGCTATGAAAATGAAGCGATTTTATTGGTTTGTTTCACACACATCCCACGCTACGCATCCTCGCACATCTCTGGTGGAAACGCTGCCTTAAGCTACGATTTCGTAGAAGAACGGTAGCCGCCACTAACGGCTGCAGTGACGGCTGTCATGCAAATGATGGCAGTGGCTATGATTTAAATCGTAAGATTCGCCCCATTGCGTCAAAAGATGCAGTCGCATTTCTGTTTCGTTTTGACACCTCGACACACAACGACGCATAGCCTCCAGTTGATTGCCAATTTGTCATGGAAAAGCTATTTAATAATGTGTGAGCACACTTTCCTCGGTATGGATACTTCTCGTGACTAATTACGGTAAGGACAATCTAGTGTAAATGACAAATCTAGTGATTTAAATTTTGGATTGAATTCAAATACTGTTAAAATGACAGATTTTCATGATGGCCATCGCAATATGACGGAACCGCTTTCATAGAAAACCAAAACATTATAAATAAGAATTTTAATAAGACGTTACCTGTGTACCATATGAAGAAAGGTATCAGTGGCGTAAATAGAATCACAGCAATACCAATAAAAATACTTAATGAATATAAAAACCGGATTGTTGTCCATGAGATCATTGCAATACACAACTGGGTATACCGACTGTATGGGACCCTGCAAATAAACAACGGGTACGATAACTTATGTCTACCGCTAAGCAGCTGCAAATCTGATATAATCACATTATGGTATCAGAACGCTGAGATGCCTCCTTTTGTTCTATCTATAATCAGACGCAGAGATGGCCGATGGAGTAAAACTGTACCCGAATGGTGGCCAAGGTTAGGCCAAAGAAACCAAGACCGTCCAAAAGCGTTGGGTTGATGATATCATCAAATTCGTGGGAAACACCGGCGGGGTAATTGCGTAACACTATTAGTAGGAATGGGTTCCATTATGACAGTTCAAAAACATTCATTGCGGTGTTTAGGTTGTTGAGTAGACAAATTTTTCGTACATATGAAGCAATGGATTAGCAATAACCTTCAAAATTATTCAGATTGTGATTGATAATGTGTTACGCAGGATGAGGGGAACCGGGAAGTATTGCAGAGAAAAGGGGAGGCCTTTACCTAGCAGTAGGTGATGAAATAATGATTATGGTGATAACATCTATAATTATAAAACGCATCACGTTTGTCGATTGTTAGCGGGTTATGAATAACTTTCTAGTATTTCCATTTTAGGTCTTAGTACTACTAAAGAGGGCAAAGCTAGATAAATTCAATTATCAAATCAAATGCAGTCTTACCATCATTGCCTTTATAAAAACGATGACAACAACGACCATCCTAAAGACTGGATGGAACGGCAGAAAAATTAGATTGCTCCATTCAATTTGAGGTTCTTCTAATGGAACAGTACTGCTTCTTCCGTGTGTTACTCTAATACCTCTAACATGAGGAATGCTATACCCTGTTGACGGTCTTCTGAGCGGGTCCTCATATAGTTCGCTTGTCTTCGGCAAAGACATTCTTGCAATATATATTTATATTATATGCATTTATTTAGGAAGAACGATCGAATCGCTTAAAACAGAATACTTTTTGATAGACTGGCTTAAAATGACACATTCTCAAAAACAGAATCCAGAGATTAAATAATTCGACTCGTTTATATTTGTCACAGACTATGGTTTATTAAACAGGTTTATCCTGCAAAACCTTTGTCTTTGTTGATGAAGTCGATTTACCAATATATATTAATTAATAATCTTAATTACGTAGTGATCCGAATTCACAGGACCAATACAGGACATGATGGAGAAATAAAATAGATTGTGGCTCGTAGTGTACTCCTTAGGCGGTTATCACACTGCAGCGGACACTGTTCCGGTGTGCGGTTTTTAACTTTGACTGCAGAATCTTGATTTCTATGCAAAAACCGCAGGGTATAACAGGGTTTTTTAAACTTTAACTGTACACCGCATATCCGTGCGGTCTACAGTTAAAGTTTAAAAAACGCAGCACCGCAAACTGAAGCGATTTCCGGTGCAGTGTGATGAATATTTACAAAGTAAGTAAGAAAAACGAAATTGAATAAATATGTCTTTATCTATATTTAGGTCTCGATTAACCAAGAAAGGTCTACTTTAAATAGTCATAGTGTAAAATCTGATTTTTTGACTTATCATGTACGGTATATACCACTACAGTCATGTTTAAAGTAATACAGTCTCACTGAGATCTTACTAGTCTACATATACAGGGTCCCATTAAAATAGAGGGACAAATTTTAACACAGACGTATAATATTGAACGTCTAACTAAAGACATCCAAGCAAAAAAAAACACTGATGGAAGTGATTTTATTTTGACCTAAAATAACGAATTGCAACAACATGAACAAAAACACAACACAAACATTAGTGTATTTTTGTTAGCTGATTATTTTTCTTGTAAGTATCGTGCGTTTTTCTTATATATTTTTTTACCATCGTCCTTATTTTGGTGGACTGAATGATTTCTAAAAGTTTGTCCATCTATTTTAATGGGACCTTATATAACTACTTCTATTATAGTATGTAGTTGGAGACACTAGCCCATCTGTCCCGGTGGCGGCGGCGCTGTCGGCAACCAAAAAATGACAGACTTCATCGCGGTTTCGTTAGTTCCACTTTAAGCCAACGAGTCAGATAAGTTTGTGGCACTATACCATCTAAAAGGAATTACACTTATCCAAAAACTATTGAGTTATAAACAGATCTTGCCAACACAAAAGATAATCAGGTAGGTACTACTACTACAATACATTGTTACTGCTTTATAACAGTCACAAAACTTATTATAATTACAAACAGTAACTTCTGCCTTTTAGCTGTATGTTTAAAAGACCGGAGTTTAATTTAACACATTTGATTAACACACATAAGCCACATCTCCCGGATAAAACAAAGCGCATCACGGAATGAAATGAGGTTGCCAAGTCAGTGATAATTTGAAATGAGTGAGTGGTAATGCTTTATCCGTTTAATTAAGATAATGCTTGCTTGCTACTGCAGCCTTTGGTTGGATACGCTCCGCGGATCTTTTTGTATTCACTCCGTTAGCATGAATGTGGTTGCCTGAATTTATAGTGAACGAACGAGTTGACTACTTAGGTTTTACCACTTTTGTTAGTGACAAAAATGTTGTACCTCGAACTGGCAGTGTTCTGTCTCAACTAGCTTTTTTTTTATTTACCTTCTTAAACAGACAGATAAAAAAAACCAGCCAGTGAGAGTCGGACTCGCACACGAAGGGTTTCGTACCACAAAGCATAAAACGCCGAAAAAACTTTTCTTTTAAACCCCTTTAAATTTTAACTTTATTTTATTTTTATTATTTGTTGTTATAGCGGCAACAGAAATATGCAGCCTGGTAACAGATAGACAGACAGACGGACATTGGAGTCTTAGTACTAGGGTCCCGTTTTTACCCTTTGGGTACGGAACCCTAAAAACAGATCCAGCCTGATAACATCGTGTGGTTATTTATGAAAATACTTTACAACCTCCATCTCAGCATCACTATCAGAGAGAAAAAGAAGGGAAATCAAATACCTAATATAAATAATATAATTTCATTTAGAACATTAAAAATTGCAAATATTATACCTATTTATTATAAATATTTCGTTACAATAATCACACACCAAATCCCGTATGTCTGCAGCTTCGACACATTATTTCTATATCTTTCTCGACTTCCAGAAGATTTTTATCGTGGTAGACTTGTGTATTCAACAATCACTATACGACATTCTACTCGATCAATAAGTTATATGGCCTAGTGTACTATTTCACTGTACCATTAACTTATTCTACCACAGAATCTAACAAAACCTCGTGCACTTGAAGCTGTTCAGGTGTGTTCAATATCAGTTTCACTAGCTTGGCTATGTCTCTAACCCGAAGTCTTGGAGCATCAGTAACTGATTCTGTATACTCTTTAATCTTACCACATGATATATTCGTCACTTTTATATTGGCTTTCAGGTAACGAAATTCATGTCTCAAAATTTCATTTACAGATGTTATAGCCGCTTTAGCAGCAATGTACACAGTTGTCTTTGACTCCGTTGGAATCTGGTAAGAACGTAAGTCGTTCATGCATATTATATGCCCTCTTGTTTTCCTTTCTATCATTGATCCAGCTACCAGCCTTGTGCAAGCTATCAAAGCATTAATATTTACGTCAATAATTTCCTTAAAATCTTTTGGTTCTCCAGTATTTACCAAACAATCAATTTTACACTGAGCATTGTTAATCAGTACGTCAACTCCTTCATACGTGTCCTTAATTTTTTCAAAAGCTGCTGCCAATTGCTTTGTATCCGTTAAGTCGCATTTGCACAACACAATTTTTCCCGAAATTTTATTTGCAACAACTGGGTTAAGCTTTACAGTCACTTTTTCTAATATATCTTCATTTTTATTAAAACCGATAACAATCATCCCAACTTTTGCTAACTGTTCCATAATAGCGAAACCAACTTCATCCCCACAATCTGTGATTACCGCTACTTTGTTAACCCAACACTTCATGATTTCGGCTTTAAAAATCTCTGTAGTATTTTTACCGAAGTCCAAACTGCAAATACCACTCCGAATACTTTTACCAGCCTTTATAAAACATAAGTTTTCTCTGTAAGTGGGACATTTAATATGTTATCACTGGTAATAAATGCGCATTAAGCAGATTGGTTGTTTTGATAACCTAACGAGAATTTAATGTGTGATGAAAAGAACATTGAAATGTTATCCTCTGGATTTTTTTAAAGTATTATGTTACTAGTTAGAATAATAAGAAAGGATTTGTATTTATAATAACGTCGAGAATTATTACTATAGCAGACAATCAAATAGTGCCTCTCTTGGTCGAATGGCTGCAAGAGCAATTGTTTTGTGTTATATCCTGATTTCGCTCCCAAGGTCGAAGTTTTATTGGGTTTCACTATTACTACTATCGAACTATATCTTTTCTACTTCGAGGAGTGGAGGCGTGATGTTAGGTATTAATATACGGGCTGGCGTCCGCAACTAACTCCACGTCAATGCGCGTATTTTGCGTACGGGAGGCATGATGTTACTTATGTTAATGTTATAAAATCACAGTTAGAAGATATTTACTTGTGCCACTCTACAAAACTGGCCTTACAAATCAAATCATTTATATATTTTATTTATTTATATATACTTTATTGTGTAAGTACCACAAAAATACACCACGAAAAATCATCGACTGTTAAAATAATTCTTATTATAATCTTATTTTTAATCATTCAATGCCTGAAAGTTTGAAATGTAATCGCACCGATTACATTTGATTAATTGAGACAGTTAAATGAAGAAAAATAAAAAACCTTGTTTCTAATAATCTTTATTGTTTGGTCAAAGATGCAATCTTTACAATATTCCATACTGTGAAAACATATAATAATATTTTATACTGGCAAAACGATTACTATAGGAAACTTAATCAACCCCACACAAATAAAATTATCATAATTTGAAGCATATAGGTTACAATACTTCAATTAATAGATTTCATGCAGCGCATGAAAAATAACTTCATTAACTTGAATACCACGAGGAGCTGCTAAAATCATAAGAACAACATTAGAAACATCTTTTGGTGTCAAATGCGGATTGTTTTCGAAAAAGTCTTCATTTAGGAAATTAATTCCAGCTGTTTTAAATATTCCTGTGCGTACGATCCCAGGAGATATGCTCGTAACCTTAATTTTTCGATTAAGACATTTAAACTCATTCTTCAACAAAGTATTTAAAACTGTCATAGTTCTCTTCGACGCAATATACATATTAATCTTCGGCTCAGCAAAAGGAGGCATATAGTGTCCACAAATACTGTTGATATTAATAATTTGCCCCGAAACATTTTTCTTTACCATGGATTCAATGGCATATCGTGTACAAGTTATCAACCCATAAATATTAGTGTCTACGATAGCTTTCAGATCTTCTATAACTCCTGTGCATATTAAACCTTCCTTGCCTATAGCCGCATTATTTATCAGTACATCAACTCCTCCATATGCTGCTACTATACCTTCAAAAGCATTCTTGAGATCTTCATCTTTAGAAACATCACATTTGCACGGTATTAGTTGTCCTTCAAACCTGCCCCAATCATTCATTTTATTCAGCATTTCATCGAGTCTTTCTTGAGTGGGTTCGAAGCCAATAACAATCATTCCAATCTTTGCAAGATCTTCGGCTATTTGTGCACCTATTCCATGTGCTGCTCCGGTAACGATTGCCACTTTATTCTTCCAATATTCCATTATTATAAATTAAATGTTTTTTTCTAAGCAGTATTATTTAATTAATATTACCAACAACTCTTTATTTTGGAGATTGACACAACTGCTTAAAAATGAATGGCGTAAACAATATAACTACAGGCTTATATAATCGAGGATCAAATGCAGATAAGAATTTAAATTGTGAGTTCGCGTGAATAAAGCCAAGATGAAAACATAAACAAATCGACAATATTTTAAAATAGAAAAGTTCATACCTATGATAGGTTAGATATGTTTTACGCATCGAGTGTAATAAAACGAGCATGAATCTATTTGCCCATTGAATGGAAGCGCGGGAAAAGTCCCTTCTCTCACAGGTTATTGGATCTAATCTGTTGATCCCGGCTGATGCTACAATCTTATATATAAATTATTGTGAATATAATACGGCGAAAGTGTGGATAGTTGTTTACGCAGATGAATAGTGTTTCCGTAAATGTTTGTCCTTACAAAGGAATTAGCCATGATAAAAGGATATATAATTTCACCGTCATTTTAACAGACGTGAACCACCCATATAAAATGCTGCAAGTTACACTATTTCTCGCAGTCTTGTAGTTAGTAAGTAATAAATTAACAGCAATATCAATATTTTTTACATTATCCACTTATGTATGTCACTTAAAGCCACCATTGTTCATGCTACAATAGCGTTTAGGGGTAAATCTCCGAATCGACGTAAAATAAATTGATCGCGATTTATCGTCATTTTTTGCGCTCTATAGAAATTCGCCCAATCAGTTCAGAGCTCCATTATGACATACGGGTAATACGGGACGAGCGTGAACGTATTACGACGGTGAATTGATGCACTTGGAGGAAATAGAGCGATCTCTCACGACTGATTGGTTGCGAGTCAGGAGGATTTTGTGATATTTACACGCTCAGATTTTCTGATAACGTTTAAGTTGAAAGCTATTGAAGAGAGTTTTAGCTTCCAGATGATTCAAATTAATTGGTTTCTTTGTAGTGGCTTCTTTGATCACTTTGTATACTCTGACGTGTTTACGAGGGATTTTAAACTGAATATGGTATTTCTATCCGTAGGTACCCATTTCTATATGCTTTATACCTTATGAATACTTGTTTCTTTACATTACTGAATAATTAAGTCTACTTAATGTTTAGCTACTTCCCGTGTTCCATGGACCATCTTTTACTTTGGCCAGAGGCTAAAAGCATTGCCATACAACGTGAAAATGCCGCTAGTCTCTGTGGTGGGTATATTACCAGTCGACAGCGATATAAAGGAATTTTTCGACGCCATATGTTAGGATATTACCTACTTATATTGTTATTGAAATAGTTTTTTAGTTAATTTAGTAAGTATAAGAAGTTTATGCACTATTATTATATTTTATACTATAAATAAATGACCCATCTCAATAGATAAACATTACCGAATGTACCTACATATTAAATATCATATCAAACTAAGTCAGTTCCACAAATAACGGTACTTTACTCATATTAAGTTAGGTATAATCGTTTCAATTAAATCGCAAACCCCTAAACTTTAACTTCATCATCAAAACAACAAAAGCACTTGGCATAAAACCTATTCATGCGATATAAAGTAGTACAGCCAACATAAAAGTAATAACAGATGGTGAATCGACCACAACGATAATGAACACAGACCGCAATAAGTGCGGTCCTCTTGTACTGTTAACCCTACTTTAATTTAAACCGAAAATGTTATCAAATAAAGCTTCGTTCGTAAAGTGAGTAATTTAGTTTATTGTTGGTATGTAAGTAGAAGAAAAAGTATCTGCAGAATTAGTGTAGTCGATGCTACTGATTATCAATTTTAAGAACGACATGGCCTTAAGTCATATGTATAAGTCATAATATATCTTGATCTTATAAATATCAAAAACCAGCCAAGTGCGAGTTGGAGTCGCACACGAAGGGTTCCGTACCACAAGGCTTATAACGGTGAAACAAACGTTTCTTTTACACCCCTTTAAATTTTAACTTTATTTTATTTTTATTATTTGTTGTTACAGCGGCAATAGAAATACATCATCTGTGAAATTTTCAAATGTCTAGCTATCACGGCTTATGAGATACAGCCTGGTGACAGACAGAAAGACAGAAGGATAGTGGAGTCTTAGTAATAGGGACCCGTTTTTACCGTTTGGGTACGGAACCCTAAAAAAAGGAAGGCTTGATTAGAATTTCAGGATTCGGGATACCGAGTATTATTAATATTATTTTCACTTGTGATGATCCATCTAGACCTAACTAGGTGGAAACTAATAATAATTTAATATACAAGAAAAGCTACGTGGGGAAAAAATATCCCTCTCTTTGTACATGTCATTACGAACCCAGCTTCTGGCTCCATCGCTTACATTAGAATAAGCCAGTAGGGACATAAATTAACATACGATCGTCGATATATGCAATCATAAATCAGTGCGGACCGTTCTCCGTCCTGCCAGTACCCGCGTTACCGATCTATTGTATAAACAGTATGTAAGTCAAAAGATACGGAATTTATTACATTTTGGGCCCATTTTATTGGTTCAGTCGTTTGGCTTTGAGGTTGTCTTTGTGTGTATTTTTGGGGTTTCTTTATCTCTATATATATTGCGTATCTTTGAAGCTCTTTGACGTAGATATATGATAAATGTTTTAAAGACAGATAAACGTATGCAATATGCATAGCTGTCTAGAACAAAACTATCTAAGATGTGTGACATCCACCAATCCTCATTGAGCTAATTTGGTGGATTATGGCCCACTCCCTCTCTTGAAGAGTAGGCCTGAGTCCTAGCAGGGGTAACAAAATACTAACTTGGAAGAGCTTGAGGTGCACGATTACAAATGTGTGCACTGAATGGACAGGTCTACCCAATCCGTGTGGTTCTTTCCACAACATAATATTTCAGACACCAATCTCATGTAGATTGGTGTCTGAAATATTATTTCTTTCTTTCTTCACATGATCTGACCAATATATGTCCGGACTTTAAGATACGCCGAGATACGCCGATACTCAGACGTCACAGTCTCTTACTGTGACGTCTGAGTATCGGCGTATCTCATCAGAGTAGTCAGATAGGAAACGCCGACCTCATCGAGTTTTTAAAATATGATTGACGTGTATTTATAATACAAACTTACTTACAGAAATAAAATAATTTAAAATTAAACGAAATAAATCACACATTATTATATGTAAATATTTTGATAATTGTACCCATGGAAAACACACTTGTAAGCTGTGTGCTAAATTAATCTCCGACAAAACCGAAACTGCGCATCAAATGACTAGTATTTTAAAGTAGGTACCTAAATAAAATGCACAAGCATAAAGCTTCAATATTGCACGTCATGGAATCCATTTTCAGTTATAATTTAACAAACATTGGAAACTATTTGCTCAGATTAATGGAAATTATTTCGTATTGCTGACGATTCTCACGGGCAATCATATAACATTGAATTGTGTGTTTAATTAGGTATCTATCATACATTTCTCATAACTGATTATAGTGGTAATTATATTTTGCCAGAAGCTTTGTACGAATATATTGGATTAGTAATTATTAGTACGTATGTACCTTTTGATATTAACATGAATGATAATTAATTTCTCTTAACATAAAACCTATAAAACATTGTTGTTTATGTTTTGAAATAAAAAAAGCTAAATATTTTGTATTGGTTACGCTGTAGCCATAAGCCTACGAGCGTTGAAAATCTCGTAGTATAATTACTACTTACGGCGTAAAATTATAGGTATTCATTTATTTTTTAACTTATGTTGAGATGTGTGTCGGCAAAATGGGCTGAATTTAGTAGCCGAATAGCAGTCATAAAACTGAAACTAGTGGTCATCCGGTTTTGAGTATTTTAATTTCGTAATCTTTAACTATAAGTAACAAGTATTATTTTAACAATAAATTAACAATAGAGAGCACTAAGAACAGTTTAACCGAAACAATGACAACTTCGACGAAAGTTAGCCACATAACTTTGTACTGCAATCACCTAATTTAACACAAGTGGACATTTGAAGTAGCCTGTGAATTTCTACAATTTGTAGTTCACCGTTAATTAGTGTTTCTCAGCCGAGTTCAGGTTATGGTACATAGTTCAACACTGATTATATTCGAGGCGCGAAAGGACCCACCGCAAGGACGGGTCAAAACTTATCTGGACTTGTTTAATTGCTTCTCCTCGCCCATTCCCATTAAAACTGTTGTTAGCCCGTGCTCTTTGTAGTTTTAAATGAGGTTTAATGATGATTGCAGACCAGCCATTTAGTCTTAACTACAATAAAATCCAGCCGTACCTCGTTGTGAGCACCATCAGGCAGGCAGGTAGGTAATAGTCTCTATACAATAGTTGTTTTAATTTATTCTAGATTGTGGGAAGGAATCAGTTTGATCTATACTAACTTGTTACAGCCTTTTAAAGCCTTGCTTAGAAATAAGGAAGCCTATTTCTAAGCAAGGGTTTAAAAGGCTGTAAAAAGTTAAAACTCACCCCAGATTTCTGACAGCAATAATATGTACTTTTATGACAAATGCAAAATTGTTGGCAAAACTCATGATGATGGGACTCCCTTTTCCGCACTTAGACTCCCATTCGGTCCGTTGTGCGTGGTTGGCAAAACTCAATTTCGAACACAGATCAAATTACAATAAAATAGGCTGTAAGAAACCGAGTCTTTCTACACAAATAAATTTTCTTATATTTTCAGTACCTACCCTACCTCCTAACAATTAAGTTGTGAACTATGCGGAGGGCAACATCGTAAACCTCGGTTAACACTGTGTTGACAGACTGGATGGTGCAACTAAGCCCACTATCCCGCCTCAAATGTGGAATGTAATGAACACCTGTTTAAGTAACTATTTAACTCTACGTTTAAATAGTCTCTGTGAATACTCAAGTGGAATTGATTAAGAGTTTAGAAGGAAGTTTAAACAGTTTCTAGTTTGTATGAGGAATTTGTCTGTGCTATCCTTGCACAGATTAAATTCTAAGATCAGAGCCTAAAAATTATCTCTACCTTCTGCATCCTGGTTCTACATAGGTGTAATTTATTCAACTCAACCTATCCCAGTCCACTGTTGGACATCCCATATTACGCTTGCGGATACACGGTCTCTACTCCAGGACTCGTTTGCTCCACCGCCCATTGGTCTTTTGACAAACATGGCCAGCCCACTGCCACTTTAGCTTACTTACTCTGCAAGCTATCTCCGTAACTCCGGTTCTATTCCGGATAATTTCATTTTTGATCTTATCCTTTAAAAAACTCCGAGCATAGCCCGCTCTATAGCGCGCTGAACCAGCCCGAGAGTCAGTGGCCACATTTCGGCACCGTATGTCAAAACGGGCAGGACGCACGTGTTGAAGGAAAAGGAAAGTCACTAAAAAGAACATTATTTATCAGCCCATAACATTTAATAAACTTATTATCATTTAGAATACGTTAAACCAATACCTACACCTACTATAATATAAATCTAATATGGTGTAACAATGCTAGTTATGCTGAGACAATAGGTGCACAGCTTCGTCCGAGTCTGCAAATAGACGAGAATTCCTGTAAAATATGTTGACAATGCGGATTGAAAATGCAATGTCCCGCTCATACAGGTGTCCCGTAGACAAAAGGCGAATAATACGAGTAGATATAACAAAATTTCATAAATGTTCAAGCTGACCATAACTTCAGCACAACAAGTCACAAAAGTTTTTGTAGGTACCCAAAAAGCCTAAAGATTAAAGACAATAAACACAAGAAGCCGGTTCTGATTGGACAGTAATCCTAAAATATATTTGCTAATAGGTAAGTACCATTCCTCAAATTTGCAACGATTTCTTTTTTCGCTTCATTTGCAAGCGGGCAGGCAGCGGGCGGGCAGGTAAATATTCTGTTACATTCTTCGAATGAGACTTTTTAAAACGAAATTCTAAGAAGCTATCTCAGTCTTAGTAGGGAGTGAAATAATACAGTAAGTTAACAAAAAAATTGCATTGTGAATAGGATCTTCCCGTATGCTTGCACTGCCACTGAAAAGCACACAATTTCCTTGTGTCCCAACTTTCTACTGGCTTGCTAGCGTCGAATTTCAAAAAAGCTTTATACTTTTCAGGAACTGGCGAGCAACTTGTCTTGTTACAACGAAACTATGAAGCGAAAATGTCAGTTTATTTTCTCGGCTATAGCATACTTCTTTTAACTATATAAATGATAAATGATAAATGATAAATGATAAATGATAAATGATTTTATTTCTGTAAGTAGGTTTGCACAAACACTTTTACACGTCAATCATAATTTTTTTTAAACTAGATGAGGTCGGCGTTTCCTATCTGACTACTCTGAGAAGAAAGGCCGAAACAAACTCAGAGGTCATAGTCTCTTTTAAAGTCCAGACATAATCTTGGTCAAGTTATATGAAGACCATGTAGGTCGATGTCTGAGATGGTCTTTTGAGGAAAGAACCACACAGATTGAGAGGACCTGTCCAGTCAGTGCACGCATTTGTCAGAAATCATGCAGCTCAACTCAAGACTTAAGGAGCTCAACGATTCGACGAACAATACCAAAGAAAGGACATTTGGGTAGGCCACATGAATTACTCAAACTGCCAGACCATAGAGAGAATAATAATAAATATAAAATGCCTAAACTAAATGACCCACATCGTCTTCACATTCACAATAATTAAAATAATGTAATACTTTAAAAAGTAAGCAAATGTCAGTTAAAAAAAAAAAACATTAATGTCAATGTGTATATAAAAAAAAAAACATCAAAAACACTCAAAATGCAGAAATTGGAAGCAACTCAATCCCAAGCCTTTGTATCCTCAATATAATCTTTAATGGTATAAAAGGCTTTCTGGCACAATTTACGTTTAATGAACGATTTAAATTTATTAAGGCTTAGATCTTGAACGTGGCTTGGTAGTTTATTATAAAAGTGTATACATTGGCATCTGAACGAGCCACCTATTTTCTTGAGCCTTGTTGTAGGTACAACATATTTGTGTTTGTTTCTAGTATTTATATTATGGATATCACTGTATTTTTTGAACAATTTTATGTTTTTATGGGCATATAAAAGATTTTCATAAATATACTGAGAAGGCACAGTCATTACATTAATCTCTTTAAATTTGTCTCTGAGAGAGTGTCTCGGACTTAATTTATAAATTGATCGAACAGCACGCTTCTGCAAAACAAAGATAGTCTGAATATCGGCGGCATTTCCCCACAATAGAATACCGTACGACATTACACTATGAAAATAACTAAAGTACACTAAACGGGCAGTCTCTATATCAGTTAAATTACGAATTTTTCTAACGGCGTATGCTGCGGAACTTAGCTTTTTTGACAGTTTATCTATATGGGGACCCCACTGAAGCTTAGCATCCAAAGTTATGCCCAAGAATACTGTGCTGTCTTCAGGATTCAATTCCTCGCCCTTTATCAACACATTAGTTTTCACCTGCCTAACGTGGGGTAGTGTAAACTTAATGCATTTGGTTTTTTTCTCGTTTAGAAGCAAATTATTAACATTGAACCAGTGGACTACTTTCGAAATCGCGCTATTTACATCGTCAGTAACCAACTGCTGACGTTTAAGTTTAAACAAAAGTGAAGTGTCATCTGCAAACAACACTATATCATGATTATCCTTTATGAGGTACGGCAAGTCATTGATATAAATAAGAAACAAGAAAGGACCAAGAATTGAGCCCTGTGGGACTCCCATCGTTACTAAAGATCCGGGTGATCTTTCTCCATTAACGTCAACGCTCTGAATCCTTTTACTCAAGTATGAAGTAAGAAGATCCAGAGCAGTATTCCGGATCCCGTAGTGGTGGAGTTTCCTGATTAACGTTTCGTGAAGAACGCAATCGAATGCCTTGGACAAATCACAAAAGATGCCCAAGGCATCGCATTTATCTTCCCATGCATTATAAATATGTCCTAAAAGTTCAACACCGGCATCAGTAGTTGAACGACCCCTTGTAAAACCGAACTGTTTGCTGTGTAATAATTTATATTTATTAAAAAATCTTTGCATTTGGTCTAAAATTAATTTCTCAAAAATTTTACTAAAGGTAGGTAGTACAGAAATAGGTCTATAATTTGTGGGGTCTGATGTACTACCTGATTTAAACAAAGGTATTATTTTACTATTTTTCATAAGATCAGGAAACTCCCCATTGTCAATACAACTATTAAATATAAGAGCAAGAGTAGGTGCTACAATGTCAATAATAGACTTAGCAACTTCTACAGAATTACCCCACAGATCTGCAGTCTTTTTTACATTTAAAGTGTGAAAGGTTTTAATTATATCTCTACATGTAATATATTCAAAATTAAAATCCGAATCGCAACCATTAACATTTTCCTTAAGCAAAGACTCAGCAACAGAAGGTGATGAGTTTAGGGATTTAGTAGTTGAAACGGGAATATCTGAAAAGAAATTTTCAAATGCCTCGGCGACTTGTGAGTCAGATTTTATTATGTTGTCATTAATAGACAGGCTGTAATCAGTATTTCGGTTACTAGACCTTCCCGCTTCACTATTAATAATGTTCCAAGTCGTTTTAATTACATTACTGCTGTTTTTAATTTTTGAACCCAAATAACGTGACTTGGCCATATAACAAACTTTTTTAAATAATTTTGAATAATTTCTAACATACAAATTAAATTCATCAGTGTTAACATAAGTCCTTTCATTGTACAGTTCATAAAGCCGTGTTCTACTTTTATGAATACCAATGGTAGCCCAATCACTGAACGATACATTACTATTGACCGAGATAGTCTTGGGAATAAAGGTGGAATCAAATTGTTTACAGTATATATTAAAAAAATTATCATAAAGATGATTAGGATCAGCATGAGTAGACAAAACTGGTAATTTATTAATGAGTTTAACTTTAAAAGCCTCCAAGCGACTTGCAGTTTTGGGGTTAACAGTGATATCCTTTTTAGCCACTTTTTTGTTTTGGTTTTGAATAGTAATCCTTTGCCCGCAATGATCAGAATCTAGTAAATTTATAATTTCTTTGTGGCTTGGTATAATATCTGTATAAATATTATCTAGGCATGTGGCACTAGTAGGGGTTATTCTTGTGGGCTCCAAAAATAGGTTTACAAGATTGTAGGACTGAAACAGACTTAAAATTTTACTACAAGAACTTGAGTTTTCTAATAAATTTACATTAAAATCACCACAAATGATAACGGACTTGTTTGAGTTACAAATCCTGTGTAACACTTCATCCATTACCTTTTCAAAGCAGTCATACAATCCTGACGGGGGTCTATACACACTTAATACAATAGAGTGCTCCAATTCTATACAGGCAATTTCAACCGTACGCTCAACAGATAGGCTCACAATATCTTTACGATCTTTAAATGTGAGCTGGTTACTTACTAAAATTAATGAGCCACCATGTATAGCATTTATTCTGCTGAACGAACTACCAACCTGGTGATTATTAAAATTGAACAGAAACTGGTGGCTTTTCAGCCAATGTTCTGTTATACAAAGAATGTCAATACTATATGATGCAATGTTATATAATGCAAGGTATAAAAAGCTTGTTAGTCACAATTTGTCAACAAAATATTACGCAAACGGAAAATCCAGATCGCATTTTTTGTATTTATACTTTTAGTACTCCGACCATATTTGACCGATATATTATATGTCGCCTTGACAATGATCACTGAACTTACTAACTAGTTGTTACGATTACCTACTATGCTTAGATATCAAAGTTATGGTAAGCTGCACATGATTTAAAAAGAATCCTTTTTTTTCATATATGGGACTCACTGTAATAGGTAAAATTAGGTATCAATAATCCTAAAACCTAAATTAAATTTTCAAAATTACGGCGTCAACGACCGGCTAGTAATCACTCTCCAAGTACCTGTAATACACCTTGAAACGATCTTTTGAGCCTTTAACATTAACTTTTAATGGTCGTCCATTTTGCTAAAATTAATATGCAATTTGCATGTTAATCGACTGTTAAAAGGAAAATCTTAATTTTAGTCAAGATGAAGTTATTAGGTTGTTAATTAAATTTTCTGCTCGTACAAATTGTTCCTAATGAATAGGTTCGAGTTGAATAGTTTTGTAATGTTGAGTAATTATCTACGTTTGTTATGTGCCTGGTAAGCAATTAGTTACGCGTAAATTTTAGCGAAACGCTGCAATGAACTTCACTAGAATTTTCGTACCTATGTAGGTATCGATTTTTTTTTCGTCTTTTTGTCATCTTTTTTGTGAATTCAGATCGATTCAGATCGATCTGTCTCCCGAAAGGATTTATTATCCACTATTTATATCTTTCTAACTAGGTTTAAGCATACTTGTGAAGAAATCTTACAAGACCAATGATTTTTTTATCACGTAGCCGCTACAAAATTATCAGTTCTGTGAAGTCAGTAACTTAGATTAACTTCTAAGAGTTCTTGTGACTTCCGAATTAATCCGAGGAAATTCTCCGTCATCTACCCGAGACACTGCGCTTTCAGCCTTGAATTTATTTCGAAAAGGTGTAAGTATTATTTATACCTATTATATGGCTTTCACAGGCGCGAATCTCTAAGGGAACTGTTAAGATAATAGTGTCATGCTGGTACCTTGTCAATATATCTATGAAAATATCATGTACTTAAGGTAAAATTTAAATCTTTTCAGTAAAAGAGGTGACAGACACGCTTATAGGACTAGAAATAGGGACAAATTAGTTCAACTAGGTTTCATACTGGCTAAAGTAGACTCATTCTTCATGGGGTACTGTCTGAAATGTTATAATAAAATACCTCACCACGTACTCCAACTCAATAAAACGAAATTCAAACCTTACATAAAACGCACACTATGCTGCCAAACATATTATAAGTTGGGGGATTACATAGCTGACAAAAATTCTTGGCTCAACCCTGGTCCTGCTCCACAAGGGCGCGTAAACTAATTTCTTCGAAAACATAGTTTATAATTTATAATTTTATGATTTAAAAGAGTGTCCATGGAATTTCTTGCCCGTTCTTCTCCATAGGTACCTACTACGCTTTGGAATGGGCAACTAGCTTCATCTTTCTGACTGACCGACACTTAGACAATTCAAAAGTGCCTGTAATTGGTTTATTTAAAATAAATGCTTTGAGTTTGAGTTTATTCACTGGTTCTTCTATGAACTTGAAAACATCAATTTAACATGTTTTAATCAACACTATGTATGAAAGCAATTGTAACTCCAGCCCCAGTTTATGAAATGTCACCATCCTACATTTTGCAAAAAACTAAACATCCCATACTCCTATAAAACATATTTGACTGGTAAATAAGAGAATCTTATATTGCAGATACGACGTATTTTGATGCAATTGAAGAAGAAAATCAGTTTCACTATTACATGCAAATTCCAAGTATTCCATACTACAATGAAGCGAAACAAGCGTATTACTTTCTTGGCAGACTCTCAACAACATCTGCGCCACAATTTTGTGGGTATTTTTCTTAATGTCACTCGGAAATGCTTTGCTACGCTTTTTGGCGAATTTAAGCAGCTTTATTATTGAAGAAGGCTTCGTAAACAGTGCTTTCAAAGCTTGGACAAACGCCAAAACTAAAACTCATTACCATACACCGGTCTATCGAGTACCTAGGTGATTTAAAATATGAATATTGCATGCCCCTATAAGAATAGAGTTCATTTTTGTTCTCTTATTGCTTTTCGGTGATTTTCAATTTGTATGCATAATGAAAACGCGATTTTCTTTTCATGATATTTATGAAATATAGATCTAAGGGCAATTTCCGTCTACTGTATCCACTTTATGATGAGATTTGACGATTCTGTACTTACGAAAATAACTTACCTGCTGCTGAGAAAAAAAGTATCGTGAAGGTAGGTACTTTTTAAATAAATGGCAAGCAAGAAAGTCAGCAGTGTAAATCTTGCAATCTTGCTTTAGTAAGAGATACCTTACTAAAACAAGATTGCCAGATTACTACTGTCAATTCATTAACCTTATAAAATGATTTAATAATTCGATATAATAACGAGAATAATATTATCAAGATTATAGAGATTTGCTTTGAATTAAGTTAGTGATATTCAAACCGCCTCGTTTGTAGTATTTAAGCAGAGAGAAATAACTGTATTTAAAAAAAAAAACACTGGCACTCCGGTAGTGCCGACAGAAGTGAAAACTTGAACAATTACGAGTGTATTTTGTGAATCGTCTTATAAACAAAATGTTATATATCCGTGGTTCAGCGCCATCTCGTCGTTGTTGGATGAACTACGTAGTTAGTACGCGAGGCCCTCGTAGTTCTTCCCGATGTGCATAGATGGCGCTGTCTTACGTTTTACGTCTTACGAATTTTCGATCAGGGTCACGTGACCTGACGCCAGTTTAGAAGTTTTTACCCATTCCAAAAAAAGTACACAGCGCCGCTAAAGAAGTTTTCACTTCAAAAATACATTTTGAAAACCCTCTTCAACTATCAAATCCACATTTGCGTAATATACTACTAACCAGAATCTTAATCATTTTGAAGGATATTCCTAATCCATTGCCTCATATGTTCGAAAAATTTGTCAGCTCAACAACGTAAATAACGCAAAGAATGTTGTTGATCTGTCAAAATGAAAGCCATTCCTACTGTTACGCAATTACGTTGTTAATTGTGTTACGCAATTACCCCGTTGAATGAGATCGCATTGTTTTACAAAACAATTTGATACTCTCTTTAACCTTAGTATTCTTTTGTAGGAGATTATGAACCCTTAAGTTTGGAACTATTAAAAACTGGACTAGACATTCAAAACGTGGTTTAACATGTTTTTGCTGTCTAAATAATTCAAATTAATCGCTCGCCTGCTGTCAAGTATGAGTGTCTAGACAACTTATAAAGTTTACTTTGTAGTTTGTACATAATTTTTTTAAGGGTGTTGATAGATTGCTTTTAGTTTAAATTCTTTGGAAAACATTAATTAGTGTATTTTTATTTTATTTAGGCTTTAATTTAAAACGAACCATAGTTCTTGAAAATTATTATTAAATCACAAAAACTGTACAGCAGTGCGATTCTGTAACCATCTCACCGTGAAAACTTAGGTGAAGTGAGCGTGGAGTGAGCTGTCAATAGTGTCAATTCCTAGCAAAAACAAACTCACTTCACCTAAGTTTTCACGGTGAGATTTTTACAGAATCGACCGGCTGAACAATCAATGTTGAGAAACATCTCCTGCCTTAGTTCCAAGTACCTACGTAGTAGGTGCTACTCAGGGAGTCGTAAAGCAACTCTTGATGTAGGTACCATAAAAAGGGGCAGTGAGATTAACTACAAATTCATAGATATCTTTGTTTTACGATCATATTCGCAGAATGGTAGTAAAGTTACTCTTAACTCCCCAGGTGCAAACTTCCTCCAGAATAAGATTTGTATTATAACCTCTACCTCTTCTGTAGACATTTCACATGATAATAATGTTACACAGATTTGGTGGGACGCATGTTTTTGTAACATAAAAATACATTCTTAATATTCTTCAACTTGGGATGGCGCAAGCTTGGCTTGACTTGTGATTGTGGCTGGCAAAGCGCTACCACGACTAAGATCATCATCATAATAATTTCAGCCGAAAGATGTCCACTGCTGGACATAGGTCTCCCCCAAGCACCTCCATTTCGACCGATTCTATGCTTCTCGCATCTAACGGGTTCCTGCGGCTTTCAGAAGGTCGTCGGATCACCTAACGACGACGACTAAGATACTTTTAGGGAACTCCTCTCGTTAGGTTTGGTTAATAGATCTTTATTCTTGAATTGATTGAATTGATAGCAAATAGCATCCAAAAAACCTGTAGTTAAAGGTATATATTAGACTTAGGTAATACGGGCTGGTGTCCGCAACTCCACGTCAATGCGCGTATTTTGCGTACATATATTAGACTTGCTATAACTATCAAATCCTCTCAATCAAAAATGAAAATCAGAATTATGCAAGACATTAACAAACAATATTTTATTTACGAATCAAATCAATCACATTTAAAACAGGAACGAACAACTAATGGTTAACTCCATACTCTTTACACAGCCGTGCAACATGATGTGCAGATACTGCAGCTCGACGTTGCAATGTCGCGACGTCATCCCCTGTCGCTGGTCGCACACTGAATGCCTGAAGCCTGCAGGTTCCCGCCATCATTCTACCTATCACCCTGCAAATTATTTTTTATTTATTTAACTTTTATAACCGCTTGAGCTGGACATAGTGGTATCTGTCAAACAGGAAGGAAATACCAGTTAGTCAAGTCATGATGTAAGGCAAACGAGTTAGTGACCACTGAACCTTACCGTCCGTATCCGACGTTGTCAATCAAACCCGAAAACGGTGATGCATTTTCGGGTCTGATTGTAACTAGAGTGCAACTAACTATGAAGAAACTTTAGCTGAGAGTTTCCTCATCGCCATTTTATGTAACTCGAACTAAGATTATGCTGAAACTACAAAATAAACTATCCAGTTACATTTATTTGTTTATCATTCTACGAAAAGCCAGGGCTCGGGATTAAGACCCGGATTACAGCATGGTCTACAAAGGGCGGTAACAATTCAATTATACCAACCCCTAGTTTACACAAGCGAAAGAATCGGAACAATCTAGTTTTGTGTTTACAAACAATCTGTTGTTCTACCTTACGGTAGAAGGGACTTTGAGTTCTGGTAGCAAGAAGTCCACCTCGTAGTAAACGACCTGCATGGCTGGGCCGTTGTCGTCTCGTATTACAAGGTTCTTGGCGCAAGATTCTCCAGATCTTACGCTAACGCATTTGGCTGAAAGAAATCAGCTCAAATAACATGTTACGTACACTCTACTTACATGCTAATAAAGCAACAGTTTTTACCATGTCAAGACATGGAAGAAGAATAATTTAACTAAGAGGTCATGAACTTCTGCCCAGCGTCAAGTTCTAGGTTCGATTCTTTTTCCATAAGGAATTATTATCTATACATATAGTCATAATCTAAATCGTGAACGTGTCTCCGTCCACCCTTCTCTTACATATTCAACAAGGCATAAAGCTTATCAAAAGAATAAAAAACAACATTATCATATCAATCAAACTCACCGACTATTTCGTAAAATACAAAAACGCCGATGTCCTGCAAAGCCTTGTGCCATTTAAGCACCTTCTCAACTGGACCGGAAAACGCCCGCGGACCGCTTTTGTGTAGCGCCTGAATGCGACCGTTTATTATTATAACATCGCCACATTTTGTAGATAAAGTGCGATCATACGCTATTTATGAGTGAAAGGGATTCTAGGTATAGTGGTTTTATCTTATATATTTTATACGATGGGTGGTAAAATAGTGATAGTAGGTATGTAGATTGTTTTTGAGTGATGGTACAAGAAGGCACTTTGGTTTTAAAAATATTAGGTCTGATATATAGAAGAATCACGGATGAAAGGATCGTCAATGAAATAAAAAAGTAATTTAAAAAAAATAAACTGACTTCAAAAAGAAATTATCTCAAAATTATTAAATTAAAGTTATTTACTTTAATTTCGGAAGTCGGAGTCTTGAGAACTGTATTTTAGTTTTAGTTTTTTGCCACCGACTTCCGAAATTAAAGTTAATTTCTTTTTGAAGTCGGTTTAATTTTTTTATTTTTTTTATTCGTAATTTTTAGTGTTAAGTTAAAACTGGAGTATTTGTTTGTAATAAGTAGGTAATAGTTTTGTTGTAAGTATTGCACTAGAATTTGACCAAGGTTTTGAGATTTTTCCCTTTGACACTACACCCGTAGCTCGTATCAATAAGCCAGGCCGTCACACTTAGGTACACGTAATTAGTCCATACCTTGAAAATTACTGAATCGATTTTGATGAAACTTGTACTGTTTCCTAAGTGAATGTAAGCCAATAAAAAAATGGTCGCGATCCGATCAATAGTTGCGGAGAAATGCGTGGACATACATACATATGTAGGTATGTCCACGCATTTAATTTTATAGATGTATGTACATCTATCAAATTTTGTATATTTGTCTGGAAGCCCTAATAGATTGTCATAAGTGAATATAATGCAGTTCCAATAATATTACATACATACGTGTCGAATTGATAACCTCCTTTTTTTTTAAGTGGGTATAAATATTGAAATTAGTAGTACCAAAATTGTATTACCTAAGCCAATTTACGAATTCCCAATAAAGCATTAACACTATCAATCTGTTACAATTCCTAAATACACCTATTTAATTAGGCATTAGCTAAATGGATTCATCGTAATCGGATTACTAACATTAGGGATCAATTAGCCGTGTTATGTATCGAAAACTCCCGATGAAAATGATGAAAGGTTTATGAAATACAAATGAACGTTATTTCAGGTTCAATCACCTTCAGTCTAGGAAATTATACTTGCAAGAAACAAAATGTAGCAAAGGCAGAAATGCCGACAATAATCTGGTAAGAAACCAAGGCAGGGCAGAGGAAATAGCGGACCCTACTTATCTCTTTGCTCTAAATTGAACGCCCTAAAGGGATGTTCGAGAAATCACTTTTTTCAAAGACAAAAGCACGGATATTGCATCGGCCGCGCGCACCGGCACACTTCCCGCAATGAACTTCACTGTGTTGACTTAGAGCAAATCAGTGGCAAGAACTGAACTTGTGATTGGCCTAAAGATAGAAAGGAAACTGATTAGTTTAGTACGTGTGATCAATCATCATCAAACGTTAGAATACGTAATCTCGATTGCAGCAAAAAGTTTTTTTAGAACTAAGAAACAAATCTCTATGTCCATCAGTGCACGACTTTTGGTTTACATGCCTAATGCTCGATAATGACATATCATGATATTATTAGATACCTAAGTAATTTCATTAATTTATTATATTATTTATAATTTTTTTTTATTTTTTTTACAAACTGTAAAAAATAACTTAGGGAAATGACATTATAACTTACTAGCAGCGGCAAGTTTCGATACCATGGGAATATCGGGATAAAAACTATTCTATGTCCTTTCCCGGGACTCAAACTATCTCTATATCTTTCACCTAAATCGGTTCAGCGGTTTAAGCGTGAAGAGGTAACAGACAGACAGACACACTTTAGTATGGATGGAGTACAAAAAATAATCTGCATCGCGATTCGCCACGAACCTCTATGAGAAGTGTAAAAAGTTCCCTATTACCACATTCTATAAAATTGCAAGGGCACTGTCCCCACTACGCGACCCTCTAGGCCACTGACTGCCACAGAGATGACAAAGGAGAAAAATGCCCCGCTCTTACTTTTATCACAAGCAATTTCTTTAAGTTTTCATTTTATGAGTCAACTCTGTATGGTTTTTGATAGAGGCTGCCTGTCAGACCGGCGGCGGTGTTTTGATGTAGGTTTACGTTGACGGCGGTTGCAGGTGTACCTAATTAAATTAATTGTGTGGATAATTCTAGTAGTAAGTAGTTGAGGAATGTGCTGCTTATTATGTAGAAATCTGCTGATTATTTTCTGTGCAATCTGTACCGAAGTGTTCAAACAAAAACCTAATCGTAATATTAAAACAGCAAACGTAATTTAGAAAACTAAAATATAGGTCTTATTTAAGTAGACAGCTAGTGTGAACATTCATTACTATTTTGTGAAGCAAAATTACTATATCTATACGTAGTCTGTAGTGCTGCAGAGCGAGAAAGTAAGAAATAATTTATTGCTGTAAGCAATTTTTTTATATACTTTATTGGATATCGCATTGCAATTTAATGTCCTTGCCAGGACCATGTGCGGATGATAAATTGGCTTGAATGAGGGAAGCGAACATTGTCCTATATCTTTTAAATCGCCGTTTAATTTATCTATAGTTGTTAAGGTTACACAACCGTGTGATAGGAGCTCAAACAAAATGGAGGTGCTCAAGTTTACGAGATTGATATTTGACTTTGATGAAATGAGGTGAGATATTTGGGTTACGGCTACCTCAACTACAGTAAAGTTATGTAATCCAACTGCTATATGAATTATAAATGCGAGATTAAATACAGGTTTGGGTACAATGGGTTATTATACTCTTGAGAAGGTACGCAGCGGTAATATAACAGAGTAGTAGTTAAAAGGGGACGGTAATAATATTATACCTACTCAAATATGACGTGTGAGAATTATGAAAATTAGTAGGCAAGATTACCCTTTCTTTGAGAAGTAACATTTGTTGTAGCAAAGTAAATATGGAGTTCGTAATCAGTTATTAAAACAAAAGAGGTTCTAGCATTTATACGTACTCCTATGTTGTGGGTACCGGGGAAATTGGCTCAAGAAAAGGGAGGTCTATGGCCTACCTAATACTGATAGTGGGAGAAAATCGGACTGTAGATGATGATGGTTATGATCACAGATCATATAAATACATAGATGATGATGTAGGTACTCTATGAGTAGATATGTGTAGGTACTTACCTTTAGCCTGTCCATCCTCGTCATAACTTGGTTCTGTGGCTCTTTCTTCGTTACTTCAATGTCCGTAGTTTTTTTAGGTGTCGCTAAAAATATGATTTATTTTATTATAATGATTAATTACGTACCTACACACGGCGCTGCTAAAGATGAAATCACACGTAAACATGAAACTGCCATGTGACCTAAAATTATACAGCAGAATATCGTACTGATGAACGCCGTGCAAACAGGGCGTTAGGCCTGACAAACCCAACTTGTCACCAAGATACAACACGATATAACAAAAATTCACAAGACTGGAATGTGTATTACGATTTTTAATGTAATTTCCTTCTTTTTCGGGAGAAAATCTTTTCGTTTACCTACATATTCATGTTTAAATTGATATGCAATTTTCCTTATTGGGTTCTACTGAATGCCAAAAGTGCAAAACCAACTAATGTGGAAAAAATTGGAAGGGACCTACATATTATTCAGTTGATGGAAATGCTCTTTCTTTTTTAGGATCTTCTGGACATTTTTATTAGACTTAAAATCACAAACTAACAAACAAAATCTGTCATAACGACCCAAACCCGGACATGTCCCGAACAAAGTGTGTACACGTCTTTAATTAAATCACGTTCTTACGGTGATATGGAGACTTTTTGAACTCGCAACCCATTGGGAGCGCAACTTGAAACGCGTATCCTGCCAAGTATCGCGAAGTTTCCCTTTACAACTTTACTTCTCTCGAAAATACAGAGTAATGAGCTTGTTAGACCGAGTTACGAGGCTTTAGCACAGGTCGGCCAAGAATACTTTTATGTTTGACAGCGCACAATTTGTGGGTGCTTACTTTATATGCATGTTTTGTTTGAAGTTGAGTGCTGTTGATCTGAGGACTCGTTCAATACGTCATGCTTTACAGGCTTTGGAGCCCATCTAGCTACTCAACAACATAAGTAAGGTGCTAAGCTATGTATAAGTGAAGTAGAGAATTCGTAATGGAATAGTTTAGGTATTGAGAACAAGATTATCCGGGCGTTCTGTAGTTTCTGCCTACCGCTATGTGTATGTAAAATTATCCTCGATAGAAAAAATTATATGAATTTAATTCATATTTAGGTTTCTATAGAAAGTTTCCCTAAAAATTTTGTCGTTGATCGTGAAGTATTTTGTTCAGTTAGACACCAAGAAGGTTAAAATGTTAGTCACTTATTAAATTATACATATATAGATAGTTCTTACCATTTATTGTTTTCTGCTGAACTGGTTCAATTTGCGGATATTGCTTGTGCTGGAAACTGAGTTTCGGAGTTGCTTCGACAGACATACTACTTTTGGGCGTTTCTTTGGGTGGTGCTTTTTATAAAACAAGAAATACACATGCTAAAATATACCGTTTTATCTTTCAAAATTAACACAGACTTTCACCCTGAATTGTACGTTTAGTGCAACTAACGACAGCTGCATAGCTGTCGTTAGTTGCACTAAGCGTACAAAGGGCCGCCTAGTAGACATCTACTAGGCGGCCCCTACATCTACATTAACACTTTCGCTGTCCACAAAGTAGACACAATAATTAAACCATCAACCTAAACCATATGTGGTTCATGGGACATGGAATGGGTTAAGTTTGCGCAATATGATTTAATCAGCCGTTGCACTCAAACGATCCATTATTTTCACGCAATTATATTGACGGTCCATACCTAAGCTTCAATGTTTGCGCGTGAGCAAGACCTGCGCAATACTTATCCTACATGATAAAAATTTAACTAGCTCAAACTTTTGTTCAATCATCGCGGAATCTTCAATATTAACCCTATACCTTCAAAAACATTGTGCATTTCGTGATATTAAGCAATAATTATAATTGATCGTTGAGGACCCGCCGAACAATGGAGCCTATCATTTAAGAGCCATCCTTGCGAGTTTGGTATTAGCTGAACTCTACACTGAACCAACGGATTGTCAACCACTAGTATAAATTAATGAGTCTTCATTCAATTAATCTTTCTCGAAAGGAAGACAGCCCTGCCCAGTTCGAGATTCTTCTAAGAATTCATGAACTCACCACTATTAATACTCGTTAAGACTTGAGGAGTATAACTTTTAGCTTTATTCCTATCAGCTCCTCCGAAGTTGGAGTTTTGGTAATTAGTTCCAAATTCGTTGTTTAAAAGTGGTGCAGTATTGGGTTCTCTTTGCATCTGTTGGCCTGGAAAGTTTAAAATATTTCGATTGAAGATAATTAGGTAGGTACAGTGCGTGCCACGTAAGAAGAGACTTGACCCCGCCTCCTCCGCCTCTTTTCGCCGCCCCTATGACGTCCGGTCCCGTCCCGCACTCAGACCTCATACCGCTAAAGATACCTAAAATGTTCTGCGCATGTCAGACCACGTGGTGTGTCAAGTCTCTTATTACGTGGCACGCACTGTACTCTGTTATTTTTGAAGACTGAGTAGCTTCAGCATCCTAATTGTGCAACACATTTTCAATCACAATCTGAATGATTTTGAAGGATATTGCTAATCCATAGCTTTATCATCATTATTATCATCATTTCAGCAGGAAGACGTCCACTGCTGGACATAGGATTCCCCCAAGCACCTCCACTTCGACCGCTTCTGTGCTTCTCGCATCCAACGGGTTCCTGCGGCCTTCACAAGGTCGTCGGACCACCTTGTGGGAGGCCTTCCAACGCTACGTCTTCCAGTACGCGGTCGCACTCCAGAACCTTTATAATTATGTTCGAAAAATATGTCTGCTCAACAATGTAAAACGCAATTAATGTTGTTGAACTGTCAAAATGAAAGCCATTCCTACGGTTAGTGTGTTACGCAATTACTCCACAGTTTCAGTTAAATGATTACGATACAGAGGAACTCGTTTATTCTAAGAATTAAGGCTCCTTCAAACAGGCACGATTCGCGTCGCGCGTCGCGCCTGTCTGCAGGACTCTTTAACGACTAAAATAGTTAACTTTTCATTTCCTTGACAGATGTTTTCTAAGTATACTAACCCACAAACGAACCCCAACGGACCCGTTTAACTCCACAGCAACACACTCACACAAACACTCCTCACAATCAACTCCCATTCAATAAATCATGTTATCATCAAATATTTTTGTGAAACGTGCCAATCCCACTAAAATACATTGTCCTCCAAAATACAGGATTTTCCTAGTTTGAGGGTCTTACTCATCTGTAGGTAATAGATAGCCATACCTATCCCTTATTGCAACAAAACTGATGTTACCTAGGCTAAGTTTTTTTGGTAAATACATGGTTACAACTTACTTAAAAGCCTTGCTTTACATTGCCATTACAGCCCCATTCAAACTTTATAGCGACTCTAAAATGCGCTTGTCACTGCGCAGTACCTCGCCCCTCACCCCGCAGACAGGTGAATTTATTACTGCGCAGTACCTCGCCCCTCAACCCCGCTGACAGGTGAATTTGTTACTGCGAAGTACCTCGCCCCTCACCCAGCTGACAGGTGAATTTGTTACTGCGCAGTACCTCGCCCCTCACCCCCGCTGACCGGTGAATTTGTTGCTGCGCAGCGACTTGCCTCAGGTTCCGAGCCGCCATAAAGTTTGAATCGGGCTGTACAAGGCAGTCTCAAAAATGAATAATACTCGTACAAGGTAAATAAGAAATGAGCAGAAACTCTATTAGCACATCTTAAATCGGTTGATTCTCCTGAGATGTCGAGTTACGATGAAATCTGGCTGTTCTTGATCATCAGAACCCCATTAGCTGGTTGATACTTAAATAATTCAAAATAATTGTGACTTGTTAAAGACGAATATCGTGGGCTTTTTTTTTACTTCTATCAAGGTCAAGGCTAAATAATCTTGTTTAAGGGACTACATGACCTAAAGCGCGGTCACTGTCGGACACAGCATAGAAAAGAAAGTCAAGCGCGATGACACAACGCTGGTAATTTATTGCAAAATCTGAAGCAATTATCTATTTATAAAAAATATATTGTTTGGACTCAAAAATTTAAACACTAGTGTGCTTCATTATAATTTGACAAAAAATCTGAATGCCTGTAGGTATGTATATTAGTATGGTTTTTGTTGTAAAAAGAAAGTTTTTAGAGGTATCTTCATGATTTTTTTCTATCGTATCAAATTAGTTGTATTATGTTTTCAACACACTATCTAACTAGCATTAGAGCATATTTATATCCTGAAGAATATTATTAATTTTTCTGATTTTGTTTACTGAGTAGTCGATCATATACTTTTAGGCATTATAAAACTTGCGTTTTTTGCATTTAGGTCTTGTAATCCCCTTAAGTAAACTCCATTTAGATGTCTGTGATAAATATTCATGACGCTTATCATCTGAAATAGGTACAGTACTCGTAAGTACCTGTTGAGGTCTTCGTAATGTACAAGTTGCGTGTCAAGTAGCTCTCAATATTATGCATAATAAATCTGAAAAATATCCTAACACAATGGTTCTCTATCTAAAAATATCTTATCATTCACATTATGGTACGCTCAGTTTCTCGCTTTTGTCTTGATATTTCCTGAATACTTAGTTACAGGGCGTGCCGTGCCACGTAAGAAGAGACTTGACACATCACGTGGTCTGACATGCGCAGAACACGATTTTAGGTATCTTTAGCGGTATGAAGTCTGAGTGCGGGACGGGACCGGACGTCATAGGGGCGGCGGAAAGAGGCGGGGGAGGCGGGGTCAAGTCTCATCTTACGTGGCACGCACTGTACCTGACTATCCATCATTATCTAAACTGTTGTGTGTTTCCTACCTAAACTGTGAATAAATTATTATCAGAATGCAATGTAAAGGATCCTTCAAACAGTCGCGACACGCGATAAAAACGCGCGCGACACAAAGGCACCGAAATTCGCGCAACGAGCGGCGCGCGCAATTTCCAAGTTCACTACTGCACCGCGACCGGTACGAGTCTTAGCACTTTTTGCAAACCCGTTGTTTTAATGCTAAAAGTCGTAGCTCTAGTGGGAGCGAAAAAACAGGTTTGGCTCTGAATATAATATAATAGAATAGATTACTCTTTGTTATGTACAGACGCCAGCACATCGAGCTACCCGAAACTGTCAAATTTTCCCAATCAACTTTGAACCTTTTGCATTTGCAATAAAGTTGAAAATTTATTAAAGAAATTTGACAGATCGTTGTAGCTTGATGTGCTGGCGTCTGTAGGTACCTACACCATACAAATTAATTGGTTTCCATTCATCTGAATTTAATTTAATATATTACAACATGTCAAGCCGTGTTTAGCCCACGAAAGACTCCATAAACATAATTTATTATTATAACCCATACTTAGGTATCACTACAAATGGAAACAGCAAGTAGCTACTGCATTGAATTATGATTAGAAAACTTACCCGTTACTATAAATTGAGCGCTGTTGTCAGTGTAGTTGGCTAAATACCTGGGATCGATTCCCGTCCTCATTTGAGTTTGACCTGGTAACATCTGAAAGATAAACGAACCTCCATTAGTTGGTAGGTACACTCAGCCTCAAGTGCGCAAGCGCAAAGTGTAGGTAACCTTGAATTCGGCATAATTATGATTCTAGACCCCTAGTGTAGAAATTAGGTATAAGTAACTACGTCTGTTATAAAAAATATCTCGGTATTAGTTGTTCGAATTTTGACCGAGTGTAGGTAGGTATTGCACTTTTCTATGAAAAACTGCAGTGCGATTCTGTAACTATCTCACCGTGAAAACTTAGGTGAAGTGAACGTGGAGTGAGCTGTCAATAGATAGTGTCAATTCCTAGCAACAACAAACTCACTTCACCTAAGTTTTCACGGTGAGATTTTTACAGAATCGATCGGCTGATAGTTCTGCAGCCAGCGACACGTCTTCCACGTAACTTATTTCATAGGAATACCTACATAGAAACCACTAGTGTCGCGGCGACATATCGCCTGCTGCTGTCGTCTGCAGTCGGCTACGAACTTGTACCTTTATTCGCCGTGTAGGCACGGTCGTCAGTGTTGTGTATGGATTACTATGGAAGCCCGTTAACAGACACGTTTGAACTACGGTTTATACGCTGTAGGTACCTACCGTAAAGAAATTGTGCCTTAAAGAAAAAGGGCCTAACTCTCCCACTCACATTCAACTGTTACCAGCCATCCAAATAATAAATCATTAAAATCATAGCAACTGATACTAAAGTCTACTTACATTTTGACCAAAAACGGGCGCATTCATTTGAGCAACTTCCACATTGTAACTTGAGTTAGGAACACTTTGCATGTTCGAAAATTGTGTATAAGGTCCGCTGCTATAATAAACGTTCTCAGAAGGACTGAAAACCAAGAAATAATATATTTTTTGAAATCCCAGATTGAAAACATATTAGTAATTAGGTAGGTACCTATATCTCGCTTATACACTCATGAATGTTAGTCGTAGCAACAGAAGTTTAGGCTTGGTTTAAGTACCGTATACCTAGCTACCGTAATTATTATTAGGTATGCAAGACCACGAAAACACTTTTCTGATTTAAGATAATACCTACTACTTACTTAGACTATAGCTTATTTTTGATACTTATTTTAAAAATATTACCCGTCACGATCTTTTAATCTAAGTAGGTAGGTACCTATCTATTTATCCATGGTCCCAATAAAATGACAAGTTACCTTTCTTCTTTTTAAGCGACTTCAAATGATGTTAAACCTAAAATCCAATAAAGTAACTGCAGCTAACTTCTGGTTAAAATGCGAAATGACTTTACTTACATCATACTATTTCTCCCTGCATTCATTGAGAACGCCATCATTTGATTTCCCTGCGGATAGTCTGAAAAATATGTTTTATTTGTTTGGACTACCTTGTGACACGAGGTACGGAAAAACCGATCAAATTTTAATCCTTACCTGCCCCGACCCTAGGTTCTCTGACAACGTATCTATCCATGTTTTTTATTATGTAAAGATGAATAAATTTTTATTTTTACTTTCGGAAAAACTGAAAAGTTTGGTTTGGCGCCAATTTTTTCAAAGTTCTTATTTTGTTTTTTTATTGTCTCATTCTGCCTATCCCACTTGTTAGTTATTATTTAAAATCGTAACATTTTTTTAATTATTACCTATAAAAATGTAAGATTTTATATTATTATTGTCAAACTTAATTCAAATAATTCTAGGATTTATTAATAAATAATTATAACAACCTATACTTTACTGGACACTTTTCCTAAAAAAAAATTTAGCGGCCACTAATGAGCAGAAGAAGAAAAAAAATGTTTTCTTTTTCAATGATTTTATGGCTTTTTACAATATTTTTTTGCGAATTTTGTGCCAGTGAAGATAGTGGTTAAAATTTTTTTTCATGTAATTAGATACTGGTGCACATAAATCATTCAGTGTAAAAAACCTATTAATGATTATGCTGCTCCCATTTTTTATGATTAAGCTGATGCCATTTAATTTTATTTAATATCAATTCATTAGTAAATTAGAGATAGCTAACATCGTAAACATTGAAAAGTGTCATTGTGACGTTTGTTTATTTTGACATTAACTCTGACATTTCTTTCCTTCACAATTTTCGTGTTTTCGTAAATAATTTTATGATTTTATTCAAACCTGAATGAATCACTATACTTTTTGCACATAACTTTCAATATTTACTTTTATAAAATGGAGCTTCAAGATACTTATTATAATAAGTCAGAATACGTAGAGACTGTAAGTGGCGTTTTTAGACACAAAAACATCGTTGTGGAACTGGAACATGACATGCATTACAACTGGTTTTAATAATATTGTTACAGGCATCGGGTAATAAAGTAAGCAGACAAACAGTGCTATGTGGATCTCAAAATATTGTTCTACACGGAAAAGTGATAGTCCAAAGCGATGCTATAATCAGAGGAGACTTGGCAAATGTGAAGACTGGAAGATTTTGTATTATAAGCAAAGGCTCTGTTATACGGCCTCCTTTTAAGAAATTCAGTAAAGGGTAAGTGATAGCCTTTAATACAAGTTGTAAATAGTGTGTTGGTAATCAGTAGACTCATTTTATTTTCTTTTTCCAGTCACATTTACTTGATTTACAACAGAGTTAAATTTACATGATAGTTAGCGATCCGCCCCTGCTTCGCACAGCTTATAATTATGACGTGACAATTTGACAAATCAACAAGACCTCTTTATTAAATATATAGTTCTGGAAAAAAATCTTTAAATGGCCGTGAAAACTGCATCAAAATCCATTGCATCGTTTAGAAGAATAACATGGTCACATAGACGGACACAAAAAGCAGCTTTAATTTATAACATGTATAGAGTCAACATTGGACTTGTGCCTAACTGATTGAACGGAAAAGGCACAGCACAAAGAAAAGAAGAAATATATGGGGGACCTATGCCCAACAGTGGGACAATATAGGTTAACAGAAAAAAAATAGAGTTAACATGCTCTATGAAAGAAACTCGGACTAACTATAATATATAGTATGCAAAATACGTGCATTGACGTGGAGTTGTGGACACCAGCCCGTATTAGCTATTATCTAACCACATTATATATTTTTTCCAGTGTTGCCTTCTTCCCGTTGCAAATGGGTGACCATGTGTTTGTTGGTGAAAACACAGTTGTGAACGCTGCTGTTGTGGGCTCTTATGTTTACATTGGGAAGAATGTTGTTATTGTAAGTTACAATACTTTCTTTTTTTTTAAAACTTACACATATAGTATAGTGCCATAAACTTATTTGACCTGGTGACTTAAAGTTGAACTAAAAAACTAAAATGAAAATTGACATGGTGTGTCATGAACTGCAATGCCATCACTGAGCCAAATGAGAGTGTAGGACTGAAGCTCTGGATTGTCAATCAACGTTTGATATAATTATGTTGGTAATAATAGTAGATTGGTGCATTGAGCGCAAAGTGAGTTATTAATGCACAAGAGCTATGTTGCACAAGTGCATTAATTACTCACTTTAGCAAAGTGCGTAATCTACTTTTCTTTCAACTACCAATCTACCTACCATGATAAAATATACCTACTCAAAATAAAAACTAAAGTTAATGAAAACAAAGTTTTCCTAAGCTTTTAAGTATTTATCCCGCGACTTTTGCGGCAAAAGGTTATTAACAATTTAATTTACAGCTGTTTTAATACTTTCTGGAGTTGCATTCATTTCATTTTTTCCATTTTTAAAATCTTTTCTTGCTAAATATGAAGTACCTATCAAAGTTTTACAATGGTACAAAATGCACTGCATTTGTTTTTTTTTCTCTGAGTCGGTTTTATTCAGCCGGTTTTTATTTTTAGCTAGTCTCTTTTTGATCTAATGCATACATTTTATATTAAACTTAATGGGAGACATTAAACCTCTGTGGCAAATTTATATCTAAATAAAAAATAAAAAGCAGTGCATCCATGAAAAGCTGTGCAACAATGAGATTTCATACAACATTTCTGCACTGTTTTGGCTCTAAGCAAAAAATACGTCCTTTGTGATCGCTTTTGTAGTGATTAATGATAACATTACTACATGGTTGAAAAAAAAATCATTAAGTATTTACCTATTTAATAAAAAACATCAACACCATAATTATTTATGGTCTTTGCCTAGCAGTGGGATGATGCTGGCTAACAGTAACAGTAGCAAAATTATACAGAGTGGCAGGGACATCAACAGGCAAACTATAACCATACAACTCCCTAGAGTAGAATTTTTCACTGGTTATAAAAAAAAATCGGCTATTTCATAGAGCAGCGCAATGCCTATGCAGTCAAAATATATAGAAAAGCTATTTTTTTTAATAGGCAATATTAACGTAGGAGGTTCAGAATCATGTACTGACTCCATGGTAGTTGGTTGCGCATTTATGTCCCTGCCATCCTGTATATTAAACATTTGTTTAAAATAGTATTTTGGAAGTAGTGCTCGCCTCGCTACTCTCTCGGCGCGCACGCGCATGATCACAGCCCTAACCTAACCTAATCCATTTGGTCGGGGTGCTCTGGCTTAGTTACTGCGACCAATTCGTCTCGCGCGTGATTGGTTGCGGTTCGAACCTAAATTATAATTGAACATTATTCAGGCCGTTAGTTGAACGGCCGCCGTTTAGTTAAAAGGCTAGGCGGTTAACTAAACGGCTAATTTAACCAGTTGGCTGCAACATATACATAAATTATTGGTGTACCTACATAACATTTAAAGAGAAAGGCATTGGACAGAAGCAGCTAATAAACTAGATGAAAAATTTAAAGAAAGTTAATTAACTTCAGTAAAATAAAATAGGATACAAATTTATTACTGAAGGCCATTATCATTCTTTATGTAGATGCACAACCCTATTTCTTCATCCAAATACTATTACTAATTTTTAAATTTTTGTGTTAAATTCCAGGGACGGAGATGTGTGCTAAAAGACTGCTGCATGATAGAGGACAATTCTGTGCTTCCTGCGGAGACAGTTGTACCTTCATTTGCAAGATACTCCGGCAGCCCAGCGCGACTCATCACCACATTACCTGAAGCAATGCCAGATCTCATGACAGAATTCACAAAGAGTTATTATCAGCATTTCTTACCAACTACTGTACAATAATTATTGTAATAAGTAGTCGCCGGCACGTAATTTGGCAAGAGTCGTTAGTCGTTCCTCCCCTTTCTTTAGCTTGCTTCTAAACAGACATGTTTAAAAATAAATTTCGGCACTAATAGAATAATGACATAACAGTGCCCATTTTTTTTTTCACTAAGGGCTGATTTTTCAGTAGTCTGATAACTTATAACTGAGGTATATTTTATTGCAGTTTGACAGTTTTTGTATAGAAAATACCTACTTATGTCAAAATAAAAAATATCTATGTCATTTATTATTCTTCATAACTGAGTATTGAAAAATCAGCCCTTAGGGCTAATTTTAACAAAATCATATCTTGTATCCATGGAATAAAATTGATGTCTGACAGTTCTAGTTTTGAAAAACTGTCAAAAATTCAAAAGTTATTCTCAGAATAAAACTTTTTCTATGTATAAAAGTTTGGTGGAATTAAGCCTAAGTGAATTTGCGCGTATTTACTCTGACTACGTCAAAGCCTTGCCATAAGTTACGTGCTGCCGACTGTATATTATGTTATAGAAAGCAACTAATTTATTTTATTTCTGCATTGTTAAAATATTATAATATACTTAACAGCAAAGCTTATCAACTAATATAGGAATATATTTTTAAGGCTTTAATAAAAGCATTTTCCAAGACTTATTTGTGCTCTTATTTATTAGAATCCCTTGTTTTGCACGGGTCCAATTAAGAAATGTGGCGACGTGTCAAACCTTTCTTTTTTCTCTACCGAATCGGTTTTTTGCAGGATTCGGTTTAGTGGCAACACTATTTCAATGAAAGAGTTCACACATGCATTCAGTTTCAAGACACGGCAAAAAAACCGAATCTTGCTGAAGTTGACATCCGATTTTGCGACTACAAACCGATCCGGCCGTACCTACTGCAAAATGTAAGATCCGGTGCAGTGGTATAGCGCATTCAATACATATGCGTTCATACGATACACGCAGGGGTAGATTCGGTTATTTGCCAGATCTTGAAACCGAATACGAATGTGGATTTCTTAACTGCTGCATTAGAGTTGTAAAGGCACCAACAGTTGATCGTCTTTGTACTATTGGGTTTAACCACAATCTTTTTCCACGACGCTGACGGCGATAATACCAGTATATTATAGCAAGACTGTTCACGTCCATCGCTTCCAAATCAACGTGAGGAACTGTGCGCGGTCTTGCTCAAAAAAAGCCGGATGGTGTGTTCACACGGGATCTCGATACGAGGCCGTCGGATACGGCAATGCAAGATGTGCTGTGTGAATAGGTACAACATTCGGTTTTTCCAGATCCGATGAAAATAAGATTCGGCAAAACGTAGCTCCGTGTGAACGTACCGTTACGATGCAAAGTTAGCAGACAGGTACCCACCACCTGTCTGCTAACTTTGCATCGTAACGGTAAAATCGATTATGCAATTTAGAAGATCTTAGCAGACACTGATAGACTTGAAAAGTGATTTTGTTTCTTTATTACCTAAAAAAAACATTTTCCAAACACTAACACAGTTGCCATAAAACTATAAGGCTTTTGACCACTTACCTCTATTAAACAAAACAGGTTTCCTTACGATATTTATTTTCTTCGCATAGCTTAATCAGCCTACAATGTTTCCACTGCTGGGACACAAACCCGGCTCCTCTCTGTGAGAGGGAGTTGACCATAACCCACTATACGGGCCCAGTGCGGGTGTTGGATGATGTCATATTAATAAGTCTTCGATTTTTTTGTATCTAGGATATGCCGGTTTCCTCACGATGTTTTCCTTTACCGTTTTGAGAGCAGTGGTGATGAAATTAAATACGCAAAATAAAGTCCCTGTCTGGGTTCGAACTCACGACCTACAACTCCTCAGTCGGGGCCGAAACCACTGCTCCTTTTATTTGGTTATTTGGCATTTAAATAACCAGGATTTCAATGTTAAGCAGCAGTTTGATAAAATGTCCGAAATAATAATTTATTTTATTTTCCGTATCCGAATATCCGAAATAATAAGCATTCCATTTCATGTCATCCTTGACCTTTTCTATTTTTCTTTGCATTCACTAAACTGTAGAACGGAACGCAAGTACAGTTTGATGACAAGACGCGAGTGTATTTTGTTTTCCAACAAGAACACTGTGTTTAATCTGTGAGCCGTATTTCAATAGCTGCAAAGACCAATTTCCTGCTATCGAACACAGAGAGTAAACGCAACTTTCATGTTGAGTAACTTGAAAATATTCCTGATTGCCGTCGTCGAACCCTTGATCCATTTCGTTTTATTTTCAATTAAAATCTTTTAAATAGTGACTTTTGAGTTAAAATAGTTATTATAGATGTTGTGAAACAAAATAAGTGAAACATTTTTAGTATGGAATATCATTATTCCGATCTTTGTATGCCGACGGATCATCTGTTAACTGGTGAGTATTCGTTTTTCAATGGTATTCATTATAATACAAGGTATTTGTCGTATTATTGGATTAAATTGGTTACTTTGGCCTTCAGGCATCTCTTGAGTGGAACATCGGTTATAAGTTTCTCTGTTTTATTTCCTTTTCGGATCAGTAAACAACAGTATTTTAGCCTCAGTTAAAATGTTATTTTCTGAATGTTACATTTAAAATTACTGTTTACAAATTCGTTGTTTTGTCGGCACTGTTCCCTTGTTGTTTTTTTTAATCAGTTGGGCTAATATTTGTTTCAACAGCTTATGCTAGGTTGTTTTTGAGACAAGTTTTTACAGCAAGTTACTAAGTACAAGAACAAAAGTGATATGTAGTGGTAGCTTTATATTTAAAAAAATGATAATGTGACCGCTAAGCTCTTCAAGCCAACATTCTATTTTTTATCAGCCCTCATAGTGATAGATTTATCACCAATTGTTAAATAAAAAGTTTTCTCATGTAAGTATATTTCTTGGTAAGTACATATTAATAAAAATATTAATACTGTAGACTTAGACTTTTTTGTAACATTGTATGGTTTGTGGCACAACACATAAGTAAACAAGAGATTTTAACCAGACTTCTGATAGCTGAAATAAGCTGCATAAATTAGAAATAATTACTTCTAGATTATTTATTTAAAATTCTTACCTACTTCCTACTTTGAGTTCCTATTTTAAATCCTTAATAAATAAAGTAGAAGTAAAAACTTCTAAGTAGGTACTTTTGAAAATTAATAAGAAGAATTACTAATCCATTCTTATATTATAAATGCAAAAGGGTGTCTGTCTGTCTGTTACCTCTTCACGCTTAAACCACTGAACCAGTTTAGATGAAATTTGGCATAGATATAGTTTGAGTCCCAGGAAAGGACATAGGATAGTTGTTATCCTGATATTCCCATGGGATCGACACTTATGCGGGTAAAACCGCGGGGTGCTGCCAGTTACAAATATTGGTTAGGCCATTTCAATTGCAGCAAAATAAAAAAATAAAAATAATAATAAATATCTTTATTTCCAAAAAATAACCGGTATTGTTTTTCTATCATCAAAGTATCAAAAAAGTAAATAAATCATGTGATCCGTTTTCTGTTATTAATTTCATCAGTACTAACTAGTTTTCTGATAATTTATTGTTTTCCAGTATACATAATCATTGACTTTAGTGGTCACTGGTAAATAATTAGGATGCAATAAAAGTTATTTACTCAGAATGTTCAGTGGTAGGTAGTGACTTCAGTAGTACCTACTGTGCACCAATTAGGTATTTTAATAAATATTAGAAATATTAAAATGAATAAGATGTTTTTTTCACTTCCATTGCTTATTGACATAAAATGAAGTCGCAACAATTCATCTGGATCTTAGATTACCTTATCATTGCTGCAAAAATAATGTAAGCTTCATAAAAAAACATTCAAGCTCACAGATATTATGTAAAATCCATACTAATATTATGAATGCGAAAGTGTCTGTCTGTCTGTAGGTAACAGACAGACAGACACACTTTAACTTCACACTTTAACTCCTGAACCGATTTAGTTGAAAATTGGTATAGAGGTAGTTTGAAATTGAGTCCTGGGAAAGGACATAGAATAGTTTTTATCCCAATATTCCCACAGTATCGACACTTATGCAGGTAAAACCGCGGGGCGCTGCTAGTAAGGAAATAAATATTCAAAGAGGCTCATCATCATCCACAGCCCGACTTTTCCACTGCTGAGAATAGGCCTCTCTTTTCATGTGCCAATCTCCACGCTTCTGTGCCAGCCTCATCAAAGAGGCTAAGAGATGATAATAATAATATCCTGACTAGCTACTACGAACTTTATATATTATACAAACTTTACTATTTGACTTCTCTTTCTTCTCTTCGGGAACTCTTTCCCATTGAGGCAAAGTTTGTATAATACATTAATCAAATCACAACTCTCAGGTCCATACAACACAGAATATGCTCCGCAATACTTGGTGCCGAAACAATCAGCGGAGTATGAGGTGCGGGCCAGTGTGCTGGTGGACGGCGGCGACAGGTTTGGGGTGTCTGCGGTGGTGTTCGACAAGTATGAAGAGCTGATATGGATGGGGAATCAAGGAGTAAGTGGATATATTATCAAAACATTCAATCAGTAGCATAGATCTATCATGGCCAAGAAATAACAGCCGCACGGGTTGATAGATCAGATTAAGCTACGCTTGCTGCGTAGCGCGCGTATCGGTCCGTGGATGAGTGACCATCTTTCCAAACCGAGGTCCCTCCGTGCCTCGAAAAGCACATTAAGCCATTGTTCCAGGACATTCTTGGATCTTTGATAGTCGTTACGGGTCTTCAGAAGCCCAAAAGTCTGACAACCAATTTTACCAAGGGGTATCATGTTACCCCTGTGGAGGTCAGATAGGTGGTCGCTCCATGTAAAATACTGGTATTCAGCAGCATCTGGTTAGACTGGAAGCCGACCCCAACATAGTTGATTTGCACATTAATTGTGTGTTGCAGCTAATGATGAATGATGTTTAGTAAAAACAAGCTGAATCTACAAGATAGGAAATCAAGCATTCATTTTGCATAAAGATGAGGTTTGTGTTTATTTCTTCAGATGAAACTTCTAACAAAAAATATAGGAAAACGAATGTTCTACTTTCAGATTTCAATGTTACCATTTCTTTAATAAAAAAAATGTTTGGAAAATATATTTTATGTGTAAGTATTTAATTTCGCATATTATTTCTAGGGTCATGTAACATCCTACTATGGTCCAGGAATGCAAAAGTACACATCATTCCAAGTGCATGAATCCGAAGAAGTGAGGGATATCCTGACTGTTGAACAAGGCATTTTTGCACTGACCAAAACGTCTCTGCGCCATCAAATACGCCGAGGGATTCCGAAACGTACTTTCAAGTAAGTAATGTATCATCATCATCACCATTTCAGCTGAAAGACGTCCACTGCTGGACATAGGCCTCCCCCAAGCACTGCCACTTGGACCGGTAGTGCTTCTCGCATCCAGCGGATGTATGAAAGTAATGTATGCCACAAGAATGATGTTGGCTTGGTGGTCCTAACCAGTGCAAGATGTAAAAAGTTTTTTTTTGCCTTATTCTAAGCTGGTCCCTATCCCCAACCAGCATTATGTTGTGGGTTGGGACTTTTCATTCCATCTTATTTTTTTTGTTTAGTCTGAAAATTAGGCTCTCCCAAAGTGACAATATCATGTTTGGTATTTTGTTTCATGTTTAGCCGACATTCGTAAAAGACAGATTTGTGCGGAATTATAGTTATATAGTTAGAATTATAGTTTCCAAGATGTAGTCACAAAAAATTCAAAGAGTACTTATGCTTAGATTTGGTGATGTTGAGAGAATGAAAGAAAGGCGACTAACATTCTTATGTTAGTCGCCTTTCATTAATTCTCTCATATTTACAAGGCAGATGTGAGTGGAAACACCGGGAAGGGATGCCCTAGGAGGACATATAGTGACCTTGTTGGCAACTAGCTTCTGCCCGCGACTTCGTTCGCGGAAATTGCTTGTTCCCCGGTCCACTCCGTCGCATCGCATCGCCTGCCCACGCTATTACTTTATCTTCGCTTAGAGTTGTTTCAGACTTTTTTTTTGCTCGGCTAGATAGATTACATGTACATGTATGTAGTTATTGTTTTTAGAGCCAGTCGCAAAATAGTTGAAGACTCATTCCAAGAAACACAAAACCATGCTCAATAATCTTATTCTTTTTAGATCAGCCAATATGACAGACATGCAGTGTATCTTCCAAGTGAGTGCTAACAAGCTGATGATGGGAGGACATCAAAACAAGCTGATTGACCTGGACCTCAACAAAATGGCTGAGATGGCTATTGTGAGTATTTTTAGCACACTAGCCGATCTGAAATAAATAAGTTGTTGCTTTGAATTTGCAAGTTTTGACATCTATATAAATCTCCCCTGTGCAGGGTGGAAAACCTTTAAGTATGTGGTGTGTGTGTGTGTGTAGATAGATCTAGGCGAATGCACACTCCGTCATTAATGTAAAAGTGGAGACAAGAACTTTGGAATGGCTGTGAACAGAAAATACATAGAGTAAATGAAAACTGAAAAGATTAGTGACTCCTATTATCTATATTGAGCTACTAGCTTTTGCCCGCGGCTTCGCCCGCGTGGACGGCGGAAAATCTCCCACGGGAACGTACTACCGGGTTTAAAAGTATCCAGCAGTGCGATTCTGTAACCATCTCACCGTGAAAACTTAGGTGAAGTGAGCGTGGAGTGAGCTGTCAATAGTGTCAATTCCTAGCAAAAACAAACTCACTTCACCAAATTTTTCACGGTGAGATTTTTACAGAATCGACCGGCTGGTTTTAAACTGTGTGCCAAATTTCAGCCAAATCCGTTCGGCCGTTTCTGCGCCAATCCGGAACATTCATCAAGACAAACAATCGGACAAAAATCTTCGTTACTTTTTCATTACATGTATTTATAGATTCGCCCACATACTTACTCTTATTTTTTGTCCACTTATACCCTGGTTAACCATACTTTACTTCCAAATACATGCAAAATAAAGGCACCGTCACCGGCAGGAACGAAGTTCAAAATGAAAATCCAGATGGCGGCTGCAAAAATTTTGCTGGCACCATCTTGGATTCAGCACCCTCGAAAACCATAAAAACGACACACATGACGAAAAATTTTCTAATTTTTGCAGCCGCCATCTTGATCTTTATTTTGACATCAATATCGGCTTCAGCACCCTCGAAAAACCAGAAAACTATCTCTATCTCTCTCTGACTATTATAAATGTAATAAAAAGTCGCATGGAGGGGTCATAACGCTTTTTCGTTACGTGACGATTTCTCCAAGTGTACTCTTACCACAAGCTCCGTTAAAGAACTTCGTTCCAAAAATCTTTTATTTTCCAGCCTATACAAGAAGAAGGTTGCGCCGTCCTCCGCAGCGGCGGCGGTTCTTTAGTCGCATGCGGCAGTGCGAACGGTATGGTCGCGTTACGAGACATACGGGCACCCAGCATAGCTAACCATACCTTCAGGGCTCATTCCGCTTGTCTCTCAGACTTGGACATGCAAGGGGACCTGCTTATCACTTGTGGATTTACGCAGTCGTATGTATTTTATCTATTATATTGTTATTATGAACGTGATTAAACGCGTCCTTTTAAGTTTGGTGCAATGCAATGATACTTTTGTCACGTCTAAGTCTTTGGTGGACGTGTCTAACTAGTTGTAATAGTGCAAAAGATGCCGAACAGCTTATAGCGCTCTGATATCGAAAATTAATCCATATTTTACTAATGAAAGACTCAGAAAACCTACCTAGAACTAAAGTTACATTTGTATATAGTATCTTTATATGTTATAAAATAATTAGCGTCCCGGCCCTGCTTCACACCGTTTTTACGACTTGACAAAGAAGCAAGATTTCTTTCTTGTAATAAGTTCTCTAAATGGTGAAAATTACATTAAAATCCATTGCATAATTTAGAAAAACAACGCGATCACACAGGCAGACACGAAAAGCGTCTTTTCATTTATAATAATGTATAGACAACGAGAGGAGGCCTGTGTCCCAGCAGTGGGAACATTATAGGCTGATGATGATGATGATGATGATAGATAAAGAAGTCGCCTTACGCGTACCCAAAAGGCTACATGAGATCATGTGGGTTCTGAAGGAATTTCCTAATCCATAGCTTCAGAGGTTCGAAAAATTTGTCAGTTCAACAACGTAAATAACGCAATGAATGCTGTTGAACTGTCAAAATTAAAGTCGTTGCCATTTTTAGTGTGTTACGCAATTACCCCGCTAGTTTCCGAAAGTCTATTTTAATAAAGCTGTCTTTATCACTTGTTTTCAATCATTCTCAATGACTACCTAGTGTTTTAATGTAGCTTAATAATATACAAGGTGTAATGTTAAATGCGCAAAACCTCTTAAGGGGTTATTGTACTCATCATTATGAACAACTTTTATTATGGTAACCAAGCTGAAATCGCAAAAAAAAAAACAATTGTTCCCTAATTTTATGCTCGCATAACTCGTCAATATGTACAGACGCCAGCACATCAAGCTACTACAATCTGTCAAATTTATTTAATAGATTTTCAACTTTATCGTTAAAGCATAAGGCTCAAAGTTGATTGGGAAAATTTGAGTTTCGGGTAGCTTGATGTGCTGGCGTTTGTACTAAACAGCAGATTTTTTTTGCGATTTCAAGTTTCGTCCCACAGTAAAAGTTGTTCACAATGATGAGTACAATGACCTCTTAAGAGGTTTTGCGCATTTAACGTTACACGTTGTAAATACAGAATTACAGAAACATGTCTAAAAACTTTGACCTCCTCCTCAGTGTCGGCATGGCAGTAGCAGAGCCCTACGTGTTAGTGTGGGACGTGCGCTGCCTACGCGCCAACAGTATGCCGGGCGAGGGCGCCTGGTCTCTCCCCACAGTGTCGCCGCCATTGTTGCTGCATTTCCTACCTGCCTTCTCTGGGAGAGCGGTGGCGTTGTCGGGTGACGGCCATGTTGCGTTACTCCATGTGAACGCGCCGTGTGGGGCTGAGCACTCTATGTTTCAGGTGAAGTTTATGTAGACTGTGGGGACACAGGCCTCCTGTCTGTGAGACAGGGTGGGCCGTAATCTACCACGCGGGCACAGTGCGGGTTGGTAGATGTCACATGTCTTCGAATTTTTGGTTCTAGGACATGCCGGTTTCCTCACGATGTTTTCCTTCACCGTTTTGAGAGCAGTGGTGATGATATAATTTATACAAAGTAAAGAACCTGACTGGGTTATATGTGTGGGTGTTATGTAGACTGGATAATTTGGTTTTGCCTTTAATACAGTTTGAAAGTATACTTTTCTGGCAACTTGTATAAAAAGATTCTTAAGTTGATTGCGCATAGAACAGCATTCAAATCTCGTAATTAAAAACGTTCAAAATCTAGTCGCAATCTCATCTTAGCGACAATGAATGTCAAAAACTTGTCAAAAATGTAGGGAAATTATAGGTATTTTTGACAGATTGAGATCAGTCTCAATCTGTCAAAAATACCTATAATTTCCCTACATTTTTCGTTTACAATTCTCGTAATTTTAGAACATTCAGTCTGATCTCAGGATCAGACTGAATGTTCTAAAATTACGAGAATTGCCCCTCAGGTTACAGTTTCTACACCAATATTTTGAAGTTCTATTTTGTCGCACTCAATATACCATGGTAAAGCCCGATTCAAACTGTATGGCGGCTCGGAACATGGGGCGAGTCGCTGCGCAGTAAAAAAATTCACCTGTCAGCGGGGGTGAGGGGTGAGGTACTGCGTAGCGAGTAGCGCACTTCAGAGCCGCCATAAAGTATGAATCGAGCTGTATATGAAAAATCCTATTGTAGAACAAAAATCGAAAACGGTAATCTCGTTTAATGTACAGACGCCAGCACATCAAGTTACCCGAAACTGTCAAATTTTCCCAATCAACTTTGAACCTTATGCTCTAGCGATAAAGTTGAAAATCTATTAAAGAAATTTGACAGATTGTAGTAACTTGATGTGCTGGGGTCTGTACAGCCTGAATTATTTATTTTACGAAATTAAAAAAATTACGTTCGTACCTAAAACCGTTTTGCACGTGAGTTTCCATTATAATTCACCTTTTACAGCTATCTTCATAATGTTTCAGGTGGACACTCACAGCTCTTTGTGCAGTGTGATGGACGTGTCCTCCACTAGCCAGGCGTTAGTGTTCGGCGATCAAGCGGGACATCTGCACTTGTTCTCACCGCAGCACAACCATGAACCGGTCTTCAATAACTTTTCAAGGTGAGAATTTTTCGGTTTTTAGTTTAATACACAGCAGAAAATAGAAAAGACGACGAAAAATTTAATAATAAAGGGTCAAAAGATATTGAATTCTCGTGTTTAGAAGCATTCGCTTCTGCCCTCTCACTTTGCAATTATCTATGCTTGTTTTTGTCTCTTATTTACACAAGTAAACAATAACAATAGTATTGCTTTTTTGAAAATTTAAAGAAAGAAATGAAAGTCTTTTGTCACAGAAATAAAATTCATGTACATAAAAAGAAAGATAAGTCAGCTGAAATACCTACTTAAAACAAAGAAATATGTAATTAAAACATGTAAATCGTCGTCCTGTGACTTATATACACAGACGTAAGGATCAAATTACAGTAATTTACAAAATAACAAAACAGGGACATCGTCGCGCAACCTGTTACTATGGATACAGTACATGATTTTGAAGCTCTTTGGGTTGATATTTTAAGTCGGTTATTAGAAAAAAAATTGCTGTTCCATACATTTTGACTGCGTAGGTATTGCACTTTTCTATGAAACAGCTGTTTTTTCAGCTGTTTTATAGAAAAATGCAATACCTCAGCGCGTCGAGGTTCCTGCCACCCTGTATATACGGTAAGATATCGTATGATTATGATGAGCTGTTCAAATGTTTAAGAGCTATTTATTTGTTCCCAGAGCAACAGAGTTTGCGGATCAAGTAGTGGGCATGCCGTTCGTCGGGTTCAGCGACACAACGTTCCAGTACGGCACAGTACCGCTGCCGCCGCTGTCATCAGGCAGCAAGTGGTTCAACGAGCTGCCTGAGGAGTTCTTTAAGAAAATATACAGGTATAATTAATTTATATACATATTATAAACTAGCTTCTGCCCGCGACTTCGTTCGCGTAAAGTTTCTCGTTTTAACATAAAACATAGCCATATGACACTTAGGGATAATGTAGCTTGAAGCTACATTATCCTTTCACTAGAAGTGAAAGTACTAGTGAAGCTACTAGCTTCTAGTGAAAGAATTTTCACGATCGAATCAGTAGTTACGAAGATAACCCACTACAACCTCACAAACTTTACCTCTTTATAATATTAGTATAGATTAAAATCTCTTTGTTTAGTGTAAACTACGCAACGGATTTTGATTCGGTTTGCACTATGATTAATGAGAGAATTTAAGAGAGAGGGAGATAGTGTTCCGGGAGTTAAAAGTTAATATGTATGACGTATTTCATTAGAGCATTATCTACACCTAATTCGGGAGAAGCGAAACTGGTTTATGAAAGGGTTGCTGCATCACTTTCTCCCTCGCTTACGCAATAATATATTTGTATGAATAATATTATAATAATTACGTGTAATAATTAGTTAGATTAGGGTATGATGAGGCTGACGTATCTTTGTAAGGTAAAAAGCCTCTAAATAAATAAAGATAAAAAAATAATTAAAGAATTTGTTTACTTGTTTTGTCAAGTCGTAAAAACCTTGAGGTGCTTCGCTAGTGTTGTTATAAATTAGTGGGCACAATAACTCTCAATAGTTTCATGACTAATTTGCAACTTGGCAACAAAATAAAAACAATTTTTCGAATAGAAACGATATTAGGCGTATCATACGCACGACATTTTAGTCTAATAGCGTGATTTAAAAGGCGTTCAATGTGGAAATTCCCTTGCAATGAAAAGTATTGTTCCTTTTTATTCACTTGGTGATTACTGGAATTTGTTCTTGAAAATTTTACAAAGTGGTGTTACGAAAATTGACAAAGTGAAGGCCGCAGGAATCCGCTGGATGCGGGAAGCACAGGGGGCTTACTCTCCAAGCAATTTTAATTCCAATGAGATGCCAATATGATTCCAATGTTTATTTTACAGTCACGTGATTCGGTACTCTTGAAAACAATATTGTCAACAATTACCCCACGCCAAGCCCGAACCCAATTCCACTTAGTTCTCCAAAATGGACACCCAATCTAAAAATCATTTGGCGCTAGCATCGAACTCAAGAGTACGAAACGTCGCAATTCCAATGTCGATCTATCGGAATTAAATTGAAGAGTAAGCACCCAGATCCGGTCAAAGTGAAGGTGCTTGGGGAGCCCTGTGTCCAGCAGTGGACGTCTTTCGGCTGAAATGATTATGATGAAGGTCTTTTTATGTTTTTCAATAGAAACTTTAACATTATAATATTTCATTACACAGGAAACCAAAACCGATCGACCCCGAAGTATTGAAATCAATGAAAATGCAAGGCCCTATTGGATACGCACCTAATCCTAGAACATTTAAGAGAAATCAGGTATCCAATAAAAACTCATAGTAATTAATTGTTTTTTATTTATTTTATCAAAGACCTCAAATAGAAAATGTTAGAAAAGGTTTTCTTTTTTGTTGGAATACATTGCAAAAATAAGTTTTTGGCTGGTGTACAGTTAAGAAATTAAAATGTTAGTCACCCTAAGGTAAATTTTTAATGCACCTTATTATTTTTCCAACTAAGGCCTGATTTTTCCAACGCCGGATAATTTTATCGGAGGAATAATTTTTTTTATTTTGACATTTCTGCCATACAAAAACTGTCAACGTCAATTTTATTCCACGAATAAAAATTATCTGTCGATTAAAAAATCAGCCCTAAGTCATTGCCAACATTTTGAATGAAAATGACAGTTCGAAATGGTGATATAGGTACGCCCTCTGTGTGCGTAAGGAGTGTGTTTGAAATACTCTACGATCAACAATAGTAGACTAGATTTCCGATGGGTGCATCAAAAACGGCCGGAAAAATAAGACCATAAAATAAATAATAGTGTGGTCTTATTTTGCAACATAGTTTTTTCAACCTTATTGCTTAGAAGTTATGTTATATATTTCCATAAATATATTTGTTCTTATTTATAAAAATACGTTTACTTTTTAATCAAAGTAGTAATATATTGCAAGTGATCATAAACTCAACTTTATCAGCTCAACTTTATTTAAGTTACGGTTTTTAATCAAGTTAATGCAATCGCGGCCAATTGAGCGATGTGTTTTTATTCCTAACCCTTCTAGTGCTATTGTTGATGGAAGGAAATACTTTTAATATTTTCACTCTTTGAATGTACACAGACGCCAGCAGGTCAACCCACCCGAATCTGTCAAATTTTACCAATCGAACATTAACCTTCCACTATTGTGATAAGGTTGAAAATCTATTAAAGAAATTTGACAGATTGAGGTAAGTTGATGTGCTGGCCTCTGTACCTTAAATTATAAAAGGATACACAGCTTGCACAAAATTAAATTATTTATAGTAAAAGTGCGCAGTGCTACCTGCGGACCCTATTTCAAGTTAAACAAATATCAACTTTATTTCAATAACAATTAAGTTGATTTCATGAGTGACTAGCACTATTAAAAAAGTTATAAAAATATTTGAAGTTGTAGCGTAAACTGAACTTTATTGTGTAGGTATTAAAGTTATTTTTCCATTAACTCTTTTTTTGTTTACATCTTTGGCAAATAAATCGCGAACGCAAATTACTCACCATTCTCTTGCCCATATCCCAATTTATTTAGGTCTGGTGCAACATGTCTTTTTCGAAACTTCTCTATGCAAATATTTATTGCTTCCAAATGGGTAAAAAAGCTATTAAAGTGACATGAACCCTGTAAGGGCCAGCAATATTTACAATCATAAATGTAAATTAATATTCAGTTGAAATCAATCTGTTTAAATCTATTATCTTTTAATTAAGTACATAAGTAGGTAGGTAGTTGTAGAAAGGTGACGGCTTTTTGAATGGACTGTGTGAATGATGATACGGTTATCCATATCATCATTCCGTCGTTTCTTTGGTTTTCCCCTACTCTTATAGCCATCTATCTACATTCATACTTTCCTCACGACCTTGTCCTCATTCCATACCTACCATATCATTAAAATAATACATCTGTAATATTTGCAGATGCCGTATATAGAAGATCATTTCGATGATTTGCATGCTTCAAGGCAGAACGAAAATAAATACGTTGCTCAGCCAATACCCAAGCATTATCAAAAGGTACAATATCAATTATTTAAGTTTGACAACTGAGTGTTGAAGAGTGTCTTCGTTATGTCCTAAGTAAGTGTTTTGTTCAGTAAGTACTTCATCGCGTTTGATATTTTCTGTCCTTTTACGGGCGTCCACAGGATTGACAAATAAAACAATCGCTGAAAATATTGTCTATAGCAGCGTTTATAAGCTGATAATTTTCATTTCATCGCCACTTAATCAGTTATCTACTTTAGTGAAATGTAATCTAAGTTGGTTTTTGAGTGACCATTTGTAACAAAATGTCCTAATAAGTTTTTGGTTGCAATGGAATTTGAACTTTGTTATGTATGATATTCAGTTTGTTATTCCATAACTTGAAAAATTATCTCAAATTCCCGGCCTAAGTATATTTAAAAACATGACCCTGTCGTGCAGTCGGGTAAAAATACAAGGCGCACTGCTCTAAACCCGACATTCGGTTTGGCTAAGTTCTAGGCTGAAAAGATTTGGAATGTAAGAAGTTATGAGGTCACACGCAGCCTTTGCGAGACTTTCCGTAATGGTAGACTATATCAAGAATTTGGTATGCAGGCCAAGTGCCATATTAAGACGGTTTACTGTCATCATGATTCCAGTGTAAGAGAGACGGAGCTATGAACGACGGATAGCGCCATCCCTTTTTCGGACTGGAATCATGGTGGCATTAATACTTCGTAATACAGCCCCAGGAATTAAAATCTGTTACACAGGCGTTCTTCTAAAGCATCAGACACACAGCGATTTCAAAGACTTGAATCCTCAGTACACTCTTTAAATAAGGGTTACAAAGCTGTAGTTAGCCAACTGCATACCTTTCTCTTTTGTTGACAGTTTATATTTGTTTTAAATGTCAATGTATTTCATATTACAGATAGATATACGTTACAATAAACATGTTCCGAACGAAGAATTAGAGAAATGTAACAAAACAGGGCTTCCGGGATTAGAAACTACGTTACCTAATTCTTATTGCAATTCTATGTTACAGGTAATTTGTAAAAGTATTATTTTATTAATTATATTTTATACAGCGTGGCAAATAAAATGGCTTACATATGATACTTTAATCATCTAGGAATAAAGATTCAGACATTCCTTAAGATCTAACCATAATCTGTTTATGTTCTTGATCAATCGATTTGTAATAGTTACTATACTAAACGCCAAGACAGTCGCAGTTGTGGTTATATAACGTGAGAGTAGGACGGTGAACGTTTAGTACGGGATTTCTCAAACGTTTGTGCTCAGTCTCGTGCCGTCTTGCTCTCGCCTTTCATGACCACGGCTGTTATAATTATAGTATACTAGCTGACCTCACAGACGTCCTGTCCAAACTCATACAAAAATCCCATAGAATCCCATAGCACTTTCCGGAAGGATTTTCTGGGCAACTTTTCAGATTTTTCCTTTCCCTAAAAACCTAATTCGGACTATGAAGAACATTTGAAAACAAAAAAATTGCCAAATCTATCCAGCCATTCTCAAGTGATGCGCTTTACCAACGAACAGTATTTCATTTTTATTCAAATATAATTATCTCCGATTTTTAAAGTATCACGTGTTCGCTACAGGGCTTCTAAGAAACTACCTAATCACTAGATTATAAGACACAACTTTTTTCAGGTTTTATATTACACATTGCCGGTAAAGGCGACCCTCTTAGCACATACATGTGCCAAAGAATTTTGTCTCAGTTGCGAATTGGGTATGCTCACTTTTTATTTATAATATTTTTGTACGTAGGTTACATAAAGGCCTGGTTCCCATGACAAAAAAAAACTTGTGCGGTCGGGGACCCCCGTCAGGAACGAAGTTCCTTACGCGATACTCGCATCCACACTCGTATATAATAGAAAGAGACGGAGTGAATTTAATACGCGTTTTTAATACAGAGCCGTCTCACATACGTTTTTAGAAGCTCTCATAAAGTTGTCGCCATCTTGGATTTTTATTTTGACCTCGCTATCGGCTTTACCACTATAGAGGTATGACTTTACACCCTGTTCCTCATACCTCTATACCACCCTCAAAAACCTTGAAAACGACATCCATGACGAAAAATTTGAATGTTTTCGCAGCCGCCATCTTGGATTTAGCATTTTGACTTCACTATTGGCTTCAGCATCCTCGAAAACCATGAAAACTCTGTTTCTTACTATTATAAAAAAAATAGAAGTCGCATGGAGGGGTCATAACGCTTATTTGCTTTTTCGTTACGTGACGATTTCTACCAGTTTATTCCTACCGCAAGCTGCGTTAAAGAACTTTGTTCCAAAAACTTGCGTGAACGTGCATTGACGCATACTTTGAAAATTATAATTATTCCCTTAACATGGTTCGCGCGTTGCATGGGAATTGGGCCTAAGATAAATAATTGTCTGCATAGGTTTTAATGGTCTGTGGGATGGAATCACTATATATATATAATTTAAAGTGTGCTTGTATGGATAGCTTATTGACTGGTGGAGTTTCATTTCGCTGTAGTTAATTTTTTAAACGATATCAACGTCGAAGAAATTAATGTCAGATAATATATTTGTGAGCGAAAACAAAACGCCTCAGGCGTTAAGTCCGCCGTTGGACAGAATTTTTTACTTGTGTATGAAGCTTAAAGCTGTAATAAACAAATAAAATAAATTCGGCCAATAATCTTTGCAAAATTAAATTCGGACAAAAATTCTTCGCTGAATGAGATTCGACCAAACATTTCGCAAAATTCGGCCAAGCGCATTCCACCAAAATATTGGCATACCAGACTGCAACCACCTATTTTATTTCAACAGACTTCAATAACAAAGCTTTAAAATTTTCAGGGTTCCTTTTCAGAATGTTAGACACTTCAGGGGGCGTGCCGTGTCAGGCTAACAACTTCCTTCGAGCGTTCCGTACGGTTCCCGAGGCGGCTGCATTAGGACTTATAATACCGGACCGCGGCACGGACGCACGAGTCGATCTTGTTGTTTTGATACAGGTAAAACTTGTGTTGTTTTAAATAGAGTTCAATTTTGAATGTTTGTTTTTTGTTGGACTGAAGTATTTCTTGTAGCTGTCGAAATAAATTATGAAATACGTGGAATCTAAAGAAGTATAATTCTCGCAGTTATTTTTAAATCTTGGTTCGAATGATAGACGTATTTACGTATACCTAGTCGAACTGCTTTATCACCCTAAGCCCACTTTCGCACAGACGAAAAAATATATCAGAGGGATTTTTTCGCGCACTGGATTTTCAACGTTCTGCTGAGCCCTGAGAGTTGAAAATCCAAATGTTATTTTGACGCGCTAGAATACGCTCTGTTAAATTCTCAATGCTCCACTCACGCATTTTCGATATTCTACTCCCGGTGTTGACACCGAGAGTTGAAAATCCAGTGCGTGATAAAATCCCGCTGCGATATTTTTTCGTCTATGCGAACGTGGGTTTAGGGTGATAAAGCAGTTCGACTAGGCATACGTAAATATATTGATATAAGGTTGATTGATACCATACACTAAGCAAAACTCCTTAGTACCAGATCAAATTCAAAAGTAAGTCAAAAATCAATTAAAGAATTTCAGTCCTACACCCACAGAGTTGGAACCGTTTCATCCTACACCAGATTCACTACGAAATTCTCGAGACGCGTAAGAAAGAGAAGGCACTACTCGTGAACAGTCCGCCTAAGGCGGTTCGAATTCCAAGTTTGAATGTTAAAGTACGCCCGGTCCCCCCACAAGTGATGAATGGACAGTATCCAGAGGAATATCAGTATACTGAGTTGGAGTTTCTTGGACCGGCTACTGAGTTTGAGTGCCAAGAGGAGTTGAGGGAAGATGGGTGGACTGCGAGGGAAGATGGTGAGTTTATATAATGTTACTAGCTTCTGCCTGCGACTTCGTCCGCGTCAAATTTCATGTTCTCCCGACCTACCCCGTCGCATCGCATCGCCTGCCCGCGCTGTCACTTCGTTTCCGCTTAGTGTTCTTGTCTTTTTTTTTTTGCTCGGCTTCTAAGGGTCCTATCGTTATATAAAATAGCATATAGCCTTCCTCAATAATATAATTGGGCTATCAGAATTTTTCAAATCTGACTTTTAGTTTCAAAGATTAGCGTATTCAAACAAACTCTTCACCGTTATTATTAGTTTAGATTAGATATTTTGGTGGAGTCACCGTTATTATTAGTTTAGTTTAGATATTTTGGTGGACGCCCGTTTCTACTAACATTAGAAGACACCTAAATTAATGCCTAAATAAAAGCGTGCTGTAGGGTTTTCAAGTTTTGGCGCTGAACCGAGCATTAGGCAAAACGGGCATTAGTCTGAGATTAATTAACGCTCGCGCTTTAGCTAAGCATTATTGCTGTTACTGTCGCACAGCTATCTAACTGTAAGTGCAAGATAGAGACGGGAACATAACTGAGCCAAAACGCGTACTAAATAACTTTATTAAATATGTCAAAATTTATGTTTTATTAGGTGTTTATTTGTATTTTTTTATTAACCATCTTCAAAAAAAGTGGGTTCTGTATTCGACCCGTATGTATGTTTATGTGTATGTCCGCGATTTTTTATGATGATAATAATTTCACTAATGACTTTATTAAATCCCAGTAGCGATCCTATTTGGACCGCCAGATTATGGAGGTAGGTGGGAATTTGTATATCACAGAACTACTAAGTTTAGAATTTTTACACCTTTTGTAGTGTATTATAATATCAAAATCATTTTCTTTTAATCGGTCTAGATTGAACCCACTGCTGGAACGCAGGCCTTCTATGTTATACAGCGTGTATCAGAAAGGTGTGGTCAAATTAAAGGGTGTGGTACAGACGCCAGCACGTCAAGCTACTACAATCTGTCAAATTTCTTCAATAGACTTTGAACTTTATCGCTAATGCATAAGGTTCAAAGTTGATTGGGAAAATTTTACAGTTTCGGGTAGCTTGATGTGCTGGCGTCTGTACAAACCATCAAACTGAACAACTTTCTAATATAAACCAACATCGTAATCGAGATAAAATAATTAGCTGTCTCATATAAACCTATAATACTGCCCCATACAAATGGGTCGAGTAGGACCCAAATGTATGGGGCAGCTGATAATTTTTTCACAATTGCGATGTTGGTCCCATGGAGAAAGTTGTTCAGTTTGATGGTGTGTACCACTCCCTTTATGATCACACAATTCTTATACACGCTGCAGAGACTAGGCCTGTTCCAAAAGTATCTGACGAAAAAGTAAACAAATGGATCAGAAAAAGTACCTATGGATGTCAATGAGGGTTTTCTGAAATGACGTTCGCCAGGTGGCAGCACTGACACGTCAGGTCCAGACATCTGTCAAAGAGCCTATATTTTCTTTAGTCATGACTGAATGATGAACGAATGAATGAATCGAATGATGAACGTCATCATATATTTTATATTGTAAGACCTCTTGTCACACTGGTGCCAACTGGTGTCGTAAATTTTCACGAAAACCCTCATTTGTAGTGCGACTTACAAATTGAGTACTTTAATTTGAATACTTAAACCGGAAATTCTAATCGTAAAAATCACCTTAAATATGTTTTTCATTGGACAATTCAGTCTAATTTTATAACCTCAATGTTTGGTCAACGATTTTTCAATTACAATGTTATTCAAACAATAATTGTTGGCAAAAGTGATGAGATACAAATTTGGAACCTAAATACAGATGGATGTTTTACTAATTCCCTTAAGCGAGTGATGGCGTAAGAATTTAACCTGGACAGGGTTTGTTTACACTTTCACCAGATACTTTTGGAACAGACTATAATAGATTGCAAAACGCGGCCCAATGCGGTTGGTTATATAAATTGGTGCCTAAATTGCTAGGTGCTGGCGACGCCGACACAGTACCAGTAGAGAACCACGAGCTACCGAACAACCAGCAAGCGGACAGGGAGGAGTCGGAGATATCACAACTGTTCGCCATCGGCAGGCATCAGCTCAACAGATGTCTAAAGTGTAATAAAGAGGTAAGTTCTAGCAGACAACCACGAGCTACCGAACAACCAGTACCCTAATTGTGGAACACACTATCAATCTCAAACTGAATCATTTTGCTAATCCATTGTTGCATATGTTTGAAATATGTGTCTGCTCAACAACGTAAATAACGCAATGAATGGTGTTGAACTGTCAAAAGGAAACCCAACGCTACTTACAGTACCCGGCGATAAATATTGCACATCGACCTTTGGAAAGACACAATCGGCTAATTTCGGCTTCGTAGAGCGTTCTCTCTGTCGCACGAAATACAAACAGTCCGGTATCTATTAGGAGCTGTTAAAACAATTATGATTTGCTTCTTTTGATAATTATTTTTATTCTTTGTATAAAATACACCAATTTCCAAAGGTCGATGTGCAATATTTATCGCCGGGTACTGTACAGTGTGTCACGCAATTACCCCGTAGTAAGCGGACAGAGAGGAGTTGGAGATATCACACTCTTCGCCATGCTAATATTGTGTCTTTTGTCCGTGTTACATACATCATTTTTTTCATCTTTTTTTCTTTATAAGGTCTGTTCATAAACTTTGATTGATAGCCATGATATTTCAACAATATTGACTTTCTTGTCTATCACCAGGAAGGTCGCGAATCTGTAGTCCTAGCCTGCGCCCTGCAGTATCCGGCCGCAGTGCGCGAAGGACCGGAACCCCGCGGTGGGTTCTTAGAACTAGTGCGCGCTTCATTAGCGGCCAGACGAAGCACGCCTGCCTGGTGCGAACACTGCTCCAGGTTCACTCCCACTGTGCAGCGGGGGAGGATCATTAGGTAAATCTAAACTAATATTATAAAGAGATAAGCCGTGTGCCTGATGGGAGTTCTCATCGTCGAAAATGCAGAACTTCCACCCTTCATTTAACCCCTTTAGGGAATTAATTTTCGAAGATTCTTCCTTTGTGCTCACCTTCGTTGTAAAAGGAACTCTTGCGCAAAATTGTTCAATCATCATGGTTCAAGACCCAGTGGAATTAGGCTGTGCGTCGTCTGTCAGTGAATTTAAGATTTTTATTAAGTACTTAGACAAAATGATAATGATTTTCTTTTTGTTATGTATTTTTGTCGTGTATGTATAAATGAATGCTTGCAATGCGTGATTTGGTTTCTAGTAATATTTGTAATTATTGCTCCGATTACAAAAATCCATATATTGATAGAATGCTAAAGTATATAGCAGGATATGGTCATGTTCGTGAACTGGCGCCGTCGGTTTAGACTGGTCATCTCTTAACTGCCAGGGCTTATTTTTAATTTTATAAGTATTGTTTTTTTTTTATTATTGTATTTACATTGTTGTCATAGAAGCAACAAGAATAATATACCCAGGATTTTGTAATATCTAGATTTAAAAAAGTGTCCTTGAAGTTTCTTGTCCGTTCTTCTCCATGGAGATCTACGTTTTGGAATGGGCAACTAGCTTCAACTTACTGACTGACAGACCAACTCTTTGACAATTCAAAAGTGCCTTTAAATTGTTTAATTGAAATAAATGGTTTGTGTTTATGTTTTATGGTATGACTATGGTATGATTGCTATGACTTCCACTCGGAAGCTGTGTTTTTTTATAAATGTAAAATACTCGAACGTGTAAATCTAAAGCCTGTAATAAAACGATTTATGAAGAACTGACAAATTGACGGGATTTCATACAATCTAGAAGATATTTTTTTTTTCAACATAGTAGTACGTTTTATTATTGCAGATTACCACCGATACTAGCTATAAATTGTGGCGGTGCGACTGTTCGAGAAAAAGCTTACTGGGCGAAAGGCACGCAGAAAGAAATGGTGAGGAACCCCTTTCTTTATACAAGGTCTAATTGAACTGGAAACCTCTTAAAGGGTCATTGTATTGTACTCATCATTATAAACAATTTTTACTAAGGACACAAACGAACTCGCGAACAAAACGTTGTTCATAAGGCGGATCTCACACTACCACGCGCCACGCTCCGTTGCGCGGGACATGCGCGTGATTTCTACATACATATTCAATAAAAATACCCTTCCGCGCGGATCATTTGGCTCCATTGCACGTGTCTTTTACGTGGCGCATTGCAGTGTGAGATCCTCCTTATTATCAGTACAATTACCCGTTAAGGGGGTTTTATTTATTACACCGTATATGTCCCCCACTTCCACATCCTTCCATTAATAACGATTATGCTTTAGCCGGACACAAAACGTGGCGGTGGCGGCAAACCGTGCCGGTATGGTCTGCACTGCGCAAGACCCGGCTGTCACTTTAAACACCCTGACAGGTAATTATTACAACGTTATGAAATTTTTACTTAAAAAGGTAATGTGTATATAGCATAACATAATCAGCTTATAATGTTCCCACTCCTGGCACTCAGGCCTCCTCTCTTCGAGAGGGACTGACATGGCCTACAACACGTAAGTCGGGGCCATTACCACTGAGCAACCGTTGCTCCTGATCTCACATGCTTACGCTTAATTTACGACTGTTAAAGCAAAAATAAAAGTAGCTTAGCCTACTTGTCTAAAATTCTAACAATAAAATTTTTAGACCGAGTCCACAAGCGGGCTCTTCAAAGAGTCCGACGCAGGAGTCGAACTGTGTTCTGCCCCTACAGCTACTTATAAGACTGCAATCAGATGGAGATGTTGTTATTAATGATAAGGTAAGAAATACATCGATAATAGTATGTTACGTATACTGTGTTCGCGATTTGCTTTCCAATCATGTAAACAAATATTTGGTTTTGGAAAAACAACTTTAATACGCACACATATAGTTTCAGTTTGCATTACAATTTCCGATATTATTAATGACATTTTCAACCATCTAAAATCAACTTAATTTCCACTTGTATAAAGTTGATTTTCGTTTGAGTGAAAATAACATTAATTGGGAACATGGATTTTAATAGACTTTGTTGTAAATAAAAGTTATTATACAGGGTTATTGGTAAAACACTAACAACCTCTTAAGAGGTCATTGTACTCATCATTATGAACAACTTTTACTATGGGACCAAACCCGAAATCGCGAAAAAAAAACCAGCTATTCCCTACATTTATGTTCGTATAACTCGTCAAAATGTAGGGAACAGCAGATTTTTTTTTCGCGATTTCAGGTTTGGTCCCATAGTAAAAGTTAATGTTTTACCAATAACCCTGTATAAATAGTAGAGACAATTTGGTAGAACATTCAATACAGAACATTTTGTTTAAGTCGTTCACGACCTTCCATCTTGAAAAGTTACCAAGACGTAGCTCTAATTTGGGAGATATCGCTACCACGGAAATACTAAATTTTTTGTCGTTATTACTATAAATTGCTATCACCTTCTGAGTACGTTGTACAAACTACACGGCAACATTCCTGAATATTCGACAAAAAGTTATCTGGCAGCGGTGGGATTCGAACCCACGCCTCCGAAGAGACTGGTGCCTTAAACCAGCGCCTTAGACCGCTCGGCCACGCTACCCTGTACGTTGGTTGCCTAATTTTATAATCTGTACCTATTAATTCGGGTCTCCTGTAAGATTACTGTAGTGACTGTTATAAATAGATTAAAATTATAAATAACATTTTGCCGTTTGCTATCTAATGTACCTATTCAAATCGTATGATTACTTTCCGTTAGGATTTGCGAATATTAGATTGAAGGGTAAGTAATACTCTAATAACAAAACAGATAAGTAGTAGACAAATCTTTGATATTGTTTACCTAAGTATTTTATGTTTAAAAAGTAATAACGCACGCAATAATAATAATTAATCCTGCTTTTGAGCTGAGAGCCTCGGAGGCTTAGGAGGCTCTCTAAAAAAAAGAAAAAATCTCTAATAAAGAGTATTCTATTCTATTCTCTCTTTGCGCGACTGGGTCAAGGGCTTGATTCAGAAAGCAGTACTCCTGGACACGGCACGCATAGCGAGGAGGTTCCTCTCTCTAGAGCCCTGACCACCGGCAGCTTGGACCCTGTTCCTAATGCTGATGGGTCTCTATTTTTTATATTTTTAAATATGTTTGAAAATAAATAAACGATAAAATTAATTCTGCTTATGAAATGCATTATGTTAATAACTTGTCTGGTAATTTATTATAATATTTTTTTGTTGACTGTAATCATCGAAACAGAAAAATACAACAAAATCCCTTATACTTTCTAGGTCGAATCCCCAACCGAGCAGCTCACACCGAACAGTAGGCCTGAGAAACAAAAGAAAAAGAACGTTACAACGCAATCAGAGGAGGAATACACGTTGTCAGCGGCCGTTGTATGCGTTGAAGACAATCCTAAGAACTTGGTCGCGTACATACAGACGGCTGCGAAAGACGTGGAGCCTGTCTGGTATCTGTTCAATGATTTGAGGTGTGTACGAAGCTTTAATAATTTATGTCCACGTGTACCGTTCATTCGCGATTTATTTGTCAAAAATGTAAACTAATATGAATTAATGGAAAAATAACTTTAATTCCTACACAATAAAGTTCAATTTACGCTACATCTTCAAACATCGTTATCAATAGTGCTTAGTCACTCTGAAATCAACTTAATTATCATTGAAATAAAGTTGATATTTGTTTAACTTGAAATAGGGTAGAGGTGTGCAGCACTGCACGCTTTTAATTTAGACTAGTTATTATACGACCCGAAATAAATTGGGATAAGAATGATACTGGAATATCATAGTCTGACTAGCAGTGCCCGCGACTTCGATCGTGTGTATGTCGGAATACAAATTGGAAACAACACAACAAATCAAATCTTTTCTCTTTATACTAGTAATATAAGTTTAGATAATCAGATTGGACGGTGATGCCAAACTTACATTTGCCTGTATCTTGGGGGTCGGAAAATTTGATAGGTCGGAGTTAGACATATGTAGATAAAACTTTCGCTATGGTGGCAACGATGCTTGCATTGCGCTATTTTCCCGTATGGAATTGCCTTTACTGCCGGAAACCTTACAATTACCATTTTGTTTTCCAGTATCGTCCCCGTAACCGCAGACGAAGTGGTACAGTTCGGCGCGTGGTGGAAGACGCCGTGCGTTCTGTTCTACACGTCGAGCAGCGCGCGCCTGGCGCCCGTAGAGGACGAGCCAAGGTCATAGCCGACGCTTTTGTATGGACCTTATAGCCATGGGTAAGTCGTAATAAATGGAATTAATATCGTCTGGCAATTTCTGAGATTATCTACAGAGCCTACTGACATGTTTGGAGGAGAGTAAAATGAAAATAAGTGTCTAAACACTTCAAAAAAATTATCCTTTTTAAATTATCCTTTTTTTTATTTAAATTGGCTTTGTTGAAAGAATAATTTTGAAGTCTGTTATTTTTTGTTCTTTCTCATGGTATGCAAACAAGCACTTTATTAATGCAATTTTATTGACTTTATCAATTAATTTTTGCGTTACCAGTGTCGTGGCAGATTTTCTAATACAATAAAACATACTTCAAAAACCACTGATTATTAAATAGATTACCCTACATTTTCGAAGCATATACATTTAATATTTAAATACCTACCTCTTCATAAAAAACTGTTTGTTATAAAACACTATTCAATCCAATTCCAGTGCTATAATCGGTCCATACGTAATGAGCGACATGTACTACCCAGTACCGGCGCAGACGCACTACAACTACGTTCAATAAATTAAAATTATTCCATTACGATAAGCTCAAGAAAACGTTCGGTGGCACAAAATTGTGTGAACAAATGTATGAACTGAAATTAAAATTATGATAGTATGTGTAAATTAAATTATTGTGGCGATTTTAGCTAATAATTATATCTTCAGGGTAATAAAGGCGTAGATACAGTACCTGGCCGTATAGAACCCGTCTGCCTTCAAAGCAAGAGTGAACAAGCATCTTCTGGGCATGCTCCTTTCATTAAAGACCTCATCTATCGCTTTCCATCAGGCATAATCGAGGTCTAGAGCAAGCTCATTCAGCAATAAAAAAAATAAGACATTTGGTCTTATTAAAAAAATTTTTTTTCTTTTGACATGTTTCAAAACGAGACAGTTTTTGTAATTCGAACGTAACTGTGATTGAAATACAGTACTTTACACAAAAATTAAAACTTAGTCCGGTACTAAATTATCAGTTTTATATTAAGAACTTTACTGTAGTCGAAATAAAGTTCGAAATTCCATGATTTTAATGATTTGAACCTGGATCTGAAGATTTGTTTTGTGATAAGAGTCGGATTGAGTTTTAGAAAAAGTTCGGCTTTGTAGAGTGTTGTCTCTGTCATACCTGTGTGTCGTCTCTTTCTAAAGCTAGATATGTCATAAACGCCTGGGTACTGTAAGTCAGAACAACAAAATCATGGTGAGCTAGTCTATGGGTATTGGCATATATTCTACAGATTAGTATAAGATTTTAAGGGAAGGTTCAAAGCTATCATACTTCTGATGCGAAAAAGGGATGGCGTTTTTCGTCCTTTATAGCTCCATCACTTTCTTGTACTGGGACAAACAAACATGACAGATGGCCTTCTCTTCTTGCGAAAAGCTGATGCAAGCTAATTGAAATCTCAACGTTTGGGAAATTGGAATTTCGTCTTTTATTCATTTAAATTAAGAGCCTTTTTAGTTTGGCTAGTTCATTATGCTATTCGCAAGCCTGCCGACGAATTACGCCTTTTTTAAACTGAGGGTGCGGAATATTGTAAAATTATTTAGTTACGAAATAAAGAATTTTATATTCATGCAGATTCTACTCATATGAAAGGCGGCTGCCCTATCTCAAACTTTGAAGAGATTTTTACATAATGATATGTATTTCATGTCGCCGTTATTATTAATATGCGATAATATGTGCCTAAATGCTTATTATACGGAAATATGTATTCCTTAATGCCTAAAACTGTGTTATCTACCTCAAAACATATTCCGTTCCTATAAATTGATGTTCTTTAGAGTTTTGAGATGGGGGCGACTGTTGCGTGTATTTTTATAAATGTGACTGTGAAATAAACAATATCTAAGGAGAAGAGATTTCTATTGACTCAATGATTGTTCTAGGTTATTGATAGGTAAATGAATGAAGTTATGGAACTGAATGACCTGAATCATTATTGTTTTTTTTTATCTGAGGGGGAATTTTCGTAATTTTAAGAACGTCTGATATGTCTTAATCTGGAAAAAAAAATACCTCTAATTTCCATTGACTATTTATTGACATTTGACTATTTTTTGACATTTGTTTGTCGCTGATAGAATTGTCGACGTCGGCACTATTGCCATAGAGAAAAATAGAATAGAATGAGACGCGCGACTAGATTTTGAACGTTTTAAATTACGAGAATTGACTTCCTGCTTGGTGACATATTTTATTGGTCCCTCTTATTGCTTTTATAAATCAGTCTTTACTCTCTTAAAAATAAAGACTAAACAAAGTTATGTCAAGGAAACTATCATAATAAGATAAGTTATTTTTTTATTTATAAGCTTGTCATAACTTTGTTCAGTATTTATTGCTAAGAGAGAGAGCTATATATTTTTTTAGATAATCGTCTAAATGTGACTACACTAATTTTAAATCACAATCAGTTGCCCAAAGTTTATTTGTGTTAAATCACTTATTATAATTTACACATAAAACATTGTTTTGCGTTTGTTCACCATTGTAATTTAATTCACTGAAAATTGTATAGATGTAAGAATTTATTTATTTTGGTTGTGATATTACGAGTGAATTAGAGAAATACTGAATTCTGTCTCTTCCACTAAATTATACGTACATTGAGCCATGCAATGGACATTGAGGCCGAGATTGATAAACGTTACTTTGCTCGTGCTCTAGCTTAGCTATGTTCCCGTCTCTATCTTGCACTTGTAGTTTGACAGTTGTGCGACAGTGACAGGAAACGCATAGCTAAAGTACGTGCTACGTAAAGTTTATCAATCTCGGTCCTAGTATCTAGACTATCCTCGAGCAAGTCAGGGGTGCAAATGTTTTAAGAAATCAAAGCAATTCATTCTACGGGAATTTGAATTTCGCATATTTTTTTTCTCTAATAAGTACGTCATTACTTGCGCTATGTAAGCCATTCTCGCTACGGTCTAGCGGAGGTCCACCTGTGCAGGTGTGCCTGCGTTAATCGACTACATTGCATGATATGGTGGGTCACACATTATGTGAAACGTATCATAAAATGAAACATATTCAATGTGTTTCATGTTACATCTATTCCAATGTTTTTTACCTTCACAGGTGGACCTCTGCGGTGGACCATATTGTGTATCCGCCTTTACTGTTGGTAATCTAGATAAAATGTTAAATGCAGGCAGGGAAAGCGTCGCACAAACTGTAACAATTAGTTCAGCACGTGATTCTAGACCCTAGCGTAGAAATTTTTCGTCAGTTATGCAAAAAAATCTGCGGTTTCATAGAAAAGCACAGACGCCAGTACATCAAGCTACAACAATCTGTCAAATTTCTTTAATGGATTTTCAACTTTATCGCTAAATAAAGCATAAGGTTCAAAGTTGATCGGGAAAATTTGACAGTATCGGGTAGCTTGATGTGCTGGCGTCTGTACAATACCTACGGGGTCAAAATGTATGTTTTTTTTTTTCTTTTTTTTTCCTCTGCTGGGTAAAGGCCTCCCTATTCTCTTTCCACCTCTCTCTGTCCAGAGCTGCCAAGGACCAATCTTTATCAAAGGAGTACTGCTCATCCCGCCATCTCTGTCTGAGCCTGCCGCGATGTCGTTTGCCATTTAGCGGGACCCACTGGGTCGTAAGTTTGGCCCGTTGATCGTCCAACATGCGGCAGATGTGTCCAGTCCAATTCCACTTAAGCGTGGCAGCTTTCCGAGTGACATCAGTTATTTTAGTGATGGAATGGATTGTTGTATTCTTGACCCGGTTCACAAGTTTAATACGCAGAATACTCCGTTCCATAGCTCTCTGGCAAACCTCCAGCGTGGACCTCTTTATCTATACTAATATTATAAAGATGAAGAGTTTGTTTGTTTGGTTGAACGCGCTAATCTCTGGAACTACCAGTCGGATTTGAGAAATTCTTCTTTTGCGCTTGATAGCCCAATTCTTGACGAAGGCTATAGGCTATTTAACATCACGCTATGACCTTTAGGAGCCGAGCAAAAAGAAAAAAGTAAGAAAGAACGCTAAGCAAAAACGAAGTAATAGCGCGGGCAGGCGATGCGATGCGACGGGGTGGGTCGGAGTAACAAGAAATTTCACGCGGACGAAGTCGCGGGTGGAAGCTAGTTTTTAATAACTGACGAGAAATATCAATGCAGCGGGGTCCTGCGGGGCAATTGCGTAACACAATCGTAATCGGTTTCATTTATGACAGTTCAACAACATTCATTGCTCTGTTTACGTGTTGAGCAGAATTTTTTTTCGAACTTATGAAGCAATGGATTAGTAATTTGCTTCAAAATGATTCAGATGTGTTACGCAATTAGGGTGCAGAATCATGTACTGAATCACTGTCCAATAATAGGTTGCGCATCGATGTCCCTGCTACTATACCCCAATACCCTGATTCCGTAATATTACTCCTACCTACGAGTTATGTGTTGTTCGATGAAAGCGACTGACTGAAAAGTTTATTATTCGTTTTAACGGAGTGAAATAAGAGATTAGTCATTATGTTATTAAATGCAGTTGTGCGGATATAATTATTATGTTGCCTAAAAATAAATGTTATCCTAAAGCATGGTGCGCACTTCCAAGATTTTCACAAGTTGAACTTTTCGAACTGTAAACATAACTTTGGGGTTTGTCGCAGTCAAGGAAAAAAGGCAACTTGTGTAAAGCTGCTAGTGAACATCGTGTGTTAAAAGCTGTAGATATAAAAGGTCTTTCAATTTACAAAATAACAGTTCAGCTTAAGAGCACACTGCGATTAATTCCACCTTAATTATAATTTATAAACTAAATGGATTTTAAATTGTGAAGGCATATTGTTGACAAATGAATCGTAGTGTGTTCTTAGCCTTACATTCGATTTTCAAAGTTATTCCGCTTGTACCTACATGGTGGCTGGTTTTAAATAAAGACGAAAGTTAAATAATTAAACTTTTTTATTTATTGTCCTTATCTTCATTAAGAAAAACATTACAACTAAAGAAGTAAGTCTTTAAAAAATATTGTCTCCTTAAAATGACAGTATTACTTACTTAACTTATGAAATAAAATTCGTCCCGCAACTAAGCTGGCATCGTTCCTATTGCAAAATAAAATAATTCTGGAAATAAATACTACAAGGATCTTTTGGCGCTCGACTGACGTAGTCATGGGGAAGCTGTTGGTAAACAACATCATCATCTGATCATCATCTGCCCAACCTTTTCCCATTTATGTTGGGGTCGGCTTCCAGTCTAACCGGATGCAGCTGAATACCAGTATTTTACATAAAGCGACAGCCTATCTGACCCTCACAACCCAGTTATTACTGGGTAATACAATACCACACTGGTTGTTAATCTTTCGGGTTTCTGACGACCCGTAACGACTGCCAAAGATCAACGAATGACAGCCGGGACCAATGGCTTATCGTGCTTTCCGAGGCAAGGAGGAGTCTTGGTATGTAAAGATGGTCACCCATCCACGGACCAACCGCGGCAAGCGTAGCTTAACCTGATCGATCGACCCATGTGGCTGTTATAACTTAGTCACAAGCCCCCTTAAGTTGGTAAACATTTGTGCAAAATTGTTTTGTAATATCTATTGAAAACAAAATGGCGGCGTTAGTTCTGATTTTGGCCACGCGCCGAAAGATTCTTGTACAGCTATATCATTGTTAGAATGCACATTGACATTCACTTATTTTGTCCAAAAAAATAATACAACCGTATTGAGAACCTCCTTTTTTGAAGTCTGTTAAAAATATGCTTTCGGCGTCAAAAAACTTTTTAGTTCTACACTCAATGGCCACTTAATGCTCTTCTCCTCAAATCGCAAACCGTCCGTCATACGTCCTCAGTTCAGCTTTATGATGTTCATCAAGCAGGCGAGTCCTCTCAAACCTTCTCATCGCCACTTCTTTTATACTATTATATACCGTCGGATAATACGCTATGGTAGTCTCGAAGTGTTCCCTGTCTAGCCTGAACAACTCACAGTTAGTGACAGCTACCACAGACGCTGTCCTAAAGGGGTTTTTCATAACTAACTCTACTTCGCCGAAGAAATCCCCGTCTTCTAAGTGACAAATCTCCTTGGCTGAATCAGAGTAGACGGCAACTGTACCTCTGTCAATGAAGTAGAGACAGTCACCTGTGGAACAAGTTTAAATCATTATCATCATAATCCGCCTATAATGTTACTGGGACACAGGCCACCGCTCTTCGAGAGGGAGTGGTCTATAATCTACCACGTGGCCCAGTGCGGTTTGGTAGAAGGTTTTCAAATGATTGATGCTAGGACATGCCTGTTTACTCACGATGTTTACCTACACCGTTTTGAGAGCAGTGGTGATGAAATTATTTACACAAATTAAAGCGCCTGCCTGGGTTCGAAACCAAGACCTTGGGGGTCGTTACCACTGGGCCACCACAGCTCACTGGGCCACCACAGCTCACTGGGCCACCACTGCTCACTGGGCCACCACTGCTCATTGAGCCACCACTGCTCACTGAGCCACCACAGCTCACTGGGCCATCACTGCTCATTGGGCCATCACTGCTCACTGAGCCACCACAGCTCACTGGGCCATCACTGCTCACTGGGCCACCACTGCTCATTGGGCCATCACTGCTCACTGGGCCACCACTGCTCATTGGGCCACCACTGCTCACTGGGCTCATTTTTGTTTAGCTTAGTTTATAACGATTATAAGGACTACTCATTTGTAACTAATAGAGAACAGCTGTTAAAAAGAATCTCTCGAAGATGAAAGTTCCAGATCACACCATCTTTTAAACCAGGTGCTTACCAACGGTATTGATCTTGAATATGATGTCACCAGCGATAAAAATGACAAGGCGTAGTTTGACAGCAATTTGCACCAGTAAGGAGCTAGGCAGCTGTTTCAAGAAATCCAGTTCCCTCACCAGTTGACGTCCAGTGTGCATGAGGATGTCTTCACGTAGTTGACCAGACACACATCCCAGCATACGGGATTCCTACATAAACAAAAGATATTGACAGAATGCCATTTTTATTACCTTTTGCTTTTAATAAGGCGCTCATGGCTAAGTAGCAACAGCACGGATCGACAAATCGGCTAGGTAAAGCTGCTCTTGCTGCGGTCAGTCTATAGATGGGTGACTATTTTATTAACATATCGAGACCCGACGAGTACGACGTGAAGCCGTCGGTCATGTGCCTGATTTCTCCCCGGTCGTGTTGGATTGCTGGCCCATCGAACTATTAGAGTACCTACCTAATGGAACAAAGTAACAGAGCGCACCTGTGTTTGCGCACACTTGTGCACAATATCTCCTGCGTATTTCGCTGGTTTCCGTTTAGATTGGCCGTCATGGCCGGTCAGGGAGATATTATTATAATTTTATTATTGCCTTCGTCCTTTGAAATAAGCAGTTGCCTCGAACATTGTTTTAATAACATTACCTATCTATGCATATGATACGCCCCCAAAAAATGCCTGTCATGATGCTGTCCCGACAGTGGGCACTGGGTTATATTAGTTTTCATATTAGGTATTATGGCTTGAAACTGGGGTACCTAGCCATAAGCAAACATTTCATACCTCAAAGAATTTTGACTGAAACCGAATAGCGTAGAACTTCAGGATTTTCCTCTTAAGTCTCGGTGGGAAGTTTCTCTGCACCATGTATGTCTGTATCTGTTTTTTCATCATATAGTATTGGGCACTTGCAGATTCTTTTCCAAAAAACGCTAGTAAATATTTTAGCGCGTAATGAAATATGAGGATCTGCAAAATATAGGTATGGGAATAGGATAGATGAGATGCTAGTGAGAATGATAGTTTAGAGAAAATCGGAAGGCCTGAATTGATTAAGTACCCGAAAATGTTATGGGAGTATATTACCTATAAGTAGGTGTACCCTAACTATTTTCTATTGGTCCCCTCAAATCTAAGTTGTTCTATCCTCAAAAAACACTCAGGCACGAATCTACATTGTCCTCTTTTCGACTGAGTTTTTTTCGACATTTCTTCTCAAGCGTAATCAGAAAGTGACGATCTAGCTTATTTTTATGCTTATGCTACATGTAAAAGTGATTCCGATCATATTCACAGAATAAACAATTTCAGTTTATTTTTGTTTCTTAAAACATACCTTGGAAAAAAGCCAGCATATAACAAGGAAGTTTTCTAAGCACCCCTTTTGTTCTAGAAGATTCATGTTTATATTTGTTGTAAGCATACCAACTGAAACAGGTTATAACCAACATAAGCATAGGAAAACGAAAGGTTTGGCCGAAGCTAGGTTGTAGGTATTCCAACTTACCTGCTCTGTCAAAAGAGTAAAGTAGCCGGACTTTTGTAGTCTGATTCCACAACTTTCCAACGGTTAACCATGAACAGTTTCTAGGATTTGCCGGCCTAAAACTACCCTCAATTATGTAATCCACAGCGAATTGGAAGTAGATGTTCCAACATAGGTAGATTATTAAAAAGAAAAGGATCTCCACACATGTCTTCTGGTAAAACTGATCAATTTCAAAATTAGTATTAACAAAAAACAAACTAGTACCTATTCATTATTTTAAAACATTAGAAAGGATAGGTATAGTACTTACAGAGGCTCTTAAAACATTGAGAATATTCTTTAAGTAAACCAGTATGATAGGTATGCGTATTATCTTTATAGACTCCAAAACCAAACCAAGGGTGAGGTGCTGATCATCAACTTCGGCCAGTATACCACCACATGCAAACAAGTCCACAATCAGCCAGGTTTTTAAATAATTCAATGCAATTTTCCGCAAGGACAATACAGCAACCTTGCGGGAATACCCCTCGATGTAGCCAGTGAAGAAGTTAGCGATAATATTAAACACGATCATGAGATCGCAAAACAACGTAATTTCGGTGTGGTAGTCCTGCGGAGATGAATACAAAGTTCGCATAAGACTTGGAGAGTGCGCAAAGTTATAATAATAGCCCGCGATATTAATTTTTTTACGTATTTTGCAATTTACAGGTCGGTTTTAGGTTGTATAGGAATCATCAATAGGTAATACTTATTACTTTTTATGTTACAATTGACCTAATTGTGCAAATGTCATGATTTCATGAAAATAGTCATTCAATAGGGTAGGGGAGAGTGGGGGAATTGAGAACGGCGGGTAATTAGGAATAGCTAGGTAAGTAATACTTTCCCCCGTACTACACCGCTCCGCACCCGTTCAACAGACGCGTCTAGCGCCCCTCAGTGCATACGCGACAGTGAGAGTGAAAGACCGCACGCGCACTGTCACGGTGAGTCGAAATATTTTTTTAGCATTTCTGTTATAATTTTTGTCGTGTATTATAATAGATGTAAATATGATATTTTTGAGTTTAGAGACACCATATTTCATTACAATCATGCACGTTTTATCTATTTTAAAACCCTACGTGCTTTGAAGGTCATCAAAAATACTGTTATGAATGAATGCCATTTTGATTTAAATTCGTTACTTTGGGCAATTGGGAACGGCATCAGGCGGGTAATTGGGAACATTCTCAATTACTCCATTTCGTTCTTAATTACCCCTAGTGCTACTAATTAATTTTGTAAAAATGTTTTAACGTTACAAATTGTTTTAGATGCCTCGAGATTACGTACGAAAGACTGCAATCGAAGATGTCAGAAGTAAGAAGCTTACACTGGGCAAAGCTGCTACCACATACTCAATACCAAAAACAACATTATTCAAACATAACACACACAACAAGAAGACGAGCTAGAAAAATACATACTTGACTGCTGCAAGTCTTTTTATGGCATAAAACCAAGTTACTGGAATAGAAACCGGTATTGTTAATACTCGACAACCATGAAAGTCATATCAGCCTGGGAGCATACGAACTTTTCCGAGAACACAACCTTCAATGTCTTTCTTTGCCTCCCCATGTATATCACAAAATGCAGCCACTGGATCTTACAATCTTCAGTTCACTGAAGATGGCATACAATAAAGAATGTGAGCTCTACATGGTGAATAATCCTGGAAAACGAATAAGTCAATACGAAGTTGGAGAACTTCTTACAAAGGCGTACAATAAAAGCCAAAGTCAAACACCAACGAACGATGCCACTTCTGTTCCCGAAAATGACAATGATTTGAGCATTACCACTACTCCTCTTCGATCCACTTCTGTGCCTCTTTCCGATATTATCAATGTGCCAATCATTCCTAAAATAGGAACCACTTTTAAGCGACATAATAAGAAGCATTCTCAGCACACCTATAAAAATTTATTATCCAGCACACGTATAAAATTTCAACTAGAAGAAAAACAGAAAAGGCAAAGTGAGAGAAAAGCTAAAAAAGAAAAAATGCAAACTAAAAAAACAGAAAAGAACATTAAATCTATACAAAAGAAGTCAGGAGTCAAGGGTAAAGGAGCCATAAATTTGACGAAGGCTTTAGAAGGAAATGAAAACGAAGAGGAGTTTTACTGTATAATATGCAACGAAAAGTTTGAATCCCCACCGACAGAAGATTGGATCATGTGCGCCATTTGTAAATTCTGGGCACATGGAAAATGTAAAAGAAAGAAAGAAAATACGTTTATTACGTATGTACTGCTAGCGAGACTAGTAAAGGTTACGTGTGTGATATGTGCCACACTAAGAAATTGTAGTTTAATAAATGTCTTTAACCAGAATATAAGGTTTAACTGTATTATTCCTAATTACCCCATACCGTTCCCATTTCCCCCGTGGGATGATCTCATTTACCCCATAGGGTATCGGGTAAAAAGGAACAGCAATGTTTTTTGTTTTCGTTCATATTTCTTATAATACGTTGATTTTTAAGATTTTTTTCTCACTAATAATTAGATAAATAAGCAAAGTTAATGTTGCAATAAAAGTTTATTATGTCCGTGAGTTTTTTCTATTATTTTTGAGCTTTGGAAGTTAAGTGTTCCCAATTCCCCCACTTTCCCCTACCTAATAAATTACCTTAGAGGGTTGTATCTATTGATAATTTTGAATGATTAGATATAATTCTCTAAATACATACTATTTTTTACTGTCGCGAATCATATTTTGATCAACGTAGAATCTAATATCTACTGACCTGCGAATTGCAAATAAGGAAAAAAAAATAATGTCGCGGGCTACACTACAACTGGCGCCTTAATTAGTGGTCATTCCTGCTCACATACATCTGGCAAGAGGCATTCCTGAAATGTCTCATGTTTTTGTATTTTCACCAATACGCACCGTCCATAGGTATATCCCTTAAGGTTGAACCTGTAGTCGAAGTCATTATTTTAATTTCGAACAAACTATGAAGCACGCGGTTCTCCAGAACAAGCCGAAGAGTGTAAATGTTGCTTATGTCCTGCTTGTGCTGTCACTGCCAATTTTAACTTTACTTTTGACTCCTACCGAACAGACAGTTCTTCCTTACCTAAACCGTTCGTCCCACCCGCTGAAGACCACCCACCTGAACATGAGTTACCTTGGGTAACCTGGAAGTCATTAAACAGACTCCGTACTCAGGATGGCCGAAGCAAGGAAACCTGTTCAGGTGGAGATTCATAGACGACTCCGCCTTGGAGTGTAAATGTGGTGCTGTTCCACAAACAATGGGACACTTAATATCGTGTCCTGCGTGTCCTAGTCAGCTGCACGTTACAGGAACTGGTGGACCCTGGCGATGGCGCCAAACAAGTAGCCGAATTCTGGATCGAGTCCGTTTAGATTGTTATCGACACGGTGAGAAGAAGATTCCTACCTCAGCTAGATGTAGGTACCATCGTCATTCAAAAATGTGGCTGGGACAGACCAGATGCGAAATGCGGAGGACAGGGTGTTGTGGGGCAGCCTGAGAGAGGCCTATGCCCAGTAATGGACTACGGTAGACTGAGTTTATTTAGTGAATAAACGTACTAACATAAACAATTCTAGGGTCCTTTGAAGAATAATGGTAAGCAATATTTAGCGAAGCTGCAATCATCAGAACGACGAAGAAAATTTCTAAATAGAATCTTAGCTTGCTGTACGGGTGGATGGTGAGACGATAATACTGGTGATGTCGGTACTTCTCCGCGCACAAGGCTGCATAAGATCTAGGCAAAGTGAAATATGATATTGAAATTATTGTACTTAATCATTATAAGTAGGTAACTCAAGCCATAAAGGTCCCCACTGGTGGGACACAGGCCTCTTCTCTGTAACCGGAGTGGGCTGTTGTCTGGCCCAGTGCGGGTTGGTGGATGAACCTACCTATCTATGTATACAAGTACCTACCTAGGTATCCTATTCGCAATAACTTATTGGTGATGTTCATCAGAAACGTCAGTTGCGTAGTACTCGTAACTGGCGTACCTGGTGTATGACCTGCAACCCGAATTGCGTAACACAAGCAATCACAATCCAATGATTTTGCAGGATACTGCTAACCCATCCATACTAATATTATAAATTCGAAAGTAAGTAACTGTCTGTCTGTCTGTATGTTACCTTTTCACGCCTAAACCACTGAACGAATTTCGATAAAATTTGGCAGAGAGATAGATTGCATTCCGGGGAAAAGAGGTCTTCCAATATAAAATATATATGATGACGTTCATCATTCGATTCATTCATTCGTTCATCATTCAGTCATGACTAAAGAAAATATAGGCTCTTTGACAGATGTCTGGACCTGACGTGTCAGTGCTGCCACCTGGCGAACGTCATTTCAGAAAACCGGCTCATTGTATGAATGTGGAAGCAAAAGGAGTAGGTATGTAAGGTTATTAGTAGTAGTTACTGCCTGCTTCCATAATCGCAAAGCCGTTACCTCCTGCTCCACCACTGCCGGTCGATTCTGTAAAAATCTCACCGTGAAAACTTAGGTGATGTGAGTTTGTCTTTGCTAGGAATTGACACTATTGACAGCTCACTTCACTTAAGTTTTCACGGTGAGATGGTTACAGAATCGCACTGCTGCTTCAAATTATTAAGGGCATTAAAACAAAAGGATTGGCAACATTGTGTTTTCTACATTGCGGTCTCAAATTCGTTGGCCACGGTCATTAGGAGGCCTGCTGAGTATGCAGGCCGTTTACCTGATGGCCCTTGTTGGCACTAGATACATTATATTCTTTTGTAATGCATGCAAAATCAGCCCATAATGTTTCCACACAGGCCTCCTCTCTGTGAGAGGGAGTGGGCCGTAATCCACCACATGGGCCCGGTGCGAGTTGGTAGATGTTTTAGAATTTGTGGTTCTAGGACATGCTGGTTTCCTCACGATATTTATCATCACCATTTTGAGAGCAATTGTGATGAAATAATTTACACAAAGTAAAGCGCCTGTCTGGGTTCGAACCTATGATGTACAGTCGCCAGCACATCAAGCTACTACAATCTGTAAAATTTCTTTAATCGATTTTCAACTTTATCGCTAGACCATAAGGTTCAAAGTTGATTGAGAAAGTTTGACAGTTTCGGGTAGCTTGATGTGCTGGCGTCTGTACAACTTGTAAGTCGCGGCCGTTACCACTGCACACTGGGCCAACACTGCTCCTAATAAAAACTTCTTTTGTTAAACTACAAAATATTACCTGTACATATTGATAGCTCTTATATCATAAGCCTGAACGGTCATAAGGTTGAATATCCATCTCAGTATTCCCCGACTTGTTATCTTGTATGCTGATATTCTTTCGATTGGCAAGTTGCATCCGTGACCATAGAAATATCCATGGGATGTTGCAACACGCACATCTGGCTTTATAACTTTGTTTATTTCTGGTTCAGATTTAGTTTTTTCATCTGAAGTCTTTTCACTCATGATGGAAATGAAAGCAGCTAAATCGCAGACAAAATCATTGAATGGATGAAGTTAGTAAACAAACCACTTTTTTTGTACGTTTTTACTTCTTCTTCTTCTCTTCGTTTAATGGCTTTTGCGGAAAAACCACCACAATTTAGCCAATGTCAAGTGTAAAAATGTAAAAATAGTATACTTGGCAACGTTGTACGGTTCAATCAATAAAAATCTTCCAAAATCATTCGTAATCTTTGGCAGCCATCGTAATCTTCAAATATATTTGCACCAAAAAATCTTGTACGTTTTTAATAGCCTTTTCTTTTGAAAGCTTGAAAATCTGAAGCTAACTTCTCCTCTTAGTCTGTGAAAGTCTGTCAAACGGAACAACTGTCACAGTAGCAACTCAAAAATGAAAAATTGGTAACACCATGGTAACTAATCTCTAGATTCAGGTAAATCTGTATAGTACATACTAATTCCATGGGTAAATCACATATACCTCCTTGGTTATTTAAAATAAACCTGAAATATTATAACAGTTACCTACAAATGGGGTGAAATAGGGATTCATGGGTGAATCGGGACAAAATGTTAAAATGGATTTCAACGTTGTAATTACATAGTATATTGCCAACAAGGGCACGTACTAGTTAATTTAAATACAGTAAACACATTAGAGTCCTTTTTGACAACAAACTAGATATATTATGTATAAGTATGTTAAAATCCCTTTTCAAGTTTCGTACTGATTTACCCCCCTGCAACCCTATTCACCCCGATTGACGTGGGTATTTAGTTGGTTGTCTTATTTTAGCCTAGCCCCTAAATTAAATAGTCTAAGGCTGGCCATACACGGACTGCTCCAGCCAGTGATTAACATACACGGACTGTTCGTGCAGTCACATTGAACCGCTTGAAGCTGCCATTAATACCTACTTGCTGCTGCAGCAGTCGGTATCAACTGCTCTGCGGTTTTTATTGCCTGCCTTAATACAAGCGTCGTGGAATGAAGAGTGCGAGCGGAGGTAACTGCGGGAGAGCAGTCGACAGCTTGAGCAGTCAGTGTATGCCTGGCGACTGCTTGACCGCACGATGAAATTTAACAGCGCTGCCGACCGCCCGAAGCAGTCGCGACTGCTCGAGCGATTCCGTGTATGTGTGTACGTATAAGGCTGTAGTTTGCTATGTAATCGTAGTTTGAAGCAGTCGATACTGGCTGCTTCTAGCTGTCCGTGTATGGCCGGCCTAAGTAGTTTAGGCAGATGACTTACGACTTCAATGGGTAAATAAATAAGTGTCCATTTATAAAAATAACAACAATACCTAAATGTACTTTAATCAGTTATTCTATGCCAATGTCCAAGGTATTGTATTTTTACTTCTTTTCCAGAAATCTGCACAATATTTTGAACAAAAAGCGGCACTCAGTAGAACGTCTTCCATTTTATCGATAAGTATGATTTCCCTGGAAAAGAAAACATTAGTAGGTATTAGATACTGGTTGGGTACTGTCAGCTTGCATCATCCCACAGCTCGGCAAAGGCCTCCATCTATTCCAGCTCTTTCGGGGCAAGGCTAGTGCGGTCCATTGTTTATTCAAACGGCTTATTTTCTTATTATAATATCTGTGGAAGGGAGTGGGCTATAATCGACCAAACGGGCCCATTGCCAGGGCTGGTAAACTAAAGTACCTATTACAAGCTTTTTTAACAAAAATAATTTGTAAACCAAAAACTTACCCGATACAAAATTCATAATAGACATAATCAAATACAGGCTTCTTGCAGTTTAAGTTCTCACATGTTGAAACAGGCCCATTACTCAGATCTGATATCAATACGTTAGGCAAGAAATTAAAATATTCTCTTATTACGTCAGCTGGCACGTAGTACGATTTCGTTGCTTTCTTGTAAATTCCCTCTTTTACAACTACAGATTGATAACTGTTACCGTTCTCATCACAATATTTTTTCTCTTCAGCATCAATGTTGAAACCATTAAAATTCTCTTGCAGATCTATTATGTTATTATTATGCTCATTATACAGATTTTCTCCTACGTGTTCAGAGTAAAAACTGTAGGTTTGTGGGTTCAGTTTTCTCACTGCAGTGTTTATCAATTGATATAATTGTTTCCTACAAATCTCGTGTAGACTTGGCGGGGAGTAGTATTTGGAATCTAATATAACGTTGTACTGAGGTGGACATTCAACTGTAACTTCTAATTCTTTGGAGTCTTGCCTCAATTTTAATTTGCACTGATGCTTTATTTTATCGGCAGTTTGACAATTCGCAGCTTCTAAACACCTGAAAATAATAAGTTGATAAATTAGAACATTGGTAGGTAGGTAGGTACGTGATGATTCATATTTAATACAGAAAATATTGCGAATTATAAATCTTTTTTCACATAAAAATGTTATCTTAGCAGCTGACAACGACATCATTTCAAATTCCAAGAACATCCTATACCACCAAAAGATCATACGCATATATATGAAGGCCAATTCACGTAATTTAAAACGTTCAAAATTTAGTCACAATCTCAGCGATAATGCAAATCAATGCCAAAAATTTCTCAAAAATGTAGGGAGATTAGAGGTATTTTTGACAGATTGAGACTGAGATCAGACTGTAAACGTACTTAAAATTGCGAGAATTGCCCCTCTGTTCAATGTCCCTCTCCCAATATAACGTGAGAGAGATGTCTACGAGGATTTATTGGAGACGGTTGGGAAAGACAAGCACCATCGAAACTTACCCAATATTGAGACATCTAGTTTGTTGATCTCTGAACATATGATACCATAGCGAATACGGCAAAGTCTTCAAGTTCGAGTTTCTCCAGAATCTGAACTCACAGTGGTGGTAGTTGTATACAGGTCGCTGGGGAAGCCATCGTAGTTTATTGTCTGTAAATTGATATAAAATCTGATAAATTGGATAAGTTAACAATAGGTTATAATGCTATATGAAGCAGTACTATATAAAAGGTACATCTATACTATTATATATCTATCATATTGTATGTACATACATACAAATAAATACATATACCTACTTACTACATAAAATAAAATAAAATAAAATTGAAGCATCTGTTTGTAACGTCAAACTAACAGCTTTTTACTAAATGCCTGTGGAAGTATATACGGTACATATACTTAACAAATAAAACAATTTATAAATTTTTTGGCTGTCTGTATTTCTATCTGTTTGTTCCGGCTAATCTCCAAAACGGCTGTACCGATTTTGACGGGAATTTCACTGGTAGGCAAGTGGTGATGTTATTGGGAGTAACTTAAGATACTTTTATTTTAGATATTATCAAAAAATAACAATGTAACGCTCAAAAAATACTGTGACATTTATTTTCCGACATGCATGCAAATGAAGTCGCGCGCACAGCTAGTTAGGTACAGATGCCAGTACTTCAAGCTACCCGAAACTGTAAAATTTTCCTAATCAACCTTGAACCTTATGCTGTAACGATAAAGTTGAAAATCTATTAAAGAAATTTGACAGATAGTAGTAGCTTGATGTGCCATTCAACGTTTCTGAACGTCGTTGTCGTTGAAACAGCCATAATTCATGTCATGCAAGTTCCTACGAATATTTCATTCAGTCCTTTCAATGATGATATGAATGAAATCAACCACCGCATAGTTGATTGCTCTTAAGCTGTATGAGTTAATTTCAAGAACTGTTTCAAAATATTCCCGGTAGTGGATTTTTGCAACAAAACAGTAAACAAGAATCTTGATAAACGTATCTTTAGCATGCTTAGCTTTAACATTAGCAGCCTCCCACACCAAAGACACAGGTGTACAATGTGTGCCACGAAAGATGAGACTTGACACACCACGTGGTTTGACATGCGCAGTACACGATTTTAGGTATCTTTAGCGGTATGAGGTCTGAGTGCGGGACGGGACCGGACGTCATAGGGGCGGCGGAAAGAGCGGGGGAGGCGGGGTCAAGTCCCATCTTTCGTGGCACGCATTGTAATTTGTTATTCAAGTTCACGCTACTTTATTTCCAGTTCTACAGCATAATCAGCTTTATATTCCCACTGCTGGGACACAGGCCTCTTCTCGGTGAGAGGGAATGAGCCATAATCCACTACGCGGGCCCAGTGCAGGTTGGTACTGGTAGATGTCACATGTCTTCGAATTTTTGGTTCTAGGACATGCACGGTTGTCCTTCACCGTTCTGAGAGCATTAGTGATGAAATTATTTCCACAGTAAAGTGCCTGCTTGGGTTTGAACCCCAAACCTACAGCTCGTAAGTCGCGGCCATTACCACTGGACTACCACTGTTCTCCAGACAATTGTTTATTTCTATTTTTATGTGTCTAAAAATACAAAATATAAACAAGACCTATATTTGAAAGCCAGACATGGGACATAACAATCTCCGCCATTTGAAAATCAGTATAAAGATAATATTTCTTCTGTCTCCATCTTAATTTCAACATCCATTTCCAATTCGAGAGTTATTGCGAATGATCTTTTGGAGTCGATCATAGAATAAGGTTTTGATCTTAGTATGTCTTTTATGAAACCTGTCATACTTAATTGGATAAAAATAAAAGGTTTGCGAATACATTTACGTTGCTTTTAAACATCAAAACATTTAATATCTCGACTTTTTTGGTCTAGGTATGTCTTCTAAGTTCATTGGATAAAAATATACATTTGAGAATATATTTTAATTATACCTTGATTTTAACAACTACGTACAACAATGAACGTCTTCAACAATTACACCGACTACTTATTCAGTATGATGTTCAAAGTAAGTACCTACCTACATTTTAAAACAAATTCCAAAACACTTTCAAACTCAAACATCCCGAGGTCGTCTTCACCGTCAGTCCCATCATACATGCACACGTAAATGGGTCAACTAAATCAATGAGGAAACGCTAAACTTGATTCATAGCGGATAGTTTGTTATGCGAGGCGCCAAAATTACTGTTTTCGTTAACTTTACGAGGATAGTAAAACACAACTAGAGCGTATTAGTACTGGCCACTGTTTAGCTAGAGATGGCTAGTAAATAGGTTCCTGTGATGTAATTCAAATGGGCCTTAGGAAAACATTTTGCAATGCGGATATTTTTGTGGCGTTAGTTTTATAGTATAATGAACTCGAATTTTGGGTTTTTGATCTCTGTTTGCGTGGTCTTGGTTCAGTAAATAGGAAAATATTCTTTTTTTTAGTCTTTTTAATAATAAATCTAACACTAACTCAGAAAGTTAACCAGGCAAAGGAGGATGTCAGGATCGTAGCAGGTGGCGTTTTGAGGTTTCTGCCTACATGGGAAGAAGGCGTAGGTTTATGTATGTATGTGTAGGTACCTACTATCTTAGACAAGTTTTCGTGACAGAGAGAATATATTATTATTCTTAAGACTTGTAATGGTCTAAGGGTCATAATAGATTTCCACACATAGTTACCTACTAGGAAAGTAAATTCACTACATACTTAGTGCAGTTTTAGATTTTCATAAAACAAATATCTACATTTTTTTACGAGATGCTGTATACGTGATCTTAGTAAAAAAAAAGTGGTGAGCGGAAGTGGTGGTGGTGGCGAGTGGTGTGTGTGTGTGTGTGTATGTGTGTGTGGGGGTGTGACTGTGTGTGTGTGTGGGTGTTGTATATTAAAAAAAAATGTAAAAAAGACAGCAGCCTTGAAGAGCTCTGCCACATGTAGCGAATTTTTTAAATACATTCATCAAACCTGTTGTGCTGTGAGATCGTTAGCCTTGAAAAGCTTTGTTATGAAACAGTACACGTGGCTAACCACCGATTAACACTAGTTTTTGTTTTTTACTAAATCACCATAAATTATTCATGCACGTGTCCTCTGATATCATTTTCTTAATTTTGATAATCCTATTCAATATTTCACCAGTTTGTTATTATCATGCAAAAATACAAAAAAATATATAACTCACAACATCAAATTGACCACACGGCACATAAAATTAAAGTAACAAATTAAATTACCACAAACCGATAGGTACCGCAGACGTCTTAGTTCAGAAATCCTTAGCGGTAACTCAGTTAATTCATTCTCATCCAATATCAGAAACTTTAAGCTCCTCGCTTCACCTATCTCTTCAGGAATACGCCTCAATCTATTCCCGCTAACATCGAGGCACTTGAGACATCGCAACTTAGATATCTCTCTCGGCAACTCGGTTATATCATTACCGCTTACGTACAGGCTCTCTAAATGCTCCAGAACTCCGATGTTAGTTGGCAAACGAGTCAAGAGATTCTCCTTCAAATATATGTCTGTCACTTCTGCTTCCTCGCCCTTCAGTTGGTTTAAAGGAAATTCCGTAAATCCTCTGTAATTCCAGTGAAGAACGGTGGTTGGTGATAATTCATCATAGCAATTCATGTTTATTTTTTTGCACAAAAGTCTATCTACTGTTCTCCCTAGTTCATTATTCACTTCACTTATAAATGTTTATTAGAAATAATGCACTCAGCAGTAAGCTCTTCATAATTATGTTTATGTTGTAACGTATGTTCAGTTAAAAGCTTTGTACATACGTCTGTTTGGAACGTAAAAGTCAGAGCGAGCTCCTCTGATTCCCGTCTGAAGAAGACTGCATCCCATGTCGGTCGGACGCACGTGAATTATTTTTAAAACTATAACAAGGTCTTTTGCGACAGAGTAAATTTTGTTAAAATATTTTTCGCCGGTAGGGATGAACTGATGATGATGATGCTGGGGTTAGCTAGCAGCAACCTGTTTAGACAGTATTCGTGTTGTCAATAATTCATTTTATATGAGAACGTGTTCAACAATTTTTCTAAAGTAAATATTGTAAATATGTTAGTAGTGTAAAATAAATCATAACAATATTGCCAATAATGATTATAACAACGTAATATTGGTAACGATTGACAAAAATAATGGATAATCCAATGAAATGTGAAGGAAAAACATCGTTAGGAAACCTGGACTTATAGTCAACCCATCTTGAGCAAGCGTGGTGATCAATGCTTGTTTTTTTCTTTGTATGAGAAAAGGCCTTTGCCTTGCAGTGGACCAATAATAAATACAATGAGATAATATTATAATATCTTCCCATATTATCATTACGAAAGCGATGCAAGGTGTAGTGATAAGCTCAGTATTGGTCGGAGAGGTTGGCGCTGATCCAATACAAACTCGCACGCGGTGTTAGGTCGAGGACATTCGACCGTAACACAATAACAAAATAATGAGACCACAACGTTGACGAAACATCCAATGTGTAATACGTACGTTACTAGCCAGATAGATTAAATATTTCTAATCAAAATCCAATTAGTGGAAAATTCGTACAGTCAGTTATAGCAATTAGCTAATTCACCTTTGCATAAATGTTTGAGATTTTTATTTGAGCAAAGTAAATGACATATAAAGGAATTTGAAAAATTCTATCGATTCGTATTCTAAAAAATCTCAAATACATATGTAATGGTAGGTGAAATAATTCCTATAACTAACTGTTTATAGCTTGACCACACTGAGCAGATTGCATCTATTATTTTTTTATTTACAATATTAATTAAAATATATTTTATAAAAAACTTTGAAATAATTTTATTTCTATTATAATAAATTCTTCGTAATTCTAAGAACGTTCACAGTATGATCACAGTTTCAATCTGAACATTTTTAATTACGAGAATTAATTGGCCTCCTGTTAACTACATACTACAATGTCTTTTTCAGAGAAACCTCAAATGTACATTTTCTCTCATACGTAGAGAAAAGGGGTAACTAGAGACTTTGAAAATACTATTACCAGGAAGGAGAACGATTCCGACAATAATTTAATAGGAAGTATAAACCAAACACAGTAACAATAACATACCAGACATATTAGAAGACTGCTAAAGTCAATAATAATTGTATTATATCTTGTATGCTAAAACCGAAGCATGCATCAAAATATTCGTCCTAGTTTTACCGTTGCATTCATTAGACCGGCTATTTTTATCAGTCTACCCACTGTAGTCTTGTTAATTGGGATATATTAACAAGGAAACAACGTTTTCTTAGAACAGTGTTGAGCTTAAAAAGTGTGCCGAAGAGATATGAGTTTTCCAAGAAGATGAGAACGTGGTTTGGATTTCAATCCATTAAATTTATAATATTGAGGGAAACTTCGTTTGGTTCAAGCTGGCACATATCAGTACTGTCAACAATTTCTGGAGCTTGTGTTCTGTTTTGATAGCTTAGAACCACAACCTTTTTATCATCATCATCAATTTCATCCTGTTCATAGATCTTATCGAATGAAACGTCACTGTAGGTGACGTCGATCAGTCTCATCCATTCACTTCTTCTATTTTTCTATAAAAAAACTTAACAACGTCAAAACATCTTGAAAGATATCATTTCCACTCCACACAGTTTACTTTAGGTAATGTTTATGTTAACATATCGTCTAGAAAAACATCTAGATATTAGCTTATCCTCGATTTTAGGAACGTCAGACAAAACATAAAGGTTGATGAGCTCCATATGCGTTTGGTTCTAATTCCATGAAACGGTCGGAACTGACCACCCACGCTTGCATGCTATAAAATATTACAAAGACTGTTACTGATAACAATATAATCGGTTTGAATCGTAAAGTTAATGAGGACATTAATTATTGGCAAGTGTCGTCATCATTAAAGTATTTTTATGAATGTTTGATTACCTATATCAATCGTAAGTTACAACTATGCCAAAAACATGTTAAATGCAGGATTTGTGATGCTTAACTAAAAATAAGAGTCACAAAAAGTTATAATATGTATGTATTTTAGGAAAAACTACATCAATAATTTTATACTAAGTATATTTGATATTTTTGAATACGCAAAAGGTGCTTTACAAAATGTCAGGTCACATAGTGTCCACTAATATAATTATATAGGTACATACACAAGTATCACACATACAGTACAAGTAGATCAGACTTTGAAGTAATTTTGATCAATCATCAGTTCAGGTGGATATTTAGAAGATTGTATACAGGGGGAAATTGAAGAAGATTTCATTGTGTAAAACATCTTCGCTGGTTTCTTCCGCAATTGCATTATTATTGATTTCGGTCAAATTATCATTGAATTTGCCTTGATTTTCATAGTTATAATTTATTTTTACAAGTTTTTATTTATATTTGCTTTGGCCAGAACTCAGCCTTCACAGAATGTCACATGCTTTCAATTTCATCCTGTATTCACTTAACCCTTTCTTCATTCACCGTTTCTTTTAACGCTTTAAGCTCATCTTCTAATTTTTTTCTAGGATACGTATATCTTGCTTGCGCATCACATTCCAACTAGATGTTAGGCGATAGATTAAAAAATGATACATGTCATAAATGTGAGAATTAATTTGATTATTTTAATATTCTAGAAATTAGACCTTCGCAACTCAGAGGTAGTTTTGATTTATTTCGATGAACAATGTTATTAAACATAATAGGATTGTTGGTAAAGATTACATTGAGAGACATTAAGTTTATTATCTAAATAACTTAACTATAAAAGTGGGTAATCATACTTCGCGAGATTTTCACGTCTTAACATTGGAAATGTTTATTAAACTTATTTAGGTACGTAGATTGTTCTTCAATGGAATAAGTAAAAAAAATTCTTAGACATCTAAAAATATAAGACAGTAGTTAGAAGAATTCACATTCGCACTATAAAGTCTATTTTGGAAATTCGGACTAGATAAAAAAAGCATCAGCTTTGGTAATAATAATTTGATTTTCTCATACTTAGTTTAAAATTTCGTAGTCAATTTTCATTGTTTTGCCAAAATCCTTAATTTATATAAAATGTTTGATTATTTACAATATACATTTTGGTGCAGACAGGGAATACAATTACATCTATTAATATGTATTTTTAAATATGTAAATAGAATATGTGAGTCATAATTCAAATACCATTAATACACCTGCAGAAAATATTTCTAAATAATTTAACTAAGGCGTTACTGCAACTACTCATGTCTACTTAAAAATCAACAAATAGGTGTTGCTATTTCCACCTAATATTGTCAACAATAACAAGAAACTATTTATAAATCTATTACAATTTTGATAACATTAATAAGTACATAAAAATACCCTAGGTAAAATCTCACAGAATTAATAAATTAGGCAAGTAGCAAAAAGACTAGAATCACGTCAAAATATTTTTAATGAATTAGCACTCTCATTCATAACAAGTTTATACTGTTAACCGAAACTTTTCAAAATTGCCCTCTGTCCTTGTCATGTTCATATCAATGAAGTGAGAGGGCAATAGGTTAGTAACAGCATTTTGATAAAAGACGTTTATGAATAAAAGGTACATCAAACATTCAGAAGAATCAATAGATAATCTATTGTTCACGGAGTCAAGGAACTTAAAATCTACGAATGAGTCTGACGCGTCGTCCCCTAGCATCCCCTTCATCATCGCTGTCCATTGACATCTGACGGTGTCCTAACATCAGGGCCTGAACCTCAGGGTTAAGAGGAAGAACGGGGAATGATGAGCGACGAACCATCGGCACTGGACGAGCTCCTAAATAGAAAGAATTTTATTTAAAACTACACTGTTTTAATGAAGTCGGAAGAATCTTGCTCGTAAGGAGATCCTAATGATTTTCCACACTATTTAATGGTATTTCTCTGGGAATTTTCTGGACTGAAAACTCACAGTGAGTAGTTTTTGACTGATGTAAACTTCAAGAGAGCATGTGATAAACACACAGGCATCTTTAGGATGTAAAATGGTAAAGTGTATTGTGGCTATTCGTGGGTTATAAAATGGTTTCAGGGAAAGTTGATGCAAGAAATAACACTCGTTAAAGTTCGACATTGTAGTGCTTATAATGTCATTTTGTAGAACATCCAGCTTCATCTGGCAAGTGACAATTTCCAGTCTAAATGTCCCAATCCTTGTCTGCGGTTTCGTCTCCGATTTGATAAGGGTAGTAAAGCTCCGCTTAACACAGTTAATAAATAACCAGAACATCCTGGAACGCTAATGAACGATGAGGATTACATGGGTTTATTTCCAGAATATTACACACTCTAACGTTTCTAGCTAAACCTTGTAATACTTACAAATTCCTTGTTATAATTACCTCTGTAAATGTTCAGATAGTTAATTTCGCAAATTGAAACTGTACATTGTAATTGAAACTGTTTTACAAATACTCTCTTAATTAGATATCATCGATCAAGGGAATTACCTAGCGTATTTAATTAAAAGCAGAGGCAAGCAGATTAACTATATGTAAAGTATGTACCAATTAATATCACCATCAAGGAACACGGAACATATTTGTCAGCTAACAAGTAATTATAAATTGGATGAAAGGGTTTCACTAGTAAACCTATTTGCTACAGCTAAAAGCCAATTAGGCGCCAACCAAATCCGCCACAAACCTCCGTGATACTATTGATTGCGGATCCAGGGCAGAAATTATTGTACTGCTACAGATTGTTTATGAAACCTTTGATTAACCATTTGGAACGTAATCATGTGTTCAATGGACTGTGAGTTCAATTGATTACATACAAACTTGCCAACACGGATGTGTGTATTGACAGATTTTGTTATGTTCAGGAATATAATGTAGATGGTATCTATCTATATGCTTACATGTAGCGCTATAAAGGATTTATTGAATGGTAAAGTGGCTTTGGCTCTTTACGATTCGGGCATCCCATCGAAAGATATCTTTATAGTCCAGGCAAGGCATGAAACAATTTAAGTTCAATCATTGTAACAGAGATAAGAAAGAACTGTAACTAAAAAATCGAACTACTGAAGAGAATTAAAAAAAAAATAGTTAATTATAAAAATCTAACTAAAAGACGTGTGAGAACATTAATTACCTGAAAGTCTTTTTCAGTCGTCAGACAGACCTTGTTATGAAACAGAGAATATAAAACAGTGAAAGAAGAGATAGAACTATAAAAACCATTAAAACCATAAACATTTACATTCACTTTTATCAACATTAAAGTTTCGATCAATAAAGAGCAGACTTGCAATGAACTCATAAATTATTTCATCGACATTGCGTTAGAATAAGAAAAAAAATAGAAATAGATTCATACCAAAGAGCTTCGCTACAGATTGCCTTTTGACGAGTCTCGGATCTCCTGCTGTCTCAGCGATTGAAGCCGGTGCCGATCCTTCTTGAGATTTCCTATGTGGTTCACTTAGGTACGAATTTGTAGAATCTCCTCTCCTATTTGACGACAAATATGGTCTTGTTTGACGACAATTATTCTTATTATCCTCTTCTTGAGTCACAACAGATTCAGCAATCTGAAACAGCTGCAGTCCAAACTTGCTTGATTCTCGTCGTAATGGTTTCTTATTAGCAAATTCTGCTAACGATTGCCTTCTGTCTCCATCTGGGTTAAGCTTCCTCCTGGCCCTTTCTTCTTCTTTCACTTTCAGAACATCTAGTATAGCGTTGAGCAGCAGTACCAGGAGAAACACAGTGATACCTATAACGGTGACTGGGTTATTATTTGCGCTCCATCCTTGATGTTTATGTTTACGTTTCGATATAGTCGGTTTCACAGTAAACACTTCTAAAATGCTGCATGCGTCTTTTATAAACAGTGGAATGACTTTTGGTTTTATGACAGGTTTTAATGCTTCCGGTGGATTTTCTGGAGTTGTTGGATTTTCTTCGGGCGTGATCTCAGTGACGACAATTTTCTCAGGGCTCACAATATTTGCTTCAACATTTTGTTTCATAAACCACAGTTGCACATTGTAGATACTGTAAACGATCACGGAAAGAATAAAAAGCAGGATCTTACGTTCGTTCATGTTTACATCGCAAAAGCACTGGTTTGTTTTGACATGGAACCGCGCGTGCGTGTGTGTCTATTCGCGTACTGCACGATATTGTTAAACTATGTACGGAGATTGTAGTAAATGGTTTATTAATTTTCACTTTTGTGGGTTTGTCTTGAATACTTTTGGCGTGTTATTACGTCGCGGTGTCCAGCGGCGTCATTTTGTGATTTGTGTTGGGTAGCGCGGAGTGCGCATGTGCGGGCGGCGGCGGCTGCGGCCGGGTCGCCAGGGTCGCTGCGCGTGTACTCGCTACCGTACGGCGTGGGTACACGGCACTACTACATACATATACGCTAACTTTCGTCTATCACTATATTATCTATAATGCTCACGCCTCCTGTTTCTTTTCTATCTCGAACTAGATGTGTTTTCATTTACATTTTATTTTGTGTTCATTGATTCTACCTTACCTTGAATGAAAAAAATATTTTCTATTAATATTGGTCTGAGTGCTTGCAAGAGATAACAAATGGAATTCAATAACCTTTATCTTTTTTACTACTTTGTTGATTCTGCATTTGATTAATATTGCGATATCGTGCTGCATTAGATTATATATTTTTAGGTCGATTCTATCAACGGCTTTAGCTCCCGACCCCACTTACGTGTCATTGTCCAATTGTCCTAAGAAATTGTTTGTCAAGAACAGATTCGCTCATGTCTGTATACCGATACAATACAGTCTATATGTATACTCACACAATACCACAAAATAAGTTATGTTTACTCGTTCTATAATTATCTCAAAAGACTCGGTAAATAATTATTGTAATGGAAATAGGAATGCGTAGGTCTACATTTATGGTATAATAGAATGTTTACGCATCATACCCACACAATTTATATTTTAAACCAGATTAAATTATGACACATCTTCGCTGTGCTAAACTTCGTATAAGTATAAAATACGCATGAGAAAGCGCGATAATACAACGCGTATCTATTGGAATGTTTTAGCTTTTTAGTTTTCCTCGAATATCTATATCTAGGATACTAATAATAAACCTGAAGGGTTTGTTTGTTTGTATGAACGCACTAATCTCAGGAACTAACAGTCGTATTTGAAAAAAATGTTTTTGCATTTGATAGCCCGATTCTTCAGAAAGGCTATATGCTATTTAGCATCACCATAATTATGACCCTAAGGGGCCGAGCAAAATGAAAAAGTCAGCAAGAACGCTAAGTGAAAACAAAATAATAACGCAGGCAGGTGTTGCGATGCGACGGGGTAAGGGAACAAGAAATTGCACGCGGACGAAATCGCGGGCACAAACTAGTGGTATAATAAAAAAATATTTATACACTATACCCATATAATATAAATTTTAAACCATATTATATTACGACACATAATATGTATCTTGCTATGCTTAACCTATCATATAAGTACACAATACGAACGAGAAAGCGGGAGGAGCCTACAATACTACTCTCGTCTAAGGAATTTTTGAGCACTTTTAGTTTTCTTCTAATCTATACTAATAACAAAGCTGAAGAGTTCGTTTGTTTGTTCGAACGCGCTAATCTCTAGAACTACCAGACAGCTTTTAAAAATTGTTTTTATCACATCTATTCGAAAAGAGTTAGTGTATTCTTCGTAAACAAGGACTAAAATAGTCCTTTAATGCCTAGGGACTAAAAGTGATTTGAATTTGGAATGTGGATATTGTTAGTTAAAGTTCCAATCACCAAAGAGATCAATCACGAACATTGTATCGACAAGTAACAGGCTGTATGATAAATTAAAAAGCGCGCGAGCCAAATTAAAAAAACGGTAGAACAAATAAAAAACGGGCGAAAAGCATTCTGCTTTCGTTCGTAATTGTTTATTCAAAATTGTATATAAATAAATAAACGTACTATTCTTATTCATAAGTTGCACTTACTTATTTTTTCATACAGGGTGATAAACAGTAGAGTGCCCACCTCGGGAGCAACATTATTTTAAGCTCGAGTGACGTACTTTGAATTCCTCGCTGCGCTCACAATTCAAACACTCTCGCCTTCAAAATAGTTGTTTGCTCCCTTGGCAAACAATCTACTATTTTGTATTTGATAGCCCAATTCTTGAGGAAGGCTATAGGCTATTTAACATTAAGCCAGGAGATTAGGATCCGAGCAAAAAGGAAAAAAGAGAAAGAACACTACGTGAAAACGAAGTAATAGGCGATGCCATGCATGTGGGTCGGGAGAACAAGAAATTTCAGGCGGATGAAGAAGCGGGCAGAAGCTAGTCAATAATATATTTTCATTGTGCACGGACGTACATAGATATAACTGAGCATATAGTATATGTAGGCTCACGAATTCAATTTGGACGCGAGCGGTGTCTCAATAATTCAACGAGCTCGTAGGCACGGTCGTGCTCCCGTTTTCCCTGTTTCTCTACTAATATCTGCACGGAAGTGGAATTAACCATGTCACACACGACGAACATAGTATTTATGGCATTCTAGAAGTTGATATATCTATTTCTTTAGATATATTATAGTATTTATTGTACTTTTATTTTCATTCTAGATGCGGCCAGCCTTTTGGGCACTTATCCTATTGACAACGATGCGGACGAATTTTTTGATGCCCAATGGTCTCCTCCCTTTTTCTTTTATTTTTTATAGTAATAATAATATATTTTTGTGTTTTTGTTATAACAAGTAATAATTTGTAATCTGTAATTACGGCTATTTGTTAGTAGTGTTGTCGTTGTGAATAAATATTAAAAAAGAGATACTTCCTTTGTGTGTGTATATAAGTACTAAGTAGGTACATAATTCAGTCAATATAATATCATATCGTAAGCTTAAGCCAGCTAAAAGCTTTTTCTATGAACGAAGGAACTTTGGTCGTCACCTTTTGACTACAAAGGTAAAATAATGTTATTTGACATTTTTTATTATTTATGTTTTGTTTTTTTGTTATTTTACCCTGGTAGTCAGAAGTTTTAACAGGTTGAATGCCGTAATTACAGAAACAAATAAAAAGCCATTGTGTCTCGTGTGGATTCACTTTCCGTATAAGAAGGGTCATGGGCCCTTTCGTTCCTCCAAATTGTGAATTTCGTTTTCAGGCGAGGGGAACTCAAAAGTGCGTAGGTATGTAGTAGTAGTACCTAAAACACGGTCGAGGAGCACACCATCAGGGAAATACTGATCGCAATCGCGGTGAGCATGCGTGATAACCACCGTTCCTTCGTTCATAGAAAAATCTTTTGCCCTAATCTAGGCCAACTTTTCTCAGATAGTTCCCCTGTCTGAGAAATGTTGGCCTAGATTAGGGCAAAAGTAGTAACGATCAGACCAAGGTGATAACTCATACGGTAAATAATTATTTATTTGATTACTTATACGAGTAAGTATAAATAAGAACTACCATCCAACGTGGTGTAGTAGGATGGTATATGCTGCCAGCATTTTGGCCACTTATCCAATTGACATCGGTGCGGACAAATTTGCCCAATGAGCTCCTCCCTTTTTCTTTTATTTTTTATTATATACTTGTACATAATATGTATATTTTAGTAGATATTAGCTTGTATATTGTAAACAAGAACACTGTTTCCAGCAACTGTCTCTTATTTACAAAACAGCTGACAGGACCAGAAAGGAAGTCAACCATTTTGTGTTGTATATTTACAAGTTTGCAGAAAACAGCACTTGCGGCAATTATCTGCCGGTCTGTCTGTCCTGTCTGCCAGTCTGTCTGTCTGTCTGCAACCTAAACGGATTTCGATGTTTGGCTTATAGATAGATCATGACCTAGGTTAGGACATAGGATAATTCTGATCCCGGTAGTATGTTGCATCCTTGGTATAATTTCCGAGTGGGCGAAGTCACGGGCATAAACTCATACACGCGATTGAAGCTCAAGCACAGCTGTCTTCCTCACCATTTTTGACAAGCTTTATAGCAACGAAATGAAAGATTGATGCGATCTTTCAGATCATGACACCTAAATAGATAAGTATAATTATAGAAGCACTTCTCTTTCGTTTCGAAACTATTTGAAATGCACACGATGATTGATAAAAGATAATAAATGGATGAAACGTTTGTTTGAAATAAAATATAGGATAGGGGCTGTCCATTAATCACGTGAGGCTCGAAAGGGGGGGGAGGGGGTCCATAAAAAATCACGAAATATCACAAGGGGGGAGGGGGGGTGTAGTAATATATCACGTGTATTTATTTTTTTAAAAACATCCTGCAAACTTTCTAATAAAATTAGATGATTATACCTGTATTTTATAAAAATAAAAAAAGGTCCGATTCTTTGTAGGTACTAAAGATACACGTGATATGAGGGGGGGGGGGTAAGTCTTAAACCTCACCATATATCACCAAGGGGGAGGGGGGGGGGTTAAAAATACAAAAAAAACATCACGTGATTAATGGACGGCCCCATAGATGAGTGGGTCAGAGTTATGCAGTGTGTATTGTTTCATTTGTGTTTCCGCTTACATTAATCTTGTTCTAAATAGAATAAATCTTTTAATTATTTGGAACAACACTGTACACTTCATATTGGTGGTTTATATTTCTTGAAATATGGATCGTACTCAATTTATCTTTAGAATTTTCCTATTATCAAAACGATAATTATAGAAGTAGGTATCGTATTTAGGTACATAAGTTAAAAGCTATGCAGCATGAACAATATTGCATACCTTTGTAGTGTGAGTAAGGGTGTTTGTCCATGGGGCCAAATTTTTAAAAACATAATGAACTCATTTTCGAAAATACGTACCTAATAATTGATAATTATTAATACTTTTAAATTGTACAATGTTATAAACTAATAGAAAAATATTCAACGATAACATTTTTTTTATTCTTTTCATTTCCCGAAAACTGAAACATCACGTTTTCTGAGGAAAACTGAAAAACAACATTTTTTATTAAAAATGTTACCTATCATTACCACATATTATTGGTTTATCTTGCCATCTGCGATTGGTTCGTTGTTCCATTGTTCTTTGTGCCCTGGGCACTAATCGTACTTACGTGCAACGCTTCAATAATTCCAGAAATAATTTTATAGATTCCTGTGTTAGTTGCATTGCAGTGAATAGTGCTTGAAATAGAATTGTCGATTAGGAGACAACTGTTAAATACGCCATGTTGTTGTTACTTGTTGTTGATACCCACTGTTTTTAAATAAAATTTTAATACAATCAGCAGGGTTTTGCCGATTATAGTATATATTTTTTTTTAATGTAATAGAATTACAGATATAAATGTAGAAATTTTACAAAGGGGTTAGACAATGGGCGGTCTTATCGCTAAGAGCGACCTTTTATAAACAACCTTTGGATGGATTAAAAAGGGGAAGAGGTAAAAGAAGGGGTAGTCTGTGGTATACCATTTACATAGTACAATAAATACATACAGCATATACTAATCTATGAATATATGTAGGTAGGGATGTAGGTATCTACCTTTTTTAGGTACCTGTACATAATTTGGGTTCAAAAACATATAAGTGGTGGGCTTTGTAGATAACTCCCCCTGATGTTAAACAGTAGCTGGTCCCAGCCTAAAACAACTGTTGTGTTAAGGCGAAAGCGCCAAGGTAGCCCGCAAAATTATTTTTTTTTACATTTTTTGCAGTTTGCTGGTCAGTATTAAGTTGCACGTTGATTAAAATATGATTCGCGGCCGTAACAAATATTTATTTATTATTTATTTATTTATTCATTTAAAATTACGTAAATAACACCTTAACAGCTATGACGCCAATGCGATGTTACAACCAAGATACATATACAAAAATAAAAAAATAAAAACAATTAGAAAAAAACAATTAATACACATCTAAACATTCTCAATGCACTTCAGTGCTACTCCTGTGAACTTCATCAGAGTGCAGTGAAATATATCTATCTCAACTGAAATAATATTTAACAGTCTTATGGCGCGTGACAAGGGGGCAAACTTGTTCAGGTTAGTCCTAGAGGACTGCTCCAGTAGCGTAGGCGTGGGGCGACGCGCACCTCCGCAACCGGGTGGCTATATGTAATTATTTATAGAATTATAATCATTAAAGTCTACACAACTCTCTGAGACTAATTAATCCCACAGAATGACTTTTTCATGAAATCTCGACATTTTGGGATTATACTAACCTAACAAGTTGTATTACTGATTCTAATGATTATGATTCTGTAAATACATAATATTTGTTACGATCGCGAATCATATTTTAATCGACGTACAACTTAATACTGACCAGCAAATTGCAAAAAACGTAAGAAAATTTAATTTCGCGGGCTACCTTAGTGCTTCCCTCTTAAGTATTCGTAAGTTAACTACTCGTTTACTTAGGACATTGTACAATAACAAGAAAGACCATGCTTTTTCTGATTTCGGAAAACGCTGTTGTTTTGTTGAGTTTAAGTTCACAGCTGAATAAAGGTCAAAGACGGGAGTCAGTTTAACCTCACCGCAATAGATTTTAGGCATTACTGCTCCAACTTGTTGCCCAGTCAACACCTTTTTTTAAGTATTTACCTCGTCATGCTTTCCGGTTTTCGGCTGGATAAACTTTCTAAATCTTTACCTTAACGATGCTTGCGGTACACTATCACTTTACCTACGATTTGCTAAGGAGCGACCAATACCTTTATTAACTATAGCAAAATCATTTCATTTTCAAAATTAATTTCTATAAATTTGATCTTGTCGCCACTTAGCCAAAAGATTTAGCACACCGTCTTCACAGCTGAACTCTAAAATTAATTTAAAAATCCCTTATACAGAATATTGTAAAAGTGCTTGGCAATATCCTTGATAGCATATTTTTTCCAAAACAGTATTCCGATATTGCGCTGCAGTTAAGGCAGGCAGTTACGATCCCGAAAGATTTCCATTTCGCGCTTCGTCGCATTCGGCTGCGCATTAAAATATGCAACGGAAGCCCTATTCCGGGCACTGTGAAGTACGTGGGCTACGATATCGGAGCTATATAACATTATCAGCTTTTAATTTGCCCACTGCTGGGACACAGGCCTCTCTTCGAGAGGGAATGAGCTGGAATCTACCACGCGGGCCTAGTGCGGGTTGCTAGATGTCACATGTCTTCGAATTTTTGGTTCTAGGACATGCCGGTTTCCTCACGATGTTGTCATTCACCGTTAAAGTTTGGAGCTATAAAGCTATAAAAAAAATGATGTAAGTATGTGTAATGTGATTTCTACAGCCATGTACGTTGCGGCGACGGCCTTAAACTTTGACAGCATAGGTACATAAGAGACTAGATCAATCTGTAATCACGAGGAGACAAGCGACACGTACACATGTTGTCAAGCTACTTAGCGTCAAGTTTACTGGTAGCACATAAGTGGAACAACGAACAAAGATCAAGCTCCACACAATCACACTGCATTTCACTGCAATAGGCACTCTTAGGGTTTCTTATACATGAAGCTCGAATTTATTGGATACAGTTACACCTATAATTTCGATTCTAAAAGTGTATCTTGTAACATAGCCTAAAGCATAAAAAAAGGCACTGAGTAGTCAGTGCCTTTTTTTTTTCAGGATGGGAAGTCATCAAATGCTCCTTCCCGCTCTCGGTAACATAGCCATACTCAGTGCCTTTTTTTTCAGGATGTGAAGTCATCAAATGCTCCTTCCCGCTCTAGGTGGAGCGGAAGGGAGTGTCAGACTCTTACTGACTAAAACCCACCCGTGTAACTTCCTTAGCCCTTTATGTTCCGGGCCAGCGGCAACCCTTTCGGACAATTCCGCTGAATACACAGTGCCTAAAGCCAAATCATACATAAGGTATATGTTCAATCCAGGCACAAGACAAACGACAAATACACGTGTTGCCAAGCTACTAAGCGTCACAAAAGTAGAAACCGAACAAAGATCAAGCTTCACACAATTCACCGCAGTAGACACATTATGCTAGGTTTCTTTGACATGAAGCTTGGATTCGATTAGATTTACATTTTCAATTTCAAAAATGTGTCTTGTTTCATAGCCATACACAATAATAATAATATAATAATAATAAACATTTATTTCTCTTCCACAAAGGCGCCTTAAAAATATGAAGACACTACATTATTTGATAAATCCTTTGTGGGAGACACAGATTACCAAAACCCAAAACAATGATTGAGTACATATTAAATCTTAAGATAAACAAATTATTTTAACCTTTGTTAGGAGAACAGAGTAAACCGAAATAATGGGAAAAACATAGAATAACGAGTGTAATGTATCAAAAAATGTGTCTTGTTTCATAAATATACACAATGCCTAATGCCAGACCATACATAAGGGACATGTTCAATCCAAGCACAAGACAAACGACGAATACACGTATTGCCAAGCTACTTAGCGTCAAGTTTACCGGTAGCACAGTATATTTGCAGAAGTGGCCCAGTGGACAGGTGGCCAAGTGGTAACGGTCGCGACTTACGAGCTGTAGGTTTTAGGTTCGAACCCAGATATGCGCTTTACTTTGTGTAAATTATTTCATCACTATCTCAAAACGGTGAAGGGAACAAAAAATTCAAACATATGTGACATCTACCAATCCGCACTGGGCCTGCGTGGATTTCAGCTCACTCCCTTTCACCGAGACGAGGCCTGTGTCCCAGCAGTGGGTACATTATAATCTGATTATGCTACATACTACTTAAGTAGACAACGAACAATGACGATGAGAACGACGTAGCGTTGGTGGCCTCCCACAAGGTGGGCCGCCAACCTTGTGAAGGCCGCAAGAACTCGTTGATGCGAGAAGCGCAAAACCGGTCGAACTGGAGGTGCTTGGGGAGGCCTATGTCCAGCAGTGGACGTCTTTCGGCTGAAATGATTATGATGATGAGACAACGAACAAAGATGAAGCCTCACAATCACACTGCAATAGGCATGTTAAGAGGTCTCTTCTACATGAAGCTTGGATTCTATCAGATTTATGCTCATGTCGTTAATCTTCGGCTAACCGTGCCTAATACCAAAAGCGTGAACATCACTTGACATTAGCGTGTTAGGTTCGAAAGCACCGCATGTACACAGTGGCAACTTGCCAGTGGTTCCCCTAACAACCTGCCATTGACATTGGGGACGTGTTTAGTTTCTGTTAGCAGCCACTCTGAAATTGGCGTCGAAACAGCTGGCTAATGAACAGATTCATCAAAAATAATCACGGAAATAAATTATTTAAATCTTCGTCATAGCTTGAGTCATAAATAACAATTGTTTCATTGTATCATTACGTAGTGTCAGGAAGTGTTTGATAACAGTTTTTAGATAATGCAGTCGTCTGCCTGATAGACTTTCTACATTGTCAGTCTATTAATGGCACAACAACATGATACGTATGAGCTGCAGCTGCAAACAGATTTTTTAAATCAAAATGAGGATTTGTTTTGTTAATGTACTAAATTCTCAATGCAAAATAACACTGTAGTGTTTTATTTTTTAAATGTCGGAGTATTATGCTGAGGGAGCAGCTTTTTTGGCCTCGCACAGGTGTTTTCTTTTTGTTTGTTTAATGTAACTTTGTTAGTTTTAAATTGGCACGTAATGTTCCCACTGCTGGGACACAGGCGTCCACTCGGTGAGAGGGAGTGGGCCGTAATCCACCACGCGGGTCCAGAGCGAGACCAACTCGCACTGGACCCGCGCGCGCGCGATGTCAAATGTCTTTCTTTTTTTTGGTTCCAGTACATGCCGATTTCCTCGCGATGTTTTCCTTCCCGTTTTGAAAGCAGTAGTGATGAAATAATTTACACAAAGTAAAGCGCATGTCTGGGTTCGAACCTACGGCATACAACTCGGCAGTCGCGGCAGTTATTACTGGGCCACCACTGCTCTCAATATAATATGACATGTTACCTACTAATTCATGCTGTTTACTACGGATTCGTGGAGCATAGGTCACGGAGTGAATCATTAATCAATTCAGTCTCATTTCTTCACTTGGCGACAGCAATAGTCACCACATAGGACAAGTCGGTTGGTGTTTATCTCATCTTCATCATCATCATCATCATTTAAACTTGTCTACTGCTGGGTATCTAATATAGTCCATTATTTCGTTTCATACTTCCCGGTTGTGTGAGTTCCTCATCGAGGTGTTACCTTCTTAATTGCTTTCTAATGTGGATATCTATGAAAACAACTTAATCAGATGATAATGGTGATCTTCTGTATTCTTAAGGTATTAGTTCAAAACACACTGACGACACACGTAAACAACGGAGGCAACTGCAGCCGTCGACAACATGTCATCATGGGCACCGGGAGCGGGATACACAAGGGTGCACTTGCACCTCCCTGGCTTCAAAATCAAATGTAGGTATAAAAATTAAATTAAAAATTTAAAAAAACCCCCGACACAAAATAATAAAAAAATAGTATAAACTTTAAATGACTAAAACAAGTTAAAAACACCATGACAAAATAGCCACAATTAGAACAAAAAAGGTAAAAATCAAAATTTTTGTAAAAACCAACGACGGTAAAATGTAATTGGAAAAGGACAAAATAATTTAAGAACCCCCGACAAGAATTTATGTAACGAGACTAAAACAGATAAACTCATATGGCAGTCGGGGGACCTCTTAGAATTGAAGGTGTTCCACAGAACGGTCCCCCGACTTCCATATGAATTTATCTGTTTTAGTCTCAACAATCGGTAAATGCTGCAGTTAACTCTGCAATTGACGCATGACGCTCGTTTGTATGCACATTAAGGGCATTAAAAAAGAAAAGCTGCTATCATTAATATGGTTATGAAACAAGTTTCTTATTTCTAGTATTATGGAAGGCTGTGATCAGCGCACATTTACAAGCAACAATACTTATGACGAACCATGCCCTGAACAATTTTAGTATTTAACCTTCACAGACACAAATAGTGCTATTAAATTGTTCCCAGAGCTAAGGTAAGTACTGATCCAGCAGTTGATAGCTAAGTGGATGATTGATTGAATGATTGCTAACCAAACGAGGTGCCTGACCTTTCACGACCGATGGGTGTGCTCGCCAATACACGTGAGGTTTGTGACATCCTTGACGATAATAATGAAAATGGGATGATTGAAATAAATATTGCTCAGCAAATTGACTACCGTCTTACATTCAAATCTCAACTGTCATTCTTTGACAGTTGTATGAAAGGGTTATGTGCTCATACACACAAGCGACTCGTGTCGACGACAGAGGTAACTCAATCTCAAAGCATTTATTTCAAATAAACTAATTATATGCAAGTTTGAATTGTCAATGGGTCGGTCAGTCAGAAAGATGAAGCTAGTTGCCCATTCCAAAGCGTAGTAGGTACCTACCTACGGACAAGCAACTCCACGGACACCTTTAAAACAAAATAATATGGTTACAAAGTATCTGCAAAAAAACTGCATCCGTCGTCAACGTGTCTCTCGTTGTCGACGGCTGCAGTTACTTCTGTCGTCGACGCGTATCACACTAAGTTCTCATACACACGGCAGCGGCAAACTGCAACCACCAATGCGTCGGCGGCTGCAGGATATAGGATGATTTTAAATTTTGGAATGTTAGCAAGTGTTGCTGCAGCTGTGCGAATGGGTGTTTTATTGGTAGCTTTTCATGCGTTGAGCCAGAGACTAGCGTTCATTATGACTTATAACCTAAATATTTTCTGTAATACATTATGTAAGTACTACATTGAATAATGCATGTTTTATTTTGTTGGATAATATTTCTTGACCCCAAAAAAGCTCTCCATTGCAGACATATAGACCAAGTTTCCATAGACAGAATTTTGGTCATTTAGAAGGCCTGTATATTAACAATAAAAAAAGCAATGGTAAGCAAAACATTGCAACCAGGCTATGATAAATTTGTTGTACCTAACGGCTATTACATGTCCTTCCACTGTTCATAATCATAATCAGCGTCTAATGTACCCACTGCTGGGTCATAGACCTCGGTGAGAGGGAGTGGGCCGTAGTCCACCACGCGGGTCCAGTGCGGGTTAGTAGATGCATGTTATCGAATTTTTTGGTTTTAGGACATGCCGGTTTCCTCACGATGTTTTACGTCACCGTTTTGAGAGCAGTGGTGATAAAATAATTTATAGAAAATAAAGCGGTTGTCTGGTTTCGAACCTATGACTTAGAATCCGTAAGTCGCTGCCGTTACCACTGCTCTATTCTATTATACTTCTCCACTGTCGTTTTTCTTCTTCTGTGTTGCAAGACCAGATTTAAGTGTTCCCTTCTATAGACCATTTCTGCCCTTTTAGGGTTCCGTACCAAAATGGTAAAACAGAACCCTTTTGTTGAGACTCAGTCTGTCTGTCAGTCACAGCTGTATATCTCAAGAACTACTAATGCTATCGACTTGAAATTTGGAATTTGGAATTATGGTTTTAGATGACGTTTGCCCAACTATTTTTCAAATAAGAAAGATATAAAAATATATCTATATTTTTTGCAACAGGGACTGAAAAATTCGAAGTGGGACTACTAGGGCATGTGGGGTATCATATGAAAGAACGCAGTTTGCACATTCTCAAACATTTTTTTAGGCCGCTTGGTTTTCGACTTTTGATGAAAAATGTAAAAAATAATACCGTTCCCCCCCCACCCCTTATCCGAAGTTTGCAAAGAGAAAAATCTAAAATTATTCTATGTGATAGAAGTTTATGTGAAGATTACAGGAAAAATAAAACGAAGTCTCTAAAAAGCACAATTTTCAGAAATCATCAAAAAAAGTTACATTAGTTCCACTGTTGGTCAAGAGATGGCACTGACATAAAATTGCAATATTCTACACTGCAGTGTACAGTGTTAAAATTCTCTGACGAATATAGGCTTCGCCGATGAAAATTTAAAAACATATGATGTTACGGAACCCTCGGTGCGCGAGTCCAAGTCGGTCTTGCCCGGTTTTTATACCTTCTATCAGACCAAAACTAAGTTCCGAAAGAGTTACGTAACACCTTCCAGAATCTTCTCCCGAAATGGCAACGTTCGCACCTGCCACACTAATGTACGTATTGCGACACATGAAATTACACGGCCATTTTATTATGCACCTCCTTCCTCCTGCCGACTTATTAGGAAAATTGTGAGCCTGACTTAGATGGTGATGAGAAAATGACACAGGGACGAATGTTATGGGAATGATTTGAGATAGAAATATTTTGATTACCTGTTAAGTTTAGCCTCAGTTTGTTAAATACGACTTAATTTTCATGAAAATTACTTAATTAATTACACCAAATGCTCAAAGCCTGGTCTCATCGCACTTGATGATCTTGTGACTGTGTCAGTGAGCGGAGTTCACGCAACTGAATTATGGGCCAAAGCTGTTTGAACTTTTGGCCATCGATACGCTATGAAGAAGTTAGTGCCAAATAAATGATCCTGAGGTTTCCACTCTCACATACGATTTCTCCTATTTGTGAACTAACCTCAATCACACGCACTCCCATCATCAGCATTAATTATTTATGTAATTTTATTTGTACCAAAATCGTTAGCGCACATGGCATTATTTTTAATAACCTGCAGTGCGATTCTGTAACCATCTCACCGTGAAAACTTAGGTGAAGTGAGCGTGGAGTGAGCTGACAATAGTGTCAATTCCTAGAAAAAACAAACTCACTTCACCTAAGTTTTCACGGTGAGATTTTTACAGAATCGACTGGCTGTTTTAATAATATGTGGAAAATGTATTTGTGGGTTGTGGTTTATACATTTATTTATTCACTCTGTAGCTCTGTGTAATACTGTAATGTGTAACCGTTTATTTTCCCAAATAAATACTAAGCAATGGCTAGGCAAATTGATTGACGGAGGCTCTGGGGCAAAGGTTTTTTTTTTGTAAATTACATTTAATGTATCATTGTTAAGGCGCTGCCCAAACGTTCAGCTTTTTGTCGCACAGTTAGGCGTAATGGTAGGTACAGACGACAGCACATCAACCTACCCGAAACTGTCAAATTATCCCAATCAACTTTGAACCTAATGCTGTAGCGATAAAGTTGAAATACTATTAAATAAATTTGACAGATTGTAGCAGCTTGATGTGCTGGCGTCTGTACATAGATAGATAGACAAACCATTTATTTGGCGCACTCAAAAAGACAGCACAACACACAAAAGTGCAATAATAGATGATAATCAAATTACTCACATAATTATAATATAAAAACAAGTTGCCAAGGTACAACATATTACAAGCCACATTTTTTTTGAGTATTATGTACTTAATGTTCAAAGAAAACACTTTTTCAAAACTATTTCATGAGGAATAGTATCATGATAAAACAATCGTAAAACAGAGCTCAATAAAATATTTTTCGTTGCGATTCTCAAAATTTTGAGCGTAAACTATAATATTTTATATAGGGGAGACCAGGGATGAAAGTAACGCGGGTTGAAAGTAACAAATGACCTTACGAGTGAACGAATCGACTTGTATAATCCTGTCCGCCAAGTTAGTGTAGCTATTTCACCTCCCCTCCCGCCTCAGTGGCGTCTGGACGGCTGCGACGACCGGTTGTGTGTGTAATTCGTAGGTGCCAGAAATTTACGTCAAAAGTAAGTTTTTGATGTTTTTATTATTCTTGTGTATTTCTTTTATTAAATGTATATGTTTTAGTCTTGATCGCTAATATTGTTGGTTGATTATCTATCTACAATATTTCATTATCAAAAGTTGAAGTTCTTGATCGGTATTCTCAGTAAAAAATTATATTTGTCAGATTGTGGGAATTTTGGAATAAGGGGTAAAAGTAACATGTCGTTACTTTCATCCCTTATAACATCTGATACTTTTCGTATCAATTTTGTGTAATTATAGTGTTTAATTTGTGAATAATATTTGCTATATTTATTTCAGAATGCCTAACGTACACAAGAGAACCACCGATAGAGGCTTAGCCACCCCAGAGATGTTAGAACTAGCGGCTGAAGAAGTTCTACTTCGAAATGTGCCATACAGAGAAGCTGCTGCTTCGTATCAGCTGTGTGTGTTTATTGGATTAAGTAGTTTAGGCACTTAAGTGTTTTGTTTTGTCCAAGAGAAAGACAAGTTTTATGTTTATATCTACTATGCAGAGATTTTTATTATTTAAAGTGAAAAAGAGGTTTGATTTGTTTACCAAGTTTAACAAAAAATTGTTCTTAAATTTAAATAAGGCCTGCTAATAAATAAATGTTTCATAAATCACGTTTATTTCCTATGTTACAACCATCCCTCTTGCTTGTTACATCTATCCCTGCGGTAGGGATGAATGTAACAAACCTCCGACTCTTAAATAATTTGGTTTTAATCGAAAACCACAATCTTTTTAACAAAACTTTTTACGTCAAATTATGAAGTAAGGATATGTCCGCCTTCAAGAATTGTATTATTTTACCTAACTAAAAACACACCAAAGATATGGACTCAAAACTGAAAATTGTTACGTTCATCCCTGGTCTCCCCTAATGATAATAAAAGGAATTCAATCAACTAATTAAATACCTAAAAATTATTCCACTGAGCTGTGCGTTTATTTTTAATTAAACCTTCAAAATTACTTTTATTTTGGTGGCCATTCGATTCAACTAACATCAAACGCATCGCTGTTTTGAACCTTATTTGTTGCCGCGATGCGTCAATTACCTAAAAATTTGCTTCTTACCGCGCCTTAAGACAAAAATAATACAAAGATGTAATCTTTTCCTAATACTATTAATGAGACTTTCCGTTCAGTAGAAAATGTCTACAGAATTTGTAACAGGTAAAATTGAGAGCGCTATGAAGGCAGGTTGATGAAATTACTATTTCATCAACTTACAGTGAGGCCGACAAAAGAATGCGTTCTTGACACCTGTCAGTTTCATACAAACGAATACGCGTTTTGCGAATTTGATCTTTATTAGCTACTAGAATTGTCGCACTGACAGGTGTCAGGAACGCATTCTCTCCACGGCCGGACTGTAACTGTGTTCAGACTATACCACTTACAGTTTATAAAGACGTCTAGATACCCAAGGAAAGCTACTCTCCAAATGTACAATAAAGTCCAAATATTATGACTTTATGACAAAAATTAAACTTCTTTCAATTCAGTTTCTTCTTTTGCAAAGTGAGAAATTTTTCTACCTATATTACAAAAGAACAGTTGACAAATATTTGTTTCCAGACGTGTACCGAATTAGGATTGCAATACTCTTTTTATTAACATTTATATTTATTTATACTACTAGTTGAGCCAACAGACATTGTCCAATTTTCACTAATTTATGCAAACATCCAATCGAAAAAAGAGGTTTTTTTTCACGTATTTGAAAATAATCCGGGAAACGTTTCCAATTATTATTTTGATAAAAACATAATTCAACATAAAACGTACATTTTAAAATAAAAAATAGCCAAATCCGTCTAACCGTTCTCAAATGATGCGCTTACCAACGAACAGCATTTCATTTTTATAATACACTAGCAGCGCCCCGATTATTATTTTATTTACTTATTTATTTATCTGTGCACAATTTATAAACATAGCTTGACATTACAATATACTTACAAGGCCGCCAGAAACAGTAACAATACCGGGGGATACTGTATGACAGTAGGGTATTATTCCACATTGCTGAGACCCGTAGAGTAAGAAAGAAAAGAAAATTAAACAAATGAAAAACTTACAAGAATTTAGCAATGAAATGGGGACACTAAAGAGAAAATACGGTCGGAGAGACTTTTGACAAATCCTAAGTAAAAAGTCGTGATTCAAAGTTTGGCTCTCGCCTACTTCCTCCTCCAATATTGGATCGATTTAAAAGATTTTCATAAACGGTTTAAATCGGCAATCGTGCTTATATAAATATTGTATCATCAAAAAGAAAAAACAGGGAAATGCAACTAGTTAATATTTATTATTCTGTAAAGAATCATTGCTATATGGTCATTAGCCAAAAAGAAAACAGGCGAGTGCGTTTCTATTAGCCAGAAAGAAAACAGGTGAGAGCGTTTCTATGTAGAAACGACCGCATTTCCTCTTAAGACTATTTTGGTATATCTTGCTTTTAATCTTATAAGTTTACATAATATAGATACAAGATATATGACACGCATTGTATTTTAGCACCTAATGGCATTACGAAAGCTCCATCTTGATCGAACGATTGTTCTAACAAACTTGAATGTCAGACGAGTATCATATGCAGGAATCTGCCCGTGGGTGGTAGATGAACTCTGATAGTGAAGCAACAGTTACTTAGTCATCATAATTAATGCGTGTACTAATTTAGGTCGCAGTTATTATAGCAATAAAATGTAGTGGATGATTTTGAATAAAGTGCAAGTGTAGGTGTATCTTGAATTCTTACAAAACTTGAGTTTTAGAGGAGTGTCATTTAATGAGCGAGATAAGTGCTTGTGAATACTATGGGATATGTGCAAGAACATATATAAATGTACAGACGCTAGCACATCAAGCTACTACAATCTGTCAAATTTCTTATGTGGGTAAATTTTACAGTTTCGGGTAGCTTGATGTACTTGGCGTCTGTAAATAACCATTTTATGCTGAAGAAGTTTAAACTGTAACAAACCAAAAGTCGCAAAGTTACTGTTCTCAACTAAACCAATTTTTTATTTCTGAATGGGCCCGCTCTTGGCTTTGATCACGCTTGATGGAAACGAATGGATGAAGTCTATGATGGAACGAGCATGCCCAGAAGATGTCTAAGGCACTGGAACTCCCACGCATCGACGAAACAAAGCAGGCTGCTTGGCCTCCGGTGGGAGCCCTACCACCGCAAGGGAAGAATTAGCCAATAGAATTGGACTTGCAGTCCATTTGACTAATTCTATTTTTACTGCGTCATTGGTATTGACCAATGACGCAGTAAAAACAATGCCTGGACCCTTCTCCAATTGCGCTACCGTCTTTTTAATACACGTTTAATTTAAAATACATATACTAGATGGAGACAACAATACGACAGCAAAGTTCGTAGCCTGCTTACAAAAATTCAACCAAATATATCCAACGATTTAGTCACAAAACTCATAGTCGGCCCATAACTACTTTGAGTTAAAAAAAAACTCGTTTTTAATTTTGATTTTATGAAAATAATCCTATGCATTAGTATTGTCAGTGTTTCATTTTTTGTCGTATCGATGTCTCCACATTCTATTCCCCTTACTAGTAAACGTTGAATAGCGTCTGTATAGTTACACAACGCTTTGTCTGCTTCTTTCGAAAGTCAAATTATTGACGACTGAAAGAGAGAAATCGGTAACTATTCATCTGATATAATACGTTTATTAGTAAGTGGGTAAATATTTAAATTTTATACACAAACATCCACTAAACCGTTAAAAAGTAAAATAAATGATCCTTTTCAGTACCAAAGTAGTAGGTACCAATAAAGTAGTGCCAATTTTCTTTAAAACCATATGTTATCCTCCAGACGTCCATTCCCGGTATATATAATCTTGCCACCAATTAGACCTCTCAGTTTACATAATAAGAGCCAATCAGTGAGCTCCAATGTATCAGAATTTATCGCATTAATAAATCGCTCTCAATAGGCAAATTTGGTTCCCCTTCAAAAGATGGAAAGCGAGTTTTTTTCAAAGCTTTTCGTACTTCTGCCTAATGAGGCTGAAAGCCTTTGTCATGAGATACAACGTAGTCAACACACAGCTCTTTGAACACGCAAAAATGTATATTTACGACTTTATGATTTTGGTACGGAGGCAGCTAATTTAAGGTTTTCGGGCTTCCTTTGTAATTTAACGGAGCGGGAAGCTGTATGTCAGAAGGACATATCAATCAATTGTGGCTATTGTTTAGTGAGTGTGTAGGTTGTTTAGAGGTTTGATCATTTTGTGTAGGTAATTAATTTATGCTGGTATTGCTTGAGTCTGCCAGTAATGAGTGACGATTGTTCAATATGTAGTGGAAATAATTAAAGGGCATCAACAAATTCGTCCACATCGCTGTCAATTGGTAAAGTATGGCATTGCTGATTCTTTGGGCCAAAAAATGGCAATCCTCTAGTCACGTGAAGTGTCGAACAACCGCTTGGCGATGTCCCGGAAAACAAAGCTCGCCGTCCGGCAAGGACCAGGCCCGGGTCTACGGCGTGTTGTGTGTTGTGTTTCATGCGCGCCTCTAAGAGATGGCAGCACTAACTGACGGGGTCCACTAGGGCCGATGCCTGCCAGGGTCGCGGGTTGTTCGAAAGAGTTACCGTAGCCCTGGCACAGGCAACTGAAGAAACACGGGTGGGTTTTAGTCAGTAGAAGTCTGACACGCCCTCTAGCTCCGCCCAGAAAGGAAGAAGTAACTTAATAATTTCCCACCCAAAAAAAAACCCCATGGCCCTAGTTTTTCAACCTCAAACGGCTCCCACAATGAGTCCCCAAAATATTGGAGTATTTGCGCCGTTTGAGATTTTCTGCACCTCCTTTTTACTCAAGCTACTACAATCTGTCAAATTTATTTAATAGATTTTCAACTTTATCGCTGAAACATAAGGTTCAAAGTTGATTGGGAAAATTTGACAGTTTCGGGTAGCTTGATGTGTTGGCCTGTACTACACTTGTACATATTATTATTTTAAGACTATTAGTTTTTAAATTAGAAAGAAAGAAAAAGTATTTAATGCGACTCGTACAGGAAGATCACAAACTAAACTAAACACAGTAAAAAAAAAACCAAGTATATAAAAAGTAACAAAAAGAAAAATGAAACAGAAAGTCCTATTACGAGGCCAAAAGCCTTTCAACTCAGCATGATGCTGCGATGTTTAAAAAATAAATATCGCAGCGCTGGTATTCTGGTAGGGCCCGCTGTGATGTCACGAGCAGTTACAGAAATAAATAAATAATAAAATAGATTTAATATGTAAAATATTAGCAAATAAAATAAAATATTAGTTTTTAACCTCATTACTTGTCTGTGCCTTAATTATGTAACTACTAAGTTGGAAATTTAAATAAACCAGAATCTTAGTTTAAAAAAATACGTAGCGAAGGAATAGGTATTGTAGGTATCCTCAGTCCTCAAGTTTTATCAAAATATTATGATTTTGATATCTAAAAACAAATTAGCTAGTAATCAGTATAAAAAGCTCCAATTGAAAAACATAAGTATCCCTGCTCAGGTCAGCTACCTTAAAAACAGAAGAACCCAATATTGTCAAAGCCTTATCATTCCCTAATCCAATCAGGTTCGTTCCGATAAGATTTCGATATAAACTTATCGATATATCGGTGGGCTAATCGGACTCGAAAACTGTTTTGAATAGCCAATCGCCAGTCGGGAAGCCGGAGACGGGGTTTTTTCAACCCCATTTGAATTTGAACGCGTTTCTAATGAGGGGAATTGGGTTTTCACGATATTACTTCACCGGCTCTCAATTTCAGTCTTATTGAATTTTCTACGAATCGTTTTGCCAATGTTATTGAATTCCGTAGCGATTCTGTAGACCATTAAGATTTTGAATTGGCTTTCCTATGTTTGTTCGAGAATTTAAGATGGTATATTTTATTTTATTGGACGTCTAGGTATTTTGTGTTATTTTCTAGCTACAAATTATTTCAAAATTAGTTGTAGCTACCTATACGAAGTCTGCTGTCTTGTTCTTGAATACCTAGACAAGAACTACGAAATCAAATAAAAACTTCATCTAATAAGAGGACGCTGAAGTCAACGGTTTAAATCTTTGTACATTGATCGGGTAAAAACTTTCACAAACCAAATCAAATGTGCAAAACCTTCCTAAACCCACGCTTCGTAAACAGGATAATTTAAATAATATGAACATACAAACATCATTGCTAACATAAAACCGTAAGGCTCCTTTCATCTCAATGAAAAATCCTGCCATTACCTACACATTACAATGTAAAACATTATCTATTAGGAGTAGGTAACTCCAGAAATGTGACCATCGGCCAAATTGTACCGTTAACATCAAAGAAATATGATACAAGTATACCCTTACATCGTTTGATCCTTATTTATTCACGGTACGGTGCCCACGTACACGAAATTACAATTGTCGGGAGAGCTCGTTTAACACATAATATGGGAACAAATTGATTAGTCTGTGGAGACAATCCAGTAACCAGTAAAATGGTGAAGAAGGCTCATTAGGTAGAAATTAAGATTTTTGTTCTGTATTGAATCATGTTTTGGGAAGTGGGAGTTGAAACCTAAGTAATTGAAGGGAATGAGAGCAGGCGTAGACAAATCGAACCGTCCGTTTTAGGTTTTATAAATGGCTACTGTATGTCATCTGCCTAGCATTTTCCCAAGTATGTTGGGGTTGGCTTCGAGTGTAACCAGATGCAGCTGAATACCAGTATTTTACATAGAGCGACTGCCTATCTGACGTCCAAAGCCCAGTTACTGGGTAATACGATACCCCTTGGTACGACTGGTTGTCAGACTTTCGGGCTTCAGACTACCCGTAACCACGTCAAAGATCCACGTATGACACCCGGGACCAACGGTTTAACGTGTTATCCGAGGCCCGGAGGGGTCACGGTATGTAAAGATGACCTGATCGATCGACCTGACTGTATGTGCCTAGTACAAATGATACCTATATTGTAATTGTGTTAGTGCTGCGAATAATTTTTGCTTTATTAAATAGTACATAGTTATTTCTCTGAAATGGCTTTTCTGCACAAAGTTGATGAGGATACTTCTATGGAGTTCAGCTCTCGGAAAAAATACCTTTTAGAAATCGGAGGCCTTCTACATTACACATACACACATACCATACCATACCTGAAAACACCTCTCTAGTCTCCACACTGGAATTCGTACCCCGAACCCCAAGATATACCAAACTGTCTATGCAGGTAATATTATAAGCTACTCCTCATGCCATCCTAATCTTCTTAATGTATTACCTAGACAATAAATAATGTCTATTTTCAGTCCGGTGGAGAGACCTTGACATCTAGGGCTGAATAGATGCGGAAAGCCGCATGTTATTGGTTAATTTGGAGGCCCAAATCCAACATAGGCCTACGATGGACAGACTTTTTGATTTTTTGACGAATACTTTAAAACATGTCCCCATTAAAAAGCTGTATATGAAAATTTAGCAACCTTGAGACAACAAATTATTTAAACAAGAATTCACACGTGTCACTTTGATTCAATGCCTTTACGCAACCAAGAAGCTTTTAAAGCACAGACTATCTAAGTCCATATCTTAGTAAGGAACTATACTTGACAGCTTATTTACATTCCAAAACCTATCTCTGCGAGACGAGGTGGATTTCGGATGTAATTTGACTAGATCCTCGCGAAATCTGTTGGCTATAACATATGTTGGTCACGCGCAAAGTCTCTCTTACTTTGCCGAGACAGATTTTCATTAAATTATATTATTTGTGGCATATTTTGGTAGAACGTTTAGATTGTGATTGTTTCGTCTGGGTGTTTGGAGACCTTTAGTTTTTTACCTATTGTGTTATTCGGGCGGCAGTTTTTTTCAATTTGTATATGTCACAGCCAACTAGTTTAATTAGCCGTTTAGTTAACCACCTAGCCTTTTAGCTAAACGGCGGCCGTTCAACTAACAGCCTGAATGATATTCAATATTATAGTTCAGGATAGAACTGTAACCAATCACGCGAGAGCCGAATTGGTCGCAGTAACTCTGCCAGGGCACCCTGACCAAATGGGTTAGGTTAGAACTGTAATCAACCGCGTGCGAGCAAAGAGATCAAAGCGAGGCTAACACTACTTCCAAAAGCCAGGCTAAACGGATAATTTAACCAGTTGCTTGCGACATATATAAATGTAAATGGAATAAACGATGACAATAAATTTGACGCAGATGGATGCAAACACAATTGGACGTTTGTCCATTTTTAGAGTTTGATTAATAATTCTACAAGACATATTATGTAATCGACAGCGACGGCAAGATATTATGACGCTCAATTTTGAATGGACGTAAATTAAGGGGCTTACATGACCCAAAGCGCGGTCACTGTCGGACTGCATAGAAAAGAAAGAGAAGTGCGATGACACAATGCTGGTAATTTATTGCAAAATATGATGCATTTATTTAATTACAAAAAATCTATTGTTTGGACTAAAAATTTAAAACAGTAGTATTTTAGTATGTTGCTTGTAGAATAATCTGACAAAAAAATCAGAATGATTGTATGTATATTAGTATGGTTTTTATTGTAAAAAGAAAGTTTTTGAGGGATTTTCATAATTTGTTTCTATCGTATCAAATTAGTTGTATTATGTTTTCAACACACTATCTACATAGCATATATATCCTGAAGAATATCATATATTTTTCTGCTTTTGTTTACTGTAGTCGATCATATAGCTTTATTGTTTCTAAAACTTGCATTTTTTGCGTTTAGACCCTGTAAGCTCCTTAAATTATAAATACTGTAATATACTTTGGATTTTATGATTTTGCGAGATGTGGTGTGGCAAGGAAGGAAGTAGTTTAACAGAAAAGATGGCTGATAGAAATTATAAGAAAAAAGCCTGATAAATAAATAAGACTAAAAACATGTTTTTTTTTATTTTCAGGATTAAAACACTAAATTCAGATTAATTTAATTCGCAAAACAGCATCCATACAGCAACAATCAGTGTCTAATGCCTTAATCTGAACAGGAGTCTGTCACGTAGGCGGTGTCAGACTGAATTTACAATATAAGAGCTTTGCAAGAGTTAATTGTAGGATTCCGACTAATCTGCCTCTCCGACGCCGCCGGGCTCCTGACACGAACACCAGGATTAATTTAATTTTGTTGAGGCGATAAAGAAGCCTTTCGAAGTGGCGGTATAATCAAGAAGTGAAAAAAAGGTTTGGAAACAAAGAAGTTCGAATGAACATTAAACTACCAGTGTCCTCCCATAAATACTTACGTACACTGACGAGCAATATAAAAAGCATATCATATTTATGATAGACGTCAGTGATAAAAAGCCACCTCGTATTATGAAATATTCCCGAAACCACGTAAGATAGCTTCTTGAAGTGAAAAGCAACATTCCAACATTCAAATGTATTTAATAACACATTAAAAAACACCAAATTGAAACAAAAAAAAATTAAATGTGTTAAAGAAGGAAGAAACAAAATACGAACACGACGATGACGTTTTTTGGACGAAAAACAATTAACTCTTAAAGTGGGTTTACGAAATTGAAACTAAATTTTTTATACATTCAATATTTCGTATTGCCTCAGCGTGCTCTTAATACGGATTCTACATGATTTGGCATGCTGAGTACCAGATTCCTCAGCATATGCTGAAGACTATTCTCCCATTCTTCAATAAGGGCATTTTTCAGAGCATGAAGTGTGACTGGAGGTGGATTTCGGCATCAAACACATCTGCCAAGCTCGTCCCAGGCATGTTTTGATAGGGCTTAGGTCAGGGCTTCTCGCTGGCCACTCCATTTGATAGATTCCCACGTCTTGAAGGCATTCGTTTACCGAATCAGCGGTGTGGAGCCGAGCATTATCATGCATAAACAATGCACTGTCGCCCATATTAATCAAATATGACATGTTGGACCATGTTCATTGAGAATATCGTTTACGTATTTCACAGGAGGCGGTTAGATTGCCATTTTATATCGGCACTAGCGCCGTGCGACCATCTGATGACTTTTTCTTCGAAACAAGCTTATATAAAACGTTCTGAAATGAGAAAACTGGCTCTATTATAGCGATTATTCAAGGTGAAAGCTCGATATTAAAGTCAGAATAATACTGCTCAGTAAATAAAGAACATAGTTCTAAAAGATCCGTAATGTAGTTTCAAAGACTGCCATAACGTTTTAATCTTTATGATGGAGGCAAAAAACTAGAAAAGAAAAAATAATTTGCTACTACAAACGAAAGGATACCTTTGTGGAATACTTTAATTTACTTAAAGCTTTTAAAGAAAAGAGTAGTTTAGCAACCTCAATACATTTATTTGGTATTCTTACCTACATTACGCTGAAAGAAAATGCGTAGATGAGGATCCTAGAGAAAACGACACTATTTCTTGTCAGAGCTACAAAGAAATATTGTCCTTTTAACCTGATTTAGGCACAAAGATGAACAACATTCAGGTCACGGAGAAACTGTGTTCGTTATTTTTTGGTTTTTAAACGACTTACTATGGGTTGGAATTGACTTTCAGGAGTTCAAGAAAGGCAAAGTTATAAATTACATTGCTGTTAAGTTTGCCATTGTCAAATCTGTCAAAATCACAGTGTTCTTTACTATAGTTACAATAAGGTTGCTATTGGATTGCTGGTGTCAGAGGTAAAACATCGACAGCAGCAGTGACATCATCAGAAGACAATCGCGTCTTCTGATGACAAGCAACCATCGATGCGACGCTACAGTGACTGTCCGACCTTTTTGGTGGTACTCTGACTTATCCGACCTTTTTGGTGATTCTCTGACTTATCCGACCTTTTTGGTGATTCTCTGACTTATCCGACCTTTTTGGTGATTCTCTGATTTATCCAACCTTTTTGGTGATTCCAGTAACTTTGTAACAAAACAGGCAGTGCCATTTGCTGGGCCGTCATGTCTATAAAACTGCCTTGTTCGAAATGAACTTCTGTTTAAATACAATCTTAATTTGAATCGTAAATTCACGCAAGATTTAATTGATAATATAATTCACTGAGTAAGAAGTTTTTAATTAGGTACTTCGCACGGTTTCACTCTAAGAAATATAATATAACTAGCTTTTATCCACGACCTCGTCTGCGTAAAATTTCTTGTTCCTCGTCCCACCCCGTCGCATCGCATCGCCTGCCCGTGCTGTTATCTACTTCGTTTTCGCTAAGCGTTCTTTCTTACTTTTTTTCTGTTTGCTCGACTCCTAAGAGTCCTCGCGTGATATTAAATAGCCTATAGCCTTCCTCAAGACTTAGGCTATCAAAAACAAGAAGATTTTTTCAAACCTAACTGGTAGTTCCACAGCTGAGCGCATTCAAACCAAAAAACAAACTTTTCAGTTTTGTTGTTGACTTAAGTACAGCACATCAAGCTACTACAATCTGTCAAATTTCCTTAATAGATTTTCTACTTTATCGCTAAAGCATAAGGTTCAAAGTTGATTGGGAAAAATTCACAGTTTCGGGTAGCTTGATGTGCTGGCGTCTGTACCTATGAAAATTAGGTATATAATAAATAGATTGTTTCCACAAAAATAAGGTTTACGTCATAACTAACGATTTTTTGTGTAGCTACAAAGCTTACGATGTTCCTTATTCCGTACTAAAAGTACGGGAATTTCTAATACTAAATTCTCAAAGAGTTCTATTCAATTTTATCATGATACATTGGTTCCAGTCTCTCGAGACAAAACATTTCCGTCGCTTTATCTTACAAAATGCAAGTTTGCAAATATTTATTATTTTAATACAAAGTATGATAAATATGTTTAATACCTGGCACTTACACGGTGTCTTTGAGAATTATTATTTTAATATAAGACGCCCTTGCAATGATTGCACATAACTTTACACGATGGAGCTTCTTAGAAATATTTTTTTAATAATGCTGTTTGTATATAAATAATATAATATTTAAAAGAGACGCCCGCCCTTGTTTGTATCCTTATATACTTTCGCTGGTAACGAGGTATGCATCCAGTTCGATTGGAAGCTGACCCCAACATGAGCTGGTAACTTGAGAGCTTTACGAGCTCACAGAACCGGGACGAGTAAATAAAACTACAACTTGTCATATTATTTCGATAATTATTCCTAGAAGACGGTAGATCGTTATATATCTATACTTGTCTATACTAATATTATAAAGTTGAAGAGTTTGTTTGTTTGTTTGGTTGAACGCGCTAATCTCTGGAACTACCAGTCGGATTTGAAAAATCCTTTTTGCATTATGAAATAGCCTATAGCCTTCCTCAAGAATTGCGCTATCACCAATTCTTGAGGAAGGCTATAGGCTATTTAACATCGCTATGACCTTTAGGAGCCGAGCAAAAAGAAAAAAAAGTCAGAAAGAACGCTAAGCAAAAACGAAGTAATAGCGCGGGCAGGCGATGCGATGCGACGGGGTGGGTCGGAGTAACAAGAAATTTCACGCAGACGAAGTCGCAGGCCGAAGCTAGTTTTCTATATTTTATCATTGTTTCCTGAAGGCAAATTTCCGTAATTAAAAACGTTAAAAATCTAGTCACAATCTCATCTCAGCGACATTAAAAGTCAAAATCATGTAGGAATTTTTGGAGGTATTTTTGATTTATTAAGACTGAGATCACACTGTAAACGTTCTTAAAATTACGACAATTGCCCATCTGGCTTGCCAGCCAAAAAATATTCCTATCATTTTTTTTCTATTCTTTGTATAATCAATGTTTTCTCGTATTTCTGCCATCTACTTTTCAAAGTATTCATAGGTAAGGCTGGTTTTAGTCTTACGCCGACGGCACGCGCACCGTCAGCGCTGATGGCCGAGATATATGAACTTCTAGCAAGCGTTTTTGAATGACGCGTAGCTATCAGCGCGCACGGTGGTCAGCGCTGACAGCTACGCGGCCGTACGCGTCGCGCGTCGGCCCCGCGTAGCTATCGGCGCTGACAATCGCACGCGCGCCTCTGCTTTCAGTGAGCGTTTTAGTGTCGAGCGGACATCCTCAGCGCGTACAGTCATGGCGAATCGCGAAGTGGATACAGGTAGAGTTATCGATGAGGTACGCCTGAGGAAGAAATTTTGGGATGCATCAGTAAGGCGGTCAGTACGATACTAAAACGAGCCACGTTGAGGCTCAGCGCTGACAAACTACGCACTGAGATATGAGCGCTGACGGTGAGCGTAAGACTAAAACCAGCCTAAAGATTGCAATTAAGCATTAAATATGCTATAAACTCTACCAGTACCGAATTGTGAAAAGACTAGACAGGTGTCGATGATACCGCCTATAACTTATGAAGCCGTCGTTTTGAACGGGTAGGAGGTAACTATCAGGGTGCGTTTCCACTGAAGCGGAGCTGTGCGGATCAGAGCGGAGTCGTACAGGAATCGACCAATCACAATGGTTGAAATCCTCAGGGCGTCACTCGTCTCGTCTATGATTGGACGATTCCTGCACGTCTCCGCTCTGCTCAGGTCAGCTCCTCTTCAGTGGAAACGCAACCTCAGGCCCAGACAGAGATGGCGGGATGAGCTGGACTCCTTTCATAACGATTGGTCCTTGGCAGCTCTGGACAGAGAGAGATGGAAAGAGAATATCAGGCCTTTGTCCAGCAGTGGGACATTAATGGCTGATTGAAAAAAAAAGTAACAAATTAATAATTTTACTACTGTTTGTAACAGGCTGCTTTTTCTTGTCTCGTATCAACAGCAATATTAGCCTGTCAACTAATTGCTAACGAGGCTTACCTCCCAGACTAGAGAAGGATAGATGTACAGTCAGCCTGCCAAATAAAATAATTATTATTGTCGATATTAACATCCTTTTGACGGTAGCTAAGCATCACCACTGGATACTTTGTAACAAGCCGAAAAGAAGCCGTAGGTAAAGCAATTAAATACGTGGTGGCAGGAACAACTTTTCTATGAAACACCTGAGTTTTGTTTTGATAACCGCCGAAAAACAACGCTAGGGCGTCTAAACTCCGCGGCAAAATGGCGGCGGAGCGGATGGACCTCCGCGCCAGCGTGCGGCGCGATCTCATGGTGGCATGTAAAGAGTGACTGTCGCAATCTAGCGTAGGGCACGCCACGAAAGTGGCTATAAGAGATCAAAGAGAGGTTGAGGAGTGGCTAGAGAGGAGTCACGGCGTCCTCACCTACCGCCTGACGCAGTTTCTCACCGGACACAGATGTTACGGGAGGTTCCTGCACATCATCAGGTGGGAGAAAACCTTAGCAGGATGACACGGTGGAGCATACGGTGGAAGTCTGCCCCGCTTAGGCGGAGCACCGCCGTGTCCTCATGGTCCAGAGCGAGAAGGAGTGGGAGGCAGTCACCTACTTCTGCGAAGCAGTCATGCTAGCGAAGGAGGTGACGGGATGGTTGAGGGACAGAGCCTTATGTCCTCTGGCCTTATGTCCTCATGGCTCTGGGCGACGGGAGCCACGTGACGACTCCCGGCCACCGTAGGCGTGGGCCTGTGGACGGAGAGTAATGGGTAGCTCACCGTCCGATCAGGACCAGGTCCGTGCCGGATGGCGCATACGTGTTTCACGCGCGCCTTAAAGAGATGTCATCACTAGCGAAGGGGCCCGTTAAGGCCGAAGCCTGCCGGGTCAGCGGGATTGTCCGAAAGGGTTACCGCTGGCCCGAAACATAAAAGCCTAAGGAAGGAACACGGGTGGGTTTAGTCAGTAAGAGCCTGACACTCCCTTCCGCTCCACCCAGAGTGGGAGGAGTCATTTGATGATTTCCCACCAACAAAAAAAAATGGGGCCAAACTCATGTGTTGAATCCATGGTTACAGTTTGCGCGTCGATGTCCCTACCACCCTCTCTAGAATAACATTTATTATTCTAAGTATCAGATGAATAGTTACACACTGATTTCTCTCTTTCAGTCGTCAGTAATTTGACTTTCGAAAGAAGAAGACAAAGTGTTGTGTAACTAACTATACAGACGCTATACAACGTTTATTAGTAAGGGAGTAATTTTATAGCCATGGTTTGCCATGGTGTGTGGTGCTGATAGTGGTGTTTTAGTTTTAATTTATTTGATGGAATATGGGCCTAACAAACACAAAATTAAATTACACTGTCGTACCTTTCAGTCTCCCCTAAAAATATGTAAATTATAAATCTCAGTCATGAATTGTAAGAACCCATAAAAGGGCCAATAACGAAAGAAAAGTAGCAGCGGTCCGCTTAAAGCGGGAACTTTATAAATCATGTTATACAATGGTTCCGCACTGGCATACAAGGGTACCCCATTGTTTTCTAAAGGATGTCACCGCCGTTTCCTCGCACAATACGGCGTTTTAAATCAAAATGTTTTTTTTTCTCTTAAGGCATACTTTATTTCTGTGAGTGTAAAGAAAGGCCCACCATTTTTTGTATCTTTTGTTGTGTATGGGGGCGAAATATTAATTTGGCATTATCACGTTAAACTCACCCAAAGTTCAGATCAGTGGTGGCCCAAATCCAATCGTAATGGTCGCGACTTATGTTCGTAGGTTGGAACCCAGCCAGGCACTTTATTTTGTGTAAATTCTTTCATCACCACTGCTCTCAGAATAATGAAATAATACGTTTGAGGTAAACCGGAATGTCCTAGAACCAAAAAAATCGAAGACTTGTGACACTTACCATCGCCACTGGGCCTGTGAGGTGCCGTCCACCCCACAGGCCCAGTGGGGATGCAGTGTTGGCCCAGTGTGCAGTGGTAACAACCGCGACTTACGAGTTGTACATCATAGGTTCGAACCCAGATAGGCGCTTTACTTTGTGTAAATTATTTCATCACCACTGCTCTCAAAATGGTGATGGTAAACATCGTGAGGAAACCAGCATGTCCTAGAACCAAAAATTCGAAAACATCTACCAACTTGCACTGGGCCCAAGTGGTGGATTACGGCCCCCTCCCTCTCACAGAGAGGAGGTCTGTGTCAAACCAGCCTTTAATGTCTCAGCAGTGGGAAGATTATAGGCTGATTATGCTGCGCGTTCATGCTAACTAAAGTCAAAGTCAAATAATTTATTTCTAATAGGCACATTAAAGGCACTTTTGAACGTCAAAAACTGCCGGTCTGTTCAAAATTCTCACTGTGAAAACTAAGGCAGGATGAGCTTGAAGTGGGCTGTCATTCCACCTGATGCCATGGATTGCCACTGCTGACTGACTGCTCACATTAAGCCTACTTCGTCTCCGAGTCAGCGGATTTGTCCGAAAGGGTTACCGCTGGCCCGGAACATAAAGGGCTAAGGAAGGAACACGGGTGGGTTTTAGTTAGTAAGAGTCTGACACTCCCTTCCACTCCACCCAGAGCGGGAGGGGTCATTTGATGATTTCCCATCCTGAAAAAGAAAAGCCTATACTTCGTCTAAGTTTTGAAGGTGAGATTTTTACAGAATAAATCGGCAGGAGCTAACAGAGAATAGTCTGTAGCTTATCCATGCTATATTTTCAAATTATCTACACAGCATCAACTTCACGCGTTTATAAAAGTCACTATGGTAATTTAATATCGTGGAAAATAACACGAGATTATTCTTGCTCCTATTGAAAGAAACAAAGGAAAAAATCGAATCCGTATTTATTTTTATCTTTATTTTAGACACGTGAAAAAGGAAGGTTTTAACACAAAATGCTGGAATGCAACGAAAAAAAAAATAGATTAATCCTATCCATTATCTTAGAAATGGTGTTAATGTCGCCACGCGAATAAAAAATATTATAGCGTGCTAAGTCATTGGTTGTGGTTATGAGTTACGGAACCATTTGATTATTAAATCCTCTTACATAGTTAATAATCTAAGGCCTGTTTTTAAGGCAGATTCCTAGTAATTTACAGTTTATTTAATAGTAATGAAAAGTCGAGATTCTTGTGAAATCTGTCTGTTTTAAATTGAGATTCTCGGCGTAGCATCAAGGACGCAGTTCGTAATTCTCAGAAAGCTTTTCAAAAGCATAAGATGAAAATCAAAATTTCTTTTTTGTGCGAGTTTGCGCTAGAACCTAGAATGTTTTCCAAAACTGGAAAATACTTGTTTATGACTTACGTCTAAAACGGAAGTTTCCTACAATTAATTAGATACCAAACAACAAAAAAATTGCCTACCTCATCAAGAATAAACGCTCCTAGCTAACCTTTCCGTAGCACCTCTTCCGATATAATTAAATAACCCAAAACAAATTGAAGGCTTAACTAATTTTTCAATTAAAATTTATGTATTTTATCTGGCTTTTTCCTCTAGCATAGAGCGGTTCGGATGAAAGTGTACGATTCAAGGTGACCCAGTGTGTTCTTCTTCGGCAGACTATGTCGGGTCAAGGGTCAAGTAAATTAGTCAAGGAATGTTGTAGTCTTTTATGATATTAGTATGATGGGATATTGCGTGCAAGATCTAGACTTTATCACTGTCTTTATACTTGGTTTTGTTTTGTAATAAAGCCTAATTTGTGGCATTCTAACGAGTTCTAATTTTCCTAACCAATATTATGCGAACGCAAAATAAATAAATGCGAACGTAAGTTTTTTGTTAGTTTTTGTTACCTACCTTTTCACGCTCAAACTACTGAACCGATCATCCTGTGAAATTTTGTATATACGTTGTCAGGTGTACAGAAACGGACATAGGGACCTTTCATCCCGAAAAATAGTGCTGTTCCCGTGGAAAACAACAATAATGTTATTATGATAAAAGATGGCGCCACGTGTTTTTTGAACGGGATCGACACTTATGGGGGTGAAACCGCGGGGCGCTGCTAATCTTTACAATAACATAATAACCATAATCAGCCTATATTGTTCCCACTGCTGGGACACAGCCCTCCTCTCTTCCAGAGGGAGTGGGCTATAATCTACCACGCGGGCCCTGTGCGGGTTATAGTAGATGTCACATGTCTTCGAATTTTTCGTTCTAGGACATGCCAGTTTCCTCACGATGTTTTCCTACACCGTTTTGAGAGCAGTGGTGATGAAATAATTTACACAAAGTTACGTGCCTGTCTGGGTTCGGACCTACGACCTACAACTCGTAAGTCGTGGCCGTTATCATTAGGTCACCACTGCTCTGTCTTTACAATAAATTAGACTCAAATCAGGACTGTATTCAGCCAAAACCACATTTTGTAATAAGTGGTTTGCGTCTATATATGGTATTTGGGTGCATTTCTTAAGATGGGTGACATTAGAGTTAATTTGCAACATTTTTGGCCCCAATAACTGAAGGTCCAAAATGAATTGTTTTGATCGAACATTTAAGTTTTATTGGAAATTTCCTATCTGTCGACCATAAGCTGTTAATTGTGAGAAATCTACTCCTATTTGGACGCTAAACGAGACTTATTTGATAGATCATGAACGAAGGTTTCCTTCAAAAACTAACGTTTCAAAACGCAAGTAAAGTACATGATTGTTTTAACATTTTATTGAAATTTCTTTTGTGTATCGTGGGAGTTTACTCAAGTAGTGAATATTTTTGCTCTTACCAATAGATCTCTTCTATAATACACATAATAATTTCTTTATTGCCTTAAAAACAGGTTACAGAAAAAAAATTTAGACCCTGGCTCCAGAGCTAGGTTAGGATACCTGTATTTCAGGAGCCAGTGACTTCATCCATAAATTAGGTTATAATCATGCAAGTTTTATGCAGCAGTTTTATTCTATCTTTATGGGGTTTTATCAACTGTGACAGCAATGTTTATTTATAGTTTCGAATGCGTAATAAATGGATGTCCTAAATTGTTTGTCAGGCACCAAACGGAAAGACTAGCAGTGTTCATAATATCAGATAATTTACATTCTTAATCAATACTTTAGTGTAATGTAAAAAGGTATTCCTTTTACCTGACTGCGCCAGAAGGAGGGTTATGTTTTTAAGTAACCATTTATAACGAAAAGGTCTTAATATGTTTTTAATATTCGGTTTGTTGTTTCATAACTTGACAATTATCTCAAATTCTTAATTCAAATAATTATAGGTAAAAGGTTAAATAGTTTCGCCTAATAACGATGCTGCAGATAATACCTACTTATTAATATACATGAATGTATAATTGCCACTAAAATAGGATCAAACATGTTATTAAAAGGTTACAGTCTGTACATTTTATTGGTTTTAAGAGATGTCTTTCATCTAAAAAATAACCTTTCATGTTTGTACAAAAAGCTGTCGAATTTTTAATACTGGTACTAAGACTAACAAAACAGGTGCTCTCTAAAAATAAAACTTTACAGACCATTACGGCTCTAGCCCGCGTTAAGGCTCCTACAAACAGGCGCGACACTCGATATAATCGCGATATAAGGCACTGCAAGTCGCGCAATGAGCGGTGCCTTTGTGTCGCGCGCGATTATATCGCGTATCGCGCCTGTTTGTAGGAGCCTTTATTTGCTCATCTTGTATGTTATCAGGGGTTGTGGTGAGAAGGTTTAGTGGGCAAGGTTGGAACATGTTGTTCCGATTGAGCGGGACGTGTCTTCACTTAAAGATTTGATGTTTATTTATAACAGTAGTCCTCCAGATCGGATTTCGGTCATGGCGGCCAATCTCGGAGGAGACTGGCCAACTACGGAGGAGAAATTATAGTGCAGAAGTGTGTGCGCATTCACAGGTGCACTCACTCTTATAGTCCGATGGGACGGCAATCCGACACGACCGGAGAGAGGCACGGGGGTTTCACACCGCCAACTTCGAAACTCCTGGCTTTTTTATTTTTTCATTTAATGATTTCCCATCCTGAAAAAAAAAACCGGGCTGTTATTGAGAAATTCCTACAGTATTTGTCTGTCCTTCCCCTTTTTAAATCCATCCTAAGGTTGTCTTTAAAAGATCGCTCTTAGCGATAAGACCGCCCATTGTGTCACCCTTTGTACAGCCGATCGATTCTTAAAAATCTCACCGTGAAAATGTAGGTGAAGTGAGTTTGTTTTTGCTAGGAATTAACACTATTGACAGCTCACTCCACGCTCACTTCACTTAAGTTTTCACGGTGAGATGGTTACAGAATCGCACTGCTATTTCTCTATATTTATGTCTGTAATTTATATGGTGTACATAATAAAGAGTATTCTATTCTATTATTTATTCCTAATGGAAAAAACCCAATAATATTTTGCCAGACTCGGGGATGTTTACTGATAACGTGCTAATAATTCAGCAAAGTTTATAAACAAGGTCATTTAAATAATTAAAGTTCATCGTTGAACATTCTACATTAAGATATTAATCAGATACGAGAGAGATACAGGTAACCCATTGTTTCATAATAGGTGCTCAGTAATCAAGAGGGCTTTAGTAACGCTGTCAACAATGACGATAATTATCCCGGTCATACGAAGCTTTGTTTCATTAAAATGACGATACAAGCTCCGGGCTTACGCCGTGATGACACTAAATGAATAAATACAGAAGGTCACCTTATTACAATGAGCAAAAAAAAACACATTCTTTTGCTACTATCCCAATTTATTTAAGACTAGCTGTGCCCGCGACTTCATTCGCGTGCATATAGGATTTTATGGGCTTTAATTTTTCTTGCGCAAAACTCTGTTTCTTTTTCTAAAATAAAAGTAACCTAAGTTAATTCTGATTAACATCAGCTATTCCAGTGAAAGTCCCGTCAAAATCGGTCCAGCCAGTCAGAGAAAAAAATAAAAAATTGTTTTTTTGTTTAAGTGTAATCGTATACAATTTCACTTGCATTTACTAAAAAGCTATTATTTTGATATTACAAACATACTTACACTTAAATTTTATTGATTTGAATAGATGTAAGTGATGTACAGACGCCAGCACACCAAGCTACCCGAAACTGTCAAATTTTCCCAATCAATCTTGAACCTTATGCTGTACCGATAAAGATGAAAATCTATTAAAGAAATTTGACAGATTGTAGTAACTTGATGTGCTGGCGTCTGTACATACGTAATGTGTGTGCGCAGCCTGTCTTCTTCTTCCAGACATCTCTATTACTTATCATCTCAGTAATAGTCAGCCCTTGTCTAGCCATATCATCTTTCTTTTGCCCATCCATCGTTTCTTTGTTCTTCTCCTACTGTTCCATCCATACTTACTATGACAACCGATTTCAACAGTACCCGGCGATAAATATTGCACATCGACCTTTGGAAAGAGACAATCGGCTAATTTCGGCTTCGTAGAGCGTTATCTGTCGCACGAAATACAAACAGTCCGGTATCTATTAGGAGCTGTGAAAACGATTATGATTTGCTTCTTTTGATAATTATTTTTATTCTTTGTATAAAATACAAAAAAAGGTAAAGGTAGATGTGCAATATTTATCGCCGGGTACCTACTGTACACAACTTTTCAGTCACCGGTGCCGCTATCAGACTTTCTCTTATATTGTTACTCATTTTTAGGGTTCCCTATCCAAAAGGTGCCAACCCTATTACTAAGCCTCCACTGTCCTACCATCTGTCTGTCGCGGGCTGTATCTCATGAACCGTAATAGGAAGACAGTTGAAATTTTCACAGAGTGGGTATTTCTATAACAGCAAATAATAAAATTTTAATATAGTTAGAAATTAAAGGGGATCTCCATACAAGAAACGGCATTTTTTGCTTTGTGAACTCATCGTGTGCGAGTCCGGCTCGCATTGGCCTGTTTTTTAATTGTGACCATTCGCGTAACATCGAGCGAAAACACGCACAAAATAATAGACATGCTTCACGTCCGCTCGGCGATATATCAAGCTATAGATTTCAAGTATAAGCTGACTTTCTTTCTGTCGCGGGTATAGCGTGTGCAAGCGCACTTGCGCCTTGCATTTACTTCAGACAGTTTGAAATCTCTGTTAATAGGACATAAGCGTCCTTGTGTGCGTGCGTCTATTTTCACTCATTATAATAGAGATGATCTTCAGTACCGATCTATTTTGTGGTAATGGTTACCACACTAGGTGATTAACAAAACTCTTGGCTCAACTATGAAATTATTAATAGGCTGCATAGGATGTTACATATTTTGTAATGTTTGAGAGGACTTTGCGTTTGAAATTTACATATAACAAATACCTATAAGTGCGCAACGATAAGTAAATATAATTAATATTCGGCATTCTATTGCGCCCACACTTACGGACTTTAATTCTTCGTTTCGTCATGTTGGCTTTGACCTGAACTCATCAGCTGTTTCTGCGATCCTTATCTTCTCTAATGATAATGAAAAGACATCCCTAAATAAGGATACTTTTTACTGTCATTTTTGTGCTAGCTGTACGGACGTACAGCTAGCACAAATATGACAATAAAAAGACTGGTAGACTACCAATGTAACACGACTTACTAGTTGCAGGCCGTAGGTTTGAACCTACGGCCTGCAACTAGTAACTCAGGCAGGCGCTTTACTTTGTGTAAATTATTTCATCACCCACTGCTCTCAAAACTGTGCAGGAAAACATCTTGAGGAAATCGGTATGACCTAGAACCAATAATTCGAAGAAATGTGACATCTACAAACCCACACTGGGCCCGCGTGGTGGATTACGGCACACTCCCTCTCACCGAGAGGACACCTGTGCCCCAGTAGTGGGAAAATTATAGGCTGAAAATGCTGTACCTACCAATGCAATGTGGATGCGGCTTTATCCTGTACGTCTCTCTTCCTTATTTAACACTACTTTTTTCCCAAAGGACTTGTCTTGTCATAGTCGTTCATATAAGAAAGCATCTGAGGAAAATTCGTGTTTGCATGAGCAGGCTAAGTCCAGCATTGGACATTAACAACTGTATAATGCTAATAAAAGAAAAGATTTGGTTCCCATAATAGTATAAATACAATTCAGAACCCTAAGGCTGAGGCTACATTAGGCCGCGACGCGACCTGCGACACATGAGCGATTAAAACAAGTAAATGAATGCTCACGTATATGGCTACACCGTACATCAAATATTACTAGCGATATTTGATTTCTTTATGCGATAGGAACAATATTACTGAAATCACGGCATCGGCTACATCAACATGAGCGAAATTGAAGAGAATTTATTAGAAAATTTTTTTTTTTTTCGCTTGTAATGTAGCCATACCATGTTTTTCTCGTTTCGCTCTTCCAGTCGCATCGCGAATCGCTGCCTACTGTAGCCTCAGCCTAATTGCGCAACACACTACCGATCACAATCTGAATAATTTTGAAGGATAATGCTAATCCATTACTTTATATGATCGAAAACTTTGTCTGCTCAACAACACAAATAACGCAATGAATGTTGTTAGACTGTCAAAACGAAAGCCAGTACTATTGATAGTGTAACACACAACTACTCCGCTATTTCAACTTAAGCAATTGTCTCAAATGAGTTTTTAATAAAATCTGTTCCAATTGTAAGGCTGAGGCTACATTAGGCCGCGACGCGTCCTGCGACACATGAGCGATTAATACAAGGAAATGAATGCTCACGTATATGGCTAACCGTACATCAAATATTACTAGCGATCTTTGATTTCTTTATGCGATAGGAACAACATTACTGAAATCACGGCATCGGCTACATCAACATGAGCGAAATTGAAGCGAATTTATTAGAAAATAGCTTTTTTTTCGCTTGTAATGTAGCCATACCATGTTTTTCTCGTTTCGCTCTTCCAGTCGCATCGCAAATCGCTGCCTACTGTAGCCTCAGCCTAACAATCAAAAAGTGCGAGATTACCACATTAGAAATGATTATTTATTTCTCTATTCAACGACCTGAGGCAGTGGTATTACTAATAGACTTCATGAATGTAGCTTTCCCAATGTATTTTGAGATGATTCAAGTGGATATCTAGATAGTTCAAGTCCCAATAGTTTCTCGATGATTGGCATTGAACACCATTCTGTTTTGAAATGTAAAATGAATTATGTGAAGAAATTATGAATTTCTACATCATTGCATGAAATAAATATCTAAGTAGTAAAAAAACAGTCCTTTAAAGAAATAAATTATGTCCACTTGCAATCACAAAACGAAAAAAAAACCCATGTAGTAACAAACATACTTACTTTTTGTGTAATGTACCTAGACAATTTTTTTCCAAAAACACTTCTGTATCGACAAGTTTTTCATGTTTGTATCATATTTTCCATGACGACCACCAACTATGTTGCTAATGAGATGAAAAGTATTCTAAAACTACGATCAACACTTGGTATTCACTATTTAATAATATATTCAGACGAAAATAGGATGCCACATTTTATGTAATATCTTTTTTCCCTAGTTTTAAACACGTTTATCGTTTGTTCAAACCGAAAATGTCAAAGGCACTGGCGATAGATAAGTTGTTGAAAAAAAACAAAGTTTGACCTTTCCTACCGGTGTGGTGTAGTTATTGGTAGGTATGATTTCATATTCGATATTCCTGGGAATGTGTATATAAGAAACTTAGATTCTACTCCAGCATTAGATTGAACTTGTAGTTCCAATAAGCAACATCATGGTAAGTGCGGACAGCAATAAAATAATAAAACATATTGTTTCGTGTACAATAATAAAAATAGTGATTTAGTGATTTCAAACTGGTCGGTAAAAAGTGTTCGGTTGTAATTAAAAATGTTTTTACCCATAAATCAATTTGTGAAGATTTCGTAAAAGTAATCATTTCATCCTAATAAAAGTTTTTCAAAATGAAATGTGCATGCAGAATATTATGATTTGTAAGATGCGTATCTAATGTATAAATAATGATACAGACTTCATTTACAAGTGAATCTGATATAGTTCGTGTGTTAGTGAGTGGTTTAATAATAATTGGCGCAACACTGAAATGCCAGATTGCTCATTTGTTACATTATGACATTTCTTGACTTCTTCATTACCTACATAAGCTACATATTGTTTAGTTTGTATTACTGACATATTCATTTGTAAAGTTAACGATCTTTTCTTGTTGTTGATGAAAACTTGCTAATCGTTCTTCTAAAAATATTTTGAACTTTTATTATGTGTTATTTATTATATTATATGCAGACTTTAGATCATTTGACTTAGAATAATATGAAGGTAGGTAATAGTCCTATCGGATATTTTTAATTTAAGCTTTAATTATGCTATTAAAATACGGAACACAATACTTGCCATTTTTAGAAGACTTATATATTATTATCTACATTATGAAGAATTCTAGACGAAATCTATCGATTTCTAGAAGAAGTTAGATAGTCCAAATGTTTTTTTGAAAAAAAACGAAATACCGATCACTTTTAACAGTTAAAAAAAAATTAATCTCAGGGAGATCGATGTATTTTTCTTCATGATGTATTTTCTGTCCAAAAAAATATTAAAATTAATTTTTCCTACAGAAATCCTTCATCGTAGCCGTTTGCATCGTCGCGTGCGTGTACGCCGGCACCGTGGAACAGACCGCGCAGGTCCTACGCAGCGACTACGAGCAGTCCCCCGAAGGTAACTTCCAGTATGCCTATGAGACCGACAATGGCATCAGTGGACAGGCTTCTGGCACGCTCAAAGTTTACGGAAAGGTGAGTTACATCCAATCCAGCTATTTGTACATAAACATAACCAGTATAAGCTGGCTTCTTATTCTATTGAAACTAGATACTAAGTTAGGTTAGCTAAAGGCCTACTGTACCTATGTTAGATATTTTTTTAGAGAGAAATACTGGTCGTGTTCATCTGCGACAAAGTGAATTAGTAAAGACAGACTTTTATTGATAATCATTTTGCTGACGGGTCTGGAATAACTGTAATATAGAAATGAAAGCCATTTTCTGCCATTTTTTACTACCTCTGGGTACATTTTGGTTAACTTGTCTGGCACTAGCAGATATTTTATTTATGAAATGATCGCCGTTTCAGTATTTCCTTTTAGGACTTAGTTCTCGCTCTCATATAAATTAACTTTTCTAAAACTGTGTTTATTCTATTTCAGGACGAGGCTGCTCTTGAGGTCTCTGGATCCAACAGCTACAAATCCCCTGAGGGAGAGGTCATCTCCTTGACTTACATCGCCAACGAGAACGGATACCAGCCCCAGGTCAGTACACAATACAGAATTCTCCAATCCTCAAATCCGATGTATGGTGATTTGGGCTAAAATAAAATATGCGTGTTTAGGAACGACATATATTTTGTTTGAAAGGTGGTAAAAATATATACATTATTTAATATGGTAACCAAGCTTTAAGTCATTGGTGTTCGAAGATAATATTATGATAATTAACGAAAAAAACAAGTTGACATGCGATAAGTGTTTGTCTTTGAAAAATGTTTTTTAATCAAATTATCAGGATAATTGAACGGTTCTGTTTCAAAACCAGCTATGCGGTATCAATTTTGGCTTATCTATTATAATTAGTCGCCATAACAGGTTAGATGGTCGATTTAAATAGATTTCCATGGTCTAGGAAAAAATTTAATGTGATTACTTTTTAACGTGTAATTAGATCAATTAGCATTTTAAATAGAGTCAACCCAGAACTTAGCTCAACTAATAACAACTTAGCAAATTTAGTACTGGGTACTGAATTTTCAGACTTCGTGATTAGATACGATTGCGACCGTCCGTGAGTTAAAATGCTAAAAAACTGTTATTGCATATCTCTATGATCCTATCTCCTCAGGGCAATTTTCTTAATTTTATGAACGTTCGCATCTGTCAAAAACACTTCTAGTTTCCCTACATTTTTGACAAGTTTTTGAAATTGATTATCGCTGAGTTGAGACTAGATTTTGAACATTTTTAATTACGGGAATTGACCTTCTGGAATTATTTAATGTTTTTTGTTGCTAATTTTCTTTTTTTTTTGTCAACAGGGTGCCCATCTCCCCACTCCCCCTCCCGCTGAGCCCATCCCAGAATACATCGCGAAGTCCATCGCTTACATCGCTGCCCACCCCTACACAGAGAAGAACTAAATGTAAATTAAGCAACTGTAGCAATCTAAGATCTGAACCAAACCAAGCTAATAATGTATGATGTTACTCGACGAACCTGCAATAAAGCGTAAAACGGCTTTAACAACTTTGTTTTTGTTAATTTTTTTTTGTTTTCTAGACAATAAATAATGTAAAAACGTTTACCAAATGTGTTCTTACTGTCTTGTTCGTTGTTATGTTACACCCATAAAAGTGAAAGCAGTTTTGGGGTTGCATTTTTGCACAGGTTTCTGCACACTTTTCTTTCATGAAAATCAAGCGCGTGGTGAAAAAGACCTGCAGTGCGATTCTGTAACCATCTCACCGTGAAAACTTAGGTGATGTGAGCGTGGAGTGAACTGTCAATAGTGTCAATTCCTAGCAAAAACAAACTCACTTCACCTAAGTTTTCACGGTGAGATTTTTACAGAATCGTCCGGCTGCACCCTAATTGCATAAAGGCTCATACAAACAGGCGCGACGCGCGACGCGAATCGCGCGCAACACAAAGGCACCGCTCGTTGCGCGACTTGCGGTGCCTTTGTGTCGCGCGCGATTTTATCGCGTGTCGCGCCTTTTTGAAGGAGCCTTAAAACACTATCAATCACAATATAAATAATTTTGAAGGATATTGATAATCCATTGCTTGATATGTAAATACCAATGACTGTTGTTGAACTGTCAAAATTAATGCCATTTCTACTGTTACCTCCTCACTAATAAACGCATTATACCTATCAGATGAATAGTTACACACCGATTTCTCTCTCTCAGTCATCAGTAATTTGACTTTTGAAAGAAGAAGACAAAGCGTTGTGTTGTAGCAGACGTTAAACAACGTTTATTATTAAGAATGGGTAGCTCACCGTCCGATCAGGACCAGGCCCGTGCCGCATGGCGCGTACGTGTTCCACGCGCGCCTCAAAGAGATGTCAGCATCATATGAAGGGGCCCGTCAGGGCCGAAGCCTGCCGTGTCAGCGGGATTGTCCGAAAGGGTTACCGCTGGCCCGGAACATAAAGGGCTAAAGAAGGAACACGGGTGGGTTTTAGTCAGTAAGAGTTTGACACTCCCTTCCGCTCCACCCAGAGCAAGAGGTGTCATTCGATGATTTCCAATACTGAAAAAAAGGGGCTTAATGTGGTTCTGCAATTTACTCCGTTGCTGGACTATTAAGAATTGTTAAAAGTAATTTTTAAGTAGAACGAATAATTAATTACCTATTACTGAAACAACTTTTAACTATACAACACAGGTTGAAAGAAGACTTTCTTACCTTTAAAATAGGTAACATAATAATAAATAACAATACCTACTAATAATACTTAATATAACTACTAATACTTAATATAGGTAATTTTATTCGGTCTACATCCGGTTTAGGACCCGTGTCGAATGCACTGATTAGGTACCCAACCTATTAGAAAGTTTAAGAAATAAAAGTTTCACCAAAACTCAATAATGCTGAACTAATGATTTATATCATTTATTAAGCAAATTTGTAATCGATTATGCAGATGTTAGGCTCATTAAAATAAATTATAAGCTACCAAAATCGATTATTTAAATGTATTCCGAAATTAGTCAACGATACGATACAATGATTTTAAAACTAAGTATGAATATATCTCAAAATTAAATAATGTTGTTAATTAATGTTATTGTTGTTGTTGGTAGTATGTTGTTGTAATAATATTAATGTCAAAGTCAAAGCATTTATTTCAAATAGGCACTTAAACGGTAGTTTTGAACGTCAAAAATTACAATAACATAGAATTGATTCTAGTCGCCCATTCCAAAAGGTAGTTTTCGTATGGAGAAGAATGGGCAAGAAACTCCACCGTTATTCTTTTAAAATGTTTTACAATATTTTGCATAGATTAATTTATATAATAATAATATGTGAAGACGATGCATCTAAAATAAAATTACTATGTATACCACAATAGGTAAAAGAATTAAAAATGAAACCATGACATATAAATTAATTACTTATCTGATAGATACATGGTGCTCACATATTTACAAACATGGTAAAAGTAAACGATTTTCATTTAAATAAAAAAAAATTACAAGTAATAAGTCAGGGTGTGAGTTAATGTTTCATCATCATCATCATTTAAGCTGAAAGACGTCCACTGCTGGACATAGGTCTCTCCCAAGCACCTCCACTTCGACCGGTTCAATGCTTCTCTCATCCAACGGGTTTCAATTTAATGTTTGCTTGATGATAATTATGATTATAGATTTCTGAGCTCTCATCAATTTCTATAATTGTTTTTTTATAGACTGTATCATCTTTAACAGTTTATTTATTCTGATACTTTGATTCTGGTAGATACTAGACGTGTGAATAGATTTTTCACACATAAAATACAGTACCCGGCGATAAATATTGCACATCGACCTATTCGATCCTATCAATTTTATACAAGGAATAAAAATAATTATCAAAAGAAGCAAATCATAATTGTTTTAACAGCTCCTAATAGATACCGGACGTGCGACAGTTAACGTTCTACGAAGCCGAAATTAGCCGATTGTCTCTTTCCAAAGGTCGATGTGCAATATTTATCGCCGGGTACTGTACGTAATTTTTCTTTTTATATAATTACTAGCTTCTGCCTGAGACTTCGTCCGCGGTAAATTTCTTGTTCCTCCGACCCACCTCGTCGCATCGCATAGTATCACTTCGCTTTTTCGCTTATCGATGACGATGACTTTTCTTTTTTTGATCGACTCCTTAGGGTAGAGGTAAAATTTGTTTGTTTGTAAGTTTGTACTTACAAACAAACAAATTTTACTTCTTTAAATTATTAGTATAGTTATAGATTATATTTTAGTAACGCATAATAATACCATAAAGTTTATTAGTAGGTATCGTAACATAATAATAATTTAATACTAGTAATTTAACATTATATTATATCATATATATCAATTTTATGAGCTGGTGGCCCTGATTAATAATCCAAGTTAAGTGATTTGTAAAGTTTTTTTTATAAGATATGGGTTTGCTCTTGACTCTAGTCTAGGTCAGAGATGACAGAGACAAAGTCTACGATGGAGTGAGCTCACCCAGAAGAAGCCTGTTCACTCTTACTTTGAAGAGATTCGGGTTGTATGCACTCGGAAACACAAACGCAGGTAGAGAGTTCCACTCTTTTGCTGTGCGCATTATAAAGGACATTTGAAAACGCTTAGTGCGAATTGGTGGAATAGCAACTAGGTAGGGGTGGTAACTTGCAGTGCGTCTGGATGTCCGAAGGTAGAAGGGGGCCGGTGGAATGAGGTCGTGGAGTTCTTGGGCACACTCACCGAAGTACAATCTGTAGAAGACCGACAAGCAGGCAACCTTGCGGCGATGAGCCAAGCTGTGAGTTTCTGATTTTTAGCCTACCTAACTACTTAAATAATGATGTCAGAGATTGATATGTTAAAACCTCCTTTTTTCTCTCCTCCTTTTTATGTTCTTGGTAATAGGCTTGCCCTCTATTACATGGAAACCCAAGTAGCAACCATAATATTGATTTAATCTTACATATCTGTACTTTATCTAAAGTTGGACTTTGCCTAATCAAAAAGGATTTCGTTAAGTCTTTTCTCTTACTAAATCGTTTTAAACTACCGCTGCTTAAGTAAGTTAGGAATACCAAAAACCAGGTTAAGTATTCTCAAAACTAGTTTGTATTAAGTATCATCATTCAGTCGAAAGACGTCCACTGCTGGACGTAGGCCTCCCCCAAGCACCTCCACTTCGACCGGTTCTGTGCTTCTCGCATCCAACGGGTTCCTGCGGCCTGTAATGTATGTCTTTACATGTATTTTTTTACTTACATTTTTGGATATATTAACCTGAAAATTTTAAGCATTCGTCCTCCCTAGGTAGCTTCATGCTCATTTCCTGGAGGCTTATCATATCTTTTACCTGTAATTCATGTTATTTAAGTTTTTCTGTAGATTTTTATTCTCTTGAATCTTTGTTTACCTTTGTAATGTCAGTTAGTGACAAGCCTAGTTTTATTTTTAATTTATTGCTGGAGCTAGTTGTAGGTCGTATAGGTAAATCACATCGACCTCATTATTTTTTACTTTTTATTATGTTCTAGAATTTCTTTTCAAATGTTAAAAAGTCGATGTCAGGAGCCTGGTGGTGAATTTGGTCAGGCTACGTTGGGAGCTCAGCTCGGCCACAAGTTCGGGAAAATTAGGAGTGTTCTTGGAGGGCAGTTTCCCTCCTCTACGGCCGGAGCGACTATGAAGACGCCGTAGCAAGGCGACTCCGCACCGGGCTCTTCGGGCTGCACGGCCTGAGGTTCGACGTCCCTCGGCCCTCCTCTACGGCTTGAGGGTTGGCGTCCCTCGGCCCTCCTCTACGGCTTGAGGGTTGACGTCCCTCGGCCCTCCTCTACGGCTGGAGGGTTGACGTCCCTCGGCCCTCCTCTACGGCTGGAGGGTTGACGTCCCTCGGCCCTCCTTTACGGCTGGAGGGTTGACGTCCCTCGGCCCTCCTTTACGGCTGGAGGGTTGACGTCCCTCGGCCCTCTTCTACGGCTGGAGGGTTGACGTCCCTCGGCCCTCTTCTACGGCTTGAGGGTTGACGTTCCCTCGGCTTGCTCTACGGCTTGAGGGTTGACGTTCCCTCGGCCCTGCTCTACGACCTGAAGACTGAGGTCCTCCTTCGGCCCTCTACAGCCTGAAGCTGATGTCCCTCGGCCACTATCACACCAGAAGACGCTCGCCTTTCTCCAGTGTCTCATTTTCAATCACCTAGCTTAATTTCGTTCCTCTAGCTCCATGTAGGTAGGCCTAGGTTATTCAACAATAAACTCTTATAACTTGTCCTCTTTATTTTCTTTAACAGTGCTCCCCTCCAGACTGAAAGTTAGGTAGGTGAGTGCTCACAATGTGACCTTACAATTTCTTGCTCTACCCAGGAAATTGTAACGTTACAGGCCTTCACAAGGTCGTCGGACCACCTTGTGGGAGGCCTTCCAACGCTACGTCTTCCGGTACGCGGTCGCCACTACAGAACCTTTCTGCACCATCGGCCATCTGTTCTGCGAGCAATGTGCCCTGCCCACTGCCACTTAAGTATGGATATTAAATATTACAGTTAAAACTAAAAATATTTTTTCACTATGAGTACACTGAAAAAAAAGACTGATTGATTTTACTAAATTCCGCGTAAATTTTATCAAATCCGCGGTTTATATAGGTCCTACACACGAAATTGTTGATTTTACCAAATAGAACTGGTTGATTATGAAAATCAACAAAGTGGATTTTGTTAAATTCACTCTTGTTATAGTAAAATTAACTATGAAAAGGGTTGACTATGGCAGTTCATTACTCAACCTACGCTACTTTAGTACATTCAACAATTCTTTTTTTTCAGTGTATAGTAAAAAAATATTTATAGTTGATTCAATTGAGTTTACGAGACACCTCTGCCTTACCCTTTGGGAAATACAGGCGAGATGTGATAATGACATCAATTTTAAGACCCAAAGTCTTATAGGGCGAATTCCACTGATGAAACTGAACGCAATGAGCACATCTAAACCGCGTTGTATTGACACGGACATCTCTTGAAGGCAGTTTAGATGAGCTGCTTGCGTTCGATTTCTATGGCGAAATTCGGCCTTAGAACACACTGAGGGTTAGTACATCCACTATAGAACGTAGGCCTACCACATTAATGGCCACAACACGTGGCATTTTGCCATTACCACATCACTAGTCGGTCACACAGTTGACCGCGGAGTCGCGAGTCGTCATTAGCTTACAGGTGGTTGTAGAGTACGTCTCCTGATGATACAGATTTATGTTGTAAACAGACTGTAGCTGGTATAGTCGACCTCGTAATATCTTTACCACCCTAGGGTTGCATGTCACTTGAACGCCATAAAACGACGAGGTCTTATTGTGTTTGTGACAGTAAAATAGTGTCAACGTTATTGAAGTTTCAATTAAGGCGAAAGCACCAAGGTATCCTGCGATATTCAAATTTTCTTGCGATTTTTACAAATTGGCATACATTTATCGGGTTATATGTCGATAAAAATATGATTAGCGACCGTAATAAAACTCTATAAGTTCAAATTTCCCAGAAAGAGTATCATCAAAACCTTCTATTTTTTAAGCAAAAAAATACTTATTGTTAAATGCTTCTAGTATAATGTAATTTATGAATAGATTTTTAAAAAATTTGATTGAATTTAATCATTTATTATTTATCATTTATTAATCGCATGCATTATTCATGTTAATTAATTAAAATAATAATTAAATATGTAAAATTTGCACGCCGACATTAAAGGTGATAAGATCGATTTATTATGTTCAGAACTCCTTAATGATTTGATACTGACCTACAAAAAAAAATATACCGGTCAAGTGCGAGTCGGACTCTCGCACCGAGGGTTCCGTACACATTTTGTGTAACCACAAATTTACGGATTTCAGATTTTTTTACTTTCCTTGTGCTACATGGCATTGCTTCTTGCCAAATTTCATGATTCTAAGTCAACGGGAAGTACCCTATAGGTTTTGATTCCCTTGCGAGTGTCAAAATATGCGCCATAAACGGAATTATTGTCAAAATTGGTAAAGTATTAACGAGGTCGACTATACCTATGTATATGTATGTAGATGTTAGCTCCTGCTTAGTGATATGCGATTGACCGGTGGATGGCCGACTCGGTAGGCTACCTTGTGGGTTATAGGTCGACCGCTTAATTGAGATGTTGCCTGAGGTAGCAGCGCGGTGTGGAAGGGGTGACGTGATGCGAGAGCTCAGTGATTCGTCAACTTGTGACAACTATCACCCCTCCAGCACCGCGCGGCTACCTCAAGTAATGTCTGAGTTAAGGCGAAAGCGCCAGGGTAGCCCGCGAAATTATTTTTTTTTTGTTTTTTTCAATTTGCTAGTCAGTATTAAGTTGTACGTTGATTAATATATGATTCACGGCCGTAACAAATATGTATTTACAGAATCATAATCATTAAAGTCATCAATACAACTCTCTAAGACCACGTAACCCCAAAGAATAACTGTTTCATGAAATCGTCATTCTTTGGGATTACGTGGTCTTAGAGAGTTGTGTTGATGACTTTAAGGATTATAATTCTGTAAATACACATTTGTTACGGCCGCGAATCATATTTTGATCGACGTACAACTTAATACTGACCAGCAAATTGCAAAAAACGTAAGAAAATTTGAATTTTGCGGGCTACCTTAGCGCTTCCCCATTAAGCGGTCGGCCTATAGATCTAAAACCGATCTGGGTAGGTAACTGCTAAAAAAATCCACGTAGCATACGAGATTGTCAATATTATGAGGTATGTGGATTGATTGATTGACGACTTATTCTCGAAGAGGTCCGGCAACTCTTTGTTAAATTATGTACCTATATATTTTAACTAGCTTCCGCCTGCGGCTTCGCTCACGCGGTTCGTCATTAAAAAGTATATGTTCAAAGTGGAGATACTTTGAACATATAATTTTTATCGACATTCCCACCAAATTTCATAAGAATTGGTTCAGCCGTTTCGGAAAGTAGCCGGAAAAAACACAGACAAAAATTTGATAAATTGTTATTTTGTTATAAGAACCGTATAAATTATTCATGTACATAATATGCATTTAGTAAAAGGCTTATTTTGACATTACAAACATACACTTCTATTTATTTATAAAATATGTGTAGAAAAAAATGTTAAAGAAAAAAATTGCTTAGAAGTGGAACACAAACGGATAACAAAAAATACAAACAATAATGTTATATTTATTTTAAAATGTTCCACTAATAATCTTCCACACCTTTAAAAACGTCTTAAAGATGCCGAGATTTAGCTGTCGTTTTTTTTTTTAATAATTTTCATATTAATACTATGTTATTTATAAGCACAATAACTGGCTAGGGAACCTTCGAATCTGCCGGTGGTACAACCTGTTATTATGCGAAACATCTTAAACTGCAGAGTGGTTTGAACTAACAATGAGGCTCCGTACAGACTTCACGTCTTTTTGCTGCGTTTTGTCTATGCATTTTTAAATGTGATCAGAGAAAAAATATCTGCTGAATATTGAACTTTTGCTTCTGCATATTATTGCTACGTCAGAATATTCATTAGGTAATTTGAAAAAACTAGTACAAAAAAATTTAAAACTTAATCAAAATAAGTTTCAAATCGACTTAGTCTGAACTTTGTCACCAATAGTTAATAAAAAACTGGCCAAGTGCGGGTCGGACTCGCACACGAAGGGTTCCGCACCACAAGGAAAAACGCCGAAAAAAAAACACGTTTGTTGTATGGGAGCCCCCTTAAATATTTATTTTATGTTGTTTTTAGTATTTGTTGTTATACCGACAACAGAAATATATCATTTGTAAAAATTTCAACTGTCTAGCTACCACGGTTCATGAGATACAGCCTGATGACAGACAGACAGATGGACAGTGGAGTCTTAGTAATAGGGTCCCGTTTTTACCCTTTGGGTACGGAACCCTAAAAATTACCATAAAATAAAGACGCCATAGCAACGAAAAAAACAATCTTTATCGAATTTTTTTTTTAATGTATTTATTATAATTTTATAATTGCTCGAGTCATTTTGCATAAAGGGTTTTATTCCGCTTCAATGACAGAAATACTACGTAGAAACTTGCGTAATGAATGTGAAAAAGTAAGGAGACAGTATTAATTTCTTTTTCTTCTTTGTATGCAAATAATAATGATATTATTATGTTAACCATGTTACTGGTGAAAACAGTTTTACTGTAACTCTTTGATGAACTATCACCCCTTATGGAATCACTGGTCCCCAAGTCACAGGCTATAAACCTAGTTTGGGTGCCAGGAGATTATACTTAATGCACTTTATGTTGTATCATATTACTGTACTTGTAACCTTGTAATCATTTTTATGGAAATAAACATTATTATTATTTTGTGTGTCAAGAAATTTTTTTTACCAGCTCTAAGTGGAATATTAAATACTAGACACACGTTATATCAAACACGCATTCAAAAGACACTAATAGTAATCTACCCATACCTTTAATCTCAGACAATAGTTAACAACCACCTTGTCAGTGCCTCTAGGCGCATCATTAAGTAATTAATTGAATTAAGTTTATTAATGACACACAAATGCCAAGGATCCCATGCAACGAAACTAATGGTATATTGCCATCTCGTTATTAAATAGATTAGCTTAGCCTAGATTTTTATGCAAATATATTTATTCAATAAAATATCCAAAAACGTGCGTGAAAATAGCTAAATTTGGTAATAGACGACTTACTTATGATTTTAGAAATAATTAATATTATAATGAATTAAAACAATTTAATAAAAGTACTTTCTGCCGCATTTAGAGACATAATTTAAGTCAATTAAAGTGAATGTTTTTTTATATGAAATATTTTTTATATGACGTCTCAACGTGAGTTCTTCGTTGGTATAGTTGTCCCGCTACGGCTGAGCATGAGGTCCTGTGTTCGAATCCCTGGTCAGGCAAAGTGATATTGTGTTTTTTCATCTGGTATTTCTTAGTAGCAGCATAGTCTAGATGTATACCCGGCTGCACTGAAAAAAATAATTTCTTACTACAAAATATTAAAGCGATTTTATTAAGATTTTGGTACTGACTTTATACAGTAAGAAGAAATGTTTGTAAAACAGTAAAAGACAAAACAGTAACTTTTAATGATTGAACATACTATTTACTGAAAAAAAAAAACAATAAGAAAAAAGGGAATACAACCACCACTGTAATGTAAGTAAATTTTAATAGTTTGAACGATATCACCAAATTAATAAAACAGTTAATTTTGTGACCTTTTAGCTACTTAAAACGTTAAAGTTTACTGTTATGACGGTAACATTTTGCCTCAAGCTTTAACTGTTTTCTGATAAGTAAAAAATAATGTTTTGAACGTTAGGAACGTAACGTAACGAACTGTTTAAAGCAGTTCAGATTAATATTTTTTCATTTTATTTACTGCTGCTTTCATTGTGATGGCAATACGCTCAGTCCCTATTATATGAGACTAAAATATAATGAAATACTTTGAGTGTGGCAGTTATACGTTAACTAGAAGTTTAATTTTAAGACCCCATGGTCTGCTGGTTTTCAATAAATTGCTGGGACACAGGCCTCCTCTCTGTGAGGGGGCCTCTGTGGGGGGGGGGGGAGGGAGTCGACCGTAATCCGCTGTGGTGAACTTCTTAGTCGCCAGATACACTCTTTAAGAGTCTATGCCTTTTTAGTGGTTTGAAGTTGTCATAACGTTTGTACGAATTTAAAGTTGAATAAAGCCAACATTTGGTATTAATTCGCTATTGTTATTTCATAACAATTTATTCAACTTTAATTATGCAAAACACTCTTCGGTACTAAACTGTAACGATGGAGAAATATCTTCGACCAAATATTCTCGACCTTAATCCGTCATCGTCTACTGCGGCTCAAGAATGGACCCATTGGGTATCTAATTAAAAAAAAAATTCTGATTGCAAATGAAGCAGAGAAGAAAATTAATGATGCGATGAAGATGCAACTTTTTATTAATAATGTATCACCCAAAGTATACGAATACATAAGTGACTGCATATCGTACCATAATGCAGTTAGCACGTTCAACACCATATTTATTAAACCAAAAAATGAAATTTTTGCGAGACACGTTCTGGCCATAAGAAAACAGCAGAGCCATGAAAACATTCAACAATATTTTCAGCAACTGAGAATTTTAAGCAAGGAATGTCAATTTAAAAATGTTGATGCAGAAAGTAATAGGAATGATTTTATATTATAATATTCTATATTATATTCTATTCTATTATTTAATTCTTTCTTTTCGCGCACACTATCCATATTAGGAAACCGACATTCAGCCATAGAAAAGGAAGCGTATGCCATTGTCGAAGCTCTCCGTAAGTAGCGACACAACGTCTTGATTGGAAGATCTTTTCGACTGATCACAGACCAACGATTTGTTTCTTTTCTGTTCAATGGCACACATACAAGCAAAATAAAGAATGAAAAGATAGAGAGATGGCGATTAGAATTATCTTGCTACAAATATGATATTATCTATAGACCAGGAAATGAAAATAACGCTGCTGATGCGCTGTCACGTATCTTCGCTATTCACATGGAATCTAAATTGAACGACTTGCATAATGAACTATGTCATCCAGGCGTTACACGAATGTATCACTGGATACGAAGTAAGAATTTATCATTTTCGGATTTTTTTTTTCATTTTTTTTTGGTAGATCCTTTTTCTTTTTTTCATTAAATTGGAATGGACCGAACATGTATTCGTCAGAATGCGTGTTCGGTCTGTGCATTCGTGAAACCTCGTTTTTTTTTAAATAACAGCTATTTGATAAAAGCGACTTCACCGTTCGAAAGACTGAACATCGATTTTAAAGGGCCAGTACCGTCATCTTCATCTAACATGTACACACTGACTATTATAGATGAATATTCTCGATTTCCTTTCGCATTCCCATGCCAAGACGTTTCCGCTGCGACAGTAATGAAACATTTATCGACTCTTTTCTGCATATTTGGATTGCCAGCTTATATTCATTCCGATCGTGGGTCCGCTTTTATGTCAAAAGAAGTAAAAGATTACTTACACAGTAGAGGTATATCTACAAGTCGAATCACAGTATATAACCCACAGGGTAATGGGCAAATAGAAAGCACAAATCGAACAATTTGGAGGACAATACAATTAGCTCTGAAATCTCAGGGATTAAAAATCGAGCAACGGGAAATGGTTCTTAATCAAGCGCTGCACTCAATAAGATCTCTGCTATGTACAGCAACTAACCAAACTCCTCATGAAATGATGTTTGTACATAATAGAAAATCTAATAACGGACATTCGGTACCGACTTGGCTTCTAACACCCGATCCTGTCCTACTCAAAAAAAAAACAACAGATCCGACAACGACATACTGTCGTTACTTTACATGGAGCGACTGCCTATCTGACCTCCACAACCCAGTGACTGGGTACTGCGATACGCCTTGGTAAGACTGGTTGTCAGACTGTCGTGCTTCTGACTACCCGTAACGATTTTTAAGTTTTTTTTGTTTTGTATGTATCTTTGAAACTACCAGTCGGGTTTGAAAACTATTTTTGAAACTCTTGAGGAACGCTATAGGCGTATCACATTGCGCTATGGCCCTTAGGAGCCGAGTAAAAAGAAAAAAAAAGAACGCTAAGTGATTACGACGGGATGGGTCGGGCGAACAAGAAATTTCACGCGGACGTAATCGCTGGCAGAAGCTAGTTAATCCATACTAATATTATCTGTCTTTATTACCTCTTCACTCTTAAGCGTGAAGAGGTAACAGACAGAGCGCTTTAAACCGCTAAACCGATTAGATGAAATTTGGTATAGAGATAGTTTGAGTCCCGGGAAAGGACATAGGATAGTTTTTATCCCGATATTTCCACAGGATTGACATTTATGCGTGTGAAATCACGGGACACTGCTTGTAATATTATAAAGAGGTATAATTTGTGAGTTTTAATATAGGGTAATATAGGGTAATATAGGATAATATAGGGTAATCTTCGGGACTATTGATCCCATTCAGAAAATTCTTTCACTAATGGGAAGCAGAAGTATTGACGAGTGTCATAGGATATTATGTTAAAACAATAAATTTTACGCGGACGAAGTGGCGGGCCGAAGCTATTAAAATATAAACAAAAATGCACAAAGACAGTAACAACATATTTTTTAGTAAAAGAAAGTAAAATAATAATAGTTAGTAAAGAAAGAAAGACTTCTAGAAGGTATTTCAATAATTATGTTGTTATTAAATTGGTAATTTTTAGGGATCCGTACCCAAAGGGTAAAAACGGGACCCTATTACTAAGACTCCACTGCCCGTCTGTTTATCTGTCTGTCACCAGGCTGTATCTCATGAACAGTGATAGCTAGACGGTTAAAATTTTCACAGATGATGTATTTCTGTTGCCGCTATAACAACAAATAATACAAATAAAATAAAGTTAAAATTTAATGGGGTATAAAAGTAACGTTTTTTAATTGTATTTAGTACTTACCTACTATAACTAGGATAGTACTATTTCACAAATTAACTAAATATGGACAAATTAACTAACTATGGACAAATTAATTAATTAATTAACTATTACTATTTAATCAGCTGACCGCTTAGTATGGGGATGGCCTGAAACACAGGTTTTTATTAACCTAGCTCGGGCAGGTCGCCACAAGTTATGATATCAGCGGTGCTATTCTGTAATCTCACCGTGACAACTTAGGTGAAGTGAGCGTGGAGTGAGCTGTCAATAGTGTCAATTCCTAGCAAAGACAAACTTACTTCACCTAAGTTTTCACGGTGAGATTTTTACAGAATCGACCGGCAGTTACCAAAGCACCTTTCATAGATAATTAAAAACGTGTAAATTAAACTTGCTTTTACATAAGTACTTATTTAAGTCAATCTGTTAAGAACTTGGTACTTCTAAGTATTTATACGTTTGTAAATAAAATAATTTGTAAAAGGACCTAAATACATTGTATTTATTTTATTTAGTATAGTAAGAACGCTTGGAAACATGCTGATCCTGCTGTATAGGACAATCTAGAGTCTAGACAAAATCAAATTGGTTGCTAATTTAATGGTAAATATTATAATATTTCTTGACGTTGATTTACATTCTGACTTGTTAATTTTTTTATGAGAATCGTCTACTTTTACAATATTTGTAAATATGTGAGCCGTTTATCTCTCACATAATTAATGTATCATATATCCTGGCTTCATTTTTAATTATTTAACCAATTATGGTATAGTAATTTTATTCCAGGTGCCTCGTCTTCACGTATAATTATATAATTTAATGTAGGTATACAAAATATTGTAAAATATTTTGAAAGAGTAACTGTGAAGTTATCCATTCTTCTCTATACGAAACTACCTTTTGAAAGGGGCAACTAGAATCAATTCTTTTTCATTGTAAATTTTAACGTTCAAAAGTGCCCTTTATGTGCCTACTAGCTGCACCCCGCGGTTTTACTCACATAAGTGTCAATCCCGTGAGAATATTGGGATAAAAAGTATACTATGTGTTAATCCTGGTTAACAACTGTGTGACAAATTTCATCCAAATCTGTTCAGCCGTTTGTGCGTGAAGAACTGACAAAGATACAAACACACTCACAAACTTTCGCCTTTATAATATTACTAGCTGCGCCCCGCGGGTTCACCCACATAAGTGCCAATCCCGTGAAAATATCGGGATAAAAAGTATCCTATGTGTTAATCCAAAAAATGATCTATCTAGCTGTGTGCCAATTCTCATTCAAATCTGCTCAACGGTTGATGCGTGATTGAGTAACAAACATCCAAACATCTTCACAAACTAACACATTTATAATATTACTTAGATTTGAAATACTGTTTTTTACAATGAAAACCTCTACTTCTTTCCTCCACTTCCTTCTCCTTTCCTCCACCTCCTTTCCTCTACTTCTCTGCCTACTGTTACATTTCCCCAGAATTAAAAAAGCAGAGGTTTCATGGCAAGCTCTTTGCTTAATTTTGATTAAAAAGTTTCATTACAAGGTCAATGTACAAGGTATTAAGCATTGCCTAGACTTAATTAAAAAATAAAGTGATTCACATAATTAATCACATCTGCATAATCTGTATGAGACCTAAACATAATTGAAATAGTTATACAATGCGTTTTTATTAATGCTGGTGCAACATTTTAACCTATCTATCAATCAATTAAGTATTCATAGCAGTATTTAAATATGTAGATAATATTTTAAATGTAGTTTTGCCATATAAGGCATTTTGATTCTGTATTGACATGCATATTAATGTCATCTGATTTTTACTAAAGTTCATTCTTCAAGATTTTATTTAATGTCAAAAATAATAGGTAGGTATATATTCATACATACTTTCTTAGTATATCATAATATAATTTACATACATCATTAATCGTACTTTTTCAATCTTCTCCGATAATTTATATCTATCTATGTCATCAATATTCCCGTTAAAATATCGCATAAAATTGAAATCCATCCCTAATGTAATTTACTATTACTATTATATAGTTGAACCTATTAAAAAAAAAAAAAAAACAAAAATTGACAGAAAAAATAATAAAATATATAAATTAATAATAGTTATTTTAGCACTGTGGCTATAATTCGACCGGAAGTAGATCAAGAAGGTTGAAAAATTTAAATTGCCTAATAATGTTATTTATAATACAAGTATGTTACCTACATACTTTCTTCAAGAACTTAATAATGTATTAACTGAAACTCAACATGAATGTGACGCATATTTTTCCCCAACTCTTTCTGTTTTGTGTTTTCTCTGCATGTTTGCCGCAAATAAACGTATTTTCTTTCTTTTCTTTCAATATAAAAACATAAAAAAAACATAAACGCTTTAAAAAACTTGATTACTTCTCTTGTATAAGGTATACAAGAGAAGTAATCAAGTTTTTTTAAGCTTTTATTGAAATAATGGCAACATTCAAATATGCATATTTCATTTATATAATAGGTATAAATGAAATATGCATATTTGAATGTTGCCATTATTTTATAAATATATATTGAATCTTGGACTTTAATATTCAATCTAATATTTTGTAACAATCGAAAGATTAAAAGCTAAGCGGATAATGAAATGTTTTGCATTAGGCATGTTCAAAAATACTTTAGCCTTTTATTTGTTAATCTAACGGAAATATTATAATGTTAGAGTCAAGGAAACATTCGACAAGTGAGGTTTTATAATTTATTATAAAATTGTGCAAATCTTACAGTATTTAAGGGTTGTCACTCGGAAAATTATGTTTAGAAAAAATATATGTCGCATCCGGTCATTCATTTGACTAGTCGGAACGCTAGCACCATCTGGTAGCGCTTGACAGAGTCTAGCCTGAGTTCGTGGGGGTAGAAAACAGCTCGACAGAATGATGTGGAGCTCTCTTGGAGATTGGACATCGTACGGACAACATGTGCTCAGAAACTGTCCCGCGTTCCGTATCTGGTTGTGTCGTGTACCTACAGTGTGTAATTTGCTAGTGTGATTAATTTGTTCGTGAAATTATAATCTGATTTGAACTGCAAACGGTTTTTCTATTGCGCAATAACCAACACATACCCAATGTACGCCCGCAGTAGTTAAAATATGGCTGAAAATAACGACACACACTATACCTTCTCCGTTATATACTTAAGAGCGTTTACGCCGTACGGCATTTCATACAAACTTTCAAGCCCTTATTTTTCGAAATTAATGAATCGATTTAAATGAAACTTCATACGCATAAGCAGGATACAAAGGTCTAAAAAGTTAGTTGAGAACATTTTCGAAAAATGGTATTACAGCCAAATTAGACCGATTTTAAATTTTCCATAGAAATAGAGATTTCCAGTTAACTTTTTTTTAAATAAGACATTTCGAAAATGTTCTCAACTAACTTTTTAGACCTTTGTATCCTGCTTATGCGTATAAAGTTTCATTAAAATCGGTTCATGCATTTCGAAAAATAAGGCCTTGAAAGTTTGTATGAAATGCCGTACGGCGTAAACGCTCTTAATAATTCATAGATAACATAACATCACGCTTGTATTCCACGAATGGTTAGACATTTCACATTTCGCCAGTAATTTTTAAGTCCTATGGAATAGGGGGCGAGCCTATTGCCATCAATGGAACACAAATCCAGTTTCCAAACTGCTACTTAAATTTTCTAGATGGAAAACCCACTTAAACCCACTTTATCCGACCCGGAAATCGAACCTAAGACCTCATGCTCATCAGTAGAGCTATCGCCCAGAAGACCAACGAGGCAGATTATAATACCAGTCTATTATTATCCGGTCCGATCAGGACCTGGGTGCTTACTCTTCAATTTATTTTGTGGCGTTTCGTACTCTTGAGTTCGATGCTAGCGCCAAATGATTTTTAGATTGGGTGTCCATTTTGGAGAACTAAGTGGAATTGGGTTCGGGCTTGGCGTGGGGTAATTGTTGACAATATTGTTTTCAAGAATACCGAATCACGTGACTGTAAAATTAACATTGGAATCATATTGGCATCTCATTGGAATTAAAATTAGTTTGGAGAGTAATCCCCCAGGCCCGTGCCGGACGGCGCGTACGTGTTCCACGCGCGCCTCAAAGAGACGTCAGCGTCAACCGAAGGGCCGTCAGTGCCGAAGCCTGCCAGGTCAGCGGGATTGTCCGAAAGGGTTACCGCTGGCCCGGAACATATTGGGCTAAGGAAGGAACACGGGTAGGTTTTAGTCAGTAAGAGTCTGACACTTCCTTCCGCTCCATTCAGAGCGGGAGGGGTCATTTGATGAATTCCCATCCACAAAAAAAAAGTCTATTATTTTTTTTTATTGCTGAATGGGCCCGCTCTTGACCTCGATCTCGCGTGATGGAAAGCGTTGGATGAGGTCTATGATGGAACGAGCGACCCCAGAAGATGCTTATGATGATTCCTATTATTATGCCACTGCAGAGCAAGGGCCTCTTCTCATTCAGAGAAGGTATGAGCATTGATCACCTGGATTACATATTTTTCGGATTCATACATTTAAAAAAATAATTGTTTAATTAGTAAGGCTTTTCTGCTAACAGTGTTCGTGGAAACATTGAAAGGATTTTTAATTAATATGATGAAATAATTAATAAATAAATTTTTTCAGGACATCGCCAAGCGGTTGGTTGACTCTACGCGTGACCAGAGGGCTGACCTATTTTTAGCCCAAAGAATAAGCATTGCCATCCAACGTGGTAATCCTGCAAGCCTTTTGGGCATTTATCCCATTGACAGCGATGCGGACGAATTTTTTGATGCTCAATGAGCTCCTGCCTTTTTCTTTTCTTTTTTTTATTATATACTTGTATACAATATGTAGGTATATTTTAGTGTTAAATTGTAAAATAGCTAAAGTGTGTTAGAATTAATTATAAAATGATGAAAGTGTAGCGGTATCTACAACGCCACATACAAACAACGCGTCATACTGACGTCACGCAAATCCTGCATCGCGCAAGCAGAGTTTACCGCGCAACTAGCATAGATACAACGGCCCGACATGAATCAACGGGCAGTTGCCCGCCAGACACAACACCCGTCTGGTCGGAGGATCCTCCCTTTTCTATGGAGGTTGAGTGAACTTTACACCCTGTTCCTCATACCTCTATAAAAGTGTAACTTGGATGAGAATCCTAAAACAACTGGCTGACTACTCTACTATACAGGATTATTTTAAATTGGCTAGCTAAACTCCGCAGACGCAATGGTGGTGTAAACATGATTAAACAAAAAATATATTAAATTAATGATGTTGTGGGGTTATGACTGCAGTTATTGTAGTCATTAAACTTGGAATATTTTTTTTGTGCAACCTTCACATACGCGATATCTCAACACGTTAAAACATTAGAAAACAGTTTTTCTCAACTCTTAATTTGAGTAACAACTCTGACAGCGGTTGTTTACCTCTCAAAAAAAAAAAACATAAAATATATTTGTCTATTATTTTATCGCGTTTGGATAACGATACATAGCGCCTGCGTAGTTTAGCTAGCCAATTTAAAATAACCCTGCATTACCTAAATAGGAAAATACCAAAACCAGAAAATGAACAACATTGCCTTTCGGGATCGGGACAACATGCTAGCTCAGATTAGATTTAAAAAAAAAGTTTGATCTGTCGTGAATGTAACACTGTCACCTTTTTGTCACGTAGTGTACGTCCACTGACGTACGACGTACAGATTAAAGCCGGTGTGCTGTCGTATTTATTTCCCTTGTGAGTCGAGCTGATATCTAGATGGTTTCATTTAAATCTACAACTACGAGTAAGTTAATTTTATAGATGGATTCATTGTTGCATAGAACATACATATAAATAGCTAGCTTTTGGCCGCGACTTCGTCGAATTTCTTGTACCTACCCCCGATCTACCCCTTCGCATCGGCCTGCCCGCGCTATTACCTATTACATTTTCGCTTAGCGATCTCTGACTTTTTTTTCTTTTAACTCGGCACCTCAAGGTCCTAGTGGGATGTTATAAAAATAGTAACCTATAACCTTCCTCAAGCATTGGGCTATCAATTAATGCAAAAATATTTTTTCAAACCCAATCAAACAAGCAAACAAAAACGAACTTAAATAAAAAAAAAACAAACTTCAGCTTTTTCATTAGTATATTGATTATAGGTACCATAGAGCAAAGATGGTAGTACTAATAAAAATTTTGGCTTCGAAAGTGCGTTGAGTGCAAAACTTTTGTCATGGACCGCCTTCAAAGCCGTCAGTATCTATGCGTCATTTGTGTCGTTCTTATTGCGATTAAACGGTGACACGTTGGGGTTAAGGTACAGTCCATTGACAGTTATTTTACCTCTGACAGCAACAAGCTAAAAGCAACCTTATTGCAACGACAGTAAAGGTCATAGCGATTTTGACAGACCTGTTGGTGGCAGCAAACCATCTGTAATCTTATTAAAATGAAAAAAAGATCATGCGGCGTTGACAGTAATGCAAAATCAGAAGTAATATAACTGTTGAAGGACTGTAGAATCCCTTGCCGACTTCGATCTGACAATAACCATCGCTGTCATTCACCGTGAAAAATGCAAATGTTGACAATGCCGTCGTTCTCAACGGTCGCTGAGGTGACTCCATGCTCTACTGTACGTAGCTACTATCTGTGCCTGCACTTTGTGTGGGTTCACACGAAATACAAGCACCATCACCCCATCTCGTTCTGTGAATATCGCTGAGGGCTTGGCAACATGGAGAAGAGATCTCAGCACCGTTCTCTGGGTGTGTAGAATATGGAGGTATGAGGAACAGAATGTAAAGTTCACTCATCGTCCATATGAAAGGAAGGATCCTCTGACCACCGGGTGTCGTGTCTGGTGAAACACTGCCCGAAGATTAATGTTGGGATGTTGTACATATGCTAGTTGCGCGGTAAACTCTGCTTGCGCGATGCAGGATTTTGCGTGATCTCAGTGTGTTGCGTAGTTCGCATGTGGCGATGTAGATGCCGCCACAAGAACCCTGTGAACCCCAACCCACCCTCAAAGCATCGAGATATTATGGCATCCTTGGCATACCCTCAACTTGACCACCACTTTTCCGTACGCTTACGATTTGAGAATAACTTTTTATTATTCATAGTTAGCATAGCATGTTCTTTTCCGAGGTTCATTTTTATGTGACGCATTGGAAAAAACGCAACGAAATTCTTTCATAAAACAAAACACTTCCATGTAAGTAGAAAAATATTATTTATCCGTCAATCGAATAGTCGTTCAACCCTAGAGTGATTAACGACATTATGTCGGCATTATAAATTCATCATTCGTCGTGTGCACGCTATGTATCGTGCCTCCATCGCCATGTCGAGACGAAACGCACCACATATTGATTGCAAACTGCTTTATTACTTGTTGTTTTGGGATCTGTTGGAAATACCGCTATATTTTGGAAAAAGAAACAGTACAAACTGCCGATTTATTCCGTAAAAATCTCTGCCTGGAAACTTAGGTGAAGTGTCCTGTCAATCCCTATCATTATCCTATACTTACTTCCAGGTCTTGTGCAACTTACCTATACAACAAATGTACGTATAGCAATCGTCTGCAATAAGCTCAGTTAACTTAATGCCCTATTCGTTACATTCTTGCCATTTAAATGCAATGATGTAATTGACATCAAGATAGTGAGCACGGTAACAACTCTACCGACCTTTCATTACCTAGTATTATTGCAGAACTGAATACAACGAATATTTAGTCTCTCAAAGATCCGAGATTACCTGAAATTGTAATGCCATTAATAATGAAAGAATCTTTTACTTGGAAACCGTAGGTACATAGGTACTTACTTACACAACACCGTGAGAGTTATTTACCAAAGCCATAAGGAAATACCCCATCCAAAAATACACCATGACGAATTAGAAGGAGTTAAAGCCTCAAACGAAGTGGGTACCCTAGATCACCTCATTAATGCATTATTATCCTTTAAGTATTCGGCACGCGTTCAGCACATCTGGTATTCACGCGAATGATATCATCCTCAAAATAAATTGGCTCTGAGGTGACATTCCGTAGACAGCCGTGAACTTGACTTTACAGCTTTGGTTTCCAAGTAACGCTTGTTAATAAACCAGATTGACATTAAACTAATAAATAAACATAAAATGCAGTTGTCTAAAGATACGGCCATGACTTAATTCTTTTCGAAAATGTGGTTGAAAGGTCAAAAAAAAAAACAAAGCAAAAAATACGAAACCTACTTATGGCGGATAGGTATATTTGTATAACAGATAGTCCCAAACCACAAAAACATTTAGGTAAGTACAGACGCCAGCACATCATGCTACTCGTAACTGTCAAATTTTTCCAATCAATTTTGAACCTTATGCTTTAGCGATAATGTTGAAATTCTATTATAGAATTTCGACAGATTGTAGTAGCTTGATGTGCTGGCGTCTGTACATTAATTTGGGGACAATCACACGGTAGATGGATTGATTCGGACCACCCACCCAAAATCTATATTCTATACAATAATAAAGCTGAAGAGTTTGTTTGTTTGTATTTGATAGCCAAATTTCTGAGAAAGGCTATATGACATTACAGTAGAGCCCCAAGGAGCCGAGCAAGAAGAAAAAACATCAGAAAGAACGCTTAGCGAAAACTAAGTAATAGCGCGGACAGGCAATGCGATGTGATGCGACGTGGCGGGAGAACAAGAAATATTACGCGGACGAAATCGCGGGCAGAAGCTAGCGCTGTATATTCGTAATTTACATGAAGTGGTTGCTATCTTGACCTCTACAACCCAATTATTGGAGAATTCTAGACAATTAGAGGTGAATTTCGGGTTTCTGTCGACCGTCGTAAAATACCTATGTATCTACTGTTACGTTATAAGGAAGAAGGATGCCCCAAGACGAAACATAAATCTTCTTTAATACGACAGAAAACCACTATGTTAATATCGTTTACATACCCACTAATAAATGTCAAGCACACACTTAAACATCAAGTACCTACTCATTAACAAAAAGGACATCTCTACGAAATTAATTTATTGTAATGAGGAAGCGGGTTTATTGGACCGCAAAGATCCGCTGGATGCGAGAAGCTCAGAAACGCACAATATTGCGTAACACGTTTTTTTATTGCGTATCATTTTGAAGCATACAGCTAAACCATTGCTTCATATGCTCAAAAAATTTGTCTACTCAACAACGTAAAGAGCGCAATGAATGTTGATGAATTGTCAATATGAAACCCATTCCTACTGAAAGTGTGTTACGTCATTACCCCGCCGCGGTCGAAATGGTGATGTTAGGGAGCGGCGTATGGCCTGCAGTGGACATCTTTCGGGTGAAATTATGATGGTGATATTGAATAAGGGTCTTGTGGCTAAGTCATACCAGTCGCACGGTTTGATCAATCAGGTTAAGCTAGACTTGCCGCGGTTGGTCCGCGGATGGGTGACCATCTTTACATACCAAGAACCCTCCGTGCCTCGGAAAGTGCGTTGAGCCGTTGGTCCCGGCTGTCATTCGTACATCTTTGACAGTCGTTACGGGTCGTCAGAAGCCCGAAAGTCTGACAGCCAGTCTTACCAATGGGTATCGTATTACCCAGTAACTGGGTTGTGGAGGCCAGATAGGCAGTCGCTTCATCTAAAATAAGTACTTGTATTCAGCTGCATCCAGTTAGACTAGAAGCCGACACCTACATAGTTGGGGAAAGGCTAGGCAGATGGGATTTTGAATAAGGAACCTCAACACGGCCATAAAATATCGTAACAATAAAAAGTAAAAGGTCACGAATGTAACTTTTAAAAGCTAAGTTGCGTGGGAGTTGAGGTAAAGAATGAAAGCTGTCTTAAAGTTGCCTCATCTGCATATATAATCTTAATGTCCATAATGATCACGTGGAACGGAAAACGATAAACAACGTGGCCTTGAACGTTTGTAGAGATCAAGAGTAAATGTTTGACAAAGTTATAGACCATAATTGCGTAACATGTTTGATATTGCTAATATATCGCTGCATAATTATGTTCAAAAAATTTGTCCGCTCAATAACTTAAATAACTTTTTGGGATGCTTAAAGGCTCCTACAAACAGGCGCGACACGCGATATAATCGCGCGCGACACAAAGGCGCCGCTCGTTGCGCGACTTGCGGTGCCTTTGTGTCGCGTGTCGTGTCGCGCCTGTTTGAAGGAGCCTTAAAGAAGCCTCCTCGTGTAGCGCAGTTTTTTTGCCAGTTACTCAACTGAACCGAGCGCTCGGCGCATTCTCGACAGTCATAGACATAGATACACCTAGATAACGCAAGACCAACTACTTCGCGTGCTTAAAATCGCACCAGCTTACGTACAAAAATCGTAAGCCTCCACTTTTGCGCTCAGTACTGTGTACTGCTGGCTGGGTGAGCGTGTGCGCTGGCGCTAGGCCTCGGGGATGGGGCAAGACGGGTGCCGCACGCAGCGGCGTCTTTGATTCGATTTGATTTTTCCCATCACTAAATAGTGCTTGTGACGTCATAGTAGGTAATCAAAAAATGGCACGCTAGGTTTTCATACAGATCATGATACCTGTGTTATCAAGGTCTCTCTATATCTGTGGTGACACCCAACACCTTATTTGACTGAACAATTCATCCCTTTGTGGTGGTAGGGCTAACGCCCGCCAGGTTTGCGACCACCCTCCTACTGGAGTCAAGCAGGCTGTTGTGAAATAAAAAAATGGCCCATTTAGAAATAAAAAAAAATCACGCAATGAATGTTGTTGAAGTGCCAAAATGAAAGCCATTGTTACTGAAACGTGTTAAGGCTCGTACACACAGGCGCGACGCGACACGCGACACAAAGGCACCGCAAGTCGCGCAACGAGCGGTGCCTTTGTGTCGCGCGTTATTCGCGTCGCGTGTCGCGCCTGTTTGCAGGAGCCTTTACGAAATCACGCCACAGGTACTTTCAGCCGTTAGGTAAATATGTCCTCTGAAATTGGCTAAGAAATTGCAACCTTTTTTTATGTAAAATGATTTACAGTACCCGGCGATAAATATTGCACATCGACCTTTACCTTTTTTGTATTATATACAAAGAATAAAAATAATATTCAAAAGAAGCAAATCATAATTGTTTTAACAGCTCCTAATAGATACCGGACTGTTTGTACTACGTGCGACAGAGATAACGCTCTACGAAGCCGAAATTACCCGATTGTCTCTTTCCAAATGTCGATGTGCAATATTTATCGCCGGGTACTGTATGTAGTCTGCATTCAATTACTATAACCGCGCCTCAATATCAAAAGTCATTTGTCAAACTGGGCTGAGTATCAGCCATATTCGAATGTCAAAATTACATACATAAGACAGTCCCTCAAAACGCCTTTCTGTCTACCTTGTTAAAATTCCGGTATTTTGACAACCTACTCATTTTTTTATTGATAATGTAGTTAGTAACTTTAACGAAATACTGTCCCAAATAAATTGGTATAAGGAAGACGATGATGATAATAATAAGTGAAATAGCTTCTTACTTGATAAATCGGTATGTTTAACGTTTTGTTTTCCATTAACATCTGAAGTACCGAAAACCATATCCATAATGTTTGATAAATTGTACAAAAGTCCAAGAGTAGTAGAATCAGCCGCTGTGATATTGTGTGTGATGTCATATTATTATGTGGACTACGATAAAGTCCTATCGAAATATAGGCAGTTCTGGCCTCTCTGCAACGATGTCGAATTGACTAGCGGTACATTTAAGTATTGAGATGTTTACACAACGTTGTCACGATGACTATCCAGATACAGTATAAGAAAACCAGCACCAGCTCAAAGGGGTGAGATAGGGGTATGTGATATCCCAGAAACTGTGCACCAATACGTTGGAGGATGTCTTTAAGATGCTGGACTGGACTGGATAGGTTAAGGAACTGAATTGATAAAACTGTAGCATTGGCGAAATGTGTTGGTACATTTCGCCAATTTATCAATTCACACATGACGTTCACACCTCTGACTAAACGTTTGAGGATTAAATAAGCGTGATGTATTATTAGTTGATCCAACACCGGTAAGTTGAATTCGATTTATCGAATTCAACGGGTAGCGTTTTGTTTACAAAACGCTACCTACCTACAATAAAAAACAAAACAAATAAATAAAAAACAAAAAATACCATTATAGAAAAATTCTAGAATTTCAAGTACCTAAAGGAAACAAAAGATTCGGTTTGCTCGATTTTGTTTTGACTCGCGAGTTTAATTTATTTTCTATTTTCTTTAGAATTTATGTTTTGTTGAAAGGAATAGTAATTTTAGGAAAAATAAGTTTGAAAACAAAACCGTCTATCTGTACCAATAATAAAGGTCTTCAGTTTATTTTTTTGGTTTTGTTTTTCAGTTTTTGGTTTTGTTTTTTTGTTTAATTTTACTTTACTTTTACTTCAAAAAAACGTTGCCCCACACTAAGAATTTCTCCTGTATTGTGGGTACGTTTACAAACATTTAAACTCACATACACAAACAGCCAGAACCAGTACAACTACTCGTAGGTAATACAAATATTTGTTCCGTGCGGGAATCGAACCCGCGACACGCAGCGCAGCAGTCAATCGCTTAACCACTGCGCCAACCGTGCCGTCTGTTTAGTTTGTTTGTTTGTTTGATCGCGCTAATCTCTGGAACTACCAGGCAGATTAAAAAAAGTCTTTTTGGGCATTTGGTAGCCCAATTTTCGAGGGAGGCTTTAGGCCTTCCTTTTAATTATTTAATTATATCCTTTTATTTAACATCATGCTAGGACTCTTAGGAGTCGAACAAAATTAAAAATGTCTGAACAACGCTAAGTGAAAACAAAGTGAAGGCGCGGGCAGACGATGTGATGGGTCAGGGGAACAAGAAATTTCACGCGGCCGAAGACGCGGGCAGAAGCTAGTTTATTATAAAGAAATAGATATCTACTATGTCATAATTATGTTATGTTATAACTTTATGATTGTCTTCAAATATTGCATAAATGTGTGCTAATTACATGTCATATTAAGTTTATAGGTGATTTGTTACTATCTTAGAGACTGCACCTGGCGACTAGGTTTTTTTTAAATGTATTAATTCAAAATCTGTATTAAAATAGCACACAAAGGCTGCCAAAATGCATAACAGTTTGTCGGCAGGTGTGTGTGTGCGTGAGTTTGGGGGTGTGCGTGTTTGTGTGTGTTCGTGTGTGTGTGTGTGTGTGCGTGTGTGTGTGAGGGTGTGTTCGTGTGTGTGTGTGTAGAGAAAATTAACACTAAACCAATGTTCGCACGGACGACAAATTGTCGCGGTGGCATTTTTTCTTGCACTGGATTTTCCTAATTGCATAACATGATCAATTTCAATCTGGATAATTTTGAAGGATAATGCTTATCCATTGCTTCATATGTTCGAAAAATGAGTCTGCACAACAACGTAAATAACGCAATGAATGTTGTTGAACTGTCAATATGAAAGCCATTCCTACTAATAGTGTGTTAAGGCTCCTACAAACAGGCGCGACACGCGATATAATCGCGCGCGACACAAAGGCACCGCTCGTTGCGCGGCATGCTGTGACTTTGTGTCGCGTGTCGTGTCGCGCCTGTTTGAAGGCGCCTTTACCCGCTTGTTCAAATTTCAACAGTTAGATAGAAATATATGTGTTGTGTCTATAATCTACCTACTGCCAACTTCAAACACAGAGGTGAGAAAATTGTTTATTTGCATCCAAATGATTATAATTAATTATTTTTTATTCTTTTTACCTCACAGAATTAATTAAGATTCTAGCCAGTTTTATGCATAATTTTCAAATTAATTTTTCTATATTTTGTTCCTAATTAATAAATACTTTTCTAACGATTCATTTTGAGGAAAATATTGGAACGATGAAGACGTTTTACTGGAAAACAAATAATTTAATTTTTAGCGACTTAGACAAGTCCATCGCGGTCTTGTCTAGAGTTCTTTGTCTTGTTAAAGCAAGGGTATAGACGAATAAAGTGTGAGACTAAAGTATTTTGCATCGCTAAAAATTTATTGGTGTCAAACAAATGACAGTGGTCCATCATCATCTGCCTACCCTTTATCCAAGTATGTTGGGGTCGGCTTCCAGTCTAACCGCATGCAGCTGAATACCGGAGCAACCCATATTCAGTGACTTAGTCATTATCACCTTCCTGCCTTGGCCCATATAACTTGAAGCGGTGTAACACGTTTTCTTCTTCCAATCTCCCCTGTAAACCATCACGCTTTCATTCACTCCCTTTACTGTCATATCATTCATCACACAATCCACCCATCTTTTCCCACTAATTATTACTAAAACTTACTGAAACTGTTTTCCTGTCATTGTCCATTTTTAACAAGTTTTGGCGTCTTTTCAGAAGATAAATGTATTTTTTTAAACTGGCTCTTATTAATGTAATATGGATCACCGGTTTAATAATATTCAGCGTCCGCTCAGCCTTGATCGAACAAAACATAACAGCGTCTTTAAGTTGCATCTCCGCATAATCTGCATCACATTTGTAATCTTTGACCAATGGCTGTACAAAAAAAAGAGGTAAAACCTCATTTCTATTCTGGACATTTGGTATATAAAGGCCGTATTGGAATACCTCAATCAGATCGAAACAAGTATTTGACATCCCAATAGCAAAATGGTAAGCATTGGTTTTTTTGTTCACTATTAAGTAGCAATTTATTTTATTTTTTATTTTTACAAGTTTATAAAACAATCTTGACTTGTGAACTATGCCCCGCAAAACCGTTTGCACGGTTTGTCTGTGGGAACGGCACAAAAGTATTATAATTATGGTTTAGTATAGCGGACACTTAAATTTCCCTAATTTAACTCATTAAATAACACTACTAAATTACAATCAGTTGTCTTTTCCTTTCGCTTCCAATATTAAACTTTGTGATATTTTATTTCTGTCACATCACATCCGTGTAGCAGTTCTAATTCAATTTTCTTTTATTTGTTGAGTTCAACAAAATAAAAGTGCATTGTTCAGTTTTTTGACATTACAAATAAATTGCCAAAATAATGAAACTGCTAAGTACTTAGTGATAGCCACTGACATCTTTAATAACTCCATTATGACGTATATTAGATATTATCTTCTTGTCAATTCCACTTACTATTCATTATTTAACTTCTTCAGCTACTAATCATTATAAACCCTCTTCCAGAAATTCCTAGTAGTTCTCGCAGTGGCAGTCGCGTGCGCAAGCGCCGCCGATGATTCCAAAGCACCGGTGCTTAGGTCTGAGTACGATCTTACCCCCGAAGGAGCCTTCCAGTACGCGTATGAAACCGGCAATGGAATCTCCGCCCAAGCCCAGGGTGTCGTGAATAACCTAAACTCGGTAAGATATTTTTGTTAATCTTTAAACAATCTTACTTAAACAAGAGAAAAAAACTTTAAGAAGAATACGGAATCATGATAAGAACCTCACATCTTGACGTGTAGCGTCTGCGCATATTGAGTTTTCTGTGTAGTGACTTGTGGTCCAAAAACTCGGTCTTTATCAAGAGATATTCAACTTCTAATATGATAAAATGGGTTAATAGTTTAGACTGTAAGAGCTAACAAAACAATCTCAAATACAAACTAGTAGACTAGCTTTATGTTGTGGAATTCCATCTCCCATAGTTGGGCAAAAAGTAATTGACATCTAAATTGAGATGCATTTAGTTCCAATTGACACCACTGCATTATTAATGTATATAGCTAAATGGATTCTGACTAATAAAATATGTAAAATCTTGTCATTCCAAAATGCATTTCGAACATAATGTTTTTGTAAGGCTATAACAATATAGATGCAAAAGAAAACTCCTTCAGTTGTGGTATTGGCGGTATAACAAATAGTTCAACTCTGGCAGAATAAAAATTAGAACCATGTCTGGAAGTATACATAACAGCAATGATACTCGTGATAGATGCCAAAAAACATGAAATTGATACAAAATAAGAGTAACATAAAGTGATGCCAGTGCTAATATCAATCATGCCAAAAATACCAACTGTGTTTCACAAAGTAAATAAACTAAAATGGACTGACTGAATGCCAGTCTGAGTTCCCAATTTTCATCTATAAAAAAATTATAAAGAAGATAATAAATCTCTTAGAAATACCTTGCTGTTGATCTACTAGTGATCTTACATAAAAACAGTCTAAAGTGCAGGAGTTCACGTCACATCGCAAAAACTTTCCCAGTTATAATTCATTCAATTGTTGGTGAGACCGTGAGCGTAGGCGCTAGTTTACTGACGTTTCTAATAGGTGTTAAACACATAATTTATACTTCACAGAATTAACTAACAAGCTGAATATATTGTACTGTTAATAACAAAAAATGGATGTAAAAGACATAAATCAAAATTAAATTAACTGTGACTTGCCCGACCATACTTACATTTTAATTGGTCTTTGATTAATTCGTTATGTTCAGTGTAAATAAATTTTAAAAGATTCCCAACCCTTGTTTGGCTTCAAAATTTTTAGTTACATAATAATTATTATTGTTTAATAGATCATCTTTAGTGTCCTTTTAAAATTTGAAAGTACTTAATTGTTTCTTCGTCGATAAAAATTGGATTTATAGTCTTATAAATTTTAGAAATATAAATCCGAAGCAACAAATAATACCTGTCACAACGCGCTAGTCGTTACAGCCAGAACGAATCAAGACGTAGATTGTAACAAAATCATTAACACTAATGACGGGAGCAAAACAAATTAGAAACAATAATTCATAAATACTACAGAAGTTCATTGCCTCAACCTTGCAGGTGAAGGGTTTCTAACATTACCACTGAGCCACTGATGACCGTCTAGACAAAATCACCGCTTGATGTTATGTCAAGGCCCAAATATATGTTAACTATATGTTAAGTTAATGCAAGGAATACTGAGAATATATTTAAATTATATTGATCGTAAAATAAAAGCTTTAAGAGACCTTGGCGACGCAAATAAATTGATGGAAACTAGTTTTGTATCACGTTCGGACCACGTGTGATCATAAATGACAGTATATTGGGATTCAATAAAACTCTCAATTTAACAAGGAAGGGTGTGATAAATTATCTTTTTAATTTCGGTTCCGCATAGCATATTTAATTGATTAGATTATGTCAATTGGTCGACTGGAAACTCGAAGAACCATTAGTACCTATTAATAATACCCACAATTAAAAGATTCTATATGCGTATTATTATTATTATACAAAGAAGATATATTTGATTCCTTGCCCTCCATTAATTCCGCTCTTGGCCTTACTAATGAGACCTGTGGCACCTCTGAACGTGCCTTTAGACAAATAATATATTTATATATTACTCTATTCACTTTCTAGGAATACCCATCCCTGGCAGTCAAAGGCGGGTACAGGTACACCGCTCCCGACGGCCAGCCCATCGAGCTGACTTACACTGCTGACGAGTACGGATTCCAGCCCCAGGTAAGAAAGAAAGAAAGGAAAATATAAAGAAAGAATAGTAGATTGTTTGCCAAGGAAACAAACAACTATTTTGAAGGTGAGAATGTTTCTAAAGTAGAATCATGAGCGCAGCGAGGGATTCAAAGTACATCACACGAGCTTAAAATAGTGTTGTTCCCGAGGCGGGCACTTTACTTTTTATCACCGTCTATGACAAAATAAGAAAATGCAACTTATGAATAAGAATAATACGTTTATTTATTTACATACAATTACTTGAGGAAGACGTACTATTTTTTTATAAAACTAACAGTAAAATCCTAATTTAAGTTAACAATTACGAACGCAGGCAAAATTCTTTTCGCGCGTTTTTTATTTTTTTTACATCCTTTCTTTTTAATTTGGCTCGCGCATTTTACTTTATCATACAGCCTGTTACTTGTTCATACAATGTTCGTGATTGATCTCTTTGGTGATTGGAATTTTTACTAACAATATCCACATTCCAAATTCAAATCACTTGTAGTCCGTGCTATTTTAGTCGGGATGTTTACGAAGAATACACTAGCTCTTTTTGAATAGATGTGATAAAAAAAATATTATTTTACTGTCACAGGTTAGATGATTCTATAAGGCATAAGGTACATCCGCATCGGTCCGCATCTCATTCCAATACAAAAATTCCGGTGCGGCCCACCTGTTGTATACATACGATGGTTCATGCAAAATGTACAAAATTGATTTACCTATGAAGATTTTTGCATTGCACTGCTGCCCGTACGTCGGCTTAAACTGCCAATTGCTTCTTCATTTGCGTTGCATAGGTGCAAACTATATGAGAATAGCTAATTTCGTTGTAAAGGAATTATCCAGTACGCAATGTGTGATGTGACTTAACTATCCAGGGAGCACCGAGCGTACATTTAAATATAACTTCTGTGGAGGCTACAATAAAACCTTCTGTTTTATAAGTTACCGACCATTGTGACTATCGATATATAAATAACTAGGTACTTCACTTGATTAAATAATCTCTAGATTAGTTATCGTTATAAGGGCCTAAGCCTTGTGTTCACCAATATTTAAATCAACTGATTAAATATTAAATCAGTTCTATATTTAAAATTTCCTTAGCAAATTTGACATAAAGCCAACTGTTTAAATACCTAACAGGTGGTTTGAATGTTGGTGAACTCAGGCCTTAGGACCGGTTTTTGATCCGTGGTTAACTCGAACAATTGTAAAAAATAGTAAGTAATGGTCAACTGGGTCAACTAATAGTTAATTATTTGACAATTCAAAGACAAACAATTGATCAAAAACACATTTTGCCAAAATTTAACCATTATTTACTATTTTTAACAATTGGTTAAGTTAACTACGGATCAAAAAACCGGCCCGTGTACCGATCACAACAGCTAACTTAATATTTGACAGTCAAGAATCTAGATACTTGATCAGTCCCTACAAAGCCGGGAGAAGCGTGTCTCTATTAGGATAGAAGGGCTCTCTCGTCACCTGCTATTAGACCTGACAAGCCAACACAAATACATAATATTTGACTCTTCTAAGTATTTCCTTCTTCAATTTTCAGGGAAGCCATCTGCCCGTGCCACCCCCCACCCCTGAAGCGATTGCCCGCAGCCTGGCCTACATCGCTGCTCACCCACCAGCATCTGAGAGCGGCAGGGTTTTACCCAAACCCGTCTACGGTTAAGAAGTTCAACTCAAGTCAACCAACCGACCAAGCTTGAAGCTAGTACAAACTCTACTGCCATTTTGTAGTCAATATGTAATACATAGTATTTTTGTTTGAGTATTTGTGTTGAATTTTTTTGTATCATCGCCACCATCAGCCTTTAGCAGTTTACTGCTGAACAAAGGCTTCTCCAATAGGTCACCGGTCGTCGATTTTCGGTGCCTTCATCCATCCATTATAACCCCGCGAAGATCGGCGCTTCTAGCTAAGGTCCTTTCGCACAGCATTTGATTTTTTATGTCCCCAATGTGAGGATAAGGATTATAATAATAATTTATATTCAACTAACAAACAGCCTAAATTTGAATAAAAGTGAAACTGAACAAGAATCACAAAGAATTTTTGAACACAAATAATAATAAACTCCTCGAAAAACAAGAAAGAAGCATCGATACATAGATAGTTATGAAACATTCTTGACAACCCAAAGTTGATTATTCATGATGACAAACTCGCTTTCATGGACATGAAACTATCTCAACTTTGCACTTTGGGTTTTACGAAACGATCGGATAGGTAGATTGCTTTTATCTTCTTTTGTGAAACATGTTTTGTGTTGACTGAAGAATTTATATTACGGCCGATCATTCACGATGCTACTCAAAAGTAACATGTTACAAACTCAAATGAGTAGCCAGAATATCATGGCACTAATTTCAAAACACTAGAGTTCTATCACTAGGATTTTCTATTGTTTTTATAGAAAAAGAATAAGTTATTTGTTCGAAAATATCATCATCATCGTCATCATTTCAAGCGAAAAACGTGCACTGCTAGACATAGGCCTCCCCCAAGCACCGCCACATCGACCGATTCTGTGCTTCTCGCATCCAGAGCGGTTACCTGCGACCTTCACCAGGTCATCGTTCCACCGTGTGGGAGGCCTTCCCGTCTTCCAGTACGCGGTCGCCACTCCGAAACCTTTCGGCCCCATCGGCCATCTGTTCTGCGAACAATCGAAAATATAAAAAAACATTTAAATCATAAATGATGAGACATTTAAATAATAATATGGTGATCATAAGTGAAGACTTGTATAGAATGGGCTTACAGTTACAGTAACAATTTTTTATTCTGTTTTGTTTAGTTGTAAGTAAATAAATAGTGAATCGTACACGATGCAATAAATCAAAAACTAGTTGTTAGTAAGTCGCATCGTGCAAGAACCACCATTAAGGCACGAATCGCGAGCGACACAAAGGCACTGCTCGTTGCGCGACTTACGGTGCCTTTGCGTCGCGCGCGATTTTATCGTGTGTCGCGCCTGTTTGAAGGAGCCTTTAATTAAAATACTAGCGCTGTGAGTCGGCTACTCATTGGTGATTTGAGTTTATGATACGCTACTTAGTGGAGGATCGATACCAAGAGTAGCAAACTCTATCGAGTGATATTGCCTCATAATAAACCGTCGGTTAATATAACGAAAGGTTTATACGCAAGGAGGAACTGAACCATGTGCTTAATCCATTGGTAACAGGTTGCGCATCGATGTCCCTGCCATCCTGTATAGTATCTATCTGTGTATCATATTGCTTATTCTATGTAAACTAGCTGCGACCCGCGGTTACACCCGCATTAGTGTCGATCCGATATCGGGATAAAAAGTATCCTATGTGTTAATCCTGGTTACAAACTATCTGTGTGTCAAACTTCATCCAAATCCGTTCAGCCGTTTGTGCGTGAAGAAGTAACAAACATACAAACACACTCGCATACTTTCGCCTCTATAATATTATACTAGCTGCGCCACGCGGTTTCACCCGCGTAAATGTCGATCTCGTGGGAATATCTGGATAAAAAGTAGCCTATATGTTAATCTAGGGTGTCAGCTAATTCCATACAAAATTTTATCAAAATTGGTCCAGCCATTTGAGCGTGAAGAAGTAACAAACATATAAACATACACACACATACTCACAAACTTATGCTTTTATAATATTCGTTTGATATAGTGTGATAATGTGCCCTGAAAAGCATAAAGGCTCCTACATACAGGTGCGACACGCGATATAATCGCGCGCGACACAAAGGCACCGCTCGTTGCGCGACTTGCGGTGCCTTTGTGTGGCGTGTCGTGTCGCGCCTGTTTGAAGGAGCCTTAACTTGGTACTTTATAAAATCACTTTACTGATGAACTTGACAATAACAACCACGAGTATACCAAACACATTAGTGAAAGTGATAACAACGATATTTTTAGAATTTTAATTGAAATGAAATAATTTATTAGTTTGCCAACATGAGTACTTAGTACCTACAAACATGTTTTTTTTTGTAATATCGATTTTAGTTTGTTAATAGTTTTAGGTAGGTTAGGATATTATATTTTTATTCTAATAATTAGTTAGTTTATTAACTCCCGTGTATATATTTCTATCCTCAAAAAATAAATATAACGAATAATATACATTCAGCATTGTACCTATCGAATGAGGTAACTGACCACAACATTCGGTTTCTACAAACAGTACCTACTGGTAAAAGTACAGGAAACCTATTTTTATTCTCATATTTAATAGTATTAGGTAATTGTTTAATGAGGTAAGAGCAGTTTATCATAATTTTATTTGCACTCACTCTAAGAATGCATATGAATTACGTGCACGCAATATAAATTAAGATTATGTAGGTACATAAACTCTACGTATTTGTAATTTGGACCCAATATTCGTAAAGTTCATCTAACGATTGGTAATGCCAGCATTTAGCACTTAACTTAATAATTCGATGAACTTAAGGTTAATGCGTGGTACAGAATGTTGATCATGTTAGGTAAACCAAGATAGAGGAATTTGGAGGAAAACGTCTACTGTTGGATGAATGCGATCTACAACACAATACGTTACAATTTTGAGTTTAGTATATACAGGGATATCGACGCGGAAACTGTAAACATGAATTCAGCGCATGATTCTAAACACCCCAGCCTAGAAATATTTTGAAGGTTATAAAAAAAAAAAGCGGCCTTTCCCCTTCCACCGCGCAGGATGCGCGATGTGTCACAGTCCACACTTGGCGTAATGAATTCTTTGATCCTTTAGCTCTCTAATGGTGTAATTGAATTTAGGATGGAGATGATAGTTACGAAGCTGCACCACCAAACTGTATTCCCCGATTTTGTTATCATTGGTTTTTTTGACTTTCCTCCCACTATTGAAGCAATTTTAAAGACGTATTCACGTCAAAAATATATCAGCTGTTTCATAGAAAAGCACGCGGTCAAAATTACAACAGCAATTTTTTTTTAATCATGTACCTACTGAATCCATGGTAAAGGCTCCTTCAATACAGGCGCGACACGCGATAAAATCGCGCGCGACACAAAGGCACCACAAGTCGTGCAACGAGCGGTGCCTTTGTGTCGCGCGCGATTCGCGTCGCGCGTCGCTCCTGTTTGCAGGAGCCTTTAATCTCAATCTGAATTATTTTGAAGGACATAATCCATTGCTTCATATGTTCGAAAAATTTATCTGCGCAATAACGTAAATAACGCAATGACAGTTCAACATCATGAACTGTCAAAATGAAAGCAAACGGTAGCAGCGTTAAGGTAACGTACGTTGTGAAAGAAAGAAAAGAAGAAGAAGAAAATTGCGTTTATTTGGCAAAAAAAAAACCTTAAAAATAAACAAAACAAATTCAAAATGATTAAAAATAATAATGCCAAAAGGGCCTCAGCTCAGCATAATGCCAGATGGCAACACAAAGTGCACCACCTGACGCTGATTTTCAGCTGCTGCCCACTTTCAGCTTGTGCCGCAACTAGTCGCATTGTTACGGAAGAATTCGCACGTATCGCGCCTGTATACTTCATATCAACTAGGGCAGACTACGAGTATTCTGTGCGGAAGTCCGCTCACCCAGCCTACTTTAGCGCCAGTTTACTGCGGATACCTACGATTCAACGCGTAAATGTGCTATCAAAAGATGACGTTTATTTGGCATAATTACGTTAACACCTATACCTTTATTCCAAAAAACAACACTTAAAGGCTCCTTCAAACGGGTGCGACACGACACGCGACACAAAGGCACCGCAAGTAGCACAACGAGCGGTGCTTTTGTGTCGCGCGCGATTATATCGCGTGTCGCGCCTGTTTGTAGGAGCCTTAACCAGGGACTTAAAAACACCTTAATAAAGGTTACAGAATTATACGTGTTAGATATTGAATTGTTAACAGAATCATGTAACCCTTATAAATGTGTTTTACAATGTGATAACGCAAATCACTTTTAAAACTGTAACAGTAATATAATCTGCAACCGATCTAAAAGTGTTAACCGCGATTAAGCGCAGCGTTGCCAAAATAGCCGCAATCCCGACTGGATTGAGGCTATTTTGCCATCGCCGCGTCTGTCTATCCGCCGCGCGTTTTTGCGATACCGTGCAACTATATCTACAAATGCTTATTTCTGTTACAAATATTAACACATAAAAGGTTACATTTTGATTCTATAACATTATTTTACAGTATTTTGTTTAATCCTAAAACCCCCACTTATCTTAAAGAACGTTTCAAGTTCCTTCATGACACACATAATAGATATTTGAGGTCATCGGAAAACCTGAGACTAGAGATGCTGATGCATTCCACCAGTTTCTATGACAAATCTTTTACTGTTCAAGCAGTACGGTTATGGAATGACTTGCCCGTGTCGGTAAGGCGTGCTCAATCTTTGTCCACGTTTAAAATTATGGTAAAAAAGCACTTCCTATCTCCTTAAACATCATCATTATATTTTCTTTGCTCCTGTTTTATGTTTATTATTATATGGATATATTTATATGTATGTGTATATATTTATTTAGATTAGTATAATATACTTTATGTATGTATTAATTGTATTATGTAAATGTTACACTACGGACTACCTACAGTATTTGTCTGTCCTTCCCCTTTTTAAATCCATCCTAAGGTTGTCTTTAAAATATCGCTCTTAGCGATAAGACCGCCCATTTTGTCACCCTTTGTACAGTTTATAAATTTATGTCTGTAATTTATATGGTGTACATAATAAAGAGTATTCTATTCTATATGTTACATTTAGAAGTGTTTTTCTTTTAAAACAGTGTTAAAAACACTTATTACGGTTGCAGTTTGAGTCCCTGCACACAACAACATGCCTGTGTACCCCGAAGGGGTAAAAAAAGGTGTACCTACCTACACCCATCTATACTAACATTATAAAGCTGAAGAGTTTGTTTGTTTGTTTGGTTGAACGCGCTAATCTCTGGAACTACCAGGCGGATTTGAAAAATTCTTTTTGCATTTGATAGCCCAATTCTTGAGGAAGGCTATAGGCTATTTAACATCATGCTATGACCTTTAGGAGCCGAGCAAAAAGAAAAGAAGTCAGAAAGAACGCTAAACAAAAACGAAGTAATAGCGCGGGCAGGCGATGTGATGCGACGGGGTGGGTCGGAGTAACAAGAAATTTCACGCGGACGAAGTCGCGGGCACAAGCTAGTATTTCATAATTTATGTTTAAGCTCCAAGTAATAGGGGGTGAACTTATTACCATCAACTGAGCATAGTATCAGTTGAAAACAAAATATTCATAAAATCAGTTCAACCATCTCAGAAAGTAGGTTTACAATCCTGCGATTAAAAAGCATAGTATAAAAACTGTTCTTATAAAACACCCATGAAATATAAACAGCATTACATAAAAAAATTTGTTTGAACTTGAAATGCATAATAACTTTTGTTATAACTATAAGTCAGGGCCAAACTACCGATACATTGTCCATTACAAAAAATGTTAATGATCTGTCCATTATTGTTGAAGATCTTCATATGTCTAAGGTTAAATAAAAATTGTGTTGTTGTTTTTTTTTTAGGAATTTTATAAGAAAAACAGCTGGACGTGCAGTATAGTGTGCTAGTGAGCTGGCAAGCTGGCAGTATCGTCACAACGGTAATATTTTGTCATTGTTTGTTTTATTTATTTTTATTATATTAACTTATTTATGTATATTTATTTGTGCTTATATTTATATGTAATTAGGTATATATTTTATTTATAGTTTTAACAGGTTTATGTGTATCTTTATATGTATTTAAAATATTTATTCGTCAATTTTTATGATTGCACTTACCACTAATTGGTCTCTGCATCAAAGGATGACTAGTAGAAAATGCTAAGTCCGCCTCTGTACATTTATGTGCTTGAAGTATTAAATAAATAATAATAGCTCGCGAAATTATTTTTTTACGTTTTTTGCATTTTACAGGTCAGTGTTTTGGTTGTATGTCGATCTAATGATTCGGTACCGTATTTTTTTTATATAAATAATAATCATAAAAATCATCAATACGGTCTCTATGTTCATAATTATTACCCTATTAAATGACTATTTAATGAAATCATGATAATTAAGGCTAAATTTGAATTTCGCGAGCTACCTTATGGCATAACTTTGTTAAGGTCGGCTTCCGGTCTAACCGGATGCAGCTGAGTACGAGTATTTTACATAGAGGGATTGCCTATCTGACGTCCACGAGCTAGTTACTGTGTAATACGCTGATTGTTATACTTTCGGGCTTCTGACGACCCATAACGAACAAAGAACCACGAATGACAGCCGAGACCAACGGCTTAACGTGCTTACGTGGCTCCACGGAGGGTCTTGGTATGTAAAGATGGTCACCCATCCGTGGTACAACCGCGGGTTAACCTGATCGATCGACCCATGCGGCTTTTATAACTTAGCCAAAAGTCCCTCATCAACTTCATCATCCACCTAAAGAGCAGCATTAAAAGAAAAAATGGACCATGGACAGCCAAACGCACAAATGTGTCTATCCTCTCCCAACTCGATGTCAAGACTCGATTGTCTACAATATGCTTACAGCGTATTCTGACCTATTTCGGCCACATAATGCGAAGGGGGGATAGCAGCCTTGAAAAGCTGGTTATTGTTGGCAATACCGAAGGAAAGAGAGCACGAGGCCGGTCGCCAACACGATGGTCCGACCAAGTGAAAGAAGCTACGTCCTCAAGCAATTTTCAGCAGGTGGTGATGGCAACTTTGGACCGGAGTAGATGGAGGCAGATTATCCGCTTAAAAGGGTCCAGTGACCACGATCCTCAGTAATGAGGGACCGATTGAAGAAGAAGAAAAAGAAAAAAAGTGATACCAAAATAGGGTAAACCAGCTATAGAAATCCACAAATACCAGACAAAAAGATTGAACAAAAGGAATGAAATGGTATGATCATATGATGCTAAAAATACTATGAATGAAAAAGCATAAAAGTGCATGTTATGTTTTACTTTATTTACATCTTAAAATGTCAGGATTAAAACCTGCTCGTTGTTAATGTCAAGTACGTTCGTATTTAGCGAAGCTGTCGGTCACGTGAAGATTCCTCTTTTTTTAATGCATATCTGACATTTAATAATATCGGCTCACTTGCTCTATTGGTCTCGTGGCCGCAAGCGGGACTGCTGAGCGCGAAAACTCGGGGTTCGATTTCCAAATCGCACAAAACTGTTATTGGATTTTTCCATTAGGAATTATTCTCAGTAACAGTCTGTAGTTTGGAAGTTAGTGGTGTAAATCCACCGTGCCTCGGAAAGCATATAGAGGTATGAGGAACAGGGTGTAAAGTTCACTCATACTCTATAGAAAAGGAAGGATCCTCCGACCAGACGGGTGTTGTGTCTGGCGGGCAACTGCCCATTGATTCATGTCGGGCCGTTGTATCTATGCTAGTTGCGCGGTAAACTCTGCTTGCGCGATGCAGGATTTGCGTGACGTCAATATGACGCGTTGTTTGTATGTGGCGTTGTAGATACCGCTACAAGCACGTAAAGCCGCTGGTCCTGCTCCTGATCTCTCTCCGGTCGTGTCGGATTGCCGTCCCATCGAACTCACCTGCACCTGTGTCTGCGCTCATACTTGTTGACTGTTCAGTGTTCACTATAATCGTCGATTGCTAGCGTCTGCTGAGATTGGCTGCCATGACCATTTGGTCAAGAGGACTATTAATAACTGCCGGGTCAGCGGGATTGTCTGAAAGGGTTACCGCTGGCCCGGAACATAAAGGGCTAAGGAAGGAACACGGGTGGGTTTTAGTCAGTAAGAGTCTGACACTCCCTTCCGCTCCACCCAGAGCTCCCGGGAGGAGTCATTTGATGATTTCCCATCCTGAAAAAAAAGAGGTCTATTAATATTATTATCTATAATTATTTCAATAATATATATCAAATGAACAATAAACAGATACTTTTCAGATTATCTAAAATGTGGAAGCGATCGATGCGGTACTAAAATATCTCAATTTTGTTTGAGCTGAATAAATCTAGCAATGCCTAAAAATATTTTTAGAAATCGATCGTTCTGCTATTCGCATTCATGATGTAATAATATATTATGTATATTGACATAATCTAGGAATCTAGGCACATGCGTCAATCCTTCCATAACTATAAATTCGAAAGTATTTTATATCTGTATGTCTGTCTGTCTGTCACATTTTCACGCCTTAACTACTACGAAGAAACTGATCCATAGAGAGGTAGACGATGATCTGTGTTAGGATATAGACGTTTATACATTTTATCCCGGTAGTACCTACGTTGACGTTGGATAATTTTCAACCTCCACGCAAGTGAAGTTGCGGGCAAAAGCTAGTTCACTAATAAACAAATAAATATGTGACCTATTAAGCTAGATCTATTAAGCAAGTAAATTAATATAAATACATTAAATTATTCATACAAAATGTTACATGTGTGGCGTGATTCTGGTTATGATGACAAGAATATTTTTGTCTTAGCTTTTGAGAAAACGTGATTTTATTTACCTCTGCCCACACAATTTTGTTTTCGGGGAATCCTCATTCTACTGCTGTAGAAGGCGTCTGTGCCTACCGGCTAAAATATTTACGTAATAGTACGCAGTATCAAAGCGATTTTTATACAAGGTTGGATCGTTGAAATAAGCTGGATTTTTTTTACAAAGATTGGTTCTTCATAGCTTTTAAAAAAGAGACAAGTGCCCTGCGCCTGAAGTCACAATCCTCACTCCCACTGTCCCACAGCCAGCAGTGGGGTACGCTCAACAGTATTAGGTGAAGTATTTAACATTTTGGTGCAAAGCAACAGTATTGAAGAAGCGTGAAGGCCGAATGATTTTTATTTTCAATAGTCTTGGAAGAAAAAAATTTGCAGAAAATACAAAAATTTTAATGATGTCTCGGAAGGCAACATTAACATTTTGATTTTTCTCTTCTTTGATAGTACTTATTCGTCAAAAATCAGGACCCAGGAGGTGAACAAATCTATAATTTTGATATTTGGTGCTGTTGTTTAAAAATTTGCTTCAATTAATTTATCTTCCCCAAACCAGTGAAAGGTCTGTCTGTCAATGGTTTGTGGAAGATAAATTGGTCCAGGCCAATGGAACTGAATCTTTCATTAAAAAAAGTTTAAACTTAAGTTAAAACTGTCTACATTACCTCCTAGGGATCAAAAATTTGAACTAAAAAAAGAACGTTGAATTTAGAATTTTGTTGTCGAGTAATTCGATTTATTGCCAAACTAAAACTAATTGACCTAAGTGGGTCACCCTGTTGACATTCAACGGCTGATTTTAAATGTCATCTTTATAAAGAAGCTTAGACAGGCACTCCGCCTGAAACATCGACAGAGAAAAGTGTAAATTGTAGCTTTTTTTTTGAACTTCTGTCAACTAGGTGTTCCTGTTTACAGAATTGAAATTGAAAGCATTCTTAATGTCAGCCTTACAGCCCTTTAGATCCGAAGCCTAACTATAGGGGCTGGAATTTGCTGGCCATTGTTGCGCTGTAGAAAGCAAGTAAAATGGTGGCTGCGATAAGACGGTATGTTGACCCTACGGCAATAGGATGAATGCCGACATCCTTATTGCGCAGGGCACATAGATTTCCCCATACAAAATATCAATGACGGCTTCGTTCACATAGCTGGAGAACATGAGATCATTGAGGGCAGTCATTTCCTTCAAAATTGAAAAGGGCCTCCCCGACGCCTGAACATAATATGAGGTCCTACAGATGTTGAAGTGTCAAGGCTGGCGGAGTCACTTCGAAAAGAGCACACGGCCGCATATACTTGTTGAGCTTTAATTTCCAGTGAGGTGGTTTCCATTTCACCCTTAAAAAAGCTTGGGAACATTGAGGGCAACGCACCAGTGATATGTCAGGTTGACTGGGGAGTCATTTGCCGTCACTTCTGTCATCATTGTTCTACCTAAAAATGACGTGGGTGAACTACTTACAGTTTTATCTTATGAAAATAAAATTTAAAGGTAAAATAAAATAAGCATAACAAAAATCATATCATAATCAGCCTATAATGTTCCCACTGCTGGGACATAGGCCTCATCTCGGTGAGAGGGAGTGGGCCGTAATCCACCACGCGGGCCCAGTGCAGGTCGGCAGATTTCACATGTCTTCGAATTTTTGGTTCTAGGACATGCCGGTTTCCTCACGATGTTTTTCCTTCATCGTTTTGAGAGCAGTGGTGATGAAATAATTTACACAAAGCAAATTGCCTATCCGGGTTCGAACCCATGACCTACAACTCGTAAGTCGCGGCCGATACCAGTTGGCCACCTGACTGCTCTAATAACATAACAAAAATGACAAAAAAAAATTACAATGAGCTTTACTGAAGCATTGACAGGTATTGACAGTAGTACAGACGCCAGTACATCAAGCTACCCGAAACTGTCAAACTTTTCCAATCAACTTTGAACCTTATGGTATAGCGATAAAGTTGAAAATCTGTTAAAGAAATTTGACAGATTGTAGTAGGTTGATGTGCTGGCGTCTGTACATTCGCATTGACATTTCGACGAACCAGGAGACAAGTAGACGTTCAGTCCATTCACAGTTATTTTACCTCTGATGGCAGTAACCTAACAGCAACCTTATGGGAGTGAAAATAAAGATCTTGACAGACTTGTCGGTAGCAGCAATTCAACAACAAACTTACTGTGACGAGAATAAAGGTCATTGTGATTTTGACAGTGATGTAAAATTAGAGGTGATATTGCCGGAAAAGAACCGTACAGCGTAACGTCCAATTTACACGTCTATGACAGTACACTTTAGCACCGTGATAAATTGGAGCCAGAGGAGGTTTCTTCTCTTCTTGGTTTTTAATAAGAATCTATACGTTTTTAATGCTGCGAATTACAGTTATTATTAGATTTAAGTAAAGAAAAAAAATAGGTACGTCACTTTTGACATTTTTGTTCCGATAATTTTTATAAGACTAAATAAAAAACATTGTACTTGCATAAATATAAATTGTTGTTATTATATGTACGTGTGTATCTATATACCAATTTTACTAAGATTAAAAAAGCCAAAGACAGAGGTTAATTTTCCACATCGCATAGCAAAAAAGCGGCCACACCAAGAGTTCCGTACCATCATCATCTGCCTAGCCTTTTCCCAACTATGTTGAGGTCGGCTTCCAGTTTAATCGGATACAGCTGAATACCAGTTTTTACATGAAGCGACTGCCTATCTGACCTCCACAACCCAGGTACTGGGTAAAATACGATACCCCTTGGTAAGACTGCTATGGTTGTCAAACTTTCGGTCTTCTGAGACCCGTAACGACTGTCAAAGGATCCACGAATGACAGCCGGGACCAACAGCTTAACGTGCTTCCGAGGCACGAAGGGGTCTTCTTATGTAAAGATGGTCACCCATCCACAGACCAACCGCGGCAAGCGTAGCTTAACCTGATCTATCGACCTGTGCGGCTGTTATTTCTTAGCCATAAGCATATATCAAGGGTTCCGTACCACCGTACAATATTTAACACTACAATGACATCTCTTTTTAAATATTTTAGTATAAAAACACGTTTCCCTTTCAGTTTTATCTTTATTTTAATTTTATTAATTTTTGTTATAGCGGCCATAATAGTACGCACTCTGTGAACATTTTAAGTGCCTACCTATTACGGTTCAAAAGATAGAGCCCTGTGACAGCCTGACCGACGGACACACAGGATCCCGTTGGCACCGTTAGGGTGCGAAACCCTAAAAAATAATAATCCTGGTGACCTTCGCGTGGTCCGACAGGTTACCTTGGAATAATATTACCATTATTGACTATGAGAATAAAAAGGGCTCCGCATATTTCTCTTTCATTTTCTTTTTCATTCTTAAAAGTATATATACCTTGTAACTTGGAATCAACTCACAGAGCAATATCAAAAGTAGCCTCCCTTACTACAGCAAGTGGTTCTTCTTGGTATAACGACTCGGAAAAGTACAAAAATTCAAAATGAAATTCAACATGTTCATCTTAATCGGTATCTTCGTCGTTGCGGCTATCTTCATACCAGATCAGGCTTTGGCCTGCATTAACAATGGCGACGGGTGTCAACCCGATGGCCGTCAAGGAAACTGCTGTTCTGGTTATTGTCACAAGGAACCTGGTTGGGTCGCTGGATACTGTAGATAAATGATCTATTAATTACAGTTTTAAAAATGTATAATTAAATAATACATTCTTATATTTAAATACTGGTTTTAATTTAGTATTTCTCCTCTCTGAATAACACACACATGTTAAAAGATTTAAAACATTTTGATCAATAAGAACTCTTTAATCATTTGAAAAAGGCGGGAACGCAGCAGCACACGGCGTTCGTGAGTTTGTATTAGGTCCTTACCTATGAAATTGCTGATTTTTGATACTGGTTATTGTGAAGATCGATATTTTTCATACTATTTAGAATTCAAAATTCAAATTAATTTTATAATACAGCATGAAATTTTGTTTTTCAAAATCAGTAGTTCATTTTTGTTCCCGTCGTTATTTTTTTTTTAATATCGCTATTTCTAAACCATAATATCATATGAGTAGATAAACGGATCTACTCATGTGACCATGTTAAAATCGAAATTACGCCCTATTTTTGAATCCGAGTTCCGTCGGGGCACCAACGCAGCACAGACAGCACGCAATAGGTACCGCACGCAAAATACGCGCATTGACGTGGAGTTGCGGACACCAGCCCGTATTACCTATTACCTACCTAATAGGTACCGCATGTGAACGCACGGTTCGTTTTTGGTTAGATCGCTTCAGTTCTGGAAATTTTAAACTCAACAATGAGCCCCGTGGCGACAGTTGATAACGATGAATTGAAAGCCATAGTAGAAGCAGATTCGACATCTCAAACCACGCTGGAACTTGCAGCAGCCTTCAACGTAAATGATAAATCGATGCATTTAATTCAAATTGAATAGATAAAAAAGCTCAGAAAGTGGGTACCGTATGAACTCACTGAACAGCAACAACAAAATCGCATCAATTAAGCACCGCACAACGAGCCGTCTCAAAACTATATAGTTACTACTGGAAACTCTCAGTCACCTACCATACTTTACTCAAACTAATTTCTATTTTTATTCGGAATTTGGATAACTTTTTACGTTTTACATTTAAAATCCAACTAGGCGGTGAAAAACACCTAAACAGTTCATCGATTCCTGTCCCCAGGGTTTTTATAGCAGAGGTAACAACGAACTTCCACGTATATCAAAGTATATCTTCACTAAAGGCCAATATTTTAATTCAAAAAAATCAATCAAGAACAACACAAGAACAAATTCAAACAAATTCATTCTCCAATTAAAATTTTCTCTAAAAAAATATTAATGATTTTTCTATGCAAAACGGCAATTTCATAGTTAAGGACTTGCGTCTTGTTATTGTTATTATTTAAAGGGTCCTGACACATCTCGAGCCCCCGGGGTCCCGGACCTTTGGAAGGCATACGAGGGGCGGGAGGGGCCGAAGCCAACTCGCAGAGGCCTAAGAGGAAAAGCGTCTAACGCTTTTAATGAGATGAGGCACCAATCGACGATTATCCTTGTATACACTCTGCAAGTACACCCAAAGGACAATTTCCGGTTGATTCAGGACTATTGCAGAACATGGAAATAAAACATCTTGGGCTGCGGGTTTGTGTGGCTATAGTGGATTGGTTACCAAGAACTATCGAAGGACTATTATATAGTCCCTGTCTGACCAATGTTTATATGTGCACGGATAAAATGGTAAGGGGTGACTTGCAAACTCAATGGGCCCCTGTAAATTGTCGCTAGCACTTAGTGACGTAGCATTAGGGGGCAACATATACTGAGGTGCTTGAGAAGTGGAGGGGTATTTCATGATTATCAGTGCAATCCAGGAAGTACGATCAAGATCAAGATGTTTTGTATTCATAATTGTATTTTTTGTTATGTATTTTCTGGTGTACAATAAAGTATATATAAATAAATAAATAAGATCTCTACCAGCATCTTACTGGAATACTTTTTTCCTCCGAGCACGTTTGCTCTTCCGAATCTTCACTCAAGTCGGCCAATCAAGGCAAGAAAGAAGTTGGAGCTCTGTTCCTCGTCAGTGTTAACTCTAGCCGGTTATTAAACACAAGCCAGAGATGAGTAACAACATTTCTCCCGTGACATACAGTTCGCCTCAAATAACTTTGCCGCTCTGAAGTTAGGGTTTTCGCTAGCCACGCATGCGCGCTGCTGTTTTATTCATACGATTAACTACTGCGCAGTGATTTGTTGCCTACTTCAGAGCGGCAAAGTTATTTGACGCGAACTGTACGGTCGGTGGGGTCGCTACTGCCCAACAGCTCGTCACATGCTGCCCTGTGGGCTTTCCGTCCTTCTTTACATGGAATATTTTGGTGGGATTTAATTTCTTTTAGCATGGTACCTATTATCCGTAAGAAAGACATACCTGCACCTCACTTTTTTTTGTTATTTGGGTGCAAATCCTAGCCTGCACACCAAATTTCAGCTTTCTAGGACTTCGGCAAATACCTTAGAGGTTTCGTTTTATACACAGACTTGGAGTGAAAGTTACAAGTTTCTTAATTTTTTTGTTATTTTTGTGCAAATCCTAATCTGCATTACAAATTCCAGCTTTTTAGGACTTCAGAAAGTGCTCTACAGATTTATTTTATATACAGAACTGCACGCTTACCTTAGGGGGGTTGCAGGGTGAAAGTTACATATTTCTTCATTCTTTTGTAGTTTGTGTGCAATTCCTAGCCTACATTCCAAATTTCAGGTTTCTAGGACTTCGGAAAGCGCCCTAGAGGTTTGATGAGTGAGTGACTGGGTGACGAAATCGACGTATTTTGGGTATTAATAAAATCCAAAGTATACAAGCTAGACTAATTAAACTTAGTCCGTCTTATTACAAAACGAAATCTAACCTTACTCCTAACCTTTGAGCCAGTATTTGTATTACAAACTTTATTTTGATTTAGAGCAAATTTTTCTAACCCCAGATAATTTTATCTAAGGAATTAATTTGAATTTTTGACAGTTCTTCCATACAAAAACTGTCAGACGTCAATTTTATTCCACGAATAAAAATTATCCGTCGATTGAAAAATTAGTCCTAGACAAAGTGGGAAAGTGCCCTCCTGCTTCTTGTTTTTGGCTTGTTTTGGCGGGGCATTACCCTACCCCAGATCAGTAGTGTATGACATGATAAAGAAGAGAACAAGGTCTGAAGAGCAGTGTATTTCTCTGTCGTACATAGAAGAATTTGGACATATTATTATTATTAATATTCTGTTTAGAGCCCAAATTAACTAGCTTTGTATATTAAAAAAAAACATCTTTGTTCATCTATAATTATTTTTGATAGATTAAAGCCATATATTAGAACACAAATATATTTTACAATAATTTATGAAAATAAATAATTTCCAGCCAGAAGCAAGGTAGGCATTCATTCCATGTAAAATACTGGTATTCAGTTGCATTCGATTAAACGGGAAACAGGAAATGCTTAGGCATTTCCTATGTTGGGGTCGGTTCAACATCATTTGCCTAGGCAAAAGATGTTGCTACTGTCAATTTATTACAATAAAATGAGTTGCAGTGTCTGAGCGTTTGAGTTATTCAATTACATTTTATACAATGAACTAATGTTACACGTTGATCTTGATATTTTATTGGTCAAAGAGCCAGCTGCATAACTTATCAGTAATGGAATCTTGTAACATCCGCTGCCATCATCGATTATACACACCTGCGAAGCATGAATACACAGTAAAGACAGCTTCTATAAATAATATCATAAATTTTATAGCAATCGCTATTCGTGTCTGTCTGTGTGATCACGTTGTTCTTCTAAACGATGCAACGGATTTTGATGCGGTTTTCATCATCATATAGATAATTTATTCTGGAAGGTGTATACAACATTAGTATTAAACTCACAGATAATAAAGAAATCCCTATGTTTTGTCAAGCCGAAAACGGCGCGAAGTAGGTGCTTTATATATTTTCTATATGTTTTCTTTATATTAAAGAACTAGCTTCTGCTCACGACTTCGTCCGCGGGAAATTTCTTGTGCCCCGACCCACCCCGTCGCATCGCATCGCCTGCCCGCGCTATTACATCGTTTTCGCTTAGCGTTCTTTCTGACTTTTGTCTTTTTTCTCGGCCCCTAAAGGGGATAACGTGATGTTAAATACCTACAGCCTTTCTTGAGAATTGGGCTATCAAATGCAAAAATAATTTCTCAAATCCGACTGGTAGTTCCAGAGATTAGCGGGTTCAAACAAACAAACAAATTCTTCAGCTTTATTATTAATTAATATATTAATATATATACAGATGTATAATTATCTTTTTCTGTTCGACGTTGTATAATTGACCTCGTAATTGCTTTAAAATTCCAAGGTTGAATGTCACTAGCAACTGCTCGTCATAAGACGGCAAGGTTTATTTGCCTATGTGACAGCGGGATATTTTCAACTTTAGTATAAATGGAAATTAAAAGGAAAGCCCTAGTTGGTCTAGTGATCGCAAGCGCTACTGCTGAACATGAGGTCCTGGGTTCGATTCCTGAGTGGAGTAAATTGTGTTACTGGGTTTCCATCTGGAATAGAAATTCCTGATGGAACCGCTGCCGCCGATGGGGCCCACTACTATGTTTTCAACACACTATCTACCAATCAAATATCCATTTATTTTTCTGATTTTGTTTACTGTAGTCGATCATAAACGCAACTATCTGAATCGTGATCCCACAAGGTGGTCCGACGACCTTGTGAAGGCCGCATGAACCTGTTGGATACGAGAAGCACAGAACCGGTGGAAGTGGAGGTGCTTGGGGGTTGCCGATGTCCAGCAGTGAACGTCTTTCGGCTGAAATGATGATCGATCATATACTTTTATTGTTTCTAAAACTTTTGTTTTGATATTTGGTTTCGCAAAATACCTACTGTTGTACCTACTGTCCCAATTAGGACAACATGGCCACGCGAAACTGACAACGAATGATCATACATCATTTCTTTGCAAAGTTTCCAATTACGATCTTAAATTAAACTTCTAATAACAACGGTATTACACACACATACCTATATACCTTTCATTATTATAATAAAAAACTGAAAATATGACCTTTGAATGATCACTATGAAATATTAAATTACCTAACTCTACGCAGCAATAGAGTTATTCAATTCTATGTTGCCAAATTAAAAACTGTTTTATTAGAAAGAGGTAATTAGTTTCCCTTAAAACTTCTCGTATTTTTGAGAAATAATAATTCGAAAGATAATAAAAACGTTCACGTCTCCAAGACGAGTCTTTGTCATTAAAAAGTAACAATTAAAATGTATTTATAAATTAACAAGCAGCGCCCCGCGGTTTCACCCGTCGATCCCGTTCGAAAGACGCGTGGCGCCATCTATCCGGGATGAAAGGTACCCTATGTCCGTTTATGTACACCTGACAACGTTTATGCAAAATTTTTGTATGATCGGTTCATTGGTTTAAGCGTGAAAAGGTAACAAACACACTTACTTTCACATTTATAATATTATTTAGGATATACCCGTACATAGAAAGAAAGAAAGAAAGAAAAGAAAGAAAATACATTTATTTAGCACAGACTAAGAGACACACAATACACTAGGTAGAACAAGAACCTGAACATAGAACCTGTAGTTAGGCATATGTAGTTCCAAAAAAGTTAATTTGTAAGAACATTAGAAACAATTTTTTTAAAGATTCATAAAGAAAAATAAGCTTTAGCTAAGGTGCGAGTATATTTATTTTAACGTTTAATTAATTAAATTAATAAAAAAAAAATAAACATCAATAGTCAACGGTACAATACATTTTATTGTACCGTTGACCATTGTTTTTTTTTTTTCCTAATGCCTATCAAATCAGCGGGGATCACCACGTTCCAATCCAACCGAAGATCGATAACTAAAGGAAAAAAAATCATACACGGATATGGTCTGACTACAGAAAAATCACCGAATCGCGTTCACCTTGTAAACTATCAAATCATATTGAAGACCAGAGCTTCTTTGTTGCAAAATAATGCAAATGCCGTTGCTTAGAACCATATACGAAGGAAGAGGGTCGAGTATAAAACCGCAGCTCGTTTATGTTATAATCACAGTTACACATCGTCTGTTAACTTTGACACACAAGATGGTGAGTGAAGATAAAGTTGCATCATTGGCTAGTATTTGAGAACGGCACCCATGTGGCCAATCACTTGGTATTCTTGTTCATCTTAAGTTCGCGGTTGAGAACAATCGTTCATTAAAAGTGGTTGTGATTATGATAACAAATTCAGGACACCACCTGCATTAGAAGGGTTGAAAAATAAAATTTTGGGAATGTGAAAAAGTGAAAAGAATTCTTTATGAAAATTAATCTAATATTTAATCTAAATCTCACGAATACCAGCCGCCAAGATAAAAAAAAAACAAAACCAATATAAAAATAGGCCCATACTTATTTATCCTCTTTTGTTTTCCAGAAATCCTTCGTAGCACTTCTCGCCGTCGTGGCCGTGGTCGCCGCCGATGTCTCGCACTTGGTGCGCAGCGGTGAGGCTGACGCCCAGATCCTCAAGCAGACCGCTGACGTCTTCCCTGACCAGTACAACTACGCTTACGAGACCAGCAACGGCATCGCTGCCCAGGAATCCGGAGTCCTCCAGAACGTTGGCTCTGTAAGTACAGTTTTTCTTTTAGAGTCAGAAATTGGCTTCATCATAATTTTAGCGTGGGTATCCAAAAATATTTTGTAAAGTAAATAAACTTCTTAAAGGGCGTCCAAAGTCTGGAACATTTACTTGCCACACTGGCACAGTAGTTCAAAATCTTTTTTTTCTGAAAACATCTTTAAATGGCGATAACTAAAGTCTAAAATAATGAAAGCAAACAAAACAACAACAAAACAAAACAAAACACAAAAACACAAAACAACAACAAAACACAAAACACAAAACAAAACACAACAAAACAAAACTTCAACGACAATAAAAATGAAAGAACTAGTTCTAAAAACAATAAATTGTCCCAAAGAATCAAGCCCAGCAAACGACATTTTAAGTCACAGCGGATGATCTTGCGTACAAAATATGTTAATTTGTTGATCCTTGATATTTCGTCTAAGGTCAAAATTGTACGCAATAGTGGAAACATACTAAATTATGATCATCAGCTCATTGGATCGTGAATTGATTTTATTTATAGTACAGACGCTAGCACATCAAGCTACCCGAAACTGTCAAATTTTCCCAATCAACTTTGAACCTTATGCTTCAGTGATAAAGTTGAAAATCTATTAAAGAAATTTGACAGATTGTAGTAGCTTAACGTGCTGGCGTCTGTACTACACCTCAAAGAATCTTTATCTTTGGTATATATTTATTGGGATCTCGTCCACTTTTATTACTTTTTTTAGTTGGTTGTTCATATTTCCGAATACTAAATACTTTCTTTTTCATCTAGGAAGCCGAAGCTATTGCCGTCCAGGGCTCCAACCAGTACACCGCTCCCGGTGGTGAAGTGATCGCTCTCACCTACGTTGCCGACGCGAACGGATACCAGCCCCAGGTAACATAATCTAAGAATAAAAAACCTTAGTTCGTATTTTTCGGAGAAAAGTTAATTATTTCTTCGCTCAATTTATCGATTTGAGATTTAAAAACCAATTTATTTGACGATTTTTTTAAATAGCGATAACTGGATCAAATAGGTCTGAAAACCACGCACTTCAAACTGATGGTCCATGTTAATTTCTACTCTTTTTGAAAAGAGGTCCTGTAGCAGGACTGTAACTGATATTATTAAAATGTTGAAGATGTAATCAAGTTATTAGCTCTACAAATAAATTCTACAAGTTAACGTAACTCATTCACACACTTAAGGCATAAATATTTATTATGCTTAATATCTCTATCAGTATGTTTTTATGATCGACGACTGATCTAATAGAATGGTTCTGAATTTCCGATTGATCATCGTATACAACTTCATTCTTTGTTAACGTAGCTTTTGAATAGTCTTTAGTATTAGTACTATATACTAAGTTTATTTTATTGTTTATGTCTTTTATTTTGATATACTAAACTAGATATGCAATTATACACCTATGACACTCCTACCTAAGAAGTCTGGCCATTTTTGGTTTTTATTCTGAATATCAAATTGTGCTAACACGATCATGTTCTTTTCCAGGGTGCTCATCTCCCCACTCCCCCTCCCCCTCAAGCCATCCCCGACTACATCCAGAGGTCCATCGACTACATCAGGGCTCACCCCCCCAAGCCCGAACCCGGCCAGAAGTACTAGAGATTAACTTAACTTTTTAAATATTAATAAATAACTAAGAAACCATTTCTAACACTGCCAATATTTTTCCTCTAGTCGCAATATGTTTGTAAATTTTGTAAAATAAAAAGGATTTCTTGTTGTACAGACATTTATTTTTTTTCTTTTTTTCCTTCTAATAGATTAGTTAATATTGTGATTGATACCTTTCAAGAACGTTGAGGTGCTCCTTTTAGATATAATTCAGTAGGATCCTTTTGATCTCAAAGTGTCTCTCTATTCGTATGAACGAGAACTCTTATTAAATTAATTTGAATTGCATGCATCTTACCTTCAATAATGACTTTGACAGATAATTTAATAAATAAATAAAAAACGTTTATTTCGACCAACAATGCATCATATTGCACCATAAACATATTATAAACTTCGATTGCTTAGTACGTGAACCAGACTACAAGTTAAAATATGCAAAAGTTTCTGAGCACACTGACAGACTTGCAAACAAACAACATCAACCTACAGACCTTTAATATTTTACCTCTGACAGCAGCAAATCAACTACAACCTTATTGTATCGCGAATAAAGACCACTGTGAGTTTGACAGACTAATCAGTGGCAACAACCAAATAGCAATATTATTGTATTAAGGATAAAGATCACTTTGAATTTGACAGTAATGCAAATTCAGAGGTAAAATAACTGTGATATATGGCTGTTTATCTACATGATTTAAAACATAGGTAATACTATAAATATTCTGTCTAAAAGCAATTCGGAATACATTAAATTTTGTCTGTATAGATCCGATAAAAATACGTTATAAACGATTAACTATTAACACAAAATGATTATTTTTATTCAGGTTAATTAATAGCTCATTTAGACACCATCAAATTTTGACCTCGACCTCAAAACGTACGGCGTCACATGCCTCATATAGGTCCAATTTATTTCACTTAGCTTACTTAAATGTTATATGTGGCGATAACTGAACTAAGTCACGCTATAAGGTCATCAAGTGAAACCGAATTGTATAAAATGTCGTTATTGTTTTATTACTTATTACTTTTAATCTTCTGCGACGGTTTGGTATAAATTGTTTTTTGTGTAAGCTTTTGCGGTGGATGGTCATAAATACAAAGACGAGCAATTTAATAAAATACATAACTTATTATGAAAATTTTCCGAAACCACGCAAGATAGGTTCTTGAAGTGAAAAGCAACATTCAATTGTATTTAATAACGCATCAAAAGTAGACCAAAATGAAACAATTAAAAATCCATTTAACGTGTAAAAGAAGGAAAAACGAAAATAGGGCCATTTTGACACAAAAGGATTAACACGAAATTGAAACTAAAATTTTAATTCATTATTTCGTATTGCCTGCGCGTGCTCTCAATACGACTTCTACACGATTTGGCATGCTGAGTACCGGATTAAACAATATATATTTTTTTGTATGCATTATTTAATTTTTTTATTAATCTAAACAATATTTACATAATATAAGCGAACATTAAAAATAATAATATGTACATGTATATGAAAAAAGAAGCAAAAGAATCATAGGGCATCAAAAAATTCGTCCGCATCGCTTTCAACAGGAACAGTGCCCAAAAGGCTGACAGCATTGCCACGTTCTATGGTGATGCTAATTCTTTGGCCAAGAAATAGGCCAGGTCACGCGAAGAGTCGACCAACCGCTTGGCGATATCTCGAAAAACCAAGTGGGCACTCCCCGACCGGCTCCAGTGTTTTAACCCCAAATGGCTCGAACATATTATAACTCCCAATGAGGTTCAAATATTTTCGCCGTTTGAGGTTTTCTGCACCTGCAGCAGCCGACCCAGCACAGCCCACCGTGCTAGGAAGATGGGATAGCGCAAGGATGTTGACACATATTGCATACCATACCAAAGGTCTGCCTAACTTCCAAGGCATTGTGGTGATTTGCGTTGAGTTTTAAAATAGCTGGCACCGGCGGTGACAAGAACAATAATAATTAAATCAATGTCAAAATAAAAGTATTTTCTTTCAACTACGTAGTAATGTTATCATTAATCACTACAAAACCGATCACAAAGGACGTATTTTTTGCTTAGAACCAAAACAGTGAAGAAATGTTGTATGAAATCTCATGGTTGCACAGTTTTTCATTAATGTATTTTTTTTATTTAGTTATAAATTTACCACAGAGGTTTAATGTCTCCCATTAAGTTTAATATAAAACAAAGAAAAAACAAATGGCGCGCATTTTGTACCATTGTAAAACTTTGATACTTCATATTTAGCAAGAAAAGATTAAAAATTGGAAATAGCGATAGCGATATGAATGTAACTCCGGAAAGTATGAAAACAGCTTCAAATGAAATTGTTAATAACCTTTTGCCGCAAAAGTCGCAGGATAAATATTTAAAAGCTTAGGAAAACTTTGTTTTCATTAACTTGAGTTTTTATTTTGAGTTATTTTGTGTTATTTTGAGATATTTTATCATGGCAGGTAGATTGGCAGTTGAAAGAAAAGTAAATTACGCACCTTGCTAAAGTAAGTAATTAATGCACTCGTGTTGCACACTAAATTAACTCTCGTTCATTATCTCTCACTTTGCGCTCGATGCAACAATCTACTAATGCACTTAATCCAAAATAATGAAACGTGACAGTTTTTTTTTTTTTTTTTTTCTATCAATGATTTCAAACAGGCCAATATGTAATAAGGTTAATGTTCAATATAATACTGTTTTCAAGATTTTTGTTTCCCTCATGAACACTAACCTGTGTGGTTTAGGAGATATTTCGATTCTTTTGGCCCTTTGCTAGTGGCTTTTTATATTGCTTGTCAGTGTAGATCGCTCAAACTGCCTAGCCTTTTCCCAACTATGTTTGGGCCGGCTTCCAATCTAACTGGATGAAGCTCCAGTATTTTATATGGATCGATTGCCTATCTGACCTACAACCCAGTTATTGGGTAACACGATACATCTTGGTAAGACTGGTTGTCAGACTTTTGGACTTCTGACTATCCGTAACGATCTCGATATGTAATGGATGGTCTCATCACCTCAACTTATCCATGAACCGACCACGGTAAGCCAGCTTAACTCTTCGTTCGACCCGTGCGGCTCTTATCATGTTGGCACGAGCGCCATCGCATAAATAGATCAAAAAGAAACAAAAATTAATAGGAATCAGCATTACTCCAAAACAAAAACGTGATAATGACTTTTTAAAAGGATAGATTAAATCATAGATATCCGAGATTAAATAAAGTCCTCGAAAACGATAAGCATCCAAACACAAACTCAAAACTTAAACTCAAAGCATTTATTTCAATTAAACCGTTTACAGGCACTTTTGAATTGTCAAGGAGTCGTCAGTCAGAAATATGATGAGACATGAGTTGCTTTGGGTAACCTGGAAGTCTTTAAACAGACTACAGACCCGGTTGGTTGAAGCAAGGAAAACCTGATGGAGATTCATAGACGACTCCGCCTTGGAGTGAAAATGTGGAAACTAGTTACCCGTTGCAAATCGTAGTAGGTAGCTATGGAGAAGATATATATTTATTGGTTTCAAACAGGCTGATTGATTAATTCCTAGATTGGCTAACAAAAGCTAATCAAATCACTTGTTAACAGATAAACATGAATAGGCTTTCAGACAGTAAGTGTGCGCATGATTGTGTAATATGCCAGAGGCTGGACCTATTGTAGCAGTACGCAACTTTTTGTGACTGTGGAAGATTCTAGAATATTAATGAAACTTTGACAACCATTGCAATCAATCGATGCAATTATGTAAACTAACATAACTTGTTGAACTTGAAGGACAAGATAATCAAGACATTTATATTTAAAATACCAATTAAATCGTAATTATTATTATAAATTGATTTTTATCCTGAACGTATTGTTATTGTTATACCGATGTAACAGCGTAAGCAAGAGAAACTAGAAATATTGTTTTTTTTTTGCTTTCACCACCCAATGAAGACAGCATACACTCATTCAGCTTCAATGCCCTTTGTGGACACTTCACCTCTAAAAAACACAAAGGACACCACAAAGAGATAGGGCAAGCTCAAGTTGTAACATAAGCAGATAACTCAATCGAGTATCAGCAATAATCATCATCAGGCCGTGTCCTAAACATAGCAAACGACGCATGAACACGCGACTTTCACGTTCATTTAGTTTGGCAAACTTGAACGCGTCGTCCATTCGACAGAGAACACCTTCCGTTTTTGCGAACAAATGTATGACATCATACGAACGCGACGATCGCGATTTCGCGCGGCCAATCGCTTTGGTTAGGACACGGGGTCAGTGTTAGTCTCGTCTACGTGTGACTCACACTTTGACACCCGGTTTGGCCTCCTTTCATTCTTAGAATATTAATTTTTAATCATAAAAACTATTTAATCAGGCCACTTAAAACTTATGCTACTAAAATAGAATTATTGAAAAGTTGTAAAATTAAAATAAACAAGCAAAAAAAAAATTTGGTACTTACATGGGCTTTGGTCTGTGGGCCCCAAAGGTCCCCTCTATTTTCTTCCATTTTTCTTTATCGACTGATATTCGAGTCCATAATTTTCTTAGTGTGATTTCCCACTCGTCGCGCCACCATTTTCTCAGAATATTGAACATTACTTATTGAATTATCTAGTACGGCTTTTGTTTGCGGTTTTCCTTACGTAAAGTAAGCATTGCGGTTTTTGTCGAGATGGTTGAGGAACTACCTGCACGATTAATTTGGAGGTCAAGATTACCAATGTTGATTTTAGAGATTTGTGTTCTTTTGGTCTTTTCGGTTGCGGTTTATTTTAAAGCGATGGGTAACAGGCCATCACACAAAATTTTATTTTGAAATATCAGGGCACATCTGGCAATAGGCATCGAAAGTCTGATTAGAGTGTTATTCAAATTCATTTATCAGATAAATAAATATATAATGTTTAATCTGTCTGTCTTCGGTTAGTGAGAATTTACGTATATTCAAGAACTTTTTGTCAGCTTATCTTATCTTAACTTATCGTTAAGGCTCCTGCAAAAAGGCGCGACGCGCGACGCGAATCGCGCGCGACCCAAAGGCATCGTTGCGCGGTGCCTTTGTGTCGCGCGCGATTTCATCGCGTGTCGCGCCTGTTTGAAGGAGCCTTAACGATAAGTTAAGATAAGATAAGCTTACAAAAAGTTCTTGAATATACGTAAATTCTCACTAACGGAAGACAGACAGATTAAAGATTATATATTTATTTATTTTATTTATAAGAGCCCTCCAGACTGTACTTCGGTCATGGCGGCTAATCTCAACGGAGAATTGGTGCACCCTCTCTTCCCTCACTCTCATAGTTCGATGGGACGGCTAGCAATCCGACACGACCGGAGAGAGATCAGGCGCAGGATCAACGGCTTAACGTGCTTCCCGAGGTTTGGGGGTATTACACTGCTAACTTCCAAACTCCCGGCTGTTACCGAGAAATTCCTTATGGAAAAACTCAATAACACTTCACCCGATTGGGGAATTGAACCCAGCTCCACTCGCTCAGCAGTCACGCTTGCAACCACGAGACCAGCGGGGCGAACGGGGGTGGGGAGTTTACATTGGTCTTGTTATGCCCCTTAAAATTATGCCCCGTAAAATCGTATCTATGAATTTGTCTGGTTGCTAAATTATTATAGAGGTATTTTAGGTATTTTTTCTATTGCCTCAATATTACTACATCATAAAACTACCCAACACCCTAATCTGCATCCGCGATTTATTTGATGTATTTTTAAATCTAACCAAAAAAATAACTTTAATCCCTACGCAATAAAGTCCAGTTTACGCTACCACTTCAAACATTTTTATAACTTTTTCAATACTGCTAGTAACTCTGAAATCAACTTAATTACCGTTAACATAAGGTTGATATTTGTATAACTTGCAATAACATCAATTTGAAAAATAAATTTGAATAGACTTTAGGTGTTGGGCAGTTTACTAACACCATACTAAGTACAATCTACTCTTATGTAACCAATATTATCAATATTGGTAAATATTGTAATATTATCTGCAATTTCATACTAAGTGTTTAAACATATATGTAGGTAGGACATTCTGTACATGTTAGCTGAACTTATCAAATGTCATTAGGTCACCCGTGAGAATTCGCTTGAGAAGTGACACACGAGTGCAGAAGCCGACTAGTTCTGTCCTGTGCTCGTGATTATAGATCTACATATTTTGTTTCTTTTTTATTTTACTTCATTATTCTAGTTAACAGATATTTTTGTATGTACAACGTGTTTCCGTGACAAATAAACCTATTTTGCTTTCTTGTACTTGAATTGTCTATTTATACCAACAGACCAAAGATACAGGAGAATTCCAAGATTCTTACAGTTCACTGCCGGAATTAGAACTCCCTAATCAAACCTTTCCACCACTGCCCTCAGAACGGTGAAAGAAAACATCGTGAGGAAACCGGCGGCGTGTCCTAGAACCAAAAATTCGAAGACGTAGACATCTACCAACCCGCACTGGGCCCGCGTGGTGGTTTACGGCCCACTCCCTCTCACAGAGAGGAGGCGTGTGTAACAGCAGTGGAAACGTACCTATGTCTTATGTAATCACATCATAACAAGTACACATCCTTACCAAAATACAAGAACACAAACCACAATGCATCACATAACAATCCCCTACAGTTCCATGCACGAGAATCTGCCAAGCACACGCATAATCATAATAAATATCGATACACAAACATAATAAGCGAACAAACAATCCAGATTCATAATAGCTTCACTGAAACCAGAACAAAGACTGATCCTGACGTGCGCAGGCGACAGCGGGGGTTGGGAAGGGGTAAGGGGCGTGTGAGTAAATATTGTCTCGCAACCAACAGGCTTCATTAGCAATGAGTGATGTAATTAATTTCACTCTTCGATGGATAAAGGTACTATTTAGCGGTGTTGGTGTTTCGTCGGATCTGTGGGGTTGCGTGTTATGAATATTTTTGTGTAATATGATCTGAAAGAAACAAAACAAAAGGTAATTATGTTAGCTAATTAAGAACGTCCAGTGTTTTGTGTTGGTTTTAGGAAAGACAGCAGCATTATTTCATGAGAAACATGACACGAAATGAAATAACCTTTTAACTCTTCCCCCACGAAATTTCATGTACTGAAATAACCGTAAAGGCGCACTAAAAATATTATCTTGAAAGGCCACTGAGTGACTTTTACGAAGATAAAGTTTGGAACAGAAGAAAGTCGCTAACAATGGCTAGTTAAATGTATCCATACTATTAATAAAGCTAGAGTTTGTTTGTTTGAACGCCCTAATCTCTAGATTTAACAGTCGGATTTGAAAAACTGTTTGCATTAAATTTTGATAGGCCAATTCTTGGGGAAGGTTATAGGCTATTCAACATCACGCTACGATCCTTAAGAGCCGAGCAAAACGTCAGAAAGAACGCTAAGTGAAAACGAAAGAATACCGCGGGCCGGCGATGCGATGCGATGCGACGGGGTGGGACGGGAGAGCAGGAAATTTCACGCGGATGAAGTCGCGGGCAGAAGCTAGGCAGTAGTAATGTTGCAGTCCATTATAATACAGCCGAATGTAAGACTCATAAAACGCAATAAACAGCTTTTGAGCATTAATCAGCTGTTTTATGGTGGGCGTCGAACCTAACACATAATGAGCCATAATGAAGTACCAAAATAAGTAGGATACGATATGACGAAACTTCAGTTGTAGGTCGTAGGTTCGAACCCAGACAGGCTTTACTTTGTGTAAATTATTTCATCACCACTGCTCTTAAAACGGTGAAAGAAAACATCGTGAGGAAACCGGCATGTCCTAGAACCAGAAACTCGAAGACATGTGACATCTACCAACCCGCACTGGGCCCGCTTGTTGGATTACAGCGCACTCCCTCTCGAAGAGAGGAGGCCTGTGTCCCAGCAGTGGGAACATTACAGAGTGATTATTTTAAAGGAATTACATTCAAGGCACTTTACTTTGTATACCTATTTAATTTCATCACCACTGAACTTTCAGAACCAAAAATTCGAAGACATGTGACACCTACCAACCCGCACTGGGCCCGCGTGTTGGATTACAGCACACTCTCGAAAACAAGAGGCCTGTGTTCCAACATTAAGAACATTATAGGTTAATTACGATATGTAAATAAGTCAGATAATCTTTAATAATTACTAATTTTCGTTCCTTCTGTGCATGAGGAGATGCCTTTGTCCAGCAGTGCGATGATTACAGACTGGTATTATTATGATGCTTATTATTTACTGCAACAATTAGGCAATAGATTATAGCCCATGCCCTCTCAAAGACAGGAGGCCTGTGTCCCAGTAGTGGGAAGAAAGTGGACTGATTATTCTGTAGTTTGGAAAACACATCTTCTTGACCTTAATTAGAATTTCATCACTTGCGTAAATGCTATACGGTAACTAGCCTGTTTTCTGATAAAGGCAGAACACGCTATACACAGCGGAAATTGTCCCTGCCACGGCTACACCCCACTAACACTACTACAGTTTCCTAGCTCGAACAAGAATCAATAAACACTAATGTATAAAACTTACACTAATCCTTTTAAAACTGTTTACAATACATGAAAACTCATTTAGCCGTCGCAAAACCGCCGAGCGGGAGCGTAATTCGATTAACTACGTTTCGAGTGGTACTCAAAAGCGTTCGACTTATCGAATTTGGCGTTTGCGCCAAATATGTATGAAATGGGAATACACGGGGTACGGATGGTGAAATATGCAATGATCGGTACGTATTACGTAGTTTGCGTTGTGGATCACTGCGTTTTTGCTAATGTTACACTAATGCCTGTTGCTGGCTTCGTAATGGTTTCGTAATAGCCCATTGTTGTCTACAATATGGGGAGGCCCATAGACAACTTTAATAAACGATCTGTCAAAATGAATGCACCTGGCTGAGGAATTTCTGATTCATTATAATGTCGTTTTACTGTAATGGACAGGTGATTCTGATCGATGATTTTTATAAGTAGGTAAGATAAAAACAGTGTTCTTTATTAGGTACCTACTGCACTATTACTCTAGTAAGTTCTTTAGAAGTCCTGAGACCATCCTTAGGACTTATAAAGAACTTATTTTATATATTTTACTTTTATACTTAAGCTATGAAAATCCATTTTTCCGTAGGTTCAGTAAACATCTCAAATATTCCAGTTTCGCTCAAAGGGAGGTTTGCAATTATATTTCGACCTTCACCCCTCGAAACCGTCACCACTCAATTTTATCCATTTGGTTTGCCCAATTGCTTCGTAAAGAAAATTAAACTTGATTGCAATGCATGAAAACGGTAGCAATTTGTACCAAAATAATGGCTTTTATGGTATATATTTGAGAGAAGAAGCCATCAAGTATTTCGCGATCCCGGGTGACGTTGAGTACGGATGAGGTGAACGAAAGTGAAGGATAAGTGAAGGAAACACAGTCTTATCAGTTGTTTAATGTTCGTTCGAGGAAGATCAGGCTAAGCGAGACCATACAATTCTTTCGATTCATGTCAGTTTGGAAGGTTTGTGTAGATTCCCTTTTAAAGAAATTGTTTGATATTAAACTTTTACGAGTACCTACTATTTCTGTTATACCCGCATTTACATAAAAATATTGTGATTACATCTACGTTGAATAAGATAACAGGTTTTTTGAAGTGTCATAGTGGCTCCATAAAATTTATAATTATTTAGAAGTAGGGGAACGTGTTGTACCTAGGACAGTTTTTTAGATATATATTTTTAATTGTGATTTGACATACAGCACACAAATCATATTTGCATATTTTGAAATGTCAATTATTTGGGTACTCACCACAAAAATATCAGAAATGTATATTTCATATTAACATATATTTTAAAGGTTTAAAAAAAAATGGTAAGTAAGGCCAAGGTACAACATACCCTATGTACCTGGGCCAGTACTACGTTGTACCTAGGACACATTGAGAATTTGGGGGTAATTTAAGCAAATTATCAGGTTACCTTAACCAAAATGGTTTTATTTGGTCTATTACAATCTTTAACAAAGTACTTTAGAAATTCTGAACAAAATTAAAATAATATTCAGTTTCAGTTCACCTTTAAACAAAAACAACTAACTTTTAACCACTATTTTATCACATCACAAACTTTAAAATTAGTAGGTACATAGACCTAGGTAGGTACATTTGAAGATATCACATAATATAATATTGCAAATCAATATACCTATAATATAGCAAATAGAAAATAAAATATTTAAACAATTAACTTTATAAATTATAATTTCTCTCTTAACTTTTTAATCAGTCATTAGGACTACCTAGCTTTTATAAGAACACTATCAATATGTAGATATATTATTCAGCCTTAAGCATTTAGTAGAAATTCCAGTACTTCTGTATCTCTGGAACATAATAAAATTTATTGAAATTTAAATGTATTCCAAAATGTTTGGAAGCACCGAAAGTGGAGAACTTTTTCTCCTTAAGGCGAAAGCGCCAGGGTAGCCCGCGAAATTCATTTTTTTTAGGTTTTTTGCAATTTGCTGGTCAATATTAAGTTGTAATGATTCGTGGCGGTAACAAACTCTCTAAGACCACGTAACACCAAAGAATGACGATTTCATGAAATAGTTATTATTTGGGGTTACGTGGTCTTAGAGAGTTGTGTTGATGACTTTAATGATTATAATTCTGTAAATACATATTTGTTACGGCCGTGAATCATATATTAATCACCGTACAACTTAATACTGACCAGCAAATTACAAAAAAACCTAAAAATAATTGAATTTCGCGGGCTACCCTGGCGCTTTCTCCTTAATCATTATAATGGCATTTGTCAGATGATCCACATTAATAGGTGTCCTTTTCTTCCTCTCTTTACTTCTCGGCATGATTTCTGAAATAATAAAGTCATTTGATTAGGAATATATTAGGTAAGTGTGAAATAATTTAATAAAATATTCTCCCGGCCAAAGTACAACATCCTGGTTGTACCTTGGCCACTGACCAAGGAACAACTGATCGACAGTGACCAAGGTACAACACTACTCCAGCTACAACAAAACGATGGATTTTAAATAGTTTAGAGGTTACGTATCTCGTAAGTTTTTTATTGTGTTGACACTTGTTAAATAAAAGAACCGATAGCATATAACAGTTAAGTCACTATTATAAAACGTTTAAAACTATCAGACTTCAAAATAAAATCGAAATACTTACTTTTTCGCCAAAAAAAGTTTTAACCGTCGATAACACCAAACACCAGCTTAATGGCGGTATGCGACTAACTTCACATTGAATTGTCGGTAGTGACGTACCGAATACCATAAACAGCAGAATTTAATATCGCGTGAATATTTGAAACGAGCCCAATGGCCTAGGTACACATAGTGCCAAGGTTCAACAGGTTCCCCTACCTATTTACATAATTTAAAAAGCTAATATTCTTAAAATAATAATAATAATGTGTTTAAGTACTTATATAAAAAGGAGGGGAAAATTTAAGGGCATAAAAAATTTCGTCTGCAGGAAAAGTGGGTAGGTACCCAAAAATCTGGCAGCATTACCACGTTTTAAGGCGACGTTAATTTTTTAGCCAAAAAAATAGGCCAACCCTTTGGTCACTTGAAGAGTAGACAAAAGGCCACAAGACATCATTCATATTATTCCAATATCCCTGTATGCAACCATAACCTAGCTCACATACACAAAACCGAGCATCAACAAAGCAAAAGGAAGTAACGTAGAAGAAAAACAACTTTTACTCGTATAACAGGATATTAATTTCCTTTCACGCCGCAGACGGGATGTATGTAAACGAAAATTTATTTCCATCACATCAATATGTTTCCTCTTTTACTGAAGGAAATGTACGAGGAAATGTTAAAAGGATTAAGGAACGTATTTTCTAATACTGGGGAAGAATCTGACGTGATATGAACAAAAATGTCTGGTTTTTATTGTGATTGAAGCGTGGATGCTTATGACATTGACTCTGGTGATCTTGTTTTTAAGCTTATGCAACTTGCATTAAATTAATGCTTGCAAAGTAGAGAATGTAAATAAATAATTAAAACTGTACAATGTTTGGTCCAAAACTAGTGTTGGCAATGATCAACACTAGCTTTGGACCAAAATAAGTATGGATTTCATACTGTTGGGCAAAGTGGAGAAATAAGGCTGACAGTATCCAGTAAAAATATACTTAACAATAATTAAAAGCCGTTTTCGTTGAATTGAAGCACCCAAACTTGTCATCCAGAATTTTCAATATAACGCTCACTTAAATAAGACACCTAGTAAAAAAATAAGGTTTTCACCATCCGCAACTTGCTTTTCCACAGCTGAAACCGTTCAAGTAACCCTCAAAATCCCCAACTTCTTCCGCACTGCAACCGTGTTTAGATACACTCGTCCTGCGCCAAATGTCGCAGCATACATCACGATCAAGCAATTTCACAGTTGTCGTGTCGTGTATCTGCATCCTTATTACTGAATACACCTGGGAGCGTAGCTCGCGATACAGATCTCTGATGTGGGGGACCTACTACTGGAGGTGGTGCAAGTGTGAGTGAGTTTTGAATGAGTTTCAAATAAATAAGGCGTTTGTTCTTGGACAGAGTAAAAATCAAAAACAGTGTCGCTTTCAAAAGACTGTTAAGAATGACGGCTAATCGAGATGGACAATGCGTGCCACGAAAGATGAGACTTGACCCCCGCCTCCCCCGCTCTTTCCGCCGCCCCTATGACGTCCGGTCCCGTCCCGCACTCAGACCTCATACCGCTAAAGATACCTAAAATCGTGTACTGCGCATGTCAAACCACGTGGTGTGTCAGGTCTCATCTTTCGTGGCACGCATTGTATGTAGGTGTGAAAGAAGAAGACGTGCTGTAATGACACCAAATAAATTGAGATAAGAACTCTATTTGCGTAACAAACCGTCAACAACAATCTGAATCATTTTGAAGGATATTGCTAATCCATTGCTTCATATGTTCGAAAACTGTGTCTGCTCAGCAACGTAAATAACGCAATGAATATTGTTGAACTGTCACAATGCTCGCCATTGCTACTGTTAGTGATTTACGCAGTTACCCGCAGGAGCACGATGATGAAGATGAAACAACAATATCAATCAAACTGTTATTACAAGCCTGATATTAGGTGATAGGAAAAAAAGACATCCTGCATTGACCTCAGTTAATTTGGGATGAAGGCAGAGTTGATGATCATGATCAGTCAGGCATATTATAAGTTAGGGGATTACATCGCTGATAAAATGCCTGGCTCAATGCTGGTCCTGCTCCACAACCACAGCCAATTGATTAACACTTGAAAATTCTGTTGGAGCTGCTGAAGATTGTAAGACTATATTTGCATTGTATAAACTCAATTTCCTTTATATTGTATAATTATAAATTCACATTAATGATGTAACTAATATTTTTGTAAAAATATAATTTAAAAGTGTCCATGGAGTTTCTTGCCCGTTCTTCCCCATAGGTACCTACGCTTTGGAATGGGCAACTAGCTTCATATTTTCTGACTGACCGACTTTTTGACAATTCAAAAGTGCCTGTAAATGGTTTAATTGAAATAAATGCTTTGAGTTTGAGTTTGAAATCAATATTAGTAATGACGACATTAATATGTACGTAATATTAATATTTGGTTTGGTACGGACGCCAGCACATTAACCTACCACAATCTGTCAGATTTCTTCAATAGATTTTCAGCTCTATCGCTACAGCATAAGGTTCAAAGTTGATTGGGAAAATCTGACAGATTGTGGTAGGTTGATGTGCTGGCGTCTGTACATCTTTGGTTGTGATTAACAGATCGCAGTCAGCAAGGGATCCTACTTTGGGTATTTAGTGATAGAACGACAATACCTACCTACTAATATTGATCATCATCATCAGCCTATATTATTCCCACTTGTGGGACACAGGCCCTCCTGTCTATGAGAGGGAGTGGGCTATAATCAACCACGCGGAACCAGTGCGGGTTGTCTGATATCACCGGTTTTCGATTTTTTGGTTCTTGAACATGCCGGATTCCTCACGATGTTTTCCTTCACCGCTTTGAACATTGATCATATTTCTCATACAATAGTGTCTTATGTCTAGGTCATAACAGCAACATGATCCCAAGCTTCATAAATTAACAATATTTCCCTTGCCGATTTTTATCTAATTTTATTTGTGTCACTCTAACGTCAGATATCCAACTAATAATTAAAATTAAAATAACAATGCTCATTTAAATTCATATTTCGTAACCTTGTCAAACCTGTTGTATCTAAATGGTCGAAAATATGATAATAATTCATTATTTTATTTTATATTAATTCAGTTTATGAATTGCGTTATTAATATCAACACGAATCCCTTTAATAATGGCAAAGAGGAGTTCGGCTACGTGTTATTTTGTCAACTTAAGGCTACATTGAGACTTGGCATACCTAGTTTAAAAATTAAATTAATTCTACTAAAAGTTATCTGAAGTTTCTAGTTAGCAATAATTTATTGATCAGACTTCAACAAGACTGGTGAAATGTGGTGTGTGTGGAAATAGGTGCACTTCTGCTTAACCCCTTGGGGAATACAGGCTTGAGGTTATGTGTGGGTTGTGTGTCTTCAAAATAGTTGCTTTAGAGACTACGTGTTTTCAAGTAAGAAATGGAAATTTGGAAAATCCAAAAGTGCAGGACTCATAATTCTCATTTTATCGTTTATAAAACCATAGACAAAGATATTATTTTAGTTAATTTTTTATAAATTATAATTAAACTATTTTGAATAAAAGAGCCATTTTTAATAGAGTTCCTCTTATGGGTGAACCGAATCTATTAATAAAAAAAAATTGACTCAATTAATTGATTTTTTCGCAAGCTATAATGTTCTCAGATTTAAAACTTGATTGAAGGGATTATTTTTAGAAATATTTTGATTTGTTTTTTTCGTTTCTACTGCATTAAATACAGAAAGGTACAGAATTAATCTCCATTAAATTATCTACACAATGATATATAAATTAAGTAGGTTCTATGTACTAGCAGGAGTAAGTATAACAATAGACACAGTTGCAGAAAGGATGCAAAAAAAAATCGATCGTAAATCACTCTAATGCTTCGCAGTATGAGTCGTGCAAATGGGGGTTTTCATGAAAATTTACGACACCAGTTGGCACCACTTTGACAAGAGGTCTTCCATTTCGACAATGAATATAAAATATATGATGACGTTCATCATTCGATTCATTCATTCGTTCATCATTCAGTCATGACTAAAGAAATTATAGGCACATTGACAGATGCCTGGACCTGACGTGTCAGTGCTGCCACCTAGCGAACGTCATTTCAGAATACCCTCATTGTACAATACTTCAATCGAACGCCACAATCTTAACTTGAAGACCTTGGTAGGACCGCCTAATGCAATGCATGCAGTGATACGAAGCAATGTAACACGTGAAATATCTACCAACTAGAATATATTTACGTATATTAAGTTATTTGTTGGCACCGATGAGCCGAGGGAGATAGCTGCACTTAGTGCTCAAATGCGAAGTTATCTTGACAGTAATCTTTAGTGTTTATTGCCATGAAAACGGTATAAAGTGCAGAGGCCTACGGTAACGATATGGTTTTCTTTTTTACAAAAAAAAAAAAAACTACACCACTCGTCAGTTTAAAAAGGTGCTCTTATTTTTTTGTCTTTTCAGTCCAGTAGCCTTTATTATCAGACTAACTGTTGCCCGCGACTTAGTCGGCGTTATCTTGTATCTCATCATTTTTTTAATACAATTATCCAAGATAAAATGAAGTTTATGTCCTTCTACAGTTTCCAGGCTTTTTAAATTTTTTCATAAGGATAAGGTAATACAGCCAGACAGGGTTAAAGCTCCTTGAAACAGGCGCGACACGCGATAAAATCGCGCGCGACACAAAGGCACCGCAAGTCGCGCAACGAGCGGTGCCTTTGTGTCGCGCCTGTTTGTAGGGGCCTTTACTTTTGCATTTATAATACTAGTTAGTACGTAAGTATGGATGGATTTAGGTTTGATGATATTGGTAGAGACTGGCTAAAGAGCACGAAGACTGGCACAATCAGTGAGTGAAGTCGGGCTGTGGATGACATCAACATTATTCATTATCTCTATTTATTTGAAAAGAAAAAAAATCAAATAACAATCAATCACAACAAAAAAAAAGAGGTCAAGTGCGAGTCAGACTCGCGTACCGAAGGTTCCGTACAAATTTGTAGGTACATAACTACAAAGTTACGGTTTTCGGATTTTTTCCTTTACTTGTGCTACATGACCTTGCTTCTTGCCAAATTTCATAATTCTAGGTCAACGGGAAGTACCCTATACATTTTGATTCCCTTGAGAGTGTTGAAATATACGTTTTTTTGCGGCATAAATGGCCGTATCTTTTCTTAGACGTTTGATTTTTTCACAGCTTCAAAGGACCGCAGACCTGAGTATATAGTTTTAATTTCAACTCGATAGAATTTCAATTTACTTCACATACATTTTAGTTATCATCTTGATAGTTATCTCTTTTCTAGCCACGTGTGGATGGTATCCTACTACGTCTGGTACTCCGGTAGTAAAAGGATGACAAAAACATTTTTTTTCATGTACCTAGATACAAATACTATCCAAATGCAATAATCAATAAAATATTGATAAATACGGAAATAAACTTGATATGCACTTGACCTTTGATTGCGTAGGTATGCTTCATTGATTCGCATAGCTACGACCTTTAGCTTTATGATATCTATTGATAAATCAGTAACGATGCTATGTATAACATCCATAACATTTGTCCCTAAAAGGGCCGAACGATTTAAATTCCATTTTATGATTCTCCGTATTCTGACTTCGATAGGCAAAGAACTTAGTTTAGTAACTACCTCGGATATTCTGTCGAGTGTATTAGTCGTGTATCTGGTGCTCAACCATTCTACTGCTAATGTGAACCCAGTCTTGGAAGGTGTGTGTCCTAAGACAGTCAGGTGTCAGATCACGAAAAAGATGGTGTTATAGTACATAATGGTGGCAGGATGGTGGCCCAGTGGTAACGGCCGTGACTTATGAGTTGTAGGTCGTAGGTAAAAATCCAAACAGGCACTTTATTTTATGTAAATATTTTTTTCACATCTATTCAAAAGAGCTAGTGTATTCTTCGTAAACAGGGACTAAAATAGCTCTTTAATCCCTAGGTACTAAAAGTGATGTGAATTTGGAATGTGGATATTGTTAGTAAAAGTTCCAATCACCAAAGAGATCAATCACGAACGTTGTATGAACAAGTAACAGGCTGTATGAATAAGTAAAACGCGCGAGAGCCTAATTAAAAAAAAGTTTGTGTAAAAATAAAAAAAGCGTTCTGCCTTCGTTCGTATTTTGTGTATCACGAACTGTGTCCAAATAAACTTCATTATTTCTTTCTTTCTTTAATTGTTTACTCAAAATTGTATGTAAATAAATAAACATACTATTCTTATTCATAAGTTCCACTTACTTATTTATTCATAGAGGGTGATAAAAAGTACAGTGTCCACCTCGGGAGCAATTTTAAGCTTAAGTAACGTTCTTTGAATGCAACACTTTCGCCTTCAATATAGTTGTTTGCTCCCTTGGCAAATAATCTACTATTTCACCGTTTTGCCAGCATGACCTAGAATTAAGAATTCGAAGTCATGTGACATCCACTAACCTTTACTGGGCCCGCGTGGAGGGTTACGGCCCACTCCCTCTTACCAAAAGGATGCCTGTTTCCCAGCAGTGGGAATATTGTAGGCTGACTAGAAGCGTCCCGCGGTTTCACCCGCATAAATTTCGATCCTGTGGGAATATCGGGATAAAAACTATCTCATGTCCTTTCCCGGGACTCAAACTATCTCTATACCATCTAAATCGGTTCAGCGGTTTAAGCATGAAGAGGTAACAGACAGACAGACAGACACACTTTCGCATTTATAATATTAGTATGGATATTATATGGATTATGCTATAGTTACACATAACCGATAGATTCCATCAAAACTGGATGGTGGAAGCGTGGTGTCGTAAAATATCGTATGAGTGGAGGGAGTCCTTTTTTTGTGGGAAATTATCAAATAACTTCTCCCGCTCTGGGCGGAGCAGGAGGGCGTGTCAGACTTTTACTGACTAAAACCCACCCGTGTTCCTTCAGTTGCCTGTGCCAGGGGCTACGGTATCTCTTTCGAACAAACCGCGACCCTGGCAGGCATCTGCCCTAGCGGACCCCGTCAGTTGGTGGTGGAGGGAGGCCTTTGTCCAAGAGATAGCATACTAGCAATAAGATAATACCATAGTCATCATTCTCCTGTCCTCATCCTAATTTATTTGGGGTCGGCACAACATGGCTTTTTCTTCCATACTTCTCTATTAGGCTGCGTTTCCACCAGAGATGAGCGAGGATGCGTAGCGAGGAATGTGTGTAAAACTAACCAATAACAACGCTAACTTAGTTCAAGCTATGAAAATGAAGCGATGTCATTGGTTGGTTTCAAACTCATCCCTCGCTACGCATCCTCGCACATCTCTTGTGGAAACGCAGTCTTAATCGTCATCTCGGTAGTAACCCCCTTTCTAACCATAATCATCATTTGCACAGTCCATTTATCGTTTCTTTGGTCCCCCCTACTAAAAACTATCCTCACGACGTTTTCCTCATTCCTCCGTATCAATAAAACAATAGCGTGTTACCAGGATTACTTGCAGCTAAAGTAAAGGGAAGACCCAATTTTTGTTAAATTAATTTGACTGCATTTTTGTACAGACGCGAAGCACATCAAGTTACTACAAACTGTCAAATTCATTTATTAGATTTTCAACTGGTTCAACGTTGATTTTTGAAAATTGACAGTTTCGGGTAGCTTGATGTGCTGGCGTCTGTACATATATACCTACATCAGTAAACGACACATAACATAACCTCACGACTGTATTCCCCGAAGGGTGAGGCAGAGATGCACACCTACTTTTCCACCAGTAAATAACTACCGTCTAGGTACGGTCAGCAACAAAAGTCGATTAACACTTCAGTTTTTCTAATCTCAGTTATTGAGAAAAATATTTGTTCAAAATTGCAGCAGAAGTACAATGCAATTTGGAACAAATATTTTGCTCAATAACTGAGATTAAAAAACTGAAGTGTTAATATTTTGCTTAATAACTGAGATATAAAAAACTGAAGTGTTAATCGACTTTTGTTGCTGACTGTACTAATATCGGTTGGAAATGAACAAGAATTCTAATTCAATTCTTAGTAAGCTCACTCCATCGTAGACTTTGTCTCTGTCACCTATCATCTAGACTAGAGTCAAGAGCAAACCCATTTCAAATAAAAAAAAAAACATCCTAACGAAATCCTAACAATGCAATGGTCTAGTCATAAAGTGGAAAGTGTTAGGCAATCATCATTACACGCACCTCTTAGTAATCTTACAAAATGTTGCCAGCTGTTGATAGGCATTTATAATTAATAATTAATGTTTCTTCTTGTTAGGTACTGTTAAGGCGCGGCAAGATGCAAATGTTTAGGTAATCGACAATAGGTAGCGCATCGCGGCTACAAATAAGGTTCAAAACAACGATGCGTTTGATGTTTAAACAAAACAAAAGTAATTTTGCAGTTTTCATTCAATTAAAAAATAAATGCACGGCTTAGTGGATTTCTTTAGGTATTTTTTCAGTTGATTGAATTCCGTATATATTATCAATAGGTACATAACTTATAATTATGACGCTCAACATTTTGAGAATTATGCGACAAAAATTATTTTTTGAGCTCGGTTGTCAGATTGTTTTATCATAATACTGTTTTATTTTAATGAAACATTTTTGAAAAAGTCTTTTCTTGGAAAACATGAGAATACATTCAATTTTTTTCGGCTTGTAATATTTTCCAATACGCCTACGAATGCGACAAAAAACTGAGCCTTTTGCGGTGTCAAACGTTTGGGCAGCGCCTTAATGTAGGCATTTTAGGCAAAAGGTTAGAGTTGAAACCACTAGTGTACCTATAGAAAGGTATTAAATCAAGTTGTGTTTAACGTAAAGTTGCTACATTAATTTACTTTACTAGAAGTAATTTTCTGCGTATGTACTTAGCTTACGTATATTTCAGGCTGTGTTTTGAGTTATAAGGTTAATTTCAGCGGGAATTCTTAGTATAAATATGGCCTAAAGGCTCCTTCAAATAGGCGCGATGCGCGACGCGAATCGCGCGCGACACAAAGACACCGCAAGTCGCGCAACGAGCGGTGCCTTAGTATCGCGAGCGATTCGCGTCGCGCGTCGCGCCTGTTTGTAAGAGCCTTTACTCTCTACTGTTGTAATAATAGGTGCGTCACTTAAGTTTATGGAATATTAAATTTGTTCTTTCGTATTTAAAATTTCTTGTGGAAATCGTCTCAATCACATCTGGGGCCTTATTCTCTATGACAAAATGAACGAAATCGCGCGAAATGAACGTGAGATTGGCAGAATTAGATAAGGAATTGACGTGGTTTCGAATAAGGAATCGTTACATGGTCGTAGTGAATTACCTACACCTAAAGGTAATATCAAAAAGCTTCAATCTAACAACAAAACTGAAAAAATAGTGTAATCAAAAGTGAACATTAAACTAAAGATACGAAGTAGATTGTGATTACAGATGCTTCAAGCAGATTGCTGCATTCATGCGAATTTGTAATTAATTGTGTGAAGATATTGCGGGTACCCTTTGCGACTGTAAAGGTGATTTTTGATGAAATTCGTTTTGTAATTTATGGCCTTGTTCATTTAAGTGTTGGTGATTATTATTCATTGATCTCTGAGTTTTTTTCAGTCTTCCTTGTCAGACTGAGTAGTCAGATAGGCAAAACCGAACTCGTTTTAGAGACATAATTTATTTTTGACGTAGAAACCTACTTACAGAAATAAAATCATTTATTTCATCATCATTCTTGGCCTCATCATATTTAACCTATTATTATACCTTCATCAAAATTATTGCACAAAAATATAATTGATAAGTTAACGAGTTAAGTGCTTCTGACACTGTTAATGATCACATACTTTTTACCGTACCTCTCAACTCAACAAAGTATTTCAACAAAAACTTGACAAATTAAATACGTCCTTTCAAATTACCGGCGCCAACCATTGCATGGATAAGACACATCGTGTCTGCATCGAAAAGGTTAATCTATTGTAGTTACATCACTTTACGTACACTGTTAATCCGATGTACAAAGAAGTAACATGACCTAAACTAACTCGACCTCAACATAAACGCCTAATAGTTAGATGTTCACCGCAGTGTAATGAGTGGCTATTCTGATGATTTGATTTTTATCGAATAATGTGTCTTTTTCAATAAAAAAATATCGACTAACCAAAACAAAATTACTAACAAAAAACGTAGACCGTACTAAATTAAATTAATAAGTAAACCAATAAATAATACCTAATTAATCAATAAAAATAACAAAATTAAATTCTAACACAACTAAAACTATACATACACAAACTAAAATATAGCGTCGAAAAATTCATCCGCATCGCTGTCGACTGGTAATGTACCCAAGAGACTGGCGGCATTACCATGTTGTATGGCAATGTTTAGCCACTTTTTCAATTCATTAAGTATTTTCCGAGTTTATCTTGGACATTATGGACATCGGTAAAAGAAATACATCGTGAGGAAACCTTTACCCTGGAGTGGAACAATAATACTCAGGTATTATTAATGTGGCAATCATCTTAATAAGATTCAAATTAAATTAATTAAGGCAGGTGTTAGTAGACTAAAGAATGGCTCATGTTGAATGGAAGGATGATCTAGAGAAGCTTTTCTCCAATAGTGAACGGACTCTCGCCTTCCAAGCAAGAGTGTTAGAGTTCTGGGCACGCTTGTTCCATCATAGACCTCATCCATCGCTTTCTATCAGGCGTGACTGAGCTCAAGACCAGGCCCAATAATCAATAAAAATAGTGGATAAGAAAAGGCTTCTAGTAGATACTTATTTTTACGATACGTACCCGAGAGACGAGTTGCCATTACAAATTATTATGGATGTTAATCCTTTGACGATAGTAAAACTAAAACAAACAATTACACAAATAACCAGAGCACTTACAAAACCTAAAAAAAACCAACAGTCAAATACCATTAGTTAAAGAGAAAACCCAAAATGCCAGCAATGACAACAGAGCGGGACAATTGATCAAATAAAGTGTTCCTTGATTAAACAAATGAACGCTATACACTTTAACCCGACCGGTGCGGGTGAGGGTAAAAAAGCGCTTAAAGCGAATAAAACCATGGTCATTGAGAAGGATGAACGGTAAAGGAAAAAGGATCTGACAGCTTGTTACAGTCAATGAATGCTGGCGTTGATTGAAGGGGATGAGATGGGAAGTAGTGATTGGCTGGTGACCTTTAAGGGTCCGTGAGAAAGATGCCGAGAGTATAAAAAGTCATGGCTGCTTAGTGTAATTTGACTTGAAATACTTACATTTGTTAAGCTAGAAAAGGAGTCTCGACTTTGGTTCCTGAGATACAAGTATATTTTTAATTAGTTCAGGAGCCAGCTGTTCAAACTGCTTTTGACCACCACTTGTACATCATGTTTATTTAGTGTATGACTAACTATAAGTATATGTTTCTCTTTGTACAATAAAGTTGTTATTTATTTTATATATATATATTCACACTGCTGGGACACAGGCCTCTTCTCTATAAGAGGGAGTGGGCCATATTAATCCCCCACAATTTCTACTCATACTTTACGTTCCCAGTCAAATACCTAATACTTATTATATTCCAAAATATACAACTTTGACATAGTTTTTCCTTTCTCAAATTCGTTCAACCTGCAAATACTGGTTCCTAGTTTATTTACGTTTAAAGATGTTTATTTTCCCAAAAGAATTACAATTCACTTATAGAGAAAACATAAATAGGTTTAGAACAATGTTATCTCCCAGCAAGCGTAGATAAAAACAAAAATGTATCTTAAAACTAACATTACAATAAAACTTCGACACAACATACATCGTTTTAGCATAATAAGTACAAAATAAATAAATCAGAAGAGGGTAGGTTACACACAAGAAACAACATTACATTACATATTTGCAAGCACAGGAGATAACCGTTCTCCAGCGCATCGATTTTCGCTCGATATTTTTAGTCACGCGATACAGTAGGTAATAAGTCGCACACTAGCTATTTTTGTTAGCGACTGTTTTCGTAAATGTCTCCTCACTCTTCATGTTGTTATTGAATTGTGTCATTAAAATAATTGGTATTATTATGTTAGGACACGTGGCTTGTATTGTTTTATCTATAAAAGAGACCAATGATTAGTCAATTTTTGTGGATCTTTCTCCTGAAAGATCCACAAAAATTGACTAATCATTGGTCTAATATTTTTTTCTTTTTCTTTGACGACACGGTGGGCGCAGTGGCTGAGTGATCGACTGCTGCGCTGCGTGTCGCGGGTTCGATTCCCGCACGGAACAAATATTTGTATTGCCTACAGGTAGTTGTTCCGGGTCTGGCTGTTTGTGTATGTGAATTTAAATGTTTGTAAGCGCACCCACTGTGGGGCAACGTTTAAAAAAAAAATTAAAAAAATAAATAAATGATAAATAAACATGTCCTCAATCTCCTGATTGAGGATATGTTTATTTATCATTTATTTAATACACAGCTTAAAACAGAATTTAGGTATTTACTTCTAATGTAAAAATTCATAACGTTCACAGAAAAAAAAAACATTGTACCTACAGAAACTGCTTACTAAACATTAAGTAAAACTAGTTCCAAAAAGTAATATATGTACAGCTCCCTAATTACGTATCACACTATCAAACTCAATCTGAATGATTTTAAAGGAGACTCATGTTCGAAAAATTCGTCAATTTGTCTGCTTAACAGCGTTAATAACGCAATTAATGTTGTTGAACTGTCAAAATTAAAGCTATTGCTATTGATAGTGTTGTACACAAATACTCCGCTGGTTTTTTTTTTTTTTTTTTTCTGGCTTCGCACGGTTTATGCATTTAGCCAATGTCATGTTATTTAGTTTTAGGAGACAAAACTCCGCTGGTTAGTGAAGGAGAATTATAATACTTGCCTAAATAAACAGCTATACAATACGCGGCTGTCCCATTTCAAAACCTAGTAAGGGACACTTTTTACAAAAATCGTTTTATTGCATAATCTTGCTAACCTAGAAGGTCTCTACCAAATACAAAAACACAAGCGTTTTAAACTTACATAAAAGGAGATATATTTAAGCATCGATACCTAGTAAGTGCACCTTTCACTCCCCAGTGACCCTTTAAAACCTAGTAAGTCACTTTAACCAATTCAAAAAATACATTCCATACGCTGACCAATATTACGTTTTTGCGCTCTCCTGTAAAATTTCATTTTAAGTCCTTACTAGGTTTTGAAATGGGGCAGCCGTACGGCACTTCACGTGACCAGAGGGCTGGATCGTTCTTTGGCCAAAGAATTAGGATTGCCATGCAACGTGGCAATGGCAATGCTGCCCGTGATCTGGGCATGTTTCCGGATGACAGCGATGTGATGTCTTAAGTGTCCTTTGTTTTTGTATTTATTTGTACTAGTAAGATAGTCATTTAATTTAGTATCTAGTATAAATTACCTGTAATTTTTTCTACCCGACTTTGGCAGAGAAAAAGGGTTATGATACTCACTAATATGATACGCTATAATCTGTGTCTATGTTATTTTTTTTATAACATATTCGATTGTTTTTACCTAGCGCAAACGTCAAGGCTTCTTTTTGTTTGTACCAATTTTTTAAATACGGCAAATAAAGACTTATTATTATTATTTCGTTATACGATAACAAATACCTACTAGTGATTCAACAATATTAAGAGAAATAAAGTACTTCAACAAGTTTCTATGTCTTCTTGACGGTTGATGGCGTTTTGAGCTAAGTGACCTGATACATAATAAATATACAGCAAAATAGTATAATCAGCTTATAATGTCTCTACTGCTGCGACACAGGCCTCGTGCAGGTTACTCGATTTCTTCGAAAAGTTGGTTCTAGGAAAAAAATAATATAAGTAATAAATGAATAATATAATACAAAGAAAAACCTTTCATATTAATCAAAGAAGAAAATTCACATCCATTAAAATAATGGATCATAAAAATACTTAACGCAATTAAGTACCAACGCGAATTGAAATTCCATGAATTCGCTCAAAGTTAAATAGGCCCATTTAGCATTTCGAAGCAAACTAATTTATTGCATTCTCGCCTTATATTAGGTACAACATTTGCATGTAAGCATTTTTGACTTATAAAAACACTAGAAAGTCACGCTACCGACCTGATAGCGTATGTTTAGTGCACACTATTCTTTAAAAAAAAAGAATAAAAGGAAAAACGAACCAGCCTGTGTAAACCAACCACTTTTGCTTGACCTCCCGTAACCCTCTCCACGCTTAAAATCATAGATGATTGAGGAGCATTTACACTATACGCGAAAGGTCTCTTTATATTGGTCTACATAGCTGGTCGTATTGTAGTTTAGCTAGTGTCACCATTTATGACAGAAGCCGTTTGGCCCACGGTACGCCTCCGTTTCACGTTTATGATATTTTTAGGGTCCCAATATTAGCGATTTGTATTCAATTGCTAGTTGTAGTCACGAAAATTCTATTAATACTTCTAGGGTTGGTTCATTCAATCATTCGATAAGATACGAAACGGAACGTATATATAGTACTAGCTTTAGCCCGCCGCTTCGCATGCGTGGAGGTCAGAAATTATCCCACGGGAACGACTATCGGAATAAAAAACCAATTAAATTCAATATTATTATTTCAACTATCTACGAACGACAACCTAACACGACTAATACGTTGCATGAATGAGGGTCACATTATTGGTCATTGGTCATTTGCACAACGCCATCTATCGAGCACACTGGTAAACGTAAACTCTCCGTTCCAAGCCGTTGCAAGTAGTGTTATCTTTTGACCGAGTGAACCGATTTTAATGAAATAAAGACTAAATGTCACCACCGGATTCGGACTATAACTATATATCCAATCCCTTAAATCTCTTGAAAAATAATTTCACAAAAATGTCAGTAGGTATTACATATGAATTTTAAAATCATCCGCAATTTTACCATCTTGAGGGATCATTTTAGAAAAACGATAAAATACCTAATTCATTATTTGTTACCGAAAGTATGAATTTGAATTTTCATATCCCTAACTTAAGAAATAACAGGTTTCCCATACAAACTTTCATCCCCTATATCCTCCCGTTATGGATATTTATGATACAAGAAGTAGTCTATGTCCTCACCCGGGATAGAATCTATCTCTCTACTAATATCTAACTACCTGGTGTATTTTGTGTCTCTTAGTCTGTGCTAAATAAATGTATTTTCTTTCTTTCTTTCTTTCTCTACCAAATTTTATCGAAATCCGTTCAGTGGTTTAGGCGTGAGAAGGTAACATACAGACAGACAGAGTTACTTTCGAATTTATTTTCGTCGCTCTTCGAAGCGAGTTTTTTTTTGTGGAATGGCATCTCGCAGTTCAACCTGTGAGGTTGTCGTCTGCTTAACCGGACTTTCCTGTGGATGCCTCAATAAATTAAGGCCTCCAGCCAAGGCTTAAAAAAAAACTTAAAAACTAAGCGACTACACGGTAAGGGCTGTGGGTTTTGGAACTTTCGGACCTCGGCTTAGGGCGTCGCTGGGAGAGGACAGCAAGGGACAGGCCGGATCGGAATTATTTGGGGACGAAATTAAAACTACAGGCTCAGCGGCGCGGGCTCGCTCGAGCAAGGGTCGGGGCGGACATGGTACGGGGTGTCGCGACGGGCTTCGACGGCGAAGACGGAAGGACGGCTGACGTGACTTGTAAATGGTACGGATACCGCAAGTAGAGAGCTGTCGGCCCCACTTTATAAATTTAAAAATTCTTACTGTGCCCAGCCTCTATGTTTTAGTATTGTTGGTGAATTTTAAAAAATATCTTCATAATCACGAAACAGATGAGGAGAGACAGTTGAGGGAAAGTACGTGCAGGAAGGATTTTAAAAATAAAATAAAACCCCAACTTAATATTGTGCACCATAGTCCACAATATCAAGCGGTGGAGATTTTTAATAGGTTGCCATTGGACTTAAAAAGTGAAATTTACAAAAGCTCATTTAAGTCAAGACTCAGAGCATTCATAATGGACAAATGTTTGTATTCGGTAGATGAAATATTCAAATTTTGACTGTTTTTTTTACATTTTGACTTTTTTAATTGTTTTGATTTTTTTTAATTGGACATATTGTCATTTTAACTTTTAACTTTTTGACTTTTTTATTGTTTTATTTCTGTCGTAGTAGAAGATGACATATTCATATTTTGGTTTTTATTTTTAATTTTATGATTTTTGTTATAGAATTTTCGTTTCATTTTTAATTATTTTTTTATTGTCCATAATTAATTAATTGTAATATTTTTAATGTGCATGCTTTTTATGTTTTTATTTATAGATGTATGATTTCAAACAATGTAAATTGTTACCGGAATAAATTGAATTGAATTGAATTCCTGAGAGTACTGGTGGACTTACTACTCGCCTGAAGGAGGGTAGTGGCGTCCTCGGGGGTGGTGAGGGTATGCCTTGGTCGGCGAATCCTACTTATGCGGGAGGGAGTGTATCGGGAGGCCGCCGCAATCAGAGGATTTGGATGCTTTATGGCCGAATCAAAGAAGCGCTTGGAGAGGCGTTTCATGAACTGCTGGACGGTGGGCAGTCTGAGGTCTACGTGGAGGTTCACGTCTCGGACATAGAAAGGGACTCCCGTAACCTTTCTGAGAAAACGGTTTTGGAGGGTCTGCATTTTATGCAGGTGATGAGGCGAGGGAAGACTACGCAAGCATATGTCATAATGGGACGGATGACCGCGGTGTACAGGCGCAATTTGCACTTAAGTGACAATTTGCTGCGGGCAGTCAGTAAGGAAGGAGTGGAGCCTACCGAGAACGAAAGAGGCGCACGAACGCACCATCTTTATGTGCTCTTTGAAATTTAGTTATTGATCAAGAATGACCCCTAAGTATTTGGCTTGCTTACCCCAAGGGATTGGCTTGCCATACATAGAGATTGGGCTGGGAGGGCGAAATGCGGCCTTCGACGCGCTATTTATAGGCAAGCGCCACCGCTGGCCCCCCGGCCGGTACCGCCGCAACCACTATGTACCTGCATTTTAAATCTGTAATATCTTCGAAAATGTTCATTTAAATTACATGCTGTAAAGGGCCATATTGATCTATATTAAATACATAATGTATTTAAGGTACTTAATTGGATAAAGATTAATGCTGTATTGCTTAAAATCGCTTCGTAAATAAACCATTATTTTTCGTAAAAAGTAAAGGATAAAAAATGGTAGGTAATTGTGGGTTATCCCTAAGAGATAGACATATACCATCGCGGACTGTAGTACATTATTTTGATCGTAGGGTTCAGCCAGCGTTTGCAATGTAAGCGCAAAAAAATGTGTTTATTTACGACATCACTTTAGAGACCTCTAAAATTATCAGTGTTTATCTACTATGTTATGCATGTATTATACATTTAAACCTTCCTCTTTAATCACTCTATCCATTAAAAAAAACCGCATCAATCCGTTGCGCAGTTTTAAAGATCCCACTGTCTGTCTGTCCCTATGTATGCTTAGGCATACCTACATAGGGACAGACAGACAGCGGGAAGAAACTTTGTTTTATACTATGTAGTGATGTATAAATACGGACTGACACCATAAGTAGGTACCTCGTTCATTCTTTGTTTTGCTTTTTTTCAACTGTCAAGCATGCTGCATGTAGCACCTATAATGTCCACTGCTGGGACACAGACCTCCTCTCGATGAGAGGGAGAGGCCCATAATCTACCACACGGGCCTACTCGGGTTAGTAGATATCATATGTCTTCAAATTTTTGGTTCTTGGACATGCGTTGGTTCATGCTGCATGTGCGTTTTTTTTAATTTCTACCGTGATGATGATATCATAGTGGACAACCACGTCCACGTCACGGCATCACGATAACACAGGGAAGTAAATTGTGTCGACATATTCTATGAAGACGCTTTTAAATTATCGTGGACGAAAATTATACATTATACTGGCAGCTCACTTTATGCTCTCTTCACCTAGTTTTCACGGTGAGATTTTTACAGAATAGATCGGCAGATCTCAATACGATCACTAGACTCTAAAGACACCTAATAATATGAAAGAAACCATAAGTATAGCAAGATCAACCTATACTGTCCCCACGGCCGGGACACATGCCTCTCCGTGAAAGGTAAAGGCTATAACCTACCATGCAATCAAGACAAGAATTTGTGACATCTAGGTACCTATCAGGAAAAAATATTTTCGCAAAATAAAAGAAGGAAAAAGAAAAGAAAAAATGTTTATTCTGCACAAACAATAACGCACATTGCAAATAAATTTTAAAAAAGACATAAAATATACATACACAAATACTTTAGCCACATTTTTATGGTCTTAAATTTAAAATTCCTAGTTTAATTAGTATTAATCCAAGAGAATGTTATCTTGATAGTCTATCGGCATTAAGAGGGAGGTTTTTTTCGCGAGTTTAATTAAACTTTAGACAGTAAAGCACGGTCGAACATGAACATTTTGTTAAAACTCTTCAGCGAAGTTTCGTCATAAGTCACCCACATTATACGCCTCTTCGTGGATGGAACAGGTTCCAGTTTTTTGTAATTACTAGCTGCGACCCGCGGTATTACCCGAGTAAATGTTGATCCCGTGGGAATATCGGGATAAAAAGTAGCCTATATGTATATGTTAATCCAGGGTGTCAGCTACTTCCATTCAAAATTTTATCAAAATTGGTCCAGCCGTTTGAGCGTGAAGAAGTAACAAACATAATAAACACACACACTCTCACAAACTTTCGCCGTTATAATATTAGTGTGATAAAGTATTTTATTAATTACCTTTTAAATATTATACCAACTTCATAATCTCGTTCATCAGCCTAGCCTTTTCTCATCTATGTTGGGGTCGGGTTCCAGTCTTACCAGATGCAGCTAAATGCAAGTATTTTACATAGAATGACAGTCTATATCTAACCTCCACAACATGTTTCTGGGTTGTGCCCCTTGGTAAGAGTGATTGTCAGACTTTCGGGTTTCTGACGACCCGCAACGATCTCGTTCATCAGTATCTTCACAACATCCATAAAAGTCTATGAGAGTTAAAAACCTATTATAGGTTGTTTGACATTTCAGTCCTGTGACCCAAGTCCTGGCTTTTACCATGGCCTAAGCATTACTATGTAACGTGGCAACATCGCCAGTCTCTTGAGAACATTACCAGTCGACAGCGATGCGGAGGATATTTTCGACCCCATCTTCCAAACTCGTTTTCCATCCATATGTGCATATCTATGTATCATGTCACACATGTTTAAACAAATAAATGCATCTTTATTTTTATCTTCATATTTAAGTTTGTTTATAGTTTTAGTTATAAGGATATTGTTATTTTTTATATTATTTAAGTTAATTTATTATAAAAAATTTATCCACTGTATATCTATATTTTTATCGTAATAATAAATCTGTTATACGTGTTTGGTATTTGAATCTTGGATTTATTATGTCAACCCCTAACCATTACCTGTGAATAGTGTGCTGAGGTCCACTTACCTGGAAGGCTCTCGACAGACCCGAACTTAATAGGCGATTGAAATATGTGAAGAGAAATCATAACTCATCTCTACATCCCGTCATGTGTGTCCTGTTGGGTATCTGTAATCGGAAACAATAACAACTAATGCTGATTTAATAATAATAATAATTACAGATAGGACTATCTACTACAATCGACCAGACGTAACCCGGGCCTGCAGGATAAAATAAGAAAAATCACATACCTACCTCATAGACATTGCAGTTTCCAATACTCATAACCTACAAAAAACCATAACTGAAAAAATATGTAAATATACTGAACTTAAAGGAGAAGTCACAAGAATCTGGAGACAAGAAAAAGTATACCTACGTTATCCCTATAGTTCTCTCCATGACTGGCGTTATTCCCAAGAACCTTCTCCGTAGCCTAAAACTAATAGACTTATAAGAATCCGTCTATGTCAACCTACAGAAAACTGCCATCTTAAACACCTGCAGAATAGTTAAGAAATTCATGCAGTTAGAGGAAGAAAACGCTAGCCTAATACACACCACACGCTGCATTTACTTTAGTTTGGCCCGTAAATGTAGCCAAAAGCAGTGTAAGAGCTGAGAAAAAAAAAACAATCTCAAAATAATAATAATATGTCTATTGTACAGACGCCAGCATATCAAGCCACCCGAAACTGTCAAATTTTCCCAATCAACTTTGAACCTTATACTTTAGCGATAAAGTTGAATAATAATAAAGTCGATAAATTAGACAGATTGTAGTAGCTTGATGTGCTGGCGTCTGTAGAAAGAGAGCACACAAGATTGGACATAAATACTAAATATGATTGTACTAGCAGTGGGCAGAGACAAGTTGAACAGCTGGCTCCTGAACTAAGTAAAAGGACTAGTAAGATTAGATTTAATAAGTAGGTACATTTGGCTTTTGACACAATCGATGATTTGCCAAAATTGTACGTGAAGAACACACATGACCAAGCACTTGATGCTTCAAAAACTCTATTAAAAAGGCCATGTCAACAGAAAGGTTCAACATTCCTTCAGTGTTCAAATGGTTACCAAGTACGTATTATTTCAGTAATGCTGGTAACCCACAAAATAAGTAACAACAAATCACCTGTTTGTACGTCTTGCTCCTTTCACTTGAGTGCCGCTCAACGTCTATCGTTCTGTCAAAAACAACCTTGGAATTTTGGAAACAAACACAGAGTTAGTGGATTAATAAAAATATATTCTAAAGCCTTTATCTCTGTACTAGCTGCGCCCCGCGGTTTTACCCGTATAAGTTTCGATCCTGTGGGATAAAAGTATCCTATGTGTTAATTCTAGTTATAAATTATGTATGTGTGCTAAATTTCATACACATCTGTTCAATAGTTTTTACGTGAAAGAGTAACAAACATCTATCCATCCTCACAAACTTTCGCGTTTATAATATTAGTAGGATTTATTTCCTTCACAGTCATACATACATAAACTCACGCCTTCTTTCCTTGGCGGTAAGCAGAAACTATAGAACGCCATCTGCTACGATCCTAAGAGTCTTGAAACCTTTCACAATCTCTGCTAACTTAGCCCATTCTCTCTCCCATGAACCACGTATGTTTCAGGTTGATTATTATATCACTATTGTGTCTACTTTGTGGACCGTGAAAGTGTTAAAACTTCTCTTGTATCGTGACGTGATCCACGCAATCTTTCGCATCACGTGTCCTGGGCGACTTTTCTATCACCGACGGTACTTTTCTGCTCTCTCGAACGTAAAAATAACTCGGCGTGATATTATCGCGCACTGGATTTGCAACTCTCAGTCTTTAGCCGAGCAATGGGAATCCAACAGAACGCATCCCAGCGCGTCAAAAAACACACTGTTGAATTTTTAACTCTCGGTGCTAAGCAGTGCGTTGACAATCCTGTGTGCGAAAAAGAATCGCCGAGGGAAAAACGCGCCCGTGCGTATTTTGGCTATCTGAAATCAACAATATTGATCCTGAAGTATAAAACATTAATTATTTAATGCTTTAAGAAAATATAAAAGGGTTCTCAAAAGTAGTTATACATAATATTCTTGTAACTACCAAAAAGTTTTTAATCTTCTCAATAGAAGCCAACTAGACAGCGTCATGCGCAAAACAAAACTTCCCTAATACGCATGCGTCATATCCATGGCGTCGAACAAATGACAGTTTTGACAACAATCCTGCAGGAGCGACTCTGTTTTCAATTATTTTTATCATAAAACATAAATATTTGACGAAATTCTTTCCAAAAAATAGCATTTGTAGTTATTATTTTCGTTACGTTTGTTGGTTGTGAAGTGATAAGTTAATTTTAAGTGTGTTTTGATAGGTTAGTTTGAGTAACGTGTTTATGTTGGAGGCTTGCATTGTAAATAATAAATTCAAAACTTTAGTGCAATGATAGTGAGCTAATTGTGTTAAAACTGAAAAGTTTATCCAAGTGAATGAAAGAATTCGAGTAATTCAAGAAATTCGAAGGTAAGTGGGAATTTATTGCTTTTTGAAAACGTATGTTGCATCTTTCTCGATGTAAACATGGTTAGAAAGTGAGTAAACAACATCCTAACCAATATTTCGTTCTAAATTCATGGAAACCCAGTTTTTACATCCATGAAAACTAAAACTTTTTGAATAAGAAGTTGACCATAATGTTTTTACCATAAATAAAAAAGGTGCCTAAAAAATAAAAACTTCGCGGTTCATTGTAATAATGTCTCCTAAAGAGCCTCATCTTAAAACATGTGGAAAAAAATCATACGAAAAATTGCTCATACCTTTGTAAAGAAAGTATGAATTGCATATCTTTTTCACATCAGTTGTAATCACTTAAGGAATTGGGTCACTACTCCGTTATGCGACGGTCACTCAATCATTCTCATAACTAGATTACACTATTGTAATATGTAAAAATCTGTTAACAAGGACTTCCGTAGCACCAATAAAAATCTTCTTCGCCTTGTTAGTGATAAGAGAGCGTTACGTAAAATATGAATTGAACTAAATAAAACCTAGTTGATCATGCACAGAATCGGTCGAGAAGGCGATGCTTGGGCGAAGACTTATATCCAGCAGTGGACGTCTTAAGGCAGAAATGATGATGATGATGATTTGACCATGTGGGTAATTAAAAATAAAAATAATCTAACTTGATATTTTCAGTTCGAGTATATAATTTATGAGGTGAGTTGATGACGCCTACTTTATATTATCTACATCATTGTAGGACGGCAGGTGATGCTAGGCCAGGCTTAGTATCTACGGATCAGATGCTTAATATCTACGCACCAGAGATGTCAGACAGCAAAGACGCGAGAACGAAAGTGTGAATAATATGCGGTCAAAGCAAGCCAGTCCGACAATACTACCATCAAGTGTCTGCCAACATCAACACCATGAAAGACTAACAAAAATAGGCATTAGAGACCTATTTTTGTTAGTTATTCTTGGTGTTGATGTTGGCTAAAAATTTATCGATGATGACGCAGTCTTTTAACTCCGAACGCGATATAGATAACAATAACATGGCTTACTACTAGCGGTATTCTCTATGTTGATACGACTGCCCAAAAAATTGTATTATGTTTTTCTAATGATTTAGTTTCTACATACCTCCTAATGGCAAGCAATAATGCGCTTGCCTTGAAGTAACGTACGGCTCGAGATACGAAGAGAACCTAGCCATCATAATCAGTCTATAATGTCCCCAATGCAGAAAAAAAAATGTCCCCACTGCCGGGACACAGGCCGTCTGTCGGTGAGAGGGAGTGAGCCGACGCGGGCCCAGTGCGGGTTGGTAGATGTCACATGTCTTCGAATTTTTGACTTTAGGACATTCCGGAGAACATCGTGTATTTTCCTTCACCGTTCTAAGAGCAGTGGTGGAAAAAAAATCCGGCTAGGACATCCACTCTCAAGTATTTCTCAAGATGACCTTTTCACACATATTTTTCAAAAGTCAGTTAAATCCGATACCTACTAAATTCAATAAATCTCCTTTTACACGTGATATTATCTTATTCGATATGCCGCAAACGAGTGTTGGTTTACATATATATAGGTATGTGCCCTAATTAGGCCGGTTCATTACATGCCGTATTGACGTTCGCGCGGTTAAACCCTCCACTAATTCTGTGGTTGTCCATGCTGAGCTAATAATAGTATGATAACGGAGTTGCCAATGGCTAGTGTTATATGGATAGGTATTTTGATAATCGAGCATGTTGAAAAGGTGAACAAAGACGGGACGTTTGTTCTAATCTAAATTCGGGCTGAATTAAAGAAGTTCCGACTTTTTCGTAGAATAGTAAATTTTCGTGTTCTATTTCTAGTTCAAAAAGTTATTTAGAGTTGGGTTTTATTTTAATTATAATTAATGTTTTTCGTTGGTGCAGTTTGCATTGAGGAGAACATTGTATGAACCGAATTTGAAAAATAAGACTGTTAGGAATAGGTAAACAACAATCGAATAGTCTAGATATTCAGTCAATCTAAAAGTTAAGTCCAAGGCATGTTTTTACCTCTTTGTTGAAAATGAAAACGACAGACATTTTTCCTGTATGAAATTATTAACAATACACTTTGGCGAAACCTTTAATTAATTTATTTTTGGTCTATACTATTACATTCAAATTGGTAGGTAGTACCTTCCTTCCTAGAATAGAATAGAATAGAATACTCTTTATTATGTACACCATATAAACGCCCTACGCCTACGCCTTTATTTAACAAAAGGTCATATTTTTACTTCCTAAAAATAGTATTCAATTTGATAATTATTTACTTTTTAATACGAACAATTGTTTTTCCATTAAAAGGAACACAGATTTATAATATTTTTGAAAGTGGTTGCTCACTGGAACGCCTACAGCTTTTCAAACGCATCAATAGGTAAGATGATATTGCTATAAGGAAAATGAAAGGCGTTCATTTGAATAATGGGATCCCTTCCTATATTTTTGAATAGGATCTTATTTTAGTTATTTTAGCATTTTTTATATTATAGGGGTTTCTTGCGAACCCTGATGGATGAATACCTACACATTTTTATGTAAGTAATATTTTGGCGGAATAAAATAATGGGGCTAGAAATACCTTCCTTCTAACTTTCAAAAACTTGTAAGACTAATATATATTAATTATGATGATGGAGAAAACTGACAAACTTTTTACTTGCTGTTTATTATGTTTTTGCATCGCTTACTTTAGAGGAGTTTGTTCCTTCGTTTATATTTAGTTGATTAAGTATTCAGGAAGAAGCAACCTAAAGAAATGAGGAACTTTATAATAATAAAAAATACAAATTTGGTACATCAATTGCACAAGACTAGCGTCCATTTATATTTTTAATAATCAAAATATTCTATCTCATTAGAGTCACAAATTCGACATCATAATGCGGGATTTTTAATTAACAATTTACACCTTAAAAGTAGCCCGGCGGGCCTACTAACAAGCCGTTGCCTACCCACCGAAAATTTGACCGCAGCGTCCGATATACCCTAGTCTTGTTTACGCCTAAAATTTCGTTTCTTGCCTCTGGTAATAAATAATACGTCGCTCGGCCTCCTCCGAAGGGTTTTTGCATGCAGGTCGGACGTGTTCGGGCCAATGTTTCGGCCGTCATTAATTACGTTATTATGAATTCTGCTCACAACTCTGTGGGCGTAATGCGTTCCACCGTAAAATCGTACGTAGGTACTTAGGCTTTACTCGAAGGCGGTGCGCATAAAAAGTTGGCAAAACATCCCTCTAGTTTGGCTCCTGTGTTAGTATAATGGATCTCAAATTGTTGTTATGATCGTGTTCGGTCTCTATCTCAGGGTTTCACTTTCAGCACGTGGAAGCCTCTCGTGCCATCTCAGAGCTTTTCTGTTTTTGTACCAATAGTCACATTTTCGAGCTTAGGTCCGTACCTACTATATTATTTTATTGTGTATCTCTCTAGATGAGACATTGTAAAATGACCACAATCGATCGTTAAGATTGTTTACTGTGAACCATTAGTCAAGCGAAGCATTTATGTTTATATTTGAAAGCCGAAATGGCGCATCCGATTGTAACGATTTTAATTAATATTTGAACACTTTTGTCTTCCGCTCATAATGGACGTGCTTTTCATTCAGGAAGTTTTAATTTATGCAATGCGTTATTTATAGATATCTTTTATGTAGGTACTCAATAATATCTACCTGTGTATTTTAAATGCGTTAAAATAATGATCGTCCTCGGCTTACCTCGCGCTTCTCACCGCGTTATTCGATTGGTTCTTTTCAGTCCTCTTGATTGGCTGGGCATATCCCAAGTAGCACAAAATAGCTTTATAATCGATGGATAACAGAATTAGCATATTATTATAGCTTTATAAGAAGTCTACATATAGGCATTATAAACCACTATACAGCTCTTGTAATGCTAATTTGGGCCCCAAATTATACAGCCTTAAGTGTAAGAATGGCATTTTAGCAGCATTATATTGGTTGTCTACCGGAATGATAAACGCATTATAATGGGCTGAGAAAACAGGTTAAAGCAGTGCGCATATGTTAAATGCGGCTCTTATACAGCTTGTACCATTACAAAGGCAAAATAAAAACATTTTCAAATATTATTTTTAATTTCTGTTATTATTAATAAATCTTGTGTAAAAAGAACATGGATACTTTCAACAAAAAAATATAAGTGCTACAAGGCAAGTAATTAAACTCTTGTTTTTGTTCTCTATGAGGAATTAAGGTTGCGAGTATCAGTTTACTGTGAAAGTATGTATATATTTGAATCAAATATTTCATGCGCCTTCAAATTAAAGAGCTATTTATTACAAAAATATTATAAAAATATGTGGAATTGTAAAAAAAATTATGCTCTTACGAAGAAATCTTTAGTTTTAGTCATTATGATACCTGTATTGTACCGGCCGGTCAATACCATAGGTTGAAGTCCTTTCTAAAGGACTATTTACCATAAAATTAAATTTTAAATATTATCGATACAAAAAGCAAAATGGCGTAAGCATAATTAAAAACTTTAGGCATGCGGATGCCGGTATACGACTTATTGCTTGTTAAAATTCTTGTCATTATACGTTTGTATAGATAAAGGCTATATAATATTATGATGAAATGCTTTTAAAAAGCTGGCATTAAAACAGCACCAATGTACACCGTTAAACAGTTGTGACCCATGCGAAAGGTCGTTATAAAACATAGAGCAGTTTTATAGAATTTTAAAATGCTTTTTAATAGCCTAAGCCGTAATTAATGCTTACATACGGCCTACACTTTTGTATAATGCTTACAGCTGTATTAGAAGCTGTATAGAGACATAAATTATGTCTAAAATAAAACCTTTAGCTGCACAAAAGATTGAAAAAGAGGATTATATAGCTTTAGGAACTACAAAGTTAATAAAATGCTGTTATACAGAAGCAAGACATTGCTAAAACCCTTCAAATTCTATAACGAAGCTAGAAGAAATTTTCTGGTCATCACTTTTTCCATTATATCGATTTTGTGTTACTTGGGATATGTTTATTTCCCCTACGATATTTAAATTCCAAAGAGGACAAATTTAACATGACATATCAGTTAGGGGTGTCGTGAAGTATACCAACTGTCGACAGTATTAATTCGCAAACAACAAACAACTGTCAGATGCACCATTCTTTGTTGTTTTTATTTTTAGGGATTTTGAAATGTAGGTAGAATCTAACGCAAAATACACTGCCTTTTTTATTTCAAACTCAAAAAAGCAATCCAGAGCTGAAACGTATAAGTCCACCCAATATTATAATAACACCCAATAATAAAAAATAATAAAAATACTTGTCATCGTACAAACGGACCGCATCCAGCAATTTCTGTAAAAAGTAACGATTCCATGGAACCCCTTTATTTGGATGGAAGGTAAAACGGCATTATTTATAGCGCATATGGAAATACGTCGTGTGAAATGGGATCGTAATGTTTGATCGTTTTCGAGATAAAACCAGCGCGTATGTTACCGGGATGGTCATTTCTCTCTTTATTTGCTTTTCATTTGCATACCTGATGAATAAGTAAAGCGGTGTAATAAACTGGACGCTACGTTACGTTACGTTTTGGTGATTTGTCTAGCTTGGTAACGAATTGAATTGATGGAATGTATTTTGTATGTTTTGTTTATCAAAGGCTAGCGTTTTAAGTGGTTGGCAGTGGAGATTAGATATTTTATCTGTTTTGCTTTTGGGTATTTTCTGCAAACTATTCTGCAGTGGTTTAGCGCAGTTACTGCTACCTCTAATTTGAAGAACAAATAAGGCGTAGATTGGAGAAAAAATGCGCGTGCGGCACCGCACACGATCGAAACTTCTTAAAAAATAAAGAATAAGATAGTTTTAGTGTGGGAGACAGAGATAGTATATCCTTCTTCTCTCATGTAACGGAATGTGGCTCAATTCTCGTACAATTGTCGAATCACCGCCTAAGATGATTCTCTTAAAAAAAACGTAAAGTACACACACTAATGGGTAAAAAGTGCAGGATACTATTTGTCTAGCATTTTCGAGTCAAACGTTCAAAACTTTAATAAAATTCTTCTAGATATAATAACATTATCTATTAGCATAGCATAACCTTACAGGCGCTACGCGATCGGAAAAGCATTATAACAATGTTTCCAAAAGACTGATCTGAATATTTTTTCGAAGGTCACGTTCTGAAAGCCTACATAATATGAAAATGGATGAAAATGATATGTGCAAACATTACTTTTGCAAACATTTGTTGAAGTAAAGTAGAACAACCTTTTCTAAAGCACTTGAACATTTAAAGGTTTCTTCAAACAGGCGCGACACGCGATAGAATCGCGCGCGACACAAAGGCACCGCAAGTCGCACAACGAGCGTTGCCTTTGTGTCGCGCGCGATTATATCGCGTGTCGCGCCTGTTTGTAGGAGCCTATATTTGTAAGTTTGTAGGTATTTCCGGAAACACGAGTTGGATTAAAAAATATATTTTTGCATTTGGTAGCCCAATTTTTGAGGAAGGTTATTTAACGTCACTTTACGGACCTTAGGAGCCGAGTGAATTGAAAAAAAGTCAGAAAGAACGACGAAACAAAAACGATGTAGTATTACGGGCGAGCGATGTGATGCGACGCGATGGGTCAAGATCCGAAATTTCACGCGGACGAAGTCACGGGCAGAACCTAGTAACTTATATTTTTACATAAAGCTTCACATCACATGGACATAATTCGTATCACTATTTTCCTACAAAGCTAATTTCAATGCGGATAAGACAGCTTAATTTTAAGACAGCGATCCATTTTACTACGTTGAGCTGCAGCTCTTTTAAAGAACAGTCACAGTCAAAGCCCACTAATAAGTTAATACTAGATGCCTTTCCGAGTCCAGGTCTGTTGCTCAATCGTGGAAGAGCCAAATTCAATCATACCGGAATACATCACATCTTTCTCCTCAAAAGCACCACAACTCAAAACAAAATACTACCGGGCCCGCCCATCGCTCAATTCCAAAGCCAAATTATGAAAGTTAACATGTACATACTGCAACGCACGCGCCGCAATGATACTCGTCCGTTCTTCAGTTGAATAAATAATATTGCCAATCGTATTATTCGTGAATCCAAATAGCATTTGGGTCAGTTTTGCGATGTTCAACTAAAATATCGTTGCGATGAAAATGTGGGTCCATTTGGAGTCCTATTTATGAATGGTTGGTGGAACCGCATTGGTTCTATTAGTTCGTCTGATTAAATGTTTGTTTGATTTAATTTTGTGAATTAGAGCTGTTATTTGCTAAGAGAATAAAATAAAACTTAGTATAGAAACAAACAACATAAACACTTACCCCGTTACTAATAAACGTTGTATAGCGTCTGTATAGTTACACAACGCTTTGTCTTCTTCTTTCGAAAGTAAAATTACTGACGACTGAAAGAGAGAAATCGGTGTGTAACTATTCATCTGATATAATACGTTTATTAGTAGGTAAGGGGGAAACAACGAAACAAAGAAACATCTCCGACAAAACTCGTCCACTCCCGTCTCTCATCAAATCAAATTAATCAAAAGTCATTTATTCAAACTACAGCACTTTTCGAACGTCAAAAATAGAAAAGATAGTCCCCCAAAATTCCCGCCTTTCACCACTTCCTAGCGCTTTCGTTGGGGAGAGGAAGTGGCGCAACAAACTCCCCAGCTGCACAGCTGTCTGTTCAATTGGAAAATACTTGAATGTATATATATAATACTAGGTATGCAAAGCAATTAATATTACAGGACACAGAACATTAAACCCAATAATTTACCATATGTTAGCTAGCCGCGTCAATATAACAACAAATACCTACAATAAAATCTATACGTACTCAAGCAAAAAAATAATAAATCAAAATTAAAAATGTAAACAAAAACTTTCTACCTAAATAAAAGCTTCCAGATATAAAGGGCGTGACAGCTTACATATTTATGCAATGCTGAGTTCTGTGCACATAGCTGTCACTTGAAGTCACAAATGATAAACTAGAACCATCGAAATAAAATAAATAAACAAGTTATTACTAATACTTAACAACAATAAAACCATGGTCAGCAAGACGACCAGTTATCACAAGCAGCACCCGTTTACGAGCTTAACGCAGATCAGCCATCTCTGATAAACTACAGTTTCTTAGAAAAGCAGTAGCTGCCACATGACGGCCGTCATGAAAATGATGGCAGCGGGGTTTGACTAATACGTGTCAGTAAACGCTCTCTAGGAAAACATACCAGCATGTCTTTCATTAATGACGTTTCAGTGGCGTCATTCGACGGTAAATTGCGGACGCTATGTGGCGGCCGCCGCAGTCTTAGGAAAGCCTAGGTTTAGTGTTATAAATCTCCTGGCCGTGGTACGATAGAAAAGAGGACAATGCATAAGGAACTACGAATAGGTACAGTCAGCAACAAAATTCGATTAACACTTCAGTTTTTTTAATCTCAGTTATTGAGCAAAATATTAACACTTCAGTTTTTTTTAAATCTCAATTATTATTAAGCAAAATATTTCTTCAAAATTGCATTGTACTTCTGTTACAATTTTGAACAAATATTTTGCTCAATAACTGAGATTAAAAAAACTGAAGTGTTAATCAACTTTTGTTTCTGACCGTACCTACGCAGTGGATCACCCTTCTAAAAAGTTAAATCTTTATAGGGTTAAATTAACCAGCGAAACTCTACTGTCGTGATGGGTACCTATCAACATCTAAAGACGATAGAATAAAAATGAAAAAGATTTGATTTTTTTTGGGTTAAGGACCGTGTCTACGCCTGAACGCAGCCATTCTTCATATGAACGAACGCGTCTAATGTCAACGGCGCTCGCGACAAGCTTCACGCGGACGAACCGGACGAACGTCACTACACTTCACTTCACGAATTAGCGCGCACCGCCATTTGTCGCGACACATTAATATTGTAATTTTTAAACTAATAAACTTATACTTAACTATCATCGAGGTCGGTCTTTATTTTGTATCGCCCACAGACCGCTTATATTGTTAATTTATTCTTTAAATAAATGAAGAATAAGTTAAGAAAATCTGTTTTCTTTTGTTTTATCGTGTTTAGACATCGATACCTATCATGTCTGCGGAGTTTCGCTAGCTAATTTAATTTGACCCTGTATTATTTACGTTAAAATTCCTTTAAACACACATAATTTCTAACTTAATCTTACTTTTTGAGTTTGGAAAGCGTGCTGCAAAGTTAGTAAAAGTCGTTCGGTTCGCGAAAGAGATAGTTTCCACCTCGTGATACTTTTCTTTACTGTAACGCAATGAAAACTTTAACACACCACATTGCGGGCCTTATCTAATTGCAGGAGAAGTTAGCTCTTTCACCGGCTTCGGAGAAGTCGCTGGAACTGCCACTTTTAAAAACAAACTTAAAATATAGGAAATTACGTATTCCATAATAAGTTTAAGCCCCTTTGTACGCACACGTTTTTCTTTCTGTGTGAAACTACACTTTATTCGCTTTAAGGCTCCTTCAAACAGGCGCGACACGCGATAAAATCGCACGCGACTCAAAGGCACTGCCAGTCGCGCAACAAGCTTTTAAATCTAAGTAACATAAAAGTACTTTTTTATTTTATTTGAAATGGGTTCGTTCTTGACTCTTGTCTAGGTCAGAGGTGACAGAGACAAAGTCGACGATGGAGTGAGCTTACCCAGAAGAAGCCTGTTCACTCTTACTTTGAAGAGATTCGGGTTGTATGCGCTCGGAAATATTGACGTGGGTAGAGAGCTCCACTCTTTTGCTGTGCGCATTATAAAAGACATTTGAAAACGCTTAGTGCGAATTGGTGGAATAGCAACTAGGCAGAGGTGGTAACTTGCAGTGCGTCCGTCTGGATGTCCGAAGGTAGAATGGGGCCGCTGGAATGTGGTCGTGGAAGTTCTTGGGCACACTCACCGAAGTATAATTTGTAGAAGACCGACAAGCAGGCAACCTTGCGGCGATGGGCCAAGCTGCGAAGCTTATTATAGCATACTTACTACCACATTCAAATAAAGGAGAATGAATTTATTTGATCAAAACCCCAAAATAATAATCCCGACTTCAATATAGTATCCGTTCAAGGCACAAAAACACTTGTCAAAACAATGAACGCGAACATTTTGCCGTGAATTAATTTTAAATAACTCGCCAAACCACGAACTACGCAAGGACAATGGCGAAATAATAGAACTGAAATTAGAAAATTAAATTTCAGCGAAATCTAAAGCGCTGTGGTAGTGTCAATAGATGAAATGGATAAAGTTCATAAGTGCTTTAATGCTATCATACCGAGTTGCATGCTTATGGAGAATTAAAGTGCTTGGCCAGACTGGCAGCGCGGGCGCGGTTTGGGCGCGGCGCGGCGAACCCAAACATTTATGAACTTCCTTTGAGTGTCCATAGTAGGCACAGGGGCGCGGGGAGCGCGCGGGCAACTCACAAATTAAAGTTATTTTATAATTTTGAGTTAATTTCTTTTGAAGTCGATTTAATTTATTTAAATTACTTTTTTATTTCGTAATTTTTAGTTTTAAGTAAAAACTGGAATATTTGTTTGTAATAAGTATGTAGTTAGGTACCTAATAGTCTTGTTGTAAATATTGCACTAGATTTTGACCAAGGTTTTGAGATGTTTTCCCTTTGACACTACACCCGTAGCTCGTATCAATAAGCCAGGCCGTCACACTTACACGTAGTATTCGTCCATATCTTGAAAATTACTGAATCGATTTTGATGAAACTTACACTGTTCTCTAAGTTAAAGTAAATGTAATGCAGTGCAAAAAAAAATGGTCACGATCCGATTAATAGTTGCGGAGGAATGCGTGGACAAACATACATCTATAAAATTTTGTATATTTATTTGGAAGCCCTAATAGAGTGTCATATGTGAATAATGATAATGATGTGATAATGTGTGTCTGTAATGTGTGCAGTTCCAATAATATTACATACATACGTGTCGAATTGATAACCTCCTTTTTTTGAAGTCTGTAAAAATATCCTACCAATAATTATTATAAACGCGAAAGTTTGTGAAGGTGGATGAATGGATGGAAGGATGTTTATGTTACTCTTACACGCAAAAACTACGAACAGATTGATGAAACTTTACAGCAATACAGCTCATACATCAGAATAACACATAGGATACTTTTTATTCCGATATTTCCACGGGATTGACCATAGAAATTCACTTATGCGGGTGAAACCGCGGGGCGCTGCTAGTATGATAATAATCATGAAACATGTGCAAAGGACAAAAAAAAAATGGTGTTTAAGGAGAAGATATAGTGTTATCATAATTTAAAAAAATGGGACAAATATTAAGCATGCCTTATAGACACAGGCAAGGTATAGAACGTATCGAACAATTTAATTCCTATGTAAGAGGGCGCGAGCCCATTGCCGTCAATTGGGTACAAATCCAAATCCCGAGAACTGAAAAAATCCAGATAGAAAACCCCAATAAGACTTTGTACGACCTGGCAATCGAATCCTGGACCTCATGCACAGAAGTAGCGCTTGCGACCACTACACCAACGAGGCAGTCTGCGGCCGTAATTAGTTTGAGTTGGTTATTCATTCTTTATGTTTAAGTTGCCTGTTTGCAGGTTGCGTTTGCACGTTAGGTACCCGCGCCGCTGCTCATATTAAACCGCATCTGCTCTGTGGAAGGTACACGACTATTCGGGACATTGTATTCAGGTGCAACGTATTAATTCAGCGTTTTAATTACAAGATTCTAATTGTAGCAGCTCTCGTGCATACGTCAAAGTTTGCCGTACGTTACCGCACCTGTTTTTCATGACAATGAATAAGGAACCATTTCCTTTTGTTTTCGGTTCAACAAAGCGCCCAAAAAAAACATTAAGCAAATATTTAAGTTCAAACTCTGTTAATTAAATATTTAAGTCGTCTGACTTATCCATCGATACTAATAATAAAGCTGAAGGGTTTGTTTGTTTTTTTGTTTGAACGCACCAATCTCCTGGAACTAGGTACCAGTCGGATTAAAAAAAATATTTTAGTAGTCCAATCCTTGAGGAAGGCTATTTAACATCACGCTAGGACCCTTAGGAGCCGAGCGAAAAGAAAAAAGTCAGAAAGAACGCTAAGCGAAAACAGAGTAATAGCGCGGGCGATGCGTTGCGACGGGGCGGGTCGGGGGAACAAGGTATATATTTCTCGCGGAAGAAGACGCTAAATTATAATCAACCAATAACCGCGAGTAATCAACGGAATTTTATATAGGTAATAATTCGCAGCCAACTGGTTAAATTAGCCGTTTAGTTAACCGCCTGGTCTTTTGAAATAGTACTCGCCTAGCTTTGCTCGCTCGGCTCGCACGCGCTTCATCACGGTTCTAACCTAACCTAACCCATTTGGTCGGAGTGCCCTGGCTTAGTTGTTGCGAACAATTCGGCTCGCGCGTGATTGGTTACAGTTCCAACCTAAACTACCTATATAATTGAATATCATTCAGGCCGTTAGTTGAAAGGCCGCCGTTTAGTTAAAAGGCCAGGCGGTTAACTAAACAGCTAATTAAACCAGTTGGCTGCGACATATACATTGATTCGACAATAATACTTTATAGGGTGGAATCGCAACGCCCAATACGAAGAGCTAATATGAATTTAAATTGAAATTAAGTTCGACGAAAGGGCGATTAAAAATTAAAAATTGGTTCTGTGCCCGCCGGCTGTGCCGACGTGTCCGGTGTCCACTGTGCATTGGTAATGACAGTATGAGCCAATCGTAATCTCCACGTCTCAGTTTCAGTTAATAACGCAATTTAAAGCACATATTTAACTGTTTATTTTTAACGGCACACTTTTGTCGAATGTGGAATGATTTTCTCTGAATACGAACTGAAAGATGCCATGAAAGAATTCAACAATTCAATATTTATATTTCCTGAAATGTCGGTACTGTCATGAAAAAGGAATTATAATTTTTCAGAGACATCCACTTTGATACCAAGTGTCATTGATATTAATATGATAAGTATTTCACACATATTTCTACTTTTATCGCAAACATTTATAAATTACAACTGCCATTCTTTGACAGTTGTATGAAAAGGTTATATAACACGGCAAATTGACGTAGGGTGTCAATTTGCTTAACAATGGATATTCCTGACTGAACTTAGTACTTGGCCAGACTGCAACGCGAGCGCATGGCGGGCGAGACATAAGAACTTTATTTGAGCGTCCATAGCGGGCACGCGGGCGCGGCGAGTGACGCGGGCTACTTGGCGCGAGGAGCGCGCGGGCAACTCACGCCATAGCTCGTTCATACAAGGGGCCGCATTGAGAGCGCGAGGCGGCCCGTGCGGGGACCGGGGTTCTCAAACTAGTTCGAACTTTTTTCTAGTAAAAATAATTCTTCTTGTTCCATATTATTAATATAATTTGACAAACATTGGACACGACAACACTCAGAATGAAGCCGCGCTCGACTGCGGATAGGCAAATTGCGCGCATTTCCACACCCGCGCCGCTCCCCGCTCCACGCTGCCAGTCTGTCCAAGCACTAAGAAAGCTGTTTGTTTAAGGCATTTTTAATTTTTTTTAAATAAATGTTTCATATCTGAAATAGTTTCCTCTCCATTGGCATCTTATTTCATTGAGTGTTGTTACATTGTTCAATCGAATGTTCATACTCCGGTGTCTACAGAAATATTTGAGTACCTATGAAGAAGGCCTTTGCCCTGCAGTGGGACAACACAGGCTTATAATGATAATAAAAACGTTTTTTACAAAAAAAAAACCAACTGTCTTCCAAAAAATACACTACAAAGTGAAAAATAACTTTAATTTCGGAAATCGGTGTCGTTGGTTCTGTATTTTCGTTTTTTGAGACCGACTTTCGAAATTAAAGTTGTACCCACCTACCCTAAACAAATTCATATAACACTACTTGCTATGTGAATATCAGTGACAGAAAGCTATTGAACACAACTGCCTAAATCTTTAAAGGGTACAGGCGTGATGTTATGTTATGTGATTGCGCAAACAATGCATAAATATGCTATAGCAGCAATCACGGTTGATTTGCTGGTATTTATTGAAGAGTTCCGTTGTCTGTCTCCAAAACTCATCATCATCACCAGATCTTTACGAAATTTAAATGGGACCATTTCGAAATAAACCTCTTTCGAACAAAAAAGAATTTACCAAATCCGTTGTGTCGTAATTAATTTCATGTTTGTATTAACTCTTGGACAGCAGTCACTGACGCTCGGCAGTAAAAACAAAGCAGTTAATATAATAAATTCAGACGTCACTTCTGCATGAATTCGTAATATTATGCATGATATTTTGACGGCAAATTAAAGTCATAAAAACGGACAGGAGAATAGCTTAGCTTTATTCAGATAAGTTTTGATTGTCGCGATGAGAATATTTTGGTTCTGCCAATTTAACCATTTCAGCTGGTATTTAATTACCGGTTCCTTTAAATAATGTTTGCATCAAAATCATACCTGAATTTAAACATTTTAGGAAATTAGGTACCTATATTAAAAATATTGACAGTTTCGTATAGATTTTAAAGAAAGATTTAAGGGCAGGCGATGCGATGCGACGGGATAGGTCGGGGGAACAAGAAATTTCACGCGGACGAAGTTGCGGACAGAAGCTGGTAGAATATATTGTCCGGCAAATACTGCACAAGGTAGTCACAACAAAAACTAGTTAACAAGGATAATTAATTAAATTAACAGCTAAAACTAACAAGGCGTCCGTCACAGCACTAATTACGTCACTAGTCAGTATAACATCACATCCGACTATTTCCGTCTCCTCCTGCACCGAGCTCAGCTCAAAAACCAATTGGATTAAAAATTTAAACATTGCCATTCACGAGTCCCATTTGAATCACAAATTCCAGTTAAATGTGGAATATTATTAGAGAGTGATATTTTTAAAGATTCCAATTGTGGATTTCGTTTGGTATTGCATTCGGGATTTATTATTTTAGAACGTTTTCTTTTTTTTACCGACTTCAAAAAAAAAAAGAGGTTGTCAATTCGACACGTACCTATGTATGTAATATTATTGGAACTGCAATATATTCACTTATGACAATCTATTATTTGTTTTATGTTACGAAATACGGTTTATTTACGTTATGACATACGGTGCCGAAACGCAGTGGGGGTGGTCCACAAATTCGTGGTTAACCAGCGTGATATGGAGCGGGCTATGATCGGAGTTTCTTTATTAATGAATAAAATCACGAATGTAGTTATCCGGAAAAGAACCGGAGTAACCGTCTTAAAGAACCGATGGCCTGTGGAGCAGACCAGTCCTAGAGTGGAAACCGCTTATTGGCAAGCGTAGTGTGAGATGCCCTCAGCTAGATGGGCCGACGACCTTAAGAAAGTGGCTGGGACGGACTGGATGCGGAAGGTGGAGGACAGGGTGTTGTGGCGCAGCCTGGGAGGGGCCCTATGTCCAGCAGTGGACTGCGATAGACTGAGTCGATTGTTTTCTTTTTAAGTCTTGAACACGAAATTAACAAACCGATGAAGGCTATAACCAATCGTGGGTTCAGCTATTACCAGTATGGTTCATTAACGAGGCAGACGATGAAGTCTTTGGTGTCAAAACAAAGTTATAAAATTTTTAGCTCACGAAGCGACGCGCGCTTTACTTGTGGTAACCCAGTGTATCAACACGCTGTGAATTTGTGCGTAAAGACAAATAGCGTCAGCATACACTTCCAACTTGATTGCCTCGGACGGTACCGAGAGCTCCTGCATCCTCCTTATACACTGCTCCTTATACACACATTCACAGCATGGTACAGTACCTACACACATACTCTTGGTAACTACAAATAAAGTGCGCGTCGCTTCGTGAGATAAAAATACTGTAGGTATCATATTATAATAGTTACTACTCAGCTACCAGGAGTAGAAAGAAGCCTTTGTTCGTCCTCTCATCACAAACTCCTCGTGTTTCAAATTTTGACGACGCCGAAGTACCTAAGGAATATGGTCCTTTCGCCACGGCACGGTTTCTTTGCGGTACGGCGTATAAACCGTGCCGTAGGAAAAACGTGTCCGTCAACAAGCTTCCATAGTGTTCCATACAACACTGACGACCGTGCCTACACACGGCGAATAAACTGTATTACACACGGCGTATAAACCGCGCCGTACAAAAAACGTGTCCTTCAACAAGCTTCCATAGTGTACCATGCAAGACTGACGACCGTGCCTACACACGGCGATTAAACTGTAGTACACACGGCGAATAAACTGTAGTTTTTCACGGCAAGAAAACGTGTGTGTACAAAACAAAGGGCCTCACATTGTGAAATCTGGACGAATAAATAAATATACCTATGCAGTTTTTGCCCACAAACGTTACGTCTGTAATATTGACGAGGACAAGGATATATAAGATAACATATCTACAGGTATCACACGAAACGGTATCACGGAGAGAACACGACACAACACGGAAAGAACACGACAAACACGAAAAGGTATCACACGATACGTGGTGTCCGCAAGAGATTCGATTTATCATTCGTGTTTGATATTTGGGTGTGAAATTACTGGATATCTGGAACTAAAATTCATTTTCTAGTTACCAGACTCCGAAGCCAAATAACAGAGTATGTAGTAATCATTCATCTTATCGGTTATAACTTTAAGGTGCAGAATTCCGATATGCACCGACGAAACTTAGCTTTTTAGCTGAAACTATTGACTTAGATGATAGGATTAAAGCTTCCAAACAGTTAAGATGACACATAAAACAAATTAAAATATTAAGTCTAGTTTGATATTTCTATTTCTCCTTTGTCTCTTTAAATTTTAAGCCTCAAGGGCTGATTTTTCAATCGACAGATCATTTTTATTCGTGGAATAAAATTGACGTCTGACAGATTTTGTATGGAAGAACTATCAAAAATTCAAAATTATTCTTCCGGTAAAATTATCTGGGATAGGAAAAATCAGCCCTTAGTTAAAGATACTTACATTTATTACCATTTTTTTTAATAACATCGTTGTTACCTCCTTGGTAACAAAAATGTTATAAAAAAAATGGTTTATGTTTATACTTTAAGCCGACCCAAATATAAATTTGAAAAGGCTAGACAGACGATTGATTTAAAAAAGTCATGATTAGCGACATATTGCAAACTATTACAGAGATTTACTTATCTCTGTAATAGTAAGATAAGCTTACCAGCTTATCTTATTCGTCACAATTTCACTTATTAACTATTTGTCTTCAAGCATTTTCTCTAACCGAAAAGATATCGGTTCAGGAAAATACTGTTACCGAAATTCCGAAAAATACACCCTTAAAGTTGTTCATACAAATACTCGACCACCGCAAATAGCAATCGTGAAATGAACTCTCTTGCTGTGTGAACAAATGTCAAGATGACAACTCAAACAGGTCTTTATTGACATGTCGGCTTATTATAGTTTGTCTATGTGTTTCTAGCAACCGTCCAGTTTCTTCGTATTGGTCTGTAAACGGTCTTTGTCAAACATGAGTCTTGCAACGATCAATACAATGTATGGCGATGTGCTGGCAGTTCTTAAAATTAGCAAACTCAGTAGGCTGATTGATTGGTGTTCTTAGTTCTGTCAGAGAAATTAATGACTTATTAAATTGACTCACTACGCAAAGCCGCGTTAAGGCTCGTACACACAGGCGCGACGCGACACGCGACACAAAGGCACCGCAAGTCGCGCAACGAGCGGTACCTTTGTGTCGCGCGCGATTCGCGTCGCGCGTCGCAGCTGTTTGCAGGAACCTTTAAAGTCAATTCATAGAAGTGTCAAAAAATTACAATTTAATTGGTAGACAATTTGGTAAACAATAAATTTTCCTGACTTTATGATTTTGTGATGTAGGTAGTTAATACCTACATACAAAATTACTGCCCTTTTCTTGGCACAATCTTTAGTTCACTTTGTATGACTCCCATAGAAGTAAAAGAGGAGACTCTTTTAAGCGATGTAAAAAATCATCATCGTCAACCTACAGCAGTCCACTGCTGGACATAAGCCTCTCCATTTGCACGCCATTCAACTCGATTCTCGGCGACTCTCATCCAGCTGCTACCAGCCACCCTGCAAAGATCGTTGCTCCACCTAGCCTGAGGGCGTCGTACCTTACGTTTGCCGATTCGCGGTCTCCACTCAAGAACACGCCCACCCTAACGGTCATCGGTTCTACAGCTAATATGGCCCGCCTTTTGCCACTTTATTCTGTGTAAATATATTTCAGCTAAATGTTATCCCAATACGGACACACCTGTGTAAAGACAACGTCATGAAAAAAAGTAAATAGATTACCACCGACGTGAAAACATATTTGGCGTATACCAACCCCTCTGTTTGCTTATAAAACAAATTAGCATACTACGTCGTTCAGCGATACATACATAATCACCCTATAATATTCTCACTGCAGTGCTGGGATACAAACCTCCTCTCTTCAAGTGGGAGTGGGCTATAATCTACCACGCAGATCCAGTGCTGGTTTGTAGATGTCACATGTCTTCGAATTTTTGATTCTAGGACATGCTGGTTACCTCACGATGTTTTCCTCTACCGTTTTGAGGGCAGTGGTGATGAAATTATTTACACAAACTAAAGCGCCTGGCCTGGGTTCGACCCCACGACCAACAACTGGTATGTAAGTCGGGGCCGATACCAGTAGGCCGTGACAGCTCCGTCAGTGATAATAAAGTCTAATAATAATAATATTATTAGAAGTATGATCAGCAAGTTATCTATTTAATTGCTTCTGAGAGAATCAAACGGGACAAATTATGTCTCTCAATTTTTACAATATAGGTACTTACCTGAGACGGGTCCAGGAAGTCCTTTGTTCCTTAATTGCAATAAATTAAGCGTAGAAGAAGCACCTTCTTTAGATCCTTTTAAATATTTGATTTTATATTGAATTTTATCGGTTTTTGTTGAGCAAAGGTGAGCAAACCTTGACAGTAGAATAACTGGAAAAACCCCGACGATTTATGTATTCAGTTCTTGCGACATTTGCAGATTGATCATTTTGTTTGTAATCGACATTTACTCGTAGTTCTTCTAGGTTTTTAAATATTTATATATTACTAGCTGTGCCTGCGACTTCATTCGCGTGCAGTTCGGAAAACAAATTAGACTTCATGGGTTTTAATGTTTTTGCGCGGAACTCTAATTTACTCAAGTTTTTACTCCTTTTAATATTAGCTATCTGTTAGTGAAAGTCTAGACAAAATCGTTCCAGCTGTTTCGGAGGTTAGCCGGAACAAATAGACGGATAGACAAACAGTTTTAAAATTCGTTTTTTTTTTTGTTATCGGTACCGTATATACTTTCATGTGCATTTATAGGCCGACCGCTCAAAGGCTTCTGCAAACAGGCGCGACGCGCGACGCGAATCGCGCGCGATACAAAGGCACCGCTCGTTGCGCGAATTGCGGTGCCTTTGATTGATTTGATTTTATCGCGTGTCGCGCCTGTTTGTCTGGAGCTTTAACTGAGAAGTTGTCTGAGGTAGCAGCGCGGTGCGGGACGGTTAATAGTTGTAACAAGTTGACGAATCACTGAGCTCTCGCATCACGTCACCACACCCCTCCCGCACCGCGCTGCTACCTCTCAGTTAAGCGCCGATCGCTTAACTGAAAGTAAAAAGCTGTTGTTTTTTTGACATTACAAACAGACACTTCAATTTCATTTATTTGTATCGATTTATATTTAAATCCAAAAATAATGTAAAACACTGGTTGTTTTATTGATTTTAGATTCAAATTATTTAAGACTGCATCTTAAGTCTGGTGGTCGCAAGCACTACTGCTGAGCATGAGGTCCTGGGTTTGATTCCTGGCTCGGGTAAAGTGTTATTGGATCAGCGGGATTGTCCGAAAGAGTTACCGCTGGCCCGGAACATAAAGGGCTAAGGAAGGAACACGGGTGGGTTTTAGTCAGTAAGAGTCTGACACTCCCTACCGCTCCACCCAGAGCGGGAGGAGTCATTTGATGATTTCCCATCCTCAAAAAAAAAAAAAAAGTGTTATTGGATTTTTCCATCTGAAATTTCTCAGTAGCAGTCCGGAGTCTGGATTTGTGCCCGGTTGGTGGCAATAGGGTCGCTTCCTATTACATAGAAAGAAAGAAAGAAAGAAAATACGACAGGACAAAAACGGAAAATGTGAGTGCACCTACAGACTATAGGTAAGTACCACTTCTGCCTAACCCTTTGGGTGGAATACGGGCGTTATGTTATGCTATGTCAAATTATTATCCAAAACCAGTATTTGTTTTGAACTGTGAAAATTATCTAGACATTTTTATTTGATTCCTACTATCCAAGTTTTCTTCAGAACTAATTTAATACAAAAGTACAATTTCTGTTAACCAACATCCATTTACGCCAGTGAAGGTTCGAGGGTCAAGACAAACTTTTTCTTTTTTCCACCCAAAACTAATTTGATTAAAAATAAACAGAATGATTGATTAAATATTTTGATTAAATAATAAATAAAATATATTGATTATATAATTTGATTAAATATATATAGACTTTTATTAGTAAAGTGTTGAATTAAAATAATTATGTTATTTCCTTTAGTTAACTAAATACATATAAATTGTATTTTTAAATATTATAATATAAAAAAATATAAAAACATTAAAAAATATAAAAAATAGTAGCCCACCGGTATCGGGAACAGGGTTCAAGCTGCCGGCGGGCGGTCAGGGCTCCAGAGAGAGAAACCTCCTAATTCGGGCCCTGTCCAGAAGTACCGCTTTCTGGATCAAGCCGTTGATCCAGCTCCCCAAGGAGAGATCCCTAAGGTGTTGGTCGAGGCTCTTAGCTATTAATCCATTGGCTGTCACGATTATTGGCACAATGATCGATGAGTCCACATCCCACATGTCGACAACCTCGCGAGCCAAGTCAAGATACTTGATTTGTTTATCTTTCACGAGGTTCTCATCATGCGGGACGGTTAAACGGTAATTATGTTTATTATTATTGTTAAAAAGGAGCGTATGCATATTTATCATACCATCTACTGAGATTTGACGTTTTTATTTAATAATCGTTGTGACTTTGACGGCGTGTTAAAGATCTGTGGGCCAATATTATCGTTCTTAAAAAACGTTCAAACTCAAATAGCAATCTCATCTCGGCGACAACCAATGTCGAAAACTTATCAAAATTGTATGTAAATTGATTGTGTTTTTGACATATTGAGACAGATTAAAATGCGAACGTTCCTAAAAATACAGGAATTGCCCCTCAGATGTCTTTTACCTTGTGTAAGCCTTTCCTTTTAGTGGTGTTGTCTCTTTAGTTTTGATATGTATTTTTGAGGCACTTACACAAAAGTTATGTTATGTTTCTATTAGGTACTTTGATTTGATCTTGTTTAAAATAATTTACATATCTCTTGTTCTGTAAGTACACCCTTACACCCCTGAATGCCGGGGTGTATGACTATCATTACAGCATAGGTTTTGGAATTTGAAAAAAGAACTGTCATACTCATACTGCACGAAGAATATTTTTAAAAAGTTAATTTTTTTTTTCTCGGTATCGATTAATTACTCGAATCGGAATCTAGACAATTTATTTTATAAAGATTTTATTTTAAATATGGAACTATTTGTTTCCACATCGTATGTTAGATGGAATCGATTTAAAAATCAAACTGGCCAGCAAGATTTGACGCGCTTGCGTGCGTGAAAAAAAAAAGGCAGTCTACTAGTAGGCGCGAAAGCATCGCGAAAATAATTAATTTTCTTGTTTGAATTCTTTTTCAAAAGTTTTAAACATGTCTAGTGACGAAGACATAGATCTAACGCCCGATTTTATTAAAGAAAGGGCAAAAACAGTTGTCGAAAATATATTACCGCCGAACTCGAAAGAAAGATATGTAAAGGTATACGACGAATTTATGAAATGGCGGTCAGAAAAAAAAGTGAAATCTCTTTCTGAAAGTGTTTTTATATCATATTTTGATGAATTATCTAAGAGGCTACAACCTTCCAGTTTATGGTGCTTTTATTCCATGCTAAAATCTACAATGATGACAAAACATGACGTGAATTTGAAAGATTTTTCTAAACTTACTGCTTTCTTGAAAAGGCAGTCTGACGGCTTTAAAAGCAAGAAATCGAAGGTATTTACTGCAGAAGAAGTACAGAAATTCTTAAATGAAGCTCCGGATGAAATTTATTTAGCAATAAAGGTACCTACGTATTTACTTGCCCTTTTTAATAAGTTACCAAAATATTTCACAAAAATACTATGCGAATTTGGTGCCTTTAATACAACTTATGTCTTTTTTACAGGTTGTTCTAATTTTTGGGATATCGGGAGCCTGCAGAACCGTGGAATTGACAAACTTGACAATAGAAAATGTAGAAAAACATAACAAATTACTACTCATAAAACTGCCTAACACGAAAACTAAAATTGACCGGTCATTTGTTGTGCATGAAGAATTTGCAAATTATGTTGAAAAATATCAAGCTCTTCGGCCTGAAAACGTGGATACAAATCGTTTTTTTCTTAATTACAGTAAAGGAAAATGCCACAGACAAGTAATAGGAAAAAACAAATTTACAGGCATGCCAAAGCAAATAGCCACATATTTAAAACTGAGTAACGTAGAGTTATACACCGGGCATTGCTTTCGCAGAACATCAGCGACTCTATTGGCTGATTCGGGAGCCAACCTCACTCTGTTAAAAAGGCACGGCGGCTGGAAGTCCAGCAAAGTGGCCGAAGGTTATATCGAAGATTCGATGGCAAACAAAAGCAAAATTACTTCTAAAATAACAGAAAATATAAACTTAAAATCACCACGTCAAAGCACATCATCTGAGCCATTTTTTAATGAAGAAAATAGTACCAGTCAACTGCCGCCATTTACGATGCAAGAACCTCAAGTCACTCAAACTCAAGTCTTATCATCACAAACTCATATTCAAACTATAAATATACCTAAAAAGAACGTGACCATATCTCTTACAAATTGTAATAATTTTACTATTAATTTTAATTAAATACACATTTTTTTCTTCTTAATAAATGTTCATTGAAACCTGCTGTCTTGTTGTTTACTTACCTCACAATCGATATGTAAAGCAGAGTATTTATCTCGGGCGTAAGCATCAATTGCATACTCGGGTTAATTAGCGCCTTCGCTTCGCTCAGGCGCCAAAAACCTCGTATGCAATTGATGTCATACAGCCCTTGTTTAATAATCTACTATTATTTTAATTTATTCGCTGTTAATATAATGGATTTCTCTATCGTCTCTACCATTATCATTAATTATCACCAATTAATTTACGTCACTTTTTCAAGGACCGCTTTTAGTTTGCTAAGTTCAGCTTCATCGTAATGTTCCTATTACTTTGATATTTTCTTTTTAGTTTCCGTATACAAAGTTGTTTCAATATTAACTGATATCATTCTCCATTTCTCCATCGTCTTTCAAATTACCTGTAGGAATCAAACAATCTTCATCACTATTATCGTTAAGCTCAGCTTTGCCATTAATAAAGCTAACATTAAAAAATCGATAACTCCTCGTAGATCTAATTACCCGCGTATACTTCAGCGAAGGCACGCCATTGCTCTAGTTACTAGGAGCGTCAAAATGAATTATGGCTCTTCATTAAGCTAAAGTGCTGTCTTAAAGTGTCTAAAAAGATTCCATTATGTTAGCGGAATAGCACCGCCTCATTTATTAAGCTCGCCAACAATTTTTTATCTGATTACAGCGCGAACAGATTTGTGTTTTGCAAGATTGTAAAATTAATTTGTGCGACGAAAAACTTTGGACGTTTCTATTAAGGTTTTAGAGATAGGTGATATTGAAAAGCTAACTAAGGTTATTAGATTTTAGGATGGATGAATTTTCATATTGAAGCAAATAATATGGCCGTAGTGACTTTACTATTTTTTGTTTGGCAATTATAGTTTTAAATTGTTAATAAGATTTTGTTTACTGTTTACCCTACTATAAATCATCTCAGCCTATAGCAGTCCACTGCTGGACATGGAAATTGGACATAAGCCTCACCTAAGTGCCCTACCATGAAGTTTGCCATAACATTATTCCGTACCGTCTAACAGTATTCCCTATAAATCACATGTACATTTGTAATTTTTTTGTAATTCTAACCTTATTAACTAATCTCAATCAATAGTTGAATTACATCGAATGAACGAACGAACCTATCAGTAGCGAAGGGTTAATTTTTGTAAGAGGTAAGCTGAAGTAGATATCTTTAATATGAATATACTATTTGTCTATAGAATACTGACTGTGCCATTTTTCAAAGGGAAGCCAGTATGAATTGAGTTGTTTGGAACCTCCACCAATGGAACCCCTCCCTAATACCTATTTAACTAATTATTGACCATCTGCCACATAACCAGTGCAAATCAACCTACTACGAGTAGGTACTAACAGTCCATCCGTCCGTCTGTCCCGACCGCATCACTTCCGCTCTGGTCTGCCTATGATTTACTGATACTAGCTCCAACTGACGTTTTGTGATTGTCGTTCATGTTGGTAGGTGCTTTATTTAATTCAAACTTCCTGGATTTAATAACGTCTGCTTTGTTTGATCTTGTGAATATTATAGATTGATAAACCCCATGCCTGAATGAAATATCCCATCGGGATATTTGATCGGGATATATATTGCTATCTGATGTATGTGTCTGGTGTATTGTGTGTCTTTTAGTCTGTGCTAAATAAATTTATTTTCCTTCTTTCTTTCTTTCATCGGACTAAATGTACCAATTTCCATACACTAACTTTCTTGCCCCTATAAGGGATGAATTTTGAAATATCGTTCTTTTTTGTGCTCATCTTCATCATATGGAACAATATTCCAGAGATTGGGTCTAGACCCGGCGGTTTAGGTTGTGCGTTGTCTGTCAGTTTGTGATTTTAACCTTTTGACCGCCACAGTCATGTATTGATGACAAACCAAAATGTGCCCAGCACGCCGCGGTTCGGCTACATGACAGACTTTGACGCCGAGAGCACGTTTTTGATTTTTTGACGTGTGGCGGTCAAAAGGTTAAAATTATTATTAAGTAGATTTGTTTTCATCTTTCAACAACTTAGTAATTCTGTTTTTTTTTTTTTTTCTTTATTTTTTATAGAGGGTTTAACCTTTGCAGATTATGCCACCCTCATCGTGGCAACAAACTTAAAAAGAACATAAAACAAAAAAAAAGAAACCTTACTCATTAACCTCTACGCTTAATTCCTAAATTTACGAGACTGTACAGTATTCCCGCAAATTCCGAAGTAGGATTTGCAAGAACACCATTGCACTCTCCAGTCTCGCGTAACATAGGGTAAATCAAAGACAGTAGTAATTCTGTTAAAATGATTAAAGTAAGTGATATAATTGGACTTTATAGTAGGCTCAGATTTACTTTGAAAGTCCGATGAAACGTATTTATCTTACGGGGCTTTAGATAACTCTCCAAATAAGAAAATCTTACTTAGTAATAAATTAATATCTAAAATTTACTAAATCAATTAATTCTGGCGGATTTCTTAGTATCTAAGTGTTGCTGAGGGTTTTTAGTTTAAAGGGCTGTTCTGTATCATTCACCCAAAACTGTAATTTGTAATAGACAATCATTTGTAATACCTAAACCATAACTATAAGGTAGGTACCATTAGTTTCTGATTGGTTGAAAGGCAAACTTTGCTGAAAGGTAGACGTAATACTTTTCAAGTGTAGAGGTACTTACTGGCGCTTATTTACTTAGGAACTTAGACTGCATGCATATCTCAAGAACTATTGCTCTATGGAAAATTTTATAGACAAGTAGTATGAGGCATACCTACCACATAGTTATAAATAAAACATTTATACGACGTATTCCACATTGGGCACCCGCTTAAATGGCACCTGGGTGAATGTGCCGCTGTCAGGTGCACGGCAGTTTTGCACTGACTGTAGCTGACAAGGATCTTTGGGCACGAGAACAAAATCGGAACTTACGCATCTTGTTTTTAGGGTTCCGTATCTCAAAAGAAAAAATGGAACCCTTATAAATGACGGACAACGAAGTGATCGTAGTTCGTCTGTCTGTCCGTCTGTCAAGACCCTTTTTCTCAAGAACGCATCGAGTTATCAAGTTGATATTAACAATAATGTCAAATACTTAGGGCCGCAATCCCCTGAAGCAGTAAAAAAAATCAAACTTCTAAGTCAACGCAATCAAAGGGTACGGGCGTTTATGTTCCGTTCAGGCCGCATATTTTGACACTCGCAAAGGAATCAAAACCTATAGGGTACTTCCCGTTGACCTATAATCATTAAATTTGGCAAGAAGCAATGTCATTTAGCGCAAGTAAAGGAAAACATCCAAAAACCGTAAATTTGTAGTTACATACTGACAAAGTTATACGGAACCCTTTGTGGGCGAGTCCGACTCGCTCTTGACCGGTTTTTTTCAATAATTTTCACAAAACAATTTTGCTAATAATGATTTCCAATAGCGTCTTGTTGTCAACATTACTCCAGCGCTAATGATCCTTGTAGCACCGTAGGTCTTTTAAAAAGCTACTTACAACATAATCTATATCATAAGTAACGTAATATTAACCATCTTTACATACCGAGACCCCTCCGTGCCTCGGAAAGCACGTTAAGCCGTTGGTCCCGGCTGTCATTCGTGGATCTTTGACAGTCGTTACGGGTCGTCAGAAGCCCGAAAGTCTGACAACCAGTCTTACCAAGAGGTATCGCGTGACCCAGTAACTGGGTCGTGGAGGTTAGATAGGCAGTCGCTCCATGTAAAATACTGGTATCCAGCTGCATCCGGTTAGACTGGAAGCCGCCGCAACATAGTTGGGAAAACCTCCGCAGGGTGGCGATTTAGTCACATGCTTCCGTCAAAAAGGTGATTCTAGCCGTTATTTAAAACAACTTTCGCTACGAAACTCGTAACCGATTCGTGAAAAAAATATATAATTCCTATATATACATTAGACAGATTACACCGGTCAACAAAAAAAATTTTTTTTTTTGAGTCTGTTATATAGTGAATATTTTCTGATTGTATACATCGAAAAGTAGGCAGAAACTCCATTAGTAATAAATAAAGTTTGCTTTTGTACCTCTATATAATGAAAAATAAATATATGCTATTTTGGCAGATTTTTTGAGGAGTCGTTGCATTTAAGATGCAAGAGAGGGGTGAGGGGGGATTGTGGGAATGAAACCGGGAGTGGCAGACTGTCACGGCAGTGTGCACGTGCGCGTTCCAAAGGAATAACGCATTTCATGTATCGCGAGGCCTACAAATGTCTTCCAAAAAGTGTAAAAATGACGTGAACTCTTTTTGCTATATTTGCGGCGAATTTATTAAAGAGAGAGCCAAATAATTTAGTTTGTCATCAAATATGAATCTCTGTGAAGCCTATGAAGCTTATTTTAATTTACCCGTACGACGTCAAGATAAAATATGGGCACCTCATTGCAGAATGTCTCTTAAAGTACACATGCTACATGATCACTTGGATAAATTTAAAGACAACTTGGGTGCATATTCAGAAGAGCAAGGGGAACGCTTCCACAAAGATGTACTGAACTTCGAACAATGGTATCAAGGTCAATATAATGAGAACATGATGGGTGACTACATTTGGGGGCTCATACGAGAAAGTTCTTACTCATACAAAAGAAATACCAACACTATCCATTTTTAAACCTTTTTTTTGTGTTCTTTTTTGTATTTGTGGATTTATTTATGCTTTATTTTATAATGAAAGTTAATAAAAATATATAATTCAAAATTAGTTTTCCTTTTAAATATAATTGAAATTAAACAATAGTGCTTTTTTCATAAAATTTGAAATTTCGTTCTGGTAGCTTCAAAAGCAAACTTTATTAGATAAAAATATTTTTTCTTTCTTTAGTTAGCCATAAGTAATCAAAATCAGAGGTACAGAACTCAGACTCAAAATTCATGTTGACCGGTGTTATTTCTATGCATGTAGGAAAAGTTTTATTACAATTCTAGTATGTGTAGAATTACCATCTTGACAGATATAGGTGTATAAATCTCCATCTTGTCTTGTAAATAAAAATCAATGTTAGTCTTGCAGAAACTCAAGAATGACTCTACCGATTCTGATGAAACTTTGGTAAGTCGTTGTGTGGGCGCCAGAGAAGGTTCCTTACAAAAAAGGTATTGCAACGCATGCAAAAAAGCTTGTGAGCGATAAAAATAACTACTTGAAGGATCATTTGGAAAATTATTCTAAAAAAAAAAATATAATTTTAGTTCCCTTATGATTGCAGACTCATAACTATACATATTTTATTGTTCCATTCAAAGAAACTAACTTCATTTCCATTGCAAATAACGTTTTCTATTTCAGATAGCTTTTATAAACTTTAAAAATGTCTACAAGGAATTCCCATTTGTTGGAAATAAAGTAAAAAAGAAACTTTCAAATAGTAATAACGGATCATTTTAAAATCCTAGGTAGGCACCGTAGGCTAGCGACCATAGTAAATTAACACTGCAGTTTTTTTTGTCTTAAATATTGAGTAAAATATTTAATGAATATCGGAGCGAAAGTAAAATTTAATTTTTTCTTTCAGGTTAATGACCATAAAGCAATGATTTTTTACAGGATAATAAATATTAAGTACTTGTATGTCCCTATGTTTTCGTTTTTGATGATACCATTATTTTTTTATAAGCACTAGAACCCTCAAAAATGCTCAAAAATGCCGATTTACACCGCTGTCAATAGAGGCCTAGTGTACGATTTTGACAACTATTAATGAAAATAGAATAACATAGGGACACAGTATACATATTATATCCTTCTTGTCAGTTCTATCAGTTTATGAAATATCTTTTAAATTGGTCTAATATTGGAGGAGGAAATAGGCGAGAGCCAAAGTTCGAATAATGGCTTTTTACTTAGGCTTTTTCAAAAATCTCTCCAACCGCATTTCCTCTTAAGGGGGATGCGATAAATATGGTAGCCCTGATATTCAAATTTTCTAACTTTTTTGCAATTTGTAGGTCAGTGTCGGGTTGTATGTTTTTAAAAATATGATTCGTACCGTAACATATAAATATAGCTTTTCAGAATTATAATCATTAGTATCAGCAATTTTGTCGTATCGTTAGGTATAAAGACTGATAAAATAATTGTTTGCAATACTTTAATAGAAAGTTTGTTTTATACTACAAAATATAATCATTTTGCCAGTATTTTAGCTTTTTGATATTTTTTAAATTCAACCATTTTTACCATTCATTCTTTTCGCAAATTCGTTCACTAGCAGGACGCTATTACATGCATCATGGTAAAATTATTCTGCTTTGAACTGTCAATTATGAATATGATTCAAAGTTTAGCCCTCACAACACAGGATTTTCCTAGCATCGGGGTCATTATTCACAAAAAATTGAGCACAAATGTAATATTATCATTATAATGTAACATGCATTGCATTTCTTCTTTTTGCTAAATAAATTATTATTGTTAGTATTGAATACTTATAAATGAGATGGTTGGTAAACTTGCTGCTTTTCTTTCATTGTCGTCTCCACTGACATGAGAAGAGGTCTGCCATGTCGCCATTGAGCGATGTTTTTTTCCATATTTCCAGTTAATACCCTGCTAGATAAAAGTTGCATCTACTTTTTACCCTTTCCCAGTCTTCGTACAACCGCATCGGTTTTCGTAACATCTGGTTCGGAATTTCCAACGTAACGTGGAGTACGTGACAGTTCCATGCAATGTGTTTGTAGGTATGTGTTAAAGCCGAGTTGGGGACGGTCTGGAGACCGGACCGAAGCGTTTACCTGTGAAACTAGGAGCACAGAGCATGTGAAGGGGATAGAGATGTTGTTTGTTCCCTTAATTTAGTTTCGAAACTTATTAATAGCACCGTTGGTGTATGATTTTCCAGAAAGATCGTGCCGCACATTAAAGTCTGACCATCAGTTGACAGCTGTTGTTGAGAATATGAATTTAATTTTTCGGATTTATTTGAACGTCCATTAAGAACGTACGTACGTCTATATATTCTCTTACGAGTATGTTTTCATCTATACTAGTTCTATACTAATATTATAAAGAGGTAAAGTTTGTAACTTTGTATGTAGGGGGTAGGTAATCTCTGGAACTACCAGTAGGATTTGAAAAATTTTTTTTGGATTTGATAGCCCAATTCTTGAGGAAGGCTATAGGCTAACAACATCACGATATGACCCTTAGAAGCCGAGCAACAAGAAAAAAAGTTAGAAAGAACGCTAAGCAAAAACGAAGTTATAGCGCGGGCAGGCGATGAGATGCGATCGGGTGGGTCGGGGAGCAAGAAATTTCACGCGGACGAAGTCGCGGGCAGAAGCTATGCCTAGATAAAGAAATGTATATTATATAAACTGATTTATGATTTTATTATATGCACTTTGGGATTTCGTACGGAATTTATGAGTATTTGGTGGTACGTATTTTCGGTGAAGGATAGCTGCCTTTTTTTGATGGAAGGTCGTATTGAAGTAGCAAAATAGCTCTTTGGGAGATATGACACCATCATAATGTTCATCACATTTAGGAATATTTCTAGGATCATATTAAGTAAAGATCCTATATTTTATCCTTTATGAAATATTTAAAATACCGCGGCTCACAAATGATTTCCATGCTACATACAGTACCCGAAGATAAATATTGCACATCGACTTTTGGAAAGAGACAATCGGCTAATTTCGGCTTCGTAGAGCGTTATCTCTGTCGCACAAAATACAAACAGTCCGGTATCTATTAGGAGCTGTTAAAACAATTATGATTTGCTTCTTTTGATAATTATTTTTATTCTTTGTACCTATAAAATCGATAGGATCGAATAGGTCGATGTGCATATATTTTTTTCGCCGGGTACTGTAAAAGCTTTTCTTTCAGATGGTACTGCTTTACAAATACAAGGTGTAAGAGAATAAACACAAGCCCTGAAAGTAGTCCGTTCATAATAAAATTGAGTTCTGAATCGATTTCAGTAACTTTTAACACAGTTTTTTTTTAATGATGTATTTTGCCATACTGACCGCCGATTCCGTGAATAAGGTTCCATTCGTAGTAATCGTTTCTGTAATTAACTTTGAATAGTGACTGCTTTCCATTATTTAATACCCACGTTAGCTTTATAATCTAGGTAAATGGACAATCATCATCATCTGCCTAGCCTTTTCCCAACTATGTTGGGGTCGGCTTCCAGTCTAACCAGATACAGCTGAATACCAGTATTTTACATGGAGCGACTGCCTATCTGACCTCCTCTACCCAGTTACTGGGTAATAAGATACCCCTTGATAAGACTGGTTGTCAGACTTTCGGGCATCTCACTACCCGTAACGACTGACAAAGATCCACGTATGACAGCCGGGACCAACGGCTTAACGTGCTTTCTGAGACACGGCGGGGTCACGGTATGTAAAAATGGTCACCCGTCCACAGACCAACCACGGCAAGCAAATGGACAATATGCCTTAAAGGTAGCGGTTGTCCAGTAGTGGGTGCTGTATTGATTGACGGGTTTTGATCGTTAGAGAATAGAGTTTGTTTAGTCTTGACATAGGAGTTATCGCCTGTTTAGTAAAAGATAAAGTGAAGACACCTGAAGACACCACCACACAAATGAAGTTGGTACAGTCAGCAACAAAAGTCGATTAACACTTCAGGTTTTTTAATCCCAGTTGGTGAACAAAATATTTGCTTAAAATTGTAGCAGAAATATAATGCAATTTTGAACAAATATTTTGCTCAATAACTGAGATTAATAAAAAAACTGAAGTGTTAATCGACTTTTGTTGCTGACCGTACCTACCCACCTGTGCTGGATTTTTTGTAGAGTTATTTTTTCCAAAATACAGCTAGCTGCTATAAATTAATGTAAGCTCAAGTATAATTTTGCTTTCAGGCTAAATACAATTTGTTCAGGTTTCCATTAATTAACGTTTAATACGCACTCACTGACTTATTTAACCCATTAGCAAATAACGCGCCGAAATTTTATTGCTCGCAATAAAATATCAGGTGCTTACAATATTTCGTGTTTCTTTAAAAATATTTCCCCCTTTTTGTGTGTTAACAGTCGTAACTTACAATTTTACGAGGCAAGCAAGTAAAATGTAAAAACGCAGTCCTATGTCCTTGTTTAAGGGGCTCGTAAAATCGCTTCGAGATAAGAAAGCAGTGATAAGGACCCCTCTTTAGAATATAAAAACGCCTATTTAAATTTTGTCTAACGTTAATGTTATGCAATTTTCCACGGTGAAAATTGCTTCAGCCGATTCATGATGTTCGGATCGGATTTATTGTTGTCGAGTTCTTTGTGCCCCATTTGATAGAGCTCGGCTTATTAAAGGCGACGTTGCTATGGATTCATAGACGGCTCTTCTTCATCCTTATTGGATTATGGGCATTTCTTCATTCCTTTCCTGCTCGTGACCGTGCCTTTGGCAAAAATCAAGTGCACCGAACGCAGTACTGCAATCAATTATTGGTATGATTGAAGACCACGCGTAGCACAGCGGATTAGAACGACGAATTGGTAATGAACCAATTAGTCAGTCGTTGTATGTCCTCTAGCGTTACGTTACCTTTTGCGAGGTCGTGCCACTGAATTATGACAATTTATTGTTTGTTTTGCTTCGTGATTCACGGTTTGATTGTATTTGCAAGTGGAGAATTTATTATGGCTGAAGAGGGGGGAGGAGGTTTTTCAACCGGAGGGAAAGAAAATATTACTAAAGGGTTTTTTTAATAACGGAGCGTAGATGTTGAATTGAAATAAATTGCGAACTAGACAAATTGCGAACTGGACCAATTACAAACTGGACCAATTGCGAACTGGACCAATTGAGAATTAGACAGTTGGACATTTTGCGAATTGAACATAATGCGCCCAAAGGCTGTGTGTGAGGTATTAACAAAATTCTTTTTTATTTGAAAGACCCACATGTGCCATTAAGTATGGAATAATTATGACATCATTCAAATGCCTGCCTCAGTTTCTTACAGTGGCATGGATCCGAGTGGTCCAATTTTCAATGACTCTTCTGCATAGATCCGGTTGAATTTGAGCGATGGCCTCTGTTCTGTTCACCTTTAGAAAATCGGTCCATTGTGGTTTATTGGAATTCCTTGGACGTACGGGTGTTGACTGGTTGTTTACCGAACCGGTCGTCTCAAATTTGTCCACCAAACGTTGAAAAGTCGACTGTGAAGGGCCACCACGTCTACCGTAGAATGGATGCAATGCGCGCAACGTTTGCACTAACGAACAGTCATTTTGATAATAAAGTTTTATCATTTTAACGTGCTGTTCAATCGCTGTGGTAATTTGGCATAAGTAACTGAATAATAAACAAAAGATTTGATAGATGTCACCAAAACAAAATGGCCGCTACGGGCCGCCAAAATGTAACCGCCCTTATTGAAAATCCCTTATGTATGAGTTGTTGTTCTATTTTTTTATTGCTTGGTTTAATTAAAGTTGATATTTGGTTGTGCTAGCTATATAACAATAACAATAAAATTGCCAGACTTTAGTTATGCCAGGAATCATCTTATACAGAAGAGGAACGAGCAATGATCAGATCACCACGCTACCACGCTACGCTAAGTTAAAGGTGCCAACCTCGTAGCCAAATTCTGGGCAGACTCTCTACACATGGTGGCAGGTACATTGACGCGCAAACTGTACTCATTAATTCAGTTCATGATTCTAGCGTAGACAATGTTGACCCCTACCGTGAAAATCAGCTGTTCCATACTTACGACTGTTTATGCATTTGTATTGCACTGGTCTATGGAACAGCTGATTTTTGTTATGATAACCGAGGAAACATTTCAACGCAGGGGGGTTTAGAATCATGTACTGAATCCATGATAACATGCGAGTCGATGTATCTGCTATCCTGTATGACCATCGATCGCTAAAGGATGATTTCCACCAAACGGCTCGCATCGCATCGGATCTGAACGGATTTTACAATCTTTAAATGATAATAAATCGTGTACACAATATTTAAAGTCTATATTAACAAGCCGCGCACAGCAGTGTGACCGCGGGCTTCTTCCGAGACACGCGATCGTAGCCGAAAGTATGCTGCGACGCGCGAGCGGCTCCGTTCGCCTGTCGTCGTATCCGATCGAATCTGTTCGGCTGTCGTCCAAATTCTTTTCCTCTTCTATGTTTTAAGATTATTTTATTCTTCTTCTAATGTAATAGCCAACAACACTACGTCATCTTCACCATTCTCAAAATATAGAACACGTCCACACGGCAGGAATGAAAACTATTTGACTAGTTGCGGATGCGATCGGCTGTTGCCGCATCAGTTAGTATCCTTTCTGATCCGATGCGATGCGAGCCGTTTGGTGGAAATCATCTTTAAAAAGAAGACAACGCTACCTGAATGCGGGATGGCGATTTTGCGACCATAAAGTACTATTCCAGGGTTTATCACGATAATATCCGTCTCATCACTGAGATGAATCAAGAAAGTACAAATAAGTATAATTATTTCCCCTCCTTTTTATATACTTGTACATATTATTATTATTTTAAGACTTTCAGTTTTTTAAATTATGTAAATATGTCTACACTAGAAACAACTACACACTACTAGAAAGTACATAAATGAAATTATAATAAGTTGAAAGAACCACATTGATACTTCCTTGCTTAAAGTTTACTTTGAAAGTCACAATTGTACAAAGTTAATTAATTAAACATGTTTAAATTACTTAGAAACTTTCATTGTCACTCAAATGTAAACTCTTCTGTATTTGTTCCCCTTCCTTCCGCCACGTTTGTGTAACAAGGTATTAATAAATATACACGTACTTGCATAATATCTACTCATTATTTATGTGATGTTTATATTCAAATACCTATATCAGAAGGAGAATGTTGTGTACCATCTATCCGATTTATAGAATACTAGCTTCTGCTCGCGTCTCGACCCACCCCGTCGCATCGCATCGCCTGCCCGTGCTATTTATGTGTTCTTTCTGACTTTTTTGTTTTCGCTCGGCGCCTAAGTGACTTAGCGTGATGTTAAGTAGCCTAAAGCCTTCCTCAGCTATTTAACGCAAAAAGATTTTTTCAAATCCGACGGTAGTTCCAGAGATTAGCGCTTTCAAACTAACAAACTTTTCAGTTTTATTACTTACTAGCAGCAGTGTCGTGCCTAGGGGTCAAAATTAGGGCAAGCCCACAGATTTTGAATGTATAAAAAAAACGCCCAGCTGAGAGATTGGCTGATTTTCAGTTATTAATGTTTGTGTTGGAGTTCATTGATTGGTATTTTTTTAATATATTTATTTATTGATAGGTTTAAGTAAGTTTGTTGTTGTGAATTATGATTTTATTAGGGCAAGCCGGGCTTTTCGGCTTCTATGAAGGTACCGCCCCTGACTAGCAGCGCTCCGCAGTTTCACCCGATCCCGTGAGAATATCGTGATAAAAACTATCCTAAGTCCTTTCCCGAGACTCAAACTATCTCTACCAAATTTCATCTAAATCGGTTCAGTTGTTTAAGCGTGAAGAGGTAACAGACAGACAGACACTCACACTTTCGCATTTATAATATTAGTATGGATTAGTATATTCGATTCTCACAACTCAATAATGCATTTCATTGAAGTTCCAAGTTGTGAACAATAATAATTCAATATCTGGAATAATGAATAGGTGAACATGACCATATCGTGTGGTATAATTACTTGCAAAATGAAGTCATGTTGGTCAAAATGTACATTCGATTTTCATTCAAACATTTCGACCATCTAGTCCGTTAGAATCGTTTCTATCACTGACGTCTCAATCGGAACTCTGCGAGAAATTTCAGTCTATCTGGTCCAAACTTTCTCATAGATATTTTGAATGGTGCATTTCCAACAAATTTTCGATTCGCATTTCACTTCAAGTTGGATGTATATTGACATCTGTTGGTAACATCTATAGATATTTTCGTATTTATTTTTGACTGCGATAGATATGTGTTTTACAAAATTGGAACCTCTTCGAATTACTTAAGTACGTCGAAAGTTTCCCATCAGCATTATTGATATCATTTTTTACCTATCGCTGAAAAATCTCCTCCCTTATACAACCAACACCGTTTGATATACAACTTTCTAATGATGTAGAACCGTGCAACAAAGTCTTGTATTTTATCTCTGCACTTAAACGTATGCATAAGTTGTTTGAACTTAGATATCTATTTCCTAAGACAAGCAATATCTACTGACTTACAATATACTACAAGATACTTTGCTCCGGGGGATATACATGAACCTATAGATATTACTGAGGCTTCAATCAAAGGATAATTCTCTGAAGGCCTTGTACCTACTACATAACCTCTGGTAGGTTATGTAGTTTTATATGCTGGTATTGAAATCAAATTGTATATAGACGGAACTGATTATTATTATGATGTGGAACAGTATAGAGCTGTATCCTCATATCTGTGTATTTCAGTATCATCTGACGATAATAAATTATCATCTTGCAATCATAAAAGCAATATTATGTACAGTAGCAGGATTAATGAAAAAACGGCTGATTACTTTTATACAGCGTAGTTATTTAACATTTTTTGAATTTTATATTCCTGTCATCACTAATTGTCTGCTAAACTGACCCCTAATTCTTTTCCTACCTTCTAAATCACACTAATATTATAAAAGCGAAAGTTTGTGAGTATGTGTGTGTGTTTATATGTTTGGTACCTCTTCACGCTCAAATGGCTCGACTAATTTTGATAAAATTCTGTATGGAGATAGCTGAGACCCTGGATTAATATATAGGCTACTTTTTATCCCGATATTCCCATGGGAACGACATTCACGCGGGTAAAACCGCGGGGCGCAGCTAGTTCGTATATAATTACTAGAAAATGTTGCACGCCACAAACCATGCAGATCATAATCTCTACAGTACCATAGAGGACAACCAAAGTATTTTATTCATCAATTTATTATTTTCTCTCGCTTGTCGTCGAGTCGAGAAGTGCATAAAATGCGAAGTGAAATTGATTATAAATAGTCAAAAACCATCGAGACTCATGTATAGTAAGTAGTACCTATATTATTTGCAAATCATTTTGAAAGTACTTTAGATAGTAGTTGGTTGGTAGGTAGGTACTATCTGTCATCGAATGAGCTGTCTGATTGACCTGTGAGTGACGCAAGAAGCCACAGTAAAGGGACTAATTCAATGAAGGGAGAGTAGGAAGCATGTATACGAGTACATGCTTCCTTACCTTCCTACCTTTGTCATTACATACTGTTGTTCAAAAAGATGACCAATTCACTCTCATAGTGTCTTGTATTTGTCTGTCATTGGTGTTTTTTTATAATTTCTTGTAAATCGATTTTTTACTTTGTGGAGTCCTTAAACGTTTAAAAGAGAAGTCCTAAAGAGTTGCAGTAAAAGGGCATACTTCCTACCTTGCTGACTGGCTAATCTTTCCATCAGTTATTTCAAAACGCTCTTAAAATGCACAGATTTGAATACTCACTTCCATAATCAACTTGTTCCATTGAAACCCTTCCACCAAACTCTGGGTTACTTAGCTAAAACAACATCTACTGAAGATTCTACCAATCTACATCTATTCAAGAATCCATATGGAGCTGGGAACAGTTCGATAGATATGTACATGTTAGTGGGAGCTCGGACGAAGTTTGTCGGTATTGTACAATTGAATGCCTGCTTGTGGCCAACTTTGGCACTGGCTGGCATGGTAATGTAAAGCCGGGTTGCTTCGGATGTCGGATTTAAAAGTGAGGGGAGTGCATTGACTTTTGTTTTGGTTTTTTTTTATTTGATTAGCTTCGGACCTTTTGCCAATAGATATTTGGGGCGTATCAAAATAATGATTGGTTTTGGAAACGATGAATTATTTTTATTTTATTAGCCTATATTGTGTCCCACTGCTAGGCCTCCCCTTTTTTCTTCCAAACCATGTCAAGTGCGAATGAGATGAAAAATATTACTCGATTTTTCTGTGATTATACTATTGCATGCTGTATTTGTACTGAAAAAGTGTGAAAATTATTATAGAAAAATAAGTTGTTTGTGTTCTTAGTGTAATCAAAAATAAATCCTATTAGGCAAACAATAAAATCGTAAGTGTATAGATTCCTACTAGTATCTAGCGATTCACATTACAAATATTTTAATCGCCAATAACAAGGAGGAAAATGATACGAAAGCTATCTGATACGTAACCATTCAATCGTTATCAGTTTATTATACCTACCTCGTGTGTATCATGAGCGGGTTTACATATCCGTGTCTTAATCAATACAATCGAACTGTATTATTAGAAATTACACACCATTCAAAGGTTAGGCATAAAATGTGATTCACATTTTGTCATGCTCACAGTAATTAAGCAGCTACCTCAGTAATTATGAATTTTAAATAACCATAGGTAAGTATAAGACACTCATTAAGTCTTGACATTCAAATTTTTTTTTGTTTTTGAGCTGGTGATTTTTTTATTGTCAAATAAAAAGAGATGCTGGCAGCTTATTGGCCAGGTTAGGTTAGCTAAGTACCCCTTCGGTGGGTTCCCGCATTGTCGAAGCGGGAGGGCTCAGTAGCCGTGGCTTGGTCACCCACGGTGAAGCAAAGAAGAACCCGAGGAGGGGCCGCTCGCCAGGGCTTTTGTCGGTAAGCCGACGACGTAGCGGCCAACAAGTAGGTTGCGGTGCCGCTTGGGCGACATCGCAACTGAAGTGAGCCGCGATGTCTTATGGGAGGCATCGCGGCTGAGGGTTGGAGGCCGCGGCCGGAGAGCAGTGCCGGTATTGTGGTGCGCCGCTCTCTCTACCTTCCGCGGCCTTGACGGGGTCGCCACCGTCTGATGGCGGACGCGGTGGGGCCGCTCAGGAGGTGGAGTGTTGGTATGACGTTGGCCGCTGATATCCTCTACGGCCGAAACTTGGCAGGCGGCGGGGTCAATGACCTGACTCGTCGCAGGAGGACACGGGGTCGTCTAGCCAGTCCCATATGCTGGTTTGGTCCCTGGGGTGGTCACGGAGTGCTATGTGTTCTGGTGTGCCGGTGATGAGGAGTACTCCCCAGAGGAAAGTCCAGTGACGGACAGCCGCGGCGGGTATACGGATGAGTACTAACGCATGCCCGTGTTCCCGCCGTAAGCGGCAGAGGAGGACACCGTGGAGTTTTAGTGGGTTAGAGTCCCACATAACTGCACTATCTCCCCGTGGTAGTGCAGAATGCATGAGCAATCCTCCACCATAAAAAAGGTAAGTATATATTGTAGTAATTATGGTACTTGTTCACAGCGGTGTAGATAGATATTTCCATGTCTAAAACTAGATATTTTGGAATAGGTAATACTTGAGCATAGAAGTCTTAATTATAGTTTTACCTGGCTTGTAATAAAAATCTAATTCTACCAGGCGGGCGACTTATTTTATGTTTATTTCGTTAATTGCCACGAAAGTCCTTTAGGACCTGCACTCTAATTGCGTAACATACTGTGAATATTGCAATCTGAATAATTTTGAAAGATCATCATCATCTGCTTAGCCTTTTTCCCAACTATCTTGGGGTCCGTTTCCAGTCTAACCGGATGCAGCTGCATACCAGTATTTTACATGGAGCGACTGCCTATCTGACCTCCACAACCAAGTTACTGGGTAATACGATACCCCGTGGTAAGATTGGTTGTCAGACTTTCGGGCTTCTGACTACCCGTAACGACTGTCAAAGATCCACGAATGACAACCGAGACCAACGGCTTAACGTGCTTTCCTAGCCACGGAGGGGTCACGGTATGTAAAGATGGTCACCCATCCACAGACCAACCGCGGCAAGTGTAGCTTAACCTGATCGATCGACCTGTGCGGCTGTTATTATTTAGCCACGGGCCCCTAATAATTTTGAAAGATACTGCTAATAATATGTTCGAAAAATTTGTCCGTTCAACAGCGTGAATAACTTAATGAATATTGTTGAACTATCAAAATGGAAGCCGTTGTTACTGATAGTATGTTACCCAATTATCCCGCAGGTCATAACAAGCTTAAATATAGCTATCTTGAATATTGTTCCGATATTGGGCGAAGTCTGTTTTGCCTACTAGGTATTATGTATGTACCAAGTTGGAATTTAATGAAGTTATGGAATATCTCGCCCAGTGGTGTATGAAGTAAACCGTAGCCTTCACTTTGGTGCGACTGTAAGCGGGCAGCGATAAGCGGAAGCGATCTGCACGGAACAGAATATTTTGTAATCTTTAATATGGACACCAAATAAATTATAGTTATAAAAGCAGAAATCTTACATAGGCCACAATGGGCGGTCTTATACCTAAAAGCGATCTTTTAAAGATAGCCTTTAGATGGAAGTATTTAATAGGTACTGGAATCACAGGCATCCAATTTGATTCCACAATCAAATTAGATCCCTGTGATTTTTACACTCTTATCTGTTGGTTTACGGTGTTAATTATGAAACTCCAGGAACGTAGTTCAGTCAACTTTCATCGCAATGAAATATTAGTTAGCGAACCGTGTTGGTATGTAATCAACAGGGTTTTCAGGCAATCAAAAACGAGATTACGAATAAAAGCACTGCAACTGAAAAATGGGTATAGGATATTTGGTTAAATGGTATGCGTTAAGGTAACCCGCGAAATTTTCTTACGTTTATTGCAATTTTTTGATCGTAGATCAGTGTCAGGTTGTATGTTGATTAAAATATGATTCGCTACTGAAAGAAAATTTTAATTTCACGGTCTTCCCTGACGCTTTCACCTTAGCTTATTTATTTCTTATATTTTGTCGAAATCCTAATTCCCTTCACCTTGTGTTACAAAATTATGCGTAAAATAGCTTTCACATAGGCTTGCAGATGCGGTGAATTTGAAATATCGGTCTGCCAAGCCCAGAAATTATCTTGATAGAACTCTTACGATATCAAGTTACCACTCAAAGCCCATACTCATCAATAGACATTTACCACGTGCTATTAATGTAACACGAAACGTGCCTTTGGTTGAATCATTCATTCATACACGGTATCGAACAATTGGCCTATTCATGCAGCACCTGATTAATTCAAACTATTAACTAGCTCACATTCACTCGCTCACAAACGGACCGGTCTCGGAAGACCGTAGCGTAACTTTTAATGAATGGACTCGTAAACATAGTGTGTTTCCGTTTACCAAGTTCCAAACTATACATTTTGCTCCAAATTAATTATAACACTCCTGTTGTAAACCTAAGCATTAAACCAGACTAAAGTGTTGAAATAACACTTTAAAGTGCCCGATGTACCCTTATCTCTAACAAAAAATCTAGTGGCAATTTAATAATTCAAAATGGTATTTGCATGTCGCTGAAAAAGTTATTTTTTATGTTTTTCAATTCCATCTCGTATTTCAGACTGAATAATTAGAGACTAAAAAAAATATGACACTCGAATAAGTCAGAATTTTCTTGTTTTCCAATGAAAATATGGCGTAAAGTGGATTGAAATAATGTTTACTTAAGAACAGATTTAGTTTTAATTTGAATTTATGCTCGTTTTACATTATTTTATAGCCAGTTAATGAAAACTAAGTAAGTAATTGAGGATATTTATTTTTAACTAAAATGATCGTAACGGAATAAAAATATGTTTTTTTTTTTCTTAATGGCCAATCAATAATTGCTTACACTGCTACAGTTTCAAATATTTTTTTATTTAACCAAAATTTTTAGTGTATGTTGTGGTTGTTCTATTTATTTGGGTTATTAGTTCAGGTGAAACCAATGAATGACGTTTGCCTGTTACTTATGCTGAAAAATTTAACATGTACACACAAGTAGGCGGAGCCGCGTGCGCAGTTAGTCACACTAATATTATAAAGGCGAAAGCTTGTGAGCGAGTGTGTGTGTTTATATGTTTTTTACTTCTTCACACTCAAACGGCTGGACCAATTTTGTTAAATTTTGTATGGAGGTAGCTGAGACCCTGGATTAACATAGGTTACTTTTTATCCCGATGTTCCCACGGGATCGACACTTATGCGGGTGAAACCACGGGACGCAGCTAGTCTTACATAATTTTACAAAAAAACGTGTTTTGTTACGAGGTACTAAGTACATTATTACATTGTTTAGTTGTAGCTATTAAATGTGCCAATGGTTTCATTGTATGTACCTATTGTGTTTTTCTTTGAAAATACTCTCTTCTAAACAGCAAAATCAACTTATTGATCAATCAACTCAGCCTATCGCAGTCCACTGCTGGGCATAGGCTTCTCCCAGACTGCGCCACAACACCCAGTCCTCCGCCTTTCGCATCCAGTCTGTCGCAGTCACGTTCTTCACGGGGGCGTCCCACACCACTTACTTATTGACTTATTGATCACCTTTTACCAAATTATTGTTACAAAAAATCATGAGTCCTCAACAAAATCTGTGCTTCTTCTATATTGCTTTTAAATATCACAACCAACTTATGAGTGTTAATAATATGTCACCTGCATGCCGTGTGCGTGTATAACATTTTGTACCGCAACGCTCAACTTAATGTGATAGTTTGACTTGATACCTGTAACCTTTAACAGGCATTATGTAATTTAGCAGGCATTGTGTAGTACGATTCCTCATGAATATTTGATACGACGACCCGAAATAGAAACAGAAGGCTTGTTCCTACTATAAGTATTTTAAAACCACGAACCGCGGCAAAAAACAATATGGATTTACCAGAGGATTGTGATAGTATAAACCACAGATATAGATACACCTAGATAATGCAAGAGCAACTACTTCGCGTGGCAAAAATCGCACCAGCTTACGTACAAAAATCGTAAGCCACCACATTCGCGCTGCGCTAAGCTCCGGGGGTGGGGTGAGACGGGTGCCACACGCGGCGGCATCATTGAATCGATTTGATTTTCCCATCACTAAATAGTGCTTGTGACGTCATAGTAGGTATTAAAAAAATGCCACGCTTGTTTTTCATACAGATCGTGATACTTGCGTTATAGGTCTATCTATATCTGTGGTATAAACATATTACTTAAAGCAAAACTTAAGAAACATGTATGTAACCTACCCGGTAGCGTCGCCACCGCCCCAGAGGCAAATATGATATTACTAGCTTTTGCCAGCGTCTTCGCCCGCGTGGTAATCGGAAATTATCCCACGGGAACGTACTACCGGGATAAAAAGTATCTTATGTTTTAATCCAGGTTATAAACTATCTGTGTACCAAATTTTATCTTAATCCGTTCTGTAGTTTTTTTGCGTGAAAGAGTAACAAACATCCAACCATCCATCCTTACAAACTTTCGCGTTTAGTAGGTAAGTACTACGGGCTGGTGTCCGCAACTCCACGTCAACGCGCGTATTTTGCGTACGGAACAAAAAACTCTCGCAAACCCCCTCCCCCCCCCTCACCTCCTCTCTATCTCGAAACTTTCGCGTTTATAATATTATTAGTAGGATTATTTACATGTACTGATATTTAAGTTACTGTTCTTATGAGGAATAAAATCTCTTAAAAACTAAGCGTCATCATGTACACTAGCTATTGTCAATATCGTAATTGCATTACCACTTTTGGCCATTATCACTTTTCACCAACGTAGCCTATTATGATTTAGAAAAAGTTGGACTTTGTAGAGAGTCGTCTCTGTCACTCGGAAGTGTCTCACTGAAAGAAAGAAAAACATATAAATAAACACACAAATTTTTTTTTACTGCAACAAAACATATGCAAATCGCTTGCGTTCTGATTTCTGAAGCGCCGTAGTTAATGAATGAAAAAAATAAATAGGTCATCCCATTTGTCACGTTGTTAACGATAATTAAAAGATCATGACAAGAGGATGGGATAATAATAGGCCGCCTAATGTCTCAAGTGTGCGGTTATCACTAATCCGATCGCTTATTGTGGCGATAATGTCAATAACCCAACGCTGTATACGGGACGTGCACAGAAGTTCTAGACGGTGGACAAAACATACCTACGACTACCTATGACTATAAAGCAAGGCCATATCGGATAGCGACTTCGGCGGGGTAATTGCGTAACACACTAACAGTAGAAATGGTTTTTTATTTTTATTTTTCAGTCGTTTGTGTTTTTATTTTTATGCGTCATGTTTGCCGCAAAAAAACGTATTTTCTTTCTTTTCTTTCTTCTTCTTTCGTTTTGACAGTTCAACAACATTCATGGCGGACGCAGACGCATTTTTCGAACATTTATGAAGCAATGGATTAGCAATATCCTTCAACATCAATCAGATTGTGATTGATAGACGCAATTAGGGTTCAGGAGGAAAACTGTTGGGTCTTAATTGGTAGGAGTCCAATATAATCCTGCATACTTCTCTGAAGGCGGGATGCAATGAGGATTTTCCAACGAACACAACAATAATAGACGAAGTCTTGAGCTTATAATATCTTATGATCGTTGCGAAATTTGTGTGCAACTTCCTTGGGTCTACTGACTACCACTTCTGATTTTTCTTATTCCGTGTCAAATATGACAAAGCAGGGCTAGCCGCCATTTTAAGAGGTCATTCGGCTAAAGGTTACATTTGTAAGCTATTGGTCCCCCGCGGGGCAGGGTTTTTGTAACAGTGGCTAAATGACATACCTTTGCCCTAAATATTTGTTGGACAATGTTGTTCGGGATGGAATTGTGTGACTTTAATATTAAATGACGAGGAAGAAAGGGTCTGAGTACCATTTGGGATATTTTTGCATGTAAACATAAATTATTAGGGCTTTAAAAGTCTGCAGTGTGTAAACCTTCGTGCATTACAGGCATGATGTTATGTTTGTGTTATGTTGGAAGTATATGGTCTATTGATTTCGCCTATTTCGGAACTAAGTTTCTTTGAAAATAATGAGGAGCTCCTTAAATTTCCTCGAACAAAATTCAAGTAGGGCCTTTTTTGGATTTTGTGTTTAATATTTTGTTTTCCATGGAGGGGCCCGTGGCTAAATAATAACAGCCGCACAAGTCGATCGATCAGGTTAAGCTACGCTTGCCGCGATTGGTCTGTGGATGGGTGACCATCTTTACATACCGTGTCCCTTCCGTGCCTCGGAAAGCACGTTAAGCCGTTGGTCCCGGCTGTCATTCGTGGATCTTTGACAGTCGTTACGGGTAATCAGAAGCCCGAAAGTCTGACAACCAGTTTTACCAAGGGGTATCGTATTACCCAGTAACTAGGTTGTGGAGGTCAGATAGGTAGTCGCTCCAAGTAAAATACTGGTATTCAGCTGCATCTGGTTAGACTGGAAGCCGACCTCAACATAGATGGGTAAAGGCTAGGCAGATGATAATGATGATTTTGATTTCCATGTTTTTTTTCAATCAGAATTTATCTGCAACTAATAGGTAGGTATTGTTCTGAAATTACTATGCAGATTTTCCAAACAGGTTACAAATCTAACAATGTTCACTCGCCTTAGTACCTTGTTTCCTTAGCTACGGCACAAACCGATATCTAGTCTAAGCTAGATACATCCAGGTCTTTAGTTAATTAAATCATTTCGCCTTGCGTGTCTCACCGGTGCTTTGGCTTTAGGTACTTAGTTATGACAGAAATTGCCCGCTACCTCTGGCAATTACCACTGCCCACGGTTGGGCTAGTCTGTTGCTCGGCTCGGCGGGCTATCACTTGCAGACGTCTCTAAATATTTAATGCTGTTCGGTCTGTCTGTAGCGAGCTATTGTTATCGTAGAAATAGTTGGAAATGTGTGAAGTTTGAGGTACAGTATTTTCGTGTTTTATAGAAGAGTGCAGAAATTTGGATGGCTATAAAGAGAAGGGGTAGACTAAAGAAAAGATTGATGGTCTGTCTAAAAGATGATATGGCTTGAAAAGGAGTCACTACTGAGATTATAGCTAATAGAGAAGTATGGAAGACAAGAAGACAAAGACAGATCCAAAATAATTTGGGATACTAGCCGGTCTAGATCGGCTGTCAAATGTGTCAGCTAACAATCAATCGTGTATTTCAAGATAGTATATAATCACAACATAAGATTTGCTAAGAGATTCAATTGAATAAAAGCCGACACGGTAGCAGCCATTTAGGTAGGTACTAAAAAAATCAGTAGGTCGACCAGTTTATGTATAAAATTACTGTTATCTTTCATCTTATAATTTGTAGTTACAGTGCTTTGTTTGTTTATGTAAGTATTGTATTTCAGTGATATCAGGTTTCTGTTAAAGCTGAGTTTTATCAATTTTTTAACTGACCCAAGCTCGTCCTGTCTCATTCGCATCGGACAGAACGATTTAAGGCTCCTGAAAACAGGCGCGACGCGAATCGTGCGCGACACAAAGGCACCGCTCGTTGCGCGACTTGCGGTGCTTTTGTGTCGCGCGCGATTTTATGCGTGTCGCGCCTGTTTGAAGGAGCCTTTAAGTGCTTTTCAACTGGAAAACTATCATTGTTGCCTATACGTCTAAATTTCAATAAACATGTTTAAAGAAACAAGTTGATTTAAAACAGTTTTGTTGCAATTTACCCTTCAATTTGCAGCACTAATTACTCAATTGCGTAAATCTTAAACAAAAACCTGTGTATTGTACACCGGTACGCAATCTCGTGAGACTTATAGACATGAATTAAGTCATTGTGCTATTTTATCCACCAATCAAAGAGTTTAGCAAAAATGTGATCAGGAACTGGTTCGTGAGATTAAAGGCTCCTGCAAACAGGCGCGACGCCCGACGCGAATCGCGCGCGACACAAAGGCACCGCTCGTTGCGCGACTTGCGGTGCCTTTGTGTCGCGTGTCGCGTCGCGCCTGTGTGTACGAGGCTTAAGGCCTTAGTGATATACAGTGGCCTCCAAAAGTTAGTTGACATTTTTCCACTTCAGCTGTGATGTCGCATAATGATTTAAATAAAAAATCAGGTAATCCCTAGAGATTACTTGATTTGTAAAATCAATTTTGTTTTGTCAAAAGCAGATTTGATCGAGTGTTCTAAGCATGGAAAGTCTGCTAAGAGTGTGTTAATTTTTTTTTGTTAATAACAATATCTACCCGTGCGCAGCTGGGGCGGGTCGCTAGTTAGTCAATAAAAACGTTATTATAGTGTACCTACTGTTCAAATATTTGTAACTAGGATTTTAAATCATAATGTGGTGTGTCACAGCTGTAGTGGAAAGGTGTCAACTAACTTTTGAAGGCCAGTGTAGTAAAGTCAATCTGACGCTTGACAACAGTGTCTGAAAACGAGCCATATTATGTAAACGACATGAGAATTCACATCCTGCATTTTCCCAACTATATTTTGGGGTCAGCTTCCGGTCTAATCGGATACAGTTGAATACGATTATTTGACATGGAGCGGCTGCCTATTTGACCTCCACCACCCAGTTACTGGGTAATACGATGCCCCTCGGTCTGACTGACTGACTGGTTGTCAGACTTCCGGGTTTCTAAGTAGGTACCTACCCGTAACGACTGTCAAAGATCTACGAATGATAGCCGGGACGCTGCGGCTTTACGCGCTTTCTGAAATGTATGGTCGGTATGGAATGGTTGAGCACCCACTAAGTACTGACCTTAGAAGCGTTGCTTACCCTTCAACCGACTCATATAACCGTTATTATAACTTGGCTACAAGTCGCTCTTCATGAGATTTTACAAGAGACTTCTTTACGAGACCAAGGGGTTTATTTATAAACGATGATTAAAGTTAACACATTCCCTGTCCCATGAATCAAGGCTCGTACACACAGGCGCGACGCTACACGCGACACAAAGGCACGGCAAGTCGCGCAACGAGCGGTGCCTTTGTGTCGCGCGCGATTCGCGTCGCGCGTCGCGACTGTTTGCAGGAGCCTTCACATAGGATTCATGTTGATTGTTTAACTATTGTGTCCACTTTATGGACAGTGAATCTGTTAAGTGACGTTTAAACGTCAAAAATGTATGGTTAAACAGTCGCTAATCACTACTTGACTTTAAATAACTTTATGAATAAACTGGTGAGAGCTAAGTCAATGTACGAAGTTTAATCTAAAAAGCGCTTAAATGTATTAACAACCTGCAAACAGCACTAATAATAAATTACTGTTATATCTTCTAATCACGTACAGACGCCAGCACATCACTCTACTACAATCTGTCAAATTTCTTTAATACATTTTCAACTTTATCGCTACAGCATAAAGTTCAAAGTTGATTGGGAAAATTTTGACAGTTTCGGGTAGCTGAATGTGCTGGTGTCTGTACCATTGTGTTTTAAAGAACCCGATCACTATCGAATAATGGCGGCATAATTCGGGACTAATCTTAATTCTATTCAATTACGTTGAAAGTTTAACATTCTTAATGAAAGGTAATCGTGAGTCATGGACGCCATTTGTTTGTTCAAGTTGAATATCGATGAGGGGAGAGTTTAATGTTTTATATGAATTTTATGAACAGTTAAGGAGTTTTGTTCGTCGTAAAGCGAAATTAATATTTGTATCTAATGAAACTGGAAAATAATGACAGAATTTGGCACGTGTAAATGATACACATGAGCACTGGTGGCTCAGTGGTAACTGCCGCTACTTACGGGTTGTAGGTCATAGGGTAGAACCCATATAGGCGCTTTACTTTGTGTAAATTATTTCATACCCATAATTCTCAAAACGAAACATCGTGAAATAACCGGCATATCCTAGAACCAAAAATTCAAAGACATGTGACATCTACCAACCCGCACTGGGCTCGCGTGGTGAATTATGGCCCACTCCCTCGCACCGAGAGGAGGCCTGTGTCCCAGCAGTGTGAGTTCGTCGATAAAACTGTTTTCCTAGGGATCACGCTCGACTCAAGGCTACAATGGGGTCCTCATTTAACATCTCTTGCCGGACTGTTAAGTTCAGTAGCTTATGCTGTTAGAAAAATCCTTCAATGTACTGATGTAGATACCGCGAGACTAGAGACGTTAGTCCAGCGCGTTAGATCATTTAGCTCCCTTCAAAATAGTTGAGCTGAATGGTGCTGATCTGTGCGTCATATTTGTGAACGGGCGCCGTCAGTTGGGGCTGGTCATCACTTAGCTGCCTCGGTTTATTTTTAATTATTTTATTATTCGATTGTTCTTCTGTTACCATTTACTACTCTGGACGCTTTTAACACGTACGCCGTTGTTTTACATCGTTCTCACATATAATTATAAATTCAACATTAGTGATGTTACTAATATTTTTGTAAAAATAAACGGGCAAGAAACTCCATGGACACTCTTTTAAATTATAAAAGAGTGTCCATGGAGTTTCTTGCCCGTTCTTCTCCATAGGTATCTACGCTTTGGAATGGGCAACTAGCTTAATATTTTCTGATTGACCGACTTCTTGACAGTTCAAAAGTGCCTGTAAATGGTTTAGTTAAAGGAACATTGAAGGCTGATTATGCATGTCAATGACACACATTTAAAATGTTAACAGAGCAGAAGGATTTACCTATATATCGATGAACTCAATGTTTTGTAACTTCAGTCTCCTAAGTCATCTGGAGTAAATAAGAACCTAGGATGATTTACCACAAATAATCAAAGAGCAGGTATAAGGAAAGAAAGCTATAGCATAAACTGTCCCTGACCAGATTAACCGATAAAACTTGACAATTGCACCATCCCAAATTGGCACAGTGAAAAGCAGCCTCAAATATCCGCGTCCTAATCGTATATTTTGAGCCCCTAATATTCCTTTGTTCAATGGTTAAACGTAAAGTGTTCAAAGCTACGACTGCGAACGACCACCTGGAGACGCACCTAAATGACTTTTGATGCCAATGAGACAATTGAACCTTGATTTAGAGGGCTAATGTCGATAAGCGGTAGGTATATTCATGAAAAGTTCCAGAATATAGACGAGTGTCAGATGACAGAGTATTGTATGTTTTATGTTAAAAATAAAATGGCAGACGGATTGTTGCTAAGGAAAACTTTTACGAAAAACTAATTAATAAACAATTTGCGTTTACTTTGAGTTTGCGCGTTTGTATTGCCTTTTAGGTCCACGAAGCACTTTTAATTTCCAAGGTAAAATCATTTTAGAATTATCCTATTATTTTATTGAATGTAAAATTTAGCTCGAAGTTAAATTAAACAACAACAAAATGAAGCAAAAACAATTGAATTACGAGCAATCCCCGCCATAACTTTGCTAACCGTGAAATTTTTAATTACTCCTTAACAGAAACAAAAGTCCATAAATTGGTGGAGTGCCACTCGGGAAGTTTTCTTTGCGGACACCCCTGTAATAAAATTTCACAAGCGACTCGAATTTAATACGATTGTGTTTTGAATAATTTATCTGTATTTTTCATTACTCTGGAACCCTTTCCCGCGCCGAATAAGCGCGAACTTCTTCAAAAAGTTTTATTGTTTACACACCGTTCTTCGAAAACTCGGCACAATCGCTTGTTTGTCTCGCTCGCTCTGTTGGGTACATCGTGCTCTTTCTCTGTCTGACGTGTGATTGCTTAGTCGGAGGCTGCTTCCTTCCTGCCCTTTATTGGATTGATATCGGATTGTTATCTTTTTGTTCTGTTTAGAAAATTGGCGTCGGGCGTTATTTTTTCAGGCGGTTTTTCCGGCTGCTGGGATCCGAGAGGATTGCTGTAGTTTTTGTTACTTTTGGTGTATGATTGAGTCTGAGTCGCCCGTTGATCTCGTTCTCTAAAGAATATTTTCAGCTGATGAAATGTGCTCAAAACACGAGTATAATAAATTATGAAATTGTCTGGTTATCTGGCTATCTACATTGAAGGTAAACTACAAAATGAATTTGCGATATACTTCTAAGTAAATTATGTAGTCTAAGTAAATTAAATTCTACTATGTCTACATAAGAATTTAATTTTTAAACAATTATCCAGAGTTTGTTGGCACAGTTCACAAAGTATTCAATTAGAGTTTCATTGCATCTATTATGAATGTATATTATAATGAAATTTAGGAAAGCAACACGCTTGTTAAGCTTGCTACGCTTGCCGCGGTTGGTCTGTGGATGGGTGGATCTTTACATACCCGGACCCCTCCGTGCCTCGGAAAGCACGTTAAGCCGTTGGTCCCGGCTGACATTCGTGGATCTTTGACAGTCGTTACGGGCAGTCGGGAGCCCGAAAGTCTGACAACCATTCTTTTATTTATTTTTTATTTATTTAGTTATTCTTTAACTAAAACGGTTTACAACCAATTACAAAAGTTAAAGACAGTTTACACATAGGTACACATAAAACATTAAATATAAGATCAAATAAAAAGTTAACAACACTTTCATACATCCCTCTCACAGTACTTCTGACATGCCGACAAAATCTTCGTCCATTCGTCCGCAAACAGATCGTTTGTTGGATTGGAGTCCAAGAGATCATTAAGTACGGTCAGAGTACGTGGTATTGGGGACTTAGCACGCGCAACTGTGCGACATGGAGGCACAGCAAACAGCCTGTGCCTTCTGCCGCGGCAGTGGTTGTCTGGCACAAAGAAGCGAGCCAGAACAGCATGTAGATCAGGCGCGTCAATAGTGCCACGGAGCGTCTTACAGGCTATGGTGAGCTGGTCTTTTGCTCGCCTTACTTCTTACCAAGGGGTATCGTAATAACCAGTAACTGGGTTGTGGAGTTCAGGTAGGCAGTTGCTCCATGTAAAATACTGGTATTCAACTGCATCCTATTAGATTTGAAGCCGACCCCAACATAGTTGGGAAAAGGCTAGGCAGGTGATGAAAGCAACAAAAAACAAAAGTATTTAGATCGCTAATCAGTCTGTAGAGTTTCTTACAAAATGTTGTGATATTTTGTCGACATTACTGAAACATTTATACTGTATAAAAGGATTTGAGTAGTTACTTAATGTCTCTTTTATAACAGGTTATTAATGACAGTTTTTTATCAGTCTTCACATTAAGAGGAAATGCGGGTGGTCGTTTCTCCATAGAAACGCTCTCGCATGTTTTCTTTCTGGTTAATGACCATAAAGCAATGATTTTTTTACAGAATAATAATATTAACTACTTGAATGTCCCTATATTTTCCTTTTTAATGATACATTATTTTTAGAAGCACTAGAAGCCTCAAAAAATGCTCAAAATTGCCGATTTAAACCGTTTTCAACAGAGGCTTAGTGTACAAATTTGACAACAGAACTATTAATGAAAAAAGAAAAACATATGGACACTGTATATATCCTTATTATTCAGTTTATGAAATATATTTTAAATTGGTCCAATATTGGAGAAGAAATAGGCGAGAGCAAAACTATGACGTTTTATTTAGGCTTTTTCAAAAGGCCCGAGGGTTTTTTTTTTTGAGGGGCTGGTGGCTAAATAATAACGGCCGCACAGGTCGATCGATCAGGTTAAGCTACGCTTGACACAGGTCTGTGGATGGGTGACCATCTTTACATACCGATTCCGTACTTCGGAAAGCACGTTAAGCCGTTGGTCCCGGCTGTCATTCGTGGATCTTTGACAGTCGTTGCGGGTAGTTAGAAGCCCGAAATTCTGACAACCATGTCTTACCAAGGGGTACCGTATTACCCAATAACTGGATTGTGAAGGTCAGATAGGCAGTCGCTCCATGTAAAATACTAGTATTCAGCTGCATCCGGTTAGACTGGAAGCCGACCTCAACATAGTTGGGAAAAGGCTAGACAGATGATGACTTAGGCTTTTTCAAAAGTCTCTCCGACCGCATTCCCTCTTAATAGTAACAATTTTTGAATTATTTCAAACCATAAAAGCAGTATTTCATCAAATAGACAGCAATACAGCTTAGTCGAGTTTCCTGGTCTATTCTTTGTCACATACCTATAAATATGAGTACATTTTACATTTCCGTGAAGGTAATACGGAAATGGCGATGGGTGACAGACAATGCCCGTCCGTTTCCCTATGACATTCGATTCGATTCAATTGTATTCAATCCTCACATATTCTAACCATAGAACCTATTTTCCTTACTTTCTATTTACCTACCTGTAAAACGACATCATTCTCCTGACCTCATCCCTCCCGTACTTACCTAAAACAATACCTACAGCAAAAAATATCTGGTTACCCAGGAACCCATTAAAACATTATAATTACAATTTATTATTCAACGAGGAGACTTACTGACCGGGGTAAAGGATTAATTATCCAACGTAGATTTTGGCATAAAATCAATAATTTATAATTACGTGCACATCTCTCACTATTAAAAGCAATAAAGTTTAAAATAGTATTCATTCGGGCGTACCGTGTATTATTCATTTAGTTACTCACAATTTAGGCGAGTGAATAATTTAATAGGTATTTTAAGAGCTGAAACGGTTCGTAATGTATTCCTTTCCCGTAAACTATTATAAATAATTAACTTATTATAGACTTCTACGTTGCTTATGCTTTATTTACTTATTAATATTTATTTATTTTGTGTAAAAGACTTCGGTAATTGTACGGCAATTACCGTTATTAGTTACTAGGGACCCAGCCCAAGCCGGGAATGATTTTTACAACAAGTTAGATTTAAGGCGAAAGCGCCAGGGTAGCCCGCGAAATTCAAATTTTCTTACGTTTTTTGCAATTTGCTGGTCAGCATTAAGTTGTACGTTGATTAATATATGAATCGCGGCCGTAAGAAATATTTGTTTACAGAATTATAATCATTAAAGTCATCAACACAACTCTCTAAGACCACGTAAGTCCAAAGAATAACTGTTTCATGAAATCATCATTCTTTGGACTTACGTGGTCTTAGAGAGTTGCGTTGATGACTTTAATGATTATAATTCTGTAAACACATATTTCTTACGGCCGCGATTCATATATTAATCAACGTACAACTTAATGCTGACCAGCAAATTGCAAAAAACGTAAGAAAATTTGAATTTCGCGGGCTACCTTAGCGCTTCCCCCTTAAGACGGTCTAGCGGCTAAATAATTACAGCCGGACGGGTTGATATATGGTTAAGCTACGCTTACCGCGGTCGGTTCGTCGATGGGTGACCATCTGTTATATCGATACCTGACCCCGGGCCTCGGAAAGCACATTAAGCCGATCGTCCCGGCCGTCATTCTTCATCTTTGACAATCGTTACGGGTAACCAGAGGCCCAAGAGTCTGTCAACCAGTCAAGGGGTGTTGCTTTACGCAGTAACTGGATTGTGGAGGTCAGATAGGCAGTCGTTCCATATAAATACTGGTATTCAGCTGCATCCTGTCCCTGTTAGATTGGGCCACCCACCCGATACGAAATGCGACTTTGTTTTATAGTATTGCTCTTCGCATTGAGGGTTAAGTTGGATAGTGAGGCCATGACTTGGACTGCTAATTATTTTTTTAAATTCTCTTTTTGGATGAAATAATTTGTTGGTTACTAGCTTCTAACCGCGACTTCGTCTGCGTTTTTTGTTTTAACATACCTAAAATATACCTACATTTATGACATTCGGCAATGCTGTAGCTTTCCATTAGTGAAAGAATTTTCGGATTCGAATCAGTATTTGCAAAGATTTACACCCTTTACATACAAATTCACATATTTTATTATATTAGCAGTACCTATTAGTATAGATTTATTTAGGAGCGTGTTGTTGTTTTCTTTAGATATTTATAATGGGCACAGCAATATGAGCATTGTAGTTAACTGGAAAAAATTGGGTGTACCCAACCAAACCAAAACAACCAAATTGGGTGTGTGTGTGGTTAGGTGGGCTGTGTATTGGGTGTTGGTGTGTGTATAATACCTCTGCCCTCCCTTCTGGTAATATAGGCGCGATGTTATGATCTGTATCTTACATTGTAGGACGTAATAGTCAGTTGTTTTTCTACTAGCAATAATATTAATTAAATTTATGTATACTGCATTACTATGTATTTAGTTAAATACTTATTAAGGCTCCTTCAAACAGGCGCGACACGACACGCGACACAAAGGCACCGCAAGTCGCGCAACGAGCGGTGCCTTTGGGTCGCGCGCGATTCGCGTCGCGCGTCGCGCCTAATTGCAGGAGCCTTAAATTTCTTGTACTTGATAATTTGCAACAGACTGGCAAGTATTTAGTAAATGTTAACATCTTTAGCAATGCCCACAAAATACCAAAAATATGTAAGCACGATAGTTTCTCAGCCACAGTGTATATTATTTCAGTGGTTTCAAAATGCGATGGGAATAATGTCTGTAGGTACGTAAACATTTGGTGAGCAAACTGCAACAGATAACAAGGCATTAAAAGCTATGATGCAGGAAAATGAGTGCAGAAGTTCCACTTAAGACAATGACAACTTCTGGCAAGTAGTTTCCTAATAATCCGAAATTTAATAAACAGCTCACCATCATCTGCCTAGCCTTTTCCCAACTATGTTGGGGTTGGTTCCAGTCTAACCAGTTGCAGCTGAATTCTAGTATTTTACATGGCTGAACTGCCTATCCGACCTTCAGAATCCAGTTACTGGGTAATACGATACCGCTCGGTAAGACTGGTTGTCCTATTTGTCATACAAATATTTATGACAGTAGGTAGCCATTTCCGGCAGGCCTGAGATCGAAGTACCCACCACAATGGGTATTTCCTAATATAAGGTACCTACCTAAGTATTGCCTAGTAATGGTTTGTGGTAGTCGGATGACTGTCTGTTGTCGCTATTCCATAGAAAATTGTATTATTCACTCGCCTCTAATTAGACTAGACACCAGTCCTAAGATGCTTAATTGGAAAAAAGCTTAGCTGATACGATATAATTACATAACGCTAGCCTACTGCATCTTCCTACTCTCTAGCATTATCCAGTTCCTCTTTTCCTTTCACTATTTCTGTGATAGCAATCAGTTATTAATTTACACCTTTTTTCCTGTTTTGCTCTCATTATGTGTCCAGTCCACCTCCATTTTTGTGGTCGATTCTGATCAAGATGTCTGTTAGTTTTGATTTTATCTCTTAGATATTCATTTTTTATTCGATCCATTATACTTGTTGTGTAATATATTTCTGGGATGTTTTGTAAGTGCCAATGCTTCACATAAATATGTTTTACACAGGTGTTGAAAACTTTTCTTTTTAGCGCAATGCCTAGAATCTCTGGATTTCATGACCTCTTTTAATGACCATTATTTTCTCCATCTGATGGCTATTCTTGTGGTTATTTCTTTCTTTGTTAGGTCTTTTTGAGATATGAGCTGACCCAGTTATGTGTATTCGTCTACATACTCTAGTGTGTATAATTGAGTTATACATACATATTTTGCACAGCTGATGCACACTACGTAGTTGGAAAGAAAACTAAGCTGTTGAATTGAAAAGTTATTCAAATTAGCCTACTGCATCTTCCTATACTGCGGCATTATTCAGTACTGTTTGTGTTGGCAATCATAATTGAGTCATATTTTGCATAGCTGATGCACACTAGGTGGCCTTGCGCCTTTTACGGTTCTTTGACACTTCGCTTCAAAGGGTAGGCTTAATATCCAGTGCCGGGCTGGTATCGCATTAAAGTTCATGTTTTGTATATTTTAATGATCGTAATTGCTGGCTTCGGATATAAATAGTTGTTGGGATCGGGAATGCAGAAACTGGACTGGCGACTGGTCTTTACGTAAATAGACTGTTCTGGCAAAGCTTGATATGGATGTTTGGAAAATAAAGAATAGTTGGAAAAATGTATAGGTATTATAATGAATAAAAAAAATAAATAAAAAAAAAAAAAGTTAGGTAGGTAGGTTTTCGGTATAAAAATGAATCATTTTTTTTTTTGTTTAGCTTATACTGTTCCATTGATGGTCACAGGCCTCGCACGCCACCTTGAGCTAGCCCTCGTGGTACGAGTCGTAATCATCTCGCCACCTCTTTCTGGGCCGACCTCGGCGGCGCCGTCCATCTTCAGGCACCCATTGTGTGAAGACTTACTTAATGAACCAGTTACAGAAAATAGTACATTGCGATACGTGTGACTTAAGGCGCTACCTCGAAAATAAATCGTAGCGACTGATCTACTAAGCGAGCGACAGTGATGCAATTACTTTTGAAACGCAAAAGAAGAGAGATGGCTACAATGTGCGTGCGCTCGGAATAAAACAACGTATGTGCCAAAACTAATTTACTCCTTTTTAACAAAATAAATAAATTAAATTGAAAACTACTTTGAATAAACTTTGATATGACAATTCTCTGTATTTTAAAGTAAATTTCATTGAATAACTTTTAACCGTAACGCCGCCGTGATGTCGAAAAAAGTAAAAAAATATATATAACTTTGCAATTTTTTTGTATCAAGAAAAATTCATTGAATCGTGTATTTCTTTTATATGATACTAGACCAAAGGGTCAAAAAAGATATACCAAAATGCTAAATCCTTATTTTACATACTTGACAAGCTACACGAAATAGAAAAACCACATTTTATTCACCTTAAGTACTTAGTCCATTATTGCACGACGTGAAATTAGTCTGCTAAATGCCGTGCATTAATACTAAAAAACTTGTTGAGATGAAACCTTGAAACTTGTTGCTTAGTTTAATACAATTAGTGACCTTAGTGTTAGCTTGTCAGTTAAAACTAAAAGGAAATCTAAACAGATTCAAAAAACTTTTCTTCTAAGCATCAGCTGAAATTGATCATTCAACTAAAACGTTTCAAATGAACTAGCAAAGCGTTAAAATCTGAACAATTTCAGTTCAGATTTCAGTGCATTGTTGAAATAACACTGAGAATGGGTAGCGAATATTCTCAATAGTTATCAAGAGATTATAACATTCGCAGGCAAGCATATTATTAGTATTCCTAACACGGTTTTCATTGTTCTGCTTTCAAACTAGAATTCCCTTTAGGTATTATGCGGGCAGGCGATGCGACTGCAAATATTGAAACCATATGACCAGCAAAATATTTAAAACGGTACCTTTAAACAATTGCTTATTATTGGCTTATGCTTGACAATGTAGTACGTACCTACATAATTAATATTATACAACATGCCAGTTTTGATTCGAGACAAGGAAAACTTTAATGCCTAATCATAAAACTGTAAAGGCTCTTCCAAACATGCGCGACACTCGATAAAATCGCGCGCGACACAAAGGCACTGCAAGTCCCGCAACGAGCGGTGCCTTTGTGTCGCGCGCGATTATATCGCCTGTTTGTAGGAGCCTTAACTCAAAAAAGTATTATTACTCCTTGCATGAGTTAAAAATAACAATTTAGTAACAGCACTTTCCACTACAGAAACAGCTTATGTCCATAAAAACTTACACACTTATTCCAAAAATAATAAAAAAAACTACCTACCTTTACATTTCTACAAAAAAAAGCTGATAACGTGGCTTCTCCAAAATATTTTTATACAGTAAAATAATGTTTTGATTATACGGGTTTATACGTATTAGTTGTATAATACAAAAATGTTGTTATTAATGTGTTTTTATTTTATATTGTAGAGTATAATTAATTTATCTATAAGTCTATAGTCTTAAGTGTTTTGTATTGATTTTTAGAGTATAAGTAGTAAAGCTAGGTTTTATTTATACCCACGTATAACATTGTAAATATTCGTATGTACATGTGCCCTGAACATAACTATATTATACACTAACCAACTTTGTACCTACCATATCCGACGAATAAATATATTTGTCTCTTTGATAAAAAACCTCGTCATGGGATTTCAACCTCAGAAAAATTGTTAAAAAAATTTGAGTCAGCTCTCTTATCATTGAAGAAGTGAACCTCACCTTGAAGTTAGAAGACACTTCAATGATTGACTCGCCTAAGACATCACTCTTTATAACACTTCAATGATAAATAACAAACATCTATGTAAATGTTATACCAATCACGATCATTGTTTGATCGGTGGCACAACTAGAAAAACGGACAACAATTGAATAATAATATGTAACATTGTAAGTACAGACGCCAGCACATCGAGCTACTACAATCTGCATAGCAAAGCAAAGCATAAGTTAAGTAAGCATAAGTAAGCGTAAGCTGGCCCGGAACATAAAGGGCGAAGGAAAGAACACGGGTGGGTTTTAGTCAGTAAGAGTCTGACACTCCCTGCCGCTCCACCCAGAGCGGGAGGAGTCATTTGATGATTTCCCATCCTGAAAAAAAAAAAGCATAAGTTTCAAAGTTGATTCGGAAAATTTAACAGTTTCGGGTAGCTTGATGTGTTGGCGTCTGTACTACAGATTTTTCTGACTTCTTTTTTTTAATTTTTTTTTATTTGAAATGGGTTTGCTCTTGACTCTAGTCTAGGTCAGAGATGACAGAGACAAAGCCTACGATGGAGTGAGCTCACCCAGAAGAAGCCTGTTCACTCTTACTTTGAAGAGATTCGGGTTGTATGCACTCGGAAACACAAACGCAGGTAGAGAGTTCCACTCTTTTGCTGTGCGCATTATAAAGGACATTTTAAAACGCTTAGTGCGAATTGGTGGAATAGCAACTAGGTAGGGATGGTAACTTGCAGTGCGTCTGGATGTCCGAAGGTAGAAGGGGGCCGGTGGAATGAGGTCGTGGAGTTCTTGGGCACACTCACCGAAGTACAATCTGTAGAAGACCGACAAGCAGGCAACCTTGCGGCGATGAGCCAAGCTGTGAAGCTTGGCATCCACCAGTTTTTCGTCGCCAATGAGCCTCTTAGCTCTGCGTTCCACCGAGTCAAGCGCGGCAAGTTGGTATTTCGCTGAGCCATCCCAAAGGTGGCTGCAATACTCCATGCAGGATCGGACTTGTGCTTTGTAAAGAGTTAAAAGCTGTCCAGGCGTAAAGTATCGCTTCACCCTATTAAGGATGCCCAGCTTCTTGGCCGCAGTTTGGGCTTTGTACTCGATGGTGGCGCCGAAGTTGAGACTAGATGTCAACTCCATGCCCAGGAGCTCGAGCCGATCTGTTACAGGAACAAATGTACCCCGAAAAGTAGGAGTCTGGTCGAAACGACTCCTTTTGGCGGTAAAAACACACGCCTGTGTTTTGGTGGCGTTGAAAGAAACCAAATTGTCAGCACCCCACTGGGAGACAAGGCTCAAGGTCAAATCTGTCCGCTCCACCATGGCCTCTCTCAAGAAACGAACTTCGGCCCCGCTGGCCTTTGTGCTGGACAAGTATCTCTCTGAAACAGTACTGTCATCTGCGTACCCAACAATACCAGGCTGAAGTAGGTCATTGATGTGCAGCAGGAAAAGAGTTGCAGAGAGAACAGACCCCTGAGGAACTCCGGCATCAATAGCCATAAGGTCAGAGGAGCAGCCGTCAACGACTACTCTGATCGACCGCTCACTAAGGAAGTCTGATATCCAGCTACAAAAATCAGCTGGGATGCCATAAGCAGGAAGCTTGCTGAGTAGACTAGTAGTACTAGTAGAAATCTTCATTGTAAGTAAAAATAAATAAAATTAAAGTGTCTGTTTGTAATGTCAAAGTAACGTCTTTTTACTAAATGCATAAGTATATGAAAGTATATAGAAGTACGATACCTAAAACATTTTTTTTCTGTTTGTTCCGGCTAATCTGCGGCTACCGGCTAAACGGCTGGACCGATTTTGACGGGATTTTCACTGGCAGATAGCTGATTTTATAAGGACTAACTTAGGCTTTTACTTTAGAAGAAGAATTAGTAAAGAGGCACATTATTGTTTTCTAACATCAACGCAAACGAATTTACCGGCACAGCATACTAATAATATTAGGGTGCTGCGCAAAAAGAACCCATGAAATCCAAATGACATTACCTATTATTGTTTTCCGACACACATCTACACGCGAACGAAGTCGCGGGCACAGCTAGTTAAGTAATAAACTCCATTTGGTAAACCACTGTAGGCAAATTTTTATGAGCAGTTATTGTTACTCATAACAAACTTTTCAAATGTGATCGTCGCCGTCCTGCATCAAACGTATGTAAATATTGAAAGAAACATCAATTGACCTAGTAATCACAATGGAAACAATCATGTCAATTATGTATTAAATCAAAATAAAGAAAGTATTCAAACAGATAACAGTGAGCAAATCTCTATGTGTGACTCTAAAAAGGAAACTCCAAACAGAAATAACGTAATAAAAACTGCCTAAGTAAACGAAAGATGACAAAAAGTAAAAAAAAAAAGGTTGGTCTACCGACCTAAGTCAATAGAAGAGTAAGTGAGTATAAAAATAATAATGGAAGAGACGGTAATGACCCTACGGACGACTGATAAGTTATCTCCACCGCTGTCGGTGCAATCGGAAGTGTGCTGTACAGCTTTAGTACTTCTTGTAGATTTGAGTTCGTGCTCTACATAAGATACGATCGTATATGTTTGTGTTGCGTGACGTATGTCTGTGGTAGATAAAATTGAAGAAGTATATGTCATAATTATTGTGCTACGGTTCATTACTAATGGAGTAAAAGGTGTTAGTAGGTACTGTATTGTATAAATAGTTCGAAATTTTTAAGTCTATCTAAACAAAATCAACGGACACAGTCTGATTCAACAAATTAAGAAAATCGACTCTTCTGGGACATTGAATTTATTTAACTTTAGAACAGGCAACATTAATTTGACAAAGCTTAAGAAATTCACAATCTTAGCCCGACTATTTAGATAGCCAACTAAGAAAAGATTGTCTTAATTATCTTGAATTACGATTAAATAAAATATATAATTTCTAAAAGCGATAAAATAATATCTGACGATTATGTTATTCTGCTTGAAATTCAGTAAGCTAATGAGAATAGAATAGAATAGAATAGAATAGAATACTCTTTATTATGTACACGAGAATAATTTAAAGAATTCCAACTACTAAATATGTTTAATGCTAGCGTGCCTAATAAAACAATATATTTATAGAAGGGTCTCGATGCAATTAGAAGAGTGTGTGCAGCTGTTAGCGTGCTACCATGCCCCATGCCCCATGCTTGGAAGTTTCAATTAGTGCAAGAACTACGTCTTTATTTCAAAAAACTAACTTTATTCCAGGGATTAAATTGTTTAGCTTTAAGGGTTTGAACACAACGGTGCGAACACGCATGGATTTTACAAACACGCGAGAAATTCGCAAGCCTTGCTTTTTGCGTCAAATGAAATGAGTGATGTTTCCACGTATTTGCTCATGTGCGCCAACCTTAACGTGGGTGGGTTTGAATATTTATTCGTAATTAATTAGCTTTGTGACCGGAAAGTGAAGGGAACGAATTGCTAAGATATTACTATTGTTCAATACGAAATTGAAAGTTATGAATTGTGAAGTAATAGATATAGTGCGTTCTCGGTTATTTTATCTGTGTTTTTGAATCACTGTTCAAATAACAGTGATCTTAATTCCTATTTTAATAAGGCTGCTATTGGATTGCTGCCACTGACCAGTCTGTCAAAATTATTGTCATCTTTATTCTAGTAACAATAAGGTTGCTGCTGTCAGATGAAAAATAACTGTGAACGGACTGTAGTTTCATTGTGAATTCAATAAGTCACTTTTCTAATCCGTGATTCTGCTTGTGTGCTAATCATTACTTGCATAAGTTTTTACAAAATGTCAAATAGTTTATAACAGGACTAAACTAACCTTTTACAATAATTTTAAGAATCCTTGATACCCTGTAGATCAAATTAAATTAGCTAGCTAAACTCCGCAGACGTGACGGGTATAAATCTATCAATATCTAAACACGATAGGTACTATATTTATTTTGCGGTCAACGTACAGTCAGTCGTACGTCAGGTACTTAGCACAACACTACAAGCTGTCTTGTAGTGTTGTGCTAAGTACCTGAAGTATGAGTTGAGCAAATCATTTTTTTTTGTTTTAACGTGTATAGATATCAATAAACATTACTTACGTCTGTAAAGTTTAACAAAACTTTTATATACTGATATTTCAAGTAATAACTACACTACCTACGGTTATTGACCAACTCATTTTTTATTTACCCGTAAAGTCTGGGGAGTTTCGCTAACTAATTAATTTGACCCAGTATATCAAGCTATAACTATGACATAATATGATATATTATAAGATTCATATTTTGTGTCATTTTAACTTCAAGAATGATTTTTTCCACCTGAAAATACACAAATTGTGCAAATGTTTTCGGATTGGCATGACCCGCTTTGATTGAAATAGTACACCATTTAGCCCGACTGTTTATTACTGTTAAATGACTATTGAGTGCAATCCAATTAGGATAACTTCATTGCCACTGATAATGTGTTACTCAATTAGGTACCCCGCGGAATACTGAACGTTGCAGCACCCTAATGAGGGTATTCTGAAATGACGTTCGCTAGGTGGCAGCACTGACACGTCAGGTCCAGGCATCTGTCAAAGAGCCTATATTTTCTTTAGCCATGACTCAATGATGAACGAATGAATGAATCGAATAATGAACGTCATCATTATATTTTATATTGGAAGACCTCTTGTCACAGTGGTGCCAACTGGTGTTGTAAATTTTCACAAAAACCCTCATTAGGTACCCCGCGGAATACTGAACGTTGCGGCACCCTAATTGCGTGGCACACTATCGATCTCAATCTGAATCATTTTGAAGGATATTGCTAATCCATTGTTTCATATTATATGTCTTCTTAAAATGTTTCGCCTCAACAACGTAAATAACGCAACGAGTGTTGTTGAGCTGTCGAAATGAAAGCAAGTCCTGCTGTTCGTGTGTTACGGAATTACCCCCAGATTCTCAGATATAAGAAGTTTTATGTTTATTTCTACGAAAGAAAACGCAAAACTCATTAGCTTTTGGAATGATAGTGAAATCGAATTCAAATAAATAAGACAAACCACAACCAATGATACTAACTTTAATTTGTACTATCGTAAATTGATTTTATTTTCTCTTTGTAATATTTTCACTTTTATTTTATTTATATTAAGAATAGTCAAAGTAATAAATTTCCTGACGGGTCGTTTTCTTAAGAGTGACTCTTGGGATCAGAACGTCAGAACTAATCTTCGTAAGTCGAGATAATGAAGTTCTGAATGCTAGCCCAGAAGGCTAATTCCCGCAATTAAAAATGTCCAAAATCTAGTCACAATCTCATCTCAGCGACAATCAATGTCAAAGACTTGTCAAAAATGTACGGAAAATAGAGGTAATTTTGGCAGATTGAGACACAGAGAGATCACAGTATGAACACTCTTAAAATTACGAGAATTGCCCCTTAGTACCTATGCCCAAGTAAGTGTGGAGGAGGGCATTATTAAAATTACATGACGTGTGCAAGACATTTTATAAGGAAAACGTAAGAAATGTCTATCATAACGAACGTACCTCATAAAGCCACATTTTATGACGTCATTTCGCCCACTGAGGGCGCATATTATTACATGTCATATGCATAAATGGTGTTTCATAAGGCGCCAACAAAATTGCTTAATCTTCTTGATCAACGACTTCTTTTATTGTAAGTTACAAACGTTATTTTGCGACAATATACAGGTTGAATCTTTCAAATGGGCGTGGATGGCCAAATCCGAAACTATGAGGAATAGCGAAAAGCACTCAAAGGAGTTGCAGGCTCGATTTTGATGAAAACTAAAACTGCAAAATTGGATTTTTGAAAAATCATTATTTCTAGCTAGGAATCGAACCCGTTGATTTTGATAAAAAAACACACTATATTATTACACCACATGATAATGTCCCTAATAAGGATCAAATTCTGGGAAGTAATGACATACGTGACATACATATTTCCTATTTTGTATCCCACTACTGGGCAAAAGTCTTCTCTTGTTTCTTCCAAACCACCCGTTTTGTGTGACCTCTGGCCATGTTGGCCCTGCAAATGTTACCACGTCGCACCACCTTCGCCGTGGTCTACCTCAAGGGCGATGTCCTCGCTCAGGCGTCCAGTGAGTGATGATTAGTCAATAGTATTTAAATTACCATTTACAAGCAATCAAATTGCCTTTGTTAACATTGTCGTCTGTCCACTATTAACTTGATCAAACAAGTGAAAGCTGGCCATTGAACCATTGAATAAACTTCTTGGTATAACAATCTCATTCATAGCCTGTTATAGCCAACACGTCTGCCTGTCATCCACGCGCCTGACTTTTGATGCAGGTTCATATTGTTCCATTAGTTTACCACGAAAAGGTAAGCCGCTGTTACTTTCATCTTTACGCCACGGTGGCGGCGCGGCGCGGCTGTGGCGTGTGCCTTGATGGACAGGTGCCCTTAAGTTGAATGAAATGATGAAAAGCGTTTACAATTTTTGTTTTGGTAACTTTTATGTTGTATTAGTCAGTGATAGGTGGTTTGTATTGATATATTATAGCGCTGTTTTACGTTGTACAGATTCGCAGGAACATCGACGTGGGACCTATTACCATTCAGTACATGATTCTGAACCCCCATGTATTTTTGCTGGGGGGGGTTCCAAAATCATGTGCTGAATTCATGCTTACAGTCTGCGCGTCGATGCCACCCTGTGTTTCTGAGATTAACATCGTGTCTAAATTCAAAATTTCAGAACAGAGCAAATTTTAAAATTAATATCGCTATCAGTTTAGCAGAGAATTATTAGTTAAAAAGACAAATAAATTTTAAATTGCAATTCACGTTTCTCCAACAGATAATGGTAATGTTCTACCGTCATAATGGACTTTCGTGTTCATTGTTTTACGTTAGCTAACAACTTCTGAGAAATCCAACGAATAACCATTTAGTAGCGTTATGTCAGCTAAATAAGAATGTAATAGATACCAATGTTCGATACAAATAAAACGCAATAGCCAGATGGTACAAGCCGGTCCCCGATAAGGGAAGTGTTCATTTGATAACGGGCCCGATGCACACGCGAGCCCATTGACATTGAGTAACACAGCTACAGAAGGTTTACCCCGAAATGACGATGACTGATAAACTCAAGCAGATAAACATATCGAAATTATAACTATCGGGGAATTCTAACTGAAGTATTCTTTAGACATCACAAGTACTAGAGGATTCTTACTGCAGTAACGGCTGTGTACTTATTTCGTGAATTTTCCTGTACCTACCTAACATAATACTGTTAACTAAGGCTGGCTATACACAGACACCTTGAAGCAGCTAGTGTCGGCTGCTTCAAGCTGCGACTGCATAGCAAACTACAGTCTTCTACGTACACAGAACCGCTCGAGCAGCCGCGATTGCTTCGGGCGGTCGGCAGCACGGTGAAATTTCATCATGCGGTCAAGCAGTCGCCAGGCATACACTGACTGCTCGAGCTGTCGACTGCTCTCGCGCAGTTACCTCCGCCCGCGCTCGTTATTCCACGACGCGTGTGTTAAGGCCGACAATAAAAACCGCAGAGCAGTTGATACCGACTGCTGCAGCTGCAAGCAGGCAGTTATCAATGGCAGCTTCAAGCGGTTGAATTTGACTACACGAGCAGTCCGTGTCTATTGATCACTGGTTTACAGCTGGAGCAGTCCGTGTATGACCGGCCTAAAAGTCTACAAAACAGGTGTTACAGTATCAACTTTGTTTAAAATTAATTTAATCAACTTATTAAGTCAAGACAAGACTTAAGACTAACAAGACAAGAGAAACACTAATAATAACTTTAAGCAACGTTTGTAAATACGTTGCTTAAAGTTATGATTAGTGTTTCACGTCAAAAACGTATGGTTAAGGTAAAAGAGAGTTAAGCAACATCCATACTAATATTATAAATTCGAAAGTAACTCTGTCTGTCTGTCTGCATGTTAGCTTTTCACGCCTAAACCACTGAACGGATTTCGATAAAATTTGGCAGAGAGATAGATTTCATCCCAGGGAAGGACATAGGATAGTTTTTATCCTGATATTCCCACGGGATCAACACTTATGCGGGTGAAACCGCGGGGCGCTGCTAGTTTATAAATGGGATTAATGTCCAACATGTGCTTGTGGATGGAATGTCACCAGTGTGTGCCGGCAGCTGCAGCTAATACCAACATTGAAGTTTAAATTTGTGAGTCGTAAACACTGGTATTTCTGTAACTTCTACATCGTTGACAGTAATTGCACGCTAGCCCCCGGTACGAGTCCAATGAGATTTTTATTTAGTAGCAGTCTAATGAATCTGCGCCCTGAAACATTTTAATGGTATGTGGTACTTGTTAGCAGCTTAACTTGAAATATTTATCGAGTTCGGAAGGTACGATGTTAATTGTGTTGAAAATTCTTTCTGATTTTCTTAAGTGTTAGTGTAATGAGTTGATAAACAATCATGGCGACTATTATCAAGAAATTGATAATTGTCTGATTGTCACGTCATATTATTGCATTTGAGGTCAATATATTAGCGATTACTTTGACGTTGGTAACGACTATCGTTGAAATGAAGAGTAATGGACTTAGTGAGTAATATCACTTGCATTGTTGAATGGGAGGAAATTAGCAATACATTATTTCATAAAGCCGCAAGTTCTAATGTGCCTATTTGTCCAATTGTTCTAAAATCAGCCGAAGCGTGAAAACGGCCCAACTCCAATCGCAGGCTTAAAGACCGTGAAGATGAGGTTAATACACCTACAGGAAAAAACACCTTTTCAATTTCTTTGTTATCGCACTTTATCTATCACATTTGTGAGCACAAAACATTAACCCACATAAATATCAATGCATATCTATCGATAACGTCCATACCTACTTCACATGGAGATAAGTTAGTACGGTCACATTTAGCCAGCGCGGAGTTGTCCTCAAGTTTTCCACTGTGAATTTTATCTAACGTGTTGAACGGAAGCCGGCCGATGCGCACATCTCGTTGCCGCATCCCGTTTCACTCGGCCCTCCGCCAATCGCCTCCAACCTCCGACCAAACGGACCTCTACACCTCAATTCTCCCTCAGTCTTACTGTGGGCGGCGCGACGCACGCACGTACGCCACGGTCGCTCGGCATCCGCTCGCGAGCTTTCGAATTTTACCTGTGGATTGTCAGTGACATGTGTCTGTAAAAAAATACACGCAATAAAAACATTGTGGATTTTTTCTGGATTAACACTGCCCTGTGTCGAGTTCCGGGAAAATCACATCATATCATATTCAAGGTCGGTGTGTTATGTATGCTTTGCGAATAGTAATGCGATTGGATGCATTCGGAATGTCACCGGTCCAGTCTTTATAAGTTGGCATTAAAGGATTGTCGAGGTGAAGGAAATTTTTATAAACTTCGTGTATTGGAGTTCGTTGACGTTTCGGAGTAGACTTGTTTTTTCTTTAATTATTTTTTGTTGTTTGACCGGTGCGTGAGACGAGGTTCGCTCACTCGATCATTCTTCCATCACTTGGCTATAAATAAAGAACCATCGGATATTGGAGATTTCAATACTAACATTTCCGGCTTTGCGTGAATTAAGTAACGTGCAAGTTTCCTGTTTATCTTTGAAACAATAGAGTATTTTAGTCTCGATGCCAATCTGAACACCATTACTAAACGAAACATTAACTTCCGAGGTGTGTGTATGTTTATTTTTATCTTCAGTATAAACTTAAGTAGTTGAAAATTCTCATAAATAAACTCACAAAATATTTACTTTATGAGCTCCTTGAACATGAAACAGAAGTTTTGCAAATAATATTCCAATAATGTGTATCACAGGCGTTGAACTCGAAATCACTACAGAATTCAATATTGATGTCAAGATGATGATCTCATCAATACCTGCCTATTTGAATATTTTCTATTCGAAGCAGTCTTTATTTTAACACACGTATCTTTAGTAAATATGTCTGTGTTGGTACATTATAGTATACGAGTGGCTGATTCATATTTGCATCTGAAGCAAGTATTGATAAACCTGATTATGCAAATTTCGTAGTTATGCAACACTATATTTTCTATTTTGAAAGTGCCAATTTTAAACATGCAAACACGACCAATTTTATTGATGTGGTCAATAAAAGTCAAGAACACAACATTACATATACTTATAATAGACATCTCGCAATGACGTGCAATTACATTACCCATAGTGAAACGTTCGCGCATCGCATTCTCTCTTAATCGATCCCTATTCAATGCAATTGAAATCATAGTGATTATGGATAATGATAAAGCAAAAACACCCATGAATGAATCAGTATCTTTCACACGGGAAGTACCTGACTTGATTACTGCCATGGTGACTACACCTGGCAATACGCTGCTTTGGAGGCTCCTACTATGTCAAGGATAGCTGATAATGTTGACGGTAACCACACAATTATTAAATAATTACATGACTATCTAAATTCCTTGAATTATGAAACTACTTTAAAAGGAGGAAATGTTAATAGGCGTGCAGTTCGTCACTCTGAAAGAGACGAAACCAATGCCAGAGACAAAATTTCTGATTTCAACTCCATAGATTTCATCCTTCAAAAGGCGAAAACCAGCATTTGATTGATTTAGCTAAGGTTTGTGTTTTTGACCCTACTGATGTCGGATACTCTACAAAACATCTCGATTAGACATAGTGTCTGATATACTACTGTTGGCGCAAAATTGGGAGACAGGTAAACTAGAGAAATAACTCATTATGACGTCCAGACTGTTAATTGTTATAGAGTCAATTACAGGGACATTACTAAACAGTACAGAATGAATTGTATTTTTCTTTTATAGATAATGGCAAATAATTCGGCTTACTTTAAACTGATAACATAATTATCTACTTTTCCTGCTATGTGTGATTCTGCATTACTCTATAATGACTCACTTTAAAGAATGGTTAGTTAAAATTGTTGCTTATCTACCTACCTGATAAAAATCTGGAGGTGCTTTTAACGATATCTGAAGGCAAGAATTGGGTGGTCTTTTCGCTTGGATCTTCATGGAATATACACATATATTATAACAACGTTACAACAGTTCCACAGTTTACTTAATATTCATCAACTAGATTAGGATTTGTGCTAACGTTTTTATTACCATAAAGCTACGCCTGCTAATTAGTCCCATAATAACTGTTCATAATTAATTCTGAAGTAATAAATGGCGTTTAATTTAACTCACGGAAAGGCAACAGTCAAATAAAAAATTTACGGGTGTTAGCCGTCGAAAAAATGTTGTGGTGTTCTTTTAAACTATTAAACGTATTTATAGTTGTTCCCATCTGAACCAACGGTAACTTGTTAACTAGTCCTTCTTTATCCGGTCAACATGCTATTAAGTTCCCAAATAGGTATTTAAAGCGTATCTAAAATGTAAATGTTTTAATAGATTCTCATTTGTATTTAAAGACTACGTTCTGTGTAATAGCTTATTTAACTCAACCGTAGAGCATTCTAAATGTAATTAAAATTGACCCTTTTAAAGTTAATGAACGCAAATAACCCATGCCAACTAAAGTGCCGAGTACAGAAACTCTAAAATATATTACATTATGTGGCAGTCATCAGTTAAAGTCAGCAGAAAATTTCGAACTGTCTGCGGAAGATTGAAAGTGGAATAGTTTCAGGGACTTGGTGAGACCCCCGACGTTTTGCTCCGAAAGCTAATTAGTGAGGTGAGTTCGTCTATCGACAAACTGATTTGTGTCGATCGCTTCCCGACTAACAACGGAAGTTGTAACAAGAAGTACTTGTCGAACGACGGTGCTGACTCTGAGAAACAAAATGTCTTTAAATAGAATGAATGATGAGCTGTGTTTAAGTAACTGGTTAAACTGGTTACGCAAACATGTGTGGTTTACGCAAACATTGTTTATTTTAATATTGTTAAAGTAGGTACGAAATATTTGTTAAATATCCACTGGTGGACTTATCTATTTTAATTAAATTTTTGAGCAGATTTTAATCCAATATTGAAAGTATTACTCTAAATGGTTAAAATCTGAAGATTGCAAGGTTTCGGAAATCCAAATCTCCAAGGATTCATGTCCATGTCTACCAAATGTTCATAATATATACCTTTTGGGCCCATACGGAAATAAATAAACCCACGAACCACGAAAGGGATTTAAAAAAAAAACCTCCGAAAAATATATTGACCCAAAGCCTAAATAAATTTTCAAATAAACGGCTATCGAAAGTTTGAACGCAAAATCGCTCTATGAATATTCAGTACTAAACCTATGACAATAAAGTTGATATTTGTATCATGAGTTTTCACAGGCACCGCGGCCGACTGTTGTTTTAAAACTTTTCCCTTAATAAAATAGACGCGGTTATTGCTTAGATTTACCTAAGCTTTCATAACATCACTATGAAACTGTTAAGTCCCTAATAGTAAGCACGAAGTAATACTCGAGAACAATGTGCGGCTTAATTTCAAAGCGCTTTGTTTAAGAGCCAATCAAAATTATGCACGGCGGCTTCCATAATTCTGGAACGTCAACTCAGTAGGTACCCGGTAACGAGTTTTGTTCCCCCACACCGTTTAGGACCAACTGCTGAGGCAATTTTAGCTGTTTCAAGACTCAACTGTGAGATTCTGCTTAAAACAATAGTCGTAAATTCACCTGGGCCTGTCAAGGTGTTTAATTTATACAAGTCTTTGAACACCCATACGGTATGGATAAAAGAGTCGTTTGTCTGGCTCGGAGCGGCCCATTGAAATTAAAATCGTATGATATGTGTTGCTTAGCATATTAAAATGTCTGAAATTAACATACTTCGAACCTATTAAACTGTCTACAGCGAACGGGCGAGTTTTAAATAACTAAACACGAGAGAGTTCGTTCTTCTTTATGACTAATTTGAAACGGAACTTCATTCATCTTACAGTCAATAGAAAAAATTGGCCCTCAACATCAGATTTTTGAAAGAATCTACTTTATCATCAGCACAATAGAATTTATTAAAAGACAGGTTTACTTTTCCTACAGCAGTACAATCTTAAATAGTACCCGCCTCATGTTCGTTCAGTATATTTCTGTATTTTCTTTCCTCGTATCCTTCCTCTCCTTTGAAGACTTTACCTAGCTAATCTTCATATTCAGTTATTGTTACACTTACGATGTAATTTATTCGTTCTTCGTATTAGAATTACACAAAACACGTTCTAATTGTCAACGTGACGCAACATGAGTTTTCTCGCGGGCGACAAAGCCAGGCTATGAGTAATTATACGGAGACTGACTTCCGCAACACCGCACGATGCAGAATGGGTGGCGGTCGTGGGAACATCACTGAATTGACTGACGGATTTACTTTTGCTTTTGATTTATTTTGCAAGAAATGTAAAGGGACAAATGTTGCTTGAATGCATATCTTTATTGATATCGACGACAAGCCACGGAAGCATTGCATGTTATGGAGGAAGTTTATTATAGTGGGTTGAAAAATCTGCTTTCAAGTTTAAAATCAATTTGGAAATTTTGTGTATGTCTTCAGTTTATGAGATTCTACCATTGATCTAATTAACTGTACCAGATGTGGCAAAATCTATTCTAATATTTCGAAGAACTATTTACTCAGATGCTTTTACGTTATTATTGTCTTTCATGGCAGCTTTGTTTTTTTTTCGTTCTATTAAGAAAATACTTTTTCTATCATCATTATTTACTTTTGCTGTTGTTATGGATCTAACTGTATTGAACCTACTACTTACTGGAAGTTGTTAAATACTAATTTAAAAACAAACCACGCAACTTACTGTACCCCAACACCTTAACATAGATACAACTGCTACACAAGTGAACAAAATTCAATACCTATGTAGTATTTTATTGCTTTGAACTATTCTCATATCTTGTACAATAAAGTGCCGTCATGCAAGTTCAACCTGGGTATTACCTAAAACGAAACGTTTTTCAAGGAATTTGATTTATTCAAATACGTGCAAACATGTATTGCGTTTTGCGGTCATGACAGATAAGTTCTCTAATACTTGGACTCCACTCACCTGCGGTTTTAGCTAACATCTGTCTACGTCTGCCCCATTTGCTCTCATTGTGACGTCATCGCGAGCCCTATTTCGGTCGAAATTTGCGAAGGCAATGAACGATATTCATGATTTATTTATAGCTTATACGAGTAATTGTAATTAGCAGCCAGTCAAAATTATTTACATAGAACGGCTGCGAAGCGTGTTCATTCAGGTTTAGTTCAATCGACTTCTACTTTGACGAAAATGTTGCTATGTGTATAAGTAATATAGGTGGAAAATAACTGTTAAACAAAATAAAATATGACGTTATCGAATTTGAAATTAAACTGGTGCACTTTCTAACATTTATGTTTGAATACTTATTCATGAGAAAAAATATATAATATTTAATTTCCTGCGTTTAAACAGCTGCTACCTACATTGGCTGTTAATAATTGAAATCATTTTGAAATATTAAGCCATAAAAGAATAGATTTAAGTTTCACAAAGTTGAAAAAGCACCAGCAAGTCGATAAGCTACCCATTTTCTTCCAGTACATTTTATGAAATCAGAAATCCGTACCTACGTGCTTTTATTTTATATTGAAGCTCGTCTCGAAGGAGTAGCTGATGATGATGAAATATGTCACGAACTCCAATATAAATTACATTTCACCCCGACCGGTGTGGCACATCCCTTGAGATTTCAAGTTTATCAACACATTACTCAGACTACGTAACTTGACGAAATTAATAGTTGTTGTATGGAACCGACTAATAGGCTTAAAGGGTTCAAAACTCAAATCTTGCTATTCCTATGTCGTTCCACATCTACCAAACTTTTGGCTTATAAAAGCATATTGCGTAGCGCCTACTTTAGCTGACATTACGAAATGAATAGTTGTTGGATCCGTTACGAATCTAATAGGGTACGAATTATAGGATCGTAATAAGTAATTTATTCGTTTGTAATGACTACGAATTTCATTTATCAATATAAAAGAGCTCATATTATAATGATTCATACTGGTTTAGTGTTCGAAACCAATGCAATGTATATAATTAAATTAATACAACTAAAGTAATTCTCAAAGCGTGTATTACGTAATTTGACTGCGGATATCTGCGCCCTTGAAGATCAGATTGTCATCAGTAATCGAACTCATTTACCAATTGAAAGGAAATTAGTATCGCTGATACAGTTAGTATCTGATAACAATTCCCTAGAACTATACAGCGTGGCGGTACAATGGTGACATTAATTTAACACACATATACGTTTTCACATTTTCATTTCATGAAGAAATTATGTTTCCATTAAACGTTATTATTTGCGGATTTATTTAAAGTTTTCTAAAATAGCATTTTGGAGCAACCTGTACTTAAAGAACTGTCGCGCAGCGGTCATTTGCCGAGGTCACGGATCATAACATCGCATCAATGAAATTAAAATAAATAAGTAACGTGATATCCCTTTGTCGGCGAGCGGGCGGCGCAGGCGATGCGTGCCCTCCCCCCACCCCGTCGCGTCGCAGCGAAATCTAATTCTTTTTTTTGCATATCTAGTGCTAGCCTAACTCGTGCCCTTGACACACTTCTTCACAGTAGTGCACATAATTACGTCGACTAATTTTGTGAATGTTTCCGCGAAAAAGACGCTTACCTATTGTTTTATTTATTTATTTTTGTGTAATGAACTAATGAGTAATTAGATTATGGTACTGCGATAAAGACGCTATGTTTTGTTTTCGTTTTCTAATTTAGTAGGTACGTTGACATCTCTTGCGATACGGGCGCTTTTATTTGTGTTATTAGTGCTTGTGTAAACTTGTGATCGTGATGGCAAATACACATCCGAACTACACAGCAGCTGAATATGCGGACATGATCCTAATTTACGGAGAATGTCGTCAAAATGCCGCTCTTGCCATAAGGACATATCGCGAGAGATATGGCGGTTCAAGACAATGCCCTACTACTCCTCGCACTATTATAGGAGCTCTTCAGCGCATCCGCGAAAACCGGCCAGTGGATCCTAGGTCTCAACGCCCTGATCGACCACCTACACGACAAAACCCAATCCAGTTAACTGAAAATGTGCTACAATATTTCCAAAACCAACCCAAAACTAGCCTCCGCCAGAGCGCTAGGCATTTTCAAGTTCATCACAGTACCGTCCATACGATATTAAAGCGCGAAAAGTGGCAGCGCGTGAAGCGACGCGTTGCCGCTCCGAGTTAAGGCGTGGGTAGACGTGAATTGGGCTTCATTTAGGATACATTAGAACCTTTTTATTCCGTAACCCTTACAAGATTTTTTTTCAAAAAAATATATAATAATCTACACAATATAAAGCATGTCCTCTTCGCTTCAAAAAAAATAAAAATATATTTGAAATATCATAAATAAATACGCAAAGTGACCTCTGTTTTTGTAACTTACTACCATTTTTCTCCTAAACTATCAATCACAGGATCTTTTAATTGCCACCAATATATTATATTAAGTAATGCCGATGTCCCCTTCGGCTTATTTTTGCCAATAACTTTCTTAATTATTTATAATCGATTTTTTTACGTAATCGCTACTCGCAGATCGCGTAGCCACCCCTCCGGCGCCCAATAAATCAGTGCGGGACGAGACGCTGTGCTGAACGGACCTGTGATACTTTTCTCCGCAAACACACTTTGACGACACGGTTGGCGCAGTGGCTGAACGATTGACTGCTGCGCTGCGTGTCGCGGGTTCGATTCCCGCACGGAACAAATATTTGTATTGCCTACAGGTAGTTGTTCCGGGTCTGGCTGTTTGTGTATGTGAATTTAAATGTTTGTAAACGCATCCACGATACAGGAGTAATTCCTAGTGTGGGGCAACGTTTTCTTTAAAAAGAAAGAAAGAAACAAAATTATTGTCGGTAGCCCAACCAATTAGAATTTTAAAGTAGGTATACACAAAATTAGTAGGTATACGGTACAGACTCTATAACATAAACTAATACGAAAAGAGAATTAGGTCTTTATTACTAAACTATAAACGGTGAAAACTAAAAATTTTTCTAAACTAGGTAAGTACGCAGTTTACTAAAATTATTCTAAGAATCCGATGCACAATCGAATTACACGGTTAACTTTATAAAAATAAGGTCTTATTTCGGTCCAATATTTTCATAGAAAAGAGCACCTCGCAACTAATAATGAACTCTATTTCGACGGGAGAAACGTTTTATTATTCTGTTCGTATTGTCTGCCTTTGTAGAAGCCGCTAGCCACCGCCAATCCGCCACTGTCACACAAAAATGTTTTGAAGGGCACTATTATTTTATAAATCATTTATGGTTGATATTTCGGTATTATGAACGTAAAACTATGTCAACAAAAAGTATGAAAGTAACGAACATGGATGTTAAACATTTTGTCAATTTTATTTTTATAAAGTTTGTGTAGATATCTACAACATTATTTTTAGGATATGCGAATCCTGAATATAGTTTGTTCAGAATCAGTAACTGAATCGATTCCAATAATTTTTACACCCATGTTATATTTTGTTCCAAAAATATTTTAATTAAATTTTATCACAATACAATCATTAATTAATTACAATACAATCACTGTACGATTAGGTATCATCCAATGAGTTCATCAATAGCCCTTTACGTTTCAGGGTCACGGTTACCTGATAAGACAGTCCCACGACCCCGGCAGGCGTTTGGCCCTCTATGGGGGCTCCGTCAGATTGCTGAGAGCTCTTTGAGGCGCGCGAAGTACGTTATCGCGAAAGTTCTTTACTGCGAAGTACATTATCGCGAAAGTTCTTTACTGCGAAATACGTTATCGCGAAAGTTCTTGATTGCGAAGTACGTTATCGCGAAAGTTCTTTATTGCGATGTACGTTATCGCGAAAGTACTGCGATGTACGTTACTGCGAAAGTTTGTTATTGCAACGTAAGTTTGCAATAACAAACTTTCGCAGTAACGTACATCGCGGTAATGAACTTCGCAATGATGACGTACACTCAAATATTGTGTCAGTTTGGTGACAGCGGTTATTTTATGAATATCGACAGTTTCACGATTTTTTTCTATTCCGTGATTGAACCCAACATTTTGCATTAAACAATCGTTGTTTGTTTACAGCTCCACTGCCAATAAATAGCCTAGTTTTAATAGATTTTTTTTTATCATTGTTCCTCTCAAACAAAGCACCTGCCATCCAATCTCTTCACCACCCTTGGTTGACTGGTAGAGAATGCCTAAGGCATTAAGTCCGCCTTTGTACCTTTTTGTGCGAAAAGTTTAAATAAATAAATTATTATCACCCAGCGTACAACAAAAATCGGTGCATTTAATAAATTATGGAGAAAACATGTATAATTTTGTTTTAAATAAACTCACAACTCAAGATATTACAGATTGAGGAAAGAAATTGGGTAATAGCAACAACTACATTTATTTATTACACTTACACAATGATCTTCGTGACTTTTCAGTTCTACTACCAAGAGTCCCCCAAGTACTCAAGAGTCACCACCTATTGAGCATAGTTTGCAGCAAGATCGAAACCAAATAACAGATGATAAAGAAACAGAAGATACCAGGTTCTTTATGTTCTTTAACAATCTTGAGTGAAATAGATAGAACAGTTTGTTCCATTAACTTAAATTAATTTTGTTTCAGACTAAAATCTATTGGTAGACGTATTGTAAATGTAAGCCATTTTTTTTAAAGAACTACAGAACATAGTTATCATCCCATGAGCCTTTGAATTGCGGCTTACAGTCGATTGAAATTATATCTGAACGACTGACAGGCCTAGTGACTAAATTGACGCTGAAGTGTCGTTTATGCAATATGATTTTTGTAGTCGATGGAAACAATAGTCCAGAAAAAATTAACCTAAATACATGTGGTGTGGTTGGCGCAATAGTTGCAGGATGTAGACTCGATCAATTTCAAGAAATTACATCACATCTGCTGGCCTAAAATGTACGACTATCAAATTATAAGTAATAGATTTTTTCAACTAACAGTTTTGGTAGTCTGACAACGGTATAATTTTATTGTCATGGTAACACAACAGCAACATCATATACATTTTGTTAGTATAATAGAACCCTTCAAAATTACGCAAATTGGCGATGTTATAGGTAACCCGGTCTCGGAAGGATGGAGTCAGATTGACAGTTTTGGTAAATCTGACCGGTCCTTCCAGGTTCATAATGTCCCAGATTTTTTTTAAGTAAGTAGTAAATTTTATCGAGTAAATCAAGATATACAATGGTAACATGTAAAAGTCTCTTCATCATAGTTAAACCTAAAACGCGTAAAAACTATAAATTATACAATATACATAATTATATTTTCCCTTGCTTTCGGTCTTGGACATTCAAAAGGTTTTACACCTCTGCATTAGCTACAGCTACTGGAAGCGATAGCGATAGATAGCATGCGGCGGGCGGCGAGGGCCGGGCGCCGGGCGCTGCGATGCAACATTATAGCACAAAATTATATTCGCGTTGCACGAAGTTATTGTTAGGGGTGGGGAGGCGCACGCGGGGGGCTTTGTCTTGGTAACGCCCACATGACCAAGGTCAATGGCGTAGATCCAGCTCTTAACGTAAGCCAGCATAACGTAGGTAAGTAATTTCATGAATGATTTTTTGCAAGGGTGATCCCAATTTTAGTTACATTTTTATCATTTAGTTTGTTTGAAAAAAATTTTTTTTCAATTTTCGAGTTATTTTAACCTACTAAAATTAATATGATTAAAGGGCACTAGCCCTACACGTGTGTTAAATTAATGTCACCATTGTAGCGCCACGCTGTATAAATGCGTCCATAGACGCATGATTACATACTTATCGCAGTAATGTTATTGTCTCTATTCAACTGAACCAGGGCTCCTTGCACTAAATACGATATCAAAAGGCTATCAGTGACTTACGATCTAGGCGGCAGTAATACTCGTAGTGAGGCCAAACACATGACGAGTCAATGTTGTACTCGTATCTTGTGAGATAGCACGTGTCTTAGCGAGGAAAGTGCAAACAAAGATTCATTGTCAACTTTGTATATGAAATGAAAATATTTAAGTTGAAGCAATATGTTGGATAACACATACAAATATTGTTTTTAAAGGAAAGGTGGATAATGTAATAATAGCAAGGCAAAACATATTACGAGGCAAATGTTATAACTTGTCTTGACGTGGACAGTGTAAAAAAAAACATTCATTGTCAACTTTTTATAAGAAATGAAAATATTTGAGTTGAAACAATGTGTTGGATAAGACACAAAGATAATGTTTTTGAAGGAAAAGAAGGTGATCAAACAACATATTCCAACATAATTTTTGCAGTGGTGGCCAAGTGGTAACGGCCGCGACTTAAAGAGTTGTAGGTCGTAGGTTCGAACCCAGACAGGCGCTTTACTTTGTATAAATTATTTCATCACCACTGCTCTCAAAACGGTGAAGGAAAACATCGTGAGGAAACCGGCATGTCCTAGAACCTAAAATTCGAAGACATGTGACATCTACCAACCCGCACTGGGCTCGCGTGGTGGATTACGGCCCACTCCCTCTCACAGAGAGGAGGCCTGTGTCCCAGCAGTGGGAACATTAAAGGCTGATTATGTATGTATGTATATACTTTTTCAAACTGCAGATATAGGTACAGGGCTTTCGTCTTTGTATGATAAAAAAGGGAAAGAAGTTTTAAGATAAGTTTGAAAATAATCATTCTGTATGAAGAAGAAAATAAAATAATATGCAAGGAAACGATAATAATGATAGGCGTAATTGATTTTAATATTCATGAAATACTTTTCTACTGCTTATAATATGCATATCTGCGATAATTATTCAGGTCATGACGTAATAATTAAACGTACATTATACATTGCGTACCCATTTTGTAGTTAAATAAGGACAAAATGTATAATAATATGCTTTAGACTAAATTGATACGTAATGGAGGAGTTATTAAAAGTCGTTTTACAAAGTATTTTTAATAATAAAGGACCTATAATGATTTAGCTTTCGTAGTCATCAATTAAAAAAATAGCTCATAACGTAAAGTTCTTGTAATTAAATACATACTTACATGATATTATAATACTTACAGTTTGACCAGACTCAACTGATATGATTTGAATAATTTTATTGTAACTAGGTACAAAAAAACTATCGAATAGTTCCGACAATTGTTGTGTAGTCGGTGCCCGGATAGTGGATAAGCATATATACTTTTTATTTAAATGTCCTAGCGATAAACCGTTTCCTGTTACTAACGATAAATGCAGCATTTTATTATAGTTTTAATTGCTATTGCTGTAGTACCTACCCGCAAAATATGTTGTTATAAATAAAAAGGGTACAGTAAAATTCTGAAAATAATTATAAACGCGCCACGTCATCACAGTTTTTTTTTGTTTGGTCTTTTTTCGTATCTTCGTCTTTTCAAGTCGATGGTTAATTAATGTATTATGCTAAATGAGTACGCCAATCGCGGCCTCGAAGTGTAAGCGTATGGACACTTTGGACATTCCAAATTTTGGATGGCCGAATACTAGGAGGGTATCATAGATTATTGTAACTAGAGCGAAAAGTCACGATAGTCTGTTTAACATTTATATTAGGTAAGTAGCGAGGTAAATCCCTTGACGTCTACTTAAATGTGACGCTTCACAATGAATAACTGTCACTTTTGGACTGACGTTTGGACACGAAACTTGCTACTAGAATTAAAGTACTGTAGAATTATAAAATAGTTTGAATTTTAGAAATGTCGCATTGGTCTTTAAAGCTTTAACGGTGTTACCATGAAAATAAAGCATCTCTTCGTCTTTAAAAAACTTCCTCGTTCCGCAAATTTTGTGATTTGGCGAGTTTTTCCTTGACGGTAAGAAACGTATTGCGATTTGCGAATACACAGCATTGACTGATTATTAGAAATGGAAATAACTGCTTTAAGATAATGGGTATTGATTATTTTGAGCCGAAGACGTTTTGTGTCAGTACACTATTCAGTAATAATGATAGTGAAAATTGAGGTGGACAAAAATATTACTCAACAAGAGGGAGCAAGATTTTGGAAAGATTACGAAGCAATGTCTTGTGACAAACAATCCATTCATATCACAGTAATTAATCGCTGATTACTACCCAGACCCGTGTCGAAGTAAAACAACAATTAGGACCGTGTAATAATTGCACACGGCAATGCGTGTAAACGCGGAAAATTGATTTAATTCATACGTAACGAGATAAAAGGAAAATATCGTAAAACTTGATTTATTTTCTGTAGCGTACTTGTGTAGTCATGTATTTGACTACTTGTTAAGAGTAAAACTACGAATTTACATCATGATTTACGTTTGATTCAAGTATTTTTGTATTGTTTAAATTAGATGTTTTTGAGTGATAGTATGTCATGCTCACACAAATATCTCGCTGACGGTGGCGTGTGTGTTGGATCATTTAGCTCCCTTCAAAATGGTTGAGCGAATGGTGCTGATCTATGCGTCATGTTCGCGTACGGGCGCCGTCAGTTGGGGCTGGTCATCACTTAGCTGCCTCGGCTTATTTTTAATTATTTTAATTTTGCATTGTTGTTTTCTTACCATTTGCTGTACTCTGGACGCTTTTAACGCGTACGTCTTTTTTAGATCGCTCTCACATATAATTATAAATTCACATTAATGATGTAACTAATCTTTTTGTAAAAATATAATTTAAAAGAGTGTCCATGGAGTTTCTTGCCCGCTCTTCTCCATAGGTACCTACGCTTTGGAATGGGCAACTAGCTTCATATTTTTTGACTGATCGACTTTTTGACAATTCAAAAGTGCCTGTAAATGGTTTAATTGAAATAAATGCTTTGAGTTTGAGTTCAACATCTCGCCTGTTTTCCTTAAAGGTTCAATCAGAGGTGTACCTATAGTAACACCCACGTTTCGTTACGTTTAAGTCCCATGTAATAGAAGGTGATCCTATTGTCATAAACTGGACACAAATGCAGATACCGGGCTGTTACTGAGAAATTCCTAATGGAAAAACCCAGTAACCCTTTGCCGGACTTGGGAATCCAGTCCAAGCCCTCATAATAACTTTAGTAAAAGTTTTTCATTTTTGTAAACTTCATCAATTCTTCTTCTACGTTCGTTCGTCATCTTCTTCATGTCAAGCTGTTCTTTTCATCTCCCGTATCAGAAAGAGCTACGAAAATAACTCACATTTCTTCTATCGGCTTTTCCTAATCTACATGCCTTACTGTAGTTAGACTTTCAACTTCTGCACTCAGCATAACCTTTATAGGCACTAGTTTCTGTATCATTGGGTTTTGTGGTAACTGATCAACAGTTTTATTTAAAGCAAATAATTTACAGCTCCTTTCTCTGTCTCCTCTTCCTAAAAGTCGTTTATGAAATATAAATTATCAGTTTCATTTGATTTTAATAATTAAATAATTAATGCGCATCATGCAAATTATTGTATCATGTACTAGATTTCATAGCCAACTCAGTCTTTTGCAGTCCTTTGTTTACATAATATACATCTCCCAAGTTTCCTGGATTGCTGATCAGAATTATAGAACGTTGTGTAACTATTCAAGTTAATTTCTTGGTTCAGAGCAAGCATGAAAGGGAATCATTGGTTGAAGAATTCCAATTGAACATTGTGGCTATTTCAGAACATTTTATCAAACCCTAGATCGGCGATTGAAAGATGATGTGTAGCTTGGTGAAGTTGCCTAGTCAATGATTATTATATTTCTGTTACTTAGTATATATTTACCTCATTTAAAGTTACATTGTGATAAGTTACGATGGGGTTGGCATATCCGTATTGATATAAACCCCTTTTTAAATAAAATAAAGTTAATTTCGTGGAACAGCGCAGTGTTGACTATATAGTAGGATAAATGTCACTTTTACGGTCCCTTTGTTCGTTCAAATGTAATCGCAATGCAAACATCCGATTTATATTATTATAACTGCGTTAGAAAATGGCCCCCATACATTCGCTCGCTATGGTTTCACTTATTTTCAGTTTAAAATAACTTTTATGGTACAGTGAAAGTTACTATGTTGACTGCGACAATACAAACGATCAATTTAAATCCACATATGAATAAAACATGTACTCTTTTCTATTTATGCGAAAAAGTTTTTATTGTAAGCCATTTTGGGTAGGTATATTTCGTTAGTAACAGGCATAACTAGTAATTTTTATTTATGTATTATTATACCTATTATTTTCTCATTAATTTACTTGCACAGTAATAAAATTATTAATTGCTGTATCCGATTCTATTTATTACGCAATTATGTATTTTTATACGTTTTCTTGTTACCTACGTAAACGTATTACTTATACGTTGCACACGTCATAATTATTTAAAGACAAATTATAATAAATATCGGATAAGGACAAAAAATATAACTGCAGTGATAATGAGATTAGATAAAGTACCTGATTTAATCAATTACGTTCACGGTGCTTGAAATGTCTAGATATTTTTTTTATTCACGGTTTTTTACATGAGTATTTTTTTCATCATCATCATCATCATTACCTTTTCAATCGAAAGAAGTCCACTGCTGGACATAGGCCTCCCCCAAGCACCGCCTCTTTGGACGGTTTTGTGCTTTTCGCATCCAGCGGATTCCAGCAACCTTGACCAGGTCATCGGTCCACCTGAGGTTTCCCAACGCTACGTTTTCCGGTACGCGGTCGCCATTCCAGAACCTGTCGGCCCCGTCGGCCATCTGTTCCGCATCGGCCATCGGCCAGTATCTTTATTCGTTCCTACTAAATAGGCGATTTTCCGGGGTATTCTTCTAAACGCACCAAAGGTATACATAGAAAAAAAAAATATAAAAATAAAAATATTAAGTATAATTTTATTCCTCGAAATGCATCAACGATGAAACATAGAGAAGAGGATGAAGGATTCGTAATAAATGATATCGAAAGACGTTTCGTTTGGTGCGTTTCGAGGAATACCCCGATTTTCTAACCCTTCATATTCCCATTGCCATGGTCACTAAGCCTTACAAGGAAATTGATCATAGCAACCAGTTGTAAGCCAATAATTCCTTTTGCAAGTGCCTTATTTGTTGACCCTTCAGTTTTCCGAAATAACATTAAACAGCGAGAAAATTAAAGCTCAAATTCGCAGGAGAAAGAAAACTTCAATACACAGCACAAAAGCTCTTTTCAAGGCAACTTTGAACATTCAACTTGTCATATAACTAGAAAGATGACTATTAACTTTGTGAAAGAATTTCTTTAAAAGTATTCTTAGTAGCTTTACGTAGTTGAAAAGTTACATACAGTCTCTTTGGATGCATAAATAACAACGGCACTTAAAACAGTGACATATTTTCTTATCGTGTTATGATATGACTTGGCTCTTGTATTTTGCTTTATTTTCTTCTTCGTTTCTCTTGTAAGTTGTTACTATAGTTATGAAGTTTCAAGAGGTTGCTACTGTGAAATTGATTATTTCTAAACTGCAATTGCCATCCGTAGTAAATACGACTCCATTAAAATCTTCCCATTTCGTTCATCATCTGCCTAAACTTTTCCCAACTATACCTATTGGGGTCGGCTTCTAGTCTAACCGGATGCAGCTGAATACCAGTATTATCCATGGAGCGACTGCCTATCTGAACTCCACAATCCTGTAAATGGGTAATACGCTACACATTGGTAAGACTAGTTGTCAGACGTTCGGGTTTTTGACGACCCGTAACGACAGTCAAAGTTCCACGAATGACAGCCGGGACGAACGGCTTAGCGTGCTTTTCGAAGCACGGAGGGGTCATGTTATGTAAAGATGGTCACCCATCCACGGCCTAACCGCGGCAACCGTAGCTTAACTTGATGGATCCGTGCGGCTATTATTACTTATCCTTAAGCTCCTCTGCAAGCTGTAAGCTTCAAATGTCTACTGCTTGATGTACTTAAGGCAGATAATAATCAATAATCGACATTTGTTGGTCTACCAGGAAGATGAAATAAACACGAGTTAAGGCTCCTTCAAACAGGCGCGACACGCGATAAAATCGCGCGCGACACAAAGGCACTGCAAGTCGCGCAACGAGCGGTGCCTTTATGTCGCGTGCGATTATATCGCGTGTCGCGCCTGTTTGTAGGAGCCTTTAATAATAAAGATTATCAGAACTTCTGAAGAGAGCATTGAATTCCTTTAGCAAGACGCTTCTTAAGAAATTCCTCTAAAAGCTACCAAAGCCAAAAAAGTTTATAGGGAGCGTAAATACTGCTTTGAAGTGTATTGGACAATTTTACGATAGCAAGACATATTTTTATGCTGATACAACACAAAAACCTTTGCTGGCTTACGCGGAATGGCTAATACAAGATAAGCAGGGGTACCTATTAGTAAAGAATGCTAGTTAGCGTTACGAGAGGGTCGAATGTTGCTGTAAAAGGCCTCGTAAAATGTTGTAGGAAACTTGTAATCATCGGCCGTAATTTTGTTTGTGGTTTGAGTAACAAGACGTTGGTATGTTTTATGGTGGTCAAATTATTGTATGCTAGTGTTTTGTTGTTAATGATTAGGGGGATTTCAGTCATTGATGTGTGTAATATAGTATTCATGGAGTTATTAAAATTTACATTATTTGAGTTAATCTAATTGAATTGTAGTTCCAGGTTATTTTAAGTAATGTTGAAGAGTCGTAACTGAAACAGTAACTTTAAGGACAAGACGATAATTTATAGCTATTTTTAACCCCCGACAAAAACAGAGGGGTATTTATTACCTTTGCCGTCCCCCGACGCAAGGATGCTTCGATAAAAATATTGCCTACAACTTATATTAAACTTAAGGGCCAATATATATATTATTTTTTTTAGCTTTTAGAGATTTTTGTTTGAGTCGGGGTTTTTAAAATTTTTAATAAGCAAAGACAACACCGTTGAAGGTAGGTACTTCAGATTCTTAAAATAAATACACAAGGACAATAAAAAGTCCAGTGAAACCGTTACTACAAATTTATTATTTATTTACAACCGAAGACTAGATTTTATGCGTGTTTCGATAGCCCATATATTTTTTGTAGAGGGCTGTGGCTATTACCACACTACATGATAGGTAGGTGTTCTTTAAGAACTGGTTTCCTTACTTCAATAATCACAGGAAAAAATACAAATTAATTAATCATGAAGCATGTGCATGAGCAAAGAAAAAGCGTGAGAAAAATGTACGTACCTATGCGAGTGGAATGTGGGAGTTGTATGTGTTGTTTAATTGAAGGCTTTATCACTCAACTAGGCATCACTATACTGTTGCTAATAATAGCCCTATTATAGCCGCAATACGATTAAAGCATTTCTATATTATCATTTGGAATCTAGACTGCTTCAATTATTTGAATTGCTGTACATAACGTTGTGTCACGTAATATCTGTCCAGCAATTGTAATAAACACAGCTCTTCAAACACCTAGGATGTCCAAGCATTCATTACTAGACCAAGATTGTAATCGTAACATTAGCCGTCTGAAGAAATGAGTACTTTGCTAAGAACTGAGCGACGAACAGGTTTCATCGATCCTATACCAAGCTTATCGGATCCGTCGTCTATGCACTCGCAATTGGTGTTTTCACCTCGAATCGATCGTTCGCGTTACATCGATCGTCGTCGCGTGGTACCGGCTGTGTGTAGTAGTGACGCGCCGCGGTGTCACTGGAGGCCATTCGTCGGTCAAGAGTACCTGTTTAACCGCATAAGGTTGTTTGCAATGTTAACGATTTTCCCCTCCAGCTTACTGATAAAACTTTACTATCTCTCAGACCATTGGTGTCTTCGATAACTGTGTGAAAGTTCTCTACGATTCCCTTCTCCCTTTTGATTAAAAATTACAATTCTGTGCCGCCAATATTGAATGTAATAATATCTCGGCCTATACAGCCGGTCTACGGTCATTGAATTGAATGACATCATTATTGCAAAGCAGACAATTGACACAATCATAACACTCGTTCTTTATTAATGTTAAAAGATAAGATGAATGTGTATTACATTGGAGCAATTTTTCGCTCAGTAGCTTAGCGCGATGTTTCTATTACATTGTCGGTTGCTCGTTTGAGGTTGCGCAATTATAAGTGTGGTGTTATTACAGAATTCGATTATCTCAATTTATCCGAGCATATATTGTGGTTATAAACAATTGAGATTATAACCTTGTTTATTTTCAAAGACTAGTGTATTATGGGATTGATATGTAGTGTTATTTCAGCATTATTCCTTAGTATCCTAATTGGGTTATTACAATTACACTTCTTTAATTAGTTGCTTTAACAATAAAACAGTAGTTAACACTATTTTGTTTAAGCATCACAAATTCTCTTTCCCGAAATACATAGATCCAACTTACTCTCGGCGACGACGCTTGAAAGCTATGAATAAAATTGCTAACAATATTTTCTGACAATACAAAATATGTCTTTCATAAATAAAACAAAATACGACTCGAAACATAATATAAAACGCAAAATGCAATTTTCCAAAGAAAACTAAATTTGTAATAATTTCGCGTATTTCAAAACATGTTGTAAAATCGTCCGGGCGGCAGTTATCGTGCAGCCAATGCGTTTGAACAACAATAATGTTCTTATCAAATGTATTGCTAGGTAAATTTTCTATTACATCGTTTTTTGTGGGCCGTATAAAACAATCACCAATTGTTTTTTCCTGCACACACCACTAAGATTTTCCGTATTTTGGATACAATTTCCTCGTTGGCAACAATTGGTTGTTTAAATTCATCGTCTTATCTCCGATCTTTTAGTTATACTATCGCTACAATTTCTTCAGCGATGTCGGTATCCAATTAAAATATTTAAGCTTGTAACGCAATTTGTTAGAAAATTTGTGTACGCTTAGGTTCCTACATTGTTTCTTCCGTTACTGTCTGTTGCAGATCGTTCTGATCATAGTTTTTTGCAAATACCTAATTTTCTGTTGGGTTTGGTTTTGCGGTATTTTGGTTAATGTTGTTGTGGATATCTGACTTACTTTTTGCTACACGAGTTTTTAAGAAACTTATTTCAAAGTAAAAACATTTATTTCAAATAGGCACATAAAAGGCACTTTTGAACGTCAGATCACTTTGCAGTTCTAAAATATTGGTGGCATTTAAAGCAAAAATGTTTTGTCATGGCTTTGTATGTACCTACAGGTATTGAAATATAATATAATATAAGAATCTTTATTTAAGTATACAAAAAAAAACTCATAAATAAAAAGGTTCTATATTTAATTTTCTATATTTATATCTGTAATTTATATGGTTTACATAATAAAAAGTATTCTATTCTATTCTACAATCATAGATTAGGGGCTACTCTTCAAAGTCCGCATGACACATAATTTTTGCAAGATGCTCGAAGAGCTAAAGAAAGCCTTGTGAATTAGTTCAAACGGTTACATCATCTAATTTTTTTAAATTAGTTCAGACGGTTACGTCACCTTTTTTATTTTTTTTATTTTATCTAATGCTCCCATCGCATGCACCTCTCCTCGTACATCAAACATTTGATTATTTTAATAACAAAGGTCCGAATAGTTTTTATCACATGCACGATTAGGTATAAACAAAGAGCCATGATGTGTGTATCTAAGCAGTTATTATTACGTCTCTTATGTTCCAAAATTTCATAGTTGGTAGAACAATGGCCGCAGATTGGGAATGTTTGTGGGAAGCGAATTTATTGTCACGTCATATGACGGCGTGGTGTTTTGCAAACATTTGGTCAACTATAAACATTTTAGTACCTGAGAGGACTAGTTTATGAGCACTTTAATATTAGTTGTAGTTTTGTTTGAATGATGAAAATGAAATGTTTTGGAATTAATATCTATTTCTAGTTTGTGTGTGGCTGCCTCGATGGTCTTGTGGTTGCCAGGTAACGGCTGAATATGGATTCGATCATGAGGTTGGGAAAAATGATACTGGGGTTTGCTATTAGGAATTTCTCAGTTTTATCCCAGACTCTTGATTAATTGTGCTCAGTTACTGACATACATAGGCTCGCGTCCATTGTATAGAGCATTATACCTAGATATACAATCTGGCGAATTGTGGCTGAACTACACAACTTCGCCTGTTCAGAGAATAAAGCGTGATTTTATGTTTGTACTAGTTGTTATATGTATTTATAGTTTACAAGTGTATAGAAATTAGTCACAGTAACACTTCCCATGGGTGTCGTAGATAGAGTATTTGGGTTGGTATTGTATCCGATGAATTTGCTGCAGTAATGTGCTTGCTAAGCCAATAAAGACCGTAACTACTGCAATAGTAATCATATCATATTATTTGATAACAATTTAAGGGGAAAATCACTATAAACAGTTAGACCGTTAGATATGGCTGTTGTAAGTAAAAACATAATTATGTAGTTCAGATTCAAACGAAATTTTTGTTACAGTAGCCACTTAGCAATTGTCAATATTTTAGCTTCCAATCTTCAATATCTTAACTAACCCTCTCTGAAGCAAAATCTGTAGTCAAATCCAGATAATAGCCTGCCAAGATTCCAAACATCAAGTAATATGTTCGGTGATTGTTTCTAGAAAACAAAGCGATATTCGGATATCGCTTTACCTCGGGGTAAAGGCAATCGGATCTATACGTTCTCAGCTCCTTTGTGTGGCCATATTGTGACGGTGATAACAGACCTATGGACTAGGCTGGCATGAAACGAGACGCGTGAATTACTAGAGAAGAACATTCATAGTCTACCTGCGGCCAAATCTATTGGATTGCAGGTTCGGTTCGAAGCTGTACTAGGCCTTAACGTCATTCAAGGAGCACGTTTTCAGTCCGACCAAAGGTATATCATTTTGTAAAAACCTCTTTGTCATCTGAATAAAAAAACATAATAGCCTGGTTTTACTACATTATTTTCTGTTTTATTTCTATCTAGGTATACTTTAGATTTTCATTAAAGTCAAATGAAGGAAGGGTGTATTATTATTAAAAAGATGTTCTCGTTCGAATGTGCCATAGCTATATCATAAAATTTTTGTAATTAATGATCTTTTTTAATTACAGGTACTTGTCTTTAATTGTCCACCGGGTAGAAGTTCCTCTGTAAGTAAAATTAGAAGTGTGTACTTATTGAAATCTTTAAATGTGCAATAATCAAGTAGGTTTATAAATACAGTTATGCTTATCATAGCATAATTGGTTTCTAATGTCTCACTGCTGGGACACAGGCCTCCTCACTCTCGCGTGAATTAAGTACACCTACCTAATTTCGAAAATTGTAGCAAGTTCTGGGTCCAGACGAAAATCGTTAAAGATTGCATAATTCATTTGTTCTCGTTTACTCCATTGAAATGTTCCTTCAGGTATAAAACATTTTGGGCACGGACATAAACATAATTAGCATTTGCCTAACTTTCCACAAAATTAGTCAAATTACAGGTCGTTGGTTCAGTAGTTTCCAGGCTAAAAACCTAATTCTCTGAGTTGAGACTTAGTTCAAATAAAATTTGCATACGAGAACAACACCTATTACAGAGGGGCCCTTTTGAGGTCCCTTTCATAGTTAATGCCGCTATATTAGTTATTTTAACAACTAAAAACGTTTTATGTGATATAGATATGTTATTTTTCTGCTGCAGGTACCATCTTTTACCTTCTTTTCTTATCAATCTCAAACATTTTGTTTCGATTATTTTCTGTAATTTTACATTAGAATATGATCTGTGATGTACAGAATTTAATAAGACAGTATAACTGTCTTATTAAATTCTGTACATTCAGGTTTTCCTCCAATATTATAATTGGGGGGATAAACTTAATTATGCCTACCATGTGTTTATCTTCACGCATGAGTAGGAAAGTTGGCTCAACGGAAAGGGTTCCTATCTTGTTTATACTTTATAGACAAAGGGATTGGATTCTCATCACCAAGTACTTAAGGTATATAGGGGAAGATTGTCGCAACTCATAATTTTTTACACACGATTTCCTATAAATCCTTTCTGCTTTATTTTTCTCTGTAACGTAGCAGGCGTGAAAATTGCTACAGGAACTGTTTATGGTTTATAATTAGCTTTGTCAATAATTCAAAATTATATACAACGGCATCGTAACTAATACCTGAAACACTAAACTATGTATGTGGAGAAGTGCTTAAATTTAACAGCCGAACTGTAACAAACGTTTTAGCTCCAAATGTTTCCCTGGAGTTTGGCCCGCCGATACTTGGGACCAATTATTGAGGACGTTACTACCCAACCACCGACCGGGGCCCTGAAATATTGACCTTAAAAGCCCATTAGTGTCCAGTTTGGACCTTCGATAAGCCGAATTTGACCGATTAAGGATATAGAGTTGTGATTTGGGAACAAATTTTGGAGGAGCATGATTTCGTACGGTTGGATAGGGCACCTAATTATTGTTGAGTTTAAATTATTGTACAATAAATTGGTTTGGGAAGATACATTTATTATTACTAGAGTAGAATTCAAGGCTCTTATTGATGTAATATACAGACGCCAGTACATCAAGCTGCCCGAAACTATCAAATTTTCCCAATCAACTTTGAACCTCATACTTTAGCGATAAAGTTGAAAATCTATTAAAGAAATTTGACAGATTGTAGTAGCTTGATGTCTGAACTCAAACTCAAAACTCAAACTCAAACTCAAAGCATTTATTTCAATTAAACCTTGTACAGGCACTTTTGAATTGTCAAAATTAAAATTAAAATAGTCCGTCAGTCAGTCAGAAAGTTGAAGCTAGATGCCCATTCCAAAACGTAGATCTCTATGGAGAAGAACGGGCAAGAAACTCCATGGACACTCTTTTAAATCAAGATATTACAAATCGTGGGTACATAATTATTGTTGCTTCTATATGCGAGAACAATGTAAAAAAAAAAAAACAAATGAAGAAACATTTCAAAATATGAGATTAAAAATAAGCCTTGGCAGTTAAGAAATGACCAGTCTCAACCGACGGCGCCCGTTCACGAACATCACGCGTGGATCAGCACCATCTAGCTCAACCATTTTGTAGGGAACCGAATGATCCAACACACGCGCCACCATCGATGAGACATTTAAGTGAGCATGACATGTTCTCAACCGCCATGCTCTTTCAAGTCAACATGAAAAAAATCATAGTAAACGAAAACATGGTTCTTACATTTACAAAATTTAAAAATGCTTCTAAATTATACAACACTATAGTTTGTAATTTATTTAAGAGATTAATAGAATTTTACTACCAAATAGGAAGAGATATTATTTAATAACGAAGTATTCAACAATTAAAAGACTATTGAATAAAACAAAAAAAAAAAAAAGAATTATGTTCTTAATGTCAGAAACACAAAGAAAAAAGAAAAAGGGAAGCACCTCTTCCAATTATTGAAATTTTAACTAGTGAGCTCAAGTGCCTGTGGAGCAGGACCAGCATTAAGCCAAGCATTTTTATCATCGATATAATCATCCAACTTATAATATGCTTGTCTACATAGTGTGCGTTTAATACATGTTTTAAATTTCTTCTCATTTAGTTGAAGAATATCGAGTGGTATTTTATTATAACATTTTATACAGTAACCCATAAAAGAAGTTTTTACTTTAGACAATCTGAAACGCGGTTGATCTAATTTGTCCCTATTTCTAGTGTTAAAATTATGCCTGTCACTTATCTTACTAAAAAGATGTAGATTTTTTCGAACGTACATAATGTTTTCATATATATATTGACAAGGAACCGTCATGATGTTAATTTTTTTAAACAGTTCCCGTAGAGAATCGCGTCTGCTGAGCTTGTAGATGGCTCTGACAGCCCGCTTTTGCAGAATGAAAATTGACTCAATATCTGCAGCCCGTCCCCACAGCAAAATACCGTAAGACATGATGCTATGGAAGTAACTAAAATAGACCAGTCTCGCGGTATCCACGTCTGTTAATTGGCGAATTTTCCAAACAGCGTAAGCGGCTGAACTTAGCCGCCCTGCAAGTGATGTTAAGTGCGGACCCCACTGTAGCTTTGAGTCAAGCGTGATCCCCAGGAAAACCGTATTTTCTACGAATTCAAGTATCTCCTTATTCAATACAACATGACATTCACTACCTCTAACATTCGGTAAAGCGAATCTAATGCATTTAGTTTTTTTCTCATTTAATACCAAATTATTTACAGTAAACCAATTATGGACCACAAGCATAGCGTTATTTACGTCGTCAAGCTCCTGTGCACGTCTGCTTACTTTAAAAATCAATGATGTGTCATCAGCAAATAACACCATTTGTGGTCGGTTTTTCAGTAAATGTGGTAAATCATTAATATATACTAAAAATAGGAATGGCCCCAATATTGAGCCCTGCGGTACTCCCATTTTGACTTTTAAACCCGATGAATTCACACCATTAATTTGAACTTGCTGAAATCTATCATTTAAATATGATTTTATTAAACTAAGAGCAAGTTTACCTAGACCGTAATGCTCAAGTTTCAAGAGCAGTGTTTCGTAATTCACGCAATCAAACGCCTTGGATAGGTCGCAAAAAATGCCTATTGCATCTTGCGCCTCTTCCCATGCGTTAAAGATATGTTTTAATAAGGTGACACCGGCGTCGGTTGTGCAACGTCCTTTGGTGAAACCAAACTGTTGATCGTGTAGGATGTTATTACGATTAAAATGATTGAGCATTTGATTTAACATTACTTTTTCAAACACCTTGCTGAAAACTGGCAATACCGATACGGGTCTATAATTATTAGTGACCCTGCTGTCCCCAGATTTGAAAAGAGGAATAACTTTGCTGAACTTCATTAAATCCGGGAAAACTCCTTGATCTACACACAAATTAAATATTAAAGCTAAATAGGGTGCAATTGTCTCAATAATGGATTGACAAACTTTAGTAGACATGCCCCACAGATCTTCGGTAATTTTGATCTTCAGTTGCTTAAATACCTTTATAATGACTACAGGGTTTATATGTTTAAATTTAAATTCCACAGGACAGGCTGATACATTCGATCTTAATAATTCAATAGCTAGTGCGGGTGAGGAATTTAAAGTTTCTGTAGTTTTAATTGGGATATTGGTAAAGAAAGTTGCAAATTCCTGAGCAACATCGATGTTATCGCTAATGAGACCGCGGGATGTGTCCAGTGTGTAATCAGTATTATGTTTTTTGTTCCTGTTCGTTTCATTGTTTATAATTTTCCAAACTGTCTTTATTTTATTGTCTGCTGATTTAACCTTGTTTCTAATGAAAGAAGCTTTAGCTGCTTTGCAGATATTTTTAAAAGTTTTAGAATAAGTAGCAACATACTTATTAAAAGTATCCGTGTTAATATAAGGCTTAAGGCCATACAGTTCAAATAATCTTTCCCTACTTTTCCTGATTCCTTTAGTTGCCCAGTCACTGAATAAAAACTTAGGGCAAATAGTTTTAGATTTCTTCTTAAAGGAATTATTGAACTCTGTTTGCACTAATGAAAAGAATTCTTCATACAAAATATTACCATTAGTCATACTTAGGCCCTGAGCCTTTAACTTGCTAATTAAAGTGATATTAAAATTATTCAAATTACCCGATGTTATTGGTCTAGTTTGAATCTGCACTTTTTGCATCGGTGTATTGGACTCAAAAGACACAGTTTGACCACTGTGATCAGAAGGAAGATAATTTACAATGGCTTTATCTAAATATTCGCAGCAACAAAAAACATTATCAATACATGTAGCAGTAGCCGTAGTTATTCGCGTTGGTTCTAAAAACACATTTGCCAGATTGAATGATTTAAAGAGGCTTAACAATCTACTGCTATTCGAGTTATTTTCCAAAATATTAACATTAAAGTCACCACAAACAATTACTGATTTATTACCAGTTGCAAGCTTTCCCAAGACATCTTCCATTACTGACTCAAATATAGAGTAGTTTTGATAGTTTGGAGGTCTGTAAACGCACACTATAAAATGCTTATCTAGCTCAACACAGGACAGTTCGATGCTATGTTCCACCGATAGTTCCACTATGTCTTTACGAGTCTTATATTTTACAAAATTTTTAATTAAGATTAATGAACCACCACGCAGCATGGATTTTCGGTTAAAGCAACTGCCTACACTATAGTTCTCATAATTAATCAGCATTTCATAATCTTTCAACCAGTGTTCAGTAATACAAATAATATCAAACATTGTTTTTTCCAAAAACAATTCAATTTCTAATAATTTGGAAGAAAAACCTTGAATATTTTGATGAAACAATTTCAAGGAATTCTGCTTATCCCCTTTTTTACAATTAACTAATTGAGTGCTAGAAGGTACCTTGTTGTAGGTGAGATTAATAATATTGCTATTGGTACCTTCTGTTGTCTTACTGACTAGTTTAAATTATTGTGGCTAACCACCTTAATATTAGTATTATTACTAATTTTTGTGGTGCTAATTACATTGGACTTCGACATACTACTTATGTCTGAGTTAATAATAAAAGCTAATAGCCATGCTATTTGACGTCTAAAACTAATAGGCAGATACACTGTACCCCTAGTCGATTTTAAATTCTCAACAAAAGTGTTGGTGTCAAAAAATATAAGTTTGTCACTATAGTGATTAACTAATAAATACATATGGTTATTTAGCATATGTATATAATGATTTTGCCTACTTGATAAGTGCTCAAAGTATGGGAAAGCACACAATATTATTTTCTGACAATTAATCTTTAGGATTTCAGTAACACTCTCAGTGATGTCATCTATTTTCACATTCGCACTATTACCTACAAATACAGAAATAATGGCATTTGGATTATATTTATTGCAACTTACTGATGACATTATTTCTTTGTAGGATTTCATAGGCATACAATAATTAACAGCTGATTGACTCAGGTTGTTACTCAATAATTTACCTAACCCTCTCCCTAAACTATCTGAAAACATAACAGAATAATAACCAACATTACTAGAAGAAGTGACAGCAAAAGTCTCTGTCTGTGCTACTTGAGATGAACCTTGTACAACATGTGGTGTCACTTGATTGGGGATACAGTCCCGAGCTTCTCCAGACTGGGACGGGTCCTCCGTTGCCTCAGGTTGGATAGCCTCAAGGTTTGATTCCCTTTGACAAGAACATTGATGTGTGCTCAGAGTCATCGGGTCCCCTGTACCTGCCTCATCATTACACATTCCCACCAACTCGTTAGCAGCAAGGATGTGTTCCTTGATTTGTTTTTGAGAGCTCACATACTTAGTATAATATAAATGTAGTGACTCTTCAAGTACCTCAATTTCAGACTGTAATCGCTGAGTGTCAATGTGATAAATGTTTTTACTGTCTTCTAATTTTAATTCATAGTTTTTTAATTTATTAATTAGAAAAACACGTTCCTTCCTTAATTTTATATTATTGGAATTGTGTTTTTGTTGTTTCCTAAACTTATTGCATCTATTTATAATTTTATTTAGTTTTGCATACTTTTTAATTTTATTTTGACTTACTTTATAACTATTGTTATTATATTTCAATATAGAATCTTCAGTAAGATCTATTGTTATTAAGGAATGAGGGTTGCAATTAGTATTATTTAATTCAGTATACAAATTATTAATTTCCTGAGGCTGAGTACGTTCTTTTTGTTTTTGTAATTTAGCAATTCGTACATTTGCATGAATTAATTCCTCTTCTAGGTCCCTAACCTTACACAAAGCCTCCTCATATAAGTTACTACAGTTATAGAAACCATCTGTGACCAACCGCAGTTTGTCCCGTTCCTCGACAACAATCAGGTATTTTTGATGAAGGTCTACTAGCTCCTGCTTTAAGCTTGTATTTTTGAAAACAACCTTCTCGACTTCTTTCTCACTATCCTCTATTTCCTGTAACAGCTGTTGACATTTGCTGTTTGAAGCCTTAAGATCTTGAATTGTTGTTTTCAATTTAAGCTCCAATTCCTGAGTAGCAGCCTTACGGGTCATCACAGGCATGGTTTCAGGAATAAGAACTGAAAGTGGAATTAAAGAAACGGTGAGAACTAGTTAAATAACCAAAGAAAGAGGAAAGCTAGAAATTAAAGGGAAAATTGGAGAAGTTAGTGTTGTTTTAAAGGTAAAATGAGGTAGGCTGAATCTAATTGGAATGCAACTGATATGATTAGATGAAGTTAGTACACAGTTACATTGATTTTAGTGACTTATGATTTAACTTTTTTTATGTGGGTAGGATGCCTAGCTAAAGAAAATATCTAGTTTTACATTAAAATTACAATCATTATTGAAAATAACGATAGTCAACGTTATTGTTGTAATGTACAATATAGGTAACACTAATACAAGTGCAAAATATTTTATATTTCACAATAATAAGTTTTGTTATGATCTAAGTAAACAATGTGACTTAGACCCAGTGTAGGGTGCCAAATCACACAAGTGCATCAACGAATCTGTTATAGAGTCTAGAATGACGATTATGTGCTAATTATAGAATAAAAGTAAACAATACTCCCCGTTTATATCCACAGGTCGAACATCAGCTGTTTGTGAGAGGTTACCGGTAACGTTGGACAACCAAATACTGCGTTTATCTTCATAAAATTGCAGGAAAACAATAGTCCCGAGTATTTATGCAGTTATTTTACATTTAGGTATATTATTATAACTTAATTACACTTAAAAATTAAATAAAACTATTTTTAGAATACGGAACAAAATTATGACATGTCACTCGGGCAGTGTTGCCAGGCAAAAAAAAAAGTTTCTTTTCTGTACATAAGGTTTCTAGTTGATACAATAAATAAAGTATTAGTAAGATTTTGAAGGAAATTACTTTATGATCTGCTTAACATTAAATAATTAAAAGATACTATATTGTGTATCTACTTATGATTGAGCTGTATGTAGGTATTAAACAAGATAATAAACAGTGAGAAGGCAATATTGACAGAAGCAATGTGTTTATTATAAGTTTGAAAAATGAAAGTAACATTATGCTAAGCTAACACAAGACAAAATTGTAAAGAACGGATCCGGTGCGTAAGAATAAGATTACAAAGAATAAGAGACACGAAAGGATTTCAGATTTGAGGGTTAATATTAAAACAACAGAACCATAGAAGAAAACATGAATAATATAATTATATTAATTTATAAGCGTCATTGTTGTTCGTTATTTAATGGTATTTAACATTTTCCTTAATTGAATTTCGTCTGATTTCTTTGAAGCCGACATTGTTACTTATATACATAATTGATTTCGATAACGCTTTGTAATCTATTAGTAGTCTGATAAGCTTAACAGATTTCAGTATAGTTTCGGTGAATATCAAGTATCGTGCCACAATATATTTCAAATACATTATAGTACCTACCTTATTATCAGTAAAAAATATCAGTGTTACTGATAAATGGGTAGCGCTAATGCGTTTTCATAATTTATTGTGGAACTTTTTTTTATTTCTGTCAAGATCATATTTAGCTTGATATCGTCAAAGAATGTGCTAATAATTTTACTTAGTGTTTTTCCATCATAGTTTGAATTGATTTCCAGCATATCTATTAGCTCACGGTTCGTATTTCAATGAGTTTCTTAGTTGTCGTCTATTTCGATAGTCAAGTTCTTAAAGAAGCATCACACACAGTACGGCACACTCATTCAAAGTGAAATTGACCTTGATCGTGGATTTTTCTTTTCGAGGTCACATGATATGACTATCAAAAAATTTGTATTAAAGCAATCAACTAAACTTTCATTTGTCATCGAACCGCTTTCAAATATTTTGTCCACGACTGGTTCAAGTCTTAGTTCAAGGGTCACATAACACCTCGCAATCATCTCCGCGTCTGGATGGGGCTCTGCTATTATAATTCAATGTTTTGAGTCGTCTTGACGCGCCATCTCCATTGTTCCCACAGATGTTGTCAAAGATAATGTTTGGAAATAATGAGTCACTTCTATTCAATTCACTTTGGAACCTAACTCATTCATTGTAGATAGCCAACCTCATTTTTTATAATTTTCTCTCTGTTATTAATGAACGTAGCAATTACCGCTTCTGCAATTAAGTTCTGTGAAATATGAACTTGTTCTTGGTCCAGTAATTTTGCTTGTATAGGTGTTAATTGAATTTAAATATTCATATTTCTTTATATAACTGTGATATTGGTTATTGGTTATTGATTATAGTCTCGCAATGAACGCTGTTGATACCCGTGTTTGTAGAGTTGAATTCTTCTTTCAACTCTTCAAACTAATTAATTCATCTGCTCTAGATAGAAAGTGCCGGTCCTTTGACATTATTTCGTCGTCGAGTGCCATCTATAGCTTTCATTGTTGCCTTCATTCGTATTCCTTTATGCGTGTCGACTGTTCAACAGTAAGACCCCGAGTCTTGACTCATTCTTCAAGACACAATGTCCGTAAGCACATCTTATTGTACCCGTCTGATGTCTACAATTGATAAATGGACACTCTCGCTTCCTCCTTCGTTGAGATTGTGAGCCGATGAGATTTACTCTCATTGTTAGCATCGAGTGTCGATTCAATGATAATGGTGTTTACTGCCCTCACTTTACTTTTTTCAGAGAAAACGAATCCTCATTTATCATGGAAATGAACGCTTTTGTTGTAGGTATTTCATAAAGCGTTTGAATAATAATTTATTCATTATGATATTTTCCTGTTTTCTTTGTTATTTCATTAGTTTGATTTGGGATTAAATTAACTCCAGTACCTAGAGCCGTTTTTTATCATTGAATTTCTTTTGGTTGAACAAAAATTCAGTTCATATTTTAAAACCGATGAACACGTATTGCAAGTTTTTTTGATAGTTTGTGAATTACACCATCAATTTGCTGCCGTGTCGATGAAACCAATCAAGCAATTTACAAGGCCGAAAGTTCATAGAATGTCACCCATACACCATTGTTTAATTTAATTGGCTCTCGCAACCGATGGCAATGCGGTGAGTTGATATAAAAATGTTATAACACACTGACACAATGACATCACGTTTTAAACGACCATTAAAATTTTTATCATGATAAAATAAAAACTTTATCAAACAAACGAGATAACTTCAATCAGTGTTGCTACCATAATCCTTATTTCCGTAAAATTAAAGATATAATCAAACAGATGCATGATATTAATCTAATGAGTGTTTGCTTGAAATGGGACCGTGAAATAAAGCAATTTACCATAAGAGCGTGTGTGGAAATAACAAAAAGAAACGTTGGAACCGTTACCTCGGCTGAATATGTAGAATCTTTGACCGCGGCTTGGTTGGTCATACCGTTAGCCTGTGCCTGACCATTCGTATTGTATTGTTCTTGTGACGTATGGCCCAGTGGTAAAAGGTAAGCGACCGATGATTTTTGATTTGCCACTAGTACTTGAATGTTAATTTTAGCTCTATTCTATTACTAAAACCTTCATGCTGTAAATGAGTGTCTTATTATTTGAATGTTTTACCTAAGTAACATTACCTACTGTAAGTAATTGGTTAGGTTAGGTTAGTTTTCGATTATAAATAGGTATTTAGAAATAGAAATAATAACAGTTAAAGCAGCAGCGTGGATGAACCTTAAATTGTTCCTCAACTTGCAATGTAGAAGTATGTTTTGTAAATACAGATCCGTAAATAATAGGCAATGCGACTACTCAGTGAATCTGCAGTAATATAGTTTTAAAATGAGTACTGTACGAGTAATAATGTTAAGGTGCGCGCTTACTATGCCGAACACGAAACGAGCATTGAATGCAGTCATTTGCATACCGCAAACGTGTTTGCGAGCACGTTACAAACATATTCATTCCTATAGTTTTCCGTAACAGAAGGATTATCAAGTTATTATATTGTCTGTCTATTTGTATTTTCGTGAATCAACAATCCTGGTAATCCCAAGTTTTTTTTTATCTAAAAAGGATAACAGTTTGGAGACCTTACGTCTATTTACATTACAAGTATTGAACAGAAAGTATATATATGGAAATTAGTCCCACTTGTGAATTCCAAACAAAATTGGGTAGTGATTTGTATAATATAACGTTAGAATCTTTAGTCGGTTCAAAAAAGGTCTCCGAGTAAACATACGCATACCTAAACACTCTTGATCTGAATATTGGTAAACACGGCCTTTTTTGGAAAGCTGTAGATAATTGTCATGATAAGTATCAGATTATCATTATTTTTCGCACCTAAATCTCTTGGTTTTAGAAATAGGATACCGACATATAGGTGAATAATCCACGAATAGATTTTATGGCTTTCCTTATGGCTTTAACTTCATTCCTACTATGTAAGTCGTCGAATATTTCGTTTTTCTTTTGGCTCGCGCAGTGAAATCACTTCTTAATGCGAGCAAACACTTCCGTGTCTGCCGAAATATGTTTACCTTATTTATAGTTTTATTAGGTCAAGAGCGAGTGAATAAACAGTGCTATTTTTAAACAATGTGAGTTTTGTTTTGGTTCTATTTAAACTGATATAATCATTAACAATAGATTTCTCTTAAATTGCTGAATTTACCACGTATATAAAAATGTTTGTAGTATAATGTATTATATTCTAAACTAAACTTTTAAGTGTAATCAAAAACGCACCATTGGTCAATTTAAAAATGACATGATAATAAACCTACTATTAACTAATGAACACTAAAATGCCGGCTGCTAGAGATTTGTGATGTATGAAAGAAAAAGAAATGCTGCGCTGACCCAAAATATTTATATTCTAAACTAAAATTTTAAGTGTAGGTAATCAAAAACGTACCATTGGTCAATTTAAAAATGACATGATAATGAACCTACTATTAACTAATGAATACTGAAATGCCGGTTGCTAGAGATATGATGTATGGAAGAAAAAGAAATGCTGTGCTGACCCAAAATAAATTGTGATAATACCAAAAGGATGATGCTGATAATATTTTCGATAACAGCAGTAAATTGTTATGAAATCAAGTTAGTTTAGATGGATAAACTGATAACAAAGACTTAACTTTCTTAAAAGTAGAAATTAAAACTTCAAGAGAAAATAAATTAAGATACTATATTATGATACTTCAACATTATTTTAATCAGTTTATAAGTGCAAGAAATATTTACAATAGTAGCCGTTCACCGGCACTTACTACTTTCGAACACCATAATGAGCCATTTCCTTTAGCAAACTTAGAAACTAAAGCGGTCCATTACTCGTCGTTTTCTTAAAAGATCTTGCCATTGTAGAGACTGTTAAGGCTTTTTATAAAGAGTACTAGTTAGTTTTTAAAGTGACCAAAATACCGCTGATTATATTGTAAGTTTTCTCCTACTAACATTCCAAAATATCGCGCAAAATATACATTGAAGAGTGTTATTACGCGAGTTGCTTGCACAAACATCCGGACGTCAGACCTGAAACAGACATAATTATCTAATCATAGAAATATCTAACTGGATCTGGCTAATGTTGTTAGAGTTAAAAAAAACAGTTGCTTTTATATAAATTAATAAGTCTCAGACAGTCAAGCCCAGATACTACGCCTTAAAATAAATCTTCATCTCTGCTCTAGTATTCTCTACTACAGTCATTGTTTTGGTACAAAAATTTGAATAAAGAATCATTTAAGTAAACACAGAAAGGTACATAAATTAATTTGTGCGCTATTTTCAATGCTCTGTTAGTCGTAGTGGCTAATTACTACATTGTAGTCATAATTAACAAAATGTAGACTACCATCAAAAGGTAATTTACCTAATGTTGACTACGACATTGATTGATATACAATACTAGGTTTTATCGTTTTAAGGACAAATGTTTTTTTTATGAAATATTAACCCATGTTTGTGTTAATAATTTATGACTACGTTGAGTTTGTTAAGTAGACTTTAATGCTATGTTTTTAATGACTATTATTTTTACAGATATAAAATTATGTCAACTTAATTAATGAGTCTTTAAACGTTATCTACATATTTCATCCACTAGATTCATTTGCATATCAAAAAGTTATCTACAACTTAAAAAATAATAAGCATTTATGAGACAATTTTCTAATCTTCTTCTATCCTCACAAGGGATCCTAATATAACAAAAATAAATTTACAAAATCACAGTATTATTTTTGGTACAGTTAGATTCTGCAAAAAACAGGTGGTTTAAGAAATTATCCCCAATATTGAGGTATGAAAAATGTAAAAATGGATTCAAATTATATTAATCAAGATCTATGTGGCCTGTGTGCGATCAACTAAGACTTGCATTGTAACTGGTTCGCCACTTGATACGTATATATTCTCAAAGCCTACTCCTAATAATTGGCACGACACTGCAACATCGCTCCCAGTAATGCATGTTCATTGGGGTAGTGTTACCTCATCTGTATGCGGTAATTATCTTCAACGTATACACCACAAGATCATGTGTTAACTAACACATACATCTAAGCCAACGATTGATTGCCGATAGAGACAACACGATTACGTTCATCGCATAGGCTTAACAACGATACAGTAGCCATGTAGTGAATAACATAATTACAGAGTTTAGAATAAGCAATGCAAACATTATGTAGGGTGTGCAACAATTTCCCGCATACGTGTATATTAAAATAACTACTAGTGGTAACAAAAGTCTAGCATATGACAATGAATATATTATGATATGTGATTTTGATACATTTCTTTGTGATTACATTTGGGTTATAAGAACTTGAACTCAAGTTAAAGCCTGTACAAAATTATCTAACAGCGTAACTGTTATATGTAATACCAAATCGTGTGCCTGTAGCGTTTGCCAAGGCCGCTGCCATTGACCGTCGCGTCGCCTAGACTTGTTACTCTCATTAATAAACATTTTACATTCATTGTAATATTATCTGAAACCGGTTCACAAAAGTGTGCCGGATGATTTCCAAGATTCCACCTTAGAGCTTTTGTGTTTACAGAACCATGTTTATAAATTACGTTTTCCTAAATGTAGGACACCTAATTCATTCTTACGATTAGAGGTTTATGGTATATGTATAAATATGGTAATTGTTGACGATTTCGTGTGGGCTGTTTCGGAATGTTGCTTTAAGCTTCTCGTATAAACGTATAAACGGTGCCATACTGACCCTCGGACTACGTATAAGCAGAACGGATGAAGAGGATAAATATGCAGAAGTATTAATATGAAATCACGTTAGTGCGATAGTTATCAAAGTAGACGTTTACACAAAGTAACATGCGTTACAAAAGAAAGCAATATTAAAAGATAATCATATTCTTAACGCACGACAGGTAATATTTAATGTTATTATCAGGCCCATAAACACTTTGTAAATCCTACCGGTTCTTATCCTTATTGTAACCCTTTAAGGTTTATTGTCCGTTGGACAATCTCAGATCGGGTCATCGCTGGAGGCTCCGGAACCATTCCAGACGATGTTCTTGGCTTTATAAATGTCACATTAGTGTTTTATTTTTCCTGTAGGTACATCATACTTTGTTCACCTAATGGAATTAAATAAATGTCGCTTACACAGATACGTATCTATATCTGTGGTCGCTTAGGACAGTGGTATGGTTAATTTTAATGTAGTTCCAACAATTGAGGATAAATTAAGTCAATGTAATTGTTTATTTAGACGCTCACATATTATTTTATTATCGATGAAAATGATAAATGGGCTGATATTAATAATAGATGTGGAAAGTGATTGGATTTAAGTATCTTAATGATTGAGGGCAATAGTTATATAAAGACCCTAAAATTAAAAACAAGTTCAGCAGAAATAACTGTGGAAGAAACATTAAGTTAGAAACATAAAGCTAATCAAACATTTTGTACCTAACTTTAATAAATCGAACCATAATTTGATGAAGTACGAATTCTTTATCAAACGGAAACCAACAAGTCTATTGAATAAGCCGACTAGCTAGTTACTACAGCGGCTAATGAATTAATGAGTTTCTTTTGAAGCTCGCTTCGCACACCGTATTGGGAAACCTGTTAAATATACTTTACCGTTAGGTGTATCGTCAACGGAGGCATCTCTTATAATGTACGCTTTATTGGATTAGGCTGCTCGGCCATTGACATAGGCTATGCTAGGATCCGTTCCGTTATCTATACATAGTATTAAACTAAGTCACTTTACGTGTCTATCTCTTTGACCGCTTAGATCTTATAAACTACATAATGGATTTTGATGCGGTTTACACCACCATTCAGAGTATTATTCCGGAAGGTTTATATGCCCGCCCTATCATACGTTATATAGTATTCAACTGTGACATGTTGTTATTGCACCCGTGCGAAGCAGGGGCGGGTCGCTAGTACCTGATATGTCTATCAACATTCATAGTTATTCATATTGCATCTGCTCTCTTTTATTAACTTTCCCTATAAGTCAACTGTCAGGCTCTTTTAATAGTGTACCATGGACTAGTTGCCTCTGTATTACGGTATGGCACTACTTTCTGAGGGCAGTCTTCTTAAAATTACATTTTAAAAATCTTAAATTTTTGAAATAATAATATCTTTTGTGATTGATTTGCTTGTCCATGTGACGGTAGAACATGAAGCACTATGGCTTTTTTAAAATATAATACATAAATGTTCTTGTAGCCACCAAGTACACATGTTTTAAAATAAATAATAAATTTGCTTTGGTTTGGTTTGATTACTGTTTTCTTTAACCTCGTTACTTTTATTTTATTAGAAATTTATGTGTTTCTTGGTGGAAAATTGCCATTTTCTATTATCGTTACATGAATATTCATAGCGGTCGTTACCTCCAATTATTATTTTTCTTTGACCATGTGATAGTGTTTCGTGATGGTCAAGAACACGTGTTATTTGAAAATGTTTTTTTTTTTTGTAAAATTGTCGGTACGGTACCGGTATTTCGTGTTTGGAATTAATCGTGAACACCTGCTTTATGTTTCTCTATCATATAAAATTACATCTCATTTTTATATTAAATCTATATTGTCATCGATACCAGTTTCTAATCTAGAATCATTATTAAATTTTATTATTACCTACCGTCATCAACGGTGTCTCTATAAAGTTCTTTATCAAGTTATGACGCATCACACCACATGACCTTGAGTGCGTTGTGTTGCCTCCATATTTCCATGCCATTCCATTTGTGATGGACGAATGACTTCATCACTTTATTTCTTTTTAATATGTGATTACACTTGCAGATTTAGTTTAGCAATCATATCCAATTGAGAATTCGTAACTACAGCAGTGTATGTTTTCATTGAAGTTGAATTATGATGAATGCATTCATTGTGTGCCGTGTGCACTTATTATTACGCTGAACCTTTTGTTCGGGGGAAATTATCGCGTTGCGTAATTTGCATTGTAGTGTTTGTGGGCGCTGATTACTTATAACTGTTTCCGATTCTTCGTATTTGGAAGCGAATTTCGATTGTGCTATTATCGAAATAATGCCGCCATTGATCATTGTGATCATAGATATACGAATTTTACATTTCTATGATTGTGATATTTCTTTTTGGATAAATTGCAGCTGCTCGATTGACAAATTGATCTATAATAATTATCATGTAGTGTTTGCTAGTAGTTGATAATAGCCAACTTCATACAGTATGTTGTGTGCATATAATATTTACTATTGCTCTTGAAAGTAAACACAAACAAATTGTATATTTGTACTTCTAAGTAACATGGCCAAATGCATACATGAATATGAGACAGCAGACATAATTAGAGAAGGTACATGTAGACAAGACATTAAACGTTACAAGGTAGAGCCTAATTTGAATATTGTGAAGCACAGTCCCAGATATCAAACGGTTATATTATTTAATATGTTGCCTCTAGATATAAAAAGCGCTAACTACTCAAGCTCTTTTAAAAATCAACTTAAAAACTTTTCTGTTGAATAAGTCTTTATGCTCTTGAAGATCTATAATGAAATTTCTATATATGTTGTATATGTATGCATTGTTGTAATATTTAACGTGTTTTTTTTTCCTTATATAATTTAATTTTCTTTTTTGCACCATGTAATTTCAGATAACATTTATTTTTCAAGACTAAATGATGACTTATGACAACGCTTTCAGCGTCTGTCATATTGATAAGCAAGGAATCAGGTAAGTGCCGGTGACATTCATGTTACTGTCACTTGTTAGGAGATTTTGTTATAGCGCTATATAAATTATAGATAAGTGATGTAATCTGGTTTCTGTCATTTCTGTAAAGGGAGAGGGTTTGCCCTGTAGTGGGATAATACAGGCTAGTTAGATTAGATTCTGACATTTTGGTAATGATACCAGCAAACATTTTAAAAACAAGACTTTGTATTGTGGTTTATTACCACTCAGTAGCAAAAGCTTAACCAGCCTATCACCTTTGCACTGCTGGGACGCAGGCCTCCTCTCCGTAAGAGGGATCTCGGATCACTCAGTGGTATGTAATGTATTGAAACTTGATAATGATTTGGTTTCCTCTGATCTAATTAAGTGGGTTTCGAATTAATATAAAGAAGGCAGGTGCAATACACAAGAAACAACAGCGATACGCAACACAATCATTTTAATTACCATTACACCTATCTGTTATTGCTAACCTATTTTTTTAAAATTATTAAATAATATTGGTTAGGGTCATCAACCAGTCTTACCAAGGCGTATCGTATTACCCAGTAACTGGGTTGTGGAGGTTTAGGCAGTCGCTCCTTGTAAAATACTGGTATTCAACTGCATCCGGTTAGACTGGAAGTCGACCCCAACAATAGTTGGGAAAAAGCTAGGCAGGTGATGATGATGTTTGGTTAGGGTCAACATTTTGAGATCCGATACCGATTCAAAGATATAGTGTATTTTTGTAATTACAGGTTTGAAAGTCAATCTAACCAACTTGAAACATCTTAAATAACAAAAAACTCTGTCCAAGTTTAATAAAGATCAGACCAATGATTCTTAAAACCAAACTTCCTCATTTTATACAACTTTTATTACTCGCTGTATAAAAGTAATACACTTTGTATATGAAAACAAGTTCATGCCCTCACAATTTTCGGGTTTATAAGGCACATTAATTTCTTGGAGCGTATAAAACACTTGGATCTACCTATTTAATGTTTTACGTGACTAAATGAGAAACTACAATAAGGTATTTCACGCGGAGCAATGGAGAAACTTGACCAAGTAATGTTTTAGAGAGGCTGAATACGACCACCTGATTGGTCTAGCGGTCGCAAGCGTGCTGCTGGGCATGAGGACCTAGGTTCGATTCCATGGTCGGGATAAATGTTATTGGGTTTTTGCATCTGGAATTTCTTAGTAGCAGTCCGGAGTCTGGATTTGTGTGCCTGGTTGATGGCAAAAAGCTCTTCCTCTATTACATGGGACTTAAACATAACTGCCGAAATGTGGGTGAACCTCTGCTTAAACTTTTGGGAAATACAAGCGTGCTGTTACATTATGTTAATAACTAAGGTCTATTCAAATGTATATCAAGTAAAACAAATATCAACTTTATTTTAGTGGCAATTAAGTGGATTTCAGAATGACTAACATTATTTAAAAAGTTATAAAAATGTTTAAAGTTGTAGCGTAAACTGAACTTTATTATGTGGGCATTAAAGTTATTTTTTCATATTTATTTACATGTTTGGCAAATAAATCGTGAACGGTAATTACCTATTGTACGACGAGTTCGTACAATAGGTAATTACCGTTCACGATTTATTTGTCTTAAGAAAATGACGGGTTCTCGAGAATCTATTTTTAATTCCATTCGAATCGTTGCGTGAGGGGTTTGTTGATTGACAATGATTTACTTAACGGTTGGACGATTAAAGAGATTCTTGCTATTGGATTGTGATCTAAACTTAGATAGATTTTTAGCATATATTAGTTGAAACCTGAATGAGTGGGCAGAGATCTAACATTGTGTTCCTATTGAACGCAAGTTGCTGAATGCTGATTTACCGTAGGTAATGTAAGTGATATCGACGCGTAAACTGTTAAGTAGGTACCATGAATTGTAGGTACATGATTGTCATCCCACAAAGGCTGAAATTTTCGTGGGCAATTGAAAAAAACAACTGTTCCATACAAAAGCGCAATACCTTCACGGTCAATAGGTATGTTGGGAACAGCAGATTTTTTTTATTATTATAAACGACTATTGATTTGAACTCTGGTAGGTCAAAGTTCAAGACATGTCAGTATCTACTAAATTCATAATAACAGTCTGTTTGCACGTCAATCAAGACCATATTAAAGTAGATTCAGCAGTTTGGTGGACCTGCGGGGTAAGTATGTAATTAAAAAAAAAAAATACTGTCATTTTGACAGTTCAACAATATCCATTGCATTATTTACGTTGTTGAGCAGAAAAATTTTTCGAACATACAAAGCAATGGATTAGCAATTTTTTTCAAAACGGTTCAGATTGTGATTAATACTGTGTTACGTAATAAGATATGCACAATAACCGTATGTGTTGCATAATACAATTATTAATTGATACCTAAATACCACTGCAAACAATGCATATTTAATATCGAGGGTTCGCTAGTACAAAGCCTGTACCACCCGAGGACAGAAAATCATGTTTTCATGCAAATCCATGCCTAAATTATATAATGATTTAAACTTATTTTCTGTTGATTCCAGTAACAACCGACTTAATTATCTTTAAGGGTCCACCGGCCACAACCACCAGTGGCCGTCGCCCCTTGCTGCGGTGTTGAGTACTGCTGTTGTAGGTGGCCGCCACCGGCCACACGTGTACGACGAATCTATACAAAACGTATGAAAAATCATGTGAACTGCTTGTCACTGGGCTTACCAGTGGCTGTGGCCGGTGGTTCGTTTGCGCCTAGCCTTAGTCGCTGAATTATTGTACTATTTCATCACCATTTCTCAATTATGCTATTTTATTAAGGTGATAATTATGTATATTGAAAAAATAATGTGATGTTTCTATTTCGTGTAATTTGTTAAGTATATGGAATAGGGATTTAACATTTTGGTATAAGTTTTATGACTCTTTGGTCTAGTATCATTTAAAAGAAATACACGATTCAATGAAGTTTTCTTGATATAAAAAAATTGTAAAGTTATATCTATTTTTTTACTTTTTTCGACATCACGGCGTAACGCTTAAAAGTTATAAGTATTGGAATTTACTTTAAAGCATAGAGCATTATCATACCAAAGTTTACTCAAAGTACCTAGTTTTAAATTTAATTCATTTATTTTGATAAAAAAGGAGTAAATTCGTTTTAGCACATACGTCGTTTTATTCCGAGCGCACGCACACTATAGCCATCACTCTTCTTTTGCGTTTCAAAAGTAATTGTATCACTTTCGCTCGCCTAGTAGATTGTCGAGGATTTTAGATTTTAGAAGTAGCCCTCTTACATTTTGGTATTGTGCGCGCGACTTTTTTTTGGTTATAAATGGCATCTCGCAGTTCAACCTATGAGGTTGTCGTCTTCTTGCCTGTGGATGCCTCAATAAATGTAGGCCTCCAGCCAGGGCGATCGCGCATCACCCGCGCAATGAAATTTAGAGTAGGTACCTACTTTTATTTTATTTATTAAAAAATCAAAGTATCAATATTTGTTTTTTTTATTGATATTGTTTATGCAATTATTGAAGACTATTTTGGTATAAATACTACGTGAAAATGATGTAGAAGCTCGGAGATATTCAGAATTATTTCCAGTAGAAAATTGAATTAGGTCCAATATTTTTTTCTTTATTTGTAGGGCATATAACAAAAATGTGTTCTATTATTATATTAAAACAAGTTTAAAAACTAAATCCCGACTACTGAAAAGGATGAAACAAGAAAGTATTGCTGCCTTCCCATGGTCGCATGCCGCTGTATTAACATAACCACGGCCACGGGAAGGTACTTTCTTGTTTCATCCTTTTCAGTAGTCGGGTTTTAGTTTTTAAACTTTTTTTATATCATTATTTTGGGGCCAGGACTTTGAATTTTATACATTATATAGATTTTTTATATGGAAATAAATTTTGATGGATTTCAACAGATTCAACAGAATCTGCGAATTAGAGCTCTCAAATCAGCTCTCCATGAGTTTTTGCCTAAACATGCATCAGGAGAACGATTATTGCTAAATAATAAGACAATAAAAAATAGCTTTATTATTATTTTAGAAGAGAAAACGAACTATTTTTACCAATTAATTGTTATTTATACCAACTAACGAATAGTATTCAATATCGACGAGGAAATCCTCTTACAAAAATGCGCGTAGGTGCACTACGCGCATTTTTGTAAGAGGCCTCTTAATACACCTCTACATACATAGGTATATACATTGACTTCTTTATCCGTATTTAACATAATTACTTCAACAGGCTATAAAAAATATATATTATGCCTCATCTACTTATTTAAATTAAAGGACACTATTTCTTTATTGATTTGATCAAAGGTTCGAACCCAGTCAGACAGGCGTTTTAATTTGAGTCAATTATTTTATCACCACTGCTCTCAAAACGGTGAAAGGAAACATTGAGACGAAACCGACATGTCTTAGAACCGAAAATTTGAAGACATGTGACCACTGGGACCTCTGGAGTGGGCCGTAATAGCCTGGTGGATTACGGCCCACTTCCTCTCATTGAGAGGAGGCCTGCGGCTCACCAGTGGGAACATTATAGACATTATGCTTATGCTTCTTTATTTCCCATAGGCAGGTAATAATTTACGTCAAGATCCTCATAACCGTTTTATTATGTATGAAATGACTTCCATATTGGGTTTTCTCCTTCTTTCATTTATTTCCCTTCCTTATCTTTTCGACAATGTCATAAAAATCTTCATGCGGTCATGTAAAAGACATAGGATAAATTAATTAATAAACCCTTCCTTTGAGCTGGGTCGTACTTGGACCAAATTAACCTCTGTTGGTTAAGACAATTGTGTCTAAAATAGCTCGGAGCCTCCGGCATGGGCTAAATTATTTTGTTCCTGTAATTCAGCTGTGGAGTATTTTCTTTCTAGAAAGAGTAATGAGCTAGACTTTATAAATTGTAGGAAATTATGTATTTATTTTCATGTTGAAGGTATTTTTAGACTCGTATAATAAACTTTATTTCACATGTAATCTAGTTTACTGTTTTAGTATATTGTATTACTTGGTCAGATAGTTTCGAATTCTGTATTGGGTTTTATTTATTTTGTGACGAATGGGTAGACACTTTTAGTAAGTGTTCTTTAAAACTATTTTGGTTCCTATTACTTCATCTACAATTCCTTTTTCTTTTTTTCGGATGCGCAACTTTTACCTCGCATTTTTGCTTACGTCCATCTTATCCGAGTGTAGTAATGGCATAATAATGTATAGAAAGTTCCCAAAGTGACCGAGTATACATAAATTTCGTTCTAATCGAATGGACCTTTCCCCGCGCGTTTGGTAAGTGAATCCCCCCATATCGGTTGCTATCTGTTAACCTTCGGCTGTTTTCGTGTCCGCTCGTTTATGTTGTCGTGCGATCATCCGCGCTGATTTACTCGTGCCGTCTCTGTCTGTATATTGCTCTATTAGTATAGGTGGAGACATCAATGCTTTATCTTGTCCTATTATATCCCACGATTTAGTTTTATGGTTAGACCTATCATTGTCATGGACGGACATAGTTTGCTCATCTGGTTAATAACTGAGTAAAATGTTTTAAGAATCATAGATCCTTCAGAAATATTGGTTTGCACAAAGTAAAATTACTTAATCAGTGTAATCCGAATGACTTTTATACGTAATTAAAACAAGTCATAAATGTTAATAATGTTGGGAAAGTTTTAGCTTTCGCTAGTTTATTACCTTCGTTCCCTGCGGAGGAGTCCAAGTTTCCATGACACCAATATAAGTACAGTTATAAAGAATACAAACCAACCCATCATCTTGCCAGAATTTATAAGTATCGAACTTAAAAGAACTAACAAGCAGCTTAAATAATTATGAAGGTCAAAGACCGAAGTTTTTATTCGAGAGTCTACTAAATTGTAGGTCGGGGTCGGGGGTTAGTACAAGATAAAACTTCGTCCATTTTAACTACAATATTTTGGTTGTTTGTGGTCATTTTATGCCTTTCACATTCCCGAGCTGCATTCTATAACTCGTCGATTCATATTTGCTCTTAAGTTGCTCCAATTTAAATATTTACCTGGCTCGTACCCATATACACACTCACAGTTTATTAACAACAATCACTGAATGATAGAAAATAGTCCGTATAAAATAATTATCATATTTCAATAAAAAACGTTTCTATAATTTCTGCAACTCCAGAATATCATCTAACACTTTCGTCATCGCGCGTACTTTCCATGACATTAAGCCGGGGACACAATCACGCGGCAGACCGCCTAGCGAAAGCATCGCACACTTTCACCGCTACCTGCGACCTTTGACAGCTAAAGGGGTTCGTCTGGTTTCGACGATCGATCGGCCTCGGAGGCCAGCGTGTGAACTGTGTGATCTATGCATTAGCACGTTAATCGAAGAAAATGTCATTTCACAAAGTGGTGGATGGACACACTACGCGTAAGCGAAAGTCTTTCAAGAGCCGGGTTCTGAAGATAATGTAAGACGTGAGGTCATAGGTCAGATATTATTAACAGATATCTTGGTGATGCTAGAAGAAAGTGAAATTATTGTTAAGTATACCAAGTTTATTTATGGCAGTGAACATTTTGAGGGCGCCATGGTAGATAAATTCTATTTATGAGATGAAAGCATGCCTTGCTTAAATTATATACATACCTACCTATCTTAAATCAATAAAACAAAAAAAAAAACAGTGGCACTCCAGGAGTGCCGACAGAAGTGAAAAAAGCATAGTAATTTTATAAAATTATGTTTGAAGGTCATTCTTCCCAAAGAAAATGTACCGCGCGTTGATGTCTTTATAATGGCCAAAACTTAAAACAGAGGTGTCGGTTACGGTAACAGTGTCGGGAGTTCAATGGTTTTTCCCATCTCAAAAAATGCCCTACGCGCCTAAATAAGTTTTCACTTCAAAAATATTTACGAATAATACTGATAAAAATCAAACCACTTCAACACTAAGAAAACTTTTGTAGTCTGAGTGTGTGGGGGGCTTTACTTATTCATATTGTTCCTACGAAAAAAATACAATACAAGACAACTGCGAAGGTCACATTCGATTGTGGACACTTTAAGGGAAAGAAATCGAATCAACATTATTTTATGAATCAGCAATTACTCTTACCTGACTTAAGTATTGTTGACCTCGTTTTACACCCTACTTATCAAAACTTGACCCTATTTCATAAAAAAAGATTTTAACGACAATCGATTTTGAGAAAAACTTTTTTCATCTGTTGACCTAATCTTGATTATGTCAGTGGGGCCGTGAAATTGAAATGACGTAGGTACGTTACAAAATATTTCTTCGTAAAAACTTATCAAATGTCAATACATCATCCATTAGTTCCATTAAAGCTTTTAAGAAATATTTCCAAATATTATAATTGATGACAGTTTGTACTATGTATCTCATCTATCATCATTTAGACAATAAGTTAATTCGTGTTATGTAAAATATTTCTGACGTTGCGTGCTGGTTTAAAGATTGGAGTCGCTTTTGTTGAAATAAAACTATTAATTACACGCATCGATTGGTCACGGGAGGATTTTTAATACACTGTTTTATGAATGAAGAAACTAGTTATAATAAGTTTGGAGGACGTGAATTCGCTGTTTTTACTGGAAAGGTTAGCTTTTACATAATTAAAATAATCACGAAGGTAAAGATATGAATGACATTGTACATCAATACATATTATAATATGAAAAAAAAGTCCCGGGCCGTCACCACGTCAGTCTGTCTCTATGTTTGAACGCGATAAACTTAAAAACTACCAAACGGAGATACAGTTTTTACCAATGGACGAAGTGATTTATGGGAAAGGTTTAAGTGTACAATTAATCAAAGTTTTGTGTAAATTGGCTGAAATATGACGATGATTGTTGAAGATGTCGGGAAAAGTCATGCCGCATGCTTTATCCACGTGTGGCGCGTAAACCAATAGAATTATAAATGAAAACAATGTATTACGGAATTAATACATTGTGTGCTTGGATTAACACATAGTGTACTATTAATCCCGGTAGTATGTTCCCGTGGGTTATTTTCCGAAATCCATGCCGGCGTAGCCGCGGGTAAAAGCTAGTTTTAGTATATTGTGGTATCTTACGACTTCCACGCGAAAGTGGTGAGCAAAATATGACAATATTCATACGAACAGAAATTAAATTATACAGTTCTGATATTTTAGTGTAGTCCATTAATCATTTCAACACTACGAATGTGTATCGTGCGTGGTCTAAACCCTTTATAGATTTAATCGTGAGCCGCCGGAAACGAACATTGCTAATACAACAGTACAGACTGTAGGTTTCAATTTATTTACCGTGTATTTCGAAGAATGTCGTGCAAGAAATTGTTTTTGCGAGAATAGCAACACCTTGGGTTCATTAATTTTCAATTCGGTGTTGCCATAAAACTATAACTTCAACACCACTTTAATTGGTGCCATTATTTTTTTAATTAACACGGTTGTATGTTTTGAGGTAGCATGTCGTAACGTCTGCACGAGAATCGATTATCACAGAAGAGTTAGAATTGAAAGAGAAAATAGAAAAGCTGACAAAAATAAAATCAAAGCCTAGACAGCTGATGGAGGTAATCCTATTCTTACCAATGAAATCACAATTACAAAAAAGAAAGACTATTAAAAAATACAGGCAAAATTCATGGTAGGAAGAGTCGAATAAATAGAATAAATGGTTAGGATTGAATTTCGAGATGTAATCGGAGCTGTAACGTTTCAGTGTTGCACAAAGGCATCCCTTTGTTTGTACCAAGCTTCCCGGTTCAGCACTTCTTACGGTCATTCCTTAGGTGTCAAGTTTTAGTACAATAACTAGTTGCGTCTTTATTGCAAGCTTGTAACTAGAACTTAGCTGCAGGGACAAGTGGATCGATTTTATTTGCCTTTGTGCTAAAAATTTAAATTTAAATTCTTAGGAACTAACTTTCTTGAGTGTTAAGTAAATGAAGATTATTTGTATAACTATTGAGCTATTTATTGATTTTGAAGTCCCTCTCAGTATTTTTACCACTAGTGGATTTTTATTCTTCTTTGATAACATCGAAGCGATTTTATTCAACCTTACTAACAATAACTTCATTATTTCGTCTACTTACTTCTAAATCTTTGAAATTTTGACCGAAATATTCGAGTACAACTTTTAATTCACCTCCATCTGCACGCATATTCACGATGTATCTTTGTTTCAGGTGAGCACTCGCGTAATTACGCACACGACGCACACGTTACGCGCCCGTCGAGACATCTCGCACAGGTAACGTGACACTTTCACTTGGAACTTGCTCTAACTTTATTATACACGCTAAAAGGAAGGGTTATGCTTTTGAAACCATCTATGTCTATATGTGCATAAATGTGATTACTGAAATGATTTTAAGTAATTGAAGTGCATTTAGGAGGACTAACAAGACATGGAAGGATTGAGAATGTGTCTTGGACTGTAAGCGGGGTTCTTATAATAAAGGATACACTGTCAGAAGTAAATATTTGTAATTCTGATTTGTAAATAAGTCGCTAATTTATGTGATAGATAATTTATACCAAAGCTTTATCGTCAAAAAACATTAATCTAAATCATCAGATTTAATTGCCATCACGACATTAAAATCACTGATACAATTGAACAAACAAGCTTTATTACAGTTTCGAAATTCGCACTAGCATTTAATAATACCTTTAATTATTAGTCAAAAATACACAAATGATTACGTGACGCCACTGAGTAGATTTATTTTGTAGCAATAAATTAAACGCGTCTGTTGTTCGGTTGCCAAACAAATTTATAAATTAAAATCGAGTGTAAACCCATGAACGGTAGTCATCGAACGTATAAATTCTGCGGAAAGCTGTAGACAGACCGTGCCATAGAACACAACACAGGCTTTCATAATGAATTATTATTTCAATTTCATCTTACAAACATTTTCTTACCATAAGTTTCTGAAGTGTAAGTGATTTTATACGTGTCGAATTGAGTTTGCAGAAGATTCTGAAGAGAAGACTATAAGTACTTTTATTTGGAGTAAGTGAAGTGTTAGGTAGCCTAGGCAACAGTCGGTCCTGATTTCCTAAGTTGATTATGTATTTATTGAAATTATACAAAAGTTGATTTCTAGATCACAGGTAGTTTAAATTCTAACAGTCTGTGTGATGTTAAAAAATGACTTTATTTACAATGTTGTTAGCTTGATTCTACTGATTTGAAATTTTTGGGGCGTTAAATATTTCTAACGCGCGCGGTAACTTAACTATGCATCTAATTAGGTACATCAAAATCTAAACCAAAACGTGGCAATGTTGTAAGTCTTCTGGGTACGTTTCCGTACCGTGACAGCGATGCGGACGAGTATTTCGACGCCAAGTGTCCTTTTGTTTTTATTTGTATAGTTAGTACCTAATCTAAATAGTTGTGTTAAATATTGTACTTAAAAAGAAATAAATGTTGATTTCACGAAAGATGAAATTACACAACCAAAACAGGCAGCTCACTGATGATAATTTGCCACAATTTCTATAATATTAATTACAAATATAAATTCCGCATGATTGTCTCATTACAGTTTTACCACATAATACATCGCTCATTATCGAATCATTCGCGGATCTGGCCACAATGTCAAAACCATTACCATAAAAATTGTGGTAACATTAAACGTTATTAATTATTTCATATATTGCTGCAGTAGGTTCCGTGTACCTGATTGCGATATCAACATGTGCAAAATCAATTTATAATTTGTAATCAATGATGTATTAACACTCGTTTCCTGTGGCTGTTCGAACATTTTGTATATGTTTTTCCAATATATGGTAGAATATTTTATGATTGTGCAAATTTATTTTTCATGACGTCTATAAATGGTTGTGATAATTTTGTACTGTCCAATATCTATGCTTATTATGATAATAATTTAAACCAAAGCAAAGGTGTCTTTTTCACGTTTTTGCTCTCGACTAAGTTGTTAAAGTTCCATGTTTGTTTGTTGTGGTTTTCCATGTTTTACTCGATTGGTTTCAACATTGTCCGTATGGTCCTGGGTGTCAATTGTATAATTCATAAGCTTCGCTCTAAATTCTAAACCACGTCATACCTTCTCTTTACCACACTCAAATAATTTAAATCTATGGCTTCAAATAATTTCGTTACGTTTAATTATCTAGCTCCTACAAAAGTACGACCTGTTTGAACAGTCTTAAGTTTTACGTAATGTTTGGCACCTTCCACAAGTACCTAATAGGCTCCTATATCTAAACATTCACCGTCATCTAATCTGTTTCCTGCTATGATCTCTAATATACCATTCAATGCTTAATTTGCTTCAATGTCTGTACAATTAAGTTCAGCTGAAATGCTATGCCCGGGTCACACTCAGGTTTAGTTGCCTGTCACCACGAAAGCCGTTAATTAAATCCAATGGCATACGTTTGACTAAATTGTGGAGCAGACATAGGCCTCCGGGCATGCCGTGTCGATGTGTAAACCCTGTTGGGGAAAACCGTGCCGAACATTTAGTAAATTTAGCTAAAAATTCGATATTATGCTCGACAATAAATGTTTTGGGCATTTTTTTATTTAGGTTAACTAAGTCTTAATAAAAAATGCCCAAAACATTTTCAATTTCACAACTTGATTACACATTTTAAGCTCAAAATTATAATTATTATTCATTTGTATTTAGCTTATTTTAGCCATTAGAACTACAACATTATGTATTCTGATACTTGTATGTGTGGCCATTGGAACTACACCACATACTTAAACTTGTTTATGTATGGTAAACAAAGTAACAAGTATAATAACATTGGCTGTTGTCATATATTACCCTTAGGTATACTTATCGTAGGGTGACTGAAGTAGTTGTTAGCCATCATTACTTGACACTCCCACACACTCGGTTTGTGTACGAGTACATTCCGCAGATAGTTAATGTTCAGTAAGAGGTGCGGCTACCTATAAGCGCTTCAAGGGGTTATGTGGCTTATAAGGCGTACCTGGAAAACTTCCACTTACCCGTCGGCATAAAGTATATATATAGTAGTATAATCACCAACATTTATTTACCAACTATTAAATTTACGTAGTAAAATAAAAGTCCCGACTAAATCCTTGAAAGTAAAGTTTCTAATGAATCTCGAAAATTAATGACATAGTCCTCAGCAACACCTCTAAGTGGGTAGTTTCAGCAAAACTTTCGGGATAGTAATTTCACGTGTGTGGGTTTCATATAACACGATCGTTTTTCCTTATGAGTTGCAAACTTGTGGTATCAACACCAAGTTTGCAAACTTGATGCGAAATGAATCTGCAGTAACGTTGTGTAGAATTTCATAATACTTTAGCGTGAAGATTTTGCCGAAAGTCTTTCAGGTTTGACCTCAATCTCTCAGACACTAAGCTCATTAGCGGCTACTTTTGATGCACGTAACGCTCTTAAATGAAGAGAATATGTTCCAGTATTATAAAGGCTTCTAAACAAAAGATATTATGATGAAATATTTTGTAGAAGAACTTTAAAGAAGAGATGCAACGAGGTGTTATAATGAAAAACATGGCTGTGTTTAGAATAATTAGCGCAATCAGAAACTTTCTTGATAGTTTTGTTTTTGCACAAGGGTTAATTTTGCTACGTATTAACAAAAATCGTGTATGATAATGGAAGTAAGGGCTAATTTTACCAAAGATATGTGTATGTCATATGGCTATGTCAAAATAGAAAAACTGTCAAATTTTTTTAATTTATTCTCAGGATAAGACTTACTCTAGGTATAAAAGCTTGGCGAAATTAACGCTTAAGGCTGATTTTACCAATTCGATATTCTTTATACGTGGAATAAAATTGGCATCTGACAGTTCTAGTATGGAAAAACTGTCAAAAATTTTAAATTTATTCTCAATAAAAGACTTATTCTTTGTACTTATATTGAAAAAAATCAACATATTTTTAATAAAATATGGAATAATCATAATTTTAATACCTACTAGAAGTAAAGATAAATTAGATCAACCTTTTTCAGATTATCTGAAGTACAAACATCTTTCATGGGGTACTGTGTTAAATGCTACAACAAAATTCCTTGTGACATATTGCAATTAATTGAAACAAAATTTAAAACGCATTAAAAGTACATTTTGTAAACAGGACATTACAAATTAGAGGATTATATCCAAGATAAGAATGCTTGGAAACATGCTGTTCCTGCTCAATAGGACAATCTGGAATGTAGACAAAATCGAACTGGTTGCTAATTTAATGTTTATTTTAAAAATTACATGACATTGATTTTTACATTCTGTAACTAGAGTAATTCACACACTGAGTTAACATTCTAGGAAAATCATCTAATTTTATAATATTTGTAAATATGTGAGCACCATGTATCTATCTCATAATTGATTTACCTGTCATTGCTTTATTTTTATTTATTTTTTACCTTTTCTGGTAGCTTAATTTTATTCTAGGTGCATTGTCTTCACATTATAAGTATATATAATGAATGTATACAAAATCTTGTAAAACATTTTAAAAGAATAATGGTGGAGTTTTTTTGCCAATTATTTTCTATACGAGCACTAACTTACATAATAAAGAGTATTCTATTCTATTCTACCTTTTGGAAGGGGCGACTAGAATCAATCCTATTTTATTGTAATTTTTGACTATCAAAAGTGTATTCTATGTGTCTATTTTAAATAAATGATTTGACTTTGACTTTATAAAAGTTTGGTGGAATGCACCCTTAGTCAAATAAACTTACAAACAAACCTTAAGGCGCTACCTCGAAAATCTAAAATCCTCGAAAACCTACTTAGCGAGCGAAACTAATGCAATTACTTTTGAAACGCAAAAGAAGAGTGATGGCTATAATGTGCGTGCGCTCGGAATAAAACGACCTATGTACCAAAACGAATTTACTCCTTTTTTAACATAATAAATGAATAAAATTTAAAACTAGGTACTTTGAATAAACTTTGATGTGATAATTCTATATCTTTCAAAGTAAATTCTATTGAATAACTCAAGCGTTACGCCGCGCCGTGATGTCGAAAAAAGTAAAAAAAATAGATATAACTTTGCAATTTGTTTGTATTGAGAAAAATACATTGAATCGGATAATCCTTTTACATGATACCAGACTAAAGAGTCAAAAAATATATACTCAAATGTTAAATCCCTATTATACATACTAAACAAGTTACACGAAATAGAAAAACTACATTTTTTTCAAACATATCACCTTAAAAAAAGAAAAGCGTTGACACACTAAAGCTGCTGATAAGATTTTTTCCATTTAACACTGTTGAGTCCCGAAAGAATAGGACTCAAGTTGACGCCCCAAACAATAAAGATAGGCCGATATTCAATAACGTAGGCCAAATCACTTAACCCTTTTTTATTGATGGTGAAAACTTACACATGGCAGTTCCAGAAGCTCTCACAAAAGAAGACTGATTCTCTTAAGCCAGAAAGGCAGCTATAAAATGAAACGCTGAAAGATATACTCATGAAAGAAATAGGCTTTATTACATATAAACTGCGAGTCACCCTGTAACAAGATCTTGTCGTTTTTATGATCCTTGAGACGGCATAAGTCGAGAACGAAAGCTTTTTATTAAAGATTAACATGACCTAAAAGAGTTATGTTTTATAGTAAGCTAATATTTTTTATTTTATGGATATGTAATAAAGTTTCTATGGAAATTCTCAACCTTCATAAAAAAGAGGCAAGTTATGCGGGTCCCGCTATTAGTATAATTTTGTTGGCTAAGGTCGTACCAAGACCTGGCTGATAGTTCATTCATATTTTTAGGCATATTTAGATGTAAGTTGGTTTGCTCGTACCTACAGTGTGTATATTTTATCCCAAGTAGGCTTGATTGCATATTTTAATACTAATACAAAATGTTTTATAAGTTTCTTTGTATAATTAAGTAAGGTATTTTAATACACATCAGGTCGATTTTTAATCCCCAGAGGTCGAATTAAAAACGTCTTATGCCAAAACTTTCATTTTCGCTTTAACTAAATCACTTGGTAATTGTAACAGGATCCAGCCAGACATAACATCACGAGGTAGCAACTCCATACGTCATTCTCCTATTAATAAACTGATTAATGTTTGAAGCCTACTCCACGATATCCCCTTCCAACAACTCAATAACAGGCAAAACTAATCACGTGCCAACACAAAATGCTAAGTCAGTAATGTAATCAAGGTATCTAATACATTAATATCTCATTCAAGTATCAAGATCGTGTGCGATGGTCACGGTAGCCGGTTGAACGCCACTTGATACTTCCCTTGTTCGTTATAGCGCTCATTGTATTCTGGCTACCTTTAGAACTGCCGTTTAGTGGGGGTTCCCGCTGTGCGAGCGGGTGGTTTTGTGAGTTTCATTAATTGGAGCAAAAAAAAAGTTATTATTTATTTATTTTCTTGCTTGAATGAAATGGTAACTTTTAAGTATTCATTAAAATAGTAAAAAAAATATTAACAGCCCACACCTTTATTTAACAAAAAAGGACAAACGTAAGAAGGCTTTTAAAATTAAAATAAAATGTAGCTCTTCAATTAATAAAATGTTTACTCTTTAAAAAAAAGAAAAATTAGAAAATATAATGGGTAGCAACCACGCTATTAATTTTGTGCTTACTGTGCGTGAAGCAATATGCATAACATGATAATGTTTATGTTAATACGTTACTGTACCATGTGTTTATAAATTGGATGCTCATTACATTATACATAAGTATTAAGTTATATGCCTATACGAGTAGCTTTTTATCGGTGTTTGTCATGTAAACAAGAAAGGTCAAAATCGTTTCTACTTACATTCTTGGACATATTAACCTCTTTATACTGCAGTAGATCCTTCTTCCCCTTTGTAAATGCAATTATAGAATGTTTAATGTAGCAGAATAACTATCAGTATGTTTTCAATAATACCAAATAATCGCTCCAAATTATTGTCCATTATGTTGTATACAAATTTAAATTAATAATCAGTTTGCTTCTATCATAGATTTTAATGATAACAACTTCATAGTTGATAGTTTACTGTTCCAATTATAACCTCAGAGCGATTGGTGGGACTGAACCTTTACGAACTTGATGACGACCGACCGCGCCGGTAGCTCCACAACGTTATCGCTTGTCATCTTCGATTAATGACACTTGCGTGCAAGTTGTTGATTTTTCGTTATTTTTTATACCATTAGCTTTTAGATTTGTAAAAAGTTTTGATTGATTGGTCGCGTATTCAAGTAATTTGTACGTACTTAGATGTAAATAAATGTCAGCCTTAATGAAATAGAAGTTATTTTCAACTTTTTATTACAGTAGCGCCGTGGCCTAGATTCAATATGGTATCAAATAGTCTTATTGATTTTTGTATACCATAATGAGCGCTTTTATAATTTCTAACGTGACGATATTATTGAAGATGTCCATGCCCATAAAATGTATGGAAGAACGTGAACCTTATAACGTTATCGTGGACTGAAATTAAAAAGCATCTTCAAATACAACGTGTTTTTTTTTGTATCCAATAACTCTAGGGTATCTATACCTAAGTAAAAATAATAAGAAAAGTTCTAGAATATGTGGTCCAAATGCATAGTTTTATCATGTATCTAAGTTTCATTGATAAATACGCGTAATTCATTTTCATTCAAACCAATCATTCATATTTAAAGCTAAGAAAACATGACGTTGTCATATTCCACGTAAGGGTGGTTTCCATTAATAATCGTGACTTTGTCGAATTATTTTAAGATAATTGAAAAGTAATTCATATTATGCCAGTTGATTTTTTGATATAGTCTCATTCATACCCTAGAGTTATGGGATATAAAAAAAACACCTTGTCACGTCATCTGCCTAGCCTTTTCCCAACAATGTTGGGGTCGGCTTCCAGTCTAACCAGATGCAACTGAATACCAGTATTTTACATGGAGCGACTGCCTATCTGACCTTCACAACCCAGTTATTGGGTAATAATACGATACCCCTTGGTAGGACTGGTTATCAGACTTCTGGGCTTCTGACTACCCGTAACGACAGTCAAAGATCCACGAATGACAGCCGGGATCAACAGCTTAACGTGCTTTCCGAGGCACGGAGGAGTCTCGGTATGTAAAGATGGTCACCCATCCACAGACCAATGGCAAGCGTAGCTTAAAGTGATCGATCGACCAGTGCGGCTGTTATCATTTCGCCACGGGCCCCTCCGCAAAAATACACCTTGTATACATAAATATTTTCAAACTTTTATGACCCCAGTCATAGGTTTATACCTAGTTTGGGAGCCAGGGGACCTTTGTTTGAGATTCTACTTTATATGTTGTAAAGGTGTATGTGTGGTGTGTGTGTGTGTGTATATGTATGTACCTAACCATGTTGTCACTTTTATGAAATAAAGAAATTAGTTAGTTATTTATTTATTATTTTACATCCCTGTGTAATGCCACTGACGTCCACGATAATATCATCACGTTAGAAAAAATATAATACACAAAATAAAAGTATAAAAGTGCACATTGTCGTGTTTGGATGATACAGTATGAAACTTTCAGCTTGAAATGCAAATTCTTAAACCAATGAATGAGATAAAATCGCATCAAATCTTAAACCACTAGCCAAAACGATTCCAGATTCAATAGTTAATTAAATGAGTTTCATAGCCACAGGTTGATAAAGAATAATTTATTGAACTACTCTCAAGTAAGATCTTCAAGTCTAAATTCAGACACAGATAATTCTAATATTTCAAATGGAAGAGATAAGATTACGTCAAACCTTTAGCACTAACTAGGACCATTCAAGTTCCAGTGGCTATTTATAAGCGATGAGTTACAAAGCCGCAGGATTATAATTAGGAATAATTTATTAAACGATTTCCAAGGACGATAAGTACATAGGTAGGTACTTAGGCTTCTTCATCATTAATATCTCATTGCGTCATCGAGTATTTTATTGGCAATTAGCATATTATATTATATTGCAAATATTTAATTTTCTCATTGGTTACCTATTGTTCACTTAGGTATTTAGTTATTAGGTAGGTAGTTATCTTCTAGGATTGATTTTTTCGTTAACGACATCGGCAATAAATAATATAATTAATAAATTATCTGATGTATATTGAACTCTTGCTTCTAAATCACCATCAACTAGGGCATTACTCTTTATATTAATATTCAATCATTAATGATTTTAATATTAATTTAATGTCCTACACACGAATTAAACCTTACATTGTAAACCCAGACCCAACTAAAGGGTTAAGGAAGGGGGGGGGGGGTTAGGGTTTGGTTTTAGTCAGTCAGAGTCTGACACTCCCTTCCGCTCCACCCAGAGCGGGAGGGGTCATATTTTGATGATTTCCCATTCTAAAAAAAGACCCACCTACATGCAGCTGTAGGTCCCTGCTAAAGTAATTAAGGACACCTTACAAACCATCCGTTTCGCTGCGCATGAGTCACTATGACGCCATACGCGGAGCTTTGCAAAAATTAAATGCCAGTAGCTACAAGTCACGCACTATGATCAGTGTGATTGATCTGCAAGGTCGTGATGTGTTGTTTTCAATGCCTTCTGTTGGCCAATCGCTTTCACTTGGAGTCACGATTTGGTAAATGTTTGTTGGTTTGGCTGTTTCATCTCGTTTTGGAATTTGGGTAATGTTAATTTTGCAATATGCTTATGCGTGACTGTATGAGAGAAAGGAATATACAGATACCCTAAGTAAAGCCCCGACGTTCATGCTAATTCGGAAACGCGAAAATTACCGATGCGCATAACTTTTTTGGTTTACCTGTACCTACTTAGCTTGGTACAGTCATTATTCGTTTTTAAACTTAAACATCGATATGGATTTCCTTATGAACTAGTATAATAAAATGGTCAATGAAAAAGTATAATAAAATAAGAATTAATTTACGAGGTGTCTTTGCAAAAGGAATGTGCACTGGTATAACTTATTTATTGCCACTTAAGTTATGTAAAATGCAATTAACAAAGCAGGTGTAGAAGATTTTATCGAGGCTACAAGAATAAACAAGCTATATGAATCGACGTATAGCTACATTTTCTATTTAAACAACATGATTTCTCATAGGAAAAATGGAAGAAGTAAATTAACTAAATTAAATTTTATTAGAATTCCCTGCGGAAAATACTTTTTGAATTCCGAAATGCCAGTCGGTTTTAGCAAAATTGTTGGCAGGTTGTAAAATTGCGTTCAGAAAATAGAAACAACCGAATCTGATATTGTTTCTCCTTGTTCGTTCATATTAATTTTGCCTCAAATTGCTTCGCCCAGTGGGAGGAATTGGGAATCTAATTAACTTTCAATCTGAGGCATTAAACTCGAGTTTGTTTTGAAGTGCCGTTTGTCTCTGTGTGTGTAACTGTGTGTTTTAATTGAGAACATTTTGTGCGCCGATTGGTATCGACTGGGGTTCGAATGCGTTGTAGGAGATAAGTAGAAAACAACAAGGCAAGGGAAAGCGTAGCAGAAGATGATTTGTCGAGGGGTTCCGTCCGACTCGAATTTGTTTGCTGTGATTGGTGGATTTTGAAATTTTGCAGGAAGTCGTTTGGATTTTGTAATAGAATTATGATGGTTTTATAACCACGAGATTAAATTGTGTTTATTGTATTGTTAACTTTAAATCAATTTGTTCAGTTTACTGGTCAGTACAATTTAAGCGTTTAAAAGCTGATATATGTCACCTAAACCAATTTCAATCAACTCTGCAAAAGGAAAACAATACATAAAATACATACACGAGCACTCGAAAACTTTGATCGTCATGAACAAAGCTAAAAACCGTTGAAATTATATTTATAGCTGCCAACAGTAACATGCGTATTCGGTACGCACGACGACATTTCAAGCTGTATTCCAGTATAAGCTGACCTATCATTGTTTGGAAAGCCTATACAACGCGAAGTTAACTTATACTGGAAATTTGAAGCTTGATATGCCATCCTGTGTACAACGTAGACCGTATACTACTACCGTATACTACACGATTCAATTAGCAACAGTGCTGTATAGTCAAAATAACCAATTCAAACCGTGGACGTCTCTGTTTGATTGAGCTAACACACGTATGTTTGCCATACTAGTTTAGAATTCACTTTGTTTAGACAAACGGTGGATACTGTGGATAGTGACTAACTAGGAAGCGAGAGTCGAGACCCATGGCAAACTTGGTCGCGAGCTGGGGTGCCAGGGACCCGACTGGGATTCTCCCCTGCAAAGTAAGTCTGAGAGTGTGATAGTAAAAGTTTCAAATCAAAAGTTTCACGGAAAAGCCTTCTTCTGGAGTCTAGCTTGTGTTGTAATTCGATATATTAATATCTAGATAGATTATTAGTTTTAAAATCGATAAGCATTAGTCTCAGAGTTAGTTTAAAAAAACTTCGATCAAATAATTTTACAAGAAACAGGCAAGCTGCACTCACTATTTCATACTTTATTTTACGCGTCGTTGTAGAATTTTTATGCACAACATACTTACCGATAATAATTTAATTGGATTTTGTTATCAGTGCATTATGGATTATAATATTTTTGGAAATATTAAAATTATCAAAATTGTATAGAAAATATAATTGATAGCGCGATTGTACCTACCTACTAGCATGTTGAGTTTTTGTGCTTCAATTGGATACTAACTAATATTAAAAAATAATTTAAAACAAAACTAAAACTGCAATATAAATAGTAAGACACAAAAAACTCATAAACTATAAAATTTTATTTTAGATGCGTATTCTAGATTTGCAAGTAGTGAAAGGATTTATGCAATACTTGTGTAACAACTACCAGGGGCATATGAACTGTGCATAGATGAACGTTTACATACTTTTTGCACTTGCGATGTAACTTTCTAAACAAACATCCTAGCGATGACTCGTTATAACATAATGCTGTGTGTTTGAGAATGATGGATTAGTTACGAAGTAGGTTCCTCTTTTTTGTGTTCACACGAGGTTTTTGCTTTTGAAAGCACTTACCTAATGATTGAATCTTGCAAGCGGTAGGCGTGTGCTTATCATACGCTTAGTAACAGGGATTAATGTCATCGTTAACTATACTGATATCGTCTATTAACAAAGTTTACTTTGTAAATAAATCACTGAATCCTAAAATAGTAAAAAGCTAGACTTAATTGATTTCATATCCTCTTTTTCGTTTCGCAAAAGTCTGTAAACTTGGTGCTCGTTGCGCTAAACTTTGTTTTCCTTCCAATCTGCTCTATTTGTTACAGTTATCGTGTTGCTAGACATTTTAGCTTTTATTTTCTCACCCAGTTGAATTTCATACAGTGTACTTCGCAAAAGTTGTTTAGTCTCAGCAAAACTATTGGGAGTACAATTTTATAGTAGCGATTTAAAAAATTTCTGGATGGTTTCTGCTGACTCGCACTGTTAGTGTTAGAAATATTTAATCTTGTTACAGAAATGGAAGCTATTTCAGGATTTCATTCATTTATTAAACATATTGTTAAAGTATCCAAGTAACTCAAAACTATCTTACTAATTGGGTAAGTAATTCGTTGTTAATTCACTACACTTGTCGTAAATTCTGCTCACATCGATTCTATGAAGAAACAATAAAGCAAAAACAAGCGATCCAGATTTTTATCGCCATTTTAGTTGAGTCATTACGAAATGAGTGCTTGAATGACGTTTCTTGGGTGAATCCGAATCGTGGGTAAACTTATTAAGATAGAATCGAGTTCTCACGCTCTGCATATCGCGACATCCTGCTCAAGATAGCTAACTTTGTAAAAACTAATGAACAAAAGTGAATGCGAAGTGAAAAATTCCTAATAATTTGTGAACAATCTCTGTTCAAATTAAATAGTTGAATGCTTTCACCTGAACAAACATGTTTTAGCTTAACTTCGGCGGGGCCATCTGTTAAAATTATAATCGATTTAGGAATACCGTTATTATTGATTTTTTTCGTTATTACAATGTACATATTATGTATTTATCAGACAGTCACGAATTCACGATTCTTTGATTTGCATCGTTTTATCTTCACAAAAATGTAATTTTGATTCTAATAAATATTTCACTACTAAACTGATCGGTCCGTTTGGTTCAGAACTAGCCTCTTGTAAAAATAGCATTTCTACGAATAGAATAATCTTTGTGCATTGTGTTTTAGCACGTTTCAGTCACCATTCCCGACATCTATGCGGCTTAGCAGATTGTCTACAGAAATAGGCCCGACACAACTTTATTTATGTTGCTTCTTTGGTCTTCGTTTGTTTCTCTTTTAGATTTATTATGTTTGACGTTTTTCTTACCTTCGAATTCACTATTTACATCTTTATGATTGACTGGTTATACGACTGAACTATATTCTTTATTTTCTTTAATATTAATGGCTGTTTTCACATTAGTTTTCTCCTAACGTCTGCGTTCATATAAGTAAGACGCAGTGTAATGTGCCAGTGCGGTGTTAGTAGACAATTTTAAACATGCTATTTTTGCTGTAACGGTTTTAAGCTACTTACTAACACTAATTGCAGTGTTTAAGCGCTGTTTTCGCTAATTTCGGGAAATGTCTTACAAAATAAGTGTCGCGAATACTATGTACGTTCCGCTAAGTGTAAAGTTACATATTGCAACAAAAGCTGTAAGTACATTACTTGTTTAAATTCGGATTTATATCGCCTTGCTTTCTCAAGTCGTAGGTGTAATGATGCCGTAGTCAAAATTATAATCAATCAATCACATTCATCTCTACAGGCCAATATCAACCCGTCTCATGAATCATTAAAATTTATAGACACTCTTGTATGACAAATGATTTTTTGCATCATTTCAAATGTCATAGCTTTCGGGTGTCATCTTTGTCTTTTACTTTGTGTGCCAAAGGTTAAGTTATTCTGAAAGCTACGCTGGGAAGCTTGATCTTTTCTCTTATGTCACGACTAGGATGCAATACTGGTTACTATGACAAAGTAATGTTTCTTTTTAAACCTCTTTCGCACTTTCCACGTTTTTAATTGCTAGCTCTTCTGTCTATAATAAAACCATTTGTTTCAAAATTTCAAACAGATCGCTGTTATTCTGGTATGTCACGTTTACTTGGCTCCGCCTAGCCTGTGCATTTTGTATCGACATTATCTATTTTCGTATGATGCTATGTGATGCTCCGTGCAGAATTTCCGATCGAATGGGTTTGATTGGCTTATATTGAAGTCATGCCATATTGATATAAATAATACTATAGCGTAGCTGGATATGGAATGTCGCCTTATAGCCTCCTGATTGTATCTTAGTGACCCGGATGCGAAGGTAGCGTCGTCATCTGCATGAATCACAGGAGACATATAGATTGAGATATTACGCTGTGTGAATGTGATGTAAGTTTACGCAATACATAATACATGGTTGTTTGTAAAATTAATTTCCTTAATTTTTTCTGTTTACTGAGAGCCTGCATCATCCCATTGCTGGGCAAATACCTCTCCCTATGACTTCCAACTCTTTCGATCCAGAACTAAAGTGGACCACTGGTCGTTTGTTTTCCCCAGCTCGTCCCGCTATCTTCTACGGGGTCAGCCGCGACGCCTTCTGGCTTCTTATCATTTTTACTTGCTGAATTTGGCAGAATTATAAAAACGATTGAAACATTGTGTATTAAAATCGTAAATGGGCACTTTTAAGTTATTTTATTTAAATTTAAAATGCTCTTCAATAAAAACGAATCTCCCAAGTGCAATTCCGGACGGCAATCAGGAATTCGAAGTAAAAAATTAAGATACACGTCATCTTAATTTAGCAAAAAAGTTTTACATTCTTTAAAAGAGTCACAAATATTTAGCATTCCTTTAATTATGAGTGTTTGTCCGCTGTCTTGTTTTATTATTGCACTACTATATATTCCTCTTCTAAATTATAGTCTAGTAAATTTTAATCTTATCTGCACGGAGAAATCTGAATTATGTCACTACCAATTTGAACTTGACTAACAATTTACGGGATTTGTTCCGCTGCAGTATCGTGCACGTCTTGCTCGAAGTGCATGTAATGAAATATTACCGTCGCATCCGGCCCCAGTGCCTATACCCCGCGGTTTATAGGGATTATAGCTTTGCCTCGCATTACCTTCCCATGAAACTACTACTTCGCTAAACCAGTCCTCAGATTGAAATGCCTACAATTTCATTTGAAGGAAAAATACTTAGCTCCATACTAGTTTATTTTTGCATAGGTCTTGCATATAATTTGCATCAGACTTGTGGACTTGTTTTCGCTTGGTTTATTTTAAGAACAAAGTTGTTATTTTTTCTGCTCACTAAGTACAGTTTTATTATGCTCAACATCTGTACGGTAAGCCGGTCGTTGTTCAGATTGTAAAAGTATGAACTTTGCTCACTGGAATTAAAACAGAAATATTATATATTAAATTGGATAAAAATAAACAATACTATTCTGAAAGTCAAATATAACTGCAGGTCATAATAAAATTATGAATCGGAATCGACCTGAATGGTTTTAAAATTGATAGTGACCCACATCAAACAGTGATGATGAATAGGACCAAATGTTTTAGTAAAATCTGGGACGTATCTTACACGAATATGATACTAAATGATGTAAGCAAATCTCAAAAATAAATCAAGGCTCTTAAAAAGTCATCACGATGTTATTTAATTAGTTTTTAATGTCAGATATGAAACTGCCAACGATGTTTAGCATGTCAATCTTAATGAAAGATCAATATCTAATTAAGCGTTAAAAGCTGGCATATCACGTAATTTGGATCACAATATTTTTATTAAATTAAAATGCATAAAGGCTTTTCGTAAAAGGTATTGCTCGTATATCCGTGATGCGACTTGGTAAAGGGGACTGCGGTGGAGAATAGAAGGGAGGTGGAAGCGGGGAGGTAGTAAAGGTCAGTTGCTTGCTTCATCGGTATGGCCCGATGCTACCCGATTATCGTGTACTATAAATGCGACGACCTCTATCGTATTATTAAATTGTTCTGCGTTGCAACAGGCCGTGTTAGTAGCCCCGATACCGGTAGTTGCTATCGATGATCATTTTTGTTCAGCTCCGTAATTTACTGCGTGTAAATAATGACTGGTTAAAATGGTACCGTTTTGTTGGGAAAGTTGGAAATATGAGACCATTTCAAGCTGAGTAAAAATAATAAAGAGGTTCTTCTTTATTCAATCGAGGATTCTCAAGAGCTCTCTCTTAGTGATCGGACGACCAGTTTCTTCGTTTATGATGCCATCTAAACGCTCTTTGATAAACGGGATATTTATTTATATATATTTATTTATCCTGAAATGTGCAAACTGGTAGAAGACCACTTTGTTTGAAAAACTATAAACAGGTGCACGATTTTCCTATTAGTCTACTTGCTCGTTGAGTATTTGCGAAACCCTCAATCCTGACGTCTTCAATTACGAATGAGAGGTTTTTTTTTCAGGATGGGAAATCATCAAATGACCCCTCCCGCTCTGAGTGGAGCGGAAGGGAGTGTCAGACTCTTACTGACTAAAACCCACCCGTATTCCTTCCTTAGCCCTTTATGTTCCGGGCCAGCGGTAACCCTTTCGGACAATCCCGCTGAACGAATGAGAGGTTACAATCAAATGGTGGAATCTCAAACAGTACATACACCTTTTATAGAAGATTGCTAACAATGTATGAATAAGCAACCTTTGACCTGACTCGATCGACGCTGTACCGCTCCACTCTCCGTCAAGTACCGTAAGGTTCCCCTATTTGGATTCAACGTTCCTGTACTTTCTATTGGAATTCCAATCTTTGCGTGTAGAATTAAGGTGCATTCTTGATGAGCCACCGCTAATGACGAGTGGGTTATCACAAATTGTCATAAACCGATTAAGTTTATTCCAATGCCTATAACTGTTCTGAAGTTGGTTGCTTATTGTGTTAAATAAATTGCTTTCTCATGGTTCTTTCAAGGTTCAAGCAATTTTACTTAAGTGATTTATTTTGTAGATGCAACGTAATTTAAATGATGGAACGAATTTCTGGTATGCAGTTGAAAATATGAAGTTTAAATTCCAAGAAGAGTCATTATGGCTTTTAATAACTGTTTCCTGAGGAAAGATTTATGGATAGAATGAGTGAATGTATTATAAGTACTTACTATAATGGAATTAAAAATAACGACTCGTATATTTTATCCTTAATTTGAATTGTTTTTAGGCTATGATAATGTAGGTCCAAAATAGCAAATGATGACGGCCCCTGTATTTTCATAATCGTATTCATGTGTTACTCGTTACCACGTCATATTGTTGCCTACCCAAGCGATACCATTATGAACCAAAAAAATATTGTTATTCCAGTTTTTTTGTTTAGAAACAATTCGGAGGCTACCTCATTAATTATTAAAAAACCAGCAAAGGAATCTAACACCGAACATTTTCATAATTATGCCTACGAGTTTTACTTATTAAAGAAACAGGCTAAACGTGGGTGTTCATTTATTATGGGCATAATAACTTGCGCACCTTTTATAAGACTCGGATCACCCTTATCTTGCGGATTTTTGAACTTATCAAGAATGAATAGGCTCTGACGTATAAGCCTATATCCTATATTCTTAGTCTTTGTGGGATGGTACAATGCAGGCTCATTGCGTATTCTGATTGCGCGCTCAACGTCTTGTTAATAGCCACGTTTAGTGTGTAAGGTGGGAGCCAATGGGTGGCTTAGGAAGCGGCTGGTCATGATGAACATAACCGTTTGTTGTTTGTTTGTAAAATAAGGATCTAATAGGTATTTTGAAATAGGTAATTATGATCATACTATTTGTAAAGAAAGAAAATGATTGTAAACATAACTAAATAAGGACATATGAAATGCATTTGGACAATGACGCGTATAATGCATTGTGGAATGCAATGAATATTGAGTTATATTAAATTGGCTAGCCAAACTCCACACAAGTTATAGGTATCGATCGTCTGTGAAGCTTTCACAAACAAAAAACAGATGTTTAAACTGATATTTCAAGTCTCGACTTGCAGGAAGTCGTTAACAACAAAAATATAATCATCAAATCTTTTGGTTTTTTGGAGTTTAGATATCCGTGCCCCTTCTGCTTGGTAGGTACCTAATAAAAATATTCCATCATTCATGCATGACATACAATGTGTTTCAGAGGGGTGTGACCAAACTTGGGGGTGTGGTACAGGCCATCAAACTGAACAACTTTTTCCCGGGGACAAACACAGTAATCGTGAAAATAAAATCAGTCGTCCCATACATTTGGTCTAGAAGGTATTGAAGTTTTCTATGGGACGACTGATTTTTTTTTCACGATTACTGTGTTTGTCCCCGGGAAAAAGTTGTTCAGTTTGATGGCCTGTACCACACCCCCAAGTTTGGTCACAGCCCTCTGAAACACATTGTATAATTATAAGTCAAGTATTTAAACACGAAAGATGGCAAGCTATTGAATTTTATGGACATGCCGTATTCATTACGAAATCATGATCACATGAAAGAAAATTTCACAATTTCATAAAGATGAGCACATAAAGACGGACATAAAAATTTAAGTATTACCAATTACCATTCTTACTTTCATCAAGTTTTCGTCAGTATCCCGTAACGCCACATTAATTTCTTGCAAGTGTACCTTTCACGTAGTTTCTGCATAGAATAATAGTTAGTCTATGTAGAAACTGCGTTAAATCTGTCTATTATCTTAATGGAAAGAGAAATGGATGTAATCTGCATACGAGATGAGGAAACTGTTATTTAACTCTTTAAGTATACAATGGATTGCCGCAAAAACAAAAATTTTGTAAATAACAAATCGCACTTCATCTCAACATGAATATTTGTATTTATAGATGATGGTGGCACGGGACTACTCAAATAGTTTAGTTAAATTTTGAGCTCAACTGTCACTAATTAGGCACAATTACTTATTTTTTGTTACCGAACTTAATAAGCTTACCAACAGACGATGGATTATGGGCATAATCTGACATGATCTTAACTTGATAAACAGTAGTTTTAATATAAGAATTCATGCAAATAGTAGGTTAACAAATACCGTACTGAAAGTGTCAATGGAAATTGGAATGAATGAGATTTTTCTAAAACTTTACGTTAAACACCTTTTTTCAGCATTGGGAAATGAGAAAAAGTACAAGTTGTTTACTGTTCCAAGCGAGGTAAAAGAAAATAGTTTTTTAACGGACTTGCAATTTATTCAGTTTTTATGAATTAACGGTATTTAGAGATCATGATTTCGATTCGATATTTATTTCTTGTCCCTGTGTAAAGCTCTTTATAAGTTTGGAATCAAAATATTGGGAAATTGAATTTCGTAGTGTTTTGAACACTACGAAATTAAATTTAATCAGCCTACAGCAGTTCACTGCTAGACATAGGCCTCTCCAATTGCACGCCATTCAGCTCGATTCTCGGCAAGTCTCATCCAGCTGCTGCCAGCTACCCTGCGAAAATCGTCGCTCCACCGAGACTCCGCGGCCCGCTCCGCGAGCCGCCGCGGGAGACGCTCCGGACGTCGGGAGCCACGCGACGACTCCCGGCCACCGTAGGCGCGGGCCTGCGGACGGAGAGTAATGGGTATCTCACCGTCCGATCAGGACCAGGCCCTTGCCGGACGGCTCGTACGTGTTCCACGCGCGCCTCAAAGAGATGTCAGCAATAGAAGGGGCCCGTTAGGGCCGAGCCTACCGGGTCAGCGGGATTGTCCCAAAGGGTTACGGTTGGTCCGGAGCATAAAGGGCTAAGTAAGGAACACGGGTGGGATTTAGTCAGAAAGAGTCTGACACTCCATTCCGCTCCACCCAGAGTGGGAGGGGTCATTTGATGATTTTATATGGACAACTTTGGTTCTCTGCCGGATCACCTCATTCCGGATTATATCACTAGAAATGGGGACCAATTAGTTCAACCAGGTTTCAGACTGGCTAAAGTAGACTCGTCTTTCATGGGCTACTGTATAAAATATTACAATAAAATAACTACCCACATACGTCAACTGAATGAAACGACAGCATACGCCAGGCATAATTATTATAAATTGGGGGATTACATCGCTGATAAAAATGCTTGGCTAAATACTGGTCCTGCTCCATAAGAACGCACAAATAAATTGATTAGCAATGGAAAATACTGTTGGAGCTGCTGAAGATTTTAAAATACTATTTTTGTATTATATAAATTCAATCCCCTAGTATTGTATAATTGCATAGCACATATGTGAGTACTATATACATACTACATATAAAGCTTCCATTTACTGGTTATGCCTTTCACTGACTTGAATGTGCCCTGGCGGCTGAGAGAGTATGTCATGCTCACTCAAATGTCTCGCTGATGGTGGTGAGTGTGTTGGATCATTTAGCTCCCTTCAAAATGGTTGAGCTGAATGGTGCTAATACATGCGTCGTGTTCGTGAATGGGCACCGTCACTAGGGACTGGTCATCTCTTTGCTGCCATGGCTTATTTTAATTTAAATTAATATTTGAATAATGTCTAGAATCAATTCTATTTTGTTGTAATTTTTGACGTTCAAAAGTGCCTTTTATGTGCGTATTTGAAATAAATGATTTGACTTTGGAATTGTTTCTTTTTCGACTTTTCGTTACGGACGCTTTTATACATAATTTTTAACATGAATGATGTAAACAAGACTTTGTAACCATATTACTTTGATATAAAAGAGTGGAGTTTCTTGCCCGTTCTTCTCCATAGGTACCTACGCTTTGCAATGGGCAACTAGCTTCATTTTTCTGAGTGACCCACCCCTTGACAATTCAAAAGTGCCTGTAATTGGTTTAATTGAAACAAATGCTTTGAGTTTGAGTTTGATTCAGCAAGGTGCGCCACGAGCAGGTGGGGTTGACTTGGGGCACTAAGATGTTATGAGTGCCCCTTACATCCCGGGTAAATGAAACAAAGTCAAAGAACAAACGATTTAATTTACGCGTCTTTTATAACTCTAAATACCGTCTTTCGACACTCAGTGAGTCTCATAAAGTACAAATAAAGATCTTTCTTGCTTGCGTATCACAAGATAATTCAGTAGAATTGCTCTTTTATGTCATTATAAAATCCGTGTTTCGGCTGATTCAGCTTCATTCCCCTTCGAAGGCGAAACATCTTTTGTAATTTACTTCTTTTGAATAAAGAGGATTTCTTGAGACATATTCAGTCACGTGTTTTGATGAGTTCGTGAAATCATTGTATTCTGATTGTCAGCGGAATAAAGTTATGACATACCTAATATACACTTACGTGCAAAAAATCGACGCACGCCGTGCACTTCGATTTGAAACAATATAATTCAAGAAATTTTCCTGACAATAACCTAATATATTGTATACTAAAACCTTTCTGAAAGTATGTAGATTATGTTAGTGAAAGAATTATCAAAACTTATTCTTTATTTTTAATGAAAATCGCGAAAGAATAAAGAACCTCCTTTTTAGGGTTCCGTAGTCAACTAGGAACCCTTATAGTTTCGCCATGTCTGTCTGTCCGTCTGTCCGTCCTCGCTTAATCTCTGTGACCGTTAGCACTAGAAAGCTGAAATTTGGTACCAATATGTATATCAATCACGCCGACAAAGTGGTAAAATAAAAATTGGAAAAAAATGTTTTATTAGGGTAGCCCCCCTATATGTAAAGTGGGAAGTGATTTTTTTTTAATTTCAACCCTAACTTGTGATATATTGTTAGAAAGGTATTTAAAAATGAATAGGGGTTTACTAAAATCATTTTTTGATAATGTCAATAATTTCGGAAATAATCGCTCCAAAAGTAAAAAACAATGTGTCCCCCCCCCTCTAACTTTTGAACCATAAGTTTAAAAAATATGAAAAAAATCTGCAAAGTAGAACTTTATAAGGACTTTCTAGGAAAATTATTTTGAACTTGATGGAAACAACAGTTTTTGAACAAAAAAGACAAAAAGTTGTACAAAATAATTTCTGGACTAAGTTTGTAGTATAATCGTATATGCAAGCATTTTTTTAACTTCGTTTACATATTTTATTATCCTGAACGTATCCCTTTGTGTTCGCGCTAAAAACCGTCACGAGTCGGAGCGCCTGCCGCGGAGCGTGCAATGATGCACGCTCCGTGTTCGCGCACGTACCCACTACCGGGAGCAGTTGCAGGAGCGCGGAGCGCTGCTGGAGCGCGAACATAATGGATACCCACTTTTAAACTTATAAGTGGGAACACTTATTGTGACGGACGGGAAACAACGGAACCCTACACTGAGCGTGGCCCGACACGCTCTTGGCCGGTTTTTTTTGAAAACCGCTAGAAGTGTATTTTGATGAGTTACATCTATTTAACAAACACTGCCAAAATAAAGTTTTGATCATTGGCCGGTGATAATTCTGAAAAACAAAGACTAGGTATTTCAGCTCACAAAATTACTAGAAGCATTACTACTGTTTCCAGAAAATTGCACAAACATTGTGACTGATATACAAAAATAGCGTCCTCTGTTGTCGTCTAGCGGAAGCAGTGAATTAGAAACGTCCTTCTGTTTGCGACGCTCGCCGTTAAGGGGCGCTACTAACAATGAATGGTTTACGCGTAAATATCGATTTAATGCTCGCTTCTCGACACAGGAGGCGCTGTTTTATGAATGAGTATTGTAATATTATGAATGAATGTTGTAGTAGTCGCCTCTCGACACTACGAGGCAGCACTGTAGAGATTACTTGAATGTTCTAGAAGTTTCTGGAACCGGAAGTTGATTGTAAACGAGTCCTTTTCCGCCCACATTTCAATTGTACTGTTCTGTTCGCTTCCAGACACGAAAGAGCGCACTAGTCTCGTTAGTTTTAACCGCGTTTAGATAGAATTGTTGAACTGTAGCCATCCTTGCCCGAAACCAGCGATTGTAATAATAGTTGTAATAATAGCTGTAATAGCTTAAACCTGTGGATATACCGACAATAAATCTTGTAGTAGTGTTCGTGTGTTTTTCATTGCTACTCGATTAGTCCTCTGTCCTCCACATTGGTCCTTCGGTAGCCGGATTCGGGCAGGTATAGCTTTGATCTAATCTTACGCGAAAGTGGCAGTGTGGTGTATGCAATACCGTCGACATGGTGAAGACACGCGGTAGGCATGAACTCGTCACAGCGGCCACGGAAGGGGACGAGTCCGTCTCCACGGAATTGGCGACAGCGGTGGGACCATCAGACCCGCCCAACTATTCCGTCACAGAGTCGGACCAGGCCCAACCTCACAGCCCTGGAGCGACGACACCTCTACACAGACAACCACTAGGCGAGACGAAAACCGACAGGAAGGCGTTGGCGCGAGCGAGATTGGAACTCGCCGCTGCTAGGTTAGCGCTCTTGGAAGCAGAATCAGCAGACGAAGAATTATTGGAGGGAAGCTCGACTGCGACATCGAAACGTCAGACGGACGCCGCGGACACACTTAGTGAGCACCGCAACCACATCTGTCCGCCGCAGTCACAACCCATAACGCCAAACGACGCGCCACCCCCCTTGCTGCAACGTAACGACGAGGGGAGCCTGCTGCAAGGATTGACTCAGGCATTGTTAGAGGTAGCGCGGGGCAAACCCGCTGCCAGCAGGTATGAATTTGATTTACCTATCTTTAGTGGCCACCCTGGCGAGTGGCTGCATTTTAAAGCAGCGTTTAATGAGTCTGCGTCAACTCACACAGAGGCAGGGAATTTAGCCCGTCTCAGAAAATCCTTGAGAGGGACAGCGTTAGAGGCAGTTAAATGCCTATTATTAGGATCCTCGGCCGCGCAAATTATGCAAAGGTTAGAATCTCGATTTGGACGACCCAACGCATTAATAACTTACGAATTAAATAAATTACGTCAGTTACCTAAAGTATCAGATAACCCCACAGATATATGTGTGTTTGCATCGAAGGTCACAAACGCCATTGCCGCGGTGCAAGCTCTGAATAGAACAGAATATTTATATAGCCCGGAGATGATTTCCGCAATTTCAGAAAAGTTGTCAGTTACGCTAAGAAGCCGGTGGTATGATTATGAGATGGCTGCAGGTGACGCAGAGCCTGGCTTATTAGTGTTGGGAAAATTTCTCGATAGAGAGGCCGATCTCAATGCACGTCACGCCTCGGCAGAGGTGGAACTTAAACGAGACCGTTCACAACGACCGGCTCACAAGATGTTCAAAATAGTAGAGACTCATAAAACACCGTGTGTGATATGCAACGGTAATTGTAGTAGCGTGGCCATCTGTTCTAACTTTAAGAAAATGTCAATAGCTGATAGATGGGAAACTGCACGTAAAAATAAATTATGTTTCAGGTGCCTGAACCGACGGACGTGGAAACATAGATGCAAAAGCAAGCAGTGTGAAGTGCAAGACTGCGAGCGTTATCATCACAGACTACTGCACAGTGACAGTAGCCGGGGAACGTGCACCGCAAACGACCCAGAAGAGCGTCCTCGTGTCACAGCGACCGGGCATGCAGCATCACGGGACGACTCAACGCCATGCGGTGACATCGCGCTGCACGCCGTCATCAATAACACAAGCACGCCGCGCAAGTACAATCAAGTTTTGCTGAAAGTAGTGCCAGTGACACTATCGGGACCAAACGGTAAAGTAGACACATTTGCTTTGTTGGATGACGGATCGACAATAACTCTACTTACTACTAACGTCGCGCAGCAGATAGGTGCAGAAGGTCCAAATGAGCCATTTTACATCGAGGCCGTAGCAGGCGCGCGCATTGACGCTACAAACTCACAACGGGTCAAGAGCTTCGACAACGCAGAAGAAGCGAACCGAGTGTCTAAAGCAGTCGACGCGGTACACCGGCGAGGTAACTTCGTGTTGCAGAAGTGGGCGTCCAACGAGCCGGCCGCTGTCGCTGGTCTCGCGACCGAGCCCGTGGTGAAGGACACTGTGCTCAACAAGGAGGAGAAAATTCTCGGTCTTATCTGGCGACACCAGAATGACACTTTAGGATTCAACTTCAGGAAAGTAGACCCTTCTTATTTGAGCAAGCAGGTTACGAAACGTCAGTTATTAAAAACGACAATGTCTTTATATGACCCGCTGGGACTAGCCGCGCCGTTTACGACACAAGCGAAGTGCATATTGCAAGACGCTTGGCGTTTAAAAATCGGTTGGGACGAGCGCCTACCAAAAAGTCTAGAACGTAAATGGCGCGACTGGTTGATTGCTCTACAAATACTGAAAGGCGTTCGTGTCCCACGTTGTCACCTTGGTTATAATGACTCGATTAGAGTAGAATTGCACGTATTCGTGGACGCGAGCGAACGAGCCTATGCCGCAGCAGCATATTGGCGTTCGGTGAACGGCATAGGGCAAGTGAATGTGTCGCTCGTGGCAGCGAAAGGGCGCGTTGCGCCCCTAAAGGTCACATCTATACCTAGACTTGAATTACAGGCTGCTGTGCTCGGCGGGCGACTAGCACGCTGCGTGGAAGAAGAGCACGATCGTCGCGCCGACCGTCGAGTCTTCTGGTCCGACTCGCGCACTGTGCTAGCGTGGCTGCGCGCCGGCGCACGCGCTTTCAAACCGTTCGTCGCGCACCGAGTAGCGGAACTAGAAGAAACCACCGAGCGGAGTGAATGGCGCTGGGTCCCCACCGCTCACAATGTCGCCGACGACTCGACTCGCGATACACCAACTCACTTCACAGCAAGCCACCGCTGGTATGTCGGCCCTTCATTTCTCTATGACAGCGAAAATGCCTGGCCGCAGGAAACAGACTCATACCCCTACATCGACACGGGTGAGGAGCGTGTCACCATTGCTGCTTCTCACGAACAGTCGACCTTAACGGAGGCGCTACCTGACGTCACACGTTTCTCTTCCTGGCTACGGCTCATCCGGGCCACAGCCCGCGTTCTTCAATTCATCGACCGACTTCGAGTTCGCACCACGACAGTTACCCGTAAACGCAATAAAGGCGTTAGTGTAGACGACCCGAACTGGACGGTGAAACAACGGGAGGGTACGAGAAAGCGATCCGGACTGCAGAGCCGCAACCTCAGCGTAACACCGACGGCCTACATACCCCTTGGCACGCAGTACACACGTCGGGCCGAGCTCCTGTGGACACGTGCTATACAAGAAGAAAGTTTCGCAAATGAATTGCGTCTTCTCACCGGCGGGAGAACGGTACTAGCTGACAGCCGGTTGAAGCGGTTATCTCTGACAGTCGACGAACACAAAATAATAAGAATACGCTCGCGCATCACAGCAGCAGCTGAAATATCACGAGAAACACAGTCACCGGCAGTACTAGATGGCGATCACCGTTACTGCCGCTTGTACATAGACTGGATCCATCGAAAGTTACACCACAGCGGCGTGGAATGCGTCGTGAACGAAATACGACAACGCTATTGGATTTTACGTTTAAGGCCGTCCGTCCGAGCAGTAATCAGGCTCTGCCAACCCTGTAGACTACGTCGAGCCGTACCGCCAGAGCCGCTGACAGGCGACTTACCACCCTGTCGACTAGCACACCATCAACGTCCGTTCACACATACAGGACTGGACTACTTTGGGCCACTCTCCGTCACAGTAGCGAGACATCACGAGAAGCGCTACGTGGCATTGTTCACATGCCTAACTACGCGTGCTGTCCATTTAGAAGTTGCCGCCTCGCTATCAACGGATGCCGCTATACTTGCGTTGAGGCGTATGATGGCACGTCGAGGATGCCCTGAAGTCATTTGGAGTGATAACGGCACCAATTTCCACGGGGCAGATGCTGAGCTCCGTAAGGCTGCCCTAGAATCACTTCAACACGAGGCAGAGGTACGTCACATCGACTGGCGCTACATTCCACCAGGAGCGCCGTTCATGGGCGGAGCATGGGAAAGGTTAGTGCGCACGGTAAAGGCCTCATTAAATGCTACACTTATCGATCGGCATCCGTATGAAGACGTGCTTCACACACTTCTGACAGAGGTAGAACACACGGTCAATTCCCGACCCTTGACCCATGTATCGGTTAACCCAGACGACGAAGAAGCTTTGACGCCTAACCATTTTCTGCTCGGCGCGCCCTCTAAAGTTCCGTTGCCAGGGATTTTCACAAGGCCGGATGAACTACGTCATTCACATTGGAGAGTGTCACAACGACTAGCGGACTTGTTTTGGCAACGATGGGTACGCGAAGTACTGCCTACGCTTCAAAACCGGCGGGAGCCGTATGGACGCGGTGACACGGTCAAGGTGGGCGATTTGGTTGTCATAGTGGACCCAAACTTACCAAGAAACATCTGGCCAAAAGGGAGAGTCGAACGCATGTATCCAGGAGCAGATGGTGTCGTGAGAGTCGTTGACGTCAAAACCAAGAGCGGTGTAATGCGGCGTCCTGTTAAACGTCTCGTCGTTATACCAGTAGAAACTTAGTTGTCATCATGCATTGTATCGTAAACACTGGTTTAAAGTAGACAAGTTATGATTATCTATTTCGCATATTTTGTATTTCGTAGGTTATGTCTCTTTTCTTGGCGTCACTCCAGGATTCTGCTACCAGGAGGAGTTTGTTTTTATTTCAATTTGATCTAATATACAAAGTTGATACGACAGAGGGGCTTTTCTTTAAACTGCCTATACTAGATACCATTTTCAAGCTCTGTACCAAAAATCAATTAAATAGGAGCAGTAGTTTAGTCACAAATGATTTTTGAAGTTTTTGCTACGTTTGAACACGATGTATATTTCCTAACAGCTGATTATCTCATACGCATAGGTCATGCACCTTAAAACGATAATCTAAGATACATTGTTGCCGCACAAGTACAACCAAATATTTCACGAAGCAATAAATACACACACACTTGCACTTTCACTATGAGAGTGACAATCATAGCAAAACCCCCGCGCCTTTTTCCCGCGCGTAAAAGGAATAGAAATAGGTCAGTGTGTGTTGCTATTGCATTCTAGATCCTTGCGAATTTGCTAAAAAACTTTCTTTCAGTGGACAGTGCGCGCGCGTCATCCATACGGGACGTACGTTACGTAATACGGGAGCCCCCCGCCGCCGCCGCCGCGCCTTTATGTTTTGTCGAACTCGCTGACAATAATTGTGATTTTGTTTTGTTATTGTGATAGACACTAAATAAGTTTAACTTGGGAATATTATTATTTAGTGTTAGTGTTTTTTTGTGTTTGACTGTTTTTATTGTGATAGGATACGTAATTAAACGTTGGTTGTGTGTGTGTGTAATCATTAAAGTGTTCAGCAATGCCTCGTGTAACTTACACGGCGTCAGAATACACTTACATGATTTTAATTTACGGTGAATGCCGTGGAAACGCAGATTTAGCTCTGCGAACATACCGAGAAAGGTATGGTGACCGGCGCAATAGCCCTAGGAACGCCGCGCGCCGGCACCATACAATTGGCAGTACAAAGATTACGGGAATTAAAGTGCTTAGCGACGGACAGTGATTTAATAAATAACAATATTCTCCGTCGGTATAATTTGTGCATTAATATGAATCGAGGACACATCGAGAATTTAAAAATTTTGTGTTTTTGTGTGTGCGCGTACTTAACAACCAGCCGGGCGCGGGCGGCGCGAGCGGTCTAAACCGCCCGCCCCCCGCGCCCCCGCCAAGAGAGATAACACACACGCACACGCGCTCCTGCGCGACTTTGTTACCTAGGCATCTAAGGTCAGTCAAATTTATTTATAAAGGGTGGTTGCGTTTCACTCTGACTTTAAGCTATTTAGTTTGTTTGAAAAAAAAAAAATCTCATTTTTGGCGCTTTCTATTTTTGTACTGTATCGAATTAATACTATACACGTATAGTATACGTAGTGTAATTTAATGCCCCTCTGTCATATCAACTCTGTATAGCAGAGCAAGGATTCTGGAGTGACTACCCTTAACTTTATAATTATGTATGTGTACTATATTGTTATCTTATAATTCATTGAATTGTGAGTTGCATTCAATTGTTAATATTGTGGAGTGTATACCAGTCACTAGTGATATAAATTATGTACATTGTATGTACACGGCGGGAGAAATGTGACTGATATACAAAAATAGCGTCCTCTGTTGTCGTCTAGCGGAAGCAGTGAATTAGAAACGTCCTTCTGTTTGCGACGCTCGCCGTTAAGGGGCGCTACTAACAATGAATGGTTTACGCGTAAATATCGATTTAATGCTCGCTTCTCGACACAGGAGGCGCTGTTTTATGAATGAGTATTGTAATATTATGAATGAATGTTGTAGTAGTCGCCTCTCGACACTACGAGGCAGCACTGTAGAGATTACTTGAATGTTCTAGAAGTTTCTGGAACCGGAAGTTGATTGTAAACGAGTCCTTTTCCGCCCACATTTCAATTGTACTGTTCTGTTCGCTTCCAGACACGAAAGAGCGCACTAGTCTCGTTAGTTTTAACCGCGTTTAGATAGAATTGTTGAACTGTAGCCATCCTTGCCCGAAACCAGCGATTGTAATAATAGTTGTAATAATAGCTGTAATAGCTTAAACCTGTGGATATACCGACAATAAATCTTGTAGTAGTGTTCGTGTGTTTTTCATTGCTACTCGATTAGTCCTCTGTCCTCCACAAACATTTTATACAACTTTAGTAATAAAATTACAATAAAAGCGACTGCTCAAAGCAAACATACCACAAACTTCAGAAGAGATTCAAGACTTGAACTACATATAAAATGGTAGTACATAAAGAAAGTTTTTATTTCAAATTATATCAAAGGCCTTTTGAGTTGCAGCGCAGTTGGAGATTGCTAGAAAATCCTTTAGGTTGTAGCCCAGTTTGATTGTGTCTCATGAAATAAAAGAAGACGCTGAAGTCGAGCAGTTTCAAAGTTCAACCGGGGAACGTTATGAAACTTCCCCGAAGAGCACCGACAGAATTCGAATTAATTTAATAAACGGGAACTGTTCACGTTTTAAGAAAATCGGAAATCGTTTTCGGTTGACTTCATCTTTGTGAATTTGGCGAGTAATTTTGAGATGGTAGGCAAGTTTACATGGCGATCTAATAGCTCATCTCGGTAATATTGCGATTTGCAAACATTATTTTATTAATGAAGTAAGTACCTAATCTAGTCACACACTTGGCCATAATAAAATTGATTTTAACGCAACTCTTACTTCAATAAAATTCCTATTTCAATATTATTTTCTTTTATAATCGATCATTCCGACGGCTTTTAATGGACTCAACTGTTACTAAAAATTATTTCCAGTTATCGAATTCTTATTTTCGCAGCTCAAAGATAAGGACTTGAGTGATTCCGCATCTCTCGGGATTTTCAATTTAGAATTGATCGTAGGAAGAATGAGGAAAAGAAGATTGATATTTGGGATTTTTTCCTAGCCCATTCGTATCGGAGGCCGCACAAGTGAGTGATTGCCCGACTCCGTCCCGAGCTAATGATACCCGGGGCTTATCGGCTCGACTGTCGCGCGTCATTTTTACGGATTCAGCCGGTTTTATGTAAATTTGTTTTGTCAGCGGCCCACCTTGTTAAAGTCGTAGCGATTCGCGTTGATACCGACAATATTGATACTTTGTCAGCTTCGAGCGCTTCCATCGTTTTTTTGTTTAAGCACCTTTTTTTTTTCCACATTCTTTCAATTTTGTCACAACAGTTATATTCCGTAGCATTTCGTAACCTCATAATCGACGTAGTCAAACGGTTATGCATACGACCATAACATTTTATCATTAGACACCGGTTCAGCATGAAACCCTTATTAATATTCAACGGAGTGGCTGTGTTACTGGATCGAGTTGCCTCGTACTTGTCAATGTAATTAAGGCGTTTCACACACGACACACAATACGTAGGCAGGCTGCTCACGTTATAATTATGAAGATTTTGCTCTATTCAAAACGGGAACGCATCTATCTCTGACAATGAAGGCTCCATATTCAATGTACGTGCTTCTGATTGGATCTAACAGACTGTAGGTGAATAGAGTATTATTAGTCGCCTCGCATCGCTTTCGATCACACCTGACGTAACTCCATTACACATAATTCCGTATAATCTTGTAATATTCAGTGTGGCGAGTTCTATGACCTTCAAATAGTAGTAGATTCATAATTAAAACCTTTTATGATGTTTGTGTATTCAACAGAATTTTATTGTAATTTGTTTTGGCTTTTCGGGGAATGCATTAGAATTCGTTAATTAAAGTTACTTTTGAATATTTTTGGTGCGTGCATGCGTAGAAATAACAAATATTTTTCTTTAACATTCTTATAAAGGTAATTTGTTATTAATTGCACTTACTTGTCCTTCATTCTTCTGCGTCGGCCTTACTAGGATAATGGAAATAAAATCCGAGCTAAAAATGCCGGAGGGGCCATAAAAAATAAATACTTTGCTTTGCTACTGCTTATTGGCTTGTTTCATAGTTATTTTATAATAATATAGCAAATAAACCGAATGAAATTTTATCATGGGTAGACTTGCAGCCTGTTCACTAACCCTATAACGTCACTACTCCATAATTCCATACATTATCCGCAACCATTTCCCCGAGGTACTAAGACATCAGATAAGGAGTAAAGCATTGATTCCAACGTGATTGATGTATGCCAAGCTCAAACGGACTCGGTAATCTGATCCGATTGGGTGTGTGTTACCGAACTGTCGCGATTGCATGAGGCTAATCCAATTGATTGCATTATCATTCATATACCTCGGTACCAGGATAAAATGAGGATACATGTACCTAGTGGTAGTGCGTTTGTATTATGTTCTGGATAATTTATTCGTGATCTATCAAATCACGGTAGAGAATGATTCTATTGTGGCCAGTGTTAATGCAACTTGCAATAACATTATGTGAGGTTGTATGCAGGTTTTATCTCAATCATATGATTACCTACTTGTGTGTTAGCTGAATTTTATTATTTTTGTTCTTTTGTCAGTCAGCCTTTCTCTAAGCTATGGTTGGATATCTATCCATCTTCTACTGAAATATTCCTTTAGTTTCTAAGCACTGTAGATAGCGGCAAAAGTGACAAAATCATAGCCTAGAGTTTAGCCGAAAACTGCGCTACCAATGCAGCGCCAAACTGGAAATAATTAGCGCACAATTTCCACGCTAAGAGCTGAAAACATGATAACAAAACTGGAACTAGAGCACCCAAGTACTAGGACATCATATTTTACACTCAGTTTTTTTTCTCTATTACAAAACTAGCGTTAAGTTCGCCCGATGGTAATTCGACCGGCTCATTATCGCGACTGGTGGGCGTTATACATAGATAAACGCGTCCGGCTACGGTTTATTAAACAAATCTACGGTTTTTTAGGGTTCCGTGCCTCAAAAAGTAAAAAACGGAACCCTTATACGATCCCTTTTGTTGTCCGTCTGTCTGTCTGTCAAGACCCTTTATCTCGGGAACGCGTGGAGGTGTCGAGTTGAAATTAAAATAATGTAGGTACTAAGTCTGCGGTCTTGGATCTGTGAAAATTTTAAACTTCTAATTTAACGTAAAAAAAGATACGGCCGTTTATACCGCATAAAACGTATATTTCAACATTCTCAAGGGAATCAAAATGTATAGAGCACTTCCCGCTGACCTAGAATCATAAAACTTGGCAAGAAGCAAGGTCATGTAGCACAAGTAAAGGAAAAAATCCCGAAACCGTAAATTGGTAATTACCTTAAAAAAAAAAACCCGTGATGAACTATTTACACACCTAAAAATTTGTACGGAACCGAAAAAAAAAACCACACCGGAAAATCGCGCACCGAGCGCGAGTCCGACTCGCTCTTGACCGGTTTTTTTTTTTTTTGTTTGAACTTTGTTTTGATTTCGGATTCTTCTTGTTTTCTTTGGAAGATAGTTTAAGGCCACGTTAACACCAAACATCTTCTAGCCGTTCTCAGTTGTTGTTTATACATTTTACCGTCGTCGACCGTCTATACGTTCGGTGTGAACACGGCTAAAAGTGTCTTGAGTCCGTTTAGGTGGCTTGTTTTAAAAACTCATTAAAACTGGTTGTTTTAAGGAAATGAGGTTTCTGTTGTCTTTGTGTTGAAGTTGTCAGTTTCTTAACTATATAATAAGTAGACTTAAAATAAATGATGACGACACAGTGGCTGAGCGATCGACTGCTGCGCTGCGTGTCGCGGGTTCGATTCCCGCACGGAACAAATATTTGTATTGCCTACAGGTAGTTGTTCCGGGTGTGGCTGTTTGTGTATGTGAATTTAAATGTTTGTAAACGCACCCACTATACAGGAGTAATTTCTAGTGTGGGGCAACATCTTAAAAAAAAACAAAAATAATGATGCTTAGATTGATTTAGAAAGTATAGACTTTTGGTGAAAATTGTTGATAACTAGTAGGAGCGGATTGGCGCTGAACGTTGATTGGATTTTAATCGCTATGCTATTTCCGAGTTCGATGATAGATTAAAATAATTTCACTACATAATAATACCTAATAAAGTTATGCAAGGTAACACGATTTCTTTCCTAGCCGACGTACTAATGAAATTCTATTTTGTTTACAGGTAAATATCGATTCCTTATTCACAAAATTGAAGACAGAAAAGTAAAGTGGCTCTGGAAAGGTAATGCTAGATAGACATTATAGAATTTGCATACGAACTTTGACATAAGAGTCTTGAGAATTAGGTACGAAGCTTGGAAAGTTTCCAAAACATACTCTACGGATTTATAGGTACTTTGTACCGAACTTCTCGCTTCCCAATTTGACGAACGATTTGAAGTAAATCGATTATTAAATTGCTGCCGCTTGTGGGAAACACCGCAGAGCTTTCTCATGCACCTGGCAGATTTTCAATAATTGCGATTGATGTATTAAAAAAATATTTCACTAATATGGTTAAAATTAATTGGATTAGGTAAGTCCCGTTTGGGGACTGAAAATAATATTGATAAACAGGTACGGAACAGCACATATCGAAATTTTGTTTCAGTGCGGTTAGTGGAAGTGGTCAGCGGTGCGATTCTGTAAAAATCTCACCGTGAAAACTTAGGTGAAGTGAGCGTGGAGTGAGCTGTCAATAGTGTCAATTCCTAGCAAAAACAAACTCACTTCACGTAAGTTTTCACGGTGAGATTTTTACAGAATCGACCGACAGGTGCGGTTCGGTCAAGTGCCGTTGAAATTAGTGCTCTGAGTGGAATACCTCGTATTTAATATTGATTTTGCTATATAATATTTATTTGCTATCAATTATACCAGTTCTAATTAATTCTTATGACAATAATAGTATAGTAAAACGTTAGTTAGTAAATTAGTCCACACAATACTCAGTTCCAATTTTATAGTTTGGCCCTTTGCCGACCTGAATAATTGGAAATGTTTATTCTCTCAAATATTCTAAACAATCCTTCGTCTCTAATTTGTGGGTCAAAATTGAGTTCTCAACTCAGAAACGGTGAAATGCTATTTGGGCACTCGATTGATTGGAACGCCTAGAATTATTCGAATAGTTGGCAGTATTGTTGTGATTCGTACTAACAACTTGCAGTGTTTGAGTTCTATTCAATTTGCTTAGAGGCCCAAAATCTCCATCAATTTAAATCGTCTTGTCTTTCAATACTGAGTAGAATGTGGGAATTTAAGTGCTTTTGAACTGGTTGTTTTATGTACAGGCACGATCGACGGATCAAGTTAAGTGATGCATGAGATGTAAGCAATGACCTCTTCGTACCTCTCGTAAACCTACAATCAATAATGGCTTGTGAAACAGAATAACAGAGTTCAAATTAGCGTAAATTTAGAGCAAGTTCAATCGGTTTTAGATTTTTGAGTTTGAAGTTTTGCCCTGAAGTTTTATTGATTTGTAAAATTGCTCAATCTGCTGCTAATATGGAATTGGTAGTGATGATTTATCGAAGAACAGTTTATGGCTCGTTTGACACGGATCCGATATCCGTCGGGCGCACGTTAAAAGATTTACGAGGCAGCAAGTTTTGGAAGTCGTTAATTTTACTGACACGTCGATTATCTTAACAAGTTGTCTTGTTTGAGATCATTTCTTGTCGGAGGGTAGTAAAAAACCCTATTTTCTTTTAAAGGTCGTTGAAGTGCAATTATTCAATCTTAATTTTATTGTAGTCAATATCAACGTGACTTTAAATTATACGTATTCGATTTAAAGATTATGTTTGAGCTCATACAGATAGTTGATTGCTTGTAAATGTCCTTGTCAACAAAATTAAATACACTCTTAGAGGATGTTCGCGTGTTCGTAAGCGACAAAAAGTCTGTAGGGGGACTTACAATAATATTATACCAAACCCAATCTCCTCTTAGGTTTAGAGGAGATTGTTGGTTTGGTATAATATGCCTCGACAATGGCTTTTTAAAAGCAAATGCCATTTTACCTTTCCCAGGGCCCAGTCGGATGTAACCGGCGGCATAGGGCACTCGGTCACACTCACCCACTGCCCTAGGGTCGCCAATAACATCCAACATGTTATGAGACTGTTCCCAACTTGTTCAAAACCCAGTCACGGAGCTTTTACGCTTATTTCTGGAATAGCTTTGCGTGCTACAACCATTTTATTACAAAGGCCTTAAATAATGACAAAAATAGCTTTCAGCCACTAGGCGATAGAATTTATCGCAGTATTTTTCGCATGTCTGCACTAAGGAATTATGACAAGATTGTTTTGACTTCGTTTCTTGTCGATCGTTTTGTTTTGATTATTTTGTTATTATTGTTATTTTGTTTGCTGACTCAATTAGAAGAAAGACTAAGTTCTAAAATAAGACGTGTTGTTTTATTACTTTTTCTTTTATTATTGTTTGTTTCTCGAAGTTGTTTGCGTGGGCATATAATTTGTTATTAAGGCAAACAAATTTTGACAGTGTCTAGGTATTGTAGACGAAAATAACTTGGCTAACTTAGTGGAGGTCTAGGGAGATATTTTGAGGATCTATAGACCATTTACCTACGTTATCTGTGAGATAGAGAGAGAGGGTACGCATAGTCCATTTTGCAACTAGATGCGTGACACAAACGAAATTAACGTCTCGAGTCTCGACCCACTAAATTTAAATAAGGTCGGTCAGTTTATCGGCAACCTGTTGAATTGTATTTATAGGCTCTCAGTTATCTCATGATCTAAGATTATTGCGTTATCCTATCGTAACTTGTATTGCTTAAAGATTAAGTATGAGAGGTCTACGGCTTATGGATAATCTCCAACAACTGTCCATTAAGAAATGATGTCCTCAATAAAATATTTAATGTAATCCCGCAAGAATGTTTTATTTGTGTGAAAAAATGAGAAAATGTTACGCCTTTATGTCCTGAGAGGTTGTGTCAAACAGGATAAGTTTGGGGGAACATAAGCAGGATTTATGTCCCCATAAGACAGTAAGGACAGGCGGCACGGACACATTTATTATGTTGGTTATATCTGAAATCGTCGTCGCCATAATATACCGATACATTAGGGATGCCATAAATTGGCCCAGACGCAGTGATCCTGTCCCCTAGGCGTTTGGCGATCGACCAATACATTGCCAAACTGCATATGGCATAATAATGCCATTTGGTAAGGAAAACGCCATTTGGCATTATCGGTATGTGCCAATTGACCAGCCAAGTGGTACACATTGTAACTATGTGCCGTAATGCATACAATATGGCTATAAGTAATTACCTGTCGTGAACAAACACAAATACTCGAATTCAGCGGTTTAGAAAATAATTGTTTGTGTTCGACTCCTTTTGTGTGTTAGCTGTTATGTCAAATATAATGCGGACCGGGAAAATGAAGCGATACGGGTGGGAAATGTTGCATTCATTTTAAATTAAAATTATTAGCATTATTTATTACTTCATTCTATTATTTATATTGTGATGACCCTATGATTTCAAGATCCATTTCATAAACACCTGGTTAAGTTTTCATAATCGAGTTTGTACAATGTGATTTTTTCAGTGCTAAACATGTACACAAGTGTGTCCATATCGTACAACTAAAGTATAGCAGGATTCATAATCTCAGGTAATTAATATTCCATCGCCTCTTAATCAGTTCCCTATCTACCACATTAGTGTAATGTATTCAAAGTTGATTTTTGAGTGAACATTTGTAACAAAAAGTTTATGCTTGCAATGGAATTTGAGCATTGTTAAGTTTAGTATGGCCTTTCAGTTTGTTGTTCCATAACTTGAAAATTATCTCAAATTCTTAAATCAAATATAGATAGGTACTTTAATTGCTAAAAATGAGCCAAATGACGTTCATTGCTGGTTATGGTCTTTCTCAAGAATAACATTACCGAGAGCAAAAACCTCGTGAGGAAACGTGGAATAGATGGACTGATGCCAACACGCAGTGACCAAGAATGATCAAAGAATGATGACTTTCCGCCTTTTTAGTGTTAGTAAGAGGCATGTGTCCTGGAGTTAAATACCTACAGGCTGATGTTTATTGTAAAGATCAAATTCCTATACAACAGTAGACATACCATTTCGAATAATTTCGATGCATGTAGAAAAGATAGTTATGAATTCGATATGCGTTTCATAGCGAAAGTTGTTTATGGGGGATTCACACTAGGCCGATTTTTCGCTTACCAAATCGCCTCACAAGCCGAATCGCAGCCCCATTTACACAGGTCGATAAAAATCGCAGGTGCGTAGTTTTGCATCTTGCATCAAAATGTCGAACTTCATGCGGCGGGCGATCGTCTGCGACTGAGCATTTTAACGGTCGATTTTAGTCACCCGCCGCATGTGACCTGACGTCGCACTACAAAAGTAGAAACCTACTCTACTTTTGAACTCGCGATTTTAGTTGCCTGCGGTCTAGCCGAATTGACATTTAGACAGTCAAATTTTGCCGTGTCGAATCGCGAAAATCGTGCAGCTAGTCACTTGTGTAAAGCCCGCATTAATACGACGGGTAGAATCACCCCTTTGATAGATGCAGGTGACTAAATCGCCAATTTGTGTAGCCGTTGTAAAAATATTCGTTACACAACATCAACCCATTAATAATTATGTCTGTTTTTAGAAACATCGTTAAAACACTCATAATTTTCACCTCTTATTCAACATTCATACACACGTAGTAATATATTACGAATACAATAGAATTGTTATTTGAGTCTCAAATGTAGCATCTTGTTATTTGTCATTGCATAAAGAAATGTACACAATTTCGTATTAAATTAGTGGTTTTAACATTCGCTCGAACTCAACTAACTAGTTCGTTGGAATAATAATATGTGCTATTACTTAAGTACATAAAAACTGGTTTCCAGACATTTATTCGAAACTGGTTATTTAAAAGCAGACAGGAAAAAAACAAGAAATATATTTAAACTAATAAGAAAAAATGTTTAAAGTCTATCTGACGGTTAAAAGTGAGCAATCCTCCTTATATCTAAGTAGATCACTACATGAATTTGTCATACAGATTGCTAATGAAAATGTGCCGATACAACACCGAGGTTCGAAAATAAACATAGGTAGTTACTCTCCGGAGTTCGATTTCTTGACAATTCAAAAGTGCCTGTAAATGGTTTAATTGAAATAAATGCTTCGAGTTTGAGTTTGAGTTAAGAGCGATTTTTTTTGTGTATATTTTTTTTCTTCATTTTCACCATTAACGTCCTTCTGCTAGGAAAAGGCCTCCCTGCTCTTTCTACACCTCTCTCTGTCCAGAGCTGCCAAGAAACAATCTTTATTAAAGTAGTACAGTTCATCCCGCCATCTCCAAGTGGAAAATGTTAATTATTTTTTTTAGGATTATATTTGTACCTACTAAACGACCACAGATACTTAAAATGGGATTTAAGAATTGTTTACAATAAAATAATAGTTGAAAAACACAAGCCGCAGACGCATGCTGTTTTACGCTTGTTTAAAAGAAGATTAATATTAATAGCCAATTACAATCCTCCACAGCGAATAGCTCGGTCCATTTACGGCTTTATAATTACATACTTTATTTATTCCTTATTTAAAGCCCTTCCATATTTTATTATTACAAAAAACATGTAGTTGCTTGTAGAACTTAAGTCGGAGTCTCGAAGACCGTCAGGGGTGCTACATACAACACGTTCGGATCGGCACACTCGATTCGGCAGTATTTGTTGAACAACAACGCCGACCCGAAGCAATTATTACACATATTCGGCTTTCATTCGGCTGGTGCCGATCGGTAAACTTTCCTGGGCATCTATGTACCTTCGATAATCATGTTCAGGTCGGGTCGGCACAATTCGAGCTACGTTGAACGACGTTTTCTCGAATATATATGTACATATAATATATGGAGTAGGTACAGTAACCGGCGATAAATATTGCACATCGACCTATCGATTTTATACAAAGAATAAAAATAATTATCAAAAGAAGCAAATCACAAATGTTTTAACAGCTCCTAATAGACTGTTTGTATTTCGTGCGACAGAGATAACGCTCTACGAAGCCGAAATTAGCCGATTGTCTCTTTCCAAAGGTCGATGTGCAATATTTATCGCTGGGTACTGTATGGACGGGTCGTAGCAGGTGGCGTTCTGTATTTTCTGCCTGCCCCCTTGGGAAGAAAGCGCGAGTTTATATATTTATGTATCTAGTATATTCTACATTTCATTCGATTTTGCAGCTCGGCTCTGGCGAGTCATGCGGACCCGAACATGTGCGTAGCACCCCTTACAACGTTCCGTTTATGACAAGGCATTAAAAGCTTTCGATATTTTATGACTTAGCATCATCTTGCCATCAGCGGATAAGCCGACTTAACTTTATAGTCTGTTACGAAGATCCGGTATCTATTGCATCGATGACATGATAAAATTATAATTTTGATGGTCTTACGAAAATTATGACTATTTTGCATTTCATTGGTTTTAGGGGAATTGAAAAGAGTTGTTTTATTGATTAGATTAATTTGATTGTCACTATTGAGGAAATGTACTGCTTTAAATGCATCATGTTTATTGATATAGGGTATCAAATGATTACAAAATTGTATTAAAATGGTACAAATGTTTTATCAAAAATGTAAATCACGTTGTAAAAAAGTAACACAGCTATTATGTCAGTTGACTTTGTTGTTCGTTAAAATTTAATCAAGGAACCTCCTTTTATTAGGATGGTAAATTAATACTTTAATAAAGAAACCCAAGAAACGCTAGAAAAAAAAATTATACGGGTGAATACCTTTCATTACGCGCTCTTTTTTTTCCAGCAAAGGTAGTGCTACTTACAAAATTGGTGTCTTACATACAGCTCATATACACAAGCGATACGCGTCGACGGCAGCCGTCGACACTCGCTTGATGCGTCGGCTGCTGCCGTCGACAACGTGTATAATTGAATATGGTGCTGAAATACACGAGCGGCACGTTGTCGACGGCAGCCGCCGACACGTCTACGGCTACAATCGATGCGTATCGATGGCTACAGTTGCATCTGCCGTCGACGGATGCCGCTCGGTACCAAACTTCGTTCGACCTATGTGCAAAAATACACATAATTACACCTAACTGCACTATCAGCAACAAAACAAATCACCGATCGCACCGACACATCGACATTACCACTACAATAAATCATAGGAACACATACTGACGATTATATTTATAATAACACAGGCTTTCGGAAGCGCGTTACGGAGGCAAGATTCGAAAGTAATTACACCACAATGACAGATGGTAGAACGAGGTACAATTAAGAGTGATTCACGCGAGTACTATCCCACGCTTCGATATTATAATTATAGTTGAGTAACGAGCTCGTTTGTGGTAAATGTGTGTGATTTGATGATGCTTTATGTTTCATCGTGTACTGTACACACTGGCAGGTTATAGGTGCCTTGTAAACAGTTGTTTTGCCTGTAGTGGGGTGATAACCCAGCCAAGTCAAGACAGTCAAGCATCATAGGTACCATGGCAACGGATAAGGGTGCTTCCAGCAATTGTAAGCAGCATGTATTGTAATAATATTGTTGAAAATTGGATTTGTAAACATCTAACAACTAAAATGGTCTAAACTAACACTGTATCTTCGATTCATGTGCTTGAAAATGACAAGGACATGTAGAATTAATAAATATTGCGTTTATGAATTTCAAGGTTTCATAACTACAAAGGTACCTATTCGAGTCGTTATTTGAACAATTGTGTTTGCGACGTCGTACATTAAGCAAAACAAAATGTTATTGATAGTCAAAATCCTTGAAAGTCAACTGCGGAACTTTCCGTATAAATCAATTTTATCATTAAATTGATTAAAATTGATTAACGTTAAAAATACTACAAAAAAGTAATTTTTAAAGCATTCCTTGGATATTTTAGGAAGGAAATAATTGAACTATGTAATTAGAATTATTTGAATAGTCTGACATAACAATATCATTATTTTATTATTATTTAACATTATTCGTTAGTAAATGAGCTAACCTCAAAACTGATTTCGCATGTTCAGAGTAAATATAGATAATGTGGATAAGACAAAGATTAAAACAGAAGACAAACTAGCAGGGGATCGACTAGGTGGAGGCCCCCTTCAGGGGATTAGACCGGAATAAGTCAAATCTAAGGAGCAACTGAAAAGAGTTCTACAAAAGCATTATCTCTCAATATGTCCATAGATATGTTTGTAACAAACCTCACGTTGGCGAAAATTTGTGACATGTGAGATTTTTTACCTCTAAATATACAAATCTAAATATACATAGATTTTTTACCTATAAATATACATTTTATTATACTAAGGGCTGATTTTTCAACCGACAGATAATTTTTATTCGTAGAATAAAATTGTACTCTGACAGTTTTTGTATGGAAGAGCAGTCAAAAATTCAAAATTATTCTATCAATAAAATTATCTGGCGTTGGAAAAATCAGCTCTTAGTTTATTTACTTAACATAATTAAGTTATTATCACAAGCACATTACATTTAAAAATCCAAAATTTTTAATATTATATTGAAAGAAAAATATTATATAGACGAGAACAACTGCCAACAAACTATGTATTATGCACTTTGGCAGACTTTATGTAAATTAATGTTAATACAGATTTTGAACAAAAAAGTAAAAAAGAAATATCTAATACAAATAAAAATCGCTACGCAAGGGTTATAGACTAAACTAAGTGCATAAGATTTTCTTTACCGAATGTCAAGGGAGATAATATTGAATCAAGGGAAACTAGAATTCGTCGATAAAACTGTTTTCCTAGGGATCACGCTCGACTCAAGGCTACAATGGGGTCCTCATTTAACATATCTTGCAGGAAGGCTAAGTTCAGCAGCTTATGCTGTCAAAAAAATCGGTCAATTTACTCATGTAGATGTAGATACCGCGAGACTTGTCTATTTTAGTTACTTTCATAGTATCATGTCTTACTGTACTTATTTTACTTTGGGGACGGGCTGCAGACATCGATTCTATTTTTATTCTGCAGAAAAGAGCCATTAGAGCCATAATTATATAATCTCCGCAGGCACGATTCTCTAAGGGAACTGTTTAAGGAAATTAACATCATGACGGTTCCATGTCAATATATCTACGAAAACATCATGTATGTAAGAAAAAACTTACCTACATCTTTTTAGTAACAGAGGTGAAAGACATAAGTATAGTACTAGAAATAGGGACCTATTAGTTCAACCAGGTTTCAGACTGGCTAAAGTAGACTCGTCATTCGTGGGGTACTGTTTAAAATGTTGTAATAAAATACCTACCTCCCCATATTCTTCAACTGAATAAGACAAAATTCAAGTCTTGTATAAAACGCATTAAACGCAAGCATAAGTTACGGGACTACATCGCTGATAAAAATGCCTGTCTCAATGCTGGTCCTGCTCCACAACCACAACTAATTGATTAACACTTGAAAATACTGTTGGAGCTGCTGACGATTGTAAGACTATCTTTGCATTGTATAAACTCAATTTCCTTTGTATTGTATAATTGCATAGCACAGATGTGAGTTCTATGTATGTACTATATCCTATGTATCATTTACCGGGTAATATGTCTTTCATTGACTTGAATGTGCCCTGGCGGCTGATAGTATGTCATGCTCACACAAATGTCTCGCTGACGGTGGCGTGTGTGTTGGATCATTTTAGCTCCCTTCAAAAAGGTTAAGCTGAATGGTGCTGATCTATGCGTCATGTTCGTTATAACGGGCGCCGTCAGTTGGGGCTGGTCATCACTTAGCTGCCTCGGCTTATTTTTAATTATTTTAATTTTGAATTGTTGTTTTTTTACTATTTACTATGCTCTGGACGCTTTTAAAACGCACGTCTTTTTTACATCGTTCTCACATATAATTATAAATTCAACATTGTGATGTAACTAATATTTTGTAAAAATATAATTTAAAAGAGTGTCCATGGAGTTTCTACCTACGCTTTGGAATGAGCAACTAGCTTCATATTTTCTGACTGACTGACTTCTTGACAATTCAAAAATGCCTGTAAATGGTTTAATTGAAATAAATGTTTTGAGTTTGAGTTTGAGTTCTACGAGTTATAAAATAGGAATAAATATCTCCTGCGCATGTTAGCCCAAGCAGAATGATCGTTTCTAATAAATAGCTAAAACAACTTCATACAGAGCACGTCAAAGTAACCAATAATTAAAACTATATCCAAATGATAATCTCGCAGAATGTGCAACCTACCTTCACAATGCACATTAAATCGATGGCGTGTGGTTGCGCGCGCGCATCGCGCATTCCACAGAATAAAAAGGTACAGAAGCCCAGCTGAAGAGAACACTTGACAAGAGAGCGCCTGTTGTAGTATGGGTAGAAAACCAGTTGTGAAAAAATAAGGATAAACTTGACTGTTGACTTCAGTTAATGAAATTTCGTATTTCTATAGACAATAAATCTACTTTATTGTACAGGACTGTTCAATTGTATGTCTTACGCAATAAAGTTAATTTATAGAGATGTATAATTTAATCATTGTACATTTTCCATTATGCTTATCATATTCGTTCACGTTGATTCTCTGCATATTCATATTTCTCGTATATTCTTGCAAGTGTTGCGGCTGCGTGTCGCGACCTCATACGACTGTTGCGCAAATGCCGATGCAACCGATTGTAATACACAGTTACGTCACTAATTAACCATTTTTTGTTTTATTACCCGATTGGCTTGTGCGGATTCTTTGGGTTGGAAGATCTTATTGCTGAGATTGTGGCAAGGTTTTTGTTTTGTTGTGATAAATTAAAAAGTAGATAGGAAGTTGTGTTGAAAATAGTCGGTGAATGGAGGTTATTTCTGTATATTTATTTTTGCGACCTCTTGCAGTCGATACAATCTCGATGTCAAAACTATCCAGTAATTAGCATATTGTTTGTATAAATCTCATTGGCATACATTCAATTCAAAAGAAACAGCTTCCAACTCTAAATTAAAGGAGCAGAAGTAAGACGTGCCAACCCAATATTTACAAAGACAACAAAAGCAGTGAATAATATTCTCAACGACATGCTAATAACGTAGCACACAATAGGCTCAAACGCCCAAGTTTAGAAGCATATATTATGCTCAGGGAAGGTACACATCCGCGGGTATTGTCGCCTTAATGGATATGCCGTGCGCAGTGTTTGGTGTTATTGTCCAAGAATTTTGTGGGTCAAGGAGCCTTGGACTGACGACCCGAGAGTTGCGCGGTGAATATTATGGGCACGTATTGTAAAATACATATTTAGCGGTTTGATGACTGTTTCTTTCTTTGTGAGACATCACTGGATTTTTTTTTGTGTGGAGCTGGTGTGTATGGATTGGAATTGAATACAGAGTGTTGGATTCTGGTAAATAAGGTACCGTAGGTATTTTTAATGACTATTGATATATGCACATGTAACAGTACACGTCTACTGTAATTGATGCCTGCATTGACCTTTCTAGAATTTATCTTGTAGATGTAGATGCGTTTACAAACATATAGGACAAATATAATTTGCAATAATAATTGTCTTGCTATTTGTCAGACTGAATATCAGCCCGTCTAACATATCTGGTTACCTTAACTAGTTGGGAAAAGGGTAAGTAGGTGGATGACAAACACGTACCTATCCTACCCAGATGATGAAATGATATGATGTGATGAAATAATTTACACAAAGTAAAGCGCCTCTCAAGGTTCGAACTTACGACCTACAAACTCGTGAGTCGCGGTCGTTACCGCTGCGCCACCATTGCTTTTTAAATTTAACCTGAACAGGGTATATTTACACATTAATCTGATATTTTTGGAACAGACAACGCATAATTACGAAGCTTCAATGGTGCATGTCACCAAACCTGTTTCATACCTGTTTTTTAGATGACTGCATTTATTCTTAGTGGCTTAGCTTAAGTCTGTGTTGTTACAGCCCTATCTTGCCGGTGGGTTGGCAAGAGCACGAAGAGGCAATATGAAACGGGTTTGTACATCTTGAAATACGGTTAAAGCTGTAATGTGCGGGGTTCAGAGATTGCTTCATGATGTTATGGTGTCTGTAAACGATAGTGCCCGCCTATCTCTTGCTCGCATTATACTTACCCATTTCCCACAGTTGAAAGTCTAAATTATGTGTTCATATTTGTTCCGACTGTAAGTGTAGCTTACAGGTCACTTATTACGTTGTTTCTGGTTTACGGCACATTTATTCAAACGTGATAGTTTATTTTGAAAATTGTTTTGTTTTTTTTATTAGTCGTAAACCTAAAAATAAATTGGTCCTGTTGACATTCTGTTCATGTTTTTTCTTTCATTAGGCCCAAAACCAAAACAATCAAATTTAAAAATATTCGAAATTGTAAAGTTACCTACCAATTTTGTACACATTTGAAAAATCAATACCGGAATTAATCTACCCTACCTACAGCACTATTTTCAATTAAAGAAAATCAGATCCTAAATCGGGATGATTACACCTGTAACAGGTGAACCGCAGAACTTAAAATTAAACCACCTCTATCCACAGGCAGCATAACTTTACAAAGTAAAACCACAGAGTAACAGGAAACGGAACTCCAGTTAATGCTAATCCAATTTAAATGTACCGTGTAAGTACTAATTTGAGACGCACCAGTATCAGTACCTATAACTCTCCGTGCGCCAACATCTCATCTGTTTGGTTACTCTGTTACTGTTAGGCTGAGTCGTTATCGTGTTACAACCTGTTCACCAAGTAAAGCTTGACAGGTGGTGGGTGTTGTTTTGAAGCGTGTGTCGGTACTAAATACTTAGTTAAATTGCGTACGATCATTGATGATATTTATGACTGCTCCTCGAAAGACAAAGACTTTAAATCTACGCTTTGTTACTACGTAATAATAAAACATGTATCGTTATTTGATCTTCGTTAAACTTGCGTGAAGCAACGTTATCAATAAACACGACGCCCACCATTTTTAATATTTACATCTCTTTAATAGTATGGCGTTGAGTCCGCTTTGTGAACGCAAATGATAAATAAAATTATTCCTTTTGCATGCGCTAGAATTCGTAAGTAAGATTTACTGACCTCTCTATAACCAGGTAACCGCTAAATATAAACTGTCTATTGAACAAAGTTTTGACACGTTGACTTAACAAACAAAGCGAATAAGCAAAGACATTGCTTACTGGCAAAGTTTACTCCTGAAGTAACATTTAGATTTGTGTAATAGTTTAGGAGACTGCAATCTCAAGTATTTACTCATGTTACACTCTCGTTTTTGTGTGGTATAATTCGGAGAGTCATTTCTGAGAGGATTAAAAAGCCACTATTATTTGTGATCGAATTTTAATATTGAATTTGATCCATTTTGTATAAGTTTCTAATAAGATTCTGTCATAAACTTTGCCTTAAATCTGACAAGCCCCAAATTAGCTTACGATTAGGTATAACAATTTGTTTAATATCTCTATGAAAAGGTAAAATGGTTCATCCATTTCTCTGTGTAATATTCAGCTAAATGTAAATATGACAACCGAACACCGCCGCTCGGAATTATAAATGATTACCTAATCATTCAGTGTCTCATTAGTCATGTGTCCATATATGAGGAATTATTGATTTTATTTAGCCGGTGTATTGAATTTCATTCTGTTGATTAATCTACGCGGTAAACTATTTATCCGAATCAGCTCAGTGATTTTAGTTTTGCTCGTGAAGTTTTAGTTTCATGTAAAATTGTTATCGTATTATGCGAGAAAAAAATGATGCTTTCATTGGACTGATCAAATTACGTTTTATAAACAAACTAGCTTCAGCCCGCGACTTCGTCCGAGTCAATCATTTACTATTAAGAAAAAACAAACAAACTCTCCAGAATTATTATTAGTATATGTATATACTAGTACTTATCATTATGAACAACTATTACTATGGGACCTGCATGTGTGAATATTTCTTCACTTCAACTTCATGCAAGTTTTTACCGCTTCTGAAAAAGTTCCTTAAAATTTGAGCAATGCACAAACAAGCATACGTAACAGCAATTAAAAACCATTAAAATTTCCGAGGCATCGATTATATGATGACATAATATTTGTAATCCACAAGTGAGTACGCAACTACCGAAAAATCTTTACAGCCTTGATCGAGACACTCCATGACTTTCTCGGCCAAGGTTAGGCAATTAGTGCATTCTTATCGCATTATCAGGTGCTTTGTTTTAAGATAAAGGAGATAATATCGAATAGAATTTAACTTCGTCCGTGAAAGACATCTTGCCAAGATCTGTTTGTAATCGTGCGTTTACGAATTGATTGCAGTGTGTTGTAATTACCTACCTACAACTACATATTTGGGAAAAATACATTTTGTGTTTTCTTAAAACAACAGGTTTTCACCTATTACGTACCGCGGGTGGAGAATCAATGAGTTGAAAAATTGAAAACCTGAAGAAATAAGCAGCGGGAAGTGTACGCCGAAGTTGTGACGTAATTTGGGAGACGGCTTTATGACCAAAGTGGAATGCTTTATGCGGAGTTTCTCTTCTCGTGTGGATGCAAGCTATCTAGTCCAGAAAAGATGGCAGCGTGGCGAAAGCTTTGGTTTTGTAAGAAAGCAGTAATGACATTTTAATATTATTGACTCGTTCACTCATATTGAAAATCTAATCTATTGTTCCATGCGGGATGTGTGAACTCCCGCGTCTCACATTCTCTCATCATTTATTATTTTCTAAATCTGCGTGCGTACCTATCTCTCTGCCTATTTTAACAATTTTACCAATACATGTAAAGTTTAGCAACTCATAAGTGTCAGAGAAGACACAGCGGTTTGCCTTGATGCCGCTGATGTGGGTTAACCGTTGCGGTCTTACGATTCGTTAAATTGCATTATTATTACGTACTCATATGACATTGGTTGGTTGCCGGTTTGTGTGTTATTATGTAAGTTTTACGGCGTTTTTAGTGTGTTACAAAGTTTATTTGTGAACATCGAGGCAATTCAGCTGTTAGACCAAACAAATATAGTGCAACGGAAAAAACCTTTTCAGTGTAGTGTAAAAAGTGTAGAAATAATAGTGTTAATGACACGCATATTAACACATGAACGAAGTGTTTATATCATCATATCAGACTCGTAAGAAAGTGGAACGGACTTTTGTAAAGTACAATCAACACTATTTCTAAGTTTTAAAATAATTATCAGGTAACAAATTATGTTAGATTAAAATTGCTAATTAGTCTTATAGGCTAGATTGTAATTAATTATTAAGAACCTGGTTCTTTTTAAAGAGGATAAAAAAAGTTTATTTTGTTCGTTTTGCTTGCATAGGTATTGGAAAATTGAGTAGGTAGTGGTGATGAAACAGGAAAATATCTGTTTTTGAACTGAAAACTTCTTTAGGCGCGTTGGGAATTTTTTGAGATGGGAAAAGACCATTGAAATCGCACCATTGTTACCGTAAGCGACACCGTGCGTGTTATTTTATAAGACGATTAAAAAATACCCGCTTTGGATGTGTTCTGCTATCCTCGGGATGTACTCGGTGTTAATGTATATCCGATATTTCAGTGAGTGATGGCAAAGTATTCTGTTTGTGTTTTGTTTTCACTTCTGTCGTTACTCCCGGAGTGCCACTGTTTTTTTTTTAATCTTTTCCAACCAAAAATTGCGTCATGTATATTATAGGTATCTAGTTCACTAATAATAATAAAATCAGCCTATTATTTTCCTACTGCAGGGCCTCTTCTCATACAGAGAAGGCACACAACAGACTGGCGCACTCATAGTTGAAAGAAAAACGGGATAGTGTTCTGTAACGTTTACTAAATACCTTCTAGTTACCAACCGTACAAAACAAGTAATCGTTCTAATAGATAATATAAGAAACATTTATTAAAAATAAACAAATAATGACTTCCTACACTAGTTTGATTAATATTAACAGCTGTACTTTAATAATTGTAGCGTTATTTATTTAATAAATGATCAATTATATGTTTATGACGCACTTTTACATATTTATTACTTAGCGCTTAAACTAAAAACAAGTATAAAGCCATTTTAATATCACTCAAGTTATAAAAATAGTTTCTTTTTTAAATTTGCCAAGAGAATTAATTAATATTGCTGAATTATTTATGAATTTTAAAATAACCTGTCTAGACTTTTAACATAAATTACATAGGTATACGTTTTAAATTTATGATAAGTATTATAGAACTAAAAACCACAGGAATATAATTAAATAGCCATACAATGAAAGGTATTTTCATTAATATTGTTTTTCAAGTGCTCCGTTACTTGAATTAGGCTTCAGTTAATCTGATTATCATGTCTGAATAGGCAGCAAACTGTTGCTGCTGTTTGTTTTATGGTTCGAGTACCTAATATTGTATGCGGTGTTAGAATTAACACCGCATACAATATTACTCGAACCATAAAACAAAAAACAATCCCTAATTGGCAAAAAATCAGAAAATCCCACATTAACAACCACGTAAATCGATTAAGAAACAAAACCGACTGTTCAACGTAGAAACAGAATCGAGTTAACAAAAATAGGATTAGCAGGTACGGTCGCGACGTAATATCGGTCGGCCGAGGCCGGCCGTGCACTTCCCTAACTAAATTGTGCCGGTCGCCGACCGGCCGGAAATGTGACGTCACAATTTTGGGACATTTGCCCCTAGGCGTGGTAGGAGTCACTCGTGTGAGGGACACGCAACCTTTGTACGATGCTAATGATGGCAGTACGGTAGATATCGTAGGTGTCAATGAAGTTATAGATGAGGCTCCTGATCTAAATTGTGAACATTGTGCTGTTTTTACATACATTGAGATTTTCGGTTGAAATCTGATGTTAAATTCCTGATGTTTAATCTCTCCGTAAGTGCGTTTCAGTTATTTTATTGGAAGCAAAGATGTTTGTACGAAATTAATTTCAGCGTTCATAATAATATTGTTGACATTCAAAACAGTTTCAGGATTTAATTCCAGATTGAATACCCGATACAAAACACATAATTATTTCCCTTTATCTCCAGATTTTCATTTCCAAGAACGATATTATCATATCAGGCTTCCATTTCACAGTCGGTAGAACAGCAATGGTCACCGTGTAGTACTCTTCAAACTGCAATAATAACATTTCATACTAACAAACAAGTCCTTAAAGTTCCCTGACTCAAAGATTTTCTGCATGCTCTTTTCATGTTAAATTGCTGACGTAAAGTTTCTTGTACCGGTTCTAAAAAATGAATTGTAAGAAATGCTTTTGACGGAAGCTATAATGATATTAAATTTTGTAAAGTACGAAAACCATAATCTGATGAGAATTTACTAGGGAGATAAAAGGCAATGTTCAAAAAGGTGATTAGTTGGTCCAAAAACTCTTTGTGTTAATGGCGCCGCTGCTGAATGTAAGCGAAATTCCGTCAAACATATCATACTTGACGTCACTGCAAAAAAGGAATCACGAATGGACAATCCAATATAATGATGACAGTAGAAATACATGACAAGTCCGAAACGGGCAATAAAATCACTACTTTCTATACTCTGACCCAACCAGATACATTGTGCATAACAATTTTATCGCGACATGAAACACCGAACGTATTAGATAATAAAACAAAACACAAACACTAGATGTTGCGTCTGTGTCAGGAATTCAGTTGAATTGCGAATGGGCGGTCGTAAAACGAGTGTCATCTCATCATAGAACCTCGCAACAGCTCCGATACCTCCGTTATTCCGTTTAGCATAATAGTGTTGGCATTGCTGACTGTATGTGGATACTTATGAAGCTGTTTTGGACGAAATTGGACGATATCGAAATATATCTATAGATGTCCATTCGTTGCGTGAAAATATGTGATATTTTCTGATGAAATAAAAGTGTTGTCTCATGTTTTTAAATTTCTTCGATTGTTGATGTGATTCGAGATATAAGATATGAAATACCGGAGAAAATATAATAAAAGAGCAAAAGGTCAGCGAAGGGTATGATTTTAATAGAGATAACTTTTGTGCTAGATTATAAAGATTCAATCCATATTTGGAAATGTCGAGTCTATTGAAAAGTTGAAATGTCAAGTTATTGTTTTCAATAACGTACAACAATTTTTACCGTTTCTCACAACAACGAGCATTCAAGAACTTCTTTCACTACAGATAGATTCCCTTTCTTTTATGAAACTCACGACAACGTGGCTTTAGTAAGTAATAATAATCAAGTCAGTACGATTGGTACAAATTTTGCAACATATGCCACGCTCCTGCCAAACAATCGAAAAATACCAAAATACTAATTTGTTTCTTTTTGTTCCAGGTACGTTCCAAGCATAAATGTTTGTAAGTTTTAAAACGAAATCTGGAAGAGTTGTCCAATTTTGTCAATAGGATCACATCACTGGTATGTTTATTTTTCATGTATGCTGATCAGGTCCGCCCTAGTCTTTTTTAACACCTTACACTTTCATGTTTAGATATTGCCGATTTTGTATACCTACTCAAAACAATTAACTGAACTGTTTCTCGTAAATATTTATATTCCTATCAAGGCTAAGTTAGCCAAACTTGTCTATCTTATCGTCTAATTTTCTTTGAAAACTTAGCTTGTTATCAATAAGTATCTTTTTTCGGTTATAAATTGTACGTTCAGTTATTGTATTGTTAAAGTTAATTTAATTTGCTTATGTTTTCATATAAATGCACATATATTATTATTATTTAAAATATTAGCATAGATTATGTAAATATTATCATGTTATGGATTTGAAATAAATACTTTGTATATTAAAAAAAAATGTAATATTGACATGGTATGTTTCAACGTCTCCCACTTTTATTTCTTTTACAATATAACCAAACCATACAATAGTTTTAATACAACCTTTTTTCTGTTTGCAACATTATTAATTACATTAATTTCAATACCATCACCATCGCAATTACCGTCGACAGCGCATTCAATATCCCTTATTACAGGTTGTTCAGTCATAATATTCATTGCATACAATTTGTTTTCATTCATACTAATAAGGTGCAGGGCAGACGACAGACTATCCGTGACGCACTTTTTAGTCTGTGAAAACAGAACCTATGCAATTATATGCAGTAACGCACACGACGCGCAATAAGTCCGGCGCACAAAAAATCCGTGTAATTCGGGCAGACTGCACCGCGCCGCGCCGCGCCGCTCCGCACAAAAAGTGTGTGAAAAAAATTTAACGTTTGCTTCAACGCGCGCTAACGCAGACGGCGCACACTTTAGTCGGCAATTTGCTAGGGGTGGACGTAACGCACGCGATCCATTATCATGGCGCCAGAGGTCGATGTAACGATGTTAATTCAAGAAATACAAAACAGACCAGCACTTTATGATACTTCTAAGGCAGAATATCATGATAGACATTTAAAATGTGCGTCGTGTGCGTTGAGTCTGTGAAAAATCCGCGACCGACTTTTTGCGCGTCATGCATACTTTTTGTGCGCCGCAGACTCGATCGCACAAAAAGTGTGCCGTCTGCGCTGCACCTTATAGGTGCAATAATTTTCAGGTGCCCGGGAAAGGAAATAAAAACGTACGCTGTTTATCATTTCATGGAAGTTGTAAAGAACTGTCAGCTAAGTTAATGTGCACGTTGGCGATATGCTTGTTATTTGCACCTTCATTTAGAAGGGCTATAAGTTTTAAAACTTTATTACCTACATAGGAAAGTTTTAACGTGTTGATTTTTAAAGTAATTACCAGACCCAACGCAATCTTGAATTTCTTTAGTTTTTAACTTTGGCTAAAGTGACGGTTCAAAACTTCTAACAAATATTTGATTTGTGACGGTAAACCTAGTCTGCGATAGGTCAGTTATTGCTACATTAACTTACAAGTTAGTCATTCGACAGGCTGCCGTAGAAAAGGAAAGAGCAGCGATGGACGAATAAAATTGTGCATGACATAGAAAACTTTCTAAGGGAAATATATTGTGTCAATATCACGCGTTTCCGTGACGTTGCATTCGTTTGCTCTTTCATTGTATTTACACTTTCATTCCACTAACGTTTTGTTGACATTGTACTACGAATGTTCTACTTACAATTTAAGTATGTATAGTGAGGTTTACATTAAAGGCTAAACGAAAACAAAGTTTGTATAAGTTCTTATGTTTTGTTTTTTTTTCGTAGATATTATGACGGCAGTAGCAAGTTCCAAATATGATTTCAATCTAGGATTAATTTATGTTACCGATCTTATCGAGTCGAACAATTTTTTTTCTAAGTATTCGTTTCCTCTTTCGGTTGGTAGGTATAAGAAATAAAACTCAATTTTCCATTTACTCTATTGAACACAACATTATTCACTGTACACTACTGCAATTTAATGCCTTTGATAGGTCCCGACAGGTTTTAAAAGCTAAAAGTGATGACAGTCACATTTCGTCAAAATGCTTACTTACTTAGCTTAGCTTGCTTAATGGATTCGTTTTTTATTAGTTCTTCTACAACATTATTAGTAAAGAAAACTGTGACATCTTCAGTTATTTACATGTCAACTTCATCTCAATTAAAGTCACGAATTTAATTCCAAAAGTCAGTGTTATAATTTGAGGTATAATTCGGGAAGTTAAACCGACCTACAGCCTAAGCGAAAACCTACACCTTAACGTATTTGAGAAGACTAATTCCGTGGAAGTAAGTGGGCTCGAGCTAGAACAAGTTCGTGAGAGTAAATATGATAATTAGTTTCAAGCTTGATGAGCGGGGTAATTTGTAGGGACTCACGAACTTTTAGTAGTATGCAATGCAACGCGAGTGTGTTTGATAAAGCGTTAATACTGCGGGAAGTTTGTTCCCGATTGAGGATGCGCTTGTTCATCTTCCGGGAAATGGGATGGTTGGCAGCTTGGTCTGAGCACATACGTGTGGTTTTGAAGCAGACCGTTAGAGCTTTGTTAGGGAAAATATTAATTAACGGAAACTATACGAAATTCTGCTCGTTTGTCAAATCAAATAGGTATTCGATTAAATTTCAAGTTTATTTTTATAAATATATTTTGAAAGTTAACTAGTTAGTTAGTTTTAAGTTTGACAGCTAAACTAAGGTTAGTTTTCAAACTTCAAGGTGTAACCCCTAGGTATTAAAGCTTCAAATAATAAAAAAATAAATACTGGTCTATATATAATTAGTTTCAACAAAACTCCCCTGGCCTAAGTAATATTTTACTTTAAATATTGTAGGGACAAACTTAAGAAATCCACCGGTACGTATGCAATATGGCGTTTGCTGCTAAATTTCTGTGTAGAAATTCCCTGCCCTATTTTCTTTTGGCCACAAGTAAGTGCAAAATGTACCTCGCTGGCCGGAATATCGTGCCAAGCACCGGTGTTTATGATGGCATTTGTGTTTCCCTTTTTTATTTTTGCACTCGTATTTTCAAATCTTTTATTAATTTCTCCATTCATAAAATTATGACTCGGTGGAATTTCAAAGATTGCAGCAAAATTAACGAAATTATAAATTGTGATTTTTATCAGTTTAGAGCTTATGATTACTTAAATATTAGTTTCTTAATAATGCCGTTCTCGTAGATAGGCAATAACAGGCGGATTGTTGGCGGGCTAATTGATAATAACTTTTTTTACGTCTTGCAAATCTATGTTATGTTTAATTTGCTTCATTTATTTCACAGCTTATGAAAACAGCACCACCATTTTCTTTAACGATGATTGCACTCAAGATAATATTATCACACTATTAGGTTAATATAAAGACCAAAGTTTCAGTATCACTGAATGAAGTTTGTTCACTAATTATGTCTAATAGCAATATTCAATATTAAAGTGTATCGCGTGTAATGTGGTCTAATGTCTCTATCATACTTTAATTAAAATTAAAGTAATACAACTTTTAGTAGTCTGCCAAGTTATAATTCTAAATAAGTATAAAAATGGGAGAATTTTTGAACTCATTTCGTGTTCAACTTTTATTGGTTCCTCGGATGAATTATGGATTTTGTACGCTCCGTTTTATCGCTGGTGTTATTTATTGCAATTACGATATTCTCAATAAAGATTTCAACTTCTGCTTGGCTGAAATAAGGAGACGGCAACGCTCTTCTAACAAAAACGTCTCGTTACTTACGCTGCTTAACAAAGCCTCCTATCCTCCATTGAAAGCCTCTGCTGTGCCCAGAGGTTTACGTAGATACCTATTTTTAGTTAAACCCCTTTTATCGTGAATAGTTTGAATTGTTGCCACTGGTCCTGTGCCGAACTGAGAGGATCAAAGTGGACCCTTTTATACGTTGGTACAAAGAAAACACGTGGCACGGCAGGATAACAGTTTCATTATGGATGAACTTCGACTATGTTGGATATAATTTCGCTTCGGTTGGCTATAGCATTGTGTAGATACATGCCTATATTTTTGTTAAAGTTCAAGGCAATCCTTTTTAGAAAATAGTTTTTAGAAGGTCAACGAGGTAGGTTCTATTTCATTAACTTGAAAACATTATTCATAACTGAATTAAATAAAGTTTGGTAGTTACGAGTATACTTGGTTACTGCTTCTTTATGTTACCCGTGCAGAATTGCGAAAAAAAAAAAAATGTCGCTCGCTGTCGTCGGCATTGTCTTGTGTCAAACAAAGAATTTGTTTGCATATCTTTTTCATCACGTACCTAGTCTCAGGGTCAAAAGTCAATCTAGATTATTATACCACGAAAAGTTACGATAATGCAACTGTATGTCTGGTCCAGAACAAGTTACAATTGAGGTTTTTAGAATTTTTGACATTTTTGTATTCAGATTTAGTTTATGTTTAAAACCTGTTCAAACAATGTGTTTGCTAGTTCATGCCTGTTTGGAAAATGCGTTTTTTATTACTAGCTCGGTTCTTACTATTTTACACTAGTAAATAAAAAGTTTAAATAAATTTCTACCTTATGTTGTTGGCATAAAGTGTATTTGGTTTCTGATAGATGGCAAATCGTATTACGGTTTTATTTAGTGCAACAGTCGTAATCGTAAACTGGCCAACGTATCCGAGTGTACGTTGAAACGTTTGGTAATCTCATTTTGTGGCTTTACGATATACTCGGGGAAAACTGGAATCGTGTTTTACGTGAATTGTTTTTAAATTTACTCTTTGTATGATTTCCGAGCTTCCTTTCAAGAAAAAGATATGATTATGTCGGTTATGTTTCATCCGAGTTGAAAGAAGGAATTTCTTTTGATTGATCAAACATCAATAGGTTGTTTAAAGCTTATCTATGATAAGGAACAATTTAGAATCTAAATTGATGGTCTCAAAACAATGTGGATCTTTAAAAGCAATCTCATTGAACTGCTCTCTAGACGGAAGGAAGACCTTGTGAGGAAACCGCCATGTCCTAGAACCAAAAAAATCAAAGACATTTGACATATACCATCCCGCACAGACCCGCGTGGTGGAATAGGGCCCTTTCACAGAGAGGATGCCTGTGTCCCAGTTGTGGGAACATTATAAGCTAATTATGTGAATCTTATTGAAAACATAAAAATATTATTATTCTCCTAACGAACTTTTAACATAAATTGTCTATAATCTCATTATCCCTGTTTCTGATTTATGTAATGTTTGGCGGCTTAAAGACATCGTTATTCGTTACACGAAGGTAAATAAATTTCTTCCTGTACCTATCAAACTTTTGTAAAACTCTGAACATATTCGGGAACATAAAAAATATTAAGCTATTAACTTATCGAAAGTTTTGGGAAAGGAGAAGCGTAGGTAGATAGGTATACTATCATGGAAACTAGTTAAGTTAGCATAAAACTTATTTGCCCTACATTCACAAAGGTATATAATTTGCGTTCACTTGACTAAAATGAAGTTTTGTGAAGATTACCTCGAGCGGGCTCAGTAATTCTGATGAAAATGTATCAAATTATGGCTACATCGCTTCTAAGCGCTTGCCTTTCCGCTAGCAGGCGTTCTCTCAGATACTGTCAGGAACAGTGCCTACTTGCTCCTTACGAAGCCTGGATCTTATTTCTCCTGATATAACAACTATATTGCCTTGTATCATAATAAATTGTATCCGACTTCGTAATTTCTGTTTTCTTTTAGTTTCATTTAATATTTCGAGGAACAAGACTGGGTACTTTTTAATTAGATCCAACTTGTCTAATCAGGATTAAAGTGCTAGGTATTATAACTGGGATTTGCTGTCAAATTAATTTCAACAATCACGGACATGTCTACCGTCTATGGAAATGTTTTTTTTTTGACAAAGCTCAACTTTGCGTTTTTTAAGTTAAGCTTGGTTTTGTAAGATAGACTAGACCATGGCCTAGTTTTTTTTATTAAAAAATATTTATGCACTATTTTCTTGTCACCGTCAACCTAGCTGACGATGCCTTGTTATCTCACAACAAAGGACTACAGCAAAGCTGTTGCTTATGTTTTAACGGTAAGCGGACTTTTATTATCTGGTTTTTCATATTTCTGCTCTCAGATTAGGTTTATAACGTCGCTTGTACTAAGAAAAGATGGTATCGTCGACATTTCGCTCAAGAACAAAATGTCGTTGTTCTAAGTCAACGATACCGAGCTCCGAGTACAATCGTGTCTTCCTGTAACGACCCACTAGAAAGGTATACACAAACTAATTTTAAACAAAGTTTGCGAATTTTCGCCGTTAAGTCTGGTCGTGTATTGTCGACGGGAGGTCCCGACTCTTGGTAGATATTCAGACCGCTCGCGAAACTTTGATACATGGCTTGGCTATAAAACGCAGCGCACCCAACCCGCATGTTTTATACAATACATACGGGTACTCGGAGCCACGCTCACGGGAACACTGTTAAATGAAGCGATTAATTTCAGCTCTACTGTTTACATGCAAATAAAACTAGCTCTTTTGCGTCAAATTGAATTTAGGTATTTTGTTACTAATACCGGCATTTTATTTCGCAACCTAATCTTTACCACAGATTTGTGTTGCTGACTGCAACAAATTTCCTTTTCATATGCCATTATTTTGATTTATGCTGTATGTTATCTCTCACCACAGGTGCACGTTTCGGTGCAAAATAACATAAGTTTAGCTCTAATGACAAAATTTAAATTACCTTCATGATTTACGAGCGACACGGACGTTCGAAACTACGTTACTGCGAACAATGTGGGACGAGTTTACGCAATAACGTCGAATATTCGGAGCGTGTGTATTGTAATTTGTCCGTAAGTGTATAGGGTGGCGTATGGTACTGCGCATTGATGTCGAATGGGGATGGTGGGTTTTATTTTGCGTGCGAACGGAAGCTACCGTCGTGTTTTCCGTGCGTGCGATGTCGACTAGCCTATTGCCATTTTTTTTACCCCCGAGTGTCGGTAACGCTCTCGAGCACGGGCGAATTGTTTGCCAATGAAGTTCGGGTGGACGGTTGATATTTTTTCCACTACATATACACTGAATCATGTTGAATATGGACTGTGTATAAATGAGTGTCGACGGTAAATTGAATTTTGATACGTTTAATAGTTTTCACGTGGATATTCGGAATATTGTCTAGCTTCGGAATGGATTAGATTTTGTGATATGTAGCGTTATTGTCGTTTTCAGTGTTATTGATAAAACTGTTTTTGTTTTTAATTAATTCCATATATTTGTTTTTGATTTTAATCTGTAAAGTTGACTCTTTATTTATGATTCACAAAGAACCCTTTCACATTTTAAATTAAACCAAGTCCTTATCTCAATGTTCGTTTATTCAATCCAAAAACAGATAAAACAGATTACCTCAAAGTAAATAAGATAATAACTATCTTTCAAAGAGCTTTTACTAAAGGGTTTCAAAATAAAAGCACATTACGAGATATTAACATGTAATAGCCGTAGAAGTACCTAATCCTATTGGCAGAGATATCAATTTTAGTAAGGTTTCCCTTTGTGAACCGTTATCTCGTTCAACGTCTTTGAGAATCAGGAGGGACTTAGTGGTGTACGATCGGTAATCATGATTTCTCCTTATGGAATATACTTAATATAGATAGGAGTTAGAGGCACGAAATTGTCGTTCGGTTAAATTATTGAAATCTATGCAAATACTTAACTTTGCTTTAACTGACTGAATCCCGGTTTTGCTATGTCCAAATAATGTGTTTGTCAAATTTAATGGATATAGCTATCCTTATAATTATGTTATTTTTACCTATAATCTGTTAATTTACATACTCATTTGATAATATCGGCATTTTTATAAATCTGTTAGGTAAGTTAATAATGGAATTTCATTTTTTTTTAAGTATTAAATATTCAATTATAAAATCCGAAGTTGATAAACTTGGTATCAAAACAGCGCCGATCAACCATCGCCTACCACTTCCTTATCGCCGCTGATTCCACGTTTAATCATTTCCCTCCAATCCGACCTCCGGAGTTAATCGGCTTGGTGCTCTTTTCTTCTCTCGCCCATTGATTAAAGGTCCCTTCGTCTTTCGGATATTATATCAATCAATTGATTTATCTATTTTATCTCTTGTGACGGCTCTGCGGCGCTTCTACGCTGATGAAATGCCAATTTAGATAGAGATTTTGACTTGATGAACGGTCGATTTGAGTAAAATTCAGAAGCCCCTCGTCAAATCAGACGATTTGCAATTAAGTTTTGGGCAACTTTGAGTGTCAGTGAGGCGGTTTTTGTGGATCAATACGTTTGGCCTAATATGTAAGCCTTTGGATAAGAATTTCATTAAAACGTTTCTTACGCTGTTTGTTTTTATCAAAAATTATACTAACTTTTCTCTCATCATCGTTGTAAAGCTGTATTTTTTCAAAACATGTGAACCTACTTTGTATAACTTTCTCGGGATTTTTGAAAACTTTGCATCATTATCAGTGTCCAAACTTCCGCCATCCATTTCACCTGACGAATAATGATTATTTCTGATACGCACCCAAGTTTCCAAACTCAGCGGAATTGTTGACAAAGTCGTGAAGAATCTCGGCAGTTAGCAAGTTGTTGCGTATTTCGAAACAGATACTAATTGGCTGTCGCCATATAAATTGCAACGAAATAACTTGAACTTACTCGCTGTTTGTTGGGATCGGTTTCGCTTGTTTTGTCTAGAAGTTCATTGCTCTAATGAGGTTAGCTTGTTTATTTTAGCTAAATCAATAGTTCAATACAGGGTGAAATTAAATTCATGGGCATCCGTTTAAGGGGTCATTGTACTCATCATTATGAACAACTTTTACTATGGGACCAAACCTGAAAACGCGAAAAAAAATCAGCTGTTCCCTACATTTATGTTCGTACGAGTCGTCAAAATGTAGGGAACAGCTGATTTTTTTTGTATAAGAAAACAAACCGTGTGCCCGATAGGGTTTCTCATCAATAAAAATGACTAAGTTCCATACAACCTTTCACCCCTTTATAGGCTTTATGTTAATGAATTTTCAAGCATTCTTCCTTAGTGCTCACCTTCGTTATATACAAGAAATGTAACCAGTGCGGAAACTATAACCATGAATTCAGCATATGATTTCCCCTAAGTGTAGAAATATTTTGCCGGTTTTAATAAAAAGTCTGTTGTGTGTTGTCTTAAGTTTTGTACGTACGCGGTCAAAATGTATGGCAGAGTTTTTTTTTTTTAATAAACAACATCCTGAAATTTTTCAAGTTAAAGAAAGAAACGCCACATTTGACTTCCACGAAATACATGCTGGTGTATCTCAAGGTCCTGGGCTGGGAACTGTGCTGTACACTATATTTACGGCCGACCTTCCTGAAGTAGATAACATAACCACGCTGCATTTGCTGATGACACCGCCATTCTCGCCAGTAGCGAAAACCCAGTCACAGCTATAGAAATCCTACAAAAAGGCCTGGATAAAATTACAACGTGGCTACAAAAGTGGCGCATAAAAGCAAGTGTATCCAAATCTGTGCAAGTTACGTTTACGATATGAAAAGGCAATTGTCCGCCAGTCCAACTAAAGAATTCTACCTTGCCCCACTAAAATAGCGTGCGATACCTAGGCATATATCTAGACTGGCGCCTGACCTGGCATGAACACATAAAGAAAAAGAGAGACCAACTAAACATAAAATTCAAGGGCCTCTTGGAGACCAACTAAACTTAAAATTCAAGGGCCTGCTGGGGCTACTGGGTCGAAACAGCAAATTGTCAATAGACAATAAACTGCTAATCTACAAAGTAGTACTCAAGCCCATGTGGATGTACGGTATTCAGGTCTGGAGGATTGCTTGCAATTCCAGCATAACATGCCTCCAAAGGATGCATACTTAGTCCAGTCAAAATAGACATTTGACTTAGCCAAAATTCGCATAGAGCTGAAAATTGGCAGAGAAGTTATATACATCATTATAAATGAAATGTCAAAAATCCCCTTCGATCCCACTTCTGCAAAAAAAAATATTCAAGGTCAAAAGTACAAAATTAAGGTTTTTTCCATTTTTCTCGAAAACAGTAAGTATTATCGTGAAAATAGATCAGACAAAAGTTGTAGATCATACAATTCTCTACAAAAATGGTCCAGTCACTTTTTCTCTTACGACTCACCATTCGTGAGATATCGCGATTTTAATCATTAGAAAATTCATATTTTACATATTATGCACACATTTCCGCACCACCTATGAGGTAATAATGTACTTGGCGCATTTTTTTAACGTGGTTTCCCCAGTAGGTATACTCCACGATCTATAAAGAAAGTTTGATCAGATCGTATCCTATTCATTGCAAGAATAATAGTAATATTGCTAATGATCAAAGTGGAATATGTTGTTTTTCTACATGTTATATTGAAAGAAATACAACAGATGAAGATATTTATGATATTAATGAGGAGACAATTGATGCATCCCTTTTCTTAGAACAGCGAACTTCTGCAAGAAGAAGAAAATAAAGACGTAGAAATAATTGTCGAAGTAGAATTAGACAATTATCTTATAGTGACATGTGTAAAAAAACAATCTATTCCACTTTACTCATTAGCAATATTACTACGAGGATTCTTTCAATTAAAAGGATACGATCTGATCAAACTTTCTTTATTACAATAGATCGTAGAGTATACCTACTGGGGAATGATGATGATGATGGGACTCCCTTTCCCGCATTCGGTCCGTTGTGCGTGGGGATTCTGGCTAACAGAGCCAGCCTAGCTCCGCCCAGAAGCACAGAAGCTTCCTGGGAGCTTCACAGGCTTCGCGGAGCGACCTCATTGTTCCGAGGATTTCTGCACGTTGAGAAGCCACGGCCTCGCAATCCAGGATGACGTGGGCGACTGATTCCTCGGCATCAAGGCAGCCCCTGCAAAGGGGGCTGTCCGTGGCGCCTATGTTGAAAAGATGTTTGTCCTACTCAGGCTGAGAAGTTTTTTGGTTAATCGCGGGTGTATCATTGGTAAAGCCAATTTTGACTGTCTACAGTCTGTTGCCCGTGACCATCTGTTGTTATGAAGTTCGGTCGATCTTTGGCGAATCCACGCACGAAATTGTGAGAAAGGCAAAGGGAGAAGTGGGTACGGGCCTAGCACCCTCATATCAGAGCCTCTCTTCGCAAGTTCATCTGCAGCATCATTGCCCAGAGATTCACTGTGCCCTTTGATCCACTGGAGAGTAATACGATTAGACGTCGATAAACTCTCCAGAGCTAGATGGCACTCAAAAATTAGCTTATTGTTAGTTTGTTTGCTTCCTAAAGCTTTGAGCACAGATCTGCCGTGCTAAGCTCAAAAGCGGTATCTCAAAAAAAATTGTAAAGTTGATTTTTGGGGCATCGGATAGCTTAAAGAAATATGCATCCAATGAGCTCAGCCAAATAACGGTATCTTAATAAAAAAGTCCTTAGAAAAGTGTTCCCTATCTCAGCTTTACCTCAAATCACTGAGAGAATAAAACACAAAACTTCAATTTTCTCGAAACTAGCTTTTCCTGAGATACCGCTTTTGCGTTTAGCACGGCAGAGATAGGCTGTCAGATAGGAATTTAATGCCATAGTTCCGGATGCCTAAGCGCTTTACTGCTGTTGCAGCTTGTGTTAAGGCAACACATTCGCATTGAAAGATCGAACTAGGTGGGCCTAGTGGTATGTGAAAGTTAATATTTAGGTCAAGGGAGTGCACGCCAGCACCTGAACCGTTTTGTGTTTTAGAGCCGTCTGTATAAATGCGCACTTCATTGACTCCTGACTGATCCCTTTCTTCCTGAACTGTTTGTATAATGTAGTTCTTGTTGAACATCGGTTGGTTTGGTGTTCTGTCACACGGGGCAGCGATGAGAGGCTGGTACTCAATCGCCCGGTCCAGGATTTTAGCGTGTGGACTGGTAATGTTTTTGCCTCATATGCCCAGATGCATTAGCCTGATGGCGGCTAGCGCCGCTTCCTGCTGTATGTACAGGTCAAGGGGAGTTAATTGAAGGGCTATCTCCAGCACCTACTAAGGAAACCACGTTAGAAAAAATGTACTAAGTACATTACCTCATAGGTGGTGCGGAAATGTGTGCATATTATGTAAAATATGAAATTTCTAATGATTAAAACCGCGATATCTCACGAATGGTGAGTCGTAAGAGAAAAAGTGACTGGATCATTTTTGTAGAGAATTTTATGATCTACAACTTTTGTCTGATCTATTTTCACGATAATACTTACTGTTTTCGAGAAAAATGGAAAAAACCTTAATTTTGTACTTTTGACCTTGAATAATTTTTTTTGCAGAAGTAGGATCGAAGGGGATTTTTGACATTTCATTTATAATGATGTATTTAACATCTCTGCCAATTTTCAGCTCTATGCGAATTTTGTCTAAGTTATGACTTATTTTTGTCTATTTTGACTGGATTAACTCTACACGCCAATACTGAACTCATGATTACAGTTTGCGCACTGGTTAAAATCTTTTCCTGTATTTATAAGGAACTCTTGTGCAAAATTTCTTGCTTCAAGACCCAGTGGTTTATGCTGTGCTTAGTCTGTCCGCTAATGAATTTATGGTTTGTTTGACATGCTCATCCTGTAACGGCTGATCGTATTTAGATACAATAGCAACTAGATCGAGTACCATAAGTCCTGAAATATTAAATAAATCATGGTTTATACCTGGGATAGCAAAAGGTTGTAGGCGACTTCTACAAATCACCGAGGAGGAAATTTTGGACAAAAACTAGCGTGTCTAGTTCTTCAAACAAACTCGTTACAAATCGTTTCTAGAAATACAAAACACGTATTATGAAAGTTGACAGTTGTAATCGAATCCTAGGCTACAGTTTGAGCCAAAAAACGACATAACAAGACAGGTCTAGACGTCACGAAAACTAATACGGAAAGTGTCAGCTAAAGCTTGTTTTTTCAATTCGCTCAAGTTTTTTTCCGACGCGATTTGGTTTACGCAATCCCAGTACAAAGTGCCTGTCAGAAATGTCATCTACGTCGGACCGCGTCGATTTGTTCCCAGTGATGGTTTATTTTGTTGCAAATTCGGGATAGCCGTAAAGTCGGGAGCATGTCGTCAGCATTTTCATTGGTGAAGTAGGGTTGCTGTATGATTGACAGATTTCAAGTTGTAGTTTCTGCTTTCGTCATCTATTTGTTGTTCGTCGTATCTGTATAGAGTGGGAAATTTTGGAGGAATTGGGCATTTATTTTTGATAGAGAGTGCTGTTTGTGAGTTTTATTGATAGAATGCATTTTGATATACGAGTACATACAGTTCGATGAAGTGTGAGAAAATTGTCACAGCCACCGCGCATGGCAATTGGTGAATGGTGATAGCAATTTATAGACCGGGAGATGATGACACATTTTGGTAAGTCATTTCTTACAGTATGGCGCTTTCAGGGGGGTTCATATACGTAATAAGTGAGAGGAAAATGATGTTCTTACCGGTGGTGCGCGGGACGCAATTGCAGAATAATTAATTGAAATTGCTCGAAAATCCGGAGGTGTCAAACAATTTCTTTCACAAAATTTCTTCAATTTATCGGTATTTCAACAAAAAAAACCCGGCAGTCGCTATGTGCCATACTTCTCCGGTGGGTGTTTAGACCCGCCATACTTTTTTGAAAATGTTTTTTTTTTATTTTTTTTTTATTTATTTCTTACAGGCTGATTTTTTTTTTAACAATTGCTTTTTATTAATCTTGTACGAAAATCACCATGCCATACCATTCCGACGGTCCAAAATACCCGCCATACCCCCTCAAACATGTCATTTTTTTAAATTCGAGAAACCATTTCTTTCACCTTAAAATTTGGTCTAGTAGTTGTTTTTATGATTAGAAACGTAATTGTTATAATGCCATACCTGTAGAGTGGGTGATATACGTATAATGTTATTAAATAATTGTAAAATTTTATGCAACATTTGAACAATTTCTTACAGTATGGCACCATTTTTTTTTTTAAGTTGGTTATGTGAGGAACGTATTTATACGAAATTTGAAAGTTGTATGTAGGGACAATCTTGTTTAATTAAATAATGTGTTATGTCGTATAATATTCTACGCTCGAACGTCTTCGAACTATCTTCCTCAATACAAATTCCAACGCAGGTATACAGCAGCTGCTGGTCAGGCGTACTGTAGCTGAAATACGTCGCTGAAAATCGGTTTTCCGGGTATGGCATCACTTTTGGACTTCATGATGAGTATGGGATAATTTTCCTGAATCATACTTTTTATAAACTTTCCAAAAATTAAAATGCCATACTGTAAGAAATCCTTTCATTTTTTTAATTTTTTTTTACACCGCAGCGTGCGTATGACGGTCTTTCGTACCATGGTCACAGTATGGCATATTTTTTTCAACTCATAATAGTATGGGAACAATCTGATTTCATTTATGCCATACTGTAAAAAATAATTTCACGGCTTCTATAGGCGTGTTTTAGAAATGGTTAAAAAATACAATTTTTCAAGTATGGCACCACTTTCATACTGCACTAGAAGTATGGCGAATATAATTTTGTCTCACTGTACCATAAACTGACCACGACTTAAGTGCCATACTGAAAGAAATGGTTTCTCGAATTTAAAAAAAATGACATGTTTGAGGGGGTATGGCGGGTATTTTGGACCGTCGGAATGGTATGGCATGGTGATTTTCGTACAAGATTAATAAAAAGCAATTGTTAAAAAAAAAATCAGCCTGTAAGAAATAAATAAAAAAAAAAATAAAAAAAAAACATTTTCAAAAAAGTATGGCGGGTCTAAACACCCACCGGAGAAGTATGGCACATAGCGACCGCCGGGTTTTTTTTGTTGAAATACCGATAAATTGAAGAAATTTTGTGAAAGAAATTGTTTGACACCTCCGGATTTTCGAGCAATTTCAATTAATTATTCTGCAATTGCGTCCCGCGCACCACCGGTAAGAACATCATTTTCCTCTCACTTATTACGTATATGAACCCCCCTGAAAGCGCCATACTGTAAGAAATGACTTACCAAAATGTGTCATCATCTCCCGGTCTATTATTGTTGTCATACTTGATGTTATTTCTCACGACCTTTTCAGATTGAAAGCCGCCAATAGGACTAAAGTAGTTCGAAGATTTGTATATTCTACTGCAGGCTCACCTGCTATAATTAAAAATCATGGTTCAAACTATACCTACCTGGTTCCTATGTATAAATAGATAGAATGTTCTTTATTATGTAGGTACACGGTATACAGGGTGTTTGGTAGAAGCACGGACTATTTTGTTTGTCGGATTGGGAATGTCATTTGCTAGCACAAAATTGTTTTATATTTCATTTTTAAATAGAAATTTCTCGTTCCATAACACAATTTTACATCTTTGGAAGCACCCAGTACATAAATGCACATGGAAGATAACACCAAAAATTATTGCGATCTATTACAAACAAAAAAGTTATGACGATATTTCGACTAAAAAGAAACATTTATTTATTATCTCAATTACCTACCGTGACACTTAAGGCGGGTGTTGTGGGTGAAAATTACGATAATATGACACTGTCCCTAAGAATATTGTGTCGGTCGTTCTACTAAACTCCCTGCATGTTCTTTACTATGTACCCCTCTATTAGACTGTGAAGCTTTCTATACTCACCTCCTGCCAAAATATTTTTATAAACCCAAAATATTTTAGAAATAATTCTGTTGAAGTTGATACTTTATATCAACTTCAACAGAATTATTTCTAAAATCCTCCATTCACATAAAACGTCTTCACCAGTTAAGTCGCAGTGCAGTCATAATATTTCATCGTCGGCAACCCTGTAAGCGATAGCGGCGACATTCATAAAACGTGGGACAGGCGTAACCGGCACATTTGCATGTCTATGCTCAAAAAGTTGTAAGTATTTATTACACGAATAAGTTGCGGTCACCGTATGGTCAACGGGCACTTGTTGAGGAAGTTGGCATTGATTTGTATTAGATTTTATTCAATTATTGATACAAATAGAGATGATTCTTTCGATGTCCTTCAACAAATGACAGTATGACGTTGAATAACAAAAAATTGATGACTTAGGTGGTCTTTGTGATCAGAAATAAAAGTTTGAGCAGAAGAACCATTCCCGTAATTAAAATAATTCAAAATCTAGTCGCAATCTCATTTCAACGACAATCAATGTCAAAAACTTGTCAAAATTTATGGAAATTAGACGTATTTTTGATAGATTTTGGACTGAGATCAGATGTGAACGTTCCCAAAATGAAAGAAGAAAGAAAGAAAATTGAGTTTATTTGACAAAAAAAAAAACCTTAAAAATAAACAAAACAAATTCAAAATGATTAAAAATAATAATGACGAGAATCACCCCTCAGGATTCATTTTAATGGAGGGAAATAACACTTATTATCCTGGACGAATTGTTAGATAGGTACCAACTACATAATTATTCATCATCATCACGAAAAGCAATGTAGGTGTAGCTATCGAATAATTTTGTATCAATTTAGATTTTTGCTAAAGCACACTTTGTTTCTGACCCTACAATATTAATTATAATAGAAAGCTTGATCATTAACAAAGTATTTTAGACCTTTACTTAAACTCAAAGAAAAAGGTTTTACAAACTAATTTAAAGACCTATTTCTTGGTACATAAACGCTGCCTGCCTGAAGCCTGGTGAAAGACTTTTACAAAGAACTTAAGTGCCTGAAAATGTTACTTAGACAGGCAATCATCGTTAGTCACCTAAGGTGTAACTTAAGCTGTTTAATGGTTGGATTTCGCTCAGATGGTAACACCTTGACTTGGCCCTAACGATGAGACGATTGGAACGTATTAGCTTGTTACAAAGTTTCGAAACAAAGTTCATATCGTAATCAGTGGTAAGTAAATCTGAAATGTTAGCTGATATGTCTATAATTATACACTGGCTGTGTTTTAATCTAAGTCTTGAAGATCGTTGCGAAGGGATTCTAAATTTTTGTCCTTATCTGACATCTGTAATCCTTGGATAATAATTATTGTTAGTGCGAAGTTCACGAAGGTGTTTATAACTCGATCATGCAAATACAAATGACCGAACAGATGTAGATGATTTAGCTCACAGATATACTATGTCTTGATTTAAAATATAAAATAGGCACTATTCATTCGGTCCATTTAAGGAATTTTCCCAGAATACGAGTGAAACCACGAGCAAGCGCTTTTATGGATACCTTCTATGTGACCGTAATTCTTCCTCTATTCTGCGATACTACGTATTTCTCTCCCCACAAAAGCTCACATTTTAACCGTTAATAACCAGCAACGATAAATTCAAGGAGATCAAGACTAAACCTATCACGATGAAACGTAGCGACCTCAGAAAGCTGACTCATGTATATTGTATTTACATCGCAGCAGAGAGCATAACATATGTTTGCACCCTAAGTCTGTTGCCCGTAAATTCATTTAATTTGTCACTCGACATAGCGTGCGGTCAACGGAGCTCGGTTCTTGCTTCGCGATAATATAATGTCATGGCATAGCAACATTGTTTCTTCTAGCTTCCGCTGTTTCGAGTTGTTTTGTTTTAAAATTGTTCGTACAGAGTTCATTATTATCAACGGAACGTCTTGAAAGCTTGGGATTGTAGTCGGTTTGTTTTCATGTTCTTTGAGGTTTATTTTCATGTTATTGTTATTATTAGTTTTAGTTTTAAGTGGTGGTGCATTGTACAGCTATAGGGGCTGATAGTTGATTGTGGTGGTGTTTTTATTCGTTTACAATTTTGTACTAACGACGATGTACGAACGAACGATCATGAGGTGCTACCTTGAAGGGTTATTAGTTGACTTACTTACCTACTTAAAGGTTTCATAGGATAAACCATCACCATCAATCTCTTGCTCATTTATTCCAATTTATTGGGGGTCGGAGCAAAATATGTCTTCTTCCATATTTCTTTTTTAGTCGTAATCTCGGTAGTCACCCCCTTTCTACCCTTATTATATTTCACACAGTCCACTCACAGTTTATTACTATATTATTATGACGAAAATATCATGCGGTGCTATATATAAAAAACTATGAAAAAAAAACCACTCAGTATTATTCACGCGGCCTGAACTTGAGCACATAATAAATTATGATCGTTTCTGACAAATCTCCAGAGAAAATATGTCTCCAATATTTTTTGCTGTACACAAGCAAAGTAGCTACTCTCGCTTGATTGAAATTCTGTCAGGACCGTCCAAGTTATTTTCCTTTGGTAAGAAGAAGTTGTAGCATATAACAGGACGGAAATAAATTATATATTTGTTCACTTTGCTAATAAAAAAGTGGAGTTAAGACGCAAACTCGAGGGACAGCGTTGGAACGTGAGTATCTTTCGTAATCGCAATTCACACCGAAGACTCTCGCGCACCATTAACCCTGAAAAGAGCGATCGGACGGAAGAGATTAACATCCACCGCAGCGTTTAGACGGTGCTACTTGAAAACGTAGCGGAGAGAGCTGGCAATGGAATTTGCGCTTTTTTGTTTAAGTGAAAAATTGCAGCAAATTTTCGCTTGCATGGTACAAATATTGGATGGTACGATTGCATTAAAAATATTAACTGGTATGGGGGCTGCTTGCATCGTTTTTGTTGAGAGCTGTACTTATAAATAAAGTTCTTTTATTTTAGCAGAATACGTTTTTTTTAGAGCGGTAACATGAAAACTCTTTATTCAACGCAACAGACGACATTTTTACAGAAATAATTACACGGTATGTCGTTCGCGATAATGATAAAAGTTTGATGAAAATTGCTGTTTTTTTTTTATAGAACTTAATAAATGTAGGCTTATTTTGAATGACGTACATCTTTATGGACCATTATACCACTTTACAACATAGCACAATGGATATCGAGAGCCATTACGTTTCCAGAGTTTCGCTAGCTAATTTCATTTGACCTTGTATAGCAAATACAATTGAATTGGATGGCTAATACCCACGTCAAGAATCCGTGGGGTAATTGCGTAATACACTAACAGTACCAATGGCTTTGATTTTGACAGTACAACAGCATTCATTGCGTTATTTAACAAACTTTTGGAACATAAATGAAGTAATGAATTAGCAATACCCTACAAAATTATTCAGATTATGTTTGAGTGTTGATTGTAAAGTGTGTTACGCAATTAGGGTGCCGGATGGTGGTAGGTGCCTATCAAAAAGATTTTTTAATTCACATCCACGTATTGTGAGTAGGATCTGGTGTACGTCATCTAGAGGTTGATGGAATTTGACCTTTTTTTTATTAAAAACGCTGTATGTCTTCCTTTTCTTCAACCCGTTTTGTTTCCTTTTCAGAGCTTTATGTAGATGACAAAGAGGGATGCCCTGTTAAAATGTACCAACAATGAATTCCTTTGACTTTACTGTCTTTATTTAGGTTCAATTATCTCTTCAATATCTTATGTTTTTCTTCATTGTTTTCTAATAAAAACTTTATTTACATCCTCATCTAGTTTTCAAATTTCTTAACATGTACTTGTTTGCGTTACATTTTGTTATAAAATGTTTGGCTCGGCCATAATATTCTACGTGATTATAATTTTATTCAAGTGTTAACGACGCTAATGCCTTAATAAAGGTTGGACCTAATTAATTGTTAGACCGGTAGTGTACTTAATTATATCTATGAAGGTTTATTTGACAAAGGGCGATTTGTTACATTGTTTTATTAATAAGCTACAAGTATGGTAATTATTTCTGAAAATGGATATTCATAATAACAACCTGAAACTAACTTAAGACTTCAGTGTATCACAGTCATATTTTACCCCACAACACCAGTACCTTGCGCTTCCAGTCTAAAATAATCAAAAACTAAGACAGTGTTTGTTTCTTCAAGAAAATGTTTTTAAAACCCATCTTCACTAGCAGCAGTATTCTTCTAGAAAGCACTATCATTCGTACAATACGCGGTTTTTGCGGCTTCTCCTGAAAATGTTTGAGCAAGTTTAGCTGTTTCCACTTTATTTATGAGTTCTTTAACAAACAGGTGTGTCTTGGCTAAAAACCCGTTTCTTCGTGCCTTGTGTAATATAAGATGCAGTATTTTGTTATTTGTACTTTGTTTTTGTTACTTAATCATTTTTAAAATCACGCTCTTTTTCTTTACCTCTTCAGAGTTCTTTGTTACTTACTTATGTTGTTCTGTATCTTTATTAATTTACATTTAGTACTAAAGTTATCGTAGTATTTTTCTGTTTATTATCTTAAAGTAGTTTTCTTCAAGGTTTAAGATATGTATATTTTCAATATAATAATTCTAGTGGATCATTTGGTATTTCTGTATAATATAGATTAGGTTCAAGTATTCTTTTTTCTTCTCGGGTCACTTGAGTCACAGTTTTATCTTCAAATTTTCCGAATATTCTAAAGGCGAAACTTTCATATTTTAAAAGTCAAATAAGTTCAGATGTTCAAATCTCTTGAACATGTTTGTACGATCATTTAATACTGAATTTATCATGGTTTCTGACACAAACTTTTTTGTTGTGTTGACGTCTACTTATACAAAATGCCTAAATATACCATATTTTAATATAATATCACAGATATCTTCAATGAAAAACAGGCTGTCTCGTTAAAAGGAACACATTTCCTCGAATTTGTTGAAATAACGTCAACGTGAAAGATTTACACCAATGCCTTTTGACGAGACACTTCTTTGAGAGCTTAGCGCGGTGGCCGTTTTGATACAGGGAGTCGTGCGAGAGAGGATGAGGACCCAGAATCAAAGAAAATATCGTCAAAGGATGGCGTCGGAAGCTATTCAGCGAGATACAGAAAAGTTTGTTTTTGTAGAAATGGAATGAAATAGGTACACCTTTTTTGTAAGGCTCTTCCTTACAAAAAAGGTGTATTTCATTCCATTTAAATTAGAGGAAAATAATGTTTTAAAAATACTGACCTATATTATATACATATCCTAAATCTTATTTTATACAAATATCCAAGACACAACATTTTACTATCTGCGTTTCTTAATATATTGATACATACCTTGCCTTAAGTAGAAGCAACTACTAATATAAACTAATAACACTAGACACACGGGGGAGATGAAGAAATAAAACTCTCACCCATTACAGCTGAAGAATTGGCTCACGATTCGAAGCGATAGCTTTCATAAATTGATCAGTTAGCTAATAGAGATGGTATTACCCCAGACAGAAAGAAATGAGATTGATTTTGATCGTTACTCCTCCAAAAAAGAAAATATTGGCCGAAGGAAGAAGGAATCAAGTGACTTATCGAATTAGGAATGATTATGAGATATTACGAGATAAACTATACGAGAAGTTTGTTCTTACGGACGTTAGTTTGATCCAATAAGTTAGGAAGTTCCACATACTTGCAAATTGTTACGAATATCCCTGAGGCTGCTTCTTTGATCTGTGTTTCGTTTATGAAACAATAAAGTTGTTTGAGCATCTTGAGGATTATATTGCCTAATTTAGTTTTCTTGTGTTCTTTAATTTATCGTGCGAATATCAATATTTACTGTCTTATTTTAAACCTTGTCTTCTTATTTTTTAATAGTTTCATTTATCTATATAGCCATGTGTTTGTGTAGGTACCTATAAGGTAATAGTGAATCAGTTTTTCATTTACCAATTTTCATTTTTCTCAAAACTAATGTTCTAATATATTACACTATTACTTGCACCAGGAAAGTCCACAGTCTTTTCCCGCTACCATTATAAACCTAGTAATAAAAGAAAATGCCACAAAGCTCTTCACTATAAAATGTAGGTAATAGCACCATATACATAACTGTAACATAAGACAATGCGAACATTTCTTGCTCACTTTCATTAGTGGATGTTATTGGCTGAAAGCCGTTTTCAGGCCGAGTGTAATAGTGCCACGGAATTGACAAAGTTCAGTCGGTTAGGCCTTTGAAAGAGTACGGGTTCATTTTCTGTAGTTTCACGAAATATGGTAGACCAACTTAGAACTTGGAAAATGGTGGAGCAACTTAGAAGTACGAAATTAAGATTTCCTTTCTTTGTTTCAGGGTGTTCCTTTTGGAGTGCGGTGTTGAGCTTATAGGTAAGATCGTTTTACGTACATATCAGCATCAATACTGTAGTGTATTTCATGAAGGGGAAGAGCTGATCTACAACACCCTCATTTCACTACGAGCAATCGCACTTGCTGTCGCAAGACCCAACGAAATAGACAATGAAAAATATAATTTTAGAGAACAAATATAGGAACTCCTTTTATTTGTGTCCTCTAAAATGATATTCCTTTCCAAATTGTTCTTCCTGGGACATTAGCTGAAAGTCATTGTTACATTTGGAACCAACTTCCGGTAGCTCTTTGACGAAATTTTCTCCTAAATGCTACAACGTTAAATTGCAGTGTAGCAGAAATTTCATGCAATATTTGCCATTTTAATGAAATTCACTTGGCTGGCAGCAGACATAAAATAGTGCAGAGCAAAGTATTACTCAGAGAGCTAATGTCGGCTTTACTTGATTTTGTACAGCTCGATTTTATATCGTAACAAGTTTTTTATTTGAACATTTCATATCAGTATCCATGAATCCAATAAAAGTTCGGATTTATTATTATATTCTTATATTTGAAAAGTTAACTCATAAAACTTTGCGTCGTGTCGTTAAAGGAAGTTTGTTTTTTTCTGATATATTCAAATGCGATGAAGGTGTTTCTATAAATAATTTCTTGGCCATAAATATTTCGGCTCTCTGTAGTGAATTCTGTTTTCTGTAGTGCATCCGTATAAGCATTTTCAAAGACTTTGATAACATGTATTTGATTTATAACAATGGGCATTGTTCATATTTTTTGAAATGTTGTAATTGAAAAACCATTTCGAGGAATAGCGTTATTGATCATTACGGACTAATTAATTATGAAAAATAGTCATATTTTATTGATATTTTTGATAAAATACGATTGACCTTCTTTGCCCTTCAAATTACGTCGGCTTTGGCCGTACAGTTTTGTATCGTTACCTCAGAAAAAAAAGTAAGATTGTCTACAATCTGTCAAATGTCAAATTATTATAAATATGTCAAAAATATAAACATTCTTGTTTATATTACATTACATACATTATTTCAACACTCGACAATATTTAATATACTGGAAGAGTTATGGAATACAGGAAGTGCTTTGTTCCAACTTGCAGCAATAATAGTAATAATGTTGCCGCGTGCGTTATTATTCTATTTCTAAGTCGCCGCGTCGATTGTTCTAGTGACGATAGAGAGTAGTATATTTCTTGGAGGACACTTACACATAAAAAAACCATTTGTAAATAAATACGCTAAGCTAGGATTCGATTATTTAAGACGTCTATTCGGCCTATTGACACTTTGACAGATGTGACAGTACTCTTTGGATAGATGACGTTGTGTTAACAGATTAAAATTTTTAATTCTGTACTAGTCAGGCAACGGCACTTAATCTTTATGCCACTGATGACGTCACCTACCTTAAAAACTTAAAATAATTCAATAATTTTTTTTAAAATAATTATTGAGCCAATCATCAAAATATTCAAATTAGTTTATCAAAATACTCTAAATTTTCAAAAAATAAAATAAAATCTAATGCTTAGAAATTTTGGACAATCCCCATTCTCATATCTGCACCCGGATCGCTTAAATTATCTTCAAAAACTTTTCCTTTGGGAGCCGAGATATTTTTGCATAGCACAAGGATATGTGCACTTTAATTTCCCTCTTCACAAGTAAGTAGGGGGAATCTCCCTCCCCTTCTCTTCATGGATTAACATTTTGTGCGATTTAAGAGCTTGCGTCCCGCCTTTCCGCAGCTTTCAGACTCTAAATTTTGTCTTATTGGACTTGAGACACTATCAAATACTTGAGATTGGTAGGTACTAACTTTTGTAATAAAATGAAACTAAATATACATATATACATAGCTAGATATTCCCTCCTACAGTTATCCCATTGTATCACATTAGGTGACTAAAAGTCGTTCCGTGTTTCTTTCCCTTTTTATGCGAGTTTCGTAATCGCTAAGGCAACAATGAATTATATTATAAGAAACTGTGTTTGTCGTCGAGAGTAACATGTTTGCAAATGATTTATGAGCCAACGCGGTATTTATTCCATTTTATATTTTCATCTTGTTCCCATGTTTCCAACTTCCCTAAGAAATTATTCCTAACGCATATTGATATTTTACGATCATTCCCAACTTACTCCAAGATTTTTATCTATTAGATATTCTCGTTTTATTTGAATGTCAACGTGCCTTTTTATTGCATGAATACTGTTAGGGACAGATTGACTTTGCATGTGTAGTCGCTATTAGGTACTTGAGTAATAAATATAAAAAGTTGATTGCTCAACATTCTGCTCGCATTTCAATCAGATACGCAGTTAAGTATTTGTATAATGAAGTGTTTAGAAAAAGAAGTATCTTTAAGGTGAGAATCGAAATACCATGAAACCTTGATATATTATTTTTTGTGTTTGTTATTGTCAAGAACGCGTATGTTGCTTTTATCTTACAACTTTGAGGTAACAAACATTTATTTATTCGTAGGTACCTTGAAAGTTAATTGGCGGAGAATATCTTCAATAACTGAATCTTCTTATTAGATAAATAACAATGCTAATAACAATGTTAAAGCTAGATAGATCATTTTAATACCTTAATATTTATCATTATTTAAAAGACGTGACTTCTCTGAAGTTTATTGTTTACTATTCAGCTACGGTCAGTGCTTTTCAGAGATAGCAATCTGCGCAGTGTTACCTTCACAATCGATGATCATCTTATATTCCATCTCTCTTTTATTTCATAATATAGACAGAGATGGAATTAGTCTATCTTGTGAACTAGCCCGGACGATGGCTCTCACGACCGAACCACGAGGTCGTGAACAGGCTTTGTTTTATGCTTTATTATTTACTAACATCATGCCCTGAGTTACATTGAAAATAATTTTCGCAAAATTAGATTTGATGTGGGTACTTTATTGGTACATTAGTGACCTTTGTATTTTAGTTTATAATGTTTCACACATGTTAGTTTGATGCCATTAGTGGACGGCGAGTTATCAATGGTTTAAACAGAATTGTTTAAATTCCAGTTTATTCATTAAATATATTAATTAAAAGCTTCAAAAACTACATACCTAGGTAATAATTTACGAAACCTGTCTATTATAGAAAAGTTCATTTTTGAAAGAGACGTAATCTTTATCTAACTCGAAACCAATAAAATAATATCAACTTTCCCACTTCAATAAAATTTCCGAGAAAGTAGAAAGAAAAGTTCTACGCGGCACAAGTTATGAAGATCACTTGTCGTAGAATATAAATTTTAATAATTTTTCATCGCTGATTGTAAATTAATATTTGACACGTGTTTTCTCAGAAGATTATTAATATTTTATGCTTTATGCGTAACTACCGGCAGCGTCATAATTTTGATCAGTGACCTTTGTATCCGACAATCACATTATCTTTGTTACCATCATTATGATTGCCTATCTGTACTTCGCGGTTTTACCCGCCGAAGTCTTGATACCGTGGGATATGGGGTAAAAGGTACGAGTATAATTTGTCAAAAATTTCATCCAAATCCGTTCTGCCGTGAAAGCGTACAAACATACAAAAAAACAAATCTTTTCTCTTTATACTATTAGTTTGGATAAGAAGATAAGTATGTACATTGCAGAATAGTGTTTTTATAAAATATAAATCTGTAATGGGCTCTCGAAGTAACTAACAAAATATCAAAGGTTCAAAGTTCATATATGTTATGATGCTAATTGTACATTATAAGGCTAACTACACCATTAATTAAATTTTCTTATGTAATACGTATAGGTACTTTTACATTCAACTTACTAAGCATAACAACACAGTGAAGGTATCACCTTCATTACCTTAATAAAATTATCCACTCCACATAATACACCCTCGCTAATAATCAGAACTAATGGCCAATGTATGGCACTGCTATGGCTTTTTAATTGAAACTTGGCACATTAAGCAGCCGAAACGACTAAATGACGATTTACTATACGTTGTCAGGGGACGGTCGTTTCGAGTTACGATATTAGTCCATTTGCTGGCTGAATGGGAGCGACTTTGAAGATTCTCGTATAAAGGGACCTAAAGAAGTATACACGACGTGAAAATGCATTTAATGTGTCCCTCTATACTGATATCTATAGGTTGGTTGACAAGGTAAATGGATTTATATTATGGCTAGTGGCAACCCTGCTTTTGTTGGCTTTTGAAATTAGGTGCAATATTGAAATGTAAAAACTTGTTTATTTCTGCTGTTTCCTTGCGGGACAATGACTGGATGAATGGTTATAGGATTTCCTTTGTTTGGGATGGTGATTTGGGAAAAGTACTTTTGTAGATGGTTCCTTTTCCAGGTTAGTTCTGTTATTTATTCTGGTTAATTATGAAGTTGGGATATTAAGTTTCTTACTCAAAACTTTCTTTAGGCATTTAAGAGAAAATCTGACAATACAGTTACAATTACGAGTTTATCATTGAACAAATTTGTAGGTAACAAAAACTTTCTTTTGGAAAACGATAAATTATCATTTGTAACAGATGTCATACTTCGAAGTATTAAACAACGACGGCCGGTTGTTTTGCAAAGTTTTCGTGATAAGAACCGTAAACAGGTTGTCGTCTGACGTCACAATCCCCGCGACTAACTTTGACAAAGTTCAAGGGTGTTGCCAATAGAAATGGTCCAGTTGTGCCCGATCTGGCCCGATCACAAATATCACGATATATCGCAGAACGAGTGCGAGGCAAATGTGTGCTATGGCGGTGAAACTGGGTCAATAGTGGTGCTCTTTCCTTTGACTTTACTTAGAAACAAGTTTTACGAGTATCGTTCAATTATTGGAATCGGATATCAATGATAGAACGTTCAATGCCACGGAATCAATGTAGAGCCTCTATTAATGAAATAACAACAGGTTTACGAAGCTTTTTCTTCGAGTATTGATCCATTGTTTTCTTTTGTGTTTGTTTGATTCTTGAACGTTGACTGACTACATGAATAATTTTCAGATTTTTTGTTTCGTGAAATGTAGTTAGGCATTCATTGGCAAGTCCTGAACCTTTTTTACTTTGCAGTGTAGTTGTATTTTTTAAACTAAATCTTAAATGATAAAACGAACTTTTAATGAAGTAACTTTCGCAAGTCACGTAACGAACTAGGTGTATAAATCTTCCCTCTTAGCAAGACAAATGGAAAAACTAAAAAGTTAATTACAGTGTTTGCCGAAATAACCTATTTCACTCTGTATTTTAATTTCAAAAACCAATACACTGTCTGACAACTTTGTGATTGGAACAATCTGTTACCAAAAACAGATATTTTAAAATGTATTGCGTCGAATGTGCAAAAGACATTATTCATTTGCAAAATGCAATTTCACAGGATGTCACGTTTGTTAGAAAAATGCCTCGCTACATATTCAATACGGTTCCCGCACCGATTCTGAATTACACATACACTAGTGTCGGCGTTAACGTAAATTGCAGTTTGCAATAGAAATTAGGGCTAGCAGATTGGGTTGTTGGGTTGCAAAGTATTTGAGAGAAAGGTTCTTATGGTGTACAAGTACGTATATACATACGTGTAGTGTAATTCATGATGATAGTGTCGAAAACATGAGGTGATAATTAAAAATGGTTCTCCATAATAAACATTTCTGAAGTTTTGTAAAGCTGTAAGTGTTTGGCCAGACAGGGGCGCGGGCGCGGGGCGGGCGCGGGTTCGGAAACGCGCGCGGGCTGCCTGTCTGCACTGGAGCGCGGCTGCGTACTGCGTGTTGTCGTGTCCAGTGTTTGTCAAAATATAATATGGATGAAGAAGACTTATTTGTACAAGAAAAAAGCCCGAACTAGTTGAGAACCCCGGTTACCGCGCGGGCCGCCCGCACCCGCGCCTCGCACCCTCTGCAGCTACTTGTATAAACGAGCTATGGCATGATTGCCCGCGCGCTCCAAGCGCCGAGCAGCCCGCGCCGCTCACAACGCCCGCGTGCCCACTATGGACATTCAAAGAAAGTTCATATGTTTGAATTAGCCGCACCAGGTCAGCCTGTGCGCCCCCGCTGCTAGTCTGGCCAAACACTGACAGTTAGATGCCAAACTCAAATTAAGTATAAATAGGTACGTAGTTTGATTTTTCTTCAAAATTCCGCCCAAAATAAATTCACCTGCTTTCAAAATATTAACAACCCAAATAAAAATCGAATTTTTAATAGAACACTGTCGGTTTGTCCAATAAATCTCGTTTGGAATCCACGCGGACCGATATTATCGTGTTACCGTTGCGACTGTAGCGACATCTGGCTCGCACTCAAAATGCTCCAGAAGCAAGCAATCGACACAAGATACGAAATACGACATAAATTATGTTACAACGTGGTTGAATGCGGGTTTCAGAATAAGGGTGCAGAAATATATATTTTTTTAATGAAGTTTGGCTGAATACAATCTTTGTTTGAACCTTAAATGTCAATGTCGATCAATCTGAATGATTTAGCATTGAACTTTAGAATTTATGTTTATGCATTGTTTTCTAGATCATAAATTTTTTATTTGATGTTTGAGGTTTGAGATCGTCCCCTAAATGGCACTTACCGCCACATTGTTCAGACAAAGGAGGTCACACCCCTTTGAAGGCTCGTATACGAGTGGAGAGAGTGAGGACTGGCATTTGAATAATCTTCCGTAAGAAGATGAAGGAGGAAGAGTGTTGTGAAGTCTGAGAACCAGTCTTACCAAGGGGAATCGTGTTACCTACTTACTAACTCACCACTAACGGGTCTGGGGTGTGGAAGTCAGATAGGCAGCCGCTCAATGTACTAGTATTCATCTGCATCCGGTTAGATTAGTAGCCAACCCCAACATAGTTGGAAAAAAACTAGGCAGACCATGATAAATCAATAATACATAAATATAATAATATAGGTAGATACCTAATGTAAGAAATATTGGAAACAAGTTTGGTACAGACGCCAGCACATCAAGCTACTTTAATCTGTAAAATTTCTATAATAGATTTTCAACTTTATCGTTAAATTATAAGGTTCAAAGTTGATTGCGAAAATTTAACAGTTTCGGGTAGCTTGATGTGCTGGCGTCTGTACAATAAGACGCAATATTTTTGTCCGAAACAATAGTTTTTGCACAGCCAGATGTTAGATAACACGCGTTAACCTCTGCATTAATTAGATACGTCTATCAGCGATTCGGCTATTAATAAACAGATTGTTTTTTTTTTATAAATTTACTGCTAAGCAGAAAGATCAATCGTCTCAGATCTGTTTCTGTATCTAAAAGCATTATTACTTAGAAATAAATTGGGTTCTTCTAAATACGGATACTACTAAATAAAGTCTGTTATTGAACAGTAACACAATCATGTTTTGACTAAGGAACCCTAAAAAAGCGTACGGAAACCCGACACAAAAACAGATCTGGAGGCATTGGCCTCTAGTCGCCTTTTAGGTCGTGTCATAGAAATCAAATATTAAGAATGTTGGTAATTTCATCCGGAAATGAAACAGTCGTCAAAGTACCTGCCTAATTTCATATAAGTAGTTCATTTCTAAACAATTTTTCTAAATGTATTATTTAGATTTCAATTTACGATGTATGTACCTATGTCGTTTATGTTTATTTCAATACCTCCCTACTGTTTGTGTATGTAAAATTTTAATGAGATTATTTTTATAAGTTACATTTACTTAAAGGCTCGTACATACAGGCGCGACGCGACACGCGACACAAAGGCACCGCTCGTTGCGCGACTTGCGGTGCCTTTGTGTAGCGCGTCGCGTCGCGCCTTTGTGTACGAGCCTTAACGCAGGTACTTGTGTTTATCATGTAAGTCATGCCAGATAGGTATTATTTTCAATAGAGTAGAATATAATTTTAATTATAAAACCGAATATTGCAACAGGCGGTTTTCTATTTTTCTTTAACTTGAGTGAACAAACAATTATTACACGGCAAGAAAATATCTCAGCTTTTCATGCCACCACCTAAAACCTTTTTATTACACTTATGGCTTATGGAGCTCAAAAGTCTGACAATCAATCTTATCAAGTGGTATCGTGTTACCCAGTGACTGGCTTATAGAGGTCAGAGGAAGTCGCTCCATATAAAATACTAGTACCTGTTCAGCTGCATCCGGTTATACTTGAAGCCGACCCCAACATAGTTTGGAAAAACAATACACAACCGATTGATTCCAAAGACACATCATTATTGGAAATTAAACCAATAAGTAATACAAAAATAAACAGCCAGAAGAGCGTAAGCATAATCAGCCATTCCCACTGCTGGGACACAGGCCTCCCCTTTGTGAGAGGGAGTGGTCTGTGATCTACCACGCAGGCCCGGTGCGGCTTGGTAGAAGCCACATGTCTTCAAATTTTTAATCTTAGGACATGCCGGTTTCCTCACGATGTTTTTCTTCACCGTTTTGAGAGCAGCGGTTATGAAATAATTTACACAAAGCAAAGCGCCTGTCTGGGATCGACCCTAAGATCTAAAATTCGTAAGTCGCGTCCGTTACTCCGTTACCACTGCGCCATCTGTGCTCCAGAATAATTACTTAAAAACTAATCAATCGTCAGATCAATATCGAGTGAAATATCTACAGCATAAAGATAAGAGGCGAAATATAAAACGCGCAATCTCAGAAAGTCGCTTTCAAAAGACGGAAGTGCTTACTCGACGTCGCAGCATTTTGATTTATTCGACCCAGACGCCATTGAATATGAAGTTTCAGCCGCTGAGGTGGCCGCTCAAATCACTGATGAAAATTCTAAGAAAAATCTCTCTTTAAATAGTCTCCTTCTCTCCCTCCTTGCCACAGTGATCGGAGTATAGAAGAGGGTTATTTTCCAGTGTTTTTGGTAACTTGAGAGTTTTAGAAAGTGGCAAATGAATATAATGTAGCCTTAGATATTTGATACAGTTTATTGATCATAATGTTAACAAAGTTATTGTGTTGTTGACTTATAGGTAGAGAAGAAATTTTTTTGCAGGTAAATGGGTTTAAACTTCATTAAGGCTCCTGCTAACAGGCGTGACGCGCGACGCGAATCACGCGCGACACAAAGGCACCACTCGTTGCGCGACTTGCGATGCCTTTGTGTCGCGTGTCGTGTCGCGCCTGTTTGAAGGAGTCTTTAATAATAAGTGTTTTAATTTTTCAACACAGGCATTAAGAAACAGACATTAGGCTAAAGGCTCCTTCAAAAAGGCGCGACACGCCATGCGACACAAAGGCACCGCGAGTCGCGCAAAAAGCGATGCCTTTGTGTCGCGCGCGATTATATCGCGTGTCGCGCCTGTTTGTAGGAGCCTTAATTCAAAAGTAACAATAGGAAAGACTTGTTATATTTTATTTTTATTGGTGTAAATATTGGTAGTGCATTATTAGTCGAATACGAATATAAAATATACGAAAAAAAAGTACGAATCGTCGCTTTTAATTTTTTTTTCGACTTAGACGTGTTCTGGCGAGTTAATTCGTGCGATTCGACTGATAAGCCCAAATATTGACTGAAAATCAAGTGAAGGTGTTATTTTAACTACACTCGCTGAAGAAGTTTTAGTTACTGGAAGCTTGAGCTACATGCATACATTTTGAAGAGAAAAAATGTTAAGACCAACTATTTAACAATTCTGTTGCTAATCCATCAGAATAATTAGCAAGAGAGTTTGTAACTGAATAAGAAATATCGATAATGATGATTGTAATAATAATAATAACACAAATGATCTCACGGAGGTATGGCAGAGTAAGGAGCTTCACGGACGCTTTCCGGGGCCTACATGATCCCGATGTAGATCTAGTAGCGTCCGTAGCCTGGCTGCGTTTCGGTGACCTCTTTGGAGAAACCGCAAGGTTTTTTGTGCAATTATGCACGAAGTTATGATGACGAACAATTACCGGAGATTTATTGTGAAAGACGGCACGGTTGACATCTGTCGGGCATGCCACCGGCCGGGGGAATCAATCAGGCAAATCATCTCCGGGTGTTCTCGTCTAGCTAACGGAAGTACTTGCATAGACACAACCTTGTAGACAGGATAATCCATCGGCAGCTTGCTTTGAAATACAGCCTTGTGCAATCGGAGGTGCCGTAGGTACTACAGGTATGTGCCCGACCCAGTTCTCGTAAATGGTAATACCACATTGTACTGGGATCGATCCATCATCACTGACAGGACTATTGTTGCCAATAAGCCTGATATAGTGGTGGTGCATCGATCAGAGCGGCGCGCAATGATTGTTGACATAACCGTCCCGCATGAAGAGAACCTCCTGAAAGCCGAGAAAGATAAACAGACTTGGCTCGCGAGGTTGTCGACATGTGGGATGTGGACTCAGCGATCATTATGCCGATAGTCGTGACAGCCAATGGATTAATAGCCAAGAGCCTCGACCAACGCCTGAGGAGGCTCTCGTTGGGCAGCTGGATCAAGGCCTTGATTCAGAAAGCGGTACTTCTGGACACGGCCCGCTTTGTTAGGAGGTTTCTATTTCCGATACCGGTGGGCTACTATTTTTAAAATTTTTAAATTTTTTTATATCCTAATATTTAAAAATATAATTTATATGTATATAATGAAATAAAGGAAATAATAATCTCTTCCAGGAAAATAATTTTAATTGGATGGATTTAGGAAGCAAAATACTAGTGATTATTTATTGTAATAGGACGTTTGAGAAGATTATAAATACATTTATAAATAAATCCAACTTGCTTCTTACGAAATAACATAAAGACTCGTACACACAGGCGCGACGCGACACACGACACAAAGGCACCGCAAGTCACGCAACGAGCGGTGCCTTTGAGTCACGCGCGATTCGCGTCGCGCGTCGCGCCTGTTTTAAGGAGCCTTAACGTTATCACGCCTCTTTTTTACGAAGAGTTAGACAAAGGTATACCTATAGTATACCCACATTTCGCCAGTTATGGTTTTAAACCCCCATGTAATAGGAGCGTATTGCCTTCAATCGGGCACGAATCCAAACTCAGGGCTTCTACTGAGAAATACCTGATGGAAAAACCCAATAACGAAAACTACGAAATAGTATCTAAATAGATGGTTTTTGAAGTTAATTTCAATTACATTTTACAACGCAGGAAAAAAGTTTTTCTCGATAAGAAAAATGAAATACATTTTTCTCTAAAAACGCACACTGTATAATATTTCCTTTTCATTTATTTCATTATCCTTTCTATTTTTAAGAAATATTAGTTCAAAGACCACTCATTTCTCAGCTCTGCTCTCGTCACCCTATCTAATATCTCTCAAAGCGATAAATGAGTGTTGCCATTGAAGAAATTTCTCATTATGATAATGATACTGGGTGAGATTTTTCCGGCATAAATCATATTATATTAGAGTGCGAGTCAAGTGGTTTATTTTTCTTATATTCACATTTTTTTAAATGAAAGTTAGCTGTAGATTTGAACTCGTTTTTTTAATATTTTATATGTATCACTCCTTGCCTTTGCGTTCGTGAATTTATAAACTACAAAAGTCGTAATAACACATTTCGTTTTTTTTTCCAAAACTCGAGCTGTGTTTCATCTGATTTATGATTCAAAAGTTTTATGAAGTACACCCAAAAATAGTTACCTACTACTATATTAAACAATGAATATTAATTCTTTACATAATCTAAATAAAGTTTTGTGGTCACGACCCTTTCACGGAGTTACCCAAATGCCCAATCAAAAGTTTCCAAATCAAATAGCCCTTCCGAATTTCCTTGGAAAAGTGTCAATCTCGAAAAAACCAATAGAAAATGGGATTTGTTTCATATATCGGATTTAAAAGGGTTTAATTAAATCCAATTTAAAGAAAAATAAAGTAGCATTTCACTGCAAATACCTATTTCAGGTCAGAAATGAAAACAAAATAAAAACCTACGCTCACATTATGTAACTTGATAACATCTAGTATCAAGACTTTCTAGATTTCTACTTTAGTCTAAAAGTGAAAGACGAAAATAGATTAACTATTTACCTTCACTCTTTAGACGTAGTAATTTTAAGTGAACAAAGCCATTATAGTACAGTGTCCATCATTTTCTTTAGAGGTTTAGACGGCCCTTAACAAAGTTTTAAAATGAACATAATTTGCAATGTGGTAGACAAAATGTGATTTTTTTATTTAACACCTTCTCTAAACCTTACTTAACTAATGAAAAATCAGTTACGAATAAATATCGTTAAAAGTAAGAATAATTAAATTTCTCTCATTAAAACCAGTCAGACATATTCTTGCCCACTAGCTTATACTTTTGGTGAATTGGAGCGAAAATGAATCTCTCTTTTATTTCAATTTAAAAATGCACCTCGGTGCGGACGTGTGTATCGCACTGACCTAAATATTACGGGATGTTACGACTAACTGGAAGTAGGGGAAGGGGGAGAGCACTGAGGGAAATCGACTTCAATTAATAAAGCTGTCGTGGAGCCACGTAGGTATCAGTTTATCGAACTAGTAATATTATTGTATCGACTTCGATTAAGTGCTCAAAAGGGAATACAACAAAGGTTAGGTCACGTTCAATGAGAAACTTCGCGCTCTGTTCAGACAGCTCTCAATAGTTATAACACTGTTAGGCCCTTATCAAATATAGAGGTCTCAATGTCAATAACGATAAAAACGGAAGGTTGAACTTTGTTACATAGATATTCAAAAGGGAAGCTTATTTGACCCACAAGGAACACGTCGTCGAATCTTATTAGGGTTAATAATATGTATTCGTAAAAATTTCGTGGGTTAAGACTTAGAATTTTTTATGTTATTCGTTCAATATGACGTCAATATAATCATTACAACTACTTAGTATTCTAGCAGTAATCCAAACTTGGCTTACGTATTAACATGTGTCTAAATGTCATTTAAATGTGGTTTTGTTTACAAAAAGGTTTACCAGTGGTGGTTTATGGATTTGAGATTATATTATTAAAACAGTGACGTTCAAAACCAGCCCAAAGTCATATTGAAACAACTTTTAAAGTAAAGTTTAGATAATGTGCTATACTTAACCTTATTTAAAATTCGGTCGGTGCATACCAGCGGCAATACTCATTAATACGTCATGGGTGTGGTCGAAGAGCTTTTAAAAGACGTTAAAGAGGATTTTACTTATCGTTTGAATTTTTTACGCGGTAATGTTCAGTTTTTTTTTTTATATTGAAATAGCCGTATGCATAAAACTAAGTATTTTTGTGCTCTATGTTTCGATTTTGAATGTTGCTCTTATTAGTGCTTTGCCAGACTGGCAAAGCAATAATAAGTAGCTATGTTTTGTATACAGATATGGTTGAGTAACCAATTGCTTTTGTCAATAAGTTATTTAATAGAAAAACCATAAAAGTCCCCACTAAATACATATTAAAACAAAACTAACAAAAAATTTGGCGTGAAATAACGTGAACATCTCAAGAAACTCTTGCTACAAATAACAGTGTGCGAGTATAAATTTAATCAACAGCTAATGATCCTGTTCAACTTGACCTATCGGTATTCACTGGACATCACATGCTAATATAACCTGTGTCTAGTGTGTGCATCACGATTATCCTTCACCTTTCGAAACTGGTTATCTATTAACTGTAATTATTAAAACTGTATTACTTATTGATGATATGAGTGAGTTGAATTATGAATTGACTGGATATTTTGTTACGCTGTAATAATGTCTATGAAAATAAAATGGCTTGTGGCTAAATAATAAAAGCCAAACGTTAGTACTTACTACTATTACTCCTGTTAGTAATTATTACTACGACATTTATTTTAAAAATGAAGTCAAAACAGACTTTGACTGGCGACGGACACAATTGCTCATAAGATCTGTACCTGTGTTCTTATAAACAATTTCATCTGTCAGTCAAAGTCCACCAAACCAACATACCAAGACCCCTCCGTGCCTCGGAAAGCACGTTAAGCCGTTGGTCCCGGCTGTCATTCGTGGATCTTTGACAGTCGTAACGGGTCGTCAGAAGCCCGAAAATCTGACAACCAGTCTTACCAAGGGGTATCGTATTACCCAGTAACTGCGTTGTGGAGGTCAGATAGGCAGTGGCTTCGTGTAAAATACTGGTATTCAGCTGCATCCGGTTAGACTGGAAGCCGACCCCAACATAGTCTGGTAAAGGCTAGGCAGATGATGTGTATGAAAAATAAATGTGATAAAGAAAACAATTAAAAAATACTGGCGCAGTGCGAGTCGGACTCGCACCGAAGGGTTCCGTACCACAAGGCAAAAACGCCGAAAAAAAACACGTTTGTTGTATGGGAGCCTTAAATATTTATTTTATTCTCTTTTTAGTATTTGTTGTTCTAGCGGCAACACAAATACATCATCTGTAAAAATTTCAAGTGTCTAACTATCACGGTTCATGCGATACAGCCTGGTGACGGACGAACAGACGGACAGCGGTGTCTTAGTAATAATGTCCCATTTTACTCTTTGGGTACGAAACCCTAAACGGAAACCTAAAAAGAAGAAAGAATCTACTTAAAATAGGTATGAATGTAATTAATATGTTGTAACTTTGCCAGAAAAGAAAGTATACTTCCTTAGGAAAGAAAGATGCCATATTCGATGCTTTCGCAACTCGAATTTTATAAATTCCTGTCACCATTCTGAATCAAAACATGTATTACAAGCCAATTAATAAGAAGCCATTAGAAGATAAGTAGGTATCATACGTAAAATCTCAACGAGCTAATTTACTGCAGAAACTTAGACGCCATTAGCTAAAACAACACAAGATGTTTCAGCGTTTAATGTATTTGCAATTCAGTGTGTGTCCCGGTGAAGCAACAACTGCGCTGCAGAGAAAATGCTTTAGGGCAACCATTTTGTTCTCCAAACCACATTTTAAATTGCATTTTATTTATATTTTGCTTTTTGGATTTTGCTATCTAAAATTTGGCTGGTCACTTCTTTGCAAGATATTGAATTGTAGGATTTGTAGGTAATTAATGCCCTTTATTTAGGTCTTCGTAACACTCTAACACTCCTTTAATAGCTCAACTGTGGCTAATGAGACACATTTGAATTTCTATTGTTGTAAATCAAACTTTGATTTTTCATCAGTTGAGAGATCCCACTGGAATACCTCTTCTTATAAACAAAGAAAGAATGAGTAGGGATACTCAAAAAAAATAATGATCTTCTTCTTCTTCTTAATATTATAAAGAGAAAAGATTTGATTTTTGTATGTTTGTTTGTTACCCTTTCACGCTAAAACTGCTAAGCGGATTTGGATGAAATTTGACACATGGGTAGACCATAACCTGAATTAGGAAAGAAGATACTTTTAGTCTCGATATTCTTACGGAATCAAAACTTATAAAACCGCAGGGCGCAGTTAGTTGCAAAAATATAGAAGTTTGCTAGTTTGTTTAACTTGCTATTTCAAGTTTCAAGACTGAAATAACCAAGCGTACAGCTTTAACATCGAACTAAACATAAAATACAAAATACTTTCCATTTTAAAGAGTAAAAGTACCGTAGAATGAATATTGTACCTATGTAACGGGCTGATTGCTTTTGAGCTTATAGCGGTTTTACTGATTTCTCGAGGGAACTCTAAGTTTACCTAACTTCTTAACTTTTCTCAAAGCTTTTGAATTGAAGGAAAAATCAGCGCTTTGTGATACATGGTGATTTTCTCTTTATGATTCAATACTTAATATGAAATTAATTTGTTCTGGTTCCTACAAACAAAGGATAACGTCATTTCTCTTATTGAAGTGTGGCCTATTAAACGTTACTAGAAAATTTGTACTTTTTTATAAACAGTCGTCATCGTCATCCTAATAACAAAAAATTGTTGGTAGAATATTCGGTACTATAAGCAAAGGATAATGCAATTTCTCATAATGAAGCTTAATTAAAATTTTATTAGTTTTTTTTTTATAAATAGTCGTCGTCTTCGTAATACAACTTTGTTGGTATTATATGTATAATTATATTTGAAACTTAAGTAATCTTAATTTGGATAAGCTGGATTTAATAATGCCTGAGGTTTGTTAAAAGTCTAGATAATGAAGAGGGATAAACGGTTATTCACCTTACTTACTTGCTTTGCTGCAGTTCATTAAAGCGCCAGATTTAAATTAATCAAATACCGTCTTTTGTCCACGAGTCCGTGCGAATTCTAAAGTAACTTTTTTATTCTTATAAAAAGTATGTTATGTCCTTTTTGAGGTTGTGTTAAAGGAGAATTCTGTGGAGCGTACCAACTTGCGAGGGAGCGGGTCACAACCAAATATAGTTTATAAATTTACTCCTATTTCTATTTTTTATAGAATTAGACATAATTAGATTTAGATTTATATATAATTAGATTTACGTTTTTGTTATGAAAAAGATTCCAGGACTTCGGATAGATTTCGGACATCAAAAATAAAAGTATTTTTATTTACTTTTGTACGTATTTTCTCTTATGTCACTGCTATTGCAATTCATTGTCGAATGTTGTTACTACGTAAATCATATAGGTACCTACCTACCTGCCAACAAACATTTAAATGTAAAAGATAATCCTATTGATTTACTGTAATATTATGTATATTTTTATGACTTAAAAATCTTTAAACGTGTTGCGTCGGATTAATTTAAATTATTATTTTGGAATACATTTTAAGTATTTAAAGAAAAGAGGAAGGATAAAAAAAAACGTTTTTATTGTAACGTATTGCATTTGTTCTGTTGCGCCGTCACGGATGACGTTACTTTCAATATTGGTTTCATCTGAACTATTTAAATATACTTAAAATCCTTATTAAGGAAAACGTTCAGGTGCTTTTCCGTAACGTAGTCTTTGTGTGTTAATCCTTAGCGATGTCTCCATCATTCATTGTTATCGTTCATTCGCCATTTTCTCGAACGTAACCTCAAAATATTAAGTAGGTAAATGGCAAATAAATACAAATTTCGGGAATCCATGTAAAAATAGTTAGCGATATAGGAAGGGCATTAAATTCTCCTCCAAATACACTAGGTTTGGTTGTGACTCCGGACTTTTCGTTTGGTACAGGGTGTCGTATATTTGATGGCATTCTCCTTTCTGTGCCTAATTTCGTCGAAATTAATTCGGCGTCGAGAAATACCAAACAAAATACATACATTCAAATTTTTAATAAATGGATACGTAGACTGTTGCATAACGGTATTAAATAATGTCATTTCACGTTGTACAGGAACTATCGATTGTCCAATGTTCTTATTAGCATGACCATCATAAACTAGCTAACATGACGGGTGCTGACAACTGACATGGCGCAAAGAGAGAACGTACCTGTAAGAACCACACGTTACGACACACATGCTCTTACCACACAATGTATTCACTTGTCAATAGGTACGGGTATAAGAAAAGGATAAAATATATGTAGCGAATTAAAATAAACACATAGCTTGTAGTTTTAAAAGAAGTCAGTCGAAAAGTCTACTGCTCATCGAAAATAATTTTGCAAATACTATTTTTATTTCCATTGTATGCAAGACTTTTTGGTACGAAATATAAACAGAAACACTTTGTCATAACGGGAATTCAAAGAAAAAATATTAAAAAAATAAATATAATCTACTCTAGTGATCAATAAGAGATAAAAAAAAACTCCTCAAAAGAATTCAATAACATAAACACAAACCAAATAAACAAACAAATAATTGCGAGGCACGAAATGAAAGAATCACAATTCAATTTAGTCCACTCAACAAAGCAGTTGTAGAGTGCGTGAGCTGGGCCCTAAGCATTTCTTCAGAAACTTGTTCAGGGTGCTTAGGGAGTAAACATCCTAAAAGTCCTTGCGTCTAGAAGGTGAGCCGGAGTGGGGGGGCGGGGGGTGATAAAAGTTCCCACTTTTGAGTTTTTCGCTAATATCTTTAAAACGGTGCGTCGTAGAGAAAAAATATCTGCTAGGTACGTAATAAAAGTTAATTCAATTTTCTACAACTTATCTTGCACACTATTTTCGAATTCCTACCCATTTTCGAAAACTTTTCGAAAAAACGACTTTTATCAAACACTAACTGTTGCCTGCTACTTCGGTGTTATTTCGGGATAAAAAGTAGCCTATATGTTAATCAAAAGTGGGAACTTTTATCCCCCCCCCCCCCACTTCGGCTCACCTCCTAGGCGCGGGGACTTTTAGTACGTTTAATACCTAAGCACCCTGAACAACTTTCTAAAGAAATCGCTTAGGGCCCAGCTCACGCACTCTACACCTCCTTGTCATTCGTTGAGTGGACTAATTCTCAAAGAAGTAATGTTTTCCTGTCAAACAAGATACCATCCATACCTCAACAGTCAACGAAATCGGAACGCGGATGCTTTCCAAATATCTACCATAGCTGTGCCAAATAAATACTGAGAAAACACATAAAGAAACGCAAAAGAAAAATTTATTACGCACTTTATCAATTTTTTCATTTCCCCCTAAGCTATTACACAAACAACGAACATTTTCTGTGAACGATCATAAAACAGGTTAGGATAATACTTTTAGCCTCTTTACTAGTATTCCTGAAAGAAAAGACAAAGATGAACCGTACCAATTAAGCTTTAGACGAGTTTGTATCAAAACTAATTAAGGGGGATGAGCTAAGGCAGCCAGAGTTTTAGTTGTTGTTGTAGGAGTTGTTTTAGTTGTTGTTGCAATGTTGATCAAAATATGTTTCGCGACCGAAACAAGTATGTATTTACAGAATTATAATCATTAAAATGCTGGATGTGGACAAGCACAGGACCGGTTGAAGTGCTGATGCTTGGGGGACACCCGTGTCAAGCAGTGGACAACTTTCAGCTGAAATGATGATGAAGATGATGAATCATTACAATCATAAATGCAACTGGTCTAAGTAAGAATTGGCCTCAAATTTCAATTTGTCACTCATTAGGGTAATTTTATCTTAGAGTAGAGAGTTATACTGATTTTAATTATGATAATTCTGTAAACACGTACTTTTTAGGTTTGTGAATCATATTTTGACTAACATACAACCCAATACTGACTAGCAAATTGTAAAAAAACGTAACAGAATTTGAATTTCGCAGGCTACCCTGGCGCTTTCGCCTTAATAAAAATATCGGTCAAGGAATACAGAAATGAGGTAGAACTAAAGCTAAATCTGTGCCAAAATAAATTCCAAGTTACTTCGTCCAAAACGTGAAACTTTTAATTGATGAATCCTTAAGAAAATGAAGGAAAGTGGACTACACAAGTATTTACTGACTCACAAAGTGGTAGTTCTAATTACCTTGATATCGTAACTGCAGTAGAACTGGAACAATTAAATTTTAAGTGCTTATTGTTTTAGGTGGAATATTTTATTACTTCTAGGTATATTATTTATTTTCTAGGGATTTAGGGAAAAGAAAGACGTGTTGCGCCGACACCAAATAAATTAGTATAAGGGCAGAAGGATGACGATGATGATAATGATATGAATCATTTTAAAGCCTGCTCAGTGTCAATGTTGTGAAAAAAAAGATGACTGGTAAAATCATCTTGTTGATTCGATTGGATAAAAACATATCAATATCGTCTCTCCACATTGATATGACCTTGAAACAAATGTAATATAAACTGTGGAAGTATTTACAGTGATAATTGCGGTAATTACAATAATCTGAAAAATTGCTCCATTAAATACGATCATCATAACATACTGTTCATAATTATCTCGAACGCTAATAATGTATGAGCAAATAACGCAACATTGTACTCCATTGTAAAAGTAGTAAACCAAGGTAAAGCATTTATTTATAACAGTAGTTCATATACTCATCTGTACAAGAATTTTTTGAGAAAAATATAATGATTAAAAATCAACGCAAATCTTGCCAGAACCTAATATTCATTCTCATAAAGCAGCGCCCAATAAGGAAAACATGAGCGCCGAAGACAAACACAAAATCATCACCCTAAACATACCTACACAAAGATATGAACCGCTTTAATGACTGCTCCTAACTCCAGGTGAATCCCGAAAGCCTTTTATTACAGTTTCGCCGACGTGTCCCCGGCGTCGCAAACTTACTCCACTATTCAATGACTGGCGATCAATTAAAAACTAAAGTGTTCAACACCCAGAGTTTGCTCAAAAGTTTCATCCAAAGGTTTATTTAATGAGCGGTTTTCGTGAAGACTCTCAATCTAGCTCTTTACTTCGATTCGCTTGAAGTATGAATTCGAAATTTCTTACGCGACTTGCATAATTTTTTGGTGAAATGGCAAAGTATTGGGTAAGATTTAACTAAGTTTCAGGTTTTTAGGTATTTCATTAGAACTTTAAGTAAAGTAATTGTAAATTTTGGGTAACTTAACCCAATCAAAAACACATTACTTCCGAAAACAATTTAATTTCAAGCAAAATCCCTGCCAATCTAAAAACGAAAAACGAACCAGCATAATATTCATCGGTAAACATATTTCAGTCTTAAACCGTTATTAATCCAATGTTAAGTCAATTAGGCGCCGACTCCCTTATTAAGGGGCGGATATAAGCGGATATGTGCGGATATAAGTGCTTGGGGGCGCGTTGGGTCGGAAACTAAAATCGTGGTGCGGTTTGCGCCCCCTGGTCTAATGGGCTCCGCCGTAACGAGGGACTGCGAGGACTCTCGAGACCCCGAACGATCTCGGAGCGACGGGCTAGGTATGGCTCTAAAACGAGTTGTGTATGTCAAGGGTCTTATGAGATCGTTCTTTGAGTGTTCTATGATTTTCGGTCGTGCCGACTGCCGGGCAGGACGGTCAGCCACCGTTGTGTTTATAATTTGGATCGTGTGTGCTGTTTCGGCGTTTTAATAACTGTCCTTTTTTTTTCACTGCATTGTACTTATGTTTTCCTTTGTTGACAGATTTGGATTCTTGCAGTGGCTGCTCAGTAAAAGTAAGCGGATAACTTCAAATTTTAATACAGTTAGTAAAAATTTAAATCATACATTCAATTCAACCGTTGCTACCATTACTTTTTTCATTAATTCAACTATTGTAAGTAATCCCAGATCGTCTACGAATTTAATCAATTGACCCAACGGTCAACTCCAGGTTGGGAGGGACGCGGTCCGAATCTGAAAGCCCTACAATCATTACTAGGTACATTATTGCCCGTAATAGTGACCCTTCGATTGAGATTGCTGATAAATTTAATGGAACTATCCAATAGTGTACCCAAGATTTTCGATTATTAACCTATTTCGCTCACTGGTAATAAGTTATGGACAACTTGATGTTTATAATTAAAGGTCAAAGGTTTGTATTAGTTATAGTTTCTAGCGTTTCGTGCCAATCAAACGGCAATACCTTGAAAGATACTCTTTTTGAATTCGTCCCTTCTTAGATACTCCTTTTGAATTCGTTGATATTATGTGTCATTCTTTGAATTAGACTAGCTCGTGCTGTAAAGAATTTCTCATGAATCACAACAGAATTATACATAGAAATATATATATTACTTACTATGATTCATAAGTAACAAATATATAGTAATATTGTAAAGCTAAGCTATCACATTGCATTCGTACAACAAGACAACAATAATGTATATAATTTCAGTACAACGTATCTTTTTGTCATCGTATGATAAATTAAACTTGACATTTTTGCATTACTTAACATTAATTATAGACATTGTATTATGTTTAAAATTATTGTATACATCTCTGTCGTTTATTTTGAAAATTATTTGACTACTGACATTTAGATTGGAGACAATCAGTTATATTACATTCTTTTAAATGCCAGACAGTCTGTGTGGTTCCCCTTTTAAAGTAGCCCTTTGGTCTTTTTATTTCTGCTAGGAACTAGTCTCTTGTTGGGTCGTAATTATGTGTGTTGAACTCATTAGTCAGTGTGAGATTAGATATAATTTTGCGGTAAATGCAAAAATCTGATTTTACATTATCAGCATAATTTTGTTGATTAAACTACATATTACAATAATATACTTTGAGCAGCAGGAGACTTACAAAGAATAGACCAACCGAAAGTAAAAATAAATAAATGACTATGGATTATGTAAAAACAGAAGATGCCAATAATACCAATTTTGTACTTATCATGTATAACACCACAGAATTATAATAAATGTGTGGCACACATTCGGTGTTGCTCCCATTTTCATAGTGGCCACTATTATTTATGACACAGCTGATACTTCTGACTTCAATATACTTCAAGTCTATGGAGTCCTCATCGGCACAAATCATGAAGATAAACAAGTACTCACGTGTCTAATACAAGACAAGGTCATCGCCCCCTGCAGGATGCCACTGCTTATTCCATTACTACCGCACCGACTGTTTTATTACATTGGAATTTTGTTTCGTGATTCTGACTTTGATAAGGTAATTTATGTATATACACGCGTCATCTATCATCATTTATACGACGAATAATATTCGTATTAATTTTTTTTTGTGCTTGAAATTTTGCCTATGAAACCGCACTGATTTATTTGTTTAATTCGAAATGTTCGAAATTTTGGCGATTTTTGCTAGTCTGTGGTCGATTATTCTGGCGAGAATCAAAGTTATCTTTTCCAAGTATTGACAAGATTTCGTATGTACAGATAATGAAATACTTGGAATTCATTTTTGTAAAGAAATATCTGCCAAGCTCCTAAACGATATTACGATAAAATATAGAATCAAAATCTGATTCTCTGTCATCAAACGGTATAATACCGGAGCAATCTATAAAATTGCCTCAAGGCCGTCCAACGATTTTGATGATTCTTAATGTGTTACGTGACCAGATACCAAAGAGCTTTTAGACTATGAAGCTGAATCCAAATGGAAGATCATGATAGAATAGTGCCATAAAAGTTGTACATGTCGAAAGCACCGCTACTGCAGACGCGTTTAACTGCTAATCGCGTTGCGAACGATAGCAACCGACAGTAGTTACTGCAACGGTTTGCACTGGGACCGTTTGTGGCCAGCTTGCTCTACTGAACTGATTGGTTGTGTTATTGTGGAACCACGTATGGTTTTTGGTCCAGTGTGTATGGTGTAGCATCAGCAATGAATATATTTTTGTTCACAAATTCTGCATGATGTAATTGTGATTGGAGGCGAGAGCAATGAACACACTTGTTTAAAAATGTATGACAGCGCAATCATCCTTGATTTCCGGACAGAGGAACTGATAAAAATATGTTATGATAAATAAATATTATTTTATGGTAAAAAAAAACACTGTTGGATGACAATACAATAGAAGTATATGTTTCCGTTTATTAAGTGCTAAATATGTAAGTTCTTAAATAACTCGTACTTTAGCTAAACATCAGAAGAATCATTTATATCTTAATCCGCATCTAAACAATGAAAACGAAGTCAAACGTAAACGTTCCTGATGCTCAAAATGTGATTCGTACACTAATTTGTGATTTAAATTTATGAAAGCCTAATTTGACAACGGAACGTTTAATCACATCCGCAATGAATATAAACCGTCAATGGATACGGACAAACAATATTTATTACTTGTTTGTATACAAAAAATTTACAGCGAAATTGTCATTTTGGTCCGAGTACAGTTCCCTGGGGTACTATTCTCACCAGTAGCTGCGTAACTATGAACATTTAACTTTATACAGACGTCATTGTATCGTAATATATCGTGTATGATATCATTGTTATTATGTGGTGAGATATAAAGTTTTAGGTATTCCTCTAAGCATTAAGTGGCGTCGTAAATCAAAGTAGAGTTATTTGTTGCGGCTTGATGGGCATCGTTTGTTTCCTTATTTTGGTTCCTTTCTGTTGTATCAGATGTTTTGTGTTTGTTTATTCAATATATGTAGTTTATCTAACACTTCTGGTTACTTATTTGTCGTCTTTATTGTTAACTTCATTGTAAGGCCATTTGTACGGCATGGTTTCTTTACGGGGTACGGCGTATAAATCGCCCCATAGAAAAACGTATCTGTCAACAATTTTTCATGGTGATCCAAACGTTGACGACACACGGTGACGACATACCGTTGTTTTTCACGACGAGCAAAACGTGTGTGTACAAAAAGGGCCTTGCTGATAAAATATAGGTTTTAATATTATATTTGTTAATGGAGCAAGGCTCAAGAGAAAGTGTTGTTAACTTTTTACTTGATTTTATATTTATTCTTTTATGTGTATGTGTTAACAGTATTTAATTTCTGTAATTGGATGTAAACCGTTTTAATTAAAGAATAAATTAATAAATAAATAAAAATAAAGCAAGTATCAACATTATTGGTAGAAATTACTGTTCACTTGTAAAATAATGTGAAGATACAATGCTTGAATTTCAAGTTGATTTTTAGGGTTCCGTACCCAAAGGGTAAAAACGGGATCCTATTATTAAGACTCCACTGTCCGTCTGTCTGTCTGTCTGTCACCAGGCTTATCTCATGAGCCGTGATAGCTAGACAGTTGAAATTTTCACAGATGATGTATTTCTGTTGCCGCTATAACAACAAATACTAAAAACAGAATAAAATAAATATTTAAGAGGGGCTCCCATACAACAAACGTCTTTTTTTCAGCGTTTTTGCCTTGTGGTACGGAACCCTTCGTGTGCGAGTCCGACTTGCACTTGCACAGCACTTGGCCAGCTTTTTTAATTTTATTTTGATGGTTTTATTCTAAAATTTACACGTAGGTGCATACTAGAGAATCTTGGTTTTATGATTAAAGGAAGGACAACTACACATGGTGTAAGAGCGCCTTGCATAATACTAGTTTTATTTTCAAAAAATACTAAGCAAGTTTTAAAATGTGATATAATCTGTCTTCCGGGTATAGTTATTTAAAGCTCACTCTAAGATTTCCTTTTGTTGTAGCTCCACTTGGAGATGCTTTAGAACACGTAAGTGCTATTTAGGGTACTTGAGTCATTGTTTGTTAGTTTATGAAACAAGTTGTTAGTATTAGAATGTTACTTCAAAATGCAGGTGAATTTCGCATGCAACTTTTCCTTCTCTAAATCGGTATTGTAATGAGTCATGTTTACTTAAAGCTTTTGGCATAATTACATTTTCATTGTCAGTGGAAATTACTTAAGTTGATATGAATTTATAATGGCATGTGTATAAGGGCTTGAAAATGTCAAGTACGGCAGTAATTGATATTTTAGGCTTACACAGTTTGGGCTACAGCCTAAATTGTCTAATTCCAAAATGAATCACAAATCTAATTATAACCTTCACGTACTGCTCCAGACGAATTTGTTAATGGGTACCAAGAGTTTTTGGTACTCAATAAATTATTCATACAAGTCACGCAGTATAATGTTGTAATCTCGTAATTAGATGACTCATCTTATCATGCTTTAAGTAATTAACTTAAGGTAACCTTCACGCCTGCGTTCACAGGTTACAAAAAGACATAATTATTGTAAGGAAATTGGGCCCAATATAAGCTTTAAGATGTTAACCAGAGAGCAGATAATAAGTGTATATTCTTTTGCTATATTTACATAATAAACCTTATTGCGTTTGTACACATAAACGATTTGATTGATTGATTGATCAGACTAGTGATAATTTATGTCAATCGAAGCCTGTCATTATAGGCTTGTTATTTTACATACCTACTTAAGCTTCGCTCTAGCCTAGGTTTACCTCTGAGTTTATCTGCAAGTTGGGCGATTGTACAAGTGTATAATTCAAAGGCTTATGAAGACCCCGCTATCAAGATTACTACAGTAGGCTAAGTTGATTACAGTAAGATCATTTTATGCAGATTTTGCAAGATCAACCGATGTATTCTGTAAGAGTCACACCGTGAAAGACAGTCACTTCACTTTGAAAACTTAGGATACCTTTTACAGAATATAATGGGTGATCTTTTCACATTTACCTACAAGTAAAGGAAATCTCTTCAACTAGATTTCCTTCACAAAGAATTAAGTGCCTACATCTAAAGCATACACCTAACACATCCTTTTAGCCACTTATGATGTCATATTGACATCACACACTGCAAACGGCCTATTAGATTAATTGAGATCACTTAATCATATTTATATTTATTTAAATACATGTGCATAAGCGCCACAGTCTATTTACATTAACTCCTTATTGTCAGTCAATCCTAGCGTTTTCGCTAAGCAGTCGTGTGGGAGGAACTGACGAAACCTTAGCCTATATGTATATCTTGAACTAATTGTAATCAGGTAGGATAGATACGGCATTTCTTACTTTTCTTAAGTTTGGGAGAAGGAATGTGGAAATTGTGGTTTTTCTTAATCATCATTCTCTACCCTTATCCCAATTTATTTAGGGTCGGCACAACATGTATTTTTCTTCCATACTTCTCTAGTAGTCGTCATCTCGGTAGACACCCCCTTTCTAACCATATCATCATTAGTCCATCCATCGTTTCTTTGGTCTTCCCTTTTTTGTGTTTTTTCTTAATCTTCCTCAATTATTATCTGATAGATTTCGTTGGGAGTTCCAAGAGCAAGCTCAATTGTTTCGGCACTTTACTGGTTAATGTCTTATCGGAATCCCCTTTCTAACCATATCATCATTAGTCCATCCATCGTTCCTTTGGTCTTCCCTTTTTTGTGTTTTTTCTTAATCCTCCTCTATTATTATCTGATAGATTCGTTGGGAGTTCCAAGAGCAAGCTTAATTGTTTCAGCACTTTACTGGTTAATGTCTTACCGGTATTGCGGTGCTTGGAAAAATTGTGGCGTGCAATCGTGCATGTCTCGCAAAGAAGTCCTGACAAATATTATGATCGATGGACAACTGCAAGTCGTTACTCTGTAGTTTAACGAAGCAATGGCCTCGTGTGCTGACGAGCCGTGACCTTGGCTGAGCACGCCGGGTGCGTGCCGGTGCCTCACGAACGCACCACATCACGATCTTTGTGATGGGTGCATGATTCGAACGGCTGTCTCAATGGTAGCAGGAAGTCTTTAATGGAATATTAATCATCTGCTGGTGTATGTTTTTTTATTGTTGTATGTTATGTTGAGTTTAAGTTAAATATTGTAGGAATATATACTAAAAAAAGGATTTTTAAAAGTAATATCAAAGTTAACTGTTTTCTCTTTCTTGTCTTTATTCTAACTACAAATGGCAGGGAGGTAAACATTAACATAAGACAATAAGCATTTGGAAAAAACGTCGTAACATACAAGTAAATGAATCCAGTTGCTGTATCAGCTTATTCGTTGTTATTATTAGGTACGCGTATATATAATACCAGCAAAGCTTTCATGAATAAAAGTAAAAGCGATATATTATATAGACACGTAATTTCTCTAATAACATGTAGATAACCACGCCAAACACCCGTCACACGGTACTAATCCAAATTTTTAAACACATTTATTAGGTATATTTTTTTACTCATCACCACCACCACCATCTCCTTATCTTATTAAATCTCATCAAACGAAGCAATCTTCTCCAAATTGGTTTAACAAAAAACGCTTACAAAATATGTTTTGGCTGCGTTGTAATCGAGTTAAAATATCATCTTCCACACCTAGAGCTGTTTATCTCGAGCCTTGAAAGTCGGTATCTCTTCACTGCAGTATAAAATATTAAACGCAGGATATAATTTTTTGCGGCCGCCACTGTAAATTTTGTTCTCGTGCCTTATTCACCACATTCTATTTTATCCAGTGACATATGACCGTTTTCATGAATGGAATATATTACTGACTTTTTAATAACCATTCTGGTGTTAGTACGAGATTCTCATAACGTTGATCGTAAATAAAGCGGTTTATTCGATATTTGAAGGAAGAATTTTGAAAGAACTTTTATGGTCGTATTCTCCACTTATCCTGGTAAATGTAGTCATGAGATTTACAGATGAGATTTGTGTTGAATAGCTGTGCTCATACAAACTTGATGCGAGTTATTACGCAATCATTTAGGTGTGACATTTGTAACCCGCTTATTAAAAACAATGCATTCAGGGCGTAATATGTGACAGGTACGTGCTAATGGATAATTAACAAGCATATAAATAAAACTCAAATACGTACTAACAAGCAAGCTAAATACCTAGTTTAAATTTTTATTACATCGTTACGTTGAAACTGTAATAAACCTAAATGATCAAGTGAAAAAAAATTCCCTTTAAGCGCGTTCAATTCCACAGAACACTGAATTTTATTTCAAAGTTTAATACTAGAACGCTATTAGCAACGAAAAACCCGGAATAAAGTGTCCCTGTTAAACGTTTAACTGCGCTATTTAGAGGCAGCCCTGTATCGCTGGTGCAATACAGCTCAATTAAGCTTCTGCCAGCCCTGGTCTGGTGGCAATTCGTTGCGGTAAAGTTGTGGTCACATTAAACTGTCGAACCGCACAGCGTCATTTGCGACAAAGAATTTTGTACATTGTTGACTGGTGTCCATACAGGTAGGTCGGAGTCTGCAATCAACTTTATTTACATAAAGAGTGCTCAGTAGAATTTTAATCAAGTGATTATCGCGTGTTTATTTGTTAGAGACAGTGTTAACGTCCGCGACATGCGACGCTACGAGTTGTGTAGGTCGTAGCTTCTGACCCAGACAGGCACTCTACTTTGTGTAAATTATTTCATCACCACTGCACTCAAAACGGTGAAGGAAAACATCGTGAGTGAACCGACTTTCTAGAACCAAAAATTCGTGACATCGTGACATCTATCAATCCGCACTGGGCCCGCGTGGTGAATTACGGCCCACTTCTTCACACCGAGAGGAGGCCTGTCTCGCAGCAGTGGGAACGGAACATTATAGGCTGACTAGCTTCCGCCCGCGGCTTCGCCCGCGAGGTATGTCTAAACTATCCTATGTCGATAGTTTTTATCGACATAAAATTTGGCAGAGAGATAAATTGCATCCCGGGGAAGGCCCCGGAATGCAATCTGTCTGCCAAATTTTATCGAAATCCGTTCAGTGGTTTAGGCGTGAAAAGGTAACATACAGACAGACAGAGTTACTTTCGAATTTATAATATTAGTATGGATTATGTTTTGTTAGAGAATTATCGAGGTAATAAATATTTATTTGTATTTTTTTTTATTAAAACGCAGAAAGAAAAACGTACAAGGTAGATAATCTGCTTACAATGCCGTGTTAGGTGTCGGCGCTAATTGAGGCAAATAGGTTACAATGGCGCGCATAGTCGATGAGCTGCACGACTTGATAGTTTTATAATGGCATATTAATTTATAAAACTGTTATAATGATGAATGAAAAAAAAAAGTTGATATCAAGAATAGCAGGCATTCCTACAAATCGTATGCTGTTGTGAACTTGAATAATAGGAAGGTTTGTTGAATGGTGTGATTCTTTAGGGTATTAGAGTAATACCTATACAAAATGATTGACTGACCTATTACACCTTACAGGTTTAAACTACAGTTTATTTCTGTATCCCAGAATGTTTTCTACTCCACTGGGACCATTATTCAGGAGCTCATACGCCTCGTGATCGCGTCGTATCGGTTCAGTTCGAAAGCTCGAAGTCTGTAACTTTCAAAACACATTCAATATACACCCAATATGAAGCTACACAAGTCCATGAATGAAAGAAAATTATTTATTATTCCCAAGACCGTATCTATCTTAAGCTGATGACTCCTCTCCTCTCTCCATCAACGAAGATACGGGTTCGTCCGGAAGTAGTTTGATACTTCGGAATATACTCTACCGATTAATTAACTTTTTCGGACGGGCTAAACCCGGAATTACGGATTTCGTGCTTACGAGAGTAGACCACCCTAGGGCAACCCGTTTTTCCTGTTTGATAATTTTTGCCTACTGTTAAGGCACCTTCCTTTTGACTTAAAAAGTAGGTATAATCGACCTTATGCTTTACCACCTTAAAGTTGAATATCATTTGGACGTAGTTAAACGTGAAGATCTATTTTTACTGTGACAGTTAGATAGTTTTAACCTTAGTAAAATTTCAATTCAATGGGATTTTTTTTCTATACTTCATACAGTTGAATCCGACCGGCTTATTAATATAACATAAGTAGATTACTAATGTTAGAACCTAGTGTAAATAAAGCTGGTAAGCGCAACTGTAATTTTATATATAATGTAACTTTTAGTAATATTAACGCTATAACCAGGCTTTTAGGACAATTTGCAGCACGCGGTTGGGAGTTGTTTATCCTCGTATGTTGAATGTTGAGTTGTGTTAGCAATACGCTTTTCCTAGCAACACTACACAAATCGCGTACATAATAAAGGAAATTTTAGTTAGTGAAATTTGAAAGGTAATTTACTTCATAATTATTCAGAAACTTATCATATCGGGGGAAAAAACTATTTTCAGTATTTGAAAATCAATTAATCTTTTTTAATATTTTAATTAAAAAGTAAATGGCATTTCCGCGTATTCCTATCATGTACTTATAGTTAAATAATATATGAAAAGTAGCTCATTTATTTGTCGGTAGTTTAATTTACGAAAAACAATCTTCCTGGAAAGGCTCTAGCAACAAAATTCGTATGTAACCCAAATAAACATCAACAATTGTACTATCATAACCAATAATACGAGATAAATGTTGGCGTTGTGTTGTAACTTAGGCACAGACCAAACTATCCCATTTCAAAATGCGTACCGACAAGTCCTTGCATCGTACAAAACTGGCACGCGGTCCATTTTTGTACTTGCACGCATAATAATGCCAAGGGCGTTCGTTACGACAGCCGGCCCGACGCGATATTAGTCGAGGATACTGTTTCAATTAATGAATACCAGGGACATACGTCCCATCGTGAAACAACGACTCATTACTCGTGTTAAATAAAAAAAATATAGACCTATATTTACAATCAACTTAATGCTGTCGTGAAAAATGATTGTTGTTATGTTTTGTTTAATTAAAAGTGCCTAGCTCCCGGTCTAAGTGTCGAGTCGGGAACTGTTATGGCTTCACATGAGAACCAATTCTCTGTTAGCGTAATAGGGAAAGTATTTAAAGATGCGACGCGTCTATTAAAAGCTTAGTTTTTTTTTTCTAAAGATCTCGTTCACAAGTTTTAACACCTTTGTAGTTGTTTAAAAAAAATGCATGACAGTAAAATTTGGTCAGAATAGAATAGAATACTCTTTATTATGTACACCATATAAATTACAGACATAAATATAGAAACTGTACAAAGGGTGGCACAATGGGTGGTCTTATCGCTAAGAGCGATCTTTTAAAGACAACCTTAGGATGGATTTAAAAAAGGGGAAGGACAGACAAATACTGTAGGTAGTCCGTGGTGTACCATTTACATAATACAATAAATACATACATAAAGTATATTATACTAATCTAAACAAATATATACACATACAATGATGTATAAAACTATAGATACGTTGTCCGCACTCTAAAATGGCAACATGAAATGAAGCCAATTGGCCACATTGCGCTCAGTCACGCACCAACCTGTCGCGCGACGCTATGTTTGTTTTTAATTTATATCGTATGTGAAAACCTGTGCAAAACATAAAGAAAATATGCCGTCGTGTGTTTTCAGAGGATGTAAAAATTATACCCCAAAAGTTAAAGACAAAAATGTGTCATTTCACGCGTAAGTTTACAAAACTAGATTATTTTATTTTATTTTGTACGACGCTGCGTCTAATGGCGGCCGGCGCATAAAGTTAGTAATCACGTGACGTTAGGGGAGGTTGGGACACTAATACACAAGTTTTGTTTGGTTGTTACAATTTATAATATTGTTTGAATATAATATTATGCACTTGTTATATTATGAATATACATTATTGTTTTCCGTTTCATTTTAGATTGCTTACAGATGGGCTGTAAAAGAAAAGTGGCTTAACATAATAAGGGTTCAAAGACGTGAAAACGGTTGGCTACCAACTCCCTATACTAAAGTTTGCTCAAAGCATTTCTCAGCTGACGATATTTATGTGACGAAAAAAAATTATCGAAGAATAAAAAAGACTGCAGTTCCTATAATTATGGTAAAATTATACGTCATTTAAAACACATTATTTAAAAGTATTGGTTTTTGTGAAATAACCGGATTGTTATATATATATATATATATACATATTTTAAACATTTAAAAGATATAATATTGGTATTACTTTATTCGTAAAGTAGGTAACACGGTACAATTATCAATTATTTTATTAACTCTAGAAAACCGAGTGTCCTTTTTTCCCCATATGCCTCTGATAGCTACGTCACTCATGCGCTCGACCAATGAACATGTAATTTGACTATTACTTATCCTGTGACGTAACTGAAGATGTTTATTTATCTCCCTCTAGCAACAGACATCCCGCCGTACGGTGTCATATTTTCTTTCCCTTTCTTTACGCGTATAAGTAGTTATCTAGTATTTTCGCCGTTTTTAAGCGCCGAGATGTTGGTTGATAACGTGTCTATATATAATACGTCATTGTACACATACATATAAATATGTCCATATAATAATAAACATGAAACAGGAGCAAAAAATATAATGATGATGTTTAAGGAGAGAGGAAGTGCTTTTTTACCATAATTTTAAACGTGGACAAAGATTGTGCACGCCTTACCGACACTGGCAAGTCATTCCATAACCGTACTGCTTGAACAGTAAAAGATTTCAGAGAGAAGTCATAGAAACTGGTGGAATGCATCGGCATCAGTATCATAATCAGGCTATAATGTTCCCACCGCTGGGACACAGGCCTACTTCTTTCTATGAGAAGAAGTGGGCCATAGTCCAGCACGAGGGCCCAGCGTGTTTGGTGGATGTCACAACATGTCTTCGATTTTTTGGTTCTAGGACATGCCGGTTTCCTCACGGTGGTGTTTTCCTTCACCGCTTAGAAAGTAGTGGTGATGAAATAATTCACACAAATTAAAGCACCTGTCAGTGTTCGAAACTACGACCTACAACTCGTAACTCAGGCCACTGCCTGGGCCACCAATGCTCCTACCATTTGGTTAGTTCCTACCTATAAAATGTGAAACTTCTCTACCATTTTAAAATTCTTCAAAACATTATTCTTTGTTACCACGAAAAGGCTACGCTTGTTCGTAAACTTATACTGGTTCCAAGACAAAATCCTACATGCGACAAAGTCTTTTCTACTTTACTTAATCTAGTACGTCCTCGATAGTTACATCGTTGGCTTTGCCGCCGAGATTTTACTCCAGTAATAAAACGTTTTATCTGCCCTCTGACATAAATGCAAGTATGTTTTAGCTACATTGAATGTTGTGCAGTCATGAATTATTCTCGTTTAGATATATGTAGGTAACAAGACACTTTTGGAAAGAATAGGGGAGCCGAAACCAAATTGCACAGGCCCGTTGGACGTTTTTAATGAAGTGAGAATATTATTTAGAATAAGCACATCAACAGCACTGTCACATAGAATTCAAATTAATTAACATCTAAAACTGGCATTTCAGCAACCATGCAAATAACAGCGTATGCATGACATTGACATATGAATATTAGAGACAGACGAGAAACAAATTAAGTGTGTCTAGTAGACCTAAATCTTAGAACACTACAAAACAAACCAATTTGAGCTACATAGACGTGCACTTAAAGGCTCCTGTACTTCTGGGGTTCTGAACTTTACAATGACATATACCTATATAAGAATTCATATTGACCCTACGACTAAAAGTCTACTGAAGAGAAAACTGACTCATTGGTAGTCTTAAGGCTCCTACAAACAGGCGCGACACGCGATATAATCGCGCGCGACACAAAAGCACCGCTCGTTGCGCGACTTGCGGTGCCTTTGTGTCGCGCGCGATTTTATCGCGTGTCGCGCCTTTTTGAAGGAGCCCTAAATAGGGAACGTCTGTAGGTTTTTTTTTTTTAATAGCCTATGCTGTCCCACTGCTGGGCAAAGGCCTCCCCCAAATCCTTCCAGGAACTCTTTTCCCGCGCCACCTCGAACCAGCCCTCGCGGTACGCGTCCAGGTCATCTCGCCATCTCTTTCTGGGCCGGCCTCGGCGGCGCCGTCCATCTTCAGGCACCCATTGTGTGGAGATTTTTGCCCAGCGGTCGTCGTGCATACGGCTGATGTGACCCGCCCAATCCCATTTGAGCCTGGCAGCCTTCTTTCCTACATCCAGTATGCCCGTTTTGGAACGCAGCGTGGTGTTCTGTAGGTATATGAAGCTAAAATCGTGGAGAAAATATTAATAGGTTAATCCGTCAAGTCGGACCTTATTATCGTAATTTTATGAACGTTCACAGTCTGAGCTCAGTCTCAATCTGTCAAAAATACTTCTAACTTTTGATAAGTTTTTGACATTGATTGTCGCTGAGATTAGTTTACGACTAGATTTGAACGTTTTAATTACAGGTATTAACTTTGTCATCTTTGTACGCACTAAGCAAGTACCCACGGCTCACCCCCGGTTCATCATCATCATTTCAGACGAAAGACGTCCAATGCTGGACATACCCCAAGCACCTCCACTTCGACCGGTTCTGTGCTTCTCGCATCCAATGGGTTCCTGCGGCCTTCACAAGGTCGTCGGACCACCTTGTGGGAGGCCTTCCAAAGCTACGTTTCCGGTACGCGGTCGCCACTCCAGAACCTTTCGGCCCCATCGGCCATCTGTTCTGCGACCAATCTGCCCAGCGCAGTGGGCAGGGCACTCTCTTAAGTACCACTCCCAGTTGACGTAGGACAAAGAAATCATCATAAGTACCAGTAAAAACCATAAGTTTTAATTGAAAAAGTACTCACAAAGCCTGAAACTCCTCAGATTTAAGTACGCAAAAAGCCTTCAAGCAAACACGTAAACAGAGATGAAAAGTACTAAAAACTTCAAACATTACCGTGGCAAACGTAATAACAAAATTCTTCTCGTAAATCATTGAACCCAAGAAAACTAGTAGGTACTGGCACAAAAAATATAACAAAAGCACACTTCTATTAGTTTTTGTTTAGTACATTTTCCAATCTAAATCCTGACGGGGAACAAATAAAATCGCTGGAGAGAAAAGTAATTTAAGTGTTGTCGGGAGCAGAGTACGGAGTCACCTTTATAGCGAATGCATTAAACACGTGCGGTTGGGAAATGCGTGACTTTAGAACGTGCTTTAAATAGGGATGTTCCTGTATTTATGTATTGCTTTCGTATAAATACGAAAACTATTCGATTCTCGGTCGTTTTAGTTCTTAACGCGTCGCTAGAGTTTATAGTTTCCCTTCTAGTGTTAGTTATGTGACTCACGTCGTATATTTCTTTATTACTCGCATCGCTTTTATTATTCTTATATTTGCTAATACACTACTAAACAACAAAATGATGTTGTTAAAACTCAAATCAAAAGAATTTTGTTGTGATCTTACATTTAAATATATGGTTATCCACAGTTGCAAACCTAATTGGAGTTAAGAAAAAAAAAATCACTTTTACACCAAGTTGTAATCTTACCCACTTATGTATACACAATAGCTAACTATAAGTAATAACTTTGTCGCAAAAAAACATGTCATCTATAAAAGCTTTCTAATTGTAGGTACCGTATAACGTAAGTATGTCTTTGTCATTTTGAAATCAACGAAGAGGACAATAGAATAGAACTAAATACACCATTTTAACTGTGTGCTGTGCGACTTTTATAAAATGTTTCCGAATATCAGAGAAACGACTACAATATTAATTAATAATTCTTCATTAATGTACGGGGTAATTAACCTGACTGAACGGAATATTTCATTCATTAATTTTCCCTCCAAAAATGAAGTAGTCAGTTACCGTTTGAACTTTTACAAATTCGCACGCTTTTCGGCAAACAACGAGAACTTTATTCACGGTGTAAATTTACAGTACCCTGGTGGGTAAAGTTGGTAATGATACGGCTATACACGGTGTGTGTTTATCTTGTGGGTTATGGTTCTATAAATATGCACGAGCCTGAAATTATCGCCTGATTTCGTATTTTTTCTCTACTTTTTAGGGTTCCGTACCACAAAAGGAAAAAACAAAACCCTTATAGGATCACTTTGTTGTCCGTCTGGAGTGTGGAACCTAAGACAGAAACGCGCTTGTACGATACGACTACATACTGAAAGCGAAGCTAATAGATATCTGTATTCCTTGACAGCACGTTTCGCCGAAAACTTTGTTGATAGAAAGACATTGTTTGTAGATATCTCGGTCCATAGGAAGCACTGTTGACAGAGAGTACATAGATAGCACTTCTTGTCGTAAACTTTGTTCAGAGAAACCACAGTTTCCACTTACCTTGGTACAGAAGAAAGCGCCTTTGGGTTACGGTAACCAATTAGATAATTATTTTAAGTACATTAGTTACATAAGACAATTCTTTTTAAGGACATAGGGCGCAAGAGTGGGCGAATGGGAATACACCCATTCGCCCACTCTTGCACCCTATGTCGACGGAGCCCCGCGCGGGGCTTCCGATTTCTGTGTAAAAGGTTATCCAAAACTAACCTCGGGGTGCTCTTTGCTCGCTCATACATCCTACGTTGCGCTTTCTGTGAACCTACAGACCTATCTACCTGCAGTCTCTTGAAGCTGTTAAGAATAAAACTTCTAAGCCAACGTAAAGGCCGTTTATGCCGCAAAAACGTCTCTCAAGAGAATCAAAGTTTATAGGGTACTTTCCGTTGACCTAGAATCATGAAATTTGACAAGAAGCAATGTCATCTAGCACAAGTAAAGGAAAATATCCGAAAACCGTAGTAGTAACAATACAAAGAAAAAAAAACCCGTGATAAACTATTTGCATACCTACAAATTTGTGCGGAACCCTCAGTGCGCGAGTCCGACTCGCGCTTAACCGGATTTTTTGGCATAATTCTGCTGAGCATGAGGTCCTGGGTTCGATTCTCAGGTCCGGCAGAGTGTTATTGAGTTTTTCTATCTGGAATTTCTCAGTAGCAGCCCAGAGTCTGACTTTGTGCCTGATTGATGGCAATAGGCTCACCCCTTATTATTATGGGACTTAAACATAACTGGTGAAATACGGGTAAACTACAGATACACCTCTCCAAGCCTTCGTGAAAACAGGCGTGATGTTATGTGCTTTTTTGACCCATCAAGCGATACGTGCGTGATCGTGATGGATGTCCGAAAGGGTTACCGCTGGCCCGGAACATAAAGGGCTACGGAAAGAAAACGGGTGGGTTTTAGTCAGTAAGAGTCTGACACTCCCCTCCGCTCCACCCAGAGCTGGAGGGGCCATTTGATGATTTCCCATCCTGAAAAAAAAAAGCGATACGTGGCTGATGGAAGTTCTATTAATTATGATAGGTTCTTTATAAAAACGTATGTTTTTCTTGCCGTGAAAATCTAAAGTTTATTCGCCGTGTGTAGGTACGGTCGTCAGTGTTGAATGGTTTACTAAGGAAGCTTGTTGACAGACACTTTTATCTACGGCGCGGTTTATACGCCGTACCGTAAAGGAACCGTGTCGTGTACAAAGGGCCTTAGGCATCGCCCTAATAGAACCCGAATGCGCGATCATCGCGCGAGTAAGCGACGCAACCATCGCGTGTTCGCGCGATAGCAAAAACTGGGTGTCCTAATAGAACGCGAATACGTGATCATCGCGCGAGTTTAGGACGCGAGCGACCGTGGAGTACCTAGTTTGGCACTGGCACGGTCGGTTTCAACAACCATGGACGTCAGAGATGCTCAATTTTTGCGTTCGTACGAACTAAGTTTGCGTGATTAGATTTTCAAACATCTGAGTCGCACGACCGCGTCGTGCGATTGTCAGTTAGGACATCTATTCGAGTTCAACATGTTTGATCGCGCGTTCGTACGACTAAAATTCGCGCGAACCTAAGATGATCGCGTATTCGCTTTCTATTAGGACGGTGCCTTAGACTGCATGGCGTTTCGTTGCCTACAAGGTTGGTAAACATTACAAAGGTCCATCTTATGGATACTGCTTTTAAATGGAAACACAGTAATACTGGTATGTGTTAGGATGAAATATTAATTGCGTTATTTAATTCAAAGCTATAACTTTGTCATGTGAAACTCTATTCAATAATGAATGACTAACAACAAAAGAAACAAGTGACAAAATTCTCACGTACGGATAAAGCATTATCAATATTTTAAGGCTAGGTGTACGCATATCATTCTTATGTTACGTGTGGGGAATATTGAAATCGGCAGAATAATGTACACAGTTTATTGAAAGTATACGCTCGCGAAAATTCTGAATGCCTAAGTATCAATGCTATTGTTTTCGTGTTAAGACGTAGGTAGTGTAAGGGACTTGAAGAGTCCATTAAAGTAATTAAATACCGATGGGATTTCTTTAAATTTATATTGAAAGAAAGAATTTATATTTTCCAATTTAAGCTAGCACTGACATAACTAAACAAAAATACCTAATATTTTTTTTACAGTTACTTGAATGTTCCAATGGAACCCGCGTTAAATTAAAGCCAGCCTGCACTATATGTTTATAAGGTAAGGCTACATAGATAGCCTCTACAGTAATTACCGTGTTTTATTTTACTTTTTATTGAGAGGAACAGCAAACAGTTACATTATAAGAACTTATAACTAGTTTAACAAAATAGCATTTTGGTTATAAAGTAACCCACAACGCTGTCCACAAGTAGGCATAGAAGTTTATGAAAAAAAAAACAGTTAATCGCTAGGAACATTAATTGCAGTACGTGTGGCAAATATTGTCGCCTCGAGTGAAAACCTCGGGAATGTAAGTAGGTAGCATTTTATGCATTTCGGACAATCTTATAGTAACGAACAGTTCTGGCTATAAAAGCGAGTTAAATTTCCATATTAATTAATAACCTCCTTTCTTGAAGTCGGTAAAAAAACATAAAAGACGCCGTACAAAAATTTTATAGCACGCAGTTCTTTCTTCCACCTGAAAAGTGACTTCTTTTACACTTACGAGGTTTTCACTGTAAGGCGTCGATATAGTGTTTTCATTCAATGTATCTACTACTGTCCGGCAAGAGGTCCTGGGTTAAATTTCCAGGTCGGGTCGAGTGTCTTTGGGTTTTTCCATCAGAAATTTCTCAGCTGCCCGGAGTCTTGATTTGGACCCGGTCGGGGGCAATAAGCTCGCCCCTTGTCACATGGGACATAACTGGCTAAATTTGGGTGTACCACAGGTGCTCTGCCTAACCCTTTGCTGATTTCAGGTGTGATGTTCTGTTATGTATTTTGGAGTTAAAAACCATTTTGTACCTTCTATTTAACATCAATTTAGTTTAGCTAACAGTAATTAGTCCATTACCTGTAAATGCAAAAGTGGTATTTTTTTATTAAACTAGCTGCGCGCCGCAGTTTCACTCGTGTAAATGTCGATCCCGTGGGCATATCGGGATAAAAAGTAGCCTATATGTTAATCCAGGGTGTTAGCTACCTCCATGTAAAATTTTATCAAAATTGGTCCAGCCGTTTGAGAAGTAACAAACACACACACTCACAAACTTTCGCCTTTATAATATTAGTGTGATAACTTTAAAAACTACCTTATTTCCATCAGTATTAAATACAAAACATTTTGTGAAACAAACTCACCTAGCTCCTTAACTATCCAACATGGCCAAAGTCATAAAGTAACACTCACCGACACTATCGAGTGTTCATAACGTCAAGAAAAGTCTATATTTTATGGCAAAAACTAGGACCTAATCCACCACGTCTAGATAACGAAAAGACACTAGAACAATTTGAACTATTTGACCAGATAAAAGTATTAACTTAGTTTGTTTTATACCTCTGTCTATTCCCTTGAAGTGCCACTTTGTTATGGACGCATGAAGTATAAAACTTTTAGGTTAATGTTTTGTGTAGCCAAGCATTATCACAGCTGATAAAGCTCTTTGTTTCTTAATCTCGTTTGCTTAAAACGTTTTGTTGGGTGGTTTAGTTGACTGACTGTAATATTTCAAATGAAAATGGAAATTATCGCACGTTTATTATTGGAAGATCTAGGACTGCTGTTTACGTACGTACTACGTACATTCCAATCATCTTCAAGTAATATGCAATCTATGGAGACTTAGCTTTTAACGTTTCGCGCAATGCCTATGTTTGTTGAATGGTTCATCATCAGCCGAAAGACGTCCACTGCTGGACATAGGCCTCCCCCAAGCACCTCCACTTCGACCGGTTCTGTGCTTCTCGCATCCAACGGGTTCCGGCGGCCTTCACAAGGTCGGACCACCTTGTGGGAGGCCTTCCAGCGCTACGTCTTACGGTACGCGGTCGCCACTCTAGAACCTTTCGGCCCCAACGGCCATTTGTTCTGCGAGCAATATGCCCTGTCCACTGCCACTTAAGTTTGGCAATTCTTCGGGCTATGTCGGTTACCTTAATTCTCCTGCGGATCTTCTCATTCCTGATTCGATCACACAGGGAAACTACAAGGATATTTGGATGGTTAGGACACTGCTGTACCTACGGTCTATTCCAAAATTATCAGACGAAAATGTAAACAAACCCTGTTCAGGTTACATTCGTACGCAATCACTCACTAAAAATAATTTTATGACCTCAACTTTTGCCCGTGATTTTTCAATCACAATTTAATAATTTTACTCAAACAATAATTGTGTGTATTTTTGTTTCACAATATTTTTTGAGTAACATTATTACATTGTAGCCTCCTCAAATGAAAAACTTCTTTTAGGTGATTTAAAATCAGATTTTCTAATTCAAGTTATCAAATAATAAAATCAAAGCAATCTATTTGTAAGTGAAACTACAAATTAGCATCCAATTAGCATCCAATGAAAATGTAAACAAATGGACCAGAAAACGTACCTGCGTTTTCTGGTCCATTTGTTTACATTTTCAGGAGATACGTTTGGTTTATTACAACGTGATTTTTTACCTGCATGGGCATGTATAACACCTATAATATTTTTATGATCATAATTAATTTCTTACCTTAATGAGAATGAATCCGGTAAGACATTACGTCTTAATATCAATGTTCATAACACTGCCATAATAATAACTCTTCATACCAGAAAACTTATGAAACGATATATCTCTCACGCCTTTTTATTGTGACTAGAATTTATTACAGTGTTAACTTAATCTATGATTTAATTGATAACTGTATGCTGTATTACTTGGATGAACGATTGCTGTTTTAGCCTAGCTACTAGTTTTGTTTTATCCACAGCTTACTCTTTCTAATTTGCTCTGCCATGATCATCAGTTTTTAGATGAAACTAAACATATTATTTGATTCAACTCTAAGAAGGATCGAAAACGACGAATGTTTTACCTATTTCAAATTGTAAAGTTATTCTCTGAGGGGCAATTCCCGTAATTTTAAGAACAGTCGACACAAGGTACACACGTGGTCACAGTCTGATCTCAGTGTCAATCTGTCAAAAATACCTCTAGTCTGACAAGCTTTTGACATTAATTGCCGATGAGATTGCGAACAAATTTTGAACGTTTTTAGTGACAAGAATTATTCTTCTAGTCTTTTGATAAAATTATGGCAAAATCATGAATGAAGTAACGCAACGTCTATTCATTATCGAAATGAGAGAGATTTAACCAAACTAATCGCATTTCAATTGCACATTAATCGATTCCTTATTGAACTCGGCATGCAACCATTGTTTTGTAATCGGTGATCGTAAGCAAGATTATGATTATTTTTTTAATAGAAATTTCTACGGTTCAAAAAAGTATCGTCATTAGAGATGAAATAGTAACTTAAAAAAAAGGCAAATGTACCGAACATTTGCCTTTTTTAAGTTACAATAATTTTTTTATTGCCGAATTGCCCTGCTCTTGACTTCGATCGCCTGGTGAAAAGCGATGGATGAGGTCTACGATGAAACTAGCGTGCCCAGAAGATGCCTCTTCACTCTAGCTTTGAAGGATACTTACTGTAGGTACTTATTTTCGTTCATTATGCTTTTGTTTCGATTTTCTTTTTTCGTTTTCTCTTCAGGGCATTCCAAAGTCTGGGCAAAGATAACCTTTTAATTGTAAAATGTAGTGCACTGCCCAACCTACGATCGATCTCACGACCATATGTTCAACAGCGTTAGGTAATTGAGACGATAAAGGTAGATAATTATTCATTAAATTTTCATAAAGCTGATGTGCTTGACACTTAATTATCACTTCATTATTGTTCGCGACGATGCGTCACCACACAATATATAGTGCGTTTTACATAAACACAAGTACATAAGTGATAACAAGTGAAAGTGAAACGAGTAAATAGTGCTAGTAAACAGTGATAGAATAAAACCGTAAGTACGACACCTATTTACCTCGATTAAGTGGGCTATATAGCTTCAATGTTTAAATTTTTAGTACATCCAGGTAGCCTAGGTCAAGACCTAGCCCTGGACATAACTTTTGTGTATCTAGTCGTTCGATAAACCTACTTAATTGAGATTTAAGTGTCGTACTGCGATAGGCTAATGTTTTTTAATATTTGTTTTTATTATTCATCGTTTCAGGGCGCGTCACGCCCTGAAAAATATAGTTTTACAGTTTAAAATATTACATTGTTTTAGGTCATTGGACCAGCCTGAAGTACCTGAAAACAGTTTTGAAATCGGTTCAGTAGTTTTTGAGAAAACTTACAAGAAAAATATTTTTTAATTGAAAATTTAATATTTTTTCTGTTTCCGCTGAAATAACTTTTCAGCGGAAACAGATATAGATGAAAACGGTACTTCAGGACATAGGAAATTTAATAAGGAATCCAACGACATATCACAATATACGAGTATGTTCGTATATAAGTGGTATATAATGTAAAACAACATGTAAACATAGTGAAAAATAGTCCAATAAAAAGTTTAAAAATGGAAGTAATTGACGGCTCTCGTTACGGTAAAGTTTCGAGTAATGTAAGCTAACCAGTACATAGACCAAATTTGTAGTCATCGGCAAGGAATATTTTTATTTTTTATATACTTAGAGTCCCGTCAATTACTTCCTGAACAGTCATGAAGACTTGTGTATCATTTCGAAGGTAAGGTTCCTCATCACCATGGTCATCTGATCATCGAGTTCTTCAGCAGACATTGTCAAAGACGTATACAGAAATTGTCAAAAACGTATTCAGAACATTGTCAAAAACTGGTATCCCTAAATCAAGCCTTGAAGCTATCCTGAACCGTCGGTGTAGGACGTCAGCGCCGCTTGGACAGGGAGAGACCTATCCTCACACCGGGATAAACCTGGATGGGTTTACGACCTCCCTACACACCATAGCGTCCAGCGATCACGCCCGTCCGGCACATTCAATGGTCCTGTCGAGCCGGATCGTTTCAAGAAGCTTGAAGATTTATTAATCACTGGATACGTATCCCTGAAGAGTTACGTCTGAGGACTTAAACCGGGAACATTTTTCTGGAATGCTGAAGATTCCTGGAAGACCCGTTTGAAGATTCGGTTTGAAGATCCGTAACGGAATTCCAGTTTGAAGTTACGTAACGAAGTCCCGTTTTGAAGATCCGTTTGGAGATCCGTCCTGGAAGATCCGTATTTGAAGATCCGGTATTGAAGATCCGTAACGGAGTTCCAGTTTGAAGTGACGTAACGAAGTCCCGCTTTGAAGATTCCGTTTTGAAGATCCGTCGAGGGGATCCGTATTGGAAGATCCGTATTTGAAGATCCGTATTTGAAGATCCGGTTTTGAAGATCCGTAACGGAATTCCAGTTTGAAGTTACGTAACGAAGTCCCGTTTTGAAGATTCCGTTTTGAAGATCCGTCTTTGAAGATCCGTATTGGAAGATCCGTATTTGAAGATCCGGTATTGAAGATTCGTAACGGAGTTCCAGTTTGAAGTTACGTAACGAAGTCCCGTTTTGAAGATTCCGTTTTGAAGATCCGTGTTGAAGATCCGTTTTGAAGATCCGTTTGAAGATCCGGTTTTTGGATTGAGGATTTGCCTTGAAGATACGGGGTTCAATTTGAAGATTGAACGTTGGCCTTTGAAGGTGGGACTCAACTTGAAGACTGAAGACGCGATCAACTGAAAATCAATATGCCGGTTACAAGATCACAAGGCAAGGCCCCCGCAGCATGGACAGTGGAGGCGAACACAGCGCGTAGTGTATCAGCCATCCGTCACGAGCAACCACCGCGTTCACCGTCCACCATCGAAGGGGCCGAGCAGCTACAGCAACCACAGCACCCTTCCGCTTCGGGGGAGGACGAGGAGCTTGTACGAGTACAGCCTGAAGAAACGGAACGACCGTCTACGTCCAGGAAAGAGACCCATTTGGAAGGAACTTCAGATAGAACATTGAGACCAGATACAATAGAGAAGAAATTAGATCAAGCTTACAGCCGAACCATGCCGATGACTACCCGGGGTGACGCCCGTACCGAACATAGCAAACCGCCGTCGACTACAGATAGAACGACGCGGACTAATAGAAAAATTTCAAGAGCACGCGAAGACTTATTGAAGATTAAGTTGGAGCTTGCTCAATTAGCACTTCAGAGAGCCGAGGAAGAAGATTCCAATGGCGAATATATGGATGATAGAAACTCAAACGATGAGTACGTGCGATCATGGCTTGAAGAGGCACCAGAGCCTGAGCCAGAGGAGGCCAATGCCACTGAGGGGGAAAATAGAAATAGAAGCCGAGAGCAACAACCCCCCCCTGTGGACGTCGACGTTATAGCGGACCTCCAGACGCGAGTACCTTTGTCGCATCCTACAGTGAATGAAGTGAAGAACAGTGTAGTCCCAGTGAAGGAGATAGAAGACACCAAGGGAACAGAGTCACTCCGTCCTTTCATAACGGAGCTGACGGCCGCTATAGCGTCGCTCGCCGACAAGAAAACAGAACAGTGGACATCGAACCATCCCTCGGCGTCAAAGGTCATAATGACCTTACCGAACTTCAGTGGGGCACATACAGAATGGCTTTCATTTCGTGCCATCTATGAAACAACAAGAACATACTTCAACGACGTTGAGAATACAGCAAGACTTAGAAGAAGCCTACGTGGACGCGCTTTGGAAACGGTGAGCTCGGAGCTCATTGGACATGCCAGACCAGATGACATCATGAGGGAACTCGAGCTGCAGTTCGGCCGTCCGGACTCAATAGCTCAGGCTGAGACAGACAGACTCCGTGGGCTGCCGCGCTGCAGTGAATCGCCTAAGGACATCTGCAACTTCGCGAGTCGAGTCAGGAGCGGCATAGTCACTCTACGAGCATTGAAGAAAGAACACTACTTGATCAATGCTGAGCTGATGCGGCTGCTGACAGAGAAGCTGCCGAACTCCCTGCGTGTACAGTGGTACAGGACATATACAGAAAAGTACCAGTCGCTGCCAGACCTCTCACTCTTCAGCGAGTTTATCACCGAGCAAGCCCGTTTCTGCAGCGCCTTCGCTCCGCCTGAGAACATCAATTCGGAAGCCACAACAAACAAGCGTGTCACACAGAGAACTCACACAGCTACCGACAAGACGGCTACGAAATGCCGTGTCTGTGAGAAGGAAGGACACCACGCTTCTGATTGTTCAAAGTTTAAAGAGGCATCTAGTGACAAGAAATGGGAACTCGCGAAGAAACTCAACCTATGTTTCCGTTGTCTGCGAAGCCGTCGTTTGGGTCACACGTGCAAACGTAAGGAGTGTGACGTCAAGGGGTGTACAGCCACACACCATCGACTTCTTCACCACAGCAAGAAGCCTGCTGCAGTGGGTATCGAGAAGCCCAATGCCCAGGAAACGAAGAAGGAGTCTCAGGAAACGGTGGCCAGTTCGCGAGCAACTTCAAGTCACGCCTACCTCAAGATGATACCGGTCCGAGTGATCGGACCGGCGGGAGAAGCATCAACATTCGCACTTCTCGATGACGGGTCCACCGTTTCCCTGATCGACGAAGACGTAGCAAAGCAAGTCGGGGCAGAGGGCCGCATCGACCCACTGAAGATAGGTGCGATCGGTGATAACATGATCGACACTCCTTGTTCGCGAAGAATCACCGTCACTCTTGCGAGCCCGCTGAAGAATAAGGTGCCGTTCAGAGCGCGCACCATACCGAAGCTCAATCTCGCACCACAGACAGTCAGTGAAGAAGATGTCGCACATTGCAAGCACCTAGACGACCTGAGGGATCAGCTGATATATCACACAGGCGCACCGAAGATTCTCATTGGCCAGGATAACTGGCACCTATTACTGGCCAGTGAGACCCGCAGAGGCCCGAAGCACCAGCCTATTGCATCACTCACTACGATGGGCTGGACTCTTCACGGCGCGCACACCAGAATATTGGGTCAGCAGGTGCATTACGTCAACCGACTCACAGATAGCGATGAAGACCTCGACGAGCGACTTCGTGAATTCTTTGCTATAGAATCACTGGTCATCAATCCAAGACGACCAGACTCCGATCCCGAGAAGAAAGCAGAGGATATTTTGAATCGTCACACTCAACAGTTAGAAGATGGACACATAGAAACAGCCATGTTATGGAAAAATGAAAGCCTAGAAATGCCAGATAGCTACGGGACAGCTCTCAAGAGGCTCGTCTCGATAGAAAAGAAACTCGATAGCAACCCCGCTCTTCGAGATAGATATACAGAACAGATGGACTCTCTCATACAAAAGAGGTATGCAGAGAAAGCGCCCAAGACGAGCACACCGGGTAGAACGTGGTATCTGCCTCACTTCGACGTGTTCAATCCGATGAAGCCTGAGAAGCTTCGCATAGTTCATGACGCTGCCGCCAAGTCAAGAGGGCTGTCACTAAACGATTTCCTTCTTACTGGACCAGACCTGCTACAGTCACTGCCCGGCGTCATGATGAGGTTCCGCCGACATCACATAGCCATTTCCGGGGACATAGCGGAGATGTTTATGCAGGTGAAAGTGCGAGCTCAAGATAGAGACGCTCTCCGATACTTGTGGAGAGGGAATAGAAGAGAAGGCGCGCCTGAAGAATATCGCATGACGTCCATAATATTCGGCGCGGCAAGTTCGCCGTGCACAGCCATCTTCGCGAAGAACTGGAACGCGAGAAGGCATATAGAAGAGCATCCAGAAGCAGTGGAAGCCATCATACGTAATCATTACATGGATGATTACCTCGATAGTTACAGAACAGTTGAAGAAACGACGCGCATCGCTACAACAGTAAAGAATATACATCAGAAGGCGAAGTTTGAACTAAGAAAATGGGTATCAAACAGTGCGCAAATTATAGAAAATATAGATCCAACACAGATCCGAACTGAAGTGGTCAGAATCGGAGATACAGATGACACAGAGAAGATACTCGGGCTGATATGGAGACCGAGTGAAGACACGTTGGGTTTCAACCTGACGCTCGCACGCCTACCTAGTGGCGTTTTAGAGAAAGAGTCGCCGACAAAGAGAGAAGCTTTGAAGATCGTCATGTCACTATACGACCCACTCGGACTCGCCTCACCAGTAACCATTCGAGCCAAGCAAATCTTACAAGAGGCATGGAGGCGAGCCGTCGACTGGGATCAGTCGCTAGACACAGACCTAGCGACTCAATGGAGAAGTTGGATACAGCACCTACGACAGCTCAAGAATGTCAGCATACCAAGATGCTATCCAGGGTACAGCGAAGCCACAGAAATACAAGTACACGTATTCACCGACGCAAGCGAGATGGCATACGCGACAGCAGTATACTGGCGAGCCACAACAACAGATGGCAAGCCTCAAGTCAGCCTCGTCATGGCAAAGGCGAAGGTGGCACCATTGAAGCTGCAATCGATACCGCGCCTCGAGCTGCAGGCCGCGGTGATGGGAACCCGCGTGGCTGCAGCTGTGATACGCGAGCACGACATCAAGCCCGTATCGGTGACGTACTGGTCGGACAGTAAAACCGTCCTAACGTGGATAAGAAGAGGATCGCGAACGTACAAACCTTTCGTCGCCCATCGCATAGCCGCCATAGAGGAAAATAGCAAAGTCGAAGACTGGCGATGGGTGCCTACAAAAATCAATATCGCTGACATCGCTACGCGTGACGTACCACACCACTTTAACTCACAACACGAGTGGTTTTGTGGCCCCAGTTTCCTGTATGAAGAACCGTCGTCATGGCCATCAGAGAAACCTCCAATCAAAGAGGAAACAGGGGAAGAAAGGATCCTCATGGCCGTCGAAGAGACAGACAATAAAAAACTAACAGAAGCCATACCGGATCCAACAAGATTCTCGAAGTGGGAGCGACTACTCCGAGCAACAGCGAGCGTTCTACGATTTATATCTCTCTGTAAAGTAAAGAGAGAGAAAACGTTCTACAAGAGAACAAGAAAGAACACAGAAAAGGACCCTGACTGGCGACAACAGAAAAAAGCGACGCCTCTTCCTTCAAAACAAACAATAAGGGCGTCAGACACCCACGTCAAGAAACAAACAATAGAAGCAGAATTTCTTCAACAAGCGGAGAAATTATTAATACAAGTCATACAGCAACAGTCTTTTGCCCAAGAAATAACTCAACTACGGGCACAGAAGACATTAGACAAAGATAGTAGACTGCGGCCGCTACAAATAGAAGTCATAGATGACGTCATACGGCTAAGGAGCCGTATAGCCGCGACCGATGAAATAACCGATGACGTAAGACGTCCGCCGATATTACACGGCGATCACCACATCACCCAGTTATATATAGACTGGACACATCGCAGTCTACAACACAGTGGGACAGAACTCACAATCAACGAGGTTCGGCAGCACTACTGGGTCGTTAAATTGCGACCAACAACGAAGAAGGTGCTCGGACGATGTCTGCAGTGCCGCATTCGCAAGGCACAGCCACCCGTGCCTGCGACCGGCGACCACCCGAAGACGCGCCTCGCGCATCACCAGAGGCCGTTCACCTACACCGGGCTCGACTATTTCGGCCCGCTATCCGTCACCGTCGGTCGTCAGCACCAGAAGAGATACGTGGCCCTCTTCACGTGTCTCACCACAAGAGCGGTCCACCTCGAGATCGCCGCCAGCCTCAGCGCAGACTCCGCCATACTGGCGCTGCGCCGGTTCGCCGCCCGTCGGGGCTGCCCCACTGAAATTCACTCCGACAATGGCACCAACATGCACGGTGCCGACAAGGAGCTCCGAGACGCCTTCCGAGAGGAGGCCAGTCGCCGAGGCATCGTGTGGCGCTTTATAACGCCATCGGCGCCATTTATGGGAGGCGCCTGGGAGCGTCTCGTTCGCTGCGTGAAGTCCGCGCTGTACACTGTACTCACCGAAAAGCACCCGCACGAAGAAGTGCTGTCCACACTGCTGTGTGAGGCGGAGTACACTGTAAACAGCCGGCCATTGACACATGTTTCCGTAGACAGCGACGACGACGAGTCGATCACACCGAATCATTTCCTACTCGGTGGATCGGCGAGACTACCATCACCCGGCGTGTTCACCGAGCGAGACATCGACAGCAAGCGACTGTGGCGACGGTCACAGATACTCGCCGACATGTTCTGGCGTCGCTGGGTCCGCGAGTACTTGCCGGAACTGCAAAACCGGCGGGAGCCGCACAGCAGCGGGCCCGGCCTACAGGTCGGCGACCCCATCCTTGTCGCCGACGGTCAGCTGCCTCGCAACACGTGGCCGCGAGGCCGCATAGTCGCCGTGTTCCCCGGGGCCGACGGAGAAGTCCGGACCGCTGAGGTGCGCACTGCCGGCGGCACCTTGAAGCGTCCGGTGAAGAAACTCGTCCCACTACCAAAGTAACAGGCGGCGTACGTCGCCGCGGCAAGCGCCGCGGCGGCGAGCGCCGAACAGCGAGCGAGCGCCGGGGCGGCAGGCGCTGAGCGTCGTCGTGGCGAGCGTCACGGCGGCGAACACCGAAGCAGCAGGCGCCCAGGCGCTGAGCGTCGTCGTGGCGAGCGCCGCGGCGGCGAGCGCCGAGGCGATGGGCGCCCAGGCGTCGCGGCGGCAGGCGTCGCGGCGGCAGGCGTCGAGGCGCTGAGCGTCGCGGCGGCAGGCGTCGCGGCGGCAGGCGTCGGGACGCTGAGCGTCGCGGCGGCAGGCGTCGCGGCGGCTGGCGTCGAGACGGCGAGCGTCGCAGCGGCGGGCGTCGAGGCGCTGGGCGCCGCGACCACAGCCGTCGCTCACCGGTGCGATGCAGCGCCGCGCCGACTGCGCTACGAGTCGTCACTGCACTGCACGGCGGGAGAGATGTTCGCGACGATGCGTCACCACACAATATATAGTGCGTTTTACATAAACACAAGTACATAAGTGATAACAAGTGAAAGTGAAACGAGTAAATAGTGCTAGTAAACAGTGATAGAATAAAACCGTAAGTACGACACCTATTTACCTCGATTAAGTGGGCTATATAGCTTCAATGTTTAAATTTTTAGTACATCCAGGTAGCCTAGGTCAAGACCTAGCCCTGGACATAACTTTTGTGTATCTAGTCGTTCGATAAACCTACTTAATTGAGATTTAAGTGTCGTACTGCGATAGGCTAATGTTTTTTAATATTTGTTTTTATTATTCATCGTTTCAGGGCGCGTCACGCCCTGAAAAATATAGTTTTACAGTTTAAAATATTACATTGTTTTAGGTCATTGGACCAGCCTGAAGTACCTGAAAACAGTTTTGAAATCGGTTCAGTAGTTTTTGAGAAAACTTACAAGAAAAATATTTTTTAATTGAAAATTTAATATTTTTTCTGTTTCCGCTGAAATAACTTTTCAGCGGAAACAGATATAGATGAAAACGGTACTTCAGGACATAGGAAATTTAATAAGGAATCCAACGACATATCACAATATACGAGTATGTTCGTATATAAGTGGTATATAATGTAAAACAACATGTAAACATAGTGAAAAATAGTCCAATAAAAAGTTTAAAAATGGAAGTAATTGACGGCTCTCGTTACGGTAAAGTTTCGAGTAATGTAAGCTAACCAGTACATAGACCAAATTTGTAGTCATCGGCAAGGAATATTTTTATTTTTTATATACTTAGAGTCCCGTCAATTACTTCCTGAACAGTCATGAAGACTTGTGTATCATTTCGAAGGTAAGGTTCCTCATCACCATGGTCATCTGATCATCGAGTTCTTCAGCAGACATTGTCAAAGACGTATACAGAAATTGTCAAAAACGTATTCAGAACATTGTCAAAAACTGGTATCCCTAAATCAAGCCTTGAAGCTATCCTGAACCGTCGGTGTAGGACGTCAGCGCCGCTTGGACAGGGAGAGACCTATCCTCACACCGGGATAAACCTGGATGGGTTTACGACCTCCCTACACACCATAGCGTCCAGCGATCACGCCCGTCCGGCACAATTATTTCATGTGAGTAGAAAGTAATTACACGTAAATGACAAAGTATCGTCATCATTATGACGATATTTTGTCATTTACACTACTTTTATTTCGACTACTTATTATTGTTAAGTGCTCATTAGCACTTCACAATAATAAGTGGTCTAATAAATATAATATAAATTTTATTTTGTGTTATGTGATTTATCTACTCATTGTATACTATATTTTTAAAGGCTCACGCACTAAAAATCTTCTTCTTTCTTCATTAATTTAATGTCTTTGATTTTTTTAAAGTAGGTAAGTACCTACGTTATCTGGAAAAATATAAATTTTACACGATAATTGTTTTTCTTTACCTTCTTTAAGATTCTTATAAGTACTTATGTACGTTTCTAAACAGTTAATGGGAATGTAAAAGGTATCGTACGAATAAAATCCTATTTTGCACAGAAATTCTCCGTACATAAGCAGTAGTCGAAAGAAAAAGGCACTTAATTGCAAACCCGGGGCATGATGGTATGTATGTATAGCTTTAAAACCTCGCCAATGTCATTAGCAGGACTCTTAGGGAAGCGGAGGGCGGGGCGGATTAGTGCGGGGGGAGGTCGGCGACCCCTGACCGGTGCTCGTCCACATTGTGCGGTGCGCATGCAATACTACGTGCTTACTTCGATGACTTTCTTATATTATGTAGACATTTCGATAGGTAGGTGTTATTTTGCTTTTAGGAATGCAGTTTCGAAGAGGTTGGTTAGATGAAGTCCTATTTACTTAAATAATGTTTTATCTGAGGTTTGTATATTTACTTAATATACTCAATCCGAGATTTCTTCTTACAATGTTTTTCTATTATAATTTCTTCTTCAACTTCTTACAATTCGAATCTAAAACCAGCTCATTTTTGTGTGAGTTTTTCTGTCACTTCATTAGTAACAGTTTCATCTTTTTTTCGATGAACCGGAACATCATTAGTCCTGTATAATTCGTCAAAGCGCTATGTATGAAATTTTCGGTGTAGTAGAACTTCACCAAAAGTTTATTCGGGCAAAAAGAAGTAGCCGACGAAAATATTTTCACAGAAGTTGGTACTGAGATACGTGTCACTGTCACTTCTATCAACGTTGTTATGGGTGTTGTAAAGAAATCTTATTTATATCTGTTCCGTTTATTACAAAAATTTATTTCGTTAAGTTTTATCTGTCATAGTTTTATTTTCTTTTTTCGTAAGGAGGGCCCAAACGACACCAAAGTTTTAATGCCTCGTAAAGATGGGACAAATGTGTGTATTATGAAAACTGCACCAAAGTCTATCTCACTGCTTTTGAGTACCATAATAAAATCTCATCTCTCTATTGTCTCCTTCAGTACTTTATTTAGATTACAGCTCATAATTGTTTGCCTCATTCAAGGAACAGCGTCGAATTTTCGAAAACCGATTTTCGGAATTTTGAAAATTGCTTTAACTGGAAAAGCGTCAGTCACTCACTCGGTGGGTTCCATCGACTTCGATAAAAAGGAAAATTAATTCTCGAGAGGGGATTGCCGAATTAGGCCATTTTATCTTCGTTTTAGTCGAGATTCCTGCCGATTTCGCTTCTGACGTGGGTACATTTTTAATATCTTTCTCTTTCGGGATGAAGTAATTGGATTATTATCAAAACTGATCTTTATTACGGAAATATTTATTAATCTGTTGCGAAACTATAACCATGGATTCAGTACATGATTCTAGATCGCCTAGCGCAGACATTTCTAAAATTATTGCGTCGTTTTTTAAAAAATAAAATGTTTTATTCATTATGACCATAAGGTATTGCTCTTTTCTATGAAACAGCAGATTTCCTTTTGTTATCCGACGAAACATTTACTGGATGGTAACACGTTGTGCGTTGATGTTCCATCCACTCTTTCCTTCCAATTAAAGGCTCCTACAAACAGGCTTGACACGCGACATAATCGCACGCGACACAAAGGCACCGCTCGTTGCGCGACTTGCGGTGCCTTTCTGTCGCGTGTCGTGTCGCGCCTGTTTGAAAGAGCCTTAATACTTTAAGCACACAAATGTACAGAGGCGGACTTAACGCCATAGGCATTTTATACAATCAACCTTTGGGTGATGCAGAGACAAACAGTGGTAGGTGCAAAATGAAAATTGAGGAATACATATTTTTTATGTAATACTACAGCGGTATCTCTAAAGTCAATTTCCACAACCCAGTCACAGCATTTAATGGCTGCATTCACAATAAAATGATGAATGGAGTAATGACGTAAATTAGTGGTTGCACATCGGCTCGTGACCGAGGAGGAGCCACCGGAGTTCGCTTAGGTCACGGCTGCGCACACGCAACGCTCGCGCCGTTTGAGGCCAGTAAACTGGGCGGTTATAGAAAAGTTTAAAGTTTAATTCAATTCTTTGATTGATTAGTTTAAGTACCTATTATATTTAGGAGCTTAATCGATTATGTCATGGTTCTGTTGTAAGTATGTAAGTTTGGTAATAGCGTGGTACGTTTTTTAATGCCTAATTATCAAAAGAATCCTTTGTATTTTTTGTGTAGATCTATTAATTTACGATGAAATGTGTCTATAAAGTGCTAAAAAATAAGTACCTTATCATATTTTTCACAAGTCAATAATATTGGTTGTAAGAAAAGTATAATTCTGTTTAAAAAACAGGCCCACGTAGTCACTTTATTGAAACACAATATTCAATATGACAACTTTTCACACCTACCTAGCGCCTGTATAAGTTTTCCTTCCGCTCACGCTGTGGCTCTAAATGCAACTAAATGCATTGCAAACTCCAGCAAAATAATCTAAATGCTTACTAGAAACTCTGCACTATTATATTGTGACATCGCCTTAAACTATTTAATTAAAATTGTTCTATGCAATCCCGACAACTGAGGAAAACGCGGACGACGTGCTTCACAAATTCCATTTCGCACACGGAATGATAACTTTAATTAATGCATACTTTGTTCCAATTGATAGTTTTTCCATTTCTTTTAAAATATGTGACATTTTTATTCTCTTGCCTTATCCCGTTTTTTATGGGGTCGCTGCAGCATTTCCTCATTCTTCTCTATTAGTCGTCATTTAACCCCTTTCTAAAAGAAAATAATAAAATTAATGATCTTAAGACTAACATCATTAATTTTATTATTTTCTTCCATCCATCGTATCATTGGTCTTTCCAACTGTTTTAGCCATCTATCATTCATGCTCAAAATTTTCCTTTTAAATGTATTCAAATTAATTAATTAATTATTAATCTTGCTATTTAATCTATATAAGGTCCCATTAAAATAGATGGACAAAATTTTAAAAATCATTCAGACTACCAAAATAAGGACGATGGTATAAAAATATGATAAGAAAAACGCATTAGATACTTACAAGAAACATAATCAGCTAACGAAAATACACTAATGTGCCGGCAAATTATTATTTTAGGTTAAAACAAGATATGTCTTTGGTTAGACGCACTGAGCGCTGTTAAAATTTGTCTATCTATTTCAATGGGACCCTGTATAACATATATAAAACTAAGTCGGGCTAGTTACACCATTTATAACTCAAGAACGGCTTTACCGACTTTTATGTTTGATTCGTTGGAATTTTCTTCGCGCCGAATAGCAGAATAACATGGAAAAATTCAAGAAAAAAAAATAATGAAGATAATAATTCATTTTCTCATACATTCGTTCTTATTGATTCCGAGGCGGTGTAAAGTTCAGGTCAGCGGGTCAGCTAGTTCTCAATAGATACACATTTAAGGTTTTTGGTATTGCACTTTAGATATTTGATGACGCTAAATTTTAACGGCAAAGTTTTAGCTAATCGTAAAATATGAACCTATTAATTTGGATTCTGAAATAACACATAAATAATTTCGGCACTAAATTTAGCGTTTAAACGGCAAATAGCATTAATTAATTGTTTTTAGATTCTTTATTGATACTCAAGTAAAAGCGAATAAATAACTAAAATAAAGGTTAATACGCCAACATTTAATGCGCAGCGTATTAAAAAGTAACTGCCGCAACTGGTACCGAAACATATTGCGTATTTTTACACTCAAGTTCGTACTACGGATCTGCATTGCGTATGAATAGGCCGCCGTATGTAATACGCGGCGTACCCGAACGGTTATGCTTGTAACTGCAATCAGCTGACCGCTTGCCTCACCCCAAATGTAATGCGGAATCACTCGTTAACTATCCAATTGGTCATGTAGAAGTTATTCGCTTATTCTCGGTTCTAAGAAACCTGACTCAGTAAATTCACTGATAAGTATACTGGACTTAAAGTTCATTATTGATGTTTGTTGTGATGGTAAAAATAATATAAACAGAATAAATTAAAACCTAACTTGTCTTCTTTTATATGCACGGGGATCAACATAAAACATGTGTCAAAATAAACATAATTATTTATTTACTTTCTTTTCATATTGTTTTCTTAATTACTGCCAATTATAGTTTTGAATGTCAACTCGATAGAAAATTAAGGCTGCAAGGTATTTTTACATAAAGCAAAAACGCATGAGATGCATGAAGCAATTCCTACCATATATAAATACGTTTCAAATACGGATGAAATAATAATCTCAGTGAATATTCTGAATTTATACCAAACCGGTTATATTGCCATAAGCCCTCGGGAGGAGTTTCCTTACTGACAATTTATTACAGCAGAGTCTCAGATGTTCGGATATTTCGCCATTTAGTGCTATTTACGTTAAATTTGAGACCGTAAAGATTTTATCTAATTTATTGCTCGTATTTCGACATTCCCTTTAAATATATCGACACTGACGCATCTTTATCTTGTACCTTAAATGTTTCTGTAATTGTTACAGATACAACACCGAGCCGGATTCGCAAGAACATCACAGTTTCAAGGTAAAGTAGTATTTTAATATGATGCAAAGCTCGTTGGCTTAATTAAAAAGTTGAAGATAAAAGCTGAATAAAATTTGGGTTAAGTATGTGAAGCAATTGATGTCGAGGTCAGATTACCTAAGGAACCATACTTTACACTAATTTCCATTTCTTGAATCCGTGAGGCCAATTTAATTATTCATTGGAATTTTTTCTCTGTTAATAAAATAGAGAGGGCACTGGTAGCCCATTGGTAATGGCCCCGACTTACGAGTTGAAAGGGGGAGGGCGGTGGGGGGAGGGGTTCAAACCCAGGCAGGCGTTTTACTTTGTGTAAATAATTTCATCACCACTGCTCCCGAAACCTTGAAGAAAAACATCGTGGGGAAACCGGCATGTCCTAAAACCAAAAATATGAGACATGTGATATTAGTAAGTAGCCCACTGCCTCGAAAGAGGGGAGGCCTGTGTCCCAGCTTTGGGAACATTATAGGCTGATTATGTAATAAAATAAGGATAATGCAAAATGGATGAAACTAGTCTCAAACTTTTCTCAAAATGTGTAGCCTCGGCAAATTCATTTGCCTAACAATTATTATTTTTGTGTTAAGAAGTTTTAGATCTTAAAAGGGCAAAGATCGGATGTAAGTACTCGTATGTATAAGGATTAAATTCTTAGAATAGATATATAAAATAACATTTAATTTACTATCAGTTTTTGCCTTAGGTATTTGATAAGTAAGTATCAGGCCTGTAATACAAATCGACAGGAAAAAGAAGGGAGAAGTGTTTCATGTCGATTAGGGTGATAAAGAGACTAACAAAATAAAAACGTTAAATTGGTTCAAAACTGGTTTCTCTATCAAATATTTTAAAATAGATATTATATTGAACCGTGACAGAATGATTTCAAACCAATTTTTAACACTAAAAGCGACACCGGGTGTTGCCATTCTGGCATACAAAATAGCAGTGTGACCACTTGAAAAATGGCACTGGCGGCTAAGCCCCGATAATGTACGAAGCAGAACAATCCATCAGTCGTGTGGCGGAAACTACCACCCACCACCTCATACCACTGGAAAAGGGCTCCATTGTACATCTTTAGTTCTTCGTAGGGCTGCAAAACTTTCGCTATTTGAGGTTTATTAATGTGGCTATTCTAAAGAATTTATTGAACCTTCTACAATTCTAAAGATACTATTAAAACTAGATTTGAGTTTGTCAGAGTTAAAATATAACCCTTTATTTATCGTGTGGCGGAAAGTAATTTACAATTTCCAACTTGTGGCGTCAATACGTGTTTAATATTTAATTTCATACAATTGAAGTTGCGGGTAATTTACGTGGCACGCTATCCAGTGTGTGGTGACCGAGGTCAATTTTATGTTCTGTTTTGTTTTTAATTCTCTCTTCTTTTATAAAATATTGCTTAATATTTCAACTAACGAAATTCTTGCATGTGAGATAACCCTCTCAACTACGACGTGACGTCAATCTAAGCCCGATTTTTTCTAATCATTGTATCCAAGGTGGAGAACCCCTGAAAGGGGCCTTCCAACACAATTACCTTTTCAGTAGCCAACGTCGGGGATTTGTCGAGAAAAATCGCTTGCCATAAATACAGCTATACTTAAATAAGAACATCAATCAAAATTATGTGGATTTTATGTATGTAGGTTGATAGAGTGCGCGTGTTATGTTATTGATAAGCAACTATTTTGTTCCCAGGACTCGTGCTGAAGAATATGGACGATAAATCATGCTCAATGAGCGCTTGGAAATGAAACAAAAAACGAGAAAGAAACTCTTCAAACATAAACAAACCGAGGCGAAGTTATAGCCAATATATTCGCCAAAGTCATGTGAAGTTAATTTTCATCAGTGCAACTGTCATATCGAAGAAGCATATCTTGTGGCAATCGTAAAACACGAAGACATATCTCATTATTTATGCTAGTCACCCTTTTGTGATTATAGATAGTGTTAACATTATTGCTCAAATTCTATAAAGAAGATTTTTTGATTTAAACATCCTAGATTTTAATGGAGATAAGACTAAAAATATTAAAGTTTCTAAAAATGTATTGAGTGAATCAAGTAAACATAGAACTTTATCCAGTCTATATCTTGGAATAAGCTGTGAAGAGAATGAAATACTACAGCATGTTCTTCCTACGGAGGCGGACGTTGATATTAAAGGCTGTGCTCATACTGACAGCAATATGGTTTATGGTCGCGTTGTTGACTACAAATGGCGGGTCGAGGAATTCAATCGTTGCACCAGCGATTGAATACGATGATGCGGAGGCAAAACCCTTGAAAATGGCGAAGCCTACATCTACAAAAAGGAAGAGCGAAACCTACGGCAACAACCTATCTGATGGTGAGTGTTATTTATGCATTGAAACTGCATGAGCTTGGTTGGTGTAGGTGTTAAATCAAATACCAGATATATAACGATAGCTTTACACGTTATTGCACTGTGTCACCTACGAAACTAACATAACTCTAACGATAATATCGCTATAAATAAATCTGAATCTGATGAATACAAAATTGATGCGGATATACATTTTATTAGGTATGTTTCGATAAGGAAATCTATCCACAGAAATCAAATTGTGGATCGCATCCCTTGAGGTCGGAAGGGAAAGAGTGTACCTTGAAATTCTTCGTTTTTTTATTTATTCCGTTTCAAAAATAGCATCCCGGTTAAATTATAATGGCATTAGTGCTGTTTGCATTTAAAAATATTGCCTTCCGTGTAGTCTTTACATTCTCTTAGGAGTGTGCCTCCCGATGCGATTGTATTTTGACTAAAACATGCAATACAAATGGTAATGAGGATAGACGTAACGGAATACTGGAATGAATTTCTAATAGGATTTTCCTCAAGAGTGTTATAACAAAGAATCGCCTTTACTTTCTTCAGAATCTGTACTCAGACTATATATGGAAAAAGTTCAATAGTGGGGCGGTACCGTAGTGTGGACCAGACATATTGTTAGACTTTAGTTAGGCTTGATAGCTACCTGACAACACTGTCTATTAAAACTATACTTTAGTCAGAGCTGACCCTGAAACTCCTTGTGACGGATACGGTAAAGTACAATTAAACTGATGATGAAACTACTAACAACACTTTTGACATCGGATAAAAATGACAGCATCCGATTCAAAATGCACAACATAGCATCGCATATCAAGGTCACCTGCCCATCGGACTGGCAGCAGTAAATACTAAAAGCTATTAAAGTTCATAAGCAAATCATTAAAAGTAGAGAAAAGTATGTAGGTATGGTAACAGCTAACAGGTAACAGCTTTTTTTATTTGGAAGTTCGTTTGTCAGAAACAGTAACTAATGAAAAGCCGGTCAATACGAACGAATGGCTTGAGGAAATTGAAGGTAATTATTAGTCTTTTTTTTTGGAATATCTACTTGAAAATAGTTATCAAAGTTCCTTCCCTTCAACCCCAAAAAAAAGTAATTCATAGAGAAATTAAATTATATTATTTTCAAAGTTATTACATTTCTCACGAAATTAATAATCTAAGAAATTGTAATATGTTTTTTGTTCTTCATTTTACATGATATTGTGTGTTTTTCCGACAGCACTTAGTGATAAGCCGGTCAATATGACCGAATGGTTTGATAAAAATCAAGGTAAATTTTTAAGGTCTAAATTATTAGTCTTTGTCACGAATTAAAGAAACTTAGTTCTTCATTTTTTAAACTCCCTTCCGATAAGGTTAGTTAAACCAAAGCCACAGCTAATAAGCAATTATATTATTAAATAAAATAAATAACTTTATTTCAAGGTCCACACTTGTCTTTGTAAGTTTGTATTGTAGTTATTGTAAAGGATGCAGAGATGCGAGTCTTCAAAGATTCAAGCCCTAAAATACCCAATAAAAAATATGGTAATTATCGCTGGAGTATTATATTATATTGGGCATTCAGCAATACGAATAATAAAATTGCATATATTTACGTAGTAGGTAGGTAGACACCTATGGTATAAACATGATGGCGGTTGCAAAAAGGACACCTACTAACGCCATCTATCGACATAGACTATAACTGAGACACTCCGAGGCATAGATCTAGAATCTAGTTGAACATCGCCGCATATTTGATCAAGGTGAGCCCTCCAACTGTAAAAGAAAGTTAATAAGAAAGTAATAATCGGCATTCTTGCTAAAGTCCATTTTTTGTAAAGCGTACACGGTCTCACTTGATTTATTGTTCTGCATGTTAGAGTTTGTTAGTCGCTTCCTTTATTTTGACATTTTGCATGATAATGTGCGTTTGTCCGTCACAGCACCAACGCGGGTCGATTGGATCGGTCGGCTTGCGGGGAAGGAAGGTAATTTTTGAATGCCTTTGTTTGATTGAATATATCACGGAGTAGTGAGCAAATGGAGTGCTAATGCGTATTTAAAAACTCGATACGAAGTCGCCCGTCTTTGCCTTAAAGCTGTGCACCCATCTTCCAATCACGCTGTATAGTCTCTATCGTTGGAGGACAGCTTTTCTACCGACAGAGTTGCCTTAAAGCTTTGCATCCATCTTCCAATCACCCTGTATGTTCCTTGTTAGTCAAGTATTCAGTATACATTATGTACCGATGGCGTTGTCTACTTTCATTTGCGACCATATTTAACGTAATAAGAATAGTTCGATTGTACATAATCCTCCATTTGTTTAATACTCTGTGTTCTATACCCTTAAATGTAGATTCTATATACGTACGTTTAGTGTCTTTTTTGTGGTTTGGGGTTGTAGTGTGTAATAAATTGTGCCTATAAAACAGATTGTATGCCATAATTGTATTGGTGGAGGACAGTTGTAGCTAACAGCTGTAATACTAATTTACACTGCCATTACACATGTTATTAACCGCAGATGTTTCATAATAAATTGCCTTACTATAATATTTATCTAACTAACTAAATCATGATTTGAATCATATTAAATTACTGTAACGTCATTAGAAAACTGAAAGCTCATTTTCAAATCCAAATTTTTCGATGCAATACTTCCATCAGTTCAATTACTCCACTTTCTAACATAACAATCATAATTTTATAAAGTGTGTGAATCATATATTGCAATCTAATAAATGTTTGAAAAGGACGTTGGTTATAATAGTTCACATCCCGTAGGGCTCGGTGTGATAGCTGCCCCGGGTTCGGACAACGCACCCGGCGAACTAGGAAAACCGGTCGTTCTACCGAAGAATATAAGCGAGGACGCAAAAACAGCTGTGTCTGAGGGGTGGAAAAAGAACGCATTCAACCAATACGTCAGCGACCTGATATCTATTAGGAGAAAGCTGCCGGACCCAAGGGACGAATGGTAAGAAAATGATACCAAATCCGTAAAACATGTTGTTGAGGTACGACCTTAAAACATCCCGAGGGTTTCAGTTATTTTCGTAAATCCTTCCCTCTCTTATCGCATTTTTCTGAATCAACGCATTGCTTTGTACCTATTGAATAAAGAAAAAAGTATACTCTCTGCTACCAAGAATTAAATTTATTATTTATTAATCTCTGTGAAAAATACTGTATTTTGTAACCTAGTCTTAACGGGCTCAGCACTATTTGTAATAAAATTTCCAACGCTGCGCTGCGGAGAAATAATAACTTGGTATAAAGATAAGGATTTCAATTTAATGTTTTAACGTTATAAATACTTTTATCGTTTGCACCGTTTGATAGGTAATATTTAGATTTCTTAACTCATCTTAATTAAGAGATTTTATAATCTCATTAAAAAAAAATTGTTTTAAAAAATTAAAAAAAAAAAAAACTCAAAACTCAAAGCATTTATTTCAATTAAACCATTTACAGGCACTTTTGAATTGTCAAGAAGTCGGTCAGTCAGAAAATATGAAGCTAGTTGCCCATTCCAAAGCGTAGGTACCTATGGAGAAGACAAATGAGATACAGAAAATTTGAAAATCTCTAGATTTTTGTAGGTACCCAAAGTTGAGTCCAAATGATAAGTAATTAATAAAATATCTATTTCACCAGGTGTAAAGTGCCAGGCAGGTATCTAGAGGACTTGCCGCAGACGTCCGTTGTAATATGCTTCCACAATGAAGCGTGGTCGGTGCTACTCAGGACCGTTCACTCCGTGCTGGATCGGTCACCAGCGCACTTGATCAAGGAGATCATTCTCGTCGATGACTTTTCCGATATGCGTAAGTCTGTGTTTGCAAAAGAAGAATGCAGAAAATAACAATACTTTGGGATAGCAAAGACTAGACTCGGTTTATATTTATCTGCTTACCTTTCAGTCCGTCTTGTTTGTAAAGTGTAAAGTTCAACGAGTCGATAAAATAATTCTAAATTAAACCTGTGTTCATGTTAAAATTTTAAATATTTGTTAATTCAATAAACTAACGTGTGTGTAATTTGCAGCTCACTTAATGCAGCAGCTAGATGACTACATGTCATCGTTACCAAAGGTTAGGATAGTCAGAGCCACTCGGCGTGAAGGTCTCATCAGGGCGCGGCTCCTCGGGGCCCGATACGTCACGGCCCCCGTGCTTACCTATCTCGACAGCCATTGCGAGTGCACTGAAGGTAAAATCCTACAATTAGCGTAACACAAATCCCCTTTAATGACCAGTCGTTAACCTCAGCTATTTCATTCCAGGATGGCTCGAACCATTACTAGATAGAATTGCCCGTAGTAAGACTACGGTAGTATGCCCCGTAATTGATGTCATCGACGACAATACCCTCGAGTATCATTATAGAGACTCGTCTTCAGTCAATGTTGGTGGTTTCGACTGGAATCTCCAGTTCAATTGGCATCCTGTTCCATCGAAGGAGCGAGCGAGACACCAACATACTGCGGAGCCTGTCTGGTCTCCAACTATGGCTGGTGGTCTATTTGCTATAGACAAAGACTTCTTCGAAAGACTTGGAACCTACGACAGCGGTTTCGATATTTGGGGCGGCGAAAATCTGGAGCTGTCGTTTAAAACATGGATGTGCGGTGGAACTCTAGAGATAGTTCCATGCTCGCACGTCGGTCACATATTCAGGAAGCGTTCACCGTACAAGTGGCGAACCGGTGTCAATGTACTCAAGAAAAACTCTGTCCGATTAGCTGAGGTAAGAATTTTTGTCACATAATGTTTATTTCCTTAATTTTTAGATCTAAACAGACAAACAACAATGTTTTTTTAATGGTTTTAGGTATGGTTGGACGATTATGCAAAGTACTACTATCAGCGCGTTGGTAACGATAAGGGTGATTACGGAGACATCACCGGCCGCAGAGAATTGAGAGAGAAGTTAGGTTGCAAGTCTTTTGAGTGGTATTTGAAGAACATATATCCCGAACTGTTCATCCCCGGAGAGTCCGTTGCTCATGGCGAGGTACGTTCTTATCATTCGCTCGAGTTACAATGTTTAAATAACATAATATACAATTTCATTTATTTTGTGAATTCAAGCATCATTATCAGTAAGATTATTTTTTTTCTGCGTAATTGTTCTACTTAACATCAATGAGTGCAAATTATTAATGAAAGTGTTCTTCGAAATTGTTACCCATACAGATCCGAAATGTCGGCTTCAAAAAGATTTGTTTGGACTCTCCAACACGCAAGTCAGATCATCATAAGCCTGTCGGACTATACCCGTGTCACCGGCAGGGAGGAAATCAGGTCTTCTGTCAAATTCAATTTGACCGTTTGCGGCAGTACCACTTTGCAGGAGTTTTTGCTCAAAAATTTGAATGTTTGTTTCGGCTCAGTTCAATTTTCCAATTTATTGCACTCTTTTATGCACGTTAGACAGCACGGTTGTTTTGTTTTTATTGCACCCATATTCACATTTTTTTGCATTTGTTCTTATGGCCATCACCAATAGTTACGAGCCAATTTAAATAACTACTGCCTTGATGGTGTGACGCACAACGACGATGAAACCGATGATGCAAAAATGCCAAAAGTCAAAATTCGTAGATGTCACGGCACTGGGGGCAATCAGGTACTCCTAAGGAGAAAAAGGAGTGTGAATTTGATTGGACTTTGTTTTCTACATGGGGGCGTGAAAACTTTTCGGAAACCTGTTTTTGAACTTCTTATGGAATGATTGTGTTATTGTTCAAATCCTATACAGTTATTTATGTTTTTTCATCTTCATTATCACAACATTCCAACATCATCATTTGATTTTTTAAATATTTTACTTCTTAAAATTTTATTGAATGGATTTAAATGATGACGTTGGACCAGCACGCTTGCTTTTGGCACGCCCTTTATAACTTATGGATGGCATCAGATCGCGAATCCTGGTTCGGAAATGTGCGTCGACTCGGCTGCGGGTCCCGAAGACATGAAGAAGTCCGTCAACGTGTGGCCATGTCACGGGGAATACGGAAACCAGGTTTGTCGAAGGCCGCCAAATTATTCAAATCTACCGCTTTCGCTTTACCTCGTAGTTGGGTGTTGGTGTTCATCGTCATTTTGGTAAGTGTTGGTCGTAGCAGCTTTGAAAACAAACCAGAGTAACATAATATAATGCATTGTATGGATACTAATCGGTAAAACGTTTGCGCGTCACGGCTTTCATGTTTCATTATGATTCGCATGTGTTTTGCATTATACCTACTTTCATCCATCTACTTTGCTCTAATGCGATACAATTTGCAACATTTATTGTGTTAATGATTTTTGAATTTGTTAGAACTTAACACAGTAGATGACATAGATTTTTCATTAATTTACTGAAGTGATCCAACTGTGATTGAACTTGGGCCCACATTTACCCTTTTATGATCTTTTGAAGGGTGAAATGGAGTATGGTAGATTAGAATACGAATTTTACAGTATGTTCACTCTTCCAATTTTGGTACTGCCGCGAGGTAATTTATAACTTTTAAAGCCATTCAACACAGGTATGATCGCTCTTTACAAAACACTGGTCCAGTTTTTTGGAACGTACGAGTACATTTTCATTTTACGTTTGCTATGTGATTGCGACGTGGTCATTTTGTGTTAAGTGGCTATTTAGTACATAAGTTTTTATACCCCTTTTAACGCCTTTTTTTATTTATAACCCATGTTTAACTGAACCTTTTTATTTTTAACTGATTGTATACTCTTGTGTTTTGTTTCCTGTTTCGAGTTTTATGGTTTTGGCTTATCGGGTTATTGGGTGCCATATCCAGTAATTTTCAATACTCCACACTATACATAATAAAAATATTAAGTAGCCTTTAAAGAATACACAATGTTGTTTATATACTTGGTAATTTACTATGTTTTTTTTATCAATTATACATGCTTATGCTTACCATAAATAAAATTGTCTTGCAATATAAATATTATAACATCTCATTGAGTAAAAAAAAACATTGTAAGTTATGGAGAGTAAGCTTAGAAATAATCACGGGAACATAATAAGTGACATGTTTTCAAATAAATTTTCAGTTTTGGATGTACTCAAAGAACGGCGAGATCCGACGTGATGAGACATGTCTGGACTATTCCGGACATGACGTTGTGTTGTACCCCTGCCACGGAGCCAAAGGCAACCAGCTGTGGCTGTATAACGTTCATGTAAGTTATTGTCTTCTATGATTAAAACCTTCGTCTGAAACCCTTAAAATGGCAAAGCAAAACAAATTAGAAATTCAATAACAAAGTCATAGAATTAAAAGTAAGTAATTAAACAAAATAATAGCTTTTCTTGAATAATGAGTTCTTTTATGATTTTACCAATGTTTCTTAACAATTTAATTGAATAAGATTAGTACAAGACAAGTTGTCGTGAGTAATAATTAACTTTGCAAGATTTTCTTGAAATTAATTTGCGGAGTTAGGTAACGAGCAAGCCCTTAGTACCTGCTGCTTACTATAGATGTATTAAGTCAGCAAAATTATTGGAGTGTTTCCGTATAAATTATTTTCCCTTTACTTATGAACGGGAAGACGGGGACCGTCAGATGGGACTTAGACTACGTTTGCGATTTTCAAAGCCATCTCCAGCAGTTTTGAGTTAGGTTTGCAATAGTAAGCTAGTCGCAAACTGACCCCTTTGTCCGTTATAAATTGTGCCAACAAATTAGAGAAATGTTATTCAATCAATAATGATTTGTTTACAGACGAAGTTACTAAAGCACGGCTCAAGCGAAAAGTGCATGGCGATAACAAGAAACAAAGATAAGATCGTCATGGAGACGTGCAACGAAGCGGAGACGAGGCAAATGTGGAACATGGAGAATTTCAATCCAGAGAGGTTAGCTCCGGAGTTGACGCAAGAAGAGTAGCCGGAGGCTTACCTCGAGGTGCTGTTCATATAAACGGCAATGACAATGATAGTGACTGTGACTTAGTGTTAATTCAAATGGTTCACTTGTTGTCTGATGCAATGATTGCTTGTAGTAAAACGTGTACTTTATTGTATAGTGAGATATGCTAGAAACTGTTTATCGGTAGGCGATAAGGCTTTGTAAACAGGCTGTTGTACATTTTTCAATTGCTGATATGAACCCCGTTGAACTTGGCCTACGATGACTGATGTGTTTGATTTTAATTTCGCTTGGATGCCATTTGTTTAGTTCCTACAGATTCTGTGTGAATTGTTAAAGTGAATAGAATTTGTGGACGGTGAAAATATTGCGTTATCGTCAAGAACTGTAATATCGATGGTGCTTGCCTACGTTTCTCTTATCGCGAAATAATTTTATTTATTACCTGTAAAATTGTTATAGTCTTGCTGCCGTTGCCGTTGGAAATGAGCATTTTATTTTGAGTTGTTTCTAGTTTTCTTCGAGTGTTTCTAATAGTGTTTAATGGGAAACTTATCTAAATTATACATATCTTTACATAAAAAAAATCATTTTATCGATATTTTTAACTAGAATGAATGTTTATTGCCGTCTTTTTATGAACTTTAAAGTGTTTTATGAACCTAAAAATTAATGTTGTAATAGTATTCTTTATCGAGTATTACCTTCTGGTTAGAATTTAATATACACTTGAACTGTACATATCTTGGATATCTGTATGCTTCAATATATTTATTACGATTACTTAAATTACAAAATGGACGACCTAAGAAATAAGTCAGTGACTGAAATACAGAATGAAAGTCAAAACAAACCCTGAATGAGTGCCTTTACGCCATTATTTAACTTGACAGTGTACATTTTGTTACTATCAATAATCATGATCTGATGTTTCATGAACCAAAACGTCTATAAGTTTAGAAAAAAAAACCTTTTTTTTCAATGTTCATATTATTATTATGGTGTAAAGGCAACTTTATAAATAAAAGGTCAACAATACAAAACAAAGGGTGTTACAAATAATGACTTTTACTTTTATGTACCTAAATTACATAATTGTGATTTATTTAAAGATATTCTTCTAACAGTTAGTCGTATTGAATTACGTCGTAGATTGTAAATTCTTAGTGAAATTGTAAAATAATGAATTATAGATTTTTAAAAGTATGTTATTAAGTAAGTAAATATTTTTGTACTCATAAGTTACGGAGCGAATTTATTTTTAGTCACGTGTATTGTGGTATTTTGAAAGTGACTGATATTAATTTTGACATTATTAATAAATTCATAGAGTTTTCAATCCACAAACGAAATGACAAAGTTTTTTTTTTATGAAAATTATATTAGTACATTGACGTCATATAACTTTGTAAGGTAGGTTTCAGGACTTCACATCCTTAATGGAAAATTCTGTACATTCCTGAAGCAATTTAGTACTTTTTTTGAATATCTGTTTTTTAGAAGTTTCCTTGTTTATAAAAAATTAAAGCATTCCTCGTTGTGATCGCACACAAAAATAATATTAATGAATACCTACCTACAATATAGTTTTAATAAAACATAAAGTAGGAAATCATACATTTTTTCCTCCAATTTTAACAACAAATTTTTAACGCTCATTTACACCAGGAGAGTTTCTCGCAGCGATTTTCTAAAATCTAAAAGTTGAAACTCTCATGTGTAAACGAGCTTTTAGACTATGAGCCAGTATTTTTTTTTTCTATTCTATTATTAATTTTGAGCTTTCTATACATACATAAAGTTAAGACAAGACACGATACTGCCAATTAGTCTTCCTAGGTATTTGTGCTTAATTTAGTCACTTTCCTCTTTTTATTTCTTCCATTACTAACAGCTTAGAACTACGTACATATTTGACTGAATATAATTTGTGAATATCGTTGATCGTGTAGAAATAAAATCATTTCCGATAGTTATCGGAAGTCATTTTATTTGTAGCTAGTTTTATCGATTAAAATAGAAATTGTAAAAAAATAAACTAGATTAATAATATTGAAAATCTTTTGTTTGTTCATTTTCGATGCTATCAATGTGTTATTATTATATTCCAATTATTGAATTGATTTCATATACATTCGTTTATTTCTACAAATATTTTTTTTTTTACTAACTGTTACACAAGATATCACATTTATTTTAATTTTGTATAGTAAACTGTTAGCATTGAAAAATGTTACAATTATGATTAATGATTATCTTAGAAAATATTTCAAATTAATATTTAATATTTTTGAGGAAGAGATTTATTTTAGTTGAAATTATTAAATTAGTGATTTCAATGTAAATAGCTTCTTATCTAAAGTTGAAAAAAAAACACCTAAATATGGTGTCATTTTTATAGTGACAGGTGTGAAGTTAATTTTGTTTTTTGTTTATGTTGAAAAAATTCTTTCTGTGTTCATACTAAATTAATATATTTAGGTATTTTAAGTAATGTAAAAAACGACTCAGCTGAGCCGGAATTAGAAACCAGGCCGTTAATGTTTAGTTACCTGAATTAACTGAACCTTTATCGGGTTTTCCTTATAAATTAGAAAGCAATTTATCGTTAAAAATAACTTGTCATTATTGAGATAAATGTGGGCTGATTTTTCAATCGATAAATAATGTTTATTCGTGGAATAAAATTGACGTCTAACCGATTGTGAACGGAAGAACGGTCAAAAATTTAAAATTATCCCTCGGATAAAATTATCTGGCGTTAGAAAAATTAGCCTTGAGACAAATAATTACACCATTAACTTCACACCCTGTATGTAAAATCCGTGCATTCACAATTGTATAGTTAGTAAATTATTAGAATTATAACTAAATAGATATGTAATAAGATGTTTTAATGTGCCTTATAACTTTACATAATTATTATTGAATGTTGAAATTTCTGTATATAATGCGGTGTCTCCAAATGTAACTATACTAGGTATGTACTATAGCGTAACATTTAGATGGCGATTACATAGTATTTGTAAAATAAAGCATTATGTTGGATTTGTAATCCGTCGTTTTATTTTGTTTATAAATTTACCATCTTTAAGGCTCCTTCAAACAGGCGCGATTCGCGTCGCGCGTCGCGCCTGTTTGCAGGAGTCTTTACCCTGAACGACAACAATCAAATCTATATATGCTTAGTAATATCCATTAAAATGATTCCGATTGAGATTGATAGTATGTGACGCAATTAGGGTGCCCGCTTGAGTTCGAAGCTTGTGAAGCAAATCCTATTCAATGAAAGTGGATGAATACGTAGGATAACGCCTGTTTTTCACGGTGCGATTTAATGGGGGTTTTCGTGACCATTTACGACACCAGTTGGCACCACTTTGACAAGAGGTCTTCCATATGACGTTCATCATTCGATTCATTCATTCGTTCATCATTCAGTCATGACTAAAGAAAATATAGGCTCTTTGACAGATGCCTGGACCCGACGTGTCAGTGCTGCCACCTAGCGGACGTCATTTCAAACCCTCATTGCCTGTAACATACCTTAAGTTGAAGCAAACTTGCTCTGTCTGATATCGGGTCCTCAAGGTTCAATTTTAGTTGAACAACTTTTGTTGTTCAACTAGAATACGTTAAATTTGAAATTCAATTTGATTGAATGTCGGTTCAGACGGTTCAAATCGATTTCGACTCAGCAGTTGATCAATTAAAATTGAACCGTGTGAACCCGGTATATACAGTGTTTAGGCGATGATTCTTATTGAATGCCTCAGGTAAAAAACTTGACACTAGACTCAATAAACTGAACACACGCTCAATGTACTAAACCTACTGTTGAAAGTTCTTATGAATTCTCTTACAAACGATCTAATGGAAAACAAATGCGATTCTCTATACTTGAATTATAAAACAAACTGAATGTAATTAACAAAGTTTAAATTCCATTGCAACCAAAAACCTATTAGGACCTTTTTGCTACAAATGATCACTCAAAAATCAACTTTGAATACATTTCACTAAAGTATATAACTGATTAAGCGGCGATGGAATGTAAATTATCTAAGATTTATGAACACTGCTATAGTAGGTAGTTTACAAAAACGAAAATCGACGGGTGATGACCCGTCTGGTCGGAGGTTCCTTCCTTTTCTATGATAGATGAGTGAGATTTTCCTGACGCCCTGTTCCTAGTGCCTCTCTGCTATCATCGTGCGTGTGATCAAAAACCTATGTACAGACGCCAGCACATCAAGCTACCCGAAACTGTCAAATTTTCCCAATCAACTATGAACCCAATGCTTTATCGATAACGTTAAAGATCTATTAAAGAAATTTGACAGATTGTAGTAGCCTGGTGTGCTGACGTCTGTATTTAATGTAATGTGATTTCGAATGCAACCTTCGTCATCACTTCATCGGCAGAAGAACTATCAAAAGACGGACGCTTATCAGCTAGCGCTGTCGCAAACTAAGGTATCATCATCATTTCAGCCGAGAGACTTCAATCTGCTGGACATAAGCCTTTTTTTTTTTCACGTGGAGAAATGCTCATGCATACTACACTACCACGGGGAGATAGTGCAGTTATGTGGGACTCTAACCCACTAAAACTCCACGGTGTCCTCCTCTGCCGCTTACGGCGGGAACACGGGCACGCGTTAGCACTCGTCCGTGAACCCGCCGCGGCTGTCCGTTGCCGGACCCTCCTTTGGGGAGTACTCCCCATCCCCGGCGCACTAGAACACATAGCACGCCGTGACCACCCCAGGGACCAAACCAGCACATGGGCGCCAGACGAACCCGTGTCTGGGCACCCTTGGTCCCCCTGTGACGGGTCAGGACATTGGCCCCGCCGCCTGCCAATTTTCGGCTGCAGAGGATAGGGAGAGCGGCCGCTGGACATAATCCTCCCCCAAGCACCGCCACTTAATACGTTGCATTATGATTATTAACTTGAACATCAAAAATCGTCAGAATAGAACACTCTTTAATATGTACACCATATAAATTACAGTCATAAATATATAATATTTAGAAAGGGTGACACAATGGGCGGTCTTATCGCTAAGAGCGATCTTTTAAAGACAACCCTTGGATGGATTAAAAAGGGGATGATAAACCTTTGCGGGGTAAATGTGCACAATGGCAATGCCTTTCATTTTGACAGTTCAACAATATTCAATGCGTTATTTACGTTGTTGGGCAGACGAACTTTTCAAGCATATGAAGCAATGGATTAGGAATTTCCATCAAAATCTTTCGGACTGAAATTGAAAGCGTGAAACGCAATTAGGATTACAGACCAGCGGGTCTGTCCAGAATATAAAGCAAAAAGTCATAAACAATTTCGGCTGATGCGTATGATGTAAACATGCTAATGGAATGTTAAGATTAGCGTAATCTTCTTTATGAAAGCATGGTTCAACATAAACTGAGATTAAGTGATTGCGTAATGCCTAGCACTGACACAGTATTTAATCTTCGTTTACATACTCGTAGCTAATTATTAATTTAGTTAGGTATAATAGTATTATTGTGGCATGTATTTTATTCTTTGGTTACTAAAACAATTTTTAAGTATACTTACTACCATTAATTCACTGTCTGACTTAAATAAATTATTATTATTTTTTAGTTTTTTACATATCTTGGGACCATTCGAAGGCGTATCAGGGGCCAAAGCCAACTCGCAGAGGTCTCATAGACAATTTTAAATGATGAGGAGGCACCAACCGACAATATTATCCCTATATCCACTATGCAAGTGCACCCAAGGACAACCCCTGGTTGGTGAAAGACTATTCCGGAACATGGGAACAAAACATATTGGACTATGGGTTTGGGTTGGCTATAGTGGACCACGTCCTCAGTAATATAATATTCACAGATAAAATGGCCTCGGGGTGACTTGTACACTCAATAATGGTATTATTATAGCTATTTCAATAATAATTCTTTCTTTATACAGTACCTACGATATCCTTTCAGTAGACACGCCAGTCAAGATGAGACTTTTCAAGTGTAATTCCAATGCATAGAACGTAGGTTCTTTCCCACTAGTTCGATTGACTACGTAAAAGCATAGAAGAAAAATAAAAAAAATTATTAGCGTGAAATCAATTAGGTATTAAAATAAAAGTTAGCAAGAAAATTCAGGAAAACATTTTTGTTTTGTTTCTATTATTAATATATTTATTCATTAGGTAAGTAAGGTAAAGTAGAGAGTTAAATAAAAAAAATGCACTAGTAAAATCGATAATCATGTCCCCACCCATCCACGAACCGGCCGCAGCAAAAGTAGCTTAACCTTTGATCGAGCCGTGCGGCTGTTATTATTTATTATTATTAGCCACAAGCCCCTCGAACCGACCATCCAATATCAAAAGTTATTCACAATCGATTAAATTGTTCACAATCATATCCTAAATTCAGCAATTCACTGCACTACATATACCTACCATTCACCTGAACTAACGACCTGTCACTCTAAAAACGTCACTAGCGTGGAATAGATCAATGTACCACTGTACCAATGTACCAACGTACCAATGTACGGTCAGCATCAAAAGTCGATCAACACTTCAGTTTTATTAATCTCAGTTATTGAGCAAAATATTTATTCAAAATTGCAGCAGAAGTACGATGCAATTTACAACAAATATTTTGCACAATAAATAAGATTAAAAAAAACTGAAGTGTTAATATTTTGCTCAATAACTAAGATTAAAAAAACTGAAGTGTTAATCGACTTTTGATGTTGACCGTACCACTGTAACAATGTACCACTTTTTACCGCAATGTTCCATACCATTCCGGCTTGGGGATATGTGCTATGTCCGATGGCTTACTGCGAAGCACAGATTGTTCCATTTTTTACGTCAGTCTGTACCCAGAGGATTAGTGTTAGTCCAGCGTTTTGACACCCAACTTTGGCAGGATTTTTCGCAATTAGCAAGAAACCTGGTTTTGTGAGGTCTGTGTAGCATTCACTGGATACTACGTTATGACGGGTGAAAGTTTTGTTTTTTTTTTGTAGAAAAGCATTTTTAGGTCTGCAAAGACGTGATCGAACAACCGGATAATTTTAATAGTGATGTTTTGAATAATCCGTCAACAGAAACGTCTTAATCGCTGGATTTGGGAATAGAAGATGGCGCAACTATCTATGGAGGGGCTAGTGGCTAAGTAATAACAGCCGCACAGGTCAATCGATCAGGTTAAGCTACGCTTGTCGCGGTTGGTCCGTGGATGGGTGACCATCTTTACATACCGAGACCCCTCCGTGCCTCGGAAAGCACGCACGCTATGCCACTGGTCCCGGCTGTCATGCGTGGATCTTTGACAGTCGATACGGGTAACCAGAAGCCTTAAAGTCTGACTTACCAAGGGGTTTTGCATTACCCAGTAACTGGGTTGTTGAGGTCAGATAGGCAGTCGCTCCATGTAAAATACTGGTATTCAGCTGCATCCGGTTAGACTGGAAGCCGACCCCAGTATAGTTCGGAAAAGGTTAGGCAGATGATGAGATGGCGAAATTAACGCTGACATTATATTACTAATCTCTGCCTCTAACGCCGCGAGAACTGCTGTACTTTCTAAATAGTCTTCACCAGGAAGAAATTCCTACAAAGCGGTTTTTTTTTTCTGATATATTAATAACGTGACCTATGTTATAAGTTTCTTGGCCATGCTTCTCCAAAGCAACCTTTTCGGAGAGACGACTAGAATAAATTTTAGGTTCATGTATAATTTTGTCATTTAAAAGTGCTTTTTAGGTGCTTAAGAAATAAATGATTTCACTTCGAATTTTTTAAAAACAGTAGGATCCAAAATCCAACTAAGCTTGATATTAATATTAACAGCAATAATTAAAAGCATAATATTAATTATAATAGACAATATTGTGCACCCTGGTATGCCTGTTTGTACTCAATGAACTTAGAAATAGGTAATATCCTAACTAATATTATAATTGCGAAAGTAACTTTGTTTGTTTGTTTGTTACCTTTTCACGCCTAAACCACTGAACCGATCATTCTGAAATTTTGCATTATACGTTGTCAGGTGTACAGAAACGGACATAGGGTACCTTTTATCCCGAAAAAAGGGCTGTTTCCCGAGGAAAACAACAATAACGTTATTATTATAATAGATGGCGCCACGTGTCTTTCGAACGGGATCGACACTTATGCAATTGGCGCTGCTGCTCTAGTATAAATATAAAGCAGTTTTTTATCAAAGTTGTCTGTAACAGCGTCCAATATTCCACCTTGCTAACTTTTATATATATATAACTACTTTTCCCGGATAAATTGGGTTAGGGTTGCTCCCTTTCGAATGCCGAGAAAATGAATGTAAGGGATTTATTACTTATTGATATTACTTTAATCCGTAGGCAACATTAAATTTTGAATCAAATAGAAAAAACTATTCTTGTGGATTATGTAGTTCATGTACCTGTCGTAAAAACCTCAGAGACTATAATATCATTCTTACTCTTACATGATAAATGCAACGCCCGTCTGTCTGCTCGTAGGTGCGCTTATAACTTCAAAACAACTCATACGATTTTAGGTTTTTTGATTTATCTATAGATGTCTGTCAGCCAGTCTGGCTACGTTTTAGTATATACTAACTGCTACTTGCGACTTCGTTTGCGATCCAGATGGAAAATAGCCCAGGCCATGGTATATCTGTGCGTCAAATTTCATCCAAATCTGTGCAGCCGTTTTAGTGTAAAAGTGTAACAAACAAACTTACTTTTGCATTCATAATACTAGTTAGGATTTTACCTATAGCAATAATATGAGTAGTACCATAAATTTATAGTCATGTTTTTTATATAACTTTTCATGCACGTAACGGGTGAACGGATTTCGACGAAATCACACAAACCATGACCTGGGTTAGGACATAGGATACTTTTAATCCTGATAGTACAATCCCGTGGGATGATTCTCGACCACCACTCTGGCTAGACAATATAAAGACAAAAATATGATCACATAAAAGTACCAAACATCATCCAAATGCTATGAAACAAAGAAAAGAAAATAAATTTGTTAAAAACAGAATAACTTAAAATAATAGTGTGCCTCACGGTTTCGCCAAACATGCCCAGTTCAGCATAAATGCCCGACACAGGTGCTCGATTACTCAGTCCAATTCAAAAACTCCAATCATAAATATTGTGATGGGCCTAAACAAAAAGTCATAATGATGAAACGTGTTCGTCATTTGTTTCTTCAAGTTTTAATGGTGTCGACCGGACCGTGGGCATGTGGCTATAAGAGACGATTAAAGGGCTTTTTGATGGCAGCATCATACATTTATAAATTCACGCTTTCTTCCCATGGGCATTGGCAGATAATTCAGACTTGCTTCGTTAACGTTCTACATCTAGGTCATACACGGACGCCGGCCGGTTGCGAACATAAATTGTCATGGTTGGTCATTTTGCCTGATTTTTCAATAGTCAAATAATTTGTATCTAAAGAATTAGAATCGCGTTAGAATTTTGTATGGGAAATTAGGATTCTCCTAGTGACCACCAGGTGGCGCTATAACTTTTTCCATATAAAATTCTAACGCGCTCGGAATTGAACGTGAGTGAAAAAACTCACACTAAGGCCACAGGTCAAGCACGACCGCCGTTAGCGAGTACTACATACCTGACCTTTTTAAAGAACATCCCCAATATGGTCAAACCAACATAATTTTGTCCTTCTAGTCCTCCGACCCACTCAAATTTACTACCATAACTGCCTTATAAATAACTTTTGTTAGTCGCCGTTCATTTATACTCTCAATATGACCAAACCGTCTAAATATACTAATAGGTATATAATAATTATGTAAATAATAGTAGTAGGATAAAACCCATCCCAAATTGAAAAAAAAAAAACGGTGGCACTCCGGAAGTGTCGACAGAAAGGAAAACTTGAACAATTACGTGTGTATTTTTTTAATCGTCTTATAAACAAAACACAAACAGAATACTTTTCTATCACTCACTGACATATCGGATATACATTAAAACGGAGTACACCCCGAGGACAGCCGAACACATCCGAATGTAGCGCGGTGTCGGTTACGGTAACAGTGTCGCGAGTTCAATGGTTTTTTTTTTCATCTCCAAAAATTTCCAACGCGCCGAAAGAAGTTTTCACTTCAAAAAACACTAGAGTTCGTTGGATGATCTTGAAACTTTTATAAATTCTGAATTCTATAAGCTGCATAAAGGCTCCTGCAAACAGGCGCGACGCGCGACGCGAATCGCGCGCGACACAAAGGCACCGTTCGTTGCGCGACTTGCGGTGCCTTTGTGTCGCGTGTCGCGGCGCGCCTGTGTGTACGAGCCTTAATGAAAACTCTATTTATTTACGTTTTTCATAAAATTAGGTCGGAAAAGTGTCGCTTTTCAGCTGAAGCACAAAGTAATGATAGATGGAGCTCGCCTAGAGGCACTAAGATAATTCGCTTTCCTAGTTCACTCATTTACGTTGCACGTTCATAAGCCTTTGTCACTGCATTTTGCGTTCCAATTTCGAAAATAGGATCTAATGATGTAAAAAGAAGGTATGGTCTGACCTGGTTACTATCTGATGAAAATGTAAACAAATGGATCAGAAAATGTAGGTACCAATTTGTAATACCAATTACATATTGAATACTTTGATTTTATTATTTGCATACTTTAACCCGAAATTATAATTTTAAATTATATAATAAATAGGAATATGTTTCTCATTTGGCAATTGAAGTTAATTTTATAACCTCAATTTTCGTAGATGATTTTTCAATTACAATTTGAAGATGAAGATGGACGGTGCCCCGCTGAGTTCAGCCCAGAGTGGCGAGATGTCCTGGACGCGTACCGTGAGGACTGATTCGAGGTGGCGCGGGAAAAGATTTCCTGGACTTGAAAGACACCTTTGCTCAGCTGTGGGAAAGTATAGGCTAAAAAAATACAATTTAATCATGATAATCAAACAATAATGGATGGAACACGTTGTGAGTTACTAAGTTGAAACTTTCTAAATACAAAAATTTATCATTGTCTACTACTAAATCTCTTTAGTGAGTGATTGCGTCAGAATTTAACCTGAACAGGGTAAATTTACACTTTCATCAGAGGGACAATTTTCGTAATTATAAGAAAGTTCACAGTCTGATCTCAGTATCAATCTGTCAAAAATATATCTGATTTCCCTACATTTTTGACACTTAATTATTATCGCTGTGATGAGATTGCGCCTAGATTTTGGACGGTTTTAACTGCGGAAATTGGCCTAAAGATGCTTTTGGAACAGACTATAAAAGATACTATCAAAGAATTCTTTACACATCTCAAAATATATTTATCGTGAATATTTTCAGCGCAGCCACTTTCATGCGAAATACGAAAAAATCTTAAGATTGCTCACAGTCTCATGAATAAGTGATAGCTTCGTTGAGTATCACAAAGTCAAAAGCCAGTAATCCAGGAAGAAAAGAATCTCTTATTTTCCCACATATACAGTCATGTGCATGATTGTACGGAACATTTCTTCATAAGTGTATGGTACGAGAACGATTCTATGAATTTTAAAACTTCAATTTTCTGTAACAGTTTTACAGGTAGGTAGGTATATCTACTTTAGAAATACGGTTTTTGGTTGAATTTTAAAATCGGTTGATGAAAAGCTCATAGTTTCACGGATAGTGAGTTGAAATTTTACTAACGTCAAACGCAACAATAGTTTGAGGACAGTTTAATAGTTACAAAAGAAAAAGTAAAAATTTTTGCAGTCGCTGTAAGGACGCTTTTTCTAACAGCTAGGGTAATTACTGAGATTTAGGTGTGCAATTAAATAATAATACGTTTTATACCCGAGAGAAATAAAGATCCATCAACATAGTGATCTGCAACTTACAGGCGTTTGATTAACATGTCCCACTAATTAAACTAGGACCAAGTTTATTCAACTGAAGGTTTTTCAAGCTTCTTTTATAAAAATATAAATAGAAAGAAAAAAACAAGGAAAAATTGTTTATTCTGTACAAACAAAAACGCACATTGCAAATAAAAATAAAAAAAAGACAAAATATACACACACAACGTATTCAAAAGCCTCGTATTCAAGCTTAGAAAATGTTGACAATTTCGTCCATTGCCTGATGTCAGGGCCAGGCACCAAAGACAACACACATTATTAATTGACATTGACAATACAAATAAATCCGTGATGCGCATAACATCATAACATAACATCACGCCTATAATCCCCGACGGGTTAGGTAGAGGAGTAGGTACTGTAGAGGTTACCTATGTAGCCTAACCTTATGTAGTGCTGGCTGGCTGTAATTTAGCGCGGGTTCCATTCGCAAATTTAAGCAAGTTTAGAACGGGGTGTCAAATATTTCTAACCGACTTCAAAAAAGGAGGTTCTGCAGTCCACCCGTATATGTATGCGCGTATGTTCCAAACATACGCACATGTCCGCGATATTTTCAAAAACTAATGAACCAGTTTTGATAATTGTTCCATTAATGTGATCTACATAAGTATGTACATACATAAGTGTGTATGTCGGTGTCAAAAAACTAAAATGCGGAACCAACAAGACCGACTTCCGAAATTAACGTTATTTATCACTTTTTAGTGTTTTCTTTTTTGAAGTCGGTTGTTTCTTTTGTAAAAAAGTTTATTATTAGGTAGGTATTTTTGTTTAGGAACAATCAGTGCTAGTTTAGTCGCGAATATGTAAAGACTTTCTGTCAATATAAATTTAAAGAAATCCTAAAGGCTCCTTCAAACAGGCGCGACACGCGATAAAATCGCGCGCGACGCAAAGTCACCGCAAATTGTGCAACGAGCGGTGCCATTGTGTCGCGCGTGATTCGCGTCGCGTGTCGCGCCTGTTTTGCAAGAGCCTTTAGGATTTCTTTAAATACTTTCACCTTATAGGATACCTACATTTGGCCAGTTATGTTTAAGTCCCATGCGACAGGGAGCGAGCCCATTGCAATTAACTGGGCAAAAATCCAGACTTTACTGAGAAATTCCAGGTGGGGAACCGGATTCAGGACCTCATGCTCAGCAGTAGCACTTGCGATGACTAAACTAACTCGGCAGTTATGATTAAAAGTACATTAAAACAAAAACAATATATACTATGTACTAATAATGAGTACTGACGCCAGCACATCAAGCTACTACAATCTGTCAAATTTCTTTAATAGATTTTCAACTGTATCTCTAAAGCATAAGGTTCAAAGTTGATTGGGAAATTTTGAAAATTTGACAGTTTCGGGTAACTTGATGTGCCCGGCGTCTGTACCTACTACGCTTTGGAATGGGCAATGGGCATTGTTCATATTTTTTTAAATGTTGTAATTGAAAAACCATTTCGAGGAATAGCGTTACTGATCATTACGGACTAATTTATTTTGAAAAATATTCATATGTTATTGATATTTTTGATAAAATACGATTGACCTTCTTTGCCCTTCAAATTACGTACGACTGGCCGTACAGTTTTGTATCGTTGCCTCAGAAAATAAAAAGTAAGAGGCAAGTATTGTCTACAATCTGTCAAATGTCAAATTATTGTAAATATGTCAAAAATATAAACATTCTTGTTTATATCTCATTATTACATTACTTTCATACATTATTTCAACACTCGACAATATTTAATATACTGGAAGAGTTATGGAATACAGGAAGTGCTTTGTTCCAACTTGCAGCAATAATAGTAATAATGTCGCCGCGTGCGTTATTATTCTATTTCTAAGTCGCCGCGTCGATTGTTCTAGTGACGATAGAGAGTAGTATATTCCTTGGAGGGCACTTGCACATAAAAAAACCATTTGTAAATAAATACGCTAAGCTAGGATTCGATTATTTAAGACGTCTATTCGGCCTATTGACACTTTGACAGATGTGACATTGTTGAAGTTGTGTTGACAGATTAAAATTTTTAATTATGTACTAGTAAGGCAACGGCACTTAATCATTATGCCACAGGGTGATCACCTGCCTTAAAAAAAAAAAAAACTTAAAATAATTAAATAATTTTTATTAAAATAACTATTGAGCCAATCATCAAAATATTCAAATTAGTTTCTCAAAATGCTCTAAATTTACAAAAAATAAAATAAAATATAATGGTTAGAAATTTTGGACAATCCCCATTAGCTTGAAAATTCAAAAGGGTAATTGATTTATCCATACTTCCATACTAATATTATAAATTCAAAAGTAACTATGTCTGTCGGTATGTTACCTTTTCACGCCTAAACCACTGAACGGACGTCGATAAAATTTGGCAGAGAGATAGATTGCATCCCGGGAAAGGACAGTTTTTATCCTGATATTCCCACGGAATCGACACTTATGTGGGTGAAACCGCGGGCCGCTGCTAGTTTGAAATAAATGCTTTAAGTTTGAGTTTGAATAAACAATCGCACTAATTAAGGTTCGTACACACAGGCGCGACGCGACACGCGACACAAAGGCACCGCAAGTCGCGTAACGAACGGTGCCTTTGTGTCGCGTGTCGCGTCGCGCCTGTGTGTTCGAGCCTTTAAACATTCACTTCCAATTATTACGAACAAAACGTGAGTTGTTTTCAAAGCAGCGGTAATTATAGGTATGGCTCTAACCAAATTAATTAATAGCCGCTGTTATGACGTTTAAAAACAATCTACACACGCTTTTAAACTAATGAAAACATGCCCCATAGGAGGTTTATTAATACAGTGGCCTATCTGGGTAGGTGGAATTCATCAAAATTATAGTTCTACTTGACCCTTGACTTTACATGCTACCTTTTTAGGGTGACGTACCTAAAAGGTGCCAATGGGGCCCTATTACCCAGGTTCCGCTGTCCGTTTGCCCATCCGCCCGTCCGTCTGCCACTGGGCTGTATCTTTTTAACTGTAATAGATAGTAACTTGGCGTGTGTGAAATAACAACAAATATAGCCGCTATGACAACAAAAAAATAAAATCAATTTAAAAATTTGACGGAGAAGGTAATAGTGTGTCTCGTTATTATCAGCCATATTTTAACAACTGTGGGCGTACTGTGGGTATGTGTTGGTTATTGCGCAATAGAAAAACCGTTTGCAGTTCAAATCAGATTATAATTTCACGAACAATTTAATCACACTAGCAAATTACACACTGTAGGTACACGACACAACCAGATACCGAACGCGGGACAGTTTCTGAGCACATGTTGTCCGTACGATGTCCAATGTCCAAGAGAGCTCCACATCGTTCTGTCGCGCTGTTTTCTAACTCCCACGAACTCTGGCTAGACTCTGTCAAGCACCACCAGATGGCGCTAGCTTTCCGAATTGTCAAATGAATGACCGGATGCGATAAATTAAAGGAAGAAGGAAACATGTTTTTTCGGCGTTTTGTATTATACGGTGGTACCGAACTCGTCATTTACGAGTCCGATATGCACCAGGCTGCTTTTTCATGTTGTAGTATCCAGAAGGTTCAGAAACCCGCTTTGTTAGAAACCTGGCAAGCTTTTAGTTTAGAACTAACTGACTCGACGAACTTAGTACCGTCTTACATTTTTTTATGTTTCTTTTTCCCATGTTTTAATAATTAGGAACCCTCACAAGCGTCCCCAGAACACCCTACCAAAGTTTCATCACAATCTGACCAATGGTTTCGGAATGTATAGAAGGCAAACTTAAAAACGTTGATTTTTACAATCTATATAAATAGATTGTATAGTTTTCAGCGAAAAGCATAGAACACTGATTTTTTGAAAAAAAGGGGAGACTTTTGCACTTATCTAGTTATTGACCTTGAGGGAGACCTTTTGCCAGCTGATATAATCACATCATCATCATCTGCCTAACCTTCGTCAACTTCCAGTCTAACCGGATGCAGGTGAACACCATTGTTTTATATGAAGCGACTGCTTATCTGACCTTCACAATCCAATTATTGGGTAAAGGCTCCTTCAAACAGGCGCGACACGCGATAAAATCGCACGCGACAGAAAGGCACCGCATGTACCAGCTGTTATATGATCGACTACAGTAAACAAAATCACAAAAATATATGATATTCTTCAGGATATATATTATGCTAGGTAAATAGTGTGTTGAAAACATAATACAACTAATTTGATATGATAGAAAAAAATCATGACGATACCTCTAAAAACTCTAATACCTATACATACAATCATGCTGATTTTTTTGTCAGGTTATTCTACAAGCAACATACTAAAGAACTAGTGTTTTAAATTTAAGTCAAAACAATAGATTTTTTGTAAAAAGATAATTGCTTCATTTTTTGCAATAAATTACCAGCGTTGTGTCATCGCGCTTCTCTTCTTTTCTATGCAGTCCGACAGTGACTGCGCTTTAGGTCATGTAAGACCAGCAGAATAATTATTATTTCGCTCCAAAATACTGATAATAAAAACTTAGGGTCAAGGGTCAGGTACATGGACAGTTTTAAAACTTATCCGTACGATTATGTCCTGTGAGTACATTAGAATGTATACTGAACGTACAATTATTTTTTTTTGCCTTAATTTCACTTTTGTAAGCAAAATACAACTAAAGAAGATAACATAACATACCATTGCGCCTCTAATCCCCAAAGGGTTAAGCAGAGCTGTACGTACACCCATATTTCGCCAGTTATGAGTAAAGGCTCCTGCAAACAGGCGCGACGCGCGACGCGAATCGTGCGCGTCACAAAGGCACCGCTCGTTGCGCGACTTGTGGTGCCATTGTGTCGCGCGCGATTTTATCGCGTGTCGCACCTGTTTGAAGGAGCCTTAAGTCCAGTATAGTAGGGGACGAGCCTATTTCCATGAATCAATCAAAATTAAAAAATCAACCAATTAAAGAAGAATTGTTTCGTTATTGTTTTCCCTAAATCAAACAACATAAATATAGCAAGTACTGTAACAAATCCACAATAATCTAAACCATATACCCTTATAACGAGAAAACGCGAAATAAATCCCTAAAAAATAGGGTTGGCAAAATAAAAAACAGATTTGTCAAACCGAACGAAATTAAATGTTGAATCGTGAGATACTTTATTCCAGGCACGGTCCAGTGAATAAAGTGGAATCAAGGCGGTACCATTGAAAACTTTTTCAGAGTTGGACTGCTCCGATTATTGCCAGACCGAGTGAAATCGGAAATTGCAAGGACCAAAGGATTCTTACAATCTTGCAAATGCTGGTTGCGTATGTTTTTCCGAGTTTGTAAAAGAAAGTTGATTAAGTTAAAATGCTAGTAGTGTAGTGCATAGAGAATTTATAGCACATTTACGGAGCAGCCGATGAGAGAATGTGTTCTTGACACCTGTGTAAGCGTCATACAAAAAAATAAAATACGTATTTTGCCAATTTGATTTTTATTAGCTGCTAGAATTATCGCACTGAGAGGTGTCAGGAATACATTCTCTCGACGGCCAGACTGTAGTGTTAAATACAATTTATTTATTATTTTGCTCATTGACGTAGGGAAAAGGGTATCTGGTATAAAACTATACAATATCAGCCTCCTTGAATACCGTGGTTTGCTATTAAGGAAATGAGTAGGTATCATGTTGTTCTGCTTCACAGATTACGCTCTGGTCGCACCCGTCCCGCAAGTTTGGTTATTTCACGAATAAAGTGAGTTCTTCCAATTGTGAAACATGCGGAACGGTTGAAAATGTTCACCATCTACTCAAAGCTCCTGCAAACAGGCGCGACGCACGACGCGAATCTCGCGCGACTCAAAGGCACCGCTCGTTGCGTGACTTGCGGTGCCTTTGTGTCGCATGTCGCGTCGCGCTTGTTTGAAGGAGCCTTTATGGAGTTTACTAAGACAAAGAAGCAAAGACAGACACTGGAGTAGAATAAAAATAAATGTATATGACATTGGTCCTTATATTAAAATTTTAGCGCAGCCTTCACCTGAGATAGCAAACATACTTGCTGATTTGTTTCGACATTAGTAATGTATATTATTTTTATATTTGTAGAGGTAGTTTAAGTTATGATGAGGCTGGTATGCCACTGTGGATAAAAACCTCTAATAAAATTTAAAAATAAAAAAAATTGAAAGTTTAATGGGCTCAGTTTGTAGATGAGTAATGTTGGAATATAGTTTATGTACAAAAATATATTGATGGTTGGAATCAGATTGCTGTAATTATTCCTGTTGACACATTCAATTGAAATTTATGTTCGATAGAAGTGGCGTCAATATTAATTAGTCCATAATGTAACGTCGGTATAAAATTTGAACCCGTGAACTCTCTCACTCACTCCGACATCTCCCACTCACTGCAACCGTTGGACCACTGTCTTTTGAAAGTAAAAAAAAAATATAAATTTAAAAGTTTATTTTTTATTGTTTTCATGTTTTGTTACATTTAATGTTATTTTTTATTGTTTGTATTTCCTGTGCGTGTCCCGAATAAAATATTTTTCTTTCTTTCTTTGATAAGCGATCTTCAACTCATAACTACAAGTCTTCTTTTAGTTGGAGTAAATCCTACTTTTCTGGGTAAATGACACTTTATTTTCACTGGACATACAAAAGCCTGGTTTCGTTTACTTCAAGACCCCTTGAGCTACGACAGTAGCTAAAAAAGTTATACTAGAAGTTAGCATCGTGAGTTCACTCAGTTTCCTTCTAATTAATCAGAGTTCAGAAAGGAAAGGGTAATCTTATTCTTGCTCGGAAGTAGCCAGTCATACTTACCTACGAGTATATATCTAGGACCGTTTGAATGATCCCGGCTGTCAATGTTGATGGTTGTATAGAGGTATGAGGAACAGGGTGATCCTCCGACCAGGCTAGTGTTATGTTTGGTGAGCTGTTGTCGGACGTTGATATATGCTACGTTGTATATATGCTAGTCGCGCGTAAAACCAGATAGATGCCACCACAGTTGTTTTATAAAATAACTAGGTTTTGGCCGCAGCTTTGCTCGCTTGCATATTGGAAATTATCCCACGGGACTGTGCTACCGAGATAAAAAAGTATATTTTGCTGTTATACGGTCCCAGGTCATCAAGTATAGCCTGGAACCTTATTAAGGTTACATATGAACAGACCATGGTCTAACCATATGTAACAACGAAACGCATAGAGTACCTATACAACGTTTTAGACGTGACTTTAGTCGTCGTTTTTTTATCCAATTTGTTGCTCGTTGTTTAGCTATAAAAGTGTAGGTAGGTTTAAAAATAACGTAAAAGTATTACGTTTTTACGCTCGTCGGCTTTTGTTTTTATGATTTATTTCTTTAAAAATATCCTTCAAGAATGCGTACAAGTGACCTGAGACGACAATAGTTTACTCTTGTGTTTATCAATATACACAAATAGGTAAATTGGGTCTTTTTATCAAAATTTGTCGAAATTGTAGCGTAGGTAGCGTATCTGTAAATAAATAAAAAACAACCGACTTCCAAGAAAAAACACTACAAATTGAAAAATAACTTTAATTTCGGATAAGTCGGTGTCGTTAGTTCTGTATTTTCGTTTATTGACACCGACTTTCGTAATTAAAGTTATTTTTCAATTTGTAGTGTTTTTTGGAAGTCGGTTGTTTTTTTTTTTTTTGTAAAAAAGTTTTTATATATCACTTTTAGTTGTACCTACCTACCCCAAACAAATTCATATATAACTACTTGCTATGTGAATATCAGTGACAGAGAGCTATTGAACACATCTGCCTAACCCTTGAAAGGGTACAGGCGTGATGTTATGATGTGTGATTGTGTAAACGATGCATTCATATGCTATAGCAGCAATCGCAGTTGATTTGCAGGCATTTATTGAAGAGTTCCGTCGTCTGTCTCCGAAACTCATCATCAGATCTTTACGAAATTTAAATGGGACCATTTCGGAATAAAAACATATAGAACAAAAAAAATCCGTCTATTTACGACGGAGTTATGCCCGAAAATACATAAAAAAATAGAAACATCCAAATTGAGACCCTCCTCCTTTTTAGAAGTCGGTTAAAAATCATGATTGAAATACATATAAAAAAACATGGATTATTAACATTTTTATACCAACTTAATCTTCATACAGTGACAGACGCTTGCTGAATATTTAACGAAGCCTCTTCCTAACTCGTAATTTCTGTTCGATTCGGAAACTTTTGGGTTTACCCGCTTACCAGTATTTTGGTGGTGTTCGAATAGTCATTGAATACAAAAACTTTTTCATTTACGCTCTCGGACGCAGACTGAATAATATATCAACGGTTGGTGGGGAGCTTACTGGAATCCTTTTGGATTTTAGGTTTTTTTTTCGGCTTTTCAACTGAATTAATGACAACTTTACTGCCTTTTTCGCGAAGTCATTGTGAACATTTTGTTAGATCTTTAATAAAAGGTATTAAGATTACAAAGAGATTTATAAGAGTTTATTTATGTTGATCCGGAACATACTGTTGCAAGCTCCTTCGTTGATATAAACTTTTTAGACGACTTTTTATTTGAAAGTTGTTCTTTTGTTTTTTTGCTTCTATTGGTATTTGTCAAAAGTTTTTTTTTTTGTGTTTTCAATATAGGTACTGATGTCATATTTTTCATATTTTTAGGGTTTCTAACCTCAAATGGAAAAACGGAAACCTTATAGGATAACTTCGTTTTCCGTCTGTCAAGACCCTTTTTCTCAGAAACGCGTGGAAGTTGAAATTAATATCAAATACTCAAGGTTGCTGCAATTCCTCGAAACAGGGAAAAAATCAAAGTTCTAAGTCAACGCAATCAAAAAATAAATACGGGCGCTTATGTTCCGTTTATCGACTCGCACTTGACCGGTTTTTTTCTACTAAAATTCTTTCATCACGCTGAGCTTTAGTTTTATTTCGTTCCATCAACCATATGGACTGTATGTTTATCTTACAGTTCATGTTCTTGGCCTTCACATTGATAACACATTATTAATAATTCCTGAGTTGGGAGTTCCATTGCCTTAGGCATCATCAGAATGCGCTCTTTCCATCATGGATATCCATCGCTTTCCATCAGTCGTGATCTTGAATGAGGTGACATGACGTGAAAACTAGACTTTCCGAAGCCTTTACGTATATTGCAGTATATTGTCATCATTTACTTACGCAGATGTAGTCTAAACATTGAATCAAGACGGCGCATCAAAAGGGTAAATATGAATTAGTAACTAACATAAATGTATATACATAAAAGGAATTATTATTCCAGAAACTTGTTTATATACTCATACTCGCATTTACAGGGTGGGTTTTTTGTCAGAAGTAACCTAGAGTTTATGGAACTTTTTATTTGTGCTCAATTGTTGGATAAGCTAAACATGGGACTTAGGCACCTGCATCCTAATTGCGTAACTCACTACCTATCAATCTTCTGAATAATTCTGAATAATTTAATAATATTATGTATAATTATGAATAATTTAATAAAATTCTGAATAATTTAAAAGGATATTGCTAATCCATTACTTCATATATTCTAAAAATTTGTCTGCTCATCAACATTAATAACGCAGTGAATGTTGTTGAACTGTTACAATGATATAACCATTCCTTCTGTTAGTGTGTTACACAATAACCCCGCTGTTCCACAGCCGGACGACTAGCTATCAACAATTTTCTCGCTCAAGAAACGTACAAAAGATTGCAGGTTCCGTGTAGGTACAAGATATATATAAATATTAATAGTTGATCGCTGACTGTCCGCACCGCCGGCGAGTACTCGTTTCTCACAGTGACAAGAGCGATCAAAAGAGAGTACTCGCTCACTGACCCTCGCTTGACGAGGAGCAGAACACTCGCTGAGATACTCACGCTTCGTACAAGTGCATACCAGCGAGTAATCGCTCGTCATAGTCGCGCACTCCCTACGTTTTCTTTCACACTCGTTTATAGTTGCTAGTTCTACTCGCGTCACGGTGGGTTAGGTGCTTTAAACATAAATGGTAAAACGTAGGTGTCCCAAAACTTTGTCCCTACGAGAAAAGAAGATATTATTTTATTCTATTATATTGTTAAAAGGTAAATATCTCATCATCATCTTCATCATTCTCCTGTCCTTAGTCGTCACCCTCTTTCTAACCATATCATCATTCACACAGTCCATCCATCGTTTTTTTGGTCTTCCCTTAAAAAAAAAGGCTATAAGAGGCCTTTTTTTTGGGTGGGAAATTAGTGTGTCATGTCAGACTTTTACTGACTAAAACTCACCTGTGTTCCTTCAGTTACCTGTGCTAGGGGCCACGGTATCTCTTTCGAATAACCCGCGACCCTGGCGGTACTCTTATAGCCATCAATCTACATTTATACTCAAAACTTTCACATTTTCCTCATTCCGCCGTATCACATGCCCGATTGCGACCGATTTCCACACAACTTTTCAGTTACCGGTGCCACAAGGTTTTGTTCTATCGATTATAATTATTCTAATAGGTACTATTACCTATTCCTATTACCTTGTGGCAACTACCTTGGGCGTGGGTGGACGTCCTACCTACGCTCAAGGTAGTTTAGGTGGATTTCTATCGCTAAAACTAATTGTCAATTGGGTAGCATAGCTGCCATGTTGATTCCTGCCGGTCTAATTTGTAAAAATCTAAACGTAAAAACTTGAGGGTATCCATGAGGATTTCCCCAAGGAAAAAAAAAGGGTGAAATGAGATTGAAGTGACCTGTCTTTCCACCTGATGCTAGAGATTGACAGCTCACTTCACTTAAGTTTTCTAGATGGGTTTTTTAACAGAGTAGATCTACTCTGTGAAAAATCTCATCTAGAATAGCCGATCGGCTATTCTTAACCTCACCCTGTATATCTATGAAACCATAACAGCTTATGTACCCAAGTAGATATTTTCAGTCGCTTCAGATGATGAATAACACATGAGACGACTTCCTTTATTTGACGACCTGAAATACGAGTGAATTTCAAAATAGGGGTAAAGGCAATCATTGCTCAGTCGTTCGGAACTTTTCGAATTATTGTTACACAATCGTTTGGGCAATAAAACGATATAGTTTTAACGAAATAGAAGCCTATTTTGTTGCCTATTGATTACGATTTTCGTGGAACTTTGATTGGTTTGTACGTATAGTCTAGCGCTTTAAATTTGTGAATTTGCAGCTATTTTGTATAATATCAATTAATTTTAATAGATTAAAAAAACTGATTGGTAAAACTATATTAAATTTTAACGAAATGGTAAATATATCCTGCAGTCAATTTCTACTCATTTTATCAGAACACCTAGGTAAGCTTAAATCAAATCAATTGCTATGTACCTTTACCTTACCTACTACATCCACACACCATAACCACAGATTACACAAAGAGAGGTACGAGTAAAGAGGTTCGATCTAAAAAGAATATATTCCTCAAGGAGATTACGTTGCGCTTGGGCCAGTATTAAGTAGCGCGAGGATGGTTTGAATATCGAATTTAAAACAATTTCTTTTCCTTTTTCGTTTCGTTTTGCTTTCAGTGTGTAGAATTTTAACGTAGTTTTCTTTTTCCAGACTCGAGACAAGAATAATTAACATAAAATTCTGTTTTGAAATAGTTAAAATTTTACATAGATAAATAAACTCATGCCTTTATTCCACGTGGGTAGGCGGAGAAACTACAAAACGCCACCTGATAATATCCTTACATACTCCTTTAGTTAACATTTTGTTTGTAGATAATAGTTGTATCAACAATTTTCTCTAAAACAGAGGTGAATTTCCCAAAGACTTCATCGATCGATTCATTATATATTCTTAAAACCTCGCGTTCATAGCCAACTAATGCAAACTAAAAGTACGGACATTAAACTTTGGAGCGCCTGAAAAGGCTTAAAAGTTCGTAGCACTATTTATAAAAGCAAGGTCTTGTAAACACTTAGGTCTTTTTTGAAAACTATGTTCAGCTTTAACCACTATTTAAAGGCGGATACAGACATTGTGAGGCATGCGTAGTGCACGGCGCTCATCACATGATTCGCAATGTGTGGATGTTCATATTGAAAGCAAACTCAAAGCATTTATTTCAATTAAACCATTTACAGACACTTTTGAATTGTATAAATTAAATAGTCGGTCAGTTAGTCATTATCTTGTCAGCTGCATGTAATAGGAACTGGTGGACGCTGGCGATGGCGCCAAATAAGTAGCGAATTCTGGGCCGAGTCCATTTAGATTTCTAACGACACGCTAAGAAGAAGAAGTCAGAAAGTTGAAGCCCATTCCAAAACGTAAATCTCTATGGAGAAGAACTGACAAGAACTCCAAGGACACTCTTTTAAATCAAGATATATATTTCAAAATCTTGGGTACATTAGTCTTGTTGCTTCTTTATCTGAGAACAATGTAAAAAAAAAACAAATGAAGAAACAATTCAAAATATAACATTAAAAATAAGCCCTGGCAGTTAAGAGATCAACCGACAGCGCCTGTTCACGAACATGACGCGTGGATCAGCACCATCCAGCTCAACCATTTTCACATCATAATAAAACGGATCCATGGTTCTTACATTTACAAAATTTAAAAAATGCTTTTAAATTAAACAAAACTATAGTTTGCAATTTATTTACGAGATGAATAAAATTTGACTACCAAACAGGAAGAGATATTTAAAATTGAAGTATTCAACAATTAAAACTTGACTGATTAAAGTAAAAATTGAATAACTCATCAACCCGCCTTGAGCAGGTGTTCTATGCCCGGCTCCTGCAATGGGACAGTAATAGCACAGTATAATTATTTATACTGTGGTAATAGGCTGGTGTTATTATTACAGACTCGGCACAACTATCATAAATGATAAATGATTTATTTTCTCTAAGTAGGTTTGTACAAACACTTTTACACGTCAATCATTCTTTTTTTAAACTAGATTAGGTCGACGTTTCCTATCTGACTATTCTGAGATGAAAGGCCGAAACAAACTTAGAGGTCACAGTCTCTTTTAAAGTCCAGACAAAATCTTGGTCAGATCATGTGAAGGCCATGTAGATTGGTGTCTGAAATGGTCTTTTGAGGAAAGAACCACACAGATTGAGCGGACCTGTTTAGTCAGTGCACTATCTATACCTACCTACAGGCTATTTATTTATAGGCATTGTGAAAACAAAGATTTGTACCGTGCGAGAATCCAACCCGGAACATGTAATGCCAATGTTAAAAATATTTTGCGTAATTATGTTCCAGTCAATAACTACATATGTCGCCTAACCTAACAATCAAGTTACAATTTATTCTTTGTAACCTGACTTCTCCACCATAATCGTGAGAGACATCATTTCGGCCAAAAGATGTCCACAGCTGGACATAGGCCTCCCCCAAGTACCGCCACTTTGACCAGTCCTGTGCTTCTCGCATCCAGCGAATTCCTGCGGTCTTCACTAGGTCATTGGTCCTCCTTGTGGGAGGCCTTCCAACGCTACGTCTTCCGGTATACGGTCGCCATTCCAAAACCTTTCGGCCCCATCGGCCGTCTGTTCTGCGAGCAATGCGCACTCTGTTGGTTCAAAGACGAGATTATGGATATCAATTCTATCTCACGGTGTACTGCTTGCTGGCTCAGGATTTATTAAAAAACAAGTTGGTGGAGACTTGAGTCGATTATGATTGCCGTGATTTTCTCTCCGCACATGCCATCAAAATTATATTTAATGCACTCGTGCGTAGCAAATTGGAATCTAGCTCCTGCGTGTGGAATCCACACGAAAGTACCTACGTACTTATACTGGAAAAGATACAAAAAGCGTTCCTTAGGTTTCTCTATAAGCGTAAACACGGCTATTACCCATAACTCTATCCGATTAAATTTCTACTGGGATGCCTGGGATATAACTCGTTAGAGGTAAGACGAGCAAAAGACCAGCTCACCATAGCCTGTAAGACGCTCCGTGGCACTATTGACGCGCCTGATCTACATAAATGGTGTTCTGGCTCGCTTCTTTGTGCCAGACAACTACTGCCGCAGCAGAAGGCACAGGCTGTTTGCTGTGCCTCCATATCGCACAGTTGCACGTGCTAAGTCCCCAGTACCACGTACTCTGGCCGCACTTAATGAACTCTTGGACCCTAATCCAACAAACGTTCTGTTTGCGGATGAATGGACGAAGATTTTGTCGGCATGTCAGAAGTACTGTGAGAGGGATGTATGAAAGTATTGTTAATTTTTTACTTGATTTTATATTTAATGTTTTATGTGTAATGTGTAAACTGTCACTATTAATTTCTGTAATTGGTTGTAAACCGTTTTAGTTAAAGAATAATTAAAAAAATAGATGATGACGGAAGTAAAAGTGAATTGTTTCAGGAAAATTAGATTGAATTGTGGATAATATTGATTTTAATTACTTGCTTACTGCGGTTTTTACTTAGGTAATTATTAATGTAATTCTTTAGGAAGAGTTTTGAGATATTATATGAAATGTTCAGAAACGTATTTCAAATAAACCATCCTAAGAAGTTTTGAAATTCTCACAACTAGCATCGTATATCAGGTACGTTCCTTTACTAAGGAATGAACCTGATACTAGGTACTCCTAGTCTTGAGAAATGTCGATTCCAGCAAACGTACGTAACATAATTTATTTTTGAACGTTCGAAGAATATTTCATTATTTACTTAGTGTTTTGTCAGAACGAAAAACTTTCCCATGAAATAATTTTACCTATAGAAGTAAGTCCATCAATGCCTAGTTGTGACCAAGGCTTGTATAGCACTTTTCTCAAATAATGCGCGGAAATTCAAACTGAGTACCTAATTGTTCACACGCCAAATGAATGACCATTTGGCGTGTGAACAATTAGGTACTCAGTTTAAATTTCCTGTTTCTTGATCACTTTAAACAGGTTTATTTTTTGATAAGTTACCTCCTTGGTTGCCATGTTTCGAAGTAAAAGAACGTTCCATTTTTAAATGACACGACAGATATGAGATTACTATGTAATTTATTTGGCCGCTAAACAACGACAGTTATGGATTTTTATGTTTTAGAAAGAGTATATTAATATGGCGTGCTTGTCTGTTTTTCATTAGCATTAATTTATTTATTTTCAGAGGTAAAAGAACATAAAAAGTAAATTTAAGAAGTGACAGTGTTAGAAGATGAAGATGACAAAAACAAACTATGATGATCATCAACGTCTTTTTCCGACATTTTTGATAACAAATCACAACCAGCTAATAAAAACAGAAATGCAAATGTAAACAATAGGGTTCGGGGCAAGTTGAGAATCCCTACTCGGTGCGCAGCCCAGGTGAGAAACGTCACATGACTTATGTCAAAAGAAGGGTGTCCGTTGAATGTTTTTGAAGGAAGCTTCTAGAATTTTCTAGAAGCTTCGACTCGCCTTTATTGGCCTAGAGGGAACGAGAGGTGTTTCCGCCAGAAGTGCGTGAATTGTGGCGAGAGCGGTTGGAATAGTATATTTCATTACAAGTGCGGAAAGGTTGTCATTGCAAAGAGTTCCGACAAATGTCTACCCGAGCCGAGGCGCAGCCGAAGGCGAGGGTTGACAGTCGGAACAAGTTGCAATGACGGTTTCGCACGTGTACTGAACGACTATTTTTAATACAGTTGCGAAAAAATGAAGCAATTTAATAAAATAATAAAAACACAATAAACTCAACTAACTAATGGCGCCAACCATAAAATATAAGCAGAGATTTTTTTTTCTTCACCCATTCTGGTAGGCAAAGGGAACTATGCCCATACAGCCAAGTCTTCAGTAGAATTTTTTTATTGATATGAAATGAATATGAAATTTAACGAGATGAAATGAAATGAAACCTAACCTAACTCATTCAATCAAATCATTAAATCTGATATTGAAACAAATTAGTAGCTTCTTTTTAGAAATATACGTATTTGCATGAATCATAAAAACTTCTATGAATTTTCTTTAGTAAAAACTTCATGGTTGGTTTTTCTTTTTAATAGACATTATTTTGACAGTTGGGAAAGAGAACGCACGAGTTCGGGAAAGGTAAAAAAAAGCACGAGTATGTAATAGCCCACATCCCGAACGCTATACCTACGTCCCTGCAATACGCCACTTTTTGAGCAACTGTATTAAAAATAATTTCTTATTATATCCACCCTCTTTTGACCAGGTTATAACCCCGTACCTGGTCAAACAAAGTATGAAACGCATCAAATAGTTTCAAAAAGTAGTATACAATTTTTTTTAATTAAAATAATAATTCAAAGGCCTATATTTTAACACCCACTTACCTTAACTAACTTTCAAATTTAGTGAAGGTTAAAAGCAATAAATATTCCTCAAGCTTACATTAAAACAAAGCCGCCCTTTGTAAAGTGTCATGTCAGCCTGTAATAATCCAACTGTAGGACAAAGGTCTATTCTGAAAGAGAGAAGAAACAAGCATTGATCATCACGGTGGCTAATTACGTGTTGGAAAACTATTTTAAATTCAGGTTTCTTCACACTGTATTTCTTTACATACTTTTTTTGGTTGTAGTCTGAAAGAAATTCGATATGAAATTCAAAAGTCACTTTGTTAGTTGCCAGGTCTAAAGAAAATACGTATATTTGCAGTTTAGTAAACATGATTCAGAAAAAGAACACAAACATAAAAAAACCAAGTTAGGTAAAAACATGCGGCACTTCCACGCAAAACGGCCATCGCTCAGCATGCCAACCCTATCCAAGACAGAGCCCCAGCGCAGGTCTTGGAACGCATGCCTGTTGTGATAGCCCGGAGGTTCAAAAAATAAATAAAGGCTCCTTCAAACAGACGCAACACGCGATAAAATCGCACGTGACACAAAGGCACCACAAGTCGCGCAACGAGCGGTGCCTATGTGTCGCCCGCGATTCGCGTCGCGTGTCGCGCCTGTTTGCAGGATCCTTAATGCGTTATATTTCCTTTAGATTGACGAATAGATTTATTGAATAAACAACAAGGATTTAACAATGAAACAATCGTAGAAGTTAAATTCAAAAAGTTTTCTTGTATTTGTGTTACAACCTTTGCCTCTGCAGTTTTAAGAAATGGTTATCATTTTATAGAACTGATTTGCTGTACTTATTTGTTATTTTATGACTGTATTTCATAAAACCTTTGCATAGATGTTTAAAATATTTTGATACATTCGAGATTGTTAATAAAATTGTTACATCGTTTTATTAACAATTTTAATACAATTGAGGTAATTTTATTAACATCGCTATCACTCAAATTTTATTAAACTCGGCAAAGTTATTTTAACAGATATCCAAACTAAAACTTATAAATAAAATAAAATAAAATTCATTTAATTCAGGCAAGACCCATATTTACATAAAATTAAAATATTACAATGCCACAGAATAAAATTTATCTAAATAAAATGCCTCTGAATAAAATTTCAATGTATAGATACAAATAAAATAAATTAACGAATACAAATTAAAAAGGTCATGGAATTAAAATTATACATATGGAATAAAGGGATGAGGTCAGAGGAAAAGTAAAAGAATTATCTTAAACTGGTTTATTGTTATAAATAAACTAGTAAAACACCTAAAAAGACATCTTACTTAAAAATCACGTCTTCAGCTCATAGCACAGGTATCAAACCGGAAAGGGATCGGCACCGTATCAGTTCGAGCTGTTCAGTATTTTTTGTATGTAACTCCCTACTGCAACGCACACTAATCGGAATCGTAATGTAATCGCCTCGCCTCGGGACAAGCTCACGAACCGTGGTGCGGTGCGTTACGGCTTGTCGTCCCCGCGCTTACAGCTCGTCGTCTCCGCGCTTATGTCTCTCCGTACTCGAGGTTACGTTTCCTCGTCCACCCTTGCCCCTCTGACCCCTCCGGCCGGCGAGCCGTAAGCGCGGCGTCGCCTAGCCGTAGCCGAGTCGAGTCGTATCGGAGCTTCTGATCCGCTTTGGTTACGTGTTTACGTTAGGTTGACGCCTGTTTGACGCCAAGGCGAAAGGCGATACGGTGCCGATCCCTTTCCGATTTGATACATGCGCTACGACTTTAAGCGTTTTTACTCTGTTATTCAAAAGCTACTGTCGTTTTACCTTTTAAAGATATTCTACGCCATCCCAAGCATATATACCTCTTTGACATACGTCATCTCTCCCCTATACACCTTAGTATTAAGGCTCCTGCAAACAGGCGCGACGCGCGACGCGAATCGCGCGCGACACAAATACTTAAGGCTCGTTGCGCAACTTGCGGTGCCTTTCCGTCGCGCGCGATTTTATCGCGTGTCACGCCTGTTTGAAAGAGCCTTTAGGCTCTTTCACACAGTCATGCATTCATCACCGCTCCATTCCTATACATATACCTTATTTGGTAGGTACATAGGTATTGCATCTCATTTAACAAAGACGGCACTTTCCTAAGATAGAAAAAAAATGTGTATCGAAAACTTTAAATTCGAATTTTCTCATTGCAGCTTTTCCAAGATCCAAGAGCCAATCCCCTTATTAGGTACTGCAGTATGAATCCAACAAAACAAACAACTCTTTACTGCTTTCCACTAACAACTTTTACAAAACTCCTCCACCGTTAATAATATTGCCTGCTACCTCGTTAGGGTATTACACCACCCTTTCCAATACAATACGGCTTCACAAAGTCCTAGCCAAGACTTTGGCAAGCCGTAATACCGGCTTACTTACTTTCGACCTGGCTTTCAGTCTAGTTCCGCTTTCTCAGCGCCTTTCAGTTTCAGAGCTTAGCTTACCTTGTCCAACATTTTTATTCACAAAGAAGTGAGGTTTCGACGGGTTGACTTCTATAGTTTTTAAAATCTGTAAAATGAATTCGCAATGTTGTTTTTAGCGGTGAATGCTTGCTGAATGTATTTTTAACCGTTACCTACCGAGGTATAAACTGCTTTTGTTAACATTGAAGAGTATTATTCCAGCTTTGTAGCGTACAATTTGCTTTAGTGCTATTTTTATTGATACATCTGTGTGTAACCTTTTCTCGACAGTTATTGTTGTATCTGGAATTTATATACTTACTAAGTAGGCACTGCTTGTATAATTTGAAATAAACACTACGGATTTTAAGGGTCACTTTTATGATGTAGGTTATAACCTAAGACGTACGAAGCAATTATAATAGGTATTCTATTGTGTGACGTACACCCATGATTCTAATTGCTTTGTGTATAACAAATTACATAAAGTAGAACAATGAGAAATAAAGCACTAGAGTAATACATATAATATATACATATGACGGAGAAGGTAAGTGTGTGTCGTTATTATCAGCCATGTTTTAACTACTGTGGGCGTACTGTGGGTATGTGTTGGTTATTGCGCAATAGAAAAACCGTTTGCAGTTCAAATAAGATTATACCTAATTTCACGAAGAAATTAATTACACTAGCAAATTTTACACACTGTAGGTACACGACACAACCAGATACGGAACGCGGGACAGTTTCTGAGCACATGTTGTCCGTACGATGTCCAATGTCCTTGTCCAAGAGAGCTCCACATCGTTCCGTCGCGCGTCGAGCAGTTTTCTAACCCCCACGAACTCAGGCTAGACTCTGTCAAGCGCCACCAGATGGCGCTAGCGTTCCGAATAGTCAAACGAATGACGTATTTCCGACATATATGTATGTATTTACTAGCCATTGATGTCCCACTACTGGGCAAAGACCTCCCTACTCACCTTCCACCTCTCTCTCCAGAGCCGCCAAGGACAAATCTTTATTATCGGAGTCCAGCTCATCCCGCCACCAAAGTCTGGGCCTGCCACCATGCCGTTTGCCATTAAGGGGCCCGAGACTCACCATAAAATATTTTTAATGAAAGAATAATAATTATGATGCATTTTTAGAAATTGATAGACACAACCTAAATGCAAAATTTTCAAATTGCGTCAATCCGAAATCCATACTAATATTACGAGTATAAATTCCAAAGTAACTCTGTCTGTATGTTACCTTTTCACGCCTAAACCACTAAACGGATTTCGATAAAATTTAACAGAGAGATAGATTGCATCCCGAGGAAGGACATAGGACAGTTTTTATACCGATATTCCCACGAGATCGACACTTATGCGTGTAAAACCGCGGGGCGCTACTAGTTATACAGAAAACTTTAATACGCGTTACGTCCGTAAATGAGACGGAAATAAAACACCACTTGCACTCCGGTCACAAAACGTTTATGTATACCTAAAAATATTCAAACAATCTCTATTCTCACGGCCCACGTAACATAAAAGCTTACAAAATTCGCCCGAGCGAGAGTTACTTTGAATTCAGCCGTTACCTACCCAAGTTACATTCGCCGCAACACTACTTGTCTGGCTGTTTACATTTTTAACTAGACCAACATCACTTGGCTATTTTTACTGCTATCTTTGTTGTAAGCCTTGAATTTTTGGTACCAGTAAAGGCTCCGGGACACGCGATATAATCGCGCGCGACACAAAGGCACCGCTCGTTGCGCGACTTGCGGTGCCTTTGTGTCGCGTGACGTGTCGCGCCTGTTTGAAGGAGCCTTAAGACTAGGGACAAATTATTTTTGTAAAAACTCTGGCCTTGTTATGTTTATTGTATGTTCTAGAGATTCAGTACTCTTTTGTTTGAATTGTCCGAAAGGGTTACCGCTGGCCCGGACCATAAAGGGCTGAGGAAGGAACACGGGTGGGTTTTAGTCAGTAAGAGTCCGACACTCCCTTGCGCTCCACCCAGAGCGGGAGGGGTCATTTGATGATTCCCTATACTGAAAAAAAAAATTTTTTTCTCTTCCATCGATTAATCCCAGTTCTATGGGTCGGTTTCTGTTGTACAGCGGCACCAGAACGATCTCTCCTGGGTTCTTATAGGAGCTAGATTCTGCGCTTTCAACTCCCTCTCAATGCTGGACCACCATGGGTCTTCCTCAAAAAATAACTGTAAAAAAATTTAAATACACAGTATAAAACACACGGTAGGTACAGAGTACGCCGAAAAAAACACATTTGTTGTATGGGAGCCCCCCTTAAATATTAATTTTATTCTGTTTTTAGTATTTGTTGTTATAGCGGCAACAGAAATACATCATCTGTGAAAATTTCAACTGTCTAGCTATCACGGTTCATGAGATACAGCCTGCTGACAGACGGACAGACGGACAGTGGAGTCTTAGTAATAGGGTCCCGTTTTTACCCATTGGATACGGAACCCTAAAAAGGAACTGATTATAATATTACGCTTCAAAGTAATATGGGTGGCAGCCATTTGCTATCATTTAACTAGAATTACTTTCCTATGAAAATAGTGCTACGGAGTGCTACGGGCTACATGGAAGCTACAACATTGCCACAAAAGCGTTCCACATTTAATCTTTTCTTTGAAAAGTCTTATAATAACGAACTTACCACTATTCATTTCACATCTCACTGTAATACAGAGTTAATTTGAAAACAGTATAATTTTATGTTTAATTATCTGACTACCGTTATATGAGGTATGAGGGGCCCGTGGCTAAATAATAACAGCCGATCGATCAGGTTAAGCCACGCTTACCGCGGTTGGTCTGTGGATGGGTGACCATCATTACATACCGTGACCCCTGCGTGCTTCGGAAAGCACGATAAGCCATTGGTCCCATTCGTGGATCTTTGACAGCCGTTACGGGTAGTCAGTAGCCCGAAAGTCTGACAACCAGTCTTACCAATGGGGAGGGGGGGAGGGTATTGCCCAGTTACTGGGTTGTGGAGGTCAGATAGGCAGTCGCTCCATGTATTTATTTATTTGTAAAGGTACACCGACAACTTCTGTATACAAAATATCAAATAACAGTAGATAACAGTTATGTGCTTATACAGTTGCCAATAACAGGTGAACCAACATTCTCAAATACAGTGATAACCTAAGGTAAAAACGAAATGAATAAAAATTAAGTGAAAAAACTAACTATGTAAACAGAAATATAAAATGATATAAGTTATAGGATACAGAGGTTGCAAGAAAAACCTACATACTAATACAATAACGAATCTTTAGATAGTGTGGGTTGCGTGCTTTGGGGCCTTAATATTTGGGTTTTAAAGTTTTTTAGAGCCATGATTATATGTCAACATCTGGAGTGGATTTTATATAAGAATTCATCTTTCGGCTGAACCTACTGAGAGGTGAGTTTACTCCTATATTTGTGTCGGATGCTTTAGTGCAGAAAAAATGGGTAATGGGATATCTGGGTAAATTATAGGGGACTTTTGGTCCAATTTGTTCAGTTAATTTATCGCATTCCATTCAACTGTTAACCAATTTGAAAAAGAACATGAGATCTTGTACGTAAATGAAAATACCGGTATTCAGATGTATGTAAAATACTGGTATTCAGCTGTATCCGGTTAGACTGGAAGCCGACCCCAACATAGTTGGCAAAAGGCTAGGCAGATGATATCTGACTACCCGTTATATGAAGACACATAGGACAAACATAAAAATTAACAATTTTCTGACACCTAGCTTAAGCTTTGGTTTCCTAGAAGAGCCATGTCCGTCATAATATAACGGCCGACATGAAAATCTCTCATTTTCACCAGTATTTGACGTAAGGTATCAAAACACGCTCTGTATCCAAATACAGAGCGTGTTTTGATACCTTATGTCAAATATTGAATAACTGGGGGGCTGTCCAAACTGCCCCCCCAGTGATAACGGCCCCGAGTTGTAGGTCGTGGGTTCAAACCCAGCCAGGGCCTAATTTACTTCGTGTAAATAATTTCATCACTACTGCTCTCAAAACGTTGAAGCAAAACATCGTGAGGAAACCGGCATGTCCTGGAAACCAAAAATTAGAAGATATGTGACATTTACCAACTGGGCCCGCGTGGTAGATTACGGCCCACTTTCTGTCGATGAGAGGAGGGCTACGTCCCAGCATTGGGAACATCATAAGCTGATGCTTATAATACTTATTTAATATTTACCGTTTTAAAACCTGTCGTGCGAAAAAAGAAAAAAAAGCAGTTTTCCTAACAACATAACCAATACAGTCAGAACCAAATAATTTGTAGTTGAACATTTTGGTCACTAAAGGGACCACAGTAACTCGTACTACCGTTGTCTATAAACGTCAGTTTGAGACAGTGACGTACGCGGATCGCGTGTCCCACCGCGATATATCACTAACGGGGGGAGGGGGGGAGGTAGTAGAAAAACGTCCCTTTACATAAGACCTTAGACTTAGTAGCGAAAACACGCATTTTATTTATTTAATATTTCAAGCACATAAATATACCTACAGAGGCGGGTTTAATGTCATAGGCATTTTCTACCAGTCAACCTTTGGGTGATGCAGAGACAGGCCAAAGGAAAATGACATTAGAAAATAAAAATCGGAAAAAAAAAATCAGCGCCAGGAAAAAGGAAAAAAAATCAGGAAATTAATCAGCGCCTGACGTAAATTGACTTAATCTTAGTAGGCAATTTTTTAATCTCGTCTACACTTCTATGGAGTAGTGTCAGGCGCTTATTAATTTGACAGGACTAAACTAAAATTTATCTTCTGTCCTTTTCTTAAAGAAATAGAGAGAAAAAGACATACGCTGAACTTAAATTTAGTTTAGTTTGTGAACAAGAGAATCGGCACCACTATGTTTTAGTCTCAACCGGGCAAAAATCCTGACTCGACTACTACTCAGAAATCCATGACAGCAATACGAACGCAAATATTAACATTTCTAATAGTACCTAAGGTGCAAAGGAAGTACATTCAGCGAAGTTAATTGTTTAGCAAATTGTCACCCTGTAAGTACCAATTTGCCGTTATATAGCCATTTCATACAAATGTCAAAGTATTATACGTATACTTACCTCCTTACTAATAAACGTATTAGGTTTATCAGATGAATACTTACACACTGATTTCTCTCTCAGTCATCATATAATTTGACTTTCGAAAGAAGAAGACAAAGCGTTGTGTAATTGTACAGACGCTATACGACGTTTATTAGTAAGGGGGGTAAGTCGTTATTTGAATATGCGGACAATATAAAGTTGTTAATTTCTGTGATATTACAATTTAATTGCTTGGTTTACTTTATAAAACCTGTATGAAATTACAATTTAAGCCAACCATTCTACTACCTATGCGTAGTGTGGGACGCCCCCCAGCTAGATGGGCGGACGACCTAAAGAAGGTGGCTGGGGTAGACTGGATGCGGAAGGCGGTGGACAGGGTACTGTAGTGCAGCCTGGGAGAGGCCTATATCCAGCAGTAGACTGCGATAGTCTGAGTTGATTGGTTTAATCCTACTACTTGAGCCCTTCATAGCTATTCTTTTCTATATTGCACCGAGAATTTCCAGATTTTCACGACAAGATAAATTATTCAAGCGAAGAAAAATTCTATCGATGTTCCGTTTAGTTGTCGAGAGAAACAAATAATGACTGATTAGGGCCGGGAATTGAAATCCAGTAAAAACCGGTTTCGAATACCTACATTTTAAAACCAGAGAAATATTCGATACCCAATTAAAAAGCAATATCTAAAAACGACTATTTTGAAATAAAACTTTTCCTTTTCTGAGGCATTGTCAAACACCACAGCAGTCTAAAGTCACCTATATGAAATAAAACGTAAACAAATGATAAAGACATCATAACAAAACGCCACACCAATAAATTTTACAAAAGCACCCTTCAAGAATACATGTTCCTTTTACAACCATCTTTAAAATCAAATAAACATGAGCACACCGTTGTAAAATAGACGCATCTATTCTACATGCTACCTCCGCATAGAAAGAGGTCATAAAAGTTACCTTGTTTACCCCTGAGTGGGGAATCGTAAAGTTGCACACTTTCGGTTATTCGTTACTCTTGGCAAACCGGTTTGGTCCGGATCACGAATAATACGTAATTGAATTGTGTTTGCAATATATACGTACCTATTTGTTGTGTGATGAATTTTTCAGTTGCAGTGAGGTTGGGGGTTTTGAATTCTCATGAATATTCTCCCCAATCCCTCCAATAACACCTGAAACAATGATTGACAAAATATGGATGAGAGAGAAGTATTGAATTCACTAAGCTGGTAAGCTGAGTGTGCCGACGTAGTTTCGCGTATGATTAGTTGTTGATGTTATTAAGAGCATGCTTGACAAACATGTACGTACTATATCTACCCAAAAACAATGCAGAATAGGGGTAAATTCTTTTGTAATGTCGGAATGAAAACTAATGGTTTTTAAAATCCAACTAAGCCCATATTCTCGCTAAGTTTTTCCTAAAATAAAATATCTATTATAGGAACCAACAATTTTTTTTTCTTTAACCTATTTTGTCCCACTGCTAGGAAAGAGTGTAGTCTACCCCAATCATTTTTCAATTTTCTTTTTTTATTTGTTTTCTTGGGCAAATCGGTCAGGAACGAGCCGAAATCGTCACGCCAGCGTGCAACGTTTCTTAGGCCTGCCCCGGTGTCAAATCAACACACCACAGATACAAAATAAAAGACCTCGACGCCACTCGTCTTGCATCGCCGAAGCTGCGGCTATCTCGCTTCAACTAAAAGACACATCTATCCGCAATGCGACTACCAGTCGCCAATAACAATTCCTGCAGTACTCTGTATTCAATTCCTAACGCTCATTCCTGCTTCCTAAATAATTTAGGAGCCTCTGAGCTCCCAAACTTCTTGGGCCATAAAACTGGCACACAAAAGCAACGTGGCTGAATGATGTATCCATCCATCTTATCATGTTGGAAGCTTTACGCGACGGCGACACGCCCGCGTAAACTGGAGAGCAACGATATCTTGCCACGAAGATCGACGAAGCAAGGAGTGTGGTTTAATTAAAGTATTATTATGTGGGTCTTTTTGGTGACTTAAATGGGGAAGTTCTTGAGACAGTATCTTTGGAGAAAAGGAGATAAATATAAATAAAAGAAAAACGTGGGTCTTTGTAAAAGAAAAGTTCGAAGATGTTACGTCTACTGACTAGTTTAGGTGGCAGAAACAACAAGAACGATTTTATTATTCATTTTAACTTCTGTTGATAACATGTAACTTCTGTTGATAACAATGAGTGTGTTTCCTAGATTCTCAAATGCTTGCAGAAGGAAAACGACAAGCGCTGACCTTTAACTTAACTCTTGAAAAGTGATCACTTTACAGAAAACCATGTGTATCTTTAGTGTCACCGTCATATCTAATTTAAGTAAGTCCCTATAAATTACATCAGATTTTTCAACTTGACACAAAGAAAAAAGGAAATAAGTACGAAGAATATACAGAGAACAAAACCATTTAATTTACATCCAAAAGACACAACCCACCACCCAAGATTTCCGCCACTTAATAAACATACAAGTCTCCAATTTCCGTCCGTACCCATCCTTCCCATATCCAAGCCTTCTTCGATCTTTACTCCCGGTATTGTTTCACAAAGTAGCATGTACCGAGTCACGATAAGGCGAACCGAGCCCGTTGGGACTTCGATAAGATTCGTCAATGCGTCGAAGAATCGTCGCATCGCAAAAACAGGGGTAAACTAACGGCTTACATTTTTTTGTTGGAAGGACTGACTTGGGAAATCATTTACACATTTTATGATTATTTTTTTTTTTTGTTATTATTAAGGGATTGAACATAGAAAAGACAAAAAGGACAAAACGATTTCTGTTTGTTTGATTTCCCCACAAAAAGTAATAACAGTCTGAAAAAAAAGTTCTACATTTCAAAAAAATTAATTAATGACTTCATAGAATTTGTAACCACCGCCTGCAATAAGACGAAGTTCTCAAACTAGATATGTTAAAGTATGAAGTCGTATTAACAATTAAACATCCCTATGTTTAATTACGTAGATTACGGGCCTTTTATTTAACTTCCTACAAAACCCCCAATGAAATAAGTACATGTCCATCCAAAGGCTAATGCCTCAAAGACCCATTCACAAATTCTTACAATCGAATCAGGGGCGGATCTATTTAAAGGCTTTTTAGGCTGCAGCCCAGGGCCCCGTGGTTACAGAGGGCCCCCAACCGAACTGAAAACAATAGACGATATTGTCAATAATAAAAATTATCTAGATTCAAAAAAATCCGATCATAATAAAATCGCAATTGGTTGAGTAATTAGGTAGGGCCCCTAAGCAGTATTAGCCCAGGGCCCCACAAATTCAAGATCCGCCCCTGAATCGAATGAGCGCCAAAGAACACAGATCAATACGAAGCCAGTACAGTCAACCCGATTAAACAGAAAAAGTTAAGGCTTTACAAAAAGGCGAAACTGGCTGGCTTAGACAATACGTCGCGTTAGCCGCCGCCGGCCTCAGGCACAAAACTTTTTCTCCCCAACGATTCTGTGTTTTTTTTTTACTCGTTTTGTCAATTCAAAGTTACACAGCAATGTCGGACAATCCGACTCGACTAGGGTGTCGGGAAAAGTCACCAACGCTACTTGTTAAAGGTGGGTTTTTGTAATAAAAATTAACGGGTTTAAACACGAGTATTGTGGCTGCTGGGCAAATATGGGTATGTACAGCGAAGCATGAATGCATTAAAAATAAAAGTATCAAGTTTGTTTTTATTTTTTAAACGCTAATCTGAAAACCCAGCTCTCGCTGTATTAATATTTTCTGCTACTACTGTTTACTTAGTATGAAATAAACACGGAACAATACTCCCTTGTGTACGCTCGTATTATTTTTTGTCTAGAAAAACACAAAAGAAACCTAATCTCATCAATTCAGCCAGTGACAGTGTTCTTGTTACAAAAACATCGATGAAAATGTTCTAGAATTTTCTCATTGGCGCCGAAACCTAAATATAGAAGTAATGAAACTGCCGTATCTTAAATTGCTATTGGGCCTTAAATGACGAATAAGTTACTTTATTATTATTGTCGATGAAATCGGTAAAAAAGATAAATGAAATGAAAAATATTACAAGAACTCATACAGCATATTTAATTCTTACAACAAAATGCAACCGCAGAATAAAACCTCTTTTCTCTTTAAAACTCTGCAGCTGAGCATATAATAATAAGGATATTGTACAGGAGAAAATTCTAAGAAAGAATTATGTAAGGCAAGTATTCAAAGAGACAGGCTCTCGAGTAAGCGCGAACACACGCGGGAAATGAAACGTCACAGCATCTTGCATAGAGGGCGCTAGACGTCAAGAAATGGGACGGCTAGCTATGGAGTACCTACAATGTATGGATTTAAATTAAGTTCAACGTAAAATTTTAATGTTCCTCTTGGTATGGAAAGAGTGGAGAAAATTATTGTATCATTAGATGAATATAACTCAAACATAACTCTGATAAAACTATTGCTCTACAAAAGGTAGACTACAATATTTTTTTGGCACGTATTATTTGTTGTTAAAGGGGTCCGTGGCTAAATAATAACAACCGCACAAGTCGATCGATCAGGTTAAGCTACGGTTGCCGCGGTTGGTCTGTGGATGGGTGACCATCTTTACATACCGAGACCCCTCCGTGTCTCGAAAAGCACGTTAAGCCGTTGGTCCCGGCTGTCATTCGTGGATCTTTGACAGTTGTTACGGGTAGTCAGAAGCCCGAAAATCTGACAACCAGTCTTACCAAGGGGTATCGTATTACCCAGTAACTGGATTGTGGAGGTCATATAGGCAGTCGCTCCATGTAAAATACTGGTATTCAGCTGCATCCGGTTAGACTGGAAGCCGACCCCAACATATTTAGGAAAAGGCTAGGCAGATGATGATATTTCTGCCGTACTTACAATAAGTGCAATAACTCGGATTTTGGGCTTTAAAAAGTTACATACGGATATGTATACATATGGATTACATACGGATTACGGATATGTATGTAACTTTTTAAAGCCAAAAATCCGAGTTATTGCACTTATTGTAAATTTTGCTGATTACGGATATGTATGTAACTTTTTAAAGCTAAAAATCCGAGTTATTGCACTTATTGTAAGTACGGCAGATTTGTTGTTGGAAACATGATTTAATTAAAAGTCAAGTAAAAAGAAATTTTTGATATTGATTGTCACTTAGATGAGATTTCGACTAAACTTCGAACGTTTTTATATACGGGAATTGGTCTTCTGACCGATTTAAAAAGCAGAAGTAACAGTAAATAATTTTGACAAGCGAGACTCTAGTGTAAAAATAAAAATATCACCTGAAAATAAAACCAGTGTCGGTTGTCACACAATTTCCCTCCAGTTAAAATTGAGTCAGTCGAGAGAAATAGAAAGAAATATCATTGGGATGATCGCATTTGTGTACAAATTGTTGCGAGTAGTTAAAGTAACGATATATACTTTTCTATATATTTTCTTATGTTTTCTTTTCTTCTTTTCTTTACTTTTCTTTTCTTGATGTTGCACATCTATTTAGGAATTTTAATAAAGTAGCATGCAGCTTTATCTATTGATATTGGCTGTATTGTTTGTAGTATATATATGTCGCGGGTTTTTCATAAAATTAGGTTTTTGATGAAAAACCTAAGTTTTTGATGAAAACCGGAAGATGACACATTTTAAACTCAATTTCATCATAAACCTCTAAAAATCCAGATTTTTGATCAAAAACCTGAACTAGTTTGGGTTTATGATAAAATATAAGCGCTGGTCAAATCAAATCATTTATTTTTTGCCAACATGGGTAGGGGTATAGATGTTATATATGTTACGGCTAAAGGTAGGTGTGAACATAAACTTAAGATTAGCCGGCTAAACCTAGGTTTATCTTCGACGAGGTGTTAGTTTCTTCTATCTTTAGCCGGCTAAACTTAAGTGTAACTGCAGGCCCTTGGCTAAAAATGTAGAAGGAAATCGGTCGACGTCAGGGGCACCCCGAGGTTCGGTTTGGTTAGGTTCCTTTAAACCCTGCAGACAGAAATAGGAGCCCGGCGCAGCGGGGCTCCGTCGATCTGACGTCGTTAGAAATAAAACGAGCGCGCAGTATTATTTCTAACGACGTCAGTTCAGCTTAATGAAATAAATTGTGTTTAATAGACAAACAAAATAAAAATAATAAAATCTAAATTTTCCCTACATGAAAGTAATAAAACTCCATAGATACAGTAAAGTTATGCTAAAATGACAAAATAAAAAAATGGGACTTTTGTAAATGGAACTACTAATGTTCTGCATCTGTTTGCTTTTGTTTCATTATTTACCACTAAAACTTGGGGAAAAATAAAACCTAGCTCTGCTTAAAAATGTGCACCTAAAAACAAAACCCAAAACACTGGCCAAGTGCGAGTTGGACTCGCACACGAAGGGTTCCGTACCACAAGGCAAAAACGCCGAAAAAACACGTTTGTTGTATGGGACCCTTAAATATTTATTTTATTTTGTTTTTAGTGTTTTTTGTTATAGCGGCAACAGAAATACATCATCTGTGAACATTTCAACTGTCTAGCTATCACGGTTCATGAGATACAGCCTGGTGACAGACAGACAAACGAACAGTGGAGTCTTAGTAATAGGGTCCCGTTTTTACCCTTTGGGTACGGAACCCTAAGAACCTTTTACACCCAAACCTGCCTACCAAAAATACAACAATAAATGCGTGACTAGTAAAAAATATATCTGAAATGTATTATATATTGCTGTGTGTGGACCAGCACAATGGTTACAAGAAAATGGCATGACCCTTGTCGAGATGTAGGTAGGTTGCTTACGCTTGGCAAGCTTTTTATTATTGATGTGTCAAGTTGAGTTATGTACGCCAGTGTACTCCAGGCAAATCAGAGGTAAATGGACGTTTGATGGCTGGACATGAATCGAGAGAAGGATCGAGAACTCGGGAAATTATTGCGGTGTTAAGGGAAAATTATTGTTTCCCGAAAAAATCGTACCGTGTCTTGAAGGAGTGTTCAGTATTTTTTGGTAAATATGTGTAGGTTATGTATAAGGTTGTTTGTTTGAAAAGACGAAAGTTTAGGATTGTAGGGAATAAAACAGTGATAATAATCTAAGTAAATGATAAATGAATGATAATAAATGATTTTATTTCTGTAAGTAGGTTTTTACAAATACTTTTACACGTAAATCATATTTTTTCAAAACTAGATGAGATCGGCGTTTCTTATTTGATTTTTATTTTTTATTGAGAGGAACAGCAAACAGTTACATTATAGGTAAGAACTTACAACTATTTTAACAAAATAGCAATTTGGTTATAAAGTCCACAAGCAGGCATAAATTTAAGAAAAAAAAAGAGCTAATCGCTAGGAACATTAATTGCAGTACGTGTGGCAAATACTTAATTAAAAGTTAAATGATAAAAAAGTAATGACTGAAAACAGAAAAAATATATATATATAAGAAATATGTTAAAAATTAAGAATAATTTGTTCAAAATTAAAGTAAAAAGATAACAAAATTATACAATATTAATATATTAAGGACCACTTGTTGTGATATCTAATAGGGAATGGAGAATGAGGTTTTTAAATTTCCTTATTGAAGATATTTATGTTTACAAAGGAACTGTTGTATGTGTCAACCATACGGCGGACTGGTGAGCGTAGACCTGAGTAAGTTCTGCAAGTATTCAAAGCGAAAAAAGTACCTGCACGTACCTTATCTGACTATATTGACTGTATATTCACTACATTTAGGAAATACTAATTTTACTTACCAATATAAATACCATATAGGGTGAAATTTTTTGATGCAAAGCTATATATATATCGACGCCTTAGAGTGAAAACCTCGTAAGTGTAAAAGGAGTAATTTTTCAGGAGGAAGAAAGAACTGCGTGCTGTAAAATTTTTGTACGGCGTCTTCTATGTTTTTTTCCCGATTTAAAAAAAGGAGGTTCTGTTTTCTTATTAATTAATATGGAAATTTAACCCGCTTTTATATCCAGAACTGTTCGATACTATAAGATTGTACGAAATGCATAAAATGCTACTTAGATTCCCGAGGCTTTAACTCTAAGGCGACGATATATAAGACAACGCCTTTTTTTGTTCAGGGTGGGGCTCCATTACCATTGTCTTATTATAGAGAGAGTAAGACAACGCCTCGGTAGTGGTGGAAATTTCGGACTTAGTTTTGATGAATAATGATAAAGGAACTGAGCATTGAACATCGACTAAGAGATTCTAATTTCAAATCTACTTTCATTGTGGCTGACCACGCTTTAGTGAGCAATATCATTCCGCTTAAGATTTCATCAGGTCTACATAGGTTCCGTTGCGATAACCAAAAGCATAAACCCATAATCAGCTTAAAATGTACCCACTGCTGGAACAAAGGCCTACTAGGGAGTGGGCTACATTCTATCACGCGGCCCAGTGCGGATTCGTAGACGTCACAGATATTCGAATTTTAAATTTCAATTTTAAACTCTCGATCCGTGGGGTCCGAGTGCTCATGGTCTTTTTAAATAAATTTCTAAATGGCTGGTTGACACTTCCCGTGACCCAAGGGCTGGCTTTTACTTTGGCCAGAGGCTAGGCATCGCCATACAACGTGGTAGGTAATGCCGCCAGTCTCTTGGGTACATTACCAGTCGACATGAATTTTTCGATGCATTTTTTTAGTTTCTGTACAGTTTCAGTTAGATTTTAATTGTGTTATTTTTGGTTATTAATTTAATAAAAATGGTATGAGGGTCCCTTCGAATTTTTGGTTCTAGGACATGCATGTTTCATCACGTTTTCCTTCAGCATTTTGAGAGCATTGGTGATGATTAATACCTATTATTTATACAAAGTAAAGTGCCTGCTGGGTTTGAACCCAAGAAACCCGATTTGAAAAAAACACTATTGTTAATAATCAAACTTGAAAGGCTATAAAACTTCCTCCCTTGTTATATTCTTCTTTTTCACTAAGTCAATGTTTGTTAAAACGGTAATGATAGTTTTCCAATTTCCTTTAAAACAAAACTTCAGTGCACATTTTCCTCGAAAACAGAAACCAATTGAGTATAATTTCCCATTCACTGCGAAAATACATGTTTGCGAATCTTTTACATCTCTGACGGTAATTATGGCCGAATTTGCGAATTTAATTACAGTAAAATATTCATAAAGGATACTTCACCCTAATTAAAATTTAAAATAAGCTGTTATTATGTAAATTAATCATACGAGTGGTTATTAAAATATCAGTTAAAAAGCCTTTGATGACGATTTTCAATTAGGCGTTCATCAGAACGTTTACAGACAAACACTTAAATGAAGTTAGTACCGAAAACCTAAGCAGTGGGTACTCTTTGAATATCCTACTAATTATTATAAATGTGAAAGTTTGTGAAGATGTTAGGATATTTATTACTCAATTACGCGTAAGCCGTTGAACAGATTTGGATGAAAATTGGCACTATCTATGTGCCAATCTATGTACCATTTCCTAGATTAACACATAGGGTACTTTTTATCCCATATTCGCACGAGATCAAAACTTACGCGGGTAAAACCGCGGGGCGCTGCTAGTTAGGTAAGTAATACTTTTCAAAAAGTACTCAAATATTGCAGTTACTTAAATTGGATAACTATGTAATGCCAGACCGCATACACTGTGCATGTTATAAAAATTAGGTAGGTAGGTACTTATTTGGACAAATATGCTGTTGGTGTCCTGTCCATAATTTTAACCCATATTCAGTACAAAGTTTACATATCAAGGCTCCTCCGTGCCTTGGAAAGTAAGTTAAGCCGTTGGTCGCGGCTGTCATTCGTGGATCCTTGACGTTACGGGTCGTCAGAATCCCGAAAGTCTGGCAACGAGTCTTGCCAAGAAGTATAATATTATAGAGGTATGAGGAACAGGGTGTAAAGTTCACTCATACTCTATAGAAAAGGGAGGATCCTCCGACCAGACGGGTGTTGTGTCTGGCGGGCAACTGCCCGATGTTTCATGTCGGGCCGTTGTAGATACAACGGCCCGACATGAAACATCGGGCAGTTCCGCGTTGCATCGCGCAAGCAGAGTTTACCGCGCAACTAGCATAGATATGCTAGTTGCGCGGTAAACTCTGCTTGCGCGATGCAGGATTTGTGTGACATCAGTATGACGCGTTGTTTGCATGTGGCGTTGTAGATACCGCTACATCACTCCCCCCCGGAGACCGGAGGTTGATAGTGGGCTGAGTCTTGTATCTTGCGATGCTTGCCAGGCCAGCTGAGGTTCCAGTGAGTCGGAACCGGTTGCCGCATAGTTCACGGTGAGTCGGAACTGTCTGCGAAGATGTCCCCAGTGAGTCGGGGTGGTGCTGCGTTATGCTCCAGTGCGTCGGATGTAGTACAGCGCCGAGTTGAGGCTGGCTGCTGCGTCGACCAGGAGAGGAATTGAGCCTCTGTAATATACGATTTTTTTGTAGCAAAACCTCCTAATTTTTGCAGCCTAAATTGATAGATAGCTAAATAGATAAACCATTTATTTAGCGCACACAAAAAGATAGCACAACACACAAAAGTACAATATTAGATGATAACTAAATTACCCACATGATTAAAAAAACAAGGTGCCGATATAAAAACAAAATGAAAAACACATATCGAAATAAAAGTGACACTATGACGAATACTTAAAATAAAATTGATATTAATAACGAAACATACACAGTGCGGTGTGCATCTCAAGGTTGCACCAAATGGGAGTCCAGCTCAGCATGTGTCAGGCAAATGTACCTGACGCTGATATTCTGCTGGATCCCTGCAGTGACACACGGACGTTGAGAAGACGAGATTTGGTTTTGTGAATGTTGTTAAATGCAGAGTAAAGTTTTGTAAGTATACCCGACACTTTAATTATGTATTCTACAGTAAGTTTTGCATTTGTAAACGTTATTGTTCGTAGGCTTGTTAGCATTGTATTTTGACTACTTGATTCTTATATTATTTATAAAGTTAAATTGCATACCCAAAGAACCGCACCACCGACAAACTTCCGTGAAAAATCTAATTTCTAACTGAATGCAAGTCGTTTACCTTTTGTATGAAAAAAGCTTGGAAACACTGCAGCGTATTGAAAATTAAATATTCAGTGTTTAATCGCTCTGAAACTGCATTGAAAAATAATAAAAAAATATTGTTGCATGCGACTGAAAATTGTTCTATGAAAGGTTTTATTGACATTGGGTAAAATAAGGTCCTATCGGAGTGCCTAAGTCAACTCTGATTTGAATAAATGTGAAAGGATATTGATCTATTTATGAACTGCGATGAAAATAGTATTTCGCCAATATAACAACAGTTGATTGCAGACAGTGGTCTGCAGAACTATGATCCCCAATAAACTGTTTTGCAATTATATGTCAACTCGTTAAAATCGGTTTTTTGGAAGACAGATTCAAGATCTTTCGTGCCAATCTGGAGTCTGGGATCTGGGATGGGAAAAAGGTCCCTTCAGTAATCTGTATTTTCTAAGAATACTTTTACCTACATAATTTAATTCTGACAATTATTGATTTGCCACAGTTGCACAGAATAAACAACTCAGTCTTCCTCGTTTTGTATTCAACTTTTTCGTGACATGAAAATCTGACACACAAAAGTCTACATTTCTATTGCAGCGCGTTAATCCATGTCATGCACAAATACATAAATACAATCAATTTTAAGCCCAGGATATGATAGATAGATACAAGACATCGAAACATATCAGCTCACGGCTGAACGGGCATCCGTTTTTCATTCAATAGGCGCTCTCTAGTGGAAGTAAGTCTGTGTTTGGAACTTCTGTGACACGGCTCGCTTTGTTCCAGTTTTGTTTTCATGTTTCGAACGTGCTTGTGTTATTCCTGTGTTTTGTTTCACTTTTGTTTTTGATCCAGACGTGTTTTTTTTTAATATTTATATTTATTTGCCAAATATAATAATTATTTTGACAATTATTTTTCAAAGTCAAAGCATATATTTAAATTTAAACATTTACATGCGCTTTTAGATTTTTAAGGAGTCGGTCAGTCAGAAAGTTGAAGCAGTTCCAAAACGTAGATCTCTATCGAGAAGAACGGACAAAAAACTCTATGACACTCTTTAGGTATGTTGTGGTAGGTTATGGACTCTGGGGCCTGAATTCCTCTTACGCTGACGTCGGTCGCGTAACGTCGGAAACGTGTACCAAAACGCTGACGATAAATGGACGTGTTTACTGTAGCACCGACAGTCAGCGAGCGCTAGTCCATAATATAAATCGGTACGCGACTGATGTCAGCGACCGTGGTCGGCGTAAAGGCTCCTGCAAACAGGCGCGACGCGCGACGCGAATCGCGCGCGACACAAAGGCACCGCTCCTTGCGCGATTTGCGGTGCTTTTGTGTCGCGCGCGATTTTATCGCGTGTCGCGCCTGTTTGAAGGAGCCTTAACATTATTTCCAGCCTTAAGGCAACTTTAGGCGGGCCGCACAGCATAATGAGCCTATAATGTTCCCTCTGTTAGCACACATGCCTCTTCTCGGGGAGTGGGCCGATATCCACGACGAGGGCCCAATGCTGGTTGGTAGATGTTATATGTCTTCGAATTTTTGGTTCTAGGACGTGCCGGTTTCCTCACGATTTTTTCCTTCACCGTTTTGAGAGCAGTGGTGATGAAATAATTTACACAAAGTAAGTCACCTGTATGGGTTCATACATATAAATTGTGAGTCGTGGCTGTTACCACTGTGAGCTGTAGTACCACTACGAAGTCACCGCATAGCAAAAATCCTGTCTACATCACTTTCGTACATTTTGCATAAACGAGCGGAGATGACACTTTTTTGTACGAAAATGCATTAGGTGACCCATACACCTACAATAATATTGCGCAATGTTGATGATTGCACAATATTATTGAGCATATTATAGGGGTAGTATTGAAGATTGCGCAATGATTGAGTAAAAGATTGAGGACTTTTAAATTTTATTGCACAATATTTATTTATTGTGTCTTGTGTATGGTATATTGCCCAATATTTTTTAATTGTAGATTGGTCTTTTCATCAACCAGCCCTTAGTCCAGATTCGGCGTTTTCGTTTTAGTCGTTTCGCTACAATTAAACACACGATAGCTGCAGCCAAATCTTTATCAGACATGGTGCACTGAAGAAAGTTATGACAAGAATGCTTGTTCAATTTTATTGTCTCAATAATATTTAATTGTGCCGTGTGGGTTTCGGAGCTCATCAATCATATTGTGCAAGCATCAACATTGCGCAATATTATTGTAGGTGTATGGGTCACCTTACGCTACGTCACGATACGGCTGTAAGCTGCGCTTAGCTTTAGTGATAATCGCGTGCACTCATAATTATATTTTCTACTCACTGAACACAAGTCCATGAAGTGATAATTTATTTTAACACTTTACGTGCCAGTCGCGTAAAGTTCAAGTTAACGTGAAACCTAGCTTAGTTCCGAACAAGTAAGAAATTTGAACTTAGTTCGCAGTCAGTCACAGATTGTTTCGTAAGTACGAACTAATATCGACTTCGACTTGTACCGTGAACAGATATCTCATTTTGAATGTGGTTCAGAATGTTTCGTTTTATATTTTCGCCAGTACTAATACCAGCGTATTACTCACAGATATATATATAGGTACTCACATCTTTTTTTTTTCGTGGGTAAATCCTCGTGGAATTTTCTCCGTCTGGGAAGAACGGAGGGATATGTCAGACTAATACCGACTAAAACCCCACTGTTCCATCTAGTACCATAAGTCGGGGGCCCGGGAGATTTTTGTATATTTTCCGCACTCCCGATTGGTATCAACCCGCCATGCCTAGCGGGCTCCAGAAACCTAGATAACGCAAGAGCAACTACTTCGCATGCCCAGCTTACGTACAAAAATCGTAAGGCGCCACTTGCGCACTCAGTCCTGTAGTACAGCTGGCTGGGTGAGCGTGAGCGCTGGCACTAGGCCCCGGGAGTGGGGCGAGACGGATGCCGCACGCGGGGGCACCTTTGAATCGATTTGATTTTCCCATCACTAAATAGTGCTTGCGACGTCATAGTAAGCAAGCGTGTCAAAAAAAGGCACGCTTTGTGCATGCCTTTGTTGCCCTAGTTACTACCAATCTTACTACCAGTTGTAATACCGTTAATTTTGATTACCCTTCCTACTACTCCAGTATTGAGCTGTTAGAAGGGAAAAAATAAATAGCCCGTGTTACTGCCGTAAATACCAATTTTTTTATTAAAAACAATCGAAAGTGAGTTCTTAAGTAACTTTTTAGACTTTTGTGTCCTGAAAGCGATAGATGAGGAAGTTGCCTAAGGCACTGGAACTCCCACGCATCGACGAAACACAGCAGGCTGCTTGACTCCGGACTCCGGTGGGAGGGTGGTCGCAAACCAGGCGGGCGTTAGCCCTACCACCGCAAGGGAAGAATTGGCCAGTCAAATATGGTGTTGGGTGTGACTGTCCAGGATGCGCCGATCGCTGGGTTCAGTTGAGTAACTGTCGGAACAAACTGCGCTACACGAGGAGGCTTCTTTAATGCAACCCAAAAAGTGGGTCTGTGTGACCGCTTTGTTCTTCTTAACTATGCAACTGATTTTGATGCGGTTTTCACCGTCCGTCATTTAGCGAATTTATTCCGGAAGTTTTATATTTATAAGACTTTAATATTATATTAAATTGATATATGTAATAAAGAATTCTCGACGTTTTGTGAAGTCCTAAAAACCGTGCGACGCAGGGACGGGTCGCTAGTAACACGCCAAACATTTATTGCAAAACGATCTATTTCGATTTCATTACTTTATTATCAAAATAGATTACCAATTCTTCCAATCCATACTAATATTATAAATTCGAAAGTAACTCTGTCTGTCTGTATGTATGTTACCTTTTCACGCCTAAACCACTGACCGGATTTCAATAAAATTTGGCAGAGAGATAGATTGTATCCTGGAGAAGGACATAAAATAGTTTATCGACATACCTTGCGGGCGAAGCCGCGGGCGGAAGCTAGTAATTCGTAAATAAACGAGTAGGTCGGTCGGTCGGTCGGTCGGTCGGTAGGTCGTTTATGTCTGTAATTTATATGGTGTACATAATAAAGAGTATTCTATCCTATTCTATACTAGGTCGATACTCTACAAGACAACATACCTAGTTTCTCTCAGTTATATGTTTCATTCTATTTTTCTCAGTTATATTTTTACTTCACCTAATGAACCACTCCAACAAAGAACTTCATGAGAATGGAAATTCTAATTGAATTTTTATCCAACAGATTGCTAGAGCAATACAGACAATAAAACGTATCAATCAATATTAATTGATAGCAGACGTTTGAAAACCTATTCGATGAATGCGAAGAAAAATCGGGCAAGTGAACCAGGAATAGTGAAGGGTTCCGTAGTTGGGATGAATTATTACGCATGACATTATAATAATAATAATATATTATAATTTATATATTTTTAAATGTTTTTATATTATATTATTTAAAAATATAATTTATATATATTGACAGAAATACAGGAGATAATAATAATAAAATCCTTTATTCACTGACCGTATTATACAGTTTTAACTTATAATAATATGAAGCAACTATTTTATAAAGAAAAAAAAGAAATCTTCAGCAACCCCTTCGTTGGTCAGGTTGGCTTCGACATAGGCCTCCCCCAGTTTCTTCCACTTATCTCTGTCTCGAGCCCACCCTCTCAATCATAACTGATCTTCCTGTACGAGTCGCAATAAATACTTTTTCTTTCTTTCTTTACTAAGATACACCTTTGCCTAACCCTTCGGGGACTACTGGCGTGATGTTATGATAGCGTTGACGGCGCGCGACCTCCTTCTTCACGGACTTGCCGCGCCTGCTTGGCGACGGACGCTCATCCTTCTCCTTCACTACCTGCCGTTCCAGTGGATCCAGTTTCAAAGCCGGCCTGAAGCCATATTTTATATCTATTTTATATAAATTAAAATTATCACAGCTAATTGTAACGTAACAGTTTGGCGCTTCTTTAGATTGTTTAGCGACGCACAAAATACACTTTTTTTTTCTATTTTAGCTGATATAGTGCTAACAGCTTCTGAGTAGGTACAATATGGCTGTGTAGCATCTAAACAATCAGACACACGGACATGTCAGAGTTATAAGTGTCCAGTTTTTCGCCATTTGGGTACGGAGCCCTAAAAATACAGGAACTTGTGGTTATCCGTTGTTGTGCGATTGTGTTTTGTTTTTTATTAATTGGTAGGTACCAGTGAGGCATTCAGACGAAGTGGTTTTGTCGATTTGCTTATTTGCAAGGCTTTCATTTCCAGGCTTTTATATTGCTTCGAGTATTTGCTAATCAATTTCGTTAAGCGGCAAAGGAATCGGATGAAGGTTTTGTTATTGTTTTTCTTACGTAGAAAAATCTGTTTCCTTGTGTTTCTGTGAGGCCAGAAAAAAGATAATTAGGTTGAGTGAGGAATGAAATGAAAGAAAAGAGAGCGAATGATAGTGTGACAGAGAGAAAGGTTGAACAAATCGTGTTGTGCCCACCTCAAGTCAATCAACTCAGACTATCGCAGTCCACTGCTGGACATAGGCCTCTCTCAGGCTTCGCCACAAGACCCTGTCCTCCGCCATCCGTATCCAGTCTACCCCAGCTCCATTCTTTAGGTCGTCGGTCCATCTGGCTGGGGGGCGTCTCACACTACGCTTGTCGATAATACGTGGTCTCCACTCCAGACTCGTCTGCTCCACCGGCCATCCTTCGATAAATGGTCAGCCCATTGCCACTTCAGTTTGCTTCCTATGCAAGCTGTTTCGGTAACTCAGTTTTTAATCGGATAATTTCATTCCTGATTTTATTCTTCAAAGAGACTCCAAGCATAGCTCGCTCCGCAGCGCACTGAGTGACCTTGAATTTGTGGACCAGCCTGACTGTCAGTGTCCACGTATCCGCACCGACCAAGTCCAAGTAACATGGGACAATGGCAGGAAGTTGATGGTGATGATGAAACAAATCTGTGTTTCGGAGAATGGTTTGATCTGCCGAAATATATGAAAATCAGAAGACTCGGCAGAATATGAAAATCTACCGTCGAGGTTTTCTTATTGTTTTTCATAGTTCCACCGTGTGAGTCTGCTATGGTCGAAACCAGACTGACTAAAAAAAAATTAAAAAGTAATTCAGGTTAAACCCATCCTGCTTAATCCTACTAATATTATATTTATGTGAAAGTTTGTGAAGATGTTTTTTTTTTTTTTGTTTTAAAAAACGTTGCCCCACACTGGGAATTACTCCTGTATCGTGGGTGCGTTTACAAACATTTAAATTCATTCATTGGATGTTTGTTACTCAATCACGCGTAAACCGTTGAACAGATTTGAATGAAAATTGACACATAGACCATTTCCTGGATTAACACATAAGATACTTTTTATCCCGATATTCTTACGGGATTGAAACATACGCGGGTAAAACCGCGGGGCGCTGCTAGTACTAATATAAATGCGAAAGTTTGTGAGGATGGGTGTTTGTTACCCTTTCACGCAAATAATACTGAACGGATTTTGATGAACCTTTACAGTAATATAGCAACATCAGAATAACATATAGGATACTTTTTATCCCGATATTTCCACAGGATCCAGACCTATGCGGGTAAAACCGCGGGACGCTGCTAGTATTAGGTACATAAAATAAAATAAAAATTCACAACACTGCAACAGAATTCATCAGAATATGATAAAATGTCAATGCAATTGAAATACACAAATGAGTAGGTGATAAAATGTCAAATTAGGTTTATGGGTCACAGAAAAAAAAACACTACAACAAAAACATTACAACATAAACAAGTCATCATAATAATATTATAAAGCCGAAGGTTTGTGAGTGTGTGAGTGGATGTGTGTGTGTTTATATGTTTGTTACTTGTTCACGCTCAAACGGCTGGACCAATTTTGATAAAATTTGGTAGGGAGGTAGCTGACACCCTAGATTAACATATAGGCTATGATATTTTTATCTCGATATTCCCACGGGATTGAAACTTATGCGGGTGAAACCGCGGGGCGCAGTTAGTTATAAATATAGGTTTATAGAGGTATGAGGAACAGAGTGTAAAGTTCACTCATACTCTATAGAAAAGGGAGGATCCTCCGACCAGACGGGTGTTGTGTCTGGCGGGCAACTGCCCGTTGATTCATGTCGGGCCGTTGTATCTATGCTAATTGCGCGGTAAACTCTGCTTGCGCGATGCAGGATTTGCGTGACGTCAGTATGACGCGTTGTTTGTATGTGGCGTTGTAGATACCGCTACAGGTTAGTGTCGTTAGATTAAGTGCCCTGACTATACATGTATGTAACAGCATTGTCGTATGTAAGGGCTTTCTACGTAGACTAATGTAGGTACCTACCTATGTATCTATACCTATTAGGTTAGCTCACTTTGCTCCTTGTAATATTGCGAATAAAAAATATTGCATAAATTACACAGCTTCTTTTACACATCATATAAATTGATACACAGTGATTTGATAATCTCCTTTTTGGCATTTCTTATAATACCTAAGAGTTAACATTGTTTAAACTTTACTTCTGTTTCGATTTTAATTAAATGTCTTGCGCAACAACTAAGATTTAGAAAACTAAAGTGTTAATCGACCTTTGTTGCTGACTGTACCTATGTATTAATGTGTTTAGCCAGACGTAGATACCTATATATATCATGCCAATATATTTCCCAATAACATTACTTGAAATCCACTGGCACATATCCCGAATATATCTAAAAATTTCTAGACTGGCACACTATTAAGCCATACAAAAAACACTGGCACTCCGGTAGTGCCGACAGAAGTGAAAACTTGAACAATTACGAGTGTATTTTGTGAATCGTCTTATAAACAAAACACGCGTGTTAAGGTGTGTTCCTTATTTTATAGGGTTTTTTGCAAATCAGGTATGATGACCAAAGTGACTGGTTTATTCTTCTCGTGAAAGGAATTTATTCAGATTTACAAATAAGCACACAGGATAGACTTCAGTTCGTGGTGTTGGTCGCGGCAGTGCTTCGTTAATCATTTCTAAAGTGGTAACTAGATAAACTAATAAGGAGCCTGTATGAAATTTTACACAATGTTACCTTTGTTCGATTACCATAATGTTTGCAGAGGCGTATTAGAAGAGGACGTAGATGGTACGATTGATATTAGTTACATTTTTACATACTATTGGCCTTGTACATAAAATGTATTTGAGCTCGTCGTCAGTTATATATCCGTGGTTCAGCGCCATCTCGTCGTTGTTGGATGAACTACGTAGTTTGTACGCGAGGCCCTCGTAGTTCTTCCCGATGTGCATAGATGGCGCTGTCCTCAACAACGCGCGTCTTACGTTTTACGTCTTACGTTTTACGTCTTACGAATTTTCGATCAGGGTCACGTGACCTGACGCGAGTTTAGAAGTTTTTACCCATTCCAAAAAAAGTACACAGCGCCACTAAAGAAGTTTTCACTTCAAAAATCAGCAACGTTCCGTCTGTAAAAGAATTACGAAATATCTGTAAAAAAAATATACGTCAGTCTGAGCGGGAGTAAAAAATAGAAATCCCCTAACTACGTAGTTGAGTTTCGCAAATAAAATCGTCCCGTATCCTTTGGCAGGAAATTAAAACTTGGAGTTCGATAAGCTTTCGTCTATGCGTATTCATGAATGTACTCGTACGATGTTTCAATCTAGACTGATGAAAAGAGGGTGGAGGGTATATTGTAGTATTTTTAAGCCCTTGAAAACGACATGACTGCATTATGTACCCACAAGTTTGTTATCAATTTGAATTGATTAGAGTATTTTTTTTACAATTTTAAAACATTTGATTTCATAGATAAACTCAATTCTAAATTGTAGTTTAATTTAATGAATTTAATATGTACTTGCCATACCTACCCACAGACTCAGCAATAAATATTTATTTGAGATCCTCATTTTGCAAATGACGTTTATAAGGGTCACATCATTAATCCTTGGAGCTGTTTCTGCAGCGCTAGTGCCACCAGTGCCACAGTGGAACGCGTTTTCTAACGCGATATTTTAAGTTTTCCATAATGAACAAAACAAAGGAAAAATCAAATGGCGCGAAAACAAATGAATCACTAAATTCGAAACACAAATACACAAGCCTGAATTTTAAATAAATTTTAATTTGGAATTCCTTACCAAACTCCAGATATTTGAGATTAAAATGGCCAGTTCGACAAAACGCCAATTTTGGATGTAAAGACCTAAAAAATTATAAGTAGCAGGTACTTAACATGGCTACCCCGGTTCTTCCCTACTCAGGCAGAGAAGATACAGACACCAGCACATCCAAGCTACTAGACACTGTCAAATTTTCCCAATCAATTTTGAACCTTATGCTTTAGCAATAAAGTTGAAATTCTATTAGAGAAATTTGATAGAATATAGTAGGTTGATGTGCTGGCGTCTGTACCTTTATTTACCATTCAGCAATACTTTTACAATATAAGCCAACTTTTCCCTGCACATTTTTCTTTAAAAAAAACATGAAAAGAGCTAACACAGAACTTCTTAGTATAATAATATGTTAATATTGTAAGTTATGCAACTACAAGGGATTATTTTTCCTATAGAAGATTAGACGGTCTTTGAAGATATTCATAAAACTCATCTTGTTACGTTTTTACCACGTTTTCAGCCGGATAAGCAAGGTTTCAATTAACGTGTCCAAAACTTTGAAGAAACGAAAACTTCGCCTTTATTTTGTGGACGGTCGAGAAAAATTGCTCAGGTAATATTGATGAAAGTTTTGTTATGAAATATTCTAAGGAAAAAAGTTAATAATCTTTACTCATAAATCTTTAAAATCGTTTTAGTTTAGAAAACCCAACATTCACTAATTGTGTTTTAATTGCGTATAAAAATGGATATTCATTTTTGAGAATTTTTGTTTTAGTTTGCTTAACAAAAATGCTGTTGTTAGTTGTTTTGTTTCGAAAAGTTGCAATTTTCAAGTCTGTTACCAATGATGTACTCTCGTTATGCATAATTAGTCTCGAATGTTTCTATAATGTTTCTACGCAGGCCTCCTCTTTGTGATAAAGGGAGTGGCCCTTAATCTACCACGCGGGTCCAGTGCGGGTTAGTAGATGTGATGACGTGTGTGTAGTATGATGTTCTTTTTTTATGCGTCATTTTTGTCGCAAATAAACGTATTTTCTTTCTTTCTTTCTTCAGATGTCTTCGATTTTTTTGGTTCTTGGACATGCCGTTTATTCACGATGTTTTCCTTCACCGTTTTGAGAGCAGTGGTGATGAAATAATTTACACAAAGTAAAGCGCCTGTCTGGGTTCGAACCTAGAAAAAGCTAATTTTAATTGGATAAAGCTTGAAATTGGAAAATTGGAAAAAGCTAATCTTAATTATCCAATTTATGGGCTATCTCATTATACACCTACATCAAATTATATTATGGACAGTCACGAGCATAAGTATGCATACACTTGGCTTTATTCAAAGACGATTTTCTCCTTTATTTTTGAATGAAATGTTATTTTATTACAAACAACGTATTTTCGAACCCATAGGTTTGTGTAAAGTGTCGTATTTCAACGTTGCATTCGTTATTTCACGAAAAAATCGCAATTGAAAGTTGCCAAGTGTTGACATATTAGTGCTCGTGACTGTATTAGCAGCGCCCCGCGGTTCCACTCGCATAATTCTCGATCATGGGGTAATATCGGGATAAAAAGTATCCAATGTCCTTTCCCGGGACACAAACTATCTCTGTACCAAATTTCATCTAAATCGGTTCAGCAGTTTAAGCGTGAAAAGGTGACAGACAGACACACTTTCGCACTTATTATGTTACTAGCTGCGCCCCGCAGTTTCACCCGCGTAAATGTCAATTCCGTGGGAATATCCAGATAAAAAGTACCTTATATGTTAATCCAGGGCGTCAGCTACCTCCATACAAAATTTTATCAAAATTGATCCAGCCGTTTGAGCGTGAAGAAGTAACAAACATATAAACACACACACACGCACACAAACTTTCGCTTTTATAATATTAGTGTGACCGACGTTGTCCTGTTTTTGATTCGAAAGACACGTGGCGCCATCTATTATCATAATAACGTTATTGTTGTTTTTCTCTGGAACAGCACTTTTTTTCGGGATGAAAGGTTATGTCCGTTTCTGTACACTTGACCACGTATATGCATTTCAGGATGATCGGTTCATTGGTTTAGGCGTGAAAAGGTAACAAACAAACAAACAAACTTACTTTCGCATTTATAATATTAGTTAGGATTAGTATGGATTTGTGTTCATGTCTATTACTGTGTCTGCTATTGATTCTTCTTCTTAGCGTGTCAATGACAATCTAAATGGACTCGGCCCAGAATCAGGCAATTGATGTATTGGTGAGAAAATACGAAACTATTCAAATTTCTCGTGAGCCTAAGGGCTGGCTTTTACCTTGGCCATAGGCTAAGTATTGCCATACAATGTGGTAATGCCAGTCTCTTGGGTACGGTCAGCATCAAAAGTCGATTAACACTTCAGTTTTTTTAATCTCAGTTATTGAGCAAAATATTTATTCAAAATTGCAGTAGAAGTACGGTGCAATTTTCAACAAATATTTTGCTCAATAACAGAGATTAAAAAAAACTGAAGTGTCAAAATTTTGCTCAATAACTAAGATTAAAAAAACTGAAGTGTTAATCGACTTTTGATGCTGACCGTACATTACCAGTCGACAGCGATGCAGAGGAATTTTTAACGCCATATTTTAGTTTGTATAACAGTTTCAGTTAGGTTATATTTGGTCATTCGTGGATCTTTGACAGTCGTTAGGGGTAGTCAGAAACCCTAAACTTTAACAACCAGTCAGAGGTAAGACTGGAACCAGTATTACCCAATAACTGGGTTGTAAAGGTCTGATAGGCAGTCGCTCCTTGTAAAATACTGGTATTCAGCTGCATCCGTTTAGACTGGAAGCCAACCCCAACATAGTTAGGAAAAGGCTTTGCAGATGATGATGAGATTATTATATTTTCATTTTATAAGCTTTAGCAACAATACAGATATCCGCATATCCTACTCAAGAAGTAATATTTCTGTACGAAGCTTTAAAACAGTGATACCCAATCCATATTTCCTTTTGTTTTCCTTTTTACCGAGTTCGAACACGCAAAGTCTAAGTATGATGCAAGTTGAAACCACTCTACTCGCATGAGTATTACTTAACAATAGGTACACAATACTAGGACCTACTCATGTTACCTATGCAATAAAAGTCGCAAAGTGCATTCTTTGCGAGCAAAGCTAAAAGTTTCGAACTCAACAATAGAAGGTGAAACAATAACGAGCGAAATCTTTGCGATGATTGTCGTTTCTATGCGACATGTTGCGTTCATGTGTTGCAATTTTTTTGAAGTGAAAACTTGTCTAGGCGCTTTGGACATTTTTTGAGATGGGGCTTGATGGGGATTGGGTGTGGTGTGATGTTACCGTAACCGACACCGCGCGTGTTTTGTTTATAAGACGATTCAAAAACACGTAATTGTTCAAGTTTTCACTTCTGTCGGTACTCCCGGAGTGCCACTGTTTTTTTTTTATTTTGTACTAGCCTCTGCCCAAGACTTCGGCCGTGTGAAATTTGTTATTCTTATGTCGCAACCAAAGAGAATATAACCACTAGAGAGCGTATAGGCTGATTTCTTCGAAGCACACGACTCAGTTTAATATTCGACACAATATAAATTGTTATGAATGAAAAAAGGGGCCAAACCAGCACATGGGCACTAGACGACCCCGTGTCTGGGCACCCTTGGTAACCCTGGGACGAGTCAGGTCATTGGCTCCGCCGCCTGCCAATTTTCGGCCGCAGAGGATAGGGAGAGCGGCCAACGTCACACCAACACTCCTCCTTTCCTGCGGCCCCACCATGTCCACCATCAGACGGTGGCTCCTCTCCCGCCGCGGCCTCCAATCCTCAGCCGCGATGCCTCCCATACGACATCGCAGCCCGCCTCAGTTGCGATGTCGCCCAAACGGCACCGCAACCTACTTGTTCGCCGCTACGTCGTCGGCTTACTAGCAAAAGCCCTGATGAGCGGCCCTTCCTCGGGTTCCTCTTCGCTTCACCATGGGTGACCAAGCCACGGCTACTGAGCCCCCCGCCTAGACAATGCGGGGGAGACCCACCGGGGGGGACGAAATACACCCTTAGGTTTGGCCAAGCCTCAGGGTGTATTCATGTAGAAATATTGGTAACCGGCGCCGACTAAAACAGATAGGAACTTGTCAGCTCTTATCGGCGTTCGCGCTGATTTGGCAAAAAATATGAAAAGGACCTGCGCAGCATTGGCAACCAGTTCTTGTCAGCGCCTACAACCGCTGTCATATCGGCGCTGGATTCCAGCTTTCTAACGTGAACATGGGGTATGTACAATGTATGATTGTATAATTGCATAGCTCACGTGTGAGCACTATGTGCCTTCTATAAAGCTATAATTTACTAGGTACGTTTTTCATTGACTTGAATGTGCCCTGGCGGCTGAGAGTATGTCATGCCCACTCAAATGTCTCGCTGGTGGTAGCGTGTGTGTTGGATCGTTAAGTTTCCTTTAAAATGGTTGAGTTGAATGGTACTGATTCATACGTCATGTTCGTGAACGGGCGCCTTCATGGAGACATTTTATATATTTTCAGAATTGTTTTTTTTTTATTTTTATCTTTTTTATAACGGACGCTTTTAACGTGCACGTCTTTCTACATCGTCTTCTCATGTATAATTTTAACATGAATGATATTATGAGCAATATTTTGTAATAATTTTATGATTTAAAAGTGTTGCCCGTTCTTCTCCATAGGCTACTGGCTACTATGCTTTGGATTGGGTAACTAGCTTGATCTTTCTGACTCACTGACCCCTTGAAAATTCAAAAGTGCTTGTAATTGGTTTATCCAACTAATATTATAAATGTGAAAGTTTGTGAAGATGTTTGGATGTTTGTTACTCAATGACGCGTAAACCGTTGAACAGATTTGGATGAAAATTGGCACATAGATAGACCATTTCCTCGTTTAACACATAGGGTACTTTTTATTCCGATATTCTTACTGGATCAAAACTTTCGCTGGTGAAGCCGCGGGGCACTGTCAGCTTGAAATACATGCTTTTAGTTTTGAGTTTGATGTAAAACAATCCTAACGTAGTGCCTAGTCTAACCCCACAATATTAAACCCCACCAGTTGACCACTCCAGTCTAACAAAAACCGACACTACATAAAAATCACGTTACTGCTAGACCAGGAAAAAAAAAGAAAAGTGTAAATCGTATCGTCGCCATCAAAAGTTCAGTGGCTCTTAGTGCCATCGATAGGGGAGTGTAGTCGGGCACTTGAAAGCGCTGGGTATATATGTATGTACAGTCGGGGATTAAACGGAATATGAAGAAAAAAAGTTCTAATTTAATAAAAATAATTTGGATTTTCAGGAAAGAAAAGTTTCGATGATTAATGGTGTTTGTATGCACAGTGTAAATGGGTCGTTGAAATGCGCAAGATTAGACAAGTTAAACGCGGTATATAATAATGCTTCATTTCAATTACAAGAGAGCGCATGCTTCCAGTGAATAGAAAGAAAATACATTTATTTTTGATTCAAGAAGCTTTTGTAAAGATTTTTTTTCAGTTACCCTCCCTTGTCCCACTGTTGTGCAAAGGTCCCCCCCATATTTTTCCACATTCTTTGTGCTGTGCCGTCTGCGTCCAATCGGTTAGGATAAAGTCCAAATCGTCACGCCAGAAAAAGTTTACAAAGACTTCGAAAATTAATCTTAATCGTTAGTTGAAGTCCTGATCGAATAAAATAATAAAACATTTTGTAACGTACTAATTAATATCTAGTAAAAATGTTATAAAACTTTTCAAAAACCTTCATATAATTTTACGTGACCTTTAATTTTCTGTGACCGACTGTACAGGCGACCGTAAACACTAAAACGTACCTACGTAGGTATCCACACATGTACAGTCAACAAAAGAGATAAATATGCAGGATCGTCGGATATAGTTGCAGTTTAGAAGAAACCGATGGATGTTGCCGAGTGAAATTTAATTTGATAAATGAGCTGTTTGTTTTCTATTAATAAAATAAAATTTAATTCGAGAACATCCATCGGTTTCTTAATAAACTTCAACTATATCCGACGATCCTGCATACTTATCTCTTTTGTTGACTGTACGTACAGTCGCGTTCAATAGTTTAGAACGGACGCTATGGGGCTTATTGGGACATTTACCGTGGCTTTGGGAAAACCGTACTGTTTTATATTTAGCCTATTAAACGCATACGCACCGTAAAACTCCTCGGAGTGGTATGTAAAAAAGTTATGACTGCGCATACGTTATACTTGATACTTACCTAAAACTATACTAATAATAAAGCAGAAATGTTTGTTTGTTTGTTTGAACGCGCTAATGTCTAGAACTCCTGTCAGATTAGAAAAAAATATTTTTGAATTTTATAGCACTCTTGATGAAGGCTACATAATATGTACATTTAGGCTATTTAACATCACGCTAGGACCCTCGGGAGCCGAGCAAAAAAGAACGTTAAGTGAAAACGAAGTAATAGCGCGGACGGGCGATGCGATGCGACGGGGTGGGTCTGGGTAACAAAAAATTTCACGCGAACGAAATCGCGGGTAGAAAGAAGCTAGTGAGTAAATTTGTTTCATATAATTTAAGTATCGATACACGGACCGCTTCATCACTTAACATCAGGTGAGATGGGGGCCAAACGCGAGCCTATCCAAATATAAAACGCCAGAAAACTTTCACGGAAAAGTAACTTTAGTTAAATTTTACTTTTCGAGATAAAACTATTAAAAATATTAATAGAATAATCAGCCTATAATGTACTGCTGGGACACAGAGGACTCTCTAAGAGGAAGTGCGCTATAAATCCACCACGCCAGCCCAAATTTTCCCAATCAACTTTGAACCTTATACCATAGCGATAAAGTTGAAAATCTATTAAAGAAATATGACAGATTGTAGTAGCTTGATGTGCTGGCGTCTGTACGCCGATATAATGTGTTTGTGACGTAATGTAAAATGTAATCTATATTGTACTAAACAATAGGGGGTTTATTTATAAACGATGATTAAAGTTAAGTGACATTGAAACGTCAAAAATGTATGATTAAACAGTCGCTAATCACTACTTAATATTAAGCAACGTTTATGAATAAAGGAGTTAAATAGTAGCTTTTACAAACCAATAACATGCCAATATTGTGCAGCATTTTAAGTCCAGAAGTCATCATTTTGTTAACTCAAACTGGAATCGCAAAGAGTGAGTTCGTCCAACGTGCGACATTGCAATTTGTCATCTGAACTAACGACAGCTGTCGTCCTTTTGTCTACGCTCTGCCGACGTGTATAGATTTATCGTTTTGACGTGGCCAAATACTAACGTTTTGGAAATTGATGAATTTGTGCCAAAAAATACATACAATGGCATATGATTTTTGGTGGTATGGGAGCGATGGATCATAAATCATTGGTTCAGCTGATCAAATATGTGCGATAGAAAAATAACTGTAACATTTTATTTTATGTAGACGAATAAAATTAAAAAAGGTCACGCACATTTACAGAACAATATGATATGTAACTTGTACGAGTATATTCAATTCAATCTTTATTGCATCCATAATGTACACATAGAGGTCATTATCTACCTAACCTTTTCCTAACTGTGTTGGAGTCGGCTTCCAGTCTAACCGGATGCAGCTGAATACCAGTATTTTACATGGGGCGACTGCCTATCTGACCTCCACAACCCAGTTATTGGGTAATTCGATACCCCTAGGTAAGACTGGTTGTCAGACTTTCGGGCTTCTGACGGCTGATAACGACTGTCAAAGATCCATGAATGACAGCCGGGACAAACGGCTCAACGTGCTTTCCGAGGCACGGAGGGGAAAAGAAGATGTTCACCAATCCACGGAGCAACCGCAGCAAGCGTAAAGCGTAAGCGCATACACATACAGGTGGTAAGTATAAATTAATGGAATCGATTATGGACCCTGCCGGGCATATTATATGCTAACAATCTTAAAATAATAATATATACATGTACCTACAGAAAACAAGAAGGGGAAGAATCGAAGGACATCAATAAATTCGCCCGCATCACTGTCAACAGGAAAATTGCTCACTGCCGCGTTGTATGGCAATGCTGACTCTATGACCAAAAACAGGCTGACCCTCGGGGTCACGTGAAGAGTAAAAGCTACGTAATTATGTTTAACAGCACACGTAGGATCAACCACCAGATTTGCAAAAGATCAAAGTGAAGAAAGTAATTAATGTTATTATCTACGTATAGAAAAATTTAACATGTCTATTCTTCGTAGAGTAGAGATAACAGTGGTCTTGCTACGCGTGCTGATAAGCATTTGGTATAAAGTAAGGCATGTATTTAATCTAACCCAGAGACTCAGCAATGCCATACGTGTTAATGCCGCCAGTCTCTTGGGTGCATTGCCAGTCGACAGCGATGCGGATGAATTTTTCGACGCTATATTTTAGTTTATAGTTTTAGTTAAGTTAGGATCTAATTTTGTTATTTTTATTAATTAATTAGGTATTAGTTATTATTTGCAAGTTACTTACTTATAGAATTATAATCTAACCCCTAATAATTCCCATATTGATGATTTGCACCTCTTTTTGTGAACGTTACGAAAATCCAAAATCATCTATAGTTAAATCACTTTGCGTCCAAAAAAAAGCTAATCGTCTACAGGTGAACGTTTATGAAAACAGAAGTGATCTGTAATTAAGGGAATAAGAATTTGGTAAACTCAAAACCTATTTTGGTCCACTGGAAATATGAAATGTGCATTATGTTATCTCACACTTTTAAATCTATTTGGATCCATGAAAACACTCACCAATGAACCCCTTTAAATTGCGGTGAAAATATTTTTCTTTATCTATATGCAAAAGTCTTTACTATCATCAGTCAAAGGCTTGCATAGGAACCACTCTTAAATAAAATAGCGCCTCAGCCAAACCCCAAGAGTACCACCCTGTAAAAAGAATACTTAAGTACCTGAATTTCATACATTAAATCAGGAGATACGAAAAGGGTTAGGGGTTACACTTTACCGATTTTATCGGAGTTTGATTTAAGCACAGGTAGTTTTGGTAGTACGCGTACCGTTAGACGTAGCGTTGGAAGGCCTCCCACAAGGTGGTCCGACGACCTTGTGAAGGCCGCAGGAACCCGCTGGATGCCTGAAGCACAGAACCCGGTCGAAGAGGAGGTGCTTGGGGGAGGCCTATGTCCAGCAGTGGACGTCTTTTGGCTGAAATGATGATGTGATGATGAGCTTTAGTATTTCGAAGTTATGCTTGTCGAACAAGCAACTACAGCCGGCCGATTCTGTAAAAATCTCACCGTGAAAACTTAGGTGAAGTGAGTTTGTTTTTGCTAGGAATTGACACTATTGAGAGCTCACTCCACGCACACTTCACCTAAGTGTTCACGGTGAGATGGTTACAGAATCGCACTGCAGTACCCGGCGATAAATATTGCACATCGACCTTTGGAAAGAAGACCTCTCCATGCCTTGAAAGAAGCTTTTTCATTTATACCTAGTACTAGTAACTTCATCTACGTGAAATTTATGGTCCTCCGACCCACTCCATCGTATTGCCAGCCCACAAGCCGAAATTAGCCGTTTGTCTCTTTCCAAAGGTCGATGTGCAATATTTATCCCCGGGTACTGTACATTATGTTTGTGTGGTAGTAACAATAATATGCTTGTAATATCAACACTTACTAACCACCTAATTTGCATTCGCGATTTATTTGCCATAAATGTAAACAAATATGAGATTATGGAAAAATAACTTTAAATCCTAAAGATAAAGCTCAGTTTACGTTACAACTTCTAACTTTTTCAATAATGCTAGTCACTTTGAAATCAACTTAATTACCATTAAAATACAGTTGATATTTGTTTAACTTTAAATAATTAATTTGAAACATAAATAAAGTATGGATGGAAAAAATATTGCGCAAACAAATCCCGATTTGTTTGGGGTCAGCGCAATATTTTTTTCCCGATATAGGCAGGAGAATGGTGATGATGATCTACACATACCTACTTACTTTGATTATCAATAATGGAGATGCATCGACCCGCGACTTATTCCCAAATCACAGATATAGATAGACCTAGATAACGCAAGTATCACGATCTGTATGAAAACCAAGCATACCATTTTTTGACTACCTACTATGACGTCACAAGCGCTATTTACTGATGGGAAAATCAAACCGATTCAAGGACGCCGCCGCGTGCGGCACCCGTCTCGCCCCACCCCAGGGGCCTAACGCCAGCGGTCACGCTCACCCAGCCAGCAGCAGTGTTATTCTGTAAAAATCTCACCGTAAAAACTTAGGTCAAGTGAGCGTGGAGTGAACTGTCAATAGTGGCAATTCCTAGCAAAAACAAACTCACTTCACCTAAATTTTCACGGTGAGATTTTTATAGAATCGACCGGCAGTACACAGGACTGAGCACGAAAGTGGCGGCTTACGATTTTTTTAAGTAAGTTGGTGGGATTTTCCGGGCCTGGTTCAAGCCATGGTCCGGGGCGAGAGGGAGTGGGGGGTAGTCGCCTCCTTCTGCGAAGCAGTCATGCTAGCGAAGGAGGCGGCGGGACGGCTGAGGGAGAGAGCCTCCCGTCCCAGCCGCCGCGGGAGACGCTCCGGGCGTCGGGAGCCGCGCGACGACTCCCGGCCACCGTAGGCGCGGGCCTGTGGGCGGAGAGTAATGGGTAGCTCACCGTCCGATCAGGACCAGGCCCGTGCCGGACGGCGCGTACGTGTTCCACGCGCGGCTCAAAGAGATGTCAGCATCAAGGGAAGGGGCCCGCAAGGGCCGAAGCCTGCCGGATCAGCGGGATTGTCCGAAAGGGTTACCGCTGGCCCGGAACATAAAGGGCGAAGGAAGGAACACGGGTGGGTTTTAGTCAGTAAGAGTCTGACACTCCCTTCCGCTCCACCCAGAGCGGGAGGAGTCATTTGATGATTTCCCATCCAGAAAAAAAAAGCTGGTGGGATTTTTTGGCACGCAAAATAGTTGCTCTTGCGTTATCTGGGTGTATCTACATATATCTGTGTCCCAAATAAATAAAACTTCGTTCGACACGTGTATTACAATTAATAAAGACTCATTACAAACCATATATACCTTCAGAATTTCGGGTTTTTATCTTCAGAAAATTAGTCTGTGCACTATCATTCATGAAACTTAGAATAGAATATAATATGATTTATTAATTTGCTTCTAATGTTGGTACACAGATAAGATGTTTTTTAAAATTTTATTACCGATACTTTTTACCTTATGGTATACAAAATCTTCTAATAATAAAAAACGGCGCGAGGATACTTAGCCTAGCGACCCACTTGTCGCACTGTCACAAAATTTCGCGATGGACATCCCGTGTGCTTAAGTTTTCTATGACAATAATTTTCAACGTAATTTTCGATCGAACAAACACATCAAGTTTCTTATAGGTGATTCGTAGATCTTTGACAGTCGTTACGGGTAGTCAGAATTTTTTTCGTCTTACCAAGGGTTATTACCCCAGTAACCGGGTTGTCGAGGTCAGAAAGGCAGTCGCTCCGTGGAAAATACTGGTATTCCGCTACTTTTTGTTAATCTGGAAGCCGACCCCAACATAGTTGGAAAAGGCGTAGGCAGATGTTATGTTATGTGATTTGAAAAGCTTGGCAAGCGTTATCACGCCAAACTTTGCGCGTAAGTTCTTAATATACTTGTAGAGAAATACTAATAATTCCTTTTAATCTATGTAAACTTACAAAGATCTTGCCATAGCGATCTTTATACAAAAAGTCTTTCGCATAAAAATCTCTATATTTAAAGTCTCAAATCGCGATAAAAGCGAACCGGCGTGGGAGCAATACATCACTCTAGAACGGGAGCCGGATAGGCCAGTGGCGATCTCTCATTAATCATACCTTGTCTGAGGGAAATCTGAGAGGATCTCAGCCAAGTTTTCAGCTCTTCAGCCAGTTTTATTGACTGAATTTGTGTTATGAGAGACTGAGATTGGTTGGGTACTTAGCATATTTTATTTATGACAGTCTTTGTAAGATGATCGGTTCTGTTAATATGTATTGATCATTTATTTACACTCATATGTCGTATCGATGAATAATAAGAAACTGAATATAAGTATATAGCATGGAAATAGAGGACATTGCCCTTTCCCTAATATTAATCTCCGTAGAAACCCAAAGGATAAACTATGTCTGGTTTTACGTAAATGGAACATGTTTAAGTTCACGATAAATATTGATTCAGGACGTTAGCGGATTTTGTTTTAGTTTTTGAAATAAAAAATGCTAAACAGTGTAGGTGGGTCAAGGACCGTTATTGTCGTGCTAAAATGCGACAACTATAAGCAACTAATTAAAACTATGACAATACAATAATAACTAACATCCAAGAAAACTAGGTAATAGGTAATATGGGCTTGGTGTCTGCAACTCCACGTCAATCCAAACAATCTATCTACGGTTAACTATCCATACTAATATTATGAATTCGAAAGTAACTCTGTCTGTCTGTATGTATAATACCTTTTCACGCCTAAACCACGAAACGGATTTCGATAAAATTTGGCAGAGTGATAGATTGCATCCCGGGGAAGGACATAGGATAGTTTTTATCCCGGTATTCCCACGGGATGGACACTTATGCGGGTGAAACCGCGGGGCGCTGCTAGTATTAATATACATAATATTATATTGCTTTACATGCCCTATAAACTTAAGACCTCATCTAATTTTAAAATACTAAAAGTAAAAGTGTTTGTATGGACCTACTTACAGAAACATCATCTAGTTGTGTATTTATAGTTCATAGAATTGTTCTTGATAACATACATTTTCTACTTGTAATTGAACAGAAAATAGTAGATTAATAGTTTGCCAAGGGAGCAAATAACTATTTTGAAGGCGAGCGTGTTTCTTTGAATCCAGAGCAGAGCGAAGGATCCTAGAGTAGAATCTCGAGTGCAGCGAGGGATTCAAAGTACGTCACTCGACCTTAAAATAGTGTTGTTCCCGAGGTGGACACTACTTTTTATCACCCTGTATGAAAAAATAAGTAAATGCAACTTATGAATAAGAATAGTACGTTTATTTGTTTACATACATTTTTGAGTAAACAATTACGAACGAAGACATAATGCTTTTCGCGCGTTTTTTATTTTTTCACAATTTTTTTTTAATTTGGCTCGCCCTCGTCTTTCTTTATCATACTTGTTTACTTCTGTTACTTGTTCATACAATGTTCGTGATTGATCTCTTTGGTGATTGGAACTTTTACTAATAATATCCACATTACAAATTCAAATCACTTTTAGTCCCTAGGGATTAAAAAGCTATTTTAGTCCCTGTTTATGAAGAATACACTAGCTTTTTTTTAATAGATGTGATCTATAAGAATATTAATATAGAAAAGGCAAACTTTCAACACATGAAGGTTACCTCTATTATTATATAATGAATACGTGTAATTATTAAACCCTACTTAACTTTAAGGTTAAGATCATCAAAGGAGAGAGCTTGAACTTAAACCTAAGACCCTTTGAAGAGCGACCCTTTATTAGATCTCCACTCCGTTTGATATGTCAAGTATTCATCTTGAAGGTCTATATATTATTACCAAAACAAAACATAATATATTAATGTTCTACCTGTAATATAAGCTTCTTACGAGGATCATTTACTATAATATTTTCTGAATGGTTAGCTGAAGATAGTGCGTATTTTTAGGATCATCAGATTGCTGATAACGCAGACATGATTCCAACTTGTTCGCAGGACGCGGCGCAGTGCAGTCCACGTGTTTTAGGCTACTTTTCACATGCTTTGGTTATTTCATTAACGCAGGTTGGTACGGGAGATTTTTCCCCAGGCGGTTATTTCCCGCGGCAGTTTTTTCCCGCGGCAATTTCTTCCGCAGTGATTTTTTCCTGCGGCGACTTTTCTCGCGGCAATTTTTTTCGCGCACTAGATTTTCAACGATTGGTTAAAGTGACATACGTGCGCCAAATAATAACGATTACGTATTCGTTATTATTCGACGTACGGCAAGGTCATAATTACAATTTGAAAAAACGCTTTTGGTTTGACGATAGATAGCGCCATTTTTGACGTATAGGTACGCGTGCGTCAAGTGGACGTGGAACAACCCGCCCTAAACCTTCGAGTGAGTTTTTGTATTTAGAACTTTATTTCGGCTTAGTAAAAGTTTCAAATACTAAACGGACTACTTAGAATCGGACTAAGCTGTCAGGGGGCCTAAAAAGGCCATTTTGGCAGAATCATAAAAGGATAACATTATTAATCATAATTTATGGCGAAGACAGTCCGTGTTTTTCTTTTTTTCGCTGCATTAAGTAGGTAATCAAAGAGTTTGGGATTAGATTTGGATTGGATTGATTGGTATTTTAGCACGCACAAAAAAAATATATGTGAAAAATCCTTCAACAATGGGATTTGATCCGATTAACTTAAAAGTTAACTGTCCATTATGATTCATAATGTTATCCTTTTATGATTCTGCCAAAATACCCTTTTTAGGCCCCCAGTTTAAAAATACATAAAAAACTCTGATTACTGGTAGGTTCTTTGTTCAAATTGACATGATAATTTAAACCTTGTTTTGCATTAAGACCTTAAGTTTTGAAATTAACAATAACAAAACTAAACACAACGAACACTAAGAATTGGACGCAAAAGTACGGGTATAAAACTCCACAGTTGCAGTATTTCAAAATTATTTGCCTTAAATCGATAAAGGGAACATGCCGTGTGACGTTTTAAAAAGATACGTGTCGGTGCGGGTAAAACCTCATTTAATATACACCAGAGCCAGCTAAGCGCGGAAGGGGGGGCTCTGGCGGACACTTGAGGTACTTTCGCGCATTTTAGACCTATTGGTATGCTGACTCAATTCTGTTTAGGGTAAAGTGACAGATGGAGAATAGTTTTTGACAAATAAAGCGAGAAATGTGACTTGTTTATTTAGGCTATATATTGGTTATTACGAGGGACCTGTGTGTTAGTAATAACAGCCGCACTGGTCGATCGATCAGGATAAACTTTACTTGCCGCGGTTAGGCCGTGAATGGGTGACCAATGTGACCATCTTTATATATCAAAACCGCTCTTTGTCCCGGAAGGCACATAAAGAAGTTGGTCCCGGCTGTCATTCGTTAATCTTTGGCAGTCGTTACGGGTCTTCAGAACCCCGAAAGTCTGACAACCAGTCATAACTAGGGTATCGTACTATAACCTAGTAACTGGGTTGTGGAGATCAGATAGGCAGTCACTTCATGTAAAATACTGGTATTCAGCTGCACTCGGATAGACTGGAACTCGACCCTAACATAGTTGAGAAAAGGCGAGGCAGATGATGATTCGTTATTACGTTCATGCCAAATTCAAATAGGTGTATCGCTTAGCGATATTTTTGAGAGGAAGCTTATGTGTAAACTGTGGACGTTAACGGGGTTGATGTAAATTAACTTCAAAATGGTAAGGTTTTTTTTTTCGAAATCCGACCCATAATCAGCCTATAAAGTTCCCACTGCTGGGAAACAGGCATCCTCTCGGTGTGAGAGAGTGGGCCGTAATCCACCACGCGGGCCCAGTATGGTTTGTTAGATGACACATGTCATGTCTTCGAGTTTTTGGTTCTAAGACACGCCGGTTTCCTCGCGATGTTTTCCTTCACCGTTTTGAGATCAGTGGTGATGAAAACATAATATCTGCCACCCTTGTTAACATTGAAAGAATTTTAAAAGAGTAACGGTGGAGTTTCTTGCCCGTTCTTCTCCATACGAAAACTACCTTTTGGAATGGGCGTCTAGAATCAATTCTATTTGTTGTAATTTTTGACGTTCAAAAGTGCCTTTTATGTGCCTATTTGAAATAAATGCTTTGAGTTTGACTTTGACTTTGACACCATTTTCATTGCTGGCTCCGTTATGCTGAGAGAGTAGAGCATGATGGAGTCAGAAATGAAAATGGTCAACTATCACATCATTCCAACTAGCTTCACCATGTCAACAGACTGTTGATGTGAACAAAGATTTTCGTACCCTATCATTACTCTGTTTTAGGGCTGTAACAGCGATCCACTAAAATAAGTAGACTTATTTAACCTAGTAAAGTGGCTATCTATGCAATAGATCATATCAAGCGCAACAACCTACCCAACAGAACATACGATAACAGGCTTTATTACCTACATCAAAAATACTAAAACTGCAACACTATTATTACAAAGTCGCTCGCGTGCACTGCACTAACAAAAACCAATTTATACAAACAATGTCATACAAATCTGGTTATGAAGCCCGAGACGCGCCGGACGTAACTAAGTTAAAACTTTGCATAAACACGATAATGTTTTGTAACTTCCTCTTTAGTGTAACGAAATGGACATTAAAATGTTTAAGTTTGTTTATTATGAAGACTGTTGTGTATGAAATGGATTGAGTTGAAGTAGTGTAGTTTGAAGTATTGATAAATGAAATATAAAGAGTTTATAAGCAGGCTAAAAGTCACCCCCCACCGACCCTTGCTCGATGTAGTGCCAGCCCGCGCCGCAGCTGAGCCTGTAGATTTAAATTCCCGACTCTGACCTCTGAGTTTGTTTCGGCATTTCTTCTCAGAGTAGTCAATTAGGAAATGCCGGCCCCATCGTTCGTTAAATAATCATAATTCGATCCAGCCTGTCCCAACTTGCTGTCCTCCCCCCAGCGACGCCCTAAGCCGAGGCTCGTACCCCACAGGGGGTGCCCTTAGCGTGTAGTCGCTTAGTTTATTTAGTTAGTTTTAAGCCCCTGGCTGGAGGCTTTGAGTTTTCTCAAGGCAGCCGCAGGATTGTCCGGTTAAGTAGTCACGACCTCTCAAGGTCAACTACGAGATGCCATTTAAAAAAAAAAAAAAAAAAAAAAAAAGGCTAAAAGTCAGACAGGCAAAATTTGTGAGGATCAGGGTCAAAATTAACTATCCAGCGGTGATTTGCTGGATTCCTTTTCTTCTCTACCGATAATTTTTTTCTCCTTACAGTTCATTTTGTTTATATGTATGTATCTAACTTAACTATGTTATGTTTTTATTCTTGTATTGTATAGTTATTTCCTGGCTATTTATCTCGTATGTTGCACCTGCCATGTTTTGTCTCTGCATCACCCTAAGGTTGACTGGTAGAAAATGTCTCAGGCTTCAAGTCCGCCTTTGTACAGTATTTTTTTACTTGTGCGTAAAGGTTTTAATAATAATAAAATTCGAAGACATGTGACATTTAACAACCCGCACTGGGCGCGCGTGGTGGATTATAGCCCACTCCCTCTCTAAGAGAGGAAGCCTGTGTCCCAGCAGTGGGAACAATATAAGCTGATTATGATTTTAGGGTCAACATTTATTTTTCCTTTTGTACAGACGCCAGCACATCAAGCTACTACAATCTGACAAATTTATTTAATAGATTTTCAACTTTATCGCTAAATCATAAGGTTCAAAATTGATTGGGAAAATTTGACAGTTTCGGGTAGCTCGATGTGCTGGCGTCTGTATCTTCTCTGCCTGAGTAGGGAAGAACTGGGGTAGCCATGTTAAGGACCTGCTAGTTATATATTTTAAGGTCAATACATCCGAAATTGGCGTTTTGTCGAACTGGCCATTTTGATCTTGAATATCTGTAATATCTTAAACCCCTTTTGTCTTACGTTATATTTTGTTTGGGAAGATAAAGAGATGCATTTTGTGCATAGGTGATGATCCAGTCACCAACCAAGCTCGGCGATTGTAGGCACTATTGTCACCATCAGCCATCAGGCTTTAGAGCAGTAGGTATTACAAAGTATAAATAACCTTTATAAAAACAAACAGTATGGCAAAAATAACTTGCAAATTTGCTTAAACTTGCATGCATACTTTCATCCCCATTTAATACAACTTGGGATGAATTTTTCAAAATCCTTCTTCAATGTTCACCTTTGTTATAAAAGGAACTTTCTAATGCTTCTAGCCCCTGTGTTTTAGGCTGTGCGTTTTCTGTCAGTGTATAAATAAATAAATTTAAGAATTTTATTAAGGCGAAAGCGCCAGTGTAGCCCGGGAAATTCAATATTTTTTACGTTCTTTGCAATTTGCTGGTCAGTATTAAGTTGTACGTTAATTAAAATACGGTTTGCGACCGTAACAAATATGCAAATATGTATTTACAGAATTATAATCAATAAAGTCATCAACACAACTCTCTAAGACCAATTACTACTAGTACTGAATGACTATTTCATGAAATCTTGACATTTTAGGATTATACTCACTTAGCAAGTTGTATTAGTGATTCTAATCATTATAATTCTGTAAATACATATTTATTACGGTCCCGAATCATATTTTAATCAACGTACAACTTAATGCTAATCAGCAAATAGTAGAAAACATTAAAAAAAATTGAATTGCCCGGGCTACCATGGCGCTTCCCCCTTAAGTAAGAATAACAATTCCTTTCAGAATAACTAGCTAATATTCTAAACTAGCTTAACCCTGGCGGACTTTGTACCACATCAGAATCAATAAGAATGAATGTATGAAGAAATTAATTATTTTCATTCATTTTTCTGATATTCGGGGCGGAGACAAATCCAACAAATTAAAGATCATAAAAATTGGTCCAGCCGTTCTTGAATTATAAATTGTGTAACTAACCCGACTTTTTTTATATATAGAAGATAACAGGGGACAGTAAATGTATTCGAGGAAACTTTATATGTATTAAAATAATTGCAGGCCTCTGAAGCCACAAAAGCCTACTAAATATCCCAAGCCTCAACTAAGTAGACGATTTTAACATGAAAAGGATACATTGGCTCCTAAACCTAAGCGCACATTAAAGCCGCGGCGGGCCGCACAGCGCCGCATTGCAAAAATGAGCCAAAACACAATAGGTGCCGCGGCGGGCAACATCGCAACGCAGTAATTGTTTCAGACAGATTCAAAGGAGATTGAAGATTTTTATATGAAGCCAGTAATATGACCAAACCGGAAAGCGTCACGTTTTCGGGATATTAAATGAACGTTCAAAGTTGATCACGTAACATCCATATTTTTTTAAACACACACATACAACATTTTTTTTTGAACTTGTGTAGGTAGTACATCTTGTTGCTTAGATGTTTAAAATAATCATTCTAAAAGTTTAAAGTTATCAAAAATACGTTTTTACGTTTTGTTTCGTATTTTTGATTACTTTAAATGAATGGGCTTTGGCGTAGGTACGCCACGGACCTTCAAAGCTCTTTTAAATTTAAATTTGAACTATTTCGACCACAGGGCAACAACTCAACGCATTGCAAAGATCCTCCTAGATCACTTTCAGCCATTTCATATGAACCATCGCAGACATACAGGTGGGCCGCATCGCAACGCAAAACAGTAGCGATCCGCTGCGGCCGTGATGAAGTAATGCAGGAGGATTTTCGCAAAACGTTGCGATGCGGCGCGGCTCGCCCTAATGTGCCCGAGCCTTTAGGTATCATCCACACCAGGCTAGTTGTTAAGAGCTTGGTAGCTTTCTTAAGAGATTGGTACTTTTCAACATTAACAAAAGGGCCAAAGTTTGTTATTATTTTAATGATTCGAAATACTTACAATATCTAAAGAATTATGTTGTCCTGCATCTCAGATAAAAGAATCCTGTCTGACCTATCTGACCTCTACAACCCAGTTACTGGGTAAAATGAAACCAAGGGGTTTCATTTTACCCAGTAACTGGGTTGTAGACTGGTTGTCAGGCTCTCGCTTCTGACGACCGGTAACGTCTGTCAGAGATCCACGAATGACAGCCGGGACCAACGGCTTAACGCGCTTTTCCGAGGCACGGAGGGGTCTTAGTATTTAAAAATGGTCACCCATCCACGGATCAACCGCGGCAAGCGTAGCTTAACCTGATCAATCGACCAGTGCTGCTGTTATTACTGCTATCATAGTGAAGCTGTGCTCATATCCTTTGTTTGCTTAGTAGAAGCATTATTATTCTATTTATCGAAGTATTGTTTACTCTTCTTGAGTTCATGAACTAAGATTGTTTGCTCTCTCTCCGTTATACCTACGTCAGTATACTATCGAGCTTGATCCTATAAACATTATATAATATAACTTTATCATACATAAAGCAAGATAGCACTCATCTCTCCGTTATGTAGGTCAAAATGTATACATACATTCCAGGATAGTTTACCTACCAAAACCCAGGTCAAAACCACATCAGCTTTACAGTAAACTCGAAATAACTCAAACTTGGCCAATAAAACAAAGGGTTTTCCAATGTAGTTGTATCCGAAACCCGCAGATTTAATGAGGTCATCCATTGTTCGTATGTATAATGGATATGATAAGTTTGTCCCGTGTCCTCACGGTAGGGAACTGTTCAACCCGATTTCTATTCATGGTACAGTGTTCTACGATTCACTGAGTACCTATATAATGACGATTACTAAAAACTTTTGATTTTTTAGTAATCGTTCTTTCAAAAGAGTTCTCTTCTTTTTTCTGTGTTCTGAAAGATAAATGCTTATTTTTAAAGAACACGGCACGTTTTAGTTGGACACGTTTTGTGTTTTTTTTAGTAGTAGGTAATAGACTAACAACACAGCTTTACTTTAGAGGCTTAGTAGCCGATTCGCACGAAACTACTCGCCCGAAACGGGCGAATCGTCACTTCTAAATAATATTATTTTTTCTATAGGCGATTAGCATGAAGTTAATTTATTGTGGGCTAGTCGGCAGCTCCAGAAATATGTATTAGGCAATTGGTAGATTTTGAATTTTGTACTATCAAGTATAGAAAAAAGGACCTCAGCGTACAGAAGTGATAAGAGTTATATAATATTATAAAACGTGTACTTTTGTTCTTAACTTTATTGCTTTTAATTCAAAATTCGTGCGAATCGACTAATAAGCCACTTGAGGTTGTTTATTATCATTCTGCTACTGTCTGGCCGTCGAGATTGTGTTCCTGACACCTGTCAGTTCGACAATTCTAGTGACTAGTGAAGATCAAATTCACAAAACGTCTATTCCTTAGTACGAAACTGACAGGTGTCAAGAACGCTTTCTATCGACGGCCGGACTGTAGTCCATCACTTACCTAATCAGATAAATATGACAGATCACATCTCCACTGAGACAGCCAGGTGCAACGTTTTAATGAAATGTGAAATGAAATGTTTGTTGTAAGTAGATCTTATACGGCACTTTTATACGTAAATATTTTGTTGGTCAATATTTTGACACTAAATGGCGCCGGCATTTCCGAGCTGACTGATCCCTGAGAAGTAATAATGCCGCCATGATTCTAGTGCGAGTGACAGACGGAACTATGCATGTCCTGTAGGATCCTGATGATCCTGTTTAACCGACTTCGAAAAGGAGGAGGTTCTCAATTCAACTGTAGGTATGTTTTTTTTTGTGTATATTTGTTACGCGATATTTCCGGCAATTGTGAATCGATTTTGCAACTTGTTTTTTTAATAGATAGGGTACGCCTCAGGGGTGGTTCCATATAAATTTTATTAACTTCTTGCGCAGTTTTTAAGTTAGCTTCAATAATACATATTTTTTACACTTAGTTTTTATTGATGATGCTATAATAACTTCCTGTCACTGATATTTATATAGCAAGTAGTAGTGATACGAGTTTGTGTGGCGTAAGTACAACTTAAAAGTGAAAAATAAAAACATTTTACAAAAATAAAAACAACAAATAAGACTTTAATTTCGGAAGTCGGTGGCAAACAACGAAAATGCAAACCCAACGACTCCGACTTCCGAAATTAAAGTTATTTTTCACTTTGTAGTGTCTAATTTAGAAGTCGGTTGTTTTTTTTTATAAAAATGTTTTTTTATACTGGAATAATGATGACATTAATACTTTATAATACGGCCCCTGGAATTTATCACATACCCTCCAATAGCTCATAATATGACCCTTTTCTTCAACACAATAATTGACTTAAACCAGCAGCTATTTAATGATAAATGACGGCCAGTTTGCGAGCTCGTTTATACGGTTAATAACGGAGCATGGGTTAAGAACTGGTAGATTAATATCTCATTGCGGGTTGAACCGTGAGAGGGCACCTTAATGTGGTATTGGTATATTTTGTGAGTTATAGTTCAGCTATTTTATTGCAGTTTGAAAGGCTGGTGTTATTGAGGTTGGTAGTATTGATAGCTTCATTTTGCAATTTCCGTGATAAATATAATGTTAGCTTTTGTGTCTTCGCAAATAACGAGACAGAACTTTTTATTAATATTTTCGACCAATTCATTGTTGTAGTCATTATTATTATGATTGCGTTTAGTCATAGATAAATGAAATAGCTACTTTTCTTTTCTAAGGATGGCAAATCATCGAATGACCCCTCCCGCTCTGAGTGTCAGACTCTTACTGACTAAAACCCACCCGTGTTCCTTCCTTAGCCCTTTATGGTCCGGGAAAGCGGTAACCCTTTCGGACAATCCCGCTGACCCGGCAGGCTTCGGCCCTAACGGGCCCCTTCATTGATGCTGACATTTCTTTGAAGCGCGCGTGGAACACATACGCGTCGTCGACCCGGGCCTGGTACTTATTGGACGGCGAGCTGCCTATTGCTCGTCGTCGATAAATAAAACAGCTACTGGAGTTAAATACTGTGTAGGCACTTAAGACTGCTTAAGAACTCGAAATTAATTACCTATGAATGAATGCGAGAAGGTTTTTCTACGTTACTGGGAAACATAGCCTTCTTCCAAACAGATAGCTTTGTGACCACAAATAAGGCACATAGTAGATTACTGCAGGGCTCATCGTCTCTCGACGTAGCATTGATCCTTCTACCATCATAAAGATCTGGACAAACTGAGGCGAATTCCACGCGGGATGCGGGACGATATTTGTTTGCGTCGATTGTGTTAAATAACTTGTTTGGAGGAGTTCAAACTTGGGGATGCGCTAGGTAGCTCGCGAAATTCGAATTCTCTTACATTTCTTGCAATTTGCAGGTCAGTGCCAGGCTGTATTTTGATTAAAATATGATTCGCGAGCGTAATAAGTATGTATTTACAGAATTATAATCATTAAAGTCATCGATACAACCCTCCAAGTTAATATAATCCCATAGAATGACTATTTCATGAAATATTAATCAGTCACGCAGGCGCATCCCGCTTCCCGCGTGCGATTCGCCTCACTGTGGCCAGATTACTCATCCTGCACTAGCAATTTCAAAAGTTTATTTCACAATTTTGATAGCCAGAGTCATATTATAATTTACCGGCAAGGGACTTTATATGCGGCCAACGTGTGCCCTGAACCATAATAACATGCGACATAATAACATGTCGAGATTAAAAGTTGCAACAAAATAAATACAAAGTGGCAGGTGGCTAATAAAAGGCTTACAATCCGAGGGATTTTCGTATTTAAATCATGAATCATTGAGTAAATACTGAAATGTCTGGTGTATGTACTAATTCTATGAAATCAGAAGTTAACAGACGGCCTATAATTGACGTTTAGACAATCTATTATTCTATTTACAACTTTACACAACAATTTCCAGTAAATTGAAACTTCATCAAGGTTGAAAATATTTACAGTGCGTCCGTTGAGAGAATTCGTTCTTGCCTCCTGTCAGTTTCATACAAACGGATAAGTGTTTTGCGAATTTGATCTTTATTAACTACTAGAACTGTCGAACTGACAGGTGTCAGAAACGCATTCTATCGACGCCCGGACTGTAACCTACATTGACCATAGACTGTGTCGTTTTATGACGGTTCCCTATCCATTTGCATAAAATTTTAAGACTAACTTGGCATATTTTTGTTTTTCCTAATTATATTTTCGCATAACAGCTTACGCATATTTTTTTTAAGCATAATTTCTTCAATCATAATAATTATTACTTAATAAAAAATTTCGTCGACCTGACGTCGTTAGAAATAAAACATGCAGCATGCTAAATTTCTTTAGTCTGCAGGGTTTAAAAGAACCTAACCAAACCTAACCTCAGGGTGCCCTTCGCTCGCTCTTGCATCCTACGTCGCCTAGTAGCACAACATAAATTGAATTTTTAAGGGGGAAGCGCTAAGGTAACCCGCGAAATTCAAATTTTCTTACGTTTTTTGCAATTTGCTGGTCCGTATTAAGTTGTACGTCGATCAAAATATGATTCGCGGCCGTAACATATATGTATTTACAGAATTATAATCATTAAAATCATCAACACAACTCTCTAAGACCACGTAACTCCAAAGAATGATGATTTCATAAAACAATTATTCTTTGGACTTACGTGATCTTAGAGAGTTGTGTTGATGACTTTATATGATTATAATTCAAATTATAATGAAAAGAACGGATCCCTTTTATGACATGCGAGTTACATTGAAACCTTAAGAAGGGTGAAGGGTTACGATGTCGATTATACCTAATATGTTAAAAGTTTGCCTTGTAGATTTAATTATCAATCGCCGTGGAAGTATCAAAGATTTGGGTCTGCAAGATTTGAAATACTGTTGTGCCAGCGACAATAAAAAGAAGAGATTAACACTAACTGTTTTCCTATTTTCAACTGGATTATCAGCTAAATCTCATTACCCAACAACTGTAGGATCCATTATCTAAAACATTACATTTCTTTAACTTTCAGACTGTATGTATTAAAAAAATCATCTGCTTAAAGTCTTAGTTACTGGAATACTACTGTTGTCTCCAAGGACCGTATGATTATACCCACAGACATGATAAAAATAAAAACAGTAGTAAAAAAATTAGCGCAAATGTAGCTACGTTCAAGTCGACAATCGTCCAGAGTATGCTTGAACAAAACTACCGTCGGCTTGTTTGGAATAAAACACGAGCTCATTTGGTATACAGCTCAGTGGAATAGCGGCAAGGATGCCATATAGTGGAAGAAGGTGGTGCAGTGGAATTGCTGAGAGAGAGAAAAATTTAAGGCGAATTCGTGTTTTATATCTCTTGAAGAAATTAAATTGAGCAACATTTTATTTTAACTGTTAAATTCGTTAGCTAGTAAAAGTCCTAAGTTGACTAACAAATGTGAGTCCAATCGGAAACTTCATGATCAGTTCTACCATCAGATCTAAATTCTGACCTCGTCGAAATCCGTATCATGTGTTACAGTCTTGATATATGCACCTACATCGGCTGGGGAGACCACTCTCTGAAGTGAATACACTAAACTGATAAAATTGTTTCGTCAAGATAGATCTGGAGGTGGCCATAAAATAATATTAGATTTTTTTACTATTGAAAATCAACGCAAATATTTATCGATCAAATATCTATACTAATATTATAAAGCTGAAGAGTTTGTTTGGTTGAGCGCGCTAATCTCTGGAACTACCAGTCGGATTTGAAAAATTCTTTTTGCATTTGATAGCCCAATTCTTGAGGAAGGCTATAGGCTATTTAACATCACGCTATGAATTTTAGGAGCCGAGCAAAAAGAAAAAAAGTCAGAAAGAACGCTAAGCAAAAACGAAGTAATAGCGCGGGTAGGCGATGCGATGCGACGGGGTGGTACGGAGTAACAAGAAATTTCACGCGGACGAAGTCGCGGGCAGACGCTAGTTCAAAAATAAAATAAATTAGGATCAAGGAAACTACTAACAAACCCCCGCTCTTCAATAAAATTATGTACAGTTGTTGACTTAAACTATTCAGCATAACTTCTTTCATTCCAAACCTTTCTTAGCCCGTATGTGTTGAGGATGGCAACCCTAGATACAGCTGGAACACTAGTTACACTAGAAACGTTTCTTGCTACGACAGGGGTTTCCTGTCCAAGGATATATTGCAATTTTCACGTTTGCCACACTGCCTTACCTGTTTATGTGAGGAATAAAATATTTTATTTGTTTCGTGCTGATATGGTAATAAAAGATTTTATTCACGATTTAAACCTTTCTTTATAAACATCGCCTAAAGTTAAGAGATGTTTAACCGCAAAAATGTATTAAAGAGTTGCTAATCATTACTTAACTTTAATCAACGTTTATAAATAAAACCCAAAGTGTGATTCACAATATTTTTAGAAATAATTTGACTAGCGCATTAGTTTGCCTAATTGATTTACTAGGTAATTAAAGTGATAAAAATAACAAAATAATCAATGAAGTTAATAATAATAAAATCAAGGGCTTGATTCAGAAAGTAGTACTTCTGGACACGGCTCGCATCGTCAGGAGGTTCCTCCCTGACCGCCAGTAGCTTAGACCCTGGTCCCGATACCGGTGGGCTACTATTTTTTATATTTTGAAATGTTTTTATATATATTCTAATATTTAAAAATGTAATTTATATGTATTTATTGAAATAAAGGAGAAAAAACCAAATAAATTATTAATTATAAAATCGAATAAATTAATAATACCTACTTAATATAATCAAATGTATCAAATAAAATATTATAATAAAATTAATTAAAAAGTTAATATTGTAACAAAGAAATAGAAAACAAAACATGAGTGACGGAATTCAAACAAGAATCAACTGTCAGCAATCTGTAAGTAATCGTAAAAGGTGACATTAGGTGAGTTCGGACATTACCCGCTTCACTTACATTACCCAGATGTTATTGTGACATTGTACACAAAGTAATATCACAAAATAAATAGCTACAGAAGGTCGACTCCATACAACGAAACAAAACGCACGCACACATGGACACGCTTCACATACAGCGAGTTCAACTGGCATTCCACTGATATGGGACTAGATCGCCGTACGTAGACGTCTTAAGCGCAACAAGAATCTTTTGGAAAGGGAAGAAGAAACCTCCCTTAAAACCGACCCCAATATAGTTTGGAAAAACAATGCACAAACGATTGATTCCAAAGACGCATTTTGGAAGTTAAACCAATAAGTAACACAAAAATAAACAGCCAGTATTCTGGCTGTTTATTTTTGTGTTACTTATTGGTTACGCTATTGCGTAAGCATATATCAGCCTATAACGTTCCCACTGCTGGGACACACCCAAGTAACACAAAATCGATATAATGGAAAAAGTGATGACCAGAAACTTTCTTCTAGCTTTGTTATAGAATTTGAAGGGTTTTAGCAATGTCTTGCTTCTGTATAACAGCATTTTATTAACTTTGTAGTTCCTAAAGCTATATAATCCTCTTTTTCAATCTTTTGTGCAGCTAAAGGTTTTATTTTAGATATAATTTATGTCTCTATACAGCTTCTAATACAGCTGTAAGCATTATACAAAAGTGTAGGCCGTATGTTAGCATTAATTACGGCTTAGGCTATTAAAAAGCATTTTAAAATTCTTTAAAACTGCTCTATGTTTTATAACGACCTTTCGCATGGGTCACAACTGTTTAAAGGTGTACATTGGTGCTGTTTTAATGCCAGCTTTTTAAAAGCATTTCATCATAATATTATATAGCCTTTATCTATACAAACGTATAATGACAAGAATTTTAACAAGCAATAAGTCGTATACCGGCCATCCGCATGCCTAAAGTTTTTAATTATGCTTACGCCATTTTGCTTTTTGTCTCGATAATATTTAAAATTTAATTTTATGGTAAATAGTCCTTTAGAAAGGACTTCAACCTATGGTATTGACCGGCCGGTACAATACAGGTATCATAATGACTAAAACTAAAGATTTCTTCGTAAGAGCATAATTTTTTTTACAATTCCACATATTTTTATAATATTTTTGTAATAAATAGCTCTTTAATTTGAAGGCGCATGAAATATTTGATTCAAATATATACATACTTTCACAGTAAACTGATACTCGCAACCTTAATTCACTCATACAGAACAAAAACAAGAGTTTAATTACTACCTTGTAGCACTTATATTTTTTTGTTGAAAGTATCCATGTTCTTTTTACACAAGATTTATTAATAATAACAGAAATTAAAAATAACATTTGAAAATGTTTTTATTTTGCCTTTGTAATGGTACAAGCTGTATAAGAGCCGCATTTAACATATGCGCATTGCTTTAACCTGTTTTGACAGCCCATTATAATGCGTTTATCATTCCGGTAGACAACCAATATAATGCTGCTAAAATGCCATTCTAACACTTAAGTCTGTATAATTTGGGGCCCAAATTAGCATTACAAGAGCTGTATAGTGGTTTATAATGCCTATATGTAACTTCTTATAAAGCTATAATAATATGCTAATTCTGTTATCCATCGATTATAAAGCTATTTTGTGCTACTTGGGCAGGCCTCCCCTCTGTGTGAGGGAATTGGCCATAATCCACCACGCGGGCCCAGTGCGAGTTGGTGGATGTCACATGTCTTCGAATTTTGGCTTCTAGAACATGCCGGTTTTCTCATGATGTTTTCCTTTACCATTTTGAGAGCAGTGGTGATGAATTTAAATACACATAGTAATGTGCGTTCGTATTCACGATCTACAACTCGTAAGTCGGGGCTGATGCCACTGGGCTACCACTGCTCTCGTTACTGTCTCGTCTGTTACAAACACACGAGACAACAACGAGATAGGTAATAGGTAATACGGGCTGGTGTCCGCAACTCCACGTCAATGCGCGTATTTTGCGTACGGGTGGGAAAATCGATTATGCGATCCACCCCAGCTCCTCGAGGAAGGCCAGCAACGCCTTGGTGTTACTGACCGTCTCATGTAGGGTACCTGGGTTACCGAAGTACTTTGCCCTGTACGTGGCGACCACCGGGCAGTTTAGAAGCACATGTGCCGCTGTCTCGTCGTCCTCCATGCAGGCCCTGCACAGCGGACTGTCTGTCACTCCTATGACAAAGAGGTGTTTATTGAATGACCCGTGGCCAGTTAAAGCTGCAGTAACTATACGCAGCTTTTGTTTAGTTAGACGGAGAACCTGCTTCGTGAGGCGGCCGTGACGACAACAACGAGATATTAGACAGAACATTTGAGAAGTTGTAACAGAATTTGTATAGAAAAAACAACTTGGCGGCATTAGTTCTGATTTTAGCCACGATCACGCCAAAGATCCTTAAACCGTTGTCACGCCAAAGTTCCTTAAACCATTGTATGTGTGCCAGTTTTCGTCCGTTGTATGCAGTTGACCTTCTGCACCTACTTATTTTGTGAAAATATCGCCAAGTGCACGTGGCGTAACGATCGCTCGTTAGCTCACGTCGCGTCGTTACGATGCACTTTTGTACCAGAAGAGTTGGTAAGCTGTTGACTTGAGAATTTGTAGGAAAAGTCTCAAGTTTTCTGTTAAATTAATGGTTGAAAAATAGTAAGAAGTATACCGTTTGGTAGAACAACGCTGCTGAGTTGTTTTCTTCAGTTTTTTTTTTTCACTATCATTCTTTTTAAAAAGTTTTAACATGCTATAACAACATGTGTATATCCTATCTGTATCCATTTTACTGTGTGTACATCTTAACTAATACCTATTATAAATGCGAAAGTAAGTTTGTTTGTTTGTTACCTTTTCACGCCTAAACCACTGAACCGATCATCTTGAAATTTTGCATATACGTTGTCAAGTGTACAGAAACGGACATATTATGCTACCTTTCAACCCGAAAAAAAATCCTGATTCCGAGGAAAACAACAATAATGTTATTATGATAATAGATGGCGCCACGTGTCTTTCGAACGGAATCGACATTTATGCGGGTGATACCGCGGGGCGTTGCTAGTAAATAATAAAATAAATGATTTAAGATCTAAAGGAAAATTGCTTTTACCTTGGCCAGAGGCTAAGCATTGCCATATAACGTGGTAATACCGCCAGTCTCTTGGGTGCATTACCTACCAGGCGATGCCGATGAATTTTTCGACGTCATAATTTAGTTTGTGAATAGTTTTAGTTAAGTTAGGATATCATTTCTTTATTTTATTTAATTAATTAGGTATAGTCATTATTTACGTAAATATTATTTTAATTCTGGATAATCTCACTAAATTAAATTTAAACCATAAGAAAAAAGTTCAGCCGGGGGTTGTAAAAAGCTCACCGTGTAAACTTAAGTGAATTGAGTTGTCAATAAAATCAAAAGTCATTTATTCAAACTAGGCTGAGAATCAGCACTTTTTGAACGTCAAAATTGCAAAAGACAGTCACCCAAAACGCCCGCCCTTTACCGAATAGTGTCAATGCCTCTAGTATTATGTGGAATGACAGTGAGATTTTTACAAAATAGGCCGACTGGAGCGGGCGACTGAATACCGTGCGGTGCAATGACGGTAGACCCTAAAAAGTGGTCTACCAGCTTGGTGATGATCGAGGTAATCCGCTGGATGCCCTCATCCATACATCTTGTTGTGACTATGCCGGGGTAAGTCCATGTCCAGCCAGCAGTGGGCGACTGTTGACTGATATTATTATGATGATGTATTAAATAACTATGTACAGATGCCAGCACATCAAGCTACCCGAACCTTTCGAATTTTCCCAATCAACTTTGAACCTTATACTTTGGCAATAAAGGTGAAAATCTGTTAAAGAAGTTTGACAGATTGTAGTAGCTTGATGTGCTGGCGTCTGTACCTGATCAAAGTAAAAAGAAACAAAAGAAAGAAAGAAAATACGTGTATTTGCGGTAAACATGACGCAAAAAAAGACATACTTAAACACAAAAAAAAGGTTGGGGGAAATATGCGAACCGTTTATACTTACGTTAAATTATTGTAGCCCAAGTCCTAAACTTACGAAGTCGCCCCAAAGCACACATGCTAATGTCCAAACGTGACGTGAGCTGAATTACAAATTGTGTGCCTAATCGCTTACATCTTCGCTTAGCTTATCAAACAAATGATATTTAAGCTCCATCGCTTAAATCTCAGCTTAACTTATCAGGCAAATTAATCTTTAATTACATGCACCCCGAGTTGACCGCGGTTAATTAACGAAGGGATTTCACGAATTTGTACCTGAAAATTAAAAATTAAACGACTATGTCAACCATACTTTATTATCATTAAATGCTCGTTAATCGCTACAGTCAGCAATATAAGTCTTATAACACTTCAGTTTTTTTAATCTCGGTTATTAAGCAAAATATTAACACTTCAGTTTTTTTAATCTCAGCTATTAAGCAAAATATTTGTTCAAAATTGCATTGTAGGTACTTCTGCTGCAATTTTGAAGAAATATTTTGCGCAATAACTGAGATTTAAAAAATTGAAGTGTTAATCGACTTTTGTTGCTGACCGTACCAGGAACAGTTATAGAGGATATTACCATCGACCTTAACGGACGTATTATTGGTGACCTACAGATAAGAAGAGTATGCCGGGGATTCATCAGAAAATATTTCTTAATCCGTAGTCACCATGGGTAAAGGTTCCTGCAAACAGGCTTGATGCGCGACGCGAATCGCGCGCGTCACAAAGGCACCGCTCGTTGCGCGACTAGTGGTGCCTTTGTGTCGCGTGTCGTGTCGCGCCTGTTTGAAGGAGCCTTAAAGGAAGAGGCCACCACTCGTATTCCGTGACCTGCGGGTTAATTGCGTGACACACTAACCGTAGCATTGGGTTTCATTTAGACAGTTCAATCATTGCGTAATTTACGTTGGTGAGCAGACAAATTTTTCGAATAGGTATATGAAAGACTAGCTTCTGCTCGCAACTTCGTCCGCGTGAAATTTCACCCTACCATTCACCTTCTTAGGGGTGGAATTTCGCAAAACCCTATCTTAGTGGATACTTACTCTTCACAAAGAATACACCCTCCAAATTCCATGTCTCTAGGACCAGCGGTTTAGGCTATGCGTTGATATATCAGTCGGTCAGGACTTTAAATTTTATATACATATATAGATTAATTAGTGATATCCTTCAAAATGATTGAGATTGTGATTGATAGTGTCTTAGTGTGTTACAGTTAGGGTACTGTTACGAGACGGAGAATAGGTGTGGACGTTTTAGTAAATATTTTCACGACTAAGAACCTTAGGGACTTTCAATGAATTTTTTTGTATTTAACAACCTCTGAAACTGAAAATTATCTTGACAGATCATTCAAGCTGAATGGTAGCCAAGCGACAAACAATTAGGTTTATAAATATTTTTGATACTATCGAGGTTGTGTCTGGTGGGCAACTGTTCAATGATTCATGTCGGGTCGTTGTATCTATGCTAGTTGCGCCGTAACTCTGCTTGCGAGATGCAGGATTTTGCGTGACGTCAGTATGACGCGTTGTTCGCATGTGGCGTTGTAGATACCGCTACAAAACAATCTATTATGTGTTTCCCATAAATATTTATTTAACATATTTACATAATAAACGCTAACAGACTTAATAATGTACACGGATACCTAAGAAAAAGAAGCAAAATAATCATAGGACATCAAAAAATTCGTCCGCATCTCTGTCAACAGGAACAGTGCCCAAAATGCTGGCAGCATTGCCACGTTTTATGGCGATGTTGATTTTTTAACCAAGAAAGAGGCCAGCCTCTGGTCACCTGAAGAGTCAACCAACCGCTTGACGATATATCAAAAAACCAAAATCATGTATGTATTCAAAATGGCAAATACCAGCTACCATCATCCCTTTGTTGTCGGATAACACTTGCAATTAATTGAATCAGCAATAATGTACCCGTAGCATTAGAGCAACGTAATTGAATATAACTTAATCCAATTATGTGAACTGCACCAATTAATAGTTAAACGAGCGATACTATGCATTTTACGCGTATCAGTGTAATGTATGGGTAGATTGTGTTATAATGCCCATTATGTATGTATGAATCAATAATTCCTTTGATATGTATGTATGATGAATGGGTATATGTATGCAATTGCGTGTTTGCATATTAGTATCCCAATATGGGGTCTTTGCCCTGAAATACGCAACGAGGGAAAGAGTATAGATCTCCACGATTGCTCAATGCGTCCTAGCGATTAAGTAAAAAATAATACCAATAAAATTTCCACACCGGAAGGCCTAAATAAAGAATTACACTATTAGCGATAACGATGATGGAAAAGTCAAAAATGTATCGCAGAACAAACATTATTTATTTATTTATATATACTTATATTATCAGCTTATAATGCTCTCACTGCTGGTACACAGGCCTCCTATAGGTGAGAGGGAGTGGGCCGTAATCTACTACGGGGGCCCAGTGCAGGTTGGTAGATGTCACATGTCTTCGAATTTTGGGACATGCGGTTTCCTCACGATGTTTTCTTTCACGGTTTTGAGTGCAACAGTGATGTATTTACACAAATCAAAGCGCCTGTCTGGTTTCGAAGCAACGACCACAAATCGTAAGTTGCAACTCGATATTTTTGTGACAGAGAGACAGACATCTTAAAGAAACCCCTTATTTCGTCATTAAATTTTCTACGGAACTCTAAAACTCTACAGGATACGAGCATGTGGGTGAAGTTTGTTTGCATTATGAGAGGCGGTGCATCTGACGTGGAAGCTAAAAAATGCACAGGCTCTTTAGTTCAGTAAACATCGCTTTTGTAGGATAAGATGCGACCATGCGGGAGAATCATGCACGACTGTGTGAGTTTTTTAGCTTTTGAGGTCTGCAGTTTGGTAGGGTTCTTTTTTTTGAGTTAGTTGGATTGTGTGCGTTATATAATCGTTTGAAGTCAGCACTATAAGGGAAAGGCTTTGATGAACATTGTTTTGGTCTTTGGTAATTGCATAATTTGGGTAGCAGTTTTCCATGCATCGGTTTTGTTTCTCTCTATGATTTTTCTGTTTTCAAATTTATACTACCTATATGCTATTTTTATTGCAAGCAAGTTGTATCTATGGACGAATAAAAAAAATGTTTTAAAATGCTGGAGAAGTCTGGCAGTTGACTATCAAAAATACACTTAAAAAACAAATCTATATTTCGGCTAGTTACCGAAAGACTACTTAATTCACCCAAACTGCTCACATCTCCCGAGACAACCAACCCGTAATTATAACATGCAAACTTTTCGAATCAATTAACCCCAAAGTTAACTCAAAAACATACGAACTCCGTCTTTGTGATATAATCGCGGATAAGTCTGTTTCCATTACATTTTGTGGACTAACGTTAATGAGTCTAAAGTTTATTTTCTTAGAGAGTTCTTCAACTCTTTAAACCTTAGGATCTCCTTCAATGACTCTCATAAAGCTCTGTTTGTAGTATAAGTAGGGACAATAATTTATATGCTTCGCATTTAGAAACGTTATTATTACTTTAGCGTATGTACCTATTGCAGATTGTGCAGTTTGAGTGCTTAATCTGCATGTTGGTATTCGAATTACGGCTGATGTATCCTACTTCGCGATACCAGTATCGCGATGGAGGATTACGTCAGTCGAATGATTAATTGGAGTAAATTCAAAAATATGTAGGTAGGTACCTAAGATTTGAAATTTGACATTGGATAATGGGTGTATTTACTCCGGTCTAAAAGCCAAACTGAAATGGCCATTGCCTTATGGTGATCATCATCTCAACTTTTTAGTCTTTAAAACAGGATTGAGTATTCCAGGCGGACAACAGTCCGCCATCGTCGTAACAATTAAAATTTTTAAGAGGATCAATAATATTCCCCGTAAAAAGCACATTGTCAATTTTACACTACATTTTAGGTACTTAAAGCGCAGCCTTTGTGAAGCATATCGGTTAATCCATCTGCTACACAAATACAGAAAAAATAAACACTGAAATTGTACTAAACATGCAACATGCACATGCACCACATGTTTTCGAAACACGAAAAAAAGGAGTAAAGAGGATTTCGTTCAGTTTCAAAAAGCTTGCTGTTGGCTTAAAGGCAGTGCAAAGACTATGCAGGCTATTCAATTTAGATAGTGGCACAGAAACAGGTAGAAGATGTTATTCGAGAATGTTCATTAACTCTGAAATATTCTGTTCGTTGCTTTTAAGCAAAATTTGTAAGAAAAGGCGAAAATCTTGTTATCTCGGTGCATAATGCCGCCCGTGTGAAGGATGCTTTAGTGCAGACAAGAAATTTATGAAATGCAATTATGTTTTTATGAGGCACTAAGTAAGAGAGTTGTGGAATTTTCACGTCCATCTAATTTTCTACTTGGAGAATAATTTCGTGCTAAATTATAACTTGAGTGAAATAAACATATTTTCAGCTGTTCAACTATTTTCTTTTTGTTATGTAAATTACACTACCAAGTAGGTAGATGTATTCATAGAACATCATCTTTAAAAGGAATTCAAAATAATATAATTTGTAGCAATAAATATAATAATAGCAGTGACAATACGTAATATTTTAAAATATTACATTGAAATAAAAAAAACTCACAACGACCAGTAAAATACAATAAAATCCAGGCATTGCAAAAGAACAAAACATTTCACTCGGGCAGCATCTGACCAAAATTCAAAAGTAAAATTCATTCCATTGAAAAAATTTCATATATTCTGAAATAAATCACCAATAGCACTCGAATCTTGTTGACCACAAAAACACAACAAATAAAAATAAATGTTAAATGATAAATTTTGTTCTTAGCCGACGATTCCATAACAAGGAAGATTTTCTGAAGCGGCCTGCACTGGAATTCAATTTGTTGGTATCAGACCCCTGGATTTGTCCGCAATAGCGTTGTGAGGACCAATATAGAATATAAATGGAATGACCGAGAGCGGAATTCAAGGTTAGTTCGTAATAAAAAATGAAGTTCGGCAATCTAGACAATAAAAATAAAAAAATGCGATGGTAACCTGTCTAGATCTAAATTAGCGCTTCGTTAATTTTTTCCTTGCACTACAGACCATACCTATGTATGGCAAAAAGATTGAATAATACCACTACATGCCGTCAAAAATTGGAATTCCACCGCAGCGGAAAGCCTCAAAAATGGATGGAAGGACTTAAAAGTCCGTCGAAAATCCCAGCATCAACCATCACTATTCCCCGGAACAGGGTCGCAGCAATTTCACATCATAAATTTTATCTGGTACGTCGTAATTATAGAACGAGAATGCCTCCGGATGGATTCTGTATTAAATTCTTCGGGGATCAAAAGTAATTCGGCTAATTTCAGCGTGCCAGTTGGTTTCTTGATTAGATCTTTGGAGTATTTTGTAGTACGTAGGTATTGTATACGTAGGTATTGTAGTACGTTGAAGGTTTGGTATTAGGTTTAAAGGTGGTTTGTTTAAAAATACGTCAGTACCAATACGTCAGTAACTCATGGATGTCTTTCTTAATCAAATGTGTTTCGTAAATTGAAATGACAAACATATTTTTTTTGTAATGTTAATAATTAAACTTCAAGCATCGACATAATTTTCAGAATATCACACATATACTAAAGTCACGTGCTTCTTATGTTGCTAAGGCTTTTTTGTCAATGGTAAAAAAAAATAAACAACAAAATGCCAACAAAAAGTAGGCACCCGAATTGACCCATCAAATCGTCTCTACTTAAGCTTAGAGCCAGTATTAATTAAAATTTAATTTCCACAAAATATTAAACTGAAATACAACCCGACGCATATAAACTTTAGATTAAAACCAGTACCAAAACCCTAACTTCAGAACTCAAGGCGACAGATTAAGACAGTTCCTATTAAACGTTGGAAAGTTAACGAACAAACAAACTGTCCCACGTAGCCTTAACGTAGCCGTCTGTTAAACCGTTATAACCGTACACTTTGAATTTCTCGACGCGGTCCGAAAACCAATTATTGTTGGGAACAGTGGTGCCAACCTTTTGTGCAAAGTCTCCTTCCTATTTGCTGACTTTAATAATTTCTGGACGGTAGAATAATATTGCAGGTTGGACGTTGAAATACGTGTGGCGAGTTCGCCGAATGTTGGCGGTTTGGACCAAAACTTATGCTTAGTGGACTAGTGAGCATATGTGCTTTGTATGGATGGTGTGTTGGGTTCCAGAGATTTCTTGCCGTGAATAAATTATCCCGAAAAATGTCGTACAGTAACGCTAGTGCCCGGAAGAAAGTTTAACATTAAAAATATATCATGAAAACCGTTAAGTGCTTTTTTTTGCGGATGGGAAGTCATCAAATGACCCCTCCCGCTCTGGGTGGAGCAGAAGGGAGTGTCAGACTTTTACTGACTAAAACCCACCCGTGTTCCTTCCTTAGCCCTTTATGTTCCGGGGCAGCGGTAACCCTTTCGGACAATCCCGCTGACCCGGCAGGCTTCGGCCCTAACGGGCCCTTTCATTAGATGCTGACATCATTTTGAGGCGCGCGTGGAACAAGTACGCGCCGTCGGCATGGGCCTGGTCCTGATCGGACGGTGAGCTACCCATTACTCTCCGTCCGCAAATCCGCGCCTACGGTGGCCGGGAATCGTCGCGCGACTCCCGACGCCCAGAGCGTCTCCTGCGGTGGCTGGGACGGGAGGCTCTCTCCCTCAACCATCCCGCCACCTCCTTCGCTAGCATGACTGCTTCGCAAAAGGAGGTGACTGCATCCCACTCACTCTCGTTCCGGACTATGGCTTGAACCAGGGCCGGACGCGAGAGCTGATCGCCTGATCACCTCTCCGAGGACACGGCGGTGTTCGACCCAAGCGGGGCAGGCCTCCACCGTATGCTTCACCGTGACCTCTGGGCGATCCTGGCAATGGTGACACCCGGGCGTTTCCTCCCGCCTCATGATGTGCAGGAACCTCCCGAAACATCCGCGTCCGGTGAGGACCTGCATCAGGCGGTAGGAGAGGGCGCCGTGACGCCTCTCTAGCCACTCCTCAAAGAGGGGTCTTATCGCCACTATCGTTGCGTGCCCTGCGCTGGGTTGCGACAGTCGCTCTTTCCATGCCACCATGAGATCGCGCCGGAGGTCTATCCGCTCCGCCGACCGTTAAGTGCTTACGACGGAGACAGTTTCTAGGAGAGCGCTTGACACGGGTTAGGTACTTAAATAACTAAAAGGTTCTTCCGAAACTAATTTATTAATGAAATAGCTGCGACCCACGGTTTTACCCGCATAAGTCCAGATCCCGTGGGAATATCGGAACAAAAAGCCTCCTCCAGGTCATGGTTTGTCCATGTGCCAAATTTCATTCAATCCCGTTTAGTGGTCGTAGCGTGAAAGCGTATGAAACAAACATACAATAAATAAAATATTTTCTCTTTTTTTATAATAGGTATTAGTTTAGATGAATATGAAATCTAATCCAACACGAATACTGAAAAAATACAGTTTCCATATTTTGTCCTTTCGTTACCTAACGTAGAAATACATATTATATCTGTCAATAGAATAAACGTTCATAAAACTAAAGTTACACACTGCTCCGTTTTTTTTCCACCAATATCAGCAGCTTAACGTACCCCTAGGGGCCTAGTGTAGAACCAAATAAGCCGGTCGATAACCTATTAAACGCCTACCAAACCTTTTTGTAACACGGTCTACGGCAAATGGGATACTTCAGCGAAAATGTTCCCCGATTCTGACAACCGAAAATCCATTTCGCGATATCTGACAGCGGGATAATTTGATATGACGTAGGAGAAATGGCGAAAATAAACAAAAGTAAATAACCTATGTTATATCTCCGAGAGAAATGTAAATATCGACATTCTTACGCAATTAGGCCGATTGGCTATTTGCTTTTCCATTGGGCATTCATTTATGGTACGTTTCATTTTCCTGATTTGTTTTTGTTTTGATCGGAAGATAAACACCTTGCGTGATTTTTTGGTTTGTTTGAGCGTATTATTTTTTCTGGATTATTTCTTGATTTATTCCGTAATTGGAAGAGATTTAGCAGTGATTTGTGTAAATTATTTCATCACCGCTGCTCTCAAAACGATAAAAGAAAACATCGTGAGGAAACCAGCATGTCCTAGAACAAAAAAAAAATATTCGAAGACTTGTGACATCTACCAACCCGCACTGCGCCGGCGTGGTGGATTACGGCCCACTCCCTCTCACTGAGAGGAGGCCGGTGTCCCAACAGTGGGAACATTATAGGCTGATTATTGTTGTTGTCGTTTCAATTTAACTCCGAACTTAATTATATCAATGTTATGTTACAGCCGGTCGATTCTGTTAAAATCTCACAGTGAGAACTTATGTGACGTGAGTTTGTTTTTGCTAGGAATTGACACTATTGACAGCTCAATCCACGCTCGCTTCACTTAAGATTTCACGGTGAGATTTTTACAGAATAGCACCGCTGTACATTAAATTATCTAACAGTGCAGTTAACCCATAATTTACAGATCTATACCTAAACGTGTATGCCACACGTAACCCCAACTTGAACAGTGATGTTCATTATGCGAATTAAGTTAATCATCCGTTAATATTCAGGGCACAACGTTATGGCCCATACTATCCATAATATTTGCGGCACTTTGGCATGCGTTTGATGGGTAAACGTCCAGTCTTTGGCACAGTTTCAAATTTTATAGACTTGAGGGGCTTACGTGGATTTGTAAAGTTTGTTATGTTATTTGACCTAGGGGCCTAAAAAGGACACTTTGGCAGAATCATAAGAGGATAACATTATGAATCATAATATGGCGAAGACAGTTCGTCGTATTCTTTTTTTCACTGCACTACGTAGGTATAATATTAAAGAGATTGGGATTGGATTTCGATTGGATTGATTGGTATTTTAGCACAGACTAAAACAGAAATAACTGAAAAATCTTTAACCAATGGGATTTGATACGATTAACTTAACAGCTAACTGTCCCTTATGATTCATAATCCTTTTATGATATCAATCAATTTATGGTAATAGTTTGCGCGTCGATGTCCCTGCCACCCTGTATAATAATTATCCTTTTGAAGATAATAAAACAAAAATAAATGATAATATTAGCCTTTTGCATATACATAAACCATTCACCCAGACTACATTCAGCATTCTTCTTGACACCAGCAAAGCGCAACGCTAATACAGCACAAAGCAAATTGCCTAACTCATGATGCAATGTCAACCTCCAAACTGGCATGGCATAATGTATACCTATTTAGTCTCGCTCTAACATTTATCAGTACTAAGTCTAGTCTCTCATGGCTTGAATGTTAGTCGACCTAGGTACTGAATTTAGTCGTCTGATATCTAGTTATATCGCATCGAATATCTCAGATTTGTTGACGCCCCTATTCTGTTGCGGCAGAATGTTTTGCGTGGAATTGAATTTTCGTATTTTTCCGTGAAAGAGATCTGAAGGTGCCTTTGGCATTTTATGAAAACCTTATTTCTTTTCATCGTCGCTGAAAGTCAGACAGTATAGAAAATTCGACAGTAAAAATAAATGTGACGAGCGAAGGACCTCCTACCTAGGTTCATGTGATGAAGAAACGTTGTGTAGCGGTATCTACAACGCCACACGAGAACAACGCGTCATACTGACGTCACGCAAAATCCTGCATCTCGCAAGCAGAGTTTACCGCGCAGCTAGCATAGATACAATGGCCCCCCATGAATCATCGGGCAGTTGCCCGTCAGACACAACACCCGTCTGGTCGTAGGATCCTCCCTTTTCTATAGAGTATGAGTGAACTTTACACCCTGTTCCTTATACCTCTATAGTTGCCTAAGCATAATCAACCTTATATGTTCCCACTGCTGGGACAGAAGCCTCCTCTGGATAAGAGGGAAAACTCATAAGTCACGGCCTTTACCACTGTGGGCTACCACTGGTTCAACTGCAGAACAAACGTTCAACTGTGCTCAAATCTGCAAAATAACACTGACAATACAAATGAGAACAGTCATGAAAATAAAGCGCTGTAAACTTTACCAGCTCTGCACCAACAAACTCTCAAGCGCAGCAGTCCAGCAATTCCTTCCACCATATATTAAGTGCAAAGCACCGAATAGTGGTGCGGCTGCCGTCTCGGGCATGCATTACGTTCTAATCCCTGGATGAGTTCAAGTGTGACACTGAATATTAAACGGGCTTTTGGTAGGTCACCCCGGATTAGATGATCCCCGAAACTTTGCCAAGAACGGACCAACTTTAATTATGGTTTAATCACGATAGTTCAGATATACGTCAGTGTTTTTGAGATACTTGGTGATATATGCATGATTAGGGTTGTTGACGTGATATTAAAATAAATTGATCGTATCATTATGAACTTGTTGAACATTATTCAACGTTATTGCGCGATAAATCTCTGTTTTTAAAATCATTACAAAAGAGGCAATATTTTAGTCTAGCCCACCTGTGATTTTGTGGGCGCCATCAAAGATAAGGATAGTGCGTTAGCAAATAGGCACACAATAGGCACTTTTGAACGTCAAAATGTACAGTAAAATAAAATTGATTCTAGTTGTCCCTTCCAAAAAAGGTAGTTTTCATATTGAGAAGAATGGGCAAGAAATATCACCGTTACTCTTAAAATGTTTCACAATCTTTTGTAATTAGGTATATGTGAAGACGATTACCTTAAATAAATTACAATACCACAATAGGTAAAATGAAGAAAATGTAAAATGAAGCCATGACAGATAAATTAATTATGTGATAGATACCTACATGGTGCTCACAAATCCTTTTTTTTACTTCAGTTACTAATCCATGTACAAACGGAGATGATTACAGAAATATCACGACCATTCATATCCAGAAAACGATAACCACCCAAATCAAAAAATAACCCCACAATGCCTCATATTTACCTTAAACACATCTGTATTGTTGGAAATAATTCGGGTAAGGAAAATCCTTTTCCTGCAACTTATATAAGAACTATTGTTCACCACAATAGCGCTGATTCCTTCACGCGTTCACTTGATGTAATGCCGTCACATGACATCGGGGAAGTGAGAAACTTTTCTCTCTAGTTTTGGGAATTGCGCCATTATGCGCATAAAAATATGGAGGAAAAAGGCAAACTATATGTGATATATGAAGAGGGATGTATATGGCGTTGAGAGTTTTAACTTTCGTGTGAGAAAGGTGAATAGAGGAAGTGTTATTATATAGTGTGGACCTTATTAAGATGTTTGTTATGTTATAATGACAACCATTTTTGTTTTTTACAGTTTTTTTGTGTTTTAGACCCTTAATTGTACTTCTAATGGCTTATAATGTGGTGTTACTTGGCAGAGGCTCCCTTTATCTTATAGTATAAGTACCATTCTTTAAATTCCTTAATATGACAATTTTAAAACCACGAAATGTTTTTCCGCGGTATGGCAGTACAGCGATTATAAAAATGGAAACAACCTGCGACATTTATGAATTGTAACGGACTTTGAAGAGTTTGAATGCCGCAGGGATCACTTATAAACTAAGAATGCTTTAGTATTGGACGCGTGGGTGTTAAAGCCGTGGGATACGCCTCGTTTGATCACCGACATTTACAATATTGTGACCGAAATGTTTGCCGCCTACGCAAATTCCCAGTGAGAAAACACTCTAAATAATTTTAATTTAAACTTGAAACGTTTTGTTTTCGGACATTTCTAATATTATTAATGCGAAAGTAACTCTGTCTGTTTGTTACATTTTCACGCTTTAAGGCTCCTTCAAACAGGCGCGACACGAAACGCGACACAAAGGTACCGCAAGTTGCGCAACGAGTGGTGTCTTTGTGTCGCGCGCGATTAAATCGCGTGTCGCGCCTGTTTGTAGGAGTCTTTAACTGCTGAACAAAATTCGATGAAATTTGGCAGACAAGTAGACCATGACATAGGATACCTGGTAGCACGTTGCCGTGGAATAACTTCAGACCTCCACGCGGGCGAAGCTGCGCGCTAACTAGTAGGTTATAAATATCGGTTTTCAAAAACTATAATGTAAATGTTAAGAACAAGTATTCCATGTTTCTCTTAGACATATTGCTCACGTAGTAAAAGTAGGTCAAGCATAATATGAGGGCCCCGTATTTACATACGAATTATATACCGCCCTTTGACAGAAACTATAGTCCCGTTTCGTAATATACTCGCATAGAATAAACTTTTGATGAAAACTGGCAGGCTGTTTAATTTTGCATAATTATTGGATACCTATACTAGAAGAAGAAAAAAAAAGAAACACAAATGATACAGTACCCGGCGATAAATATTGCACATCGACCTTTGGAAAGAGACAATCGGCTAATTTCGGCTTCGTAGAGCGTTATCTCAGTCGCACGAAATACAAACAGTCCGGTATCTATTAGGAGCTGTTAAAACAATAAAATTATTATTTGCCTCTTTTGATAATTATTTTTATTCTTTGTATAAAATCGATAGGATCGAATAGGTTGATGTGCAATATTTATCGCCGGGTACTGTAGAAAAGATCATTTTAGCTCGTGTAGTGTGTCTATTTAATAGATATGTAAACACTTTCTCATCCACACAAGAGGATGTAGCTGCTGTCATTAATATCATCTGTCAGTCACGAGGAATGGCGGGAAACAGGCAAAGTGAAGCAGGTCAACACGATAGCGCTTGGTTGCCAGTATACTATTATAGTCTATGGCACTTGATGTAGTAGTGAGCCACTGAAGTGATATAAAACTTGAATACAGAATTAACAGGATTCTACAGCTCGAGTAAATGATACTTAGTTCAAAAATAACCTCCATGAGTTGTGATATTTTAGCACCATGGATATCAGCTCCGCTACCACCATGCTGAGTGGCTAATATAGGTACTGTAGAGGTTATACTTATTTGGTGCTTACAGGCAACCTCCGTGAGTCCGTTTAAAGATATTGGCAACAATTGCGAAACAAACATTAATTTAGTTTAAGATTAAAACATTTTTTTTTTTCAAAATTATTGTGCTGGCATCTGTACTTCTCCTACAGTACGTACTTATATATTCATGTAAATAGTTTTACCAATGCATGAGATTACGTTCTGAAATATTTGCGTTGTAGGCAAGTATTAGTCGTGAAAACATGGTAATTATTGTAATAGATTTACCTTTTTCACGTAAGAAACCTTTCTATTTCCTTTTTATCTAAAGCACCCACGAGGTTGAATAATTTATTCGTAGCTAAAAATAATTCGGACAGTGATTTAAAAAAATAAATAAAATCTAAGTAAGAACCTAGCCGTTTTATAAATATTTTTTGAAGTTGGTTAAAAATGAGTTCTAACTTTTAGATCAAGCCTTAAGCCTTCGAGTCAGTTACTGTATTATGATTTTAATTCCGACAAACGTAAAGTTTTTAATGCAAATTGACAACATAGACTCGAGTTTAACGTCAGTTTTTGCAAAAAGAACTGTACATTTGTCGGATTCTAAATTTAAAAATGGCTCGATGGTTTAAACTTGGGTCTAAAGATAAACCTTGTTTTGTAATAAGCCCGTAATAGTCGACAGCAAAACACAATCTTAGTTAGAAAAAGTCTGGAACTTTATGGTTGCCACTCATGTGGCATTGAAGAAACTGTCTACTACCGTGCCACTTCAGTCCCCTCGTATTAACCAACACCCTCTACTGCGCAAGACATCAACAGATGGCGTAGATACACTTAGTATCTATTTCAGTTAACACGTTAAATGATGCAGTCGAGAATAGACATACCACTTCATAGAGATGCTGTTGTGTTCTTTTGGTATGCGTACAGATTTGATGTACTTTTGGGAAATTTAATTACAATTAGGAGTAGGAGAATATACAGGGTTATTTTAAATTGGCTAGCTAAACTCCGCAGATTTAATGGTTATCGATAGGTATCTAAATACGATAAAATGAAAAACTGTTTTTAACTGACTTCAAAATAGAGGAGGTCCTCAATTTGGATTTTTTTTTACACTCAAAAAAAAAACGGCCGTTAAAGGTCCAAAATCCCTTTGTCGATTTTTTTTTGTGCTCCTGACGTAGCTTTTAGGCCATGCGTTCGTGGAAAATCTAACGCGACGATCAACTTTTTTTTGTCAAACGCATTTTTACGACTTTTTGTCACTGTGCAAACGTTCTTTTGAACGTAGCGTAATATTTTTTATTTTTTTTGTGCGATTTGACACAGCCACATAAGCAAACTAACGCAGAAACAAATGATATTTAGTATTTTGTCACTTCGTTAATTTGCCATTTGTGCCTACGACAAAACACTTTAAAAAGAACTGTTGTTCAACTGACAAAATTACTTTATCAAATTTCGTTTTGTGCTTCAGACATAGTTTTTAAACCGTGCGTTCAGGTAAACATTTACGTGACGACAAAGTTTTTCTTTGCAATGGCTTTTTGTTACTGCGTTGATGCTACTTCGCACGTAGCGTCAAGTTTCTTTTTTTTTTACTACGACCTATAAGGCTAAACAATCCGTTAAAAGCGTAATTTAGATAAACTATAACGGGGAAACAGAGTAAATCTAATGCTTTGTTACTGTGTTAGCTTAGCTTGCCATTGCGTCTACGGCATAACTCAATTTACTTAGATAAAAAAAATATTCCTTTGTCACTTTTATTTATGCCGTGTGTTTTAGTAGACATGGACTCCGCCACAGAGTATTTTATAATAAAAAATGTTTTAAGGTATATAGGTACACATCTACCTAGTTCTCAATATTCATAGATAGACAGACCTAGACCAGCTTATTTTATTCATACTTATCTACTTATATCCCTAGTCTGTTGTAGCAAGTAGGTAAGATAGGTATCTGCCTAGGTAGGGCTTCGAATCACAAGCAGATGTTGGGTTAGCATAGCGGGTTCGTTACATAGGATACGTACCAGCCTACCAACTACAAAAAGTTATGCAAGTAGGTAAGTAGGTATACGTACCTACCTAAGTAAGTATTGTTTGTCTTGAGACACGACCAGTCCAGAGTGACTACCTACCTACCTAGTTTTAGGGATACCTACCTATGGTTTTTGAAGTGGATATTGTATTAGGTAGGTAACATTACTTCTCTGGGAGCAATGACGTTTTCAAACGGGAATTAAGTACATATTATGAAACCATCATTGTCTGGGGGACGGGCGTTTATCTACAAGAATGAAACACTTAGGCAGGTAGGTACCTACCTACACACCTAGACCTACCTACCTACACGCCTACCTACTTATTATAATAACTATCTACTTAACTAATTGCTACCTATATACCTAGGTACTACAAATCCAGGTCCCACAACCTAGTTTGATCTTTAGATAGCTCTAGGTGAAGGCAATCAAAGCCCATTAAAATTTGTCCGTCGTTGCGTCGTGTTATACATACTCGTAACAAGGTAGGCGCTGCAACAGGCATTATTAGCATTAGCACAGAAGAAATAAATAGCTGACCATGTGTAGGTAGGTATATGATCTAAGCTAAGGTAGTAAGCATATAAATGTACATATAAACCTTCCTCTTGAATCACTCTATCTACTAATAGCTCTGTGAGCTGAAGACCTCCCGAGCACACTAACACATACCTATTGAATCGTTTATCTAAAAATATTGTTAGGTTCCTACCTATTTTATTTTCAAGTTTTGGTTTTGGGATTAAATTTCCATTACTGGACAAAAATTTCGAAGTTCATTTTTTTTGTAGATAGTACACATAAAAAGAAACCGTTTTACAAATTTTCAATACGCGGACGCCCACAGTTTACGAGATAATTCTTTAAAGTTTCTATACAGATTGGAAAATATCACGACAACACTGTACAGTAACAGCACACGGCGGCGCGACTTTTTTGTGTGAAAGGAGGTTTTTGATTGTTATAGTTGTAGTGTGTATGAATTGTTATAGTCCTAATAATTCTATTAAATTGTCCACTGTGTACTACCCCGAGCCACTGTATTTATTATTTAAGGCCTAGCCACTGTGTCTGTGACGCTCCATGGTACACAGTGGCTCATTTCTAACTAAAAAAAACTGATTTTTATTTTTTCCTATGCCATTACTCAATAAAATATTTTTACAGAATCAAACTAGCTGAACTACACTACACATGAATGTATGTATGTTTTCAATTTCAATGTCCTAGCTCTATCCAGAGCCGAGTTATGTCTTTCAGAAAAAAAGTGATCCACTGTTGACCACTTGACCTTACCTACAGATAGAGGAATACCTAAGTGATTATTAATATTTTGACTTAGATTATTAATACATAGGATTAAGTAATATTATGACGTAAAACGTTATGGTTTTCAAAACTATGTTTCTATTTTTTTGTTAATAATTCCATACCTACCTAAAAATATTTCACAAAGGCCTTTGTCAAAATGTTAAACAGGACCAAGTGCTGTTGTGACTTCGTCTAAGTTACTTGGCAACATTGAACAACACGACAATAGCACATTGTCAAATCGTTCACAGACGACTAGGAGTCAGGACAGGACGGCTTTCCATCAGCGCATTCATTCGTTCGTACTCATCAGAGCGGCACGCGTTCTTGTCTTGTATTTATTTTATGTTTAGCCCACTGCATGTCTTCAAAAAAAGTTAAAATAGTAATATGTTATCACTTAAAACGTTGGTATAGAACAGTTAAAACAGTAAAACCAGCGAGTGTAAATATGTTTTCTCCAGAACTACATATGTTTTTACGAAAAGCTGGATTGGAGCATCTTTACCAAGTTTTTACTGGTAAGTACCTGTACCATATATTATTAATAATATAATATAATTTTGCTCTTGCTCTCTATGTCTAACTGCTGGGCAAAGGCGTCCCCCCATTTCCTCCATTCTGTACAATCATGTTGTGCAGTGCTTATGCTTTATGTGGTCAAAACTATTTTCTTACAAATCAACGACAAATGTTTAAAAAAAAGTTTTCAAGCTATCTGCCTATAGTTTTCAATTTATCTGCCTCTGCTTGCATAAATCCCTTTTACTGGACTACTTACCTGACGGACAATTCTGTTCAAAATTGCTAAAAGCATGTGATCCGCTCGTGACCTCTTGAGATAATCAGACCATGCGTCCTATAAATCCTTGTCTAACATTTATTGTGATGATAGCCCTGTGTAGGTTGGTATTTTTTTATGCTTCCTTGTCCTCGGTACTACAGTCGTAAAATATAACCTGGTCACATTGAGTTGGAGTCGCGTCGCGCCCGCCATCTTGTCGTTCTCGGTTTTCTTGCCGCGTGGGCATGGTTTCACGTTATAGAGGGGTGTTCTTATTTTTATAGTTTGAAAGTTTGTACTTTGAAAGTACTTTTTCTTTTACATATTATTTTTCTGTATGTCCCATACATATAAATGAAATCAAATTAGTGTTTTTTTCCCCTTATCCAAACCATGTTTTAACTGTAATACTCTTTCAGGATTGGGTACAAGAAGAGTGGCCGTTCGTGCAAGAAATTGGCCCTTTGGAAGACAAAAAGCAGCTGAAAGAGTTACTAGAGCTCACAACCTTCGGAAAGTGTCTGTTGCAGAAACAGGGTCAGCCACTCACGCCCAAAGATCGAAAAAGTCTAGTGCAGTTGATTGCGTTTTGTGGAGCACCAACTCCGCATCTTGCCTGGCATTAAAAATACAATAAGACAAGAGGTTTGGAGCAGCTGGGCCAATGAAATATGCACCTTATTTGAAGGGAAGCACCCCGATGTTTATTATGTGCCCTACCGAGTAACTGAGCGACAAGCGATAGCTGCCTCTGGCTTGCTGCATAATAGACTGATAACCCACCGCCGTTCCCTGAACCAAAACACCTCACGCAAACGAAGCAGTAGCAGCGGAAGCAGTACCAACAGCGACAGAACAACAGATGCCAGAAGCTCAAAACGATTGCGACCTGCCCATAACTTACCTGTTGAAGACGAAGACTCCGATGCATCAATAAAATGGCTAGAGGCGTCTTCATCGCCTTATGAAGTTGTTATTGTATAATGGATGGCTTCATTTCAAGCAAGACATGAAATATTAAAAAATAAGTCAATCAACGATTATTTTAGCCAGTTTTTATCTCTGCGGCTACCGACCGGTCACCAATTGGTTAGTAAAAATTAATTAGTAGATAGTTAACAATAGTAATATCTTTCTTTGTATTTGTGGCCAAACGGGTTAACGTTTTGATGTTTATCTTTTTTATTTAATTTATTGTTAACGAACTATGTTTGTACTAATTCAAATACATACAGACTAAACTAACTGTTTTCAAATAACTTTATTGTAATGTAAGGCCTTCAAAAATATTAAACCCTTCTGTTTTTATTGTTCATTCTATAACTATAATAATTGTTTATGTAAGTGTTAAGGTAGACGCGTACACTTGGTCTCTCTTATGTTAATTATGACATTTCTTTAATAATTAATAGAATTGTATTTAAACTACTACACTGGCTTTCATTTATTTTGCAGATCTGCTATCACGACGATAGCGTGTCAATGCCTAACGGTGTGGCCTCGAAAAGTCCTGGAAAACCCAGTGACGTCACCTTTGTGGTAGGAATATTATTACCTTAGACGTAGGCACAAAGGCACATTAGGATAGCATTAAAAGCATAATAATTTATATCGTTCTCGCTTGCACTTCTAAAGCGGGATGCAAGCGAGAACGAGATAAATTATTATGCTTTTAATTCTATCATAATGTACCTTTGTTCCTACGTCTAAGGTGATAATGTTCCTACCACAAAGGTGCCTTATCACAGGGTTTCCCCGAACTTTGTCGTGGCGACAGTATAATATATACCTTATACGTAGTGACAAAGGTACATTGTCGAGAGACAATTTACCTTTGTGATAGGGACATATTACCTTGGACGTAGGGACAACGGTACAACTGCACCAAACGAAGCGTCAGAGGTACATTGTCGAAGTGACGACGCACCTTAGACATGGAGACAATATACCTTTGTGATAGGGACATATTACCTTAGACGTAAGGCCAACGGTACAACTGCACCAAACGAAGCGTCAGAGGTACATTGTCGAAGTGACGACGCACCTTAGACATGGAGACAATGTACCTTTGTGATAGGGACATATTACCTTAGACGTAAGGACAAAGGCACAATTGCACCAAACAAAGCGTCAGAGGTACATTGTGAAAGAAACGATGCACCTTAGACATGGAGACAATGTACCTTTGTAATAGGGACATATTACCTTAGACGTAAGGACAAGGCACAGCTGCACCAAACGAAGCGTCAGAGGTACATTGTCGAAGTGACGGCGTACCTTAGACATGGAGACAATGTACCTTTGTGATAGGGACATATTACCTTAGACGTAAGGACAAAGGCACAACTGCACCAAACGAACCGTCAGAGGTACATTGTCGAAGTGACGACGCACCTTAGATATGAAGACAATGTACCTTTGTGATAGGGACATATTACCTTGGACGTAGGGACAAAGGCACAACTGCACCAAACGAAGCGTCAGAGGTACATTGTGGAAGGAACGACGCACCTTAGACATGGAGACAATGTACCTTTGTGATAGGGACATATTACCTTGGACGTAGAGACAAAGGCACAACTGCACCAAACGAAGCGACAGAGGTACATTGTCGATGTGACAATACAGTAAAAACACATCGCTAATAAACCTTGTAACAAAATTACAATACCCCGTATACGAAGGAACAAAGTTACCTATCGATGCTTTACCCATCATATTGCATTGTCATGTGAACAATGTCAAAGTTTACAGCGCTAATACGAGGTGACAATATATTGCGTCTAAGTTCTTTTGTCGGTGACTTGGTTAAGTGTTCAAATTTCCTCTGACGCGGGATCTGAGGCCTTTAGACGGCTCCCATTTGTTAAGGGATTTTAGTCGCCACGTTTAGAATTTTCTTTGAGTGTACCGACTTCGAAAAGACGAGGAGGTTCTCAATTCGGTTGAATATTTTTTTATGTTTGTTACCTCAGAACTCCGTCTTTCATCACGTCTGTGAAGTTTACACAAAAAAAAAAACAGATTTTTTTAAACTGATATATCAAGTGAAAAAAACAAGAAAATAAAAAAAAAATAGAAAAAAATATAAATTAGAACACAAAAATTATCAAATTATTTTTTCTTTTTTTATCATGTTAAGATATCGATACGCATTGCGTCAGCAGAATTTAGCTAGCTACGTTATTTAAACGTTACACACGTTTACGTTTACGTCTACGTTTTAAACGTTATTTTAAATTAGCTAGCTTCATAATTGATTGATGGTCCAGCTATAGCGTAGAACAAAAGCCTTTGGAATATTTAATACCTATAATTATGTAACTAAGAGATCGCGGTGTGAATTATTAATACGTCTACAAAATTATTACATATTTATCACAGCGTTTCCGTTTTCTTACCTTTTATTTGTGAAAATATCGTGAGGGAAACGGCATGTCCTAGAACCAAAAACTCGAAGGCATGTGACATCGACCAACCTGCCTTGGGCCCGCGTGGTGGATTCGGGTCCACTTATCGAGAGGAGACCTGTGTTCTAGTAGTGAGAATATTATTGGCTAAATGCTTACTCTAAACTTTTATTTAATAAAAAAAGTTTTGATTCACTGGTAGACTTTGAACAGTAGAAAAGGTTAAAGTTTTTACGCCCAAACATTGCTCTTCCATAACTACCGAAAACAACAAGCTAATTTAAGGTTCCCCTACGGAGTAGTCCGTAGGAGAACCTTAAAATTAGCCATCGACCGATTGAAAGTCTGTACAGAATTTCCATCGGTCGATAGTTTGGTTGAATTATTAATGGGCACGAGAATATAATGAAGAGTGCGCACTAAATCGCTTCGATTCCCGTATTCAAAAAAATGGGGCTTAAATAGTAATAGTATTATTTTTAATGTAACTTAATTTTTGATCATAAACCAGCGAAACCATCGTCTATCTTATTTTTTTATGTTTTTCCACTGTATTCTTTTTAAGTGAAATAAATTATCTTATACCGTAATTTATTTTAGTCTGGAGAGACTCTTAATGGCTTTTTGACATGCTTTTATTAATGGTGCTTTTAATAATCTTATTATAATACTCCAGCCGGTAGTTTTAAATATTTTTTTAAAGACAACTGATGGCCATAATAGTTTGTAATTTTTCTTACGTTTTAAGAATCGATTTATAATCAGAAGTAATTTACTCAAGCTAGGTCGAGAATCAGCACTTTTCGAACGTCAAAATTAAAGACAGCCCCCCAAAACGCCCGTTCTTCACCAGTTCCTGGGCTGAGAAGTGGTGCAACAAACTCCCCAGCAGCACAGCTGTCTATGTACTTAGAAAAACTGATTGTGGTGGTTAACCTCCTTTTAGCCTTCGTCACATTTGGGTCAAAGTTGAGCCTGACGCTGTACCAGCCTGGATTCTGTTGAAGTAAGCGTAATTATTACTTTTAACTACAATTTTTTTATTTCGCAATTCCAATCGATTATCATAGTCCAGCTGGATGCTTCATCCAAATTATATTATAACGTAGTTTAAAACTTGTTTTGGTTTAATTTACACCTTGTGAGAGCCTTTATAAAGTGTACGTAATAAGTTATAATTAATTTAAAATTCTTTCCGCAACTATCACTGCCTATTAACATAGTTGAAAGAGAAAGTTTCAACTAAAACTTTGTAAGAAGATTCTAAACAAGGTGAGTTGAGAATTAAATTAATTAAAGGTGAGTTGGTTATACTTTTAAGTAAATGTTTTGCAAACAATCTTTATAATGTCTGGTTGTTTCATAATAAAATTGTTGTTTATCGACCGAGAGTGTAACCTTTTTAAAATTTTGAGCAGACTAAAACAATAAGTTTTTAGTATAGGTAACTACACATACAAAAACATGCAAAAACACACGGCATGGTCCCACGGAGGTAAGTAGAAACTACAGAACGCCACCTGTTATGATACTATCCTTACACACTCCTTTTGCTCCTTCCTATTATAAGTATTATCTTGCATTAACTAACATAATTATTTAAGTTAACGACTAATTTCATTGAACTAGTAAACCCTAAGAAAATCGAAGTCTTACAAAATAAATAAAATGATTATGAAATTCATTGGGATAATGTCATATACTTTAAAAAAAAAATTTACGTATCGTAAAATTCCGTAATATATTGATACACTGTTGTGCATGTATTCTGAAATTTAGACAATGTGGGAGGTAGAACAAGAACTTTAAAATTTTTGAATAAACTGTACAAAGCATTATATTGTTTACTGTCAGTTGTTTACATTGTCAACTAAACTTTGTTAGTTTACGTATCTTCTTATTTGAATAAAATTTTATCGTGGTTTGTTTTATTTTTACATACACGACGACGTTTTTATTGCTCTGCGGATTTGCTTACGCACACGGGTTGGCCGCATGCGTCTTAACTCAGAGATCGCAAATCGGAAATCTAAAAAATCATTATTTTACGTAAGTTAACTCATCGTAACACGCGTTTACGCTGAGCATGCAGCCACCGTCAGCATGCGTCGTATTGCAACTATGCATTTACCGGAAATTCAATAGAATTATTTTTCTTTGCATTGTATTCAGTCTTGTATCAGCCACCGGTTTAATATCCTGTATTTTTATAATTAAATTAATATTGTAATTGTAATAAATAAATATTTTTTTAACTAAAATTCCGACCGCCGAAACATAAGTCGTAATATCATTATTTTTATAAAATCATTATTTTAAGAGCGTTTCAACGCAAAGCTGTGATAACTAATAGAAGAACTAAGTTATTTTTTTTTCTACACCTGTTATCTAACTAGGCTGAAGGCGGGTGATTATAAAATATAGACTTCTGATTCTAAACGATACTTTAATTAATCTCAGGATAACCTCTCACAATCAATATCAAGCCGTTAATGCCGCCCGCGGCCCGAGCCTGCCGCTCGCGGCAGTTACTCGTGATCCCTCCAAAAAATGTTGACACCGTCGTCCGGTAGAGCGTGCTGTCTCGCTCCCACCGGTCGTTGTGTTGCCAACACGGCCATGCTGCATCGTGCCTGCCCCTGGCACGCCAGCTCACGCCTGGTGAACCAATTCTATGGTACACAGGCAGGTGACCGCTCCTGTGATAATGTACTGGAAACATATATAATTTATATGATTAGTATTTTGTTACATGGTCTCTCCAAACCGACTCGGTCATCATGACGTCCAACAGTACAGAACACTTAGTTATTTAACTTAACCCTAATGCGAAGAACTCCCTTTAGACTTAGGTCGATCAACACATGAAGGACTAGTTAACTATTTTATCTACATGATCCTCGGTCTCTCTCTAGGCGTTCCTTTAGGCTTAGGATACGTCCGTCTACCTCTACTAGGTGCTCCTTTAGACTTAGAATACACCTAGTTAGGTTTAAATTGATCCGAGAATCAAGTGATTTCTAATCCTTACTTAACCTTAATGCGAAGAACTCCCTTTAGACTTAGGTCGATCAACACATCAAGGACTAGTTAACTCTTTTATCTACATGATCCTCGGTCTCTCTCTAGGCGTTCCTTTAGGCTTAGGATACGTCCGTCTACCTCTACTAGGTGCTCCTTTAGACTTAGAATACACCTAGTTAGGTTTAAATTGATCCGAGAATCAAGTGATTTCCAATCCTTACTTAACCTTAATGCGAAGAACTCCCTTTAGACTTAGGTCGATCAACACATCAAGGACTAGTTAACTCTTTTATCTACATGATCCTCGGTCTCTCTCTAGGCGTTCCTTTAGGCTTAGGATACGTCCGTAGTATACTCCGTTAGGGGACCAAGGACGTCAGTGTGAACCACTTTAAAAGGGTACCTCAGGCATCGTCCAAGATTCTATGGGTTGTCTAGGAGACTTCACTATAGTTTCAGTTTTACTAGGGCTAGGCCGTACCTGACCGTTACCAATAAGCCTACCTAGGTATTCTAACTAATTGCAAATTTATTCTTTTTTTTATTATTTTATTTAAATTGATTTACATTCTGTAACTATTTAACTCACACCCTGACTTATTACATGTAATTTTTTTTATTTTTTTTTTATTTAAATGAAAATCGTTTACTTTTACTATGTTTGTAAATATGTGAGCACCATGTATCTATCAGATAAGTAATTAATTTATATGTCATGGTTTCATTTTTAATTCTTTTACTTGGCTTTCCTCAAATTCGTCAGTAATACTCTGATCCCTTGGCCTGTGCCATGGCATAAGCCTTAACCTCATGAGCGTACTTGATTCAACCAGAGCCATGTACCATCGTTATCCACATTACAACAATAATCTTTTCCACTAAGAGCCTTAGACACCCGGAAACCCACAAACGAGTAAACCACTCTAACGCCACGGCTCTCTAGCCGACCAGCAATCGCATTGCTCTCACACATCCAGCGCATGGATCCATGTGTATTACGCTATGACTACACACTTTTTACTACGGCCGATAGAGAACCCCTACTCGCGTGGTTCCCACTACTTAGACTTGCTCATAGCTCATTACCATTGTGATCACAATCTACTTCGACTGGTACATGACCTACTGGATCATTCGTAACCTATCGTGAGCGTATTTAAAAATTGCATTGTTTACTATTTTGGGCTATACCTAACAATGTAATCGTTTTTTTGCTGTTGTTTACCAGGGAAGCACTCAGTACCCGAGAATTACGCCTAGGTGTATTCTCACGCAGCGTGCATCCACGACTCGACATGGTTATGACTATAGGCAACGTAAATGACCACTACGTGAACAACAAACTAACCGCGTATTAGAATATTGACATTCAAGCTTCAATTAGATATTGACTGTAATTATCTGGGTCAGAAGGAGCAAAGTTAATAAAAACCTTTAGTGTAAGTAACATTCAAATCACACATATTTTACTACCGTTTATCATGATTTCACATAACCATCTCATATAAACCACAATATACTTTAGAAAATAATGCATTGTTTATATACTTTCTACATAAATTACAAGACTAGCAATAGTTAAACCATAGATTTAACCTCTCAAACGTCGCCGTTACACCATTGGATAATAATAACAATAAAATTCTATTGTGTCTGCTAATTGGACGCGCGAAGGAACACATTCGAACAAAATAACGGTCACAGTTATAACATAGTATGATATTTAAAGAATAGGTACTTATTAAATCAGACTGACTTACAGTAGCTCCTTTCACTTGACTCTAAAACTTGTTCTCTTGGTGGTCCGGGCTCGAATGATCCCCAGCCCCAATGTCCTCAACCTCTTTTTTTTTTTTAAACGTTGAATCCATAGACACGAATTACAAGCGATCATTGTCAATTGATAGGCAAAGGAAATGTATTCAGTCAGCCAAGTCCACAGACAAAAATTAAAAATGTAGTAAACTAAATGTACTTGTGAAAATGTGTTTTAATACAACCTTAATTCCCTAATACGCGAAATAAAAGAATTAACACGTGGTTGTTTACTTAAAAAACACGTACGAAATTATAATGTAATCGAGTAGAAACACGTGGCGAATCACATTAAAATGCACAGAAACTAATCACGGACAAACTCAACAACACGTGGTGAAACAATTTTAAACAGTCTCAAAAACACTATTTTCGGTTAAAAAGATGGCGAACGATCTAAATCGCGTGTAATTTAAACTAATACCACTTCTGATGTTATCTAACTAGGCTGAAGGCGGGTGATTATAAAATATAGACTTCTGATTCTAAACGATACTTTAATTAATCTCAGGATAACCTCTCACAATCAATATCAAGCCGTTAATGCCGCCCGCGGCCCGAGCCTGCCGCTCGCGGCAGTTACTCGTGATCCCTCCAAAAAATGTTGACACCGTCGTCCGGTAGAGCGTGCTGTCTCGCTCCCACCGGTCGTTGTGTTGCCAACACACCATTTAGTTAAATAGGTCAAGACCATACTGTATTTAAAAAAATATTTCTATGGTAAAACAAAGTTTTCTGAGTCAAATCATGTAAAAAAGTGGAATTTCTTAAAAAGTGCAGTTGACTTTTTGTTCTAAGGTGCCGTCGAGACAGAATTCAGATAATTCAACAATTACACTAGAATATCCAAACAAACATTTTAAATTCAGATCACATCCAACAAACAGAACAAAATACTCCCGTGACGTCATAATTTAGTACGCATCTGGGTCTGCCAGTAGCTTATATCGTACAATAACTTAGCAAGCAAGTCAAGTGCGAGACAGCCACTGTTTTGTATGATTAATGATGCGGTCGTTAGCTGAGACTGCAAATGGCAACCGAGTGTCGTCTTTATTTTCTGCTAAATGCGTCCGCCTTTCTTCTACGGTGGTGTCAAATCTGGGTGACGTCAGAGATAATGATGGCGGTGTGAATGGTGATGCTTGCTTTTGTGCGTTTAGCTTTTGGTTTAGGAATGTTTGGCTTCTCGATTTTAGTAAGGAAAAATAAGGAATTGTTATGTTTTAATATCTTCGGTTAAGGTTTGGTTCATGGGACTTTATAAACCCTAATTGGATTGAGACTTTTGGTTTAACGACTCAAGTTTTAGTGTTGTGGTTTTTTATAGCCTATACTGTCCCACTGCATGCTCGGGAAAGGGCTCTCAAAAGTCCTTCCAGGAACTCTTTTCCCGTGCCACCTTGAACCGGCCCTCGCGGTACAGTGCGTGCCACGTAAGAAGAGACTTGACCCCGCCTCCCCCGCTCTTTCCGCCGCCCCTATGACGTCCGGTCCCGTCCCGCACTCAGATCTCATACCGCTAAAGATACCTAAAATCTTGTACTGCGCATGTCAAACCACGTGGTGTGTCAAGTCTCTTCTTACGTGGCACGCACTGTACGCGTCCATTATTGTGGTTATTTGGTTATTTAGAAACTAGCAGCGCCCCTTGGTTTCACCAGCATAAGTATCGATTCCGTGGGAATATCGGGATAAAAACTATCCTATGTCCTTTCCCGGAATTCAAACTTCCTCTGTACCAAATTTCATCTTAATCAGTTTAGCGGTTTATTTATTTATTTATTTATATATTCTTTATTGTACACCAGAAAATACATAACAAAAAAAAATACGATTATGAATACAGAACACACAATGGGCGGCCTTATTGCTTTCTGCGATCTCTTCCAGGCAACCTTGGAATGGATAGTGATTGCGTGGATACAAAAAAAATGGGGTTGTCAATGGTGCAACATAATATACTATAATAGATACAAACGGTTTAAATGGGAAAAGGTTACAGACAGACACATTTTCGCATATAAAATATCAGTATGGATTGTAGCCGATCATTAGCACAATAAGATTTGTTCTCAACTGTAAAACTTAGACAGACTTGTCAACGAGAACCGGATATAGTTGTAGTGACAGAATTCGATTTTATTTTCCAAAGATAATTATTACCGCCTACGTCTGGATAGGTTTGTTCTTACATATTTAACAGCATGGTATTTTAAGCAACAGTGGTTACTGAATTCATTTAGCATAATTTATAATAAAACCTTGATTCCTGTAGTTAATTGCGTATCACCATAGTCGGTCCATAAACGTCAATTACAAAACATAAACCTAGCACATAATTTTGATAAACGATCTCGGAAATTATTCCGGTAGTATACAATCCGATGCATATGCTGCCAATCATCACTATTAATTCGCAATTTTATAATTTCTCACGAGGCTGTATTATTGTGGAGTCTACGCCCACGCCACGGCATCACGATAACACAGGGAAGTAAAATGTATGGAAATATATGAAGACGCTTTTTTCATTCGTGATAACGGTATAAAATGGACGTATTTCCATTCATTTTATGAACGTGGACGTCCACAATAATATGGTCATAAATAATAACGGCCGCACAGGTCGATAGATCAGGTTAAGCTACGCTTGCTGCGGTTGGTCTGTGGAAGGTGACCATCTTTATATACCGTGACCCCTCAGTGACTCGGAAAGCACGTTAAGCCGTTGGTTCCGGCGGCCATTCGTGGATCTTTGACAGTCGTTACGGGCAGTCAGAAGCCTGAAAGTCTGACAACCAGTCTTATCAAGGGGTATCGTATTACCCAGTAATTGGGTTGTAGAGGTCAGATAGGCAGTCGCTCTATGTAAAATAATGGTATTCAGCTGCATCTGGTTAGACTGGAAGCCGACCCCAACATTGTTGAGAAAAGGCTAGGCAGATGAGAAATTATAAACGTGCACATTGATTGAAAAATGTTTTTTAATGAGTGAAACATCTACTAAAAGAGATGGTCACGTCACATAATTTATAATAACAATCCATAATATTAAAATAGGAAGAATAAAATTCTTATAAAAAAAGTCGACGAGACAGCTCTAATTAGAGCAGTCCAACCCACTAACATAAGAACAGATTATTACGTCCAATGACAGCAACTGACGGCCCTACTTCCTGCAATTTCAAATGAAAAAGATAATGCCAAGAAGTCGCCTTCTTAGTTAACTCCACTGCATAGAACTTTCTGAAATTTTTACTTTCAATTAAAGAGTGCTAATGGAAAAAAACTAAGGGACACTCACAATGGAGATCGTTAGTAGGAAAAAGTTTCTTGAAACGGTACCAAATTCACTCTTGATTCTATTAAACGGAAACTTCGGTTATAAATCAAAAGTTTTTTGTAAGGCAGTGTCCAGTCTAATGTAGACTTGATGAATTGCAACTTTCGACCTTTTTGTTTTTGGAAAGTAAGTAATTTGTTACAGAACTGCTGATGCGGTAGTAAAAGTAGAGGGCAGTTAAATTTTGTTGCCATTTAGTAGGTACAACGGTAATTTATGAAAGAGAGTATTACGCTGTTAAACTAAAGAAATAAATAAAATACATTTTACTCATTTTATACATTGCAGACTAAAAGGCACACAAATAACAGTAAATAAATCTCAAATCTCAAATCTCAAATCGTTTATTTGCAATCCATAATGTAATTACAGGTGGTAGGTAAATAAAAAATCTAGAATCAATTACGGACCCTGTCGGGCACAGCAAATTTTTTAAGGAAGTAGAGAGAGGAAGAGCGCTTTATTAATTTTCCTTGCTAATTAGTTAGAATTATTTTATATCTTATTATTACCTATATTTTTATATTTCCATTCATTCACTTTTCTATTAGATTTTATATGCAGGTCTATCTATTAATTTGTTATTTATTTAACTTGTTCATTTTTATTAGTGTAATACCTATAGTTATTAAGTATTATGCTATAATTGATTTTTGTTGTTTTACTTATTAAAATATATCTGTTATTCATAATTATGTATTATTATTAAATATTGAATTTATCCATTAGAATTATTTTATATCCTACTATCTATGTATTTATATATCCATTCATTTACTTATTATTTAATATATTATATGCAGGACTGCAGGTCTATCTATTCATTTATTATTTATTTAATTATATTTAATATTGCTTATTTCTTTACTTGCTTAAAAATTGTTCATTATTATTAATGTAATATGTATAAATATTAAGTATTATAGTATAATATGTTTTTTTTTTATCTTTTATGTATTATTGTTATTAAAAAAATCAATTAGTATTGTACAAACGCCAGCACATCAAGCTACTACAATCTGTCAAATTTCTTTAATGGATTTTCAACTTTATCGCTAAAGCATAAGGTTCAAAGTTGATTAGGAAAATTTGACTGTTTCGTATAGCTTGATGTGCAGGCGTCTCTACCTAATATTCTATACTTTAATTGAAAGCTGAAAAGTTTGTTTGTTTGCACGCGCTAGTCTCTGGAACGACCAGTCAGATTCGAAAACTTTTTTGCACTTGATAGCTCAATTCTTGAGAAAGGTTGTAGGCTATTAAACATCACGCTACAACCCCAAACAAAAAGAAAAAAGTTAGAAAGAACGCTAAACGAAAACAAAATAATTTATTAATTCTTATACATAAATTAAACAGCGCGTGAAACCGCGGGCGCAGCTAGTAGTGTATAATTTTATTAAAATTGTGACTCAAAATGGAATACAAATATAAACGTATAAAAACTTATGAGCAAGGGACTTTAAGGTGCAATAAATCTGAAGAAAGCGCTAGATGAGATAATATCGATTTCTGTGGTTTTTCTAGTCTTCACCGGGAGTTACTTTTCTTACAAGTGATGTGGTGGATAGCACACTTCCTCTCACAGAGTGGAGGCCAGTTTCCCACCAGTGGGAACGTTATAGAGTGATTATGCTGAGGCTTGGTTTAGATCAAAGGAACTGTTCGTCCGTTATGGCATCCCAAGGCAATTACGAGCAACCACAAATTAACATAAAAGAGCATTCAATTACCCGAAGGCAATGTAAGTAAAATAAGAAGCCCAATAAAAACAAGTGTCCCAAACTAAAGAACAATTAAACTCAAGAAAGAGAGTTTAATTTATAAAAGAATCGTTACGTCTAATTTCTTTCAGCAATTCACTTTTTATTTTGGTTCGGGGGTACCTCGTTAACTTCAGTATTTGCCCACCTTTACCTCAATTTACTTTAACGATGCCCTTGTAAATCTAAGGAGACCAGTCTTTTTTATCGGTGACTCTTGTACTGTTCAACCAATTTAAACTTGCATTTGGTAAACCGGTATCGATAAAAGTAAAGCTCTTATTTTAACCCTCCTAAAGTTCGAAATCGTTTGTCACGTTCGCTTCACGTTGTCATTGTGTATTATCGTAGTAATGAGTCTAATGAAGGTTTTTCAAAAGGGTAAGGTTTACCAAGCGGCATTTAATTAAGACAGGACAAGCCCTGTTACTAAATTTTCTTTGAATGCACTCAAATGTTTGCTTTTTTGTGGACCTTCTTCATTAATGGATGGTAATTTTGGTGACGGACAAATAAGATGCAAGAATCGAGAAGACATGGCGCACTTATAGGAAAGCTACTTACCCATTTACGTAAAGAAAACAACACGACTAACTATAATTGAAGTTTTATAGGTATATCACAAGATAGTTAAGTATGTCAAAGGAGACTAAGCGAAAGTGGTATATGGATCAACAGCGATACGATTTTGATATTTGTGTAGGGATACCTCATCTTAAAACTCCTTGATAAATTGATTAAAATATGTAAAGTTGTTACTATATTGTTATGTATACGTAGGTTAGGGAATGTATCTATGGGTCTTTGTTACCTGAAAATAAATGGTTTATTATGATTTCCTTTATTAAATTAAATACATATAAATTATATTTTTAAATATTAGTATTCAATAAAAACATTTAAAAATATAAAAAATAGTAGCCCACCGGTATCGGGAACAGGGTCCAAGCTGCCGGCGGTCAGGGCTCCAGAGAGAGGAACCTCCAAACAACAAAATTATTATTACATTTATTTATTTACTTATTGATAAAATTATTATTTCCTTTATTTATTTTTTAACAAACTTATTATATTTTAAAATATTCTTTACAAAAAAAAAATAAAAAAAAATATTTTAAAATAGGTACCTATAAAAAATTGTAGCCCACCGGTATCGGGAACAGGTCCAAGCTACCGGCGGTCAGGGCTCCAGAGAAAGGAAGCTCCTAAGGATACGAACCGTGTCCAGGAGTACCGCTCTCTGCATCAAGCCCCTGACCCAGCTATCTAACGAGAGCCTCCTCAGGTGTTGGTCGAGGCTCTTGGCAATTAAGCCATTGGCAGTAATGACTATCGGCACAATGATCGCTGAGTCCACACCCCATATGTCGACAACCTCACGAGCCAAGTCAAGATACTTGATTTGCTTATCTTTCTCGGCTTTCACGAGGTTCTCGTCATTCGGGACGGCTATGTCAACAATCATTGCGCACCGCTCTGATCGATCCACCACCACTATATCAGGCTTATTAGCTATAATAAAAAAAAATTATAATATTATTATTATAAATTACAAGTTAAATATTCGGACGGGTAGTAAGGGCAAGTACCATAACCATTGTAGCTACAAGAAAACGTTCTTAGGAATCTGTCCAAAATGTTTTGAGTAATTGCTAACTTCATTTGCAGATTTTGTAAAAAATGGTACAGTGAGTTAGAATAATTCCATACTTACTTGTATTAGTCGTCATCTCGGTACATCTCCCCACCTCCTTTCTACCCATAACAACTTTCACACAGTCTATCCATTCCAATCCATCAGTTTCATCATCAGCAGCAGCAGCAGCTGGATGCGGGAAGCACGGAACTGGTCGAAGTGGAGACTTCCCGTACCGTGCTTCCTGCATCCAGTAGGTTTCTGCAATCTATCGGTCCATCAATTTAATACCAACCAACTTTCACAATAGATAGGTAAGTACATGTCGAACAAACATACACAATATTTGCCAGTTCCAAAACCAACAAAACTCTTCAAGAACAACTTCAGTGACTATTTCATTGTTCGAAACAATCAATGTTTGCGTTCATTCTGTGGGAACGAGGAACTTCTGAGTACTTGAATATTGACTACCGTAAACAACGATTATACCGGTAAACTCGGTTTATCAGTCATTTTTAATCCAACAGCTGAAGCAGACACATTCTAAACTATGTTCAGGAAGGCATTTAAGATATTAGCAGTAATCATTGTTATGTGGCTGGTTTCATGTTTAACAATAGTAAGGGAATATAAAGGACATCCTAGTTTTATAGGTGATAATAAATATATGTTCACTGCTAAAGAATTGTCTTATGAACAAGCTTTGAACAGATTTAGAAAGAGGTTTGACAACGGGAGTTCGGAATTTCGAGGTGAGTAACATTTTTTATACTAATTAATACTTTCACTCTCTAAACATGTTTCATTCAGCTCTTCTAAAAGACAGGTACAGGTACAGGTCAAGTAAGTGTGCAAGCACACGAGCGGCACGCTACAACGGCAGAATTAACTGCTGCCGTCAACGCGTATCGACGCTTGCAGTTGCTGCAACGTGACACCGGTATCCTTTCTCATGAATATAAAAGCAATGCCATATATATAGACGACATTAAATTATGGGTAATTGAGTAAAGTGTGGTCACAGAATCTGTTGATGCACCTTAATAAATGAATAATAAGGGTGGTCGGTCGCTTAACGCCTGAACGTAGAAAGAAGAAGATGATGCGTTAGTGCGTCGACCGTACTAACTTGAAGTTAAGGAAGTTACGCCCGACGCAACTTACGTCAGTTGCGCGACTTACCGAGTTCTAGGTTGTTGGATTTAAACCCAAGCAGGCACTTTTTTGTGTTTGTCATTTAAAAAAATATTAAGAAAATATCGTGAGGTAGCCGACACTTACAAAATCGAAGACGTGATATCCACCAACCCGCACTGGGCCCGCGTGGTGGATTTTGGCCCACTCCCTCAGAGAGAATAAATAAGCTGATTATGCTTATCATGTATGAATACTAAAAATAAAATGTTAATAAAGCAAAAGTAAAATATTTCTTACAGCGTGGCAAATACTTCCATTCGCAAAAACCGAATTGACAGAAGATGAGAAAGAATATATCATCAAAGGTGACGAGTATCCACCAGGTAAGGGTTCTGGGTCATAATAATATTTTTTGCCTTTTTGAATATGGACATTGGGAGCCGTGTTGTGTCCCACAAGGCATCCGACATCTGGCAAACGTGTCCGGCTCAGTCCTATTTAAGCTCGTTGCTTTTTGAGTTATGCCGGTGTCTTGGAGCTCAGTATCGTGTACCGTGTTCGGTCCATAAGTCGAACTCCAAAGGTACTTCGCTCCATCGCTCGCCTAAATGTCCTTTATTATATAGCAATAATGATATTTTTTCAGGAGTTGATGGTAGACCTGTAGTCTTAGTTAGTAATTTGCGGCATTATATAAGACAGGATATACATAAAGGCTGGAGGGACCACGCCTTCAATAGATTTGTCAGTGATTTAATACCAGTGAACAGAACACTAAAAGACGTAAGAGAGCCATGGTAAGAACATTCAAATATTTGCTATCCGAAGTTTTAAGATTAAGATCAGGTAAGGTAGGTTTTATCCAAAGGTGGCTGGGACAGTCTGGAAGCGGAAAGCGGGGGACAGAATGTGGGCGTAGCCTGGGACAGGCCTATGCCCAGCAGTGGACTGCGGTGGACTGAGTTGTTTAATTGAAGTTTCATAATGTAAAGGTAATCCAGTTAACATTAATCCAAAGGCACATATCAGTTTTTTACCTATCAATCAAGTTAGCCTATTGCAGTCACATAGGCCTAAGTTTTTTAAAGAATTTATATGAGTGGCCAAACCCGTGGTAAATGGTCACCGTTAAATTGCCTTTGAACTTCCAAACAATAATAAAGGCCTTGCTAGTAGGGCAGCTCACCGTCCGATCAGGACCAGGCCCGTGCCGGACGGCGCGTACGTGTTCCACGCGCGCATCAAAGAGATGTCAGCAACAAAGAAGGGGTCCATTAGGGCCGAAGCCTGCCGGCCGGGTCAGCGGGATTATCCGAAAGGGTTACCGCTGGCCCGGAACATAAAGGGCTAAGGAAAGAACACGGGTGGGTTTTAGGTAGTAAGAGTCTGACACTCCCTTCCATCCAGAGCGGGAGGGGTTATTTGATGATTTCCCGTACTCAAAAAAAAAAAAGAAAAGGCCTTGCTAGTACATCATATCAGAGACAAAGACAAAGTTTTTTTTTTTTTTTTTTTTTTTTATTTATTTTATCAAGAAACTTATTTACATTACAATTATTGACAAAATATACGTTCCAGAAAACCACAGAGGTTTGTTAGGAACGTTGTGAAAAAATGTGCCTGTGATAACACCGGCACAAAGACCCTTCTAAAAGGAGTATAGGAACGCTTCGTAGCAGGAGAGCTATTATTATTTGATATATATACATTTTTGTAGGCAGTCGCTCCATGTAAAATACTGGTATTCAGCTGCATCCGCTTAGACTGGAAACCGACCCCAACGTAGTTGGGAAAAAGACTAGGCAGATGATAATGGTATACATTTTCGTATCTCGGCACTGATCTGCCGGTTTTTAAGGTAACACGGGCAAATTCCAAGTGTGTAACACCTGAGAGCACTAAGCTAAGTGACAGTTAATGATAATATAATTATGTCGTGGTGATATTATGTTTTGACTTTGTATTGCAGTAGTGTTTGTGCGTGTGATATTTGTGCATCATTGTCGTTCTGCAGGAATTTACGGACAATGGGGATTGTCCAAAATTTCTAACCATTATATTTTATTTTATTTTTTGTAAATTTAGAGCATTTTGAGAAACTAATTTGAATATTTTGATGATTGGCTCAATAGTTATTTTAATAAAAATTATTTAATTATTTTAAGTTTTTAAGGTAGGTGACGTCATCCAGTGGCATAAAGATTAAGTGCCGTTGCCTTACTAGTACATAATTAAAAATTTTAATCTGTCAACACAACGTCAACAATGTCACATCTGTGAAAGTGTCAATAGGCCGAATAGACGTCTTAAATAATCGAATCCTAGCTTAGCGTATTTATTTACAAATGGTTTTTTTATGTGTAAGTGTCCTCCAAGGAATATACTACCGTCGTCATCGAACAATCGTCACTAGAACAATCGACGCGGCGACTTAGAAATAGAATAATAACGCACGCGGCGACATTATTACTATTATTGCTGCAAGTTGGAACAAAGCACTTCCTGTATTCCATAACTATTCCAGTATATTAAATATTGTCGAGTGTTGAAATAATGTATGTAATGTAATAATGAGATATAAACAAGAATGTTTATATTTTTGACATATTTACAATAATTTGACATTTGACAGATTGTGGACAATACAAAACTGTACGGCCAAAGTCGTACGTAATTTGAAGGGCAAAGAAGGTCAATCGTATTTTATCAAAAATATCAATAACATATGAATATTTTTCAAAATTAATTAGTCCGTAATGATCAGTAACGCTATTCCTCGAAATGGTTTTTCAATTACAACATTTAAAAAAATATGAACAATGCCCATTCTGCAAGCGTTCGGGATAGCAGCTTTCTGTAGGGTTTAATAGGTGGAGGGAGCTACGTTCAGCGTATTTAAAGAGTGATGCAGTTGTTTGGAAATTTTTATTGTAAGTCTGTGTTGGCAAAAGCCTTCCTTTCTCTGTCCACCTATCCCGGTCTATTGTGATTGTGGGCTAATCCTTTAGGTCCAGCTTATCCCACCATCCTTTTCTGGTCCTAAAGCGTAGTCGCCTACCTACAACTGCACATAAGGTTTGATACCCATTTCAATCATAGAAGTGTTTTATTCCAGGTGTAGAAATCAGACGTTTTCCGAAGATTTACCAAAAGTTACAGTAATTATATGCTTCTATAACGAAGCATGGTCAACGCTCATCAGGACAATAACATCAGTTTTGACAAGAAGCCCTCCGGATCTTTTGAAACAAATAATATTGGTTGATGATTATTCGACAATGGGTATGTCTTTAGAGATTTCAGTTGTTTTGTTGGCAAAGGCCCCGTTGGCCTCGTGGTCGCAAGCGCGACTGCTAAGCATAGAAAGAAAGAAAGAAAGAAAATACGTTTATGGAAAATACGTTTATGGATGTTGGCATGGGGTCCTGGGTTTGATTTCCAGGTGAGGCAAAGTGTTATTGGGTTTTTCTATTAAAAATTTCTCAGTAATAGCCCGGAGTTTGGAAGTTGGCTAAAAGCACGTTAAGTCGTTGGTCCTGCGCCTGATCTCTCTCCGGTCGTGTCGGATTGCCGTCCCATCGGACTATGAGAGTGAGGGAAGAGTGAGACACTTGTGTCTGTACACTCTGTACACAAACTTGTGCACTATAATATCTCCTGGACTCCCGCGTAGATGGCCAGTCTCTTCTGAGATTGGCAGCCATGGCCGAAATTCAGTCTGGGGATCTGATTAACAAAAAAAAAATCAATGTAAAGAAAAAAACAATCATTTTTTTTTTTTTGTTTAGGCCTCCCTTTCCATATTCTGCTTTTAATTTGACTGTAGCAAGGTCCATCGTTATTGCTACTCCTTTTAAGTAATGCTAATACAAATGTAAATCAAATTATTTAGATTGGCAAGTTGAATCACAGATTGAAAATGCTTAATATACCTATCTTATAATTTCCAGCTCATCTTAAGAAGAAATTAGATGATTATGTACGTGCAACACCTAAAGTTAAATTGATTCGTGCAGAACGTCGTGAAGGAATTATTAGAGCAAGATTGTTGCCGATAAAGTATGTGACTACACCCGTCGTTTTTTATCTTGACAGTCACTGTGAGTGTACCGAAGGTGAGTGCAACAATGATGATCTTATAACACTTGTGTCATAAAAATAATACTTAACTCAGCCCGCGCGTTTTTATTAGCAACTGAACTTCATAAATTACTAAAACCGTCCTGAAAGTATGTAGATTACGTTAGTGACAGAGTTATCAAAGCTGATTTATTGGTTTTTGAAAATCGTGAACTTACAACATACGGGTCGGATAAAGAACCCTCGGAGTCAATATCGGTTCAAAATTCAAGTTAAATGATCAATAAACGAAAAGAAATATACAAAATGAAGCTTTTGTACTGCACTGACAAAACAAAGTAACGCAGTTTTTCCGAACAAAAGTGATGAGGACGTGTGAAGAATTGAGGCTATATTGTCAAGAATATTGCTTTTATCAATGTATGGGATATGTGTAAATAAATTTTATCATGCCTACCTTCATGCAGTATAAAATACTTAATATTTTTATTATCATTTTTGAGATATCGTCTGTCAAATATACGTACTACCATGACAAAAAGTAAAAAGTCAAATTGCATACAAATCTAAACAGCTATCTGTTAAGGCGGCGATTGATAAACAAACTCAAAAGTGTCTAATACACGCACGAGACAAACACACTGTACATTAAAGGGCTATGAAACAGCAGCAATCATTGTGTGGTGGAGGATTGAGTTCGGAAGGGAGTGGAGTCACCTCACAGAATTTAGACAGTGATAATTATGTTCCACCTCAGAAAAGATTTGCATACTTTGATGAAGAGATTATTAAAATATAAAGAGACAAATTAGAATTTGAAAAAGAGTATAAGATACAGAAAATTGAAGTACTATCCAGAATAGCATCGGCTTTAGAAGAATTAGCTAAGAAACAATAAATACATAATTACACTCACACACACTCACTCATTTCACTGTACATTTATATGAGTGTACAGGGTGACAGAGACATCGACACGCAAACTGTAACAATAATGAATTCAGCACGTGATTATAGACGTAGAAATTTTTCGTCGGTTATCAATATAAAATCAACTGTTATATGCAAAAGTGCAATATCTACGCGGTCAAAATATCTGGCACAGCCATGTTTTGTTGAATTCTAATCATTTACTGAATCTATTGTAACAAATCAACATTGATGGGGATTCTCAATGGGGATTTGTGGAATAAATTGCGCGTCGATGTCCCTTATAAATTAGAAATAAGTAGGATTGTTCTGTGTATATAAGTATACATAGAATGTCATAAAATTATGGGACCTTCAAATTATTCAACTTCACTTTACTTTCTACGTTTTTAAGCAAGCCTAACTTAGATTAAAATCTACCAAGAGAAAAACATAATTTATTTTAGTTTAACATATTTTTTTCAGGATGGCTAGAACCGTTATTACAGTGCATCAAAGAAGATCCTACTCGAGTAGTCAGTCCGGTAGTAGATCATATTCACGACAACACTTTCGAGTACATAGAGCAAGAAATCAACGACCTTCAGATGGGTGGATTCAATTGGGACCTACGCTTCAGCTGGATTGGTATACCCCATGATGAATATTTGAAACGTAGTAATCAGAATGCTCCTTTGAGAACTCCAACAATTTCTGGGGGGCTGTTCGCCATTCACAAAGATTTCTTCAAAAAAATAGGATACTATGACGATGGATTTGACATATGGGGTGCAGAGAATTTGGAACTGTCATTCAAAACTTGGATGTGCGGTGGAACGCTAGAAATAATTCCTTGCTCCCACGTGGGACATCTTTTTAGAAAGAGGATACCATATGACGAAGTAAAGGATTCATTGAAGAGAAATAACGGGCGGTTGGCGACGGTAAATTCTGTGCCTCCGGTGAAAACTGATATAACTCAAGTTGTATCAAATTGGCGTTTTAAAATGCACTTGTATCAGAAAAAAATTCTGTACATTTCTGTCTAATCGACATTTTGATACAAGTCATATTTCCAGAGATAGTGTGATACAAGTAGGCCTAAAAATTTATGTATTAGTAGTTAATGACGTGTAAAATAATTTAACTCCACATAAATCGTTAAATATATTAAAAAATTAGATAGTGCTCCGTGTAAAAAAATATGTCTTAAGTTATATTCCAATACATTTGTAAACTTTATCTTTAATAAATGTGATTAATGATATAAACTCAGTTATATTTTTTTACACGAAGACATTGTGCGTAATTTACTGGTACAACTTCAGACATATCAGTTAACACAAAGACAAAAGTAAAAAATTGTTTGTGTCAAATGATACATGTGAAGTTATATTAATTATTATACACGTAAATAGTACTCAAAATAGGGCATAAAATATGTGTATAGTGATACTTCTTCTATCGCGGGGGATTGCGCGGGCGCATTACGGGGGATATGCGAGCCGTGCGGGGTCAGTGGCGATAGTTTTTAGACGGAGAATGAAAGCGACTATGGTCGCAGAAAAACTAATAAAAATTTTCTGAGTTCCGATTTGACCTTAACCAAAATATACGACCTATATAAACAACAGCTAACAACAACGGAACCTATAAGTAAAACTGTTTACAGTCAGATTTTCAAACAATTGAATCTATCGTTTAAGCAACCATCAGTGGATACATGTCAGAAATGCGATAAGTCAAATAAAGCAATAGAAACGGCACCAACCGATGACAAACTTCACATTAAATGTCTATTGGAGGAACATCAAGCTGCAGCCGCTTATGCGTATGACCAGAGAGAAAGTGACAAAATATATTCTAAAGAATCGCCCGACACCTTAACGCTTACATTTGACTTGCAACAATGTCTACCAACACCATACCTGAAGACGGGTCTGGTCTTTTATAAAAGACAGTTATGGACATACAATCTTACCATCCATGACTGTGCAAGTAATAATGCTTTGTGGGACGAAAGTGTGTCCGGACGAGGAGCCAATCAAATCGCCTCATGTATATTCGTGTTTTTTTTTTAAATCAAGTTCCCACTAAATATCCAGGTACCTATTATAAAAATTATCCTTTACTCTTGTCTGGGCAGAATAAAAACTCCATGGTGGCTACAATGATGCTACTTGTTGTTCATGACCTGCCTTATATACATATATCATTATTCATCCATAGAGCACAAATTCTTGATGCCGGCCATACAAGAATGGAAGTAGATAGTGACCATTCTGCAATCGAAAGAGCTAAAAAACGAACGACTATGAACATCCATCATCCAAGAGATTGGGCGCAATTAATTCGAACACTAAGAAAACCTGGAAAATTTACCGTAGTTGCGATGACAGAATATAATTTTTACGATTATAACGAATTTGCAAAACGATATTTCACTATCAAAAAAATGATGTGAAAGTTTTTAAATATGAGAAAGACCAATTCCCGTCTCCGAAATACAAGACTGACATGGAGCAGATAATTTCAAAGTCATATCATTTGCTAAGAGGGGTAAAATGTATACATCGGAAGTATTAGTAGATCATTAATTCAATGCAGTGGCCCATCTTTTATTTCAATTGAAAAGAAGAATGTCTGTTGTCAATATTACCATATGTTGATAGTAGATGTCATGAGTTTTATCAGAACTTGAAGACTAACGCTGATGTCAGAAATATTGATCCCGATTTATATTCCAGTGAGGACGACTGAAAATTATCTGTATCCTACTTTTTTATAAACTTTTATTATAATTATTATACTTACTTCTTATTGGCATATCATGAAACATGTCAGTTTCATTAGAACCTATATGTAACATTATATTTAAATTATGAATGACTACCTCATCTTGCTCAACATTCATTAGTTTTAATAACGGATGGGAAGATACAATTTTGATAAAACGTTAAGTTTTACAAAAGATTGTCTAATGCATGTTGATTTTTATTTAGATTGATATTGTGATTTGAAACGTGATCTGATTTAATTTGTAAGATTGTTAAAAATATAAATCATAAAAGTGGTGTTATTTTATTAAAAACGTTGATTGAGACTGAGTTTCAGTTAAATTCTATTTCAGTAATATTTAAAAGTTATACTTTAAAAATGTATACCTAACAATTTAAAGTCATTGATTAAATACTATTGTGCTAATTAAGAAAAGAAGCATTTTAGTTGTTTTTTTTTTTAAATTTAAGGATTTTTCCTTTTTGTTTGACTCAATTTATTCAGATAATTTATATTTTGTATCTTAAATATGTGTGTTTTATATTTAATACCAAGAACTTTAAATAAAATTGATTAAAAATATCACTTTACACAAAGATATTGAATATATAAGTTTACTTGTAGCATTATACACAAAAAATAACATCGTGGTAAGTCATATATCTCAATAAATATTAAATTAGGTAAACTTTAAAGTTCTAGACTGATTTTTAACATAAAGTTATATTAGATTTGTTCAACAACATGTTTCTTGCATCAATATTATCAGTGTATATACTAAAACATATTTTATGATATCATTTTTCACGAGAACTGCATGTGTGGTGTAAGTTGATATTACTTAACATACATTAGTTTACACAGACGTAATGTCGGTGCATATTGATATAGTTCACAGTTTTTCCTCAATATTTTCCTAATTTTCTAATGAAATGTTACAAAATCCTGTAATTTTAAAGAAAAACGATGCAACTTTTATTTAACATTAAGTGTTCTGTAAAATTATTGATAATAATCTTTTTAAATAAAATAGAAAATAAATAAAACTTTAAATCGCTGTACTGAAAAGTAGTCATTTTGAAGTTGTATCAGTTTTCACCGGAGGCACAGAATTGTTTGTTTTTAACTAATCTAAGTTTAACTGTGGTGTACTAATACACCTTGACCTACCTTTAGGAAAAATAGAAGGCAAGTAATTTAATGTGTTTAGAACGCAAAAAATTCGTTAGTCCAGTGGTCGCAAGGGTTTTGAGCATGAGGTCCTAAGGTTTGATTCCCGGCTTGGGTATAGTATTATTAGATTTTTCTATCTGAAATTTCTCTGCTGGCAATAGGCTCGCTCCTATTACAGGGGACTTAATAACTGGCGAAATTTTGATGTACAGACGCCAGCACATCAAGCTACCCGAAACTGACAAATTTTCCCAATCGACTTTGAACCGTATGCTTTAGCGATAAAGTTGAAAATCTATTAAATAAATTTGACAGATTGGAGTAGCTTGATGTGCTGGCGTCTGTTCTATAGATACACCTCTGTCTTACCCTTCATGAAACACAGAAAGCAAGTAATTTTATGCAACACAATATACCTGTTATTTTCAGGTATGGCTTGACGAATACGCTAAATACTATTTTGAAAGAATAGGAAAGGATAAAGTAGACTTCGGTAATGTAACGTCAAGGATAGAGCTTCGCAAGACTTTGAATTGTAAACCGTTCAAGTGGTATTTAGAAAATGTATACCCGCAATTGGAATTGCCTAATAAGTACGTCGCTAGTGGTCAAGTAAGTAATTTTAGCCTGGATGTTATATCGCACCTCCGATAAAATAGGGTTACAACTCTAAAAAGTCATTCACAGGATTTTCAGGTTGTTTTTCAGGAAAATTGAAGAACAGCGTGTGCCATTAAAACATATTTTTTGTAAGCTTTTCAAGTATATATAAATTTGATCACATAATAATAGTGTAAGAATGAACAAATCCGTGAGTTTATAATTTTTCGAGTTGTAACCCTATTTTATCGAAGGTGCGATATAAAGGCTCCCGCTGACAAGCGCGACGCGACGGTGCGACGCGATTCTGATAGAACATTCGCAATTTAAGTTTTCATAGAAATTGGTCTACTACAATGGCGTTGCGCCTCTCTGCGGGAGCCTTAAAGTCGACCTTGTAATTTCTTTAATCCTAATGTTAAGAATAGAATAAGAATAATTGATTTGTTCAAAAATATAATTATAGACATTTAAACAATATGGTGCTACACTATAATAGACTTTATTCTATGATCAGATATTGAACCACTTTGAACTATGTACATAGATATAAAATATCTGTATTTCAGAGATCACTCTTCCCCTGTTGTAGGCGACACATCTAAATTGACTGTGTTTGACCTCTATTCACATCTATAACACATTCGATCAAAAGGATACAATAAAATAATCCCACTAATATTACTAACGCCAAAATGTGTGCCTCACACATATTGGCGTTTATTACTCTTTCAAGCAAAAACTACTGCACGGATTTAGATTAAAAGCACACAAATAATTATTAACACATACATATGATACTTTACATCTCGATATTCCCACGGGATCGAAACTTATGCGGGTGAAACCGCGGGTAGCTGCAAGTATTTTTGAATTTGGGAATTGTTTTCAAAAGTGGTAAAGCAAAAAAACGAGGTCGACTATATTCTACTATAAAATAAAATATTTTTAAGATTTGCTTAAGTTACAATGCGTGCCACGAAAGATGAGACTTGACACACCACGTGGTTTGACTTGCGCAGAACACGATTTTAGGTATCTTTAGCGGTATGAGGTCTGAGTGCGGGACGGGACCGGACGTCATAGGGGCAGCGGAAAGAGCGGGGGAGGCGGGGTCAAGTCTCATCTTTCGAGGCACGCATTGTACCAAGAATTATTGTCATTCATTGGGCCTGTGCCACAATGGCTTGGCACAATAGTTGGCATATAAACTTTTTAGAACTTATGATGGGCTCACGGCTAAATAATAACAGCCGCTCTAGAGGATCGAAGGTTAAGTTAAAGCAAGCAGGTTAAGTTAAGCAGTGCGTAAGCAACCGTTGTTTGCAGTGAGAGCGTGTCGAACAAATGCTGGTGTTCGAGCTCCGTTGCAACGTCTTGTTGACAATTATAATAAACACTTTCTTGGCATCGATTTATTCTGTGCAACACGTGTAAAATTCCGAAACTTGAGTCACGAGGCAATCAAACAATTAGACATCTTGTCCTTTAATTCTTAGATTATTGTAGGTAAATATGTGTCATAATCAGTGCACTTACTTTTAATTATTCAAACGTTTATAATAACTGTTTTATTTTCATTAATATGTTTGGTACCTTTAACTTCTCTTTGAAGCGTGTTATTAATATTTTACTTGTATTGTGTGAATAACGCTGCTGATTACATAATTGTTAATTTTAAGTTTTATGTCTCTATATTTTATTATGTAATTGTTTGTTGTTCCAAATAAAATAAAATAAAATAAAATAAAATAAAATAAAATAAAATAAAATAAAATAAAATAAAAATAAAATAAGTTACGCTTGCCGAGGTTGGTTCGTGGATTGGTTACCGTTCATTGGGACGATGAATGCGATACGGTTATGTTACGTGCTTTTTGAGGGATGCCCCCCCCCATCCCTCAAAAAGCTCGTAACATAACCTCGATATACCTGCATATCGAGACCCCTCCGTGTGGTTGTTGTGTAGTGGTTGGTCTCGGCTGTCATTCCTATACAATGATTTCAAAAGGTAATATATAAGTCAATGTTCCTATACCTTTGACAGACGTTACGCGTAGTCAGAAGCCCAAAAGTCTGGTATCGTGTTATCGTACCTGAGTTGTGGAGGTTAGATAGACAGTCGCTCCATGTAAAATACTAGTATTCAGCTGCATCCATTTATACTGGAAGCTGACCCCAACATACTCGTAGTTGGGAAAATGCTAGGCAGTTTGATTTTTTGATTGATTGATGATCCTAAAATTATTTATTATTGGGTATTGACAGTGTACCTTAAAACGTATCATTGATAATTATTGGCAATACCGGTTATTATATATTTTAGCTATTATTATATCCTGTTGCCGGGGCCGGGTATTGAATTTGGACGCTTTGAAGATTTTTAAAAGGCAATGACATGGCTCCTGATCAATTTGGTGTTTTCTTATAAGTTAGTTATAAATTTATCCTCGTTCTCCAAAAGTTAATTTAAAATTATTGTTTTCTTTATTTCATTTAAATACTTTTTAATTACACTTTTTAAATATTTTTAGACACAAAAAGAAAAATAAAACATTTAGAAATATAAAAAATAGTAGTCCACCGGTATCGGAACTGGGTCCAAGCTACCGGCGCACTATGGGCTCAAACCGTGCGTACCGTCTCAAAAATAGGTTTTCATAATGTTCGATATTGAATATTTCGTTAATGCACACGTCTAACTAAATGTCCAATGTATATTATGTAGTAGTTTAAATCCATTATTTCTATTTTTTTACCATTAGACTAAGGCTTGCAAGTTGACGGTTAAAATTATGAGAATTATGTAGAACACAATTCCTCCAGTTCGCATGGTCATATTTTCATTAATTTCACAGCAAATGTGTGAGTGTGATATATGTTTAGAATCGTTAGGAAGTACTCTAATTAAAAATAATTTAAGTGAAGCTTTTTGTGAAAACTGGAAAGGTATAAAAATTTTATTTCGGGGCCTAATATTTTAACCTTATTAGAAACTTCAAATAGACTTTTGACAGTTAGCCGCGTCTACCCATGACGTAATTTTGGTAGTGTTACATAGAGCAACTTATACAGAAGTCAGGGCAAAAAAAAAATTCTGCCCGAATCTGCCCCCCTTGAAATAAATTGAAAAATCCCAGATGGGGGGAAAATACAAAATATTTCAAAAAATATTTTAAGTTGTGATTGATGCGATTTTTGAACAATTAGATTATTTTTGACCTCTAATTCTTCAATAATATGATTATTTTAGAAAGTATAATTAGACATTATGCTGTTCTGATATAGGTAATTTATCTGAAGATGCCCAAGAATCTCGAAATAAAGATTACAAAAAAGTCAGATTGTATCACGCAAGAAAATGCTCTAGATCAGCAACGAATCAAGACGTATTTCATGATCTCCTATTTACATCAGATCCTTGTGTATCAAGTATCAGAAAACCATCAGTGACTATTTCCAAGGAATTGTTAGACGAAGCCAAGAACCTTTTGGATATTTAAGTAGAAGTAGGTATTACATTAATTAAAAATAAGTATATGTTTTTGGAATTAACTATTATATTATATTTGTTATTTAATTAAATTTTAGATTTATATATATAATAAGAAATATATTATATAGTAGTAATATCATAAAACTGTAAAATTGTAATTGAATAAGCAAAACAAACTATGGTTTAATATTAAAAAAATACATTTCTATTTTTGTTTTATTTTTTAAATATTTTTAATTCAACATTTGACAAAACATGTTTAATAATTGGATTGTATATATATTCGAGATACTACGTGCCAAATTTGAGCTATTTATTTCAATTAACATAAGAGTTACAGATTTTTGAGACGGTACGCACGGTTTGAGCCCATAGTGCGGCGGTCAGGGCTCCAGAGAGAGGAAGCTCCTGACAATGCAAGCCGTGTCCAATCAGTCCTTTGATCCAGCTCTCCAACGAGAGTTTCCGAATTATTATTATTCACAAAATATCCTTTATTACAGATCTATAGTGCAAGTAGTCCCGGTATATGCTTAGATGCACATCCTGCGTCGCAGAAGTTTCACGACGCAGTGCAATTATTGCCTTGCCATTTCCAAGGTGGTAATCAGGTAAACATTAAGTAAGATACATTTGCTAGGGCTGATTGTGTCAACTTGTATGGGGTGTTTGTATTTGTATGGGGGTGTGGCTACTACGGCGGTGCTATTCTGTAAAAATCTCAACGTGAAAATTTAGGAGAAGTGAGCGTGGAGTGAGCTGTCAATAGTGTCAATTCCTAGTAAAAACAAACTCACTTCACCTAACTTTTCACGGTGAGATTTTTACAGAATCGACCGGCTGTATTACCTATACTGGCGTAACTAATCGCAAGATTTTGTCCTGCGCGGGAGTCACCTCAGTGTGACCAGCGGTGCTATTCTGTAAAAATCTCACCGTGAAAACTTAAGTGAAGTGAGCGTGGAGTGAGCTGTCAATAGTGTAAATTCCTAGCAAAAACAAACTCACTTCACCTAAGTTTTCACGGTGAGATTTTTACAGAATCGACCGGCTGATCTTCCTCTCAGGGACGACCTGGTACAAATTTGTACCGCTTGTGGTACACATGTGTACCAGCTCGTCCTAATGAAGTTATTTTTTTTTAATGTTAAAAAAAAACAATGTAAATTCTTTTATTAAATTCATAATTTGGAAATATAAAGAAATGAGATATAAAGGAAATGAAAATAATCTATATGAGCTTAATTAATTGACAAATTGGTATCGACACATTTTTATAAATTTATTATTATTTCAATTAATGTGTACACAATTAACACCAACGTGTAGTCGACAATTATGTTGACAAAAATTGGATGTAATTACGAATAAAAAAGATTTTATAGAATCAAACTGAAACAAAACTGGGGTTTATTTATAAAAATTACTTAGAGTTAAGTAATTTAAGCAACATTTTAAAATAAAGATTTTTATTTTTTCAGTTTTGGACATACAGCAGTACTGGAGAAATACGCCGTGACGGATTTTGTCTCGACTACATACTAAATTGTATCACAGTATTCTTCTGTCGGAATTCGGCTACACAAGTCTGGTTGTATAATGAAAAGGTAATTATAATTAACATAGATTACTCCTAGTTAAACAAAAGAACCATACCCAAGTTGTCATAACACAAAGGTTTTGGCACGGAAAGGACGTTAAGGCAAAAGCGCCAGAGTAGCCCGTAAAATTCAATTGTTTTTACGTTGTTTGCAATTTGCTGGTCAGTCTTAAGTTGTACGTTGATTAATATATGATTTGCGGCTGTAACACATATGTATTTACAGAATTATAATCATTAAAGTCACCAACACAACTCTCTAATAATAAGAGCAAGTAATCCTACTGAATGACTATTTCATGAAATCTTGGCGTTTTAGGATTATACTAACTTAACAAGTTGTATTACTGATTCTAATGATTATGATTCTGTAAATTTGTTACGGCCACGAATCATAACTTGACCGACGTACAACTTAATACTGACCAGCAAATTGCAAAAAACGTAAGAAAATTTGAATTTCGCGGGCTACCTCTCATAGCTCATCAACAACAACTCTGCTTATCGCAGTCCACTGATGGATCCGGCTGTCTGTGGGTAGAAGTCTGACAGCCTGAGAGCCAGTCTTACCAAGGAGTATCGAGTTACCCATACTGGGTTGTTGAGGTTAGACAGGCAGTCAGTCCATTTAAAATACTAGTATACGGCTGCACCCGGTTAGACTGGAAGCCGACCTCAATTTAGTTGGGTAAAGGCTTATCAGATGATGATAGCAATGGTTTGGCCTTGCATTGGGCTATTATAACAGATCTTTTGTTGGATTCAATTGACAGCTAGGTTTATATTTCTTTTCATCACACCTGCTCTGAAAATACATACTAATTATACCAATTAGAGGGAAGAAACGCCTTTATCCCGCCCTTCAAATCCTTTCATCCCAAGGTATGGAAGTTTGTATGAAAATCCTTCCGACCCAAGGGTGGGAAGTATGTATGAAATTCCATTACATACCCGGTTTTTCTTTTTTTTAATTTGTCAGCAGTCATACTGCCAAGAGACTTTAACTGTCTACTAATTAAATTTCAAGTAAATTGTTACTGGCCACATACAGTTTTTTTTTTACCAATTACCAACCTCCTTGGTGCATACAGAAAATTAAAAACGAAATTATTTTTGTATATAAAACGCGCGGAATCACGGGAGAAGTGGCTGCATGACCTTATGATCTTAGCCTACTCCAGAAACGGGCGAATAAAAAATGGAAAAGCCCGCGCATTAGATACCCGGACAAAATGTAACATCTTATAATAGCTGCACTTTTAATAATTGTACTTTTAACTAAATATAAATATTTCTATGCATTTATGTCCATAATTTTCCTCATAGGTGTAATAAAAAGCACTATACATCCCTCAGGATAAAGTACAGTTCCATACCTCAAATGGTTTGCGCCCCTCGCAAGCTCGTGGCGCAAATGCCATAATCTCGGTATGGGACTATCACTTTCTTCCCTCTGAAGTAATGTACTATTAAAACAATCGATCACGATAGACCTATCAAAACCATAACCCAGAATCAGATATCTTTTATCCGTGGAATAAAATTGACGTGTAACAGTTCTAGTATGGAAACACTGTCAAAACGTTACATTTAAAAACTAACATTATTCTCAGGATAAGACTTATTCTCTATAACTACTAAGGGCAACTTATACGATAGTATGAGTTGTGAAATTCGCACTTAGTAGTTTAATTATTTGAGCTCGTTAAACATTTTGACACTTTAGCAATTATAGCTGCTAATAAGACGCCCAGTAAAAGCGATACAAAGTCGGGACATTCGAAGAGAATTTCGTAGTTTTTAACACTTGATGATTTTATTTTTCAGTCACAAGTTATAAGGCATATGTCAACAGAACAGTGTTTGAACATTGCCAATTTCCCGGAAGGTATAAAGCTGGTGTTAACAGAATGCACACCGTCATCTTCGCAAAAATGGATTATGGAACACTTTAATTTTAAAAGACTTGCCCCACAAATGCAGATAGGAATATCAGAATGGGAGGAAATGAGGAAGAAGGATTTTCAGAATGGGAGGAAATGAGGAAAAAGGAATTTCAGAATGGGGGGAATTGAGGGAGAAGAAATTTCAGAATGGGAGGAAATAAAGAAGAAGGAATTTCAGAATGGGAGGAAATGAGGAAGCTCTATAGGATCGTTTATTTTGTTAAGGAAATCGTAATTAATTTTTCTATTTTTATAAGTGAAGGGTAAAATAAAATGGCCTAAACAATATTTGAAAGAATCTTTTGAAAATACTTGTAGACAAAAGTTGCAATTAGTTAACTTTTGAATACGTTTTGTTCTAAAATATGAAGGAAGACCACTGCAATAAAAACGTTAACTTGCTGCTTTTTCCTGCTAAAGAAACCACTAGCCCTTTGAGACACCCACGGTAAGAGCAAAGGTGGTATATCCAAACCACAGAGCTCGTTATGTACCTAAAAGAATTTTATTACAGTCCTTTTTACTACGTCTAACCTCAAATGAGGACCTCCGTTTCAGTACAGTAGCATTATTGTGGTTTGAAGGAAAAAGCACCGTAACGTAACACAAAGGAGAATTTGCTTTGTTCTGAATGTGAATGGTAGCTGTATTTTTAGAGTAAAATAAAAAATATGGAATGTAACAAAAATACATTTTTTTGCATGCATTTGTTTTTTAAATCTGGCGTTGAAATATTTTTTGTATTTTTTATGAAAAAACCTGGATATGTATTTCTTGGAGAACTGTTAAAATACTGCTCGTGTTTTCGTCATAAATCAAGTAATAGTGTGAGGTTGTGTTAAATGTGTAGGTAGGTACACAAAAATGGTTATATAAATAAATAAACAAAATTAAATGAAATTGGAACAATAATCTACATGCTGTGGCCCCCAAAAGTTAGTTGACATTTTTCCACATAAGCTGTGATGCCACATTATGATTTAAAAAAAATAAGTCCTCCTTTTTTTTGTTTAGCCCATACTGTTCCACTGCTGGGCAAAGGCCTCCCCAAGTCCTTCCAGGAACTCCTTTCCCGCGCCACCTCAAACCAGTTCTCGCGGTACGCGTCCAGGTCATTTCGTCACCGCTTTCTGGGCCGACCTCGCCGGCGCCGTCCATCTTCAGGCACCCATTGTGTGGAAACTTTTGCGGTCATCCTGCATACGGCTGATGTGACCCGCCCAATCCCACTTGAGCCTGGCAACCGAAGGGGCCCGTTAGGGCCGAAGCCTGCCGGGTCAGCGGGATTGTCCGAAAGGGTTACCACTGGCCCGGAACATAAAGGGCGAAGGAAGGAACACGGGTGGGTTTTAGTCAGTAAGAGTCTGACACTCCCTTCCGCTCCACCCAGAGTGGGAGGAGTCATTTGATGATTTTCCATCATGAATAAAAAAAAAAGCCTGGCAGCCTTCTTGCCTACGTCTATTATACCGGTTGTGGAACGGAGCATGGCGTTCTGAATTTCGTCCTGTCTTTTTAAACCCAGGATACTGCGCTCCATCGCACTTCGGCAAACGCCAAGGCGAAACTTTTGCGACTCGGTGAGCGACCAGGTCTGAGCGACTGAGCACCATATGTTAGGACGGGCAGGATACACATGTCGATGAGTTTGCGCTTCCTAAGGACTTGATATTTTTTTATGACAAGTCAAAGTTAGTTGAATGCGTCAATAAAAACGTTATAGCACTTTTAACATTTGCATCACTAGAATTTTAAATCATACTGTGGTAAAGCTGAAGTGGAAAAATGTCAACAACTTCTGAAGGCCAGTGCAGATGAAATTGTCTTCAAATGTTTATGTAAATCTTTTCCAAAGCTTTAAGCACAAAGAATAGCCAAAGAATGAAGGGGACTTCGAGGAATTTATTAAGATTAGGTACACTAAGCGAACGCATTAATTAAAACTTATTATCTTTTAGCAAACACTAATTAATTTTGCTCAGTGTCGTACCGCTTGTTTGTTTTAATGATAAATACGGCAATTATCTGTCTACCTGCTTTTAGGAGTTATTACACAATTATACCCTGCTTCCGTATAAAATGAGATAATTCATACAGATTAAGAAATGCACTGTTTGTTTTTTCCCAAGAAGATTTCCTCTTTTGAGCAAGCTTTGTTTTTTCTTATCGTTATCTATGTATATAAATAAAAATTAATGTTTGTGTTTGTCCTCTATGCGTTCCGAAACCGTTGGTCAGATTATGATGAAACTTTGGTAGGTGTTCTGGGGACGCTCGTGAGGGTTCCTAATTATTAAGACATGGGAAAAAAAAATTGCACCAGACGCCAGCACATCAAGCTACAACAATCTGTCAAATTCCTTTAATAGATTTTCAACTTTAACGCTAAAGAATAAGTTTCAAAGTTCATTGGGAAAATTTGACAGTTTCGGGTAGCTTGATGTGCTGGCGAGCTGGCGTCTGTACAATCACACTGTTCATAAGCGCTTAAAGCGAAAAAGCGGCAACAGTCCATACAAACACAAGATATTTTGTCTAGAATACGTGTGAACAGGGCTTCTGTTCACACGTATTCTAGACAAAATATCTTAATCTACAAAAAGCCTAGTCTAAACACATGAAAATGAAAACACGGAGTTGGTAACTTATAATGTACCTTTTGTAAAAGTAGGCGTTATCTACGATTTACTTAATTGTGGACCACGGGTGGGTTTTAGTCAGTAAGAGTCTGACACTCCCTTCCGCTCCACCCAGAGCGGGAGGGGTCATTTGATGATTTCCCATCCTGAAAAAAAAAGAGGGTCCGTGGCTAAATAATAACAGCCGCACAGGTCGATTGAGCAGGTTAAGCTACGCTTGCCGCGGTTGGTCTGTGGATGGGTGACCATCCATACCGTGACCCCTCCGTGCCTCAGAAATCGCGTTAAGCTGATGGTCCCGGCTATCATTCGTGGATCTTTGACAGTCTTTACGGGTAGTCAGAAGCCCGAAAGTCTGTCAACCAGTCTTACCAAGGGGTATCGTATCACCAAGTAACTGGGCTGTGGAGGTCAGATAGGCAGTCGCTCTATGTAAAATACTGTTATTCAGCTGCATCCGGTTAGACTGAAAGCCGACCCCAACATAGTTGGGACAAGGCTCGGCAGATGAATTATGTAGATTTACAAAAAGTAAAACAACAAATACAATATAACGCATAGCCAGGTGCCAAAATGACCCCTTCATTTGATGATTTCCCATCCGCAAAAAAAAGCCTTGGAGGCCTACCACGAGCTCTTAACGCGATCTATTTTAGGACCTAAACTGAACTATTCTTCTAATTCGTACCATGACGTCAATTTAAAGATTCAATTTAGGCCATGTCATCTGACAGCGATTGTCCCAAACTGAGTCGCAAATTTAGGTTTCATTCATTCAATTTTGTACTTGTTTGGTACCATGACGTTCATACCCAATTGAAACGCTCAACTGTCAATATAAGTGATTGAATAAAATTTTCTATTCCTCTAACATAAACTGAAACGTTAGGTGAATTATTGACGAAAAAAAAGTGTTTTAGTGCTACTTTAGTGGAATTTTACTAAAACCAATGTAAGTGTACTCTAAAATATCTATTTTACATGCCTTTTTTAACCGCATTTGTTTTTCTTGGTACGTTCGAAACAAACAATAAACATAATTTGTTATACTACGTCGAAATAAAAAAAAATTGTATAATAAATAGCAAAAGGTATCTAAATAAATATCTACTTTGACTAAGAATTATTTTAACAATAGTTACAGTATTAACGTGGAATCTTAAAAACAATTTTTGAGTGTCTTTTTTACTTTAAAGTAATAATACTGAGTTAAGAACAAATAAAATTTTACTTGCTTCTGAACGTGTCTGACACTAAAATGTGCGCAAAACAAATTTATTTGATAATAATAGCGTTGTCTCTTTTTCATTAAAAACGTTTCAAACGCGGTTCAGCCACAAATTGCGATCTTTCATTCACTTTTAACAATCCAAATACCGCTGAGCGTATTGGACGTCATGGTACGACTTTGATGCTACGCAGTTTAAGAACCTAAACTGAAATGTCTTGCTTTTGAATCGTTTTTAATTAGATCATGGTAGGCCACCTGTTCACACGTATTCTAGACAAACTCTCTTAATCTACAAAAAGCCTAGTCCAAACACATGAAAATGAAAACACGGAGTTGGCAATTTATAATGTACATCTTTGTAAAAGTAGGCGTTAGCTTCGGATTAACTTAATTGTAGCCATAAAATAAAATATTTCGCCGAAACAAAATTTTCTGGGAAGGTTTTTTGTTTTAACCTTAGAGGAGATTATGTCGGATTTTAGTTGTTGTTTTTGGCCAGCCAAAATAAATTACAAGTCCCACAGTTTGGGGAGAATTTTGTAACAGAAGTGGTGCGGTTTGCTTCGAGCAAGGGTTTGAAGTTTGTTATTTTTTTGTTTTTAGTTAAATTTTAATTTGTGTGTTTAGTCGAGTTTAATTTGATACCTATTTACTCTAAAAAGTAAGTCATTATTTGTAATTTTTGGAATAAAGAGACATGCTGGGACCACTTTGGATGAGAGATAATTCAGTAGGTAATAGACCGAAATGTATGAACAATTTGCTACCTGTAATAAAATCTTGATCCAAAAAGAATCCTTATTTTAAACTACCCAACGTAATTTCGGACGAAAACTATCCAGAAATAGTCACCATTCATTAGCTCCAAAATCTCGACAAATAATGGCCACTAAACTAAATTAGGGGCATACAGAAACAGACCAACTCATGTGGTCAGAGAGGAAGGATTAATTCCGTAAGCAGGGCTCATATGAGATACTTTCAAATACTTAAAAGGCAGTATAAAGGATTTGGGAACTTTGAAATAATCGCTGGCAAAGGCATTAAAATACTTGGGACAAAGGGTTTGATGGAAGGGTTTTTGTTTGTTGGAGTCGATTTTTAATAGTTATTGTGAAATTCTGATGATTTTTGAACTGACCTATTGCTTTTTACGAGAGTAGGTATAACATGCCGAAATACTTTTCGATTCATTCTTCAAACTTGAAAGTGGCCATTAATGTACGTTTGAATTTAATTTACTATTATACATATGTATTTAGTATGTCGTGCAAACTCGCCATCTCCTATTTGTATACCGACTCAATAAAAACACACCAATGCCATTAAAATAATGATCAGAATAAATCTCAACGAAAAACCTGATTTATTTTCCATCAATGCCATTACTTTGATTCACTTCACTTTTTTAATTTAACAAATGGCTGTTTTTTCAAAGCACCAGCAGCATTACCTACTGAGCTGTTCCATGCTTTCCATTTAACCTGAGCGATGGGTCCAGCGTTCGCCGATAACCGCAAAGTGAATGAGTTTACTGCACAGTACCTACACTGTGGAGTTTGTTTTGCGGTATCTCGTGATGGGTAATTTAAGTAGGTGGTATTATTGAAATACGATGAAAACTACTGGGCATAATGAAATTGGTGCGGTCGATCGTTAGTCTACAGTTTGTTTTTCTTACTAATACTGATTTGGCGCCGTTTGTTTTAACACCATTCAGCAATTGAACTTGTTGCCTGAGGTGGCAGCGCGGTGTGGGAGGGGTGTGGTGACGTGATGCGAGAGCTCAGTGATTCGTCATCTTGTGACAACTATCACCCCTCCCGCACCGCGCAGCTACCTCAGACAACGTCTCAGTTAAGCGGTCGACCTATACATAGATTTATAAGACTATAGATACAGCATGTATCAGAAAGGTGTGGTCATATTTAAGCGTGTGGTACAGAACGTCTAATTAAACAAAAATTATAATTATAGGCCATCCTATACATATATTTGGGTCGAGCAACCATTAAACTTTTGCATGGGACGATTGATACTTTTTTCGCAATTACGATGTTTGTCTCACGGAGAAAGTTATACAGTTTGATAGTTTGTAGTTTGTACCACATCCTTATTCTAATACATGGTGTATTTAAACTGCCGGAGCTACTACATAATATTGATGAGGGAGCACAAAGCCACTAGGGCCTGCTACAGTGGGTCAAATATCAAGAGTATAGTCGGGGTGCGTGGCTGAATGATAAGAGCCGCACGAATCGATCGAAGGTGAAGCTACGCATGCCGAGGTCAGCTGGTGGATGGGCGACCATTAATTACATATCGAGACCCCTTTGTACCTTGAAAAGGACATTGAGCCATTGGGCCCGGCTATCATTTGTAGATCTTTGACAGTCGTTACGGGTAGTCAGAAGCCCAACAACCAATCCTACCGTGTTACTCAACTAGGTTGTGGAGGTCAGATAAGCGGTCGCTCCATGTAAAATACTGGTATTCAGCTGCATCCGGTTAGACTGGAAGTCGACTTCAACATAGTTGGAAAAAAGGTAGGCAGATTGATTTTCGAGTTCAACAAAGAGTTTGGGAAACATGCAAAAATATTTATCTTTCCGCTACACTGCCAATATTCATCTTGATTGTATGAGCAAAACTTTTTACGATCACGTAAGAGACTCTTTCATTAGGAGTGATGTATTAGACTTGACTACTTAGCAAACTCACAACATTGATTAAAAGTTTAGCTGCCGGAGAAATCAATTATTAAGTAAATAAGACACCCTTCGTCAATTTGCCGAGTTATAGCAATTAAATGTACCAAAGGAAATAAGTAACCAGGGTCGTCGGATATAGTTGAAGTTTAATAAGAAACTGGTGGATGTTTTCGAATGAGTTAATAGAAAAGAAACAATGCATTTATCAAATTAAATTTCATTCTGTAAAAATCTCACCGTGAAAACATAGGTGAAGCGAGTTTGTTTTTGCTAGGAATTGACACTATTGACAGCTTTGTATAAATTATTTCATCACCACTGCTCACAAAACGGTGAAGGAAAACATCGTGAGGAAACCGGCATGTCCTAGAACCAAAAATTCGAAGACATGTGACATCTACCAACCCGCACTGGGCCCGCGTGGTGGATTACGGCCCACTCCCTCTCGCTGAGAGGAGGCCTGTGTCCCAGCAGTGGGAACATTATAGGCTGATGATGATGATGATGATGACAGCTTACTCCACGCTTACTTCACCTAAGTTTTCACGGTGAGATTTTTACAGAATAGCACCGCTGCAGCCGTCGACACCCGGCTGTATTTGAGTACGGTGCTCAAATACACGAGCAGCATGTTGACCACGCAGTTGCCTTTGCCGACGCGAATCCCTCGTGTGTAGCGTGAGCACTAAAAATGACAGTTGTGATTTGAATATACGGACAATTTAAGTTGTTAGCCAATTTGCTAAACAATAAACTTCCATGACTATAGGTACGGTCAGCATCAAAAGTCGATTAACACTTCAGTTTTTTTAATCTTAGTTATTGAGCAAAATATTAACACTTCAGTTTTTTTTAATCTCAGTTATTGAGCAAAATATTTGTTGAAAATTGCATCGTACTTCTGCTGCAATTTTGAATAAATATTTTGCTCAATAACTGATATTAAAAAAACTGAAGTATTAATCGACTTTTGATGCTGAACGTACATGCATAGATCGGCAAATACGAATATTTTAAAATACTTGGCGTTTAAAGTAATACTTCCAAGAAATAAATTACACATAATTGCCCACAAAAGTAATTCGATTAAACGGAAAATTTTTACAGCTCACGTATAATCGAAAATATATGTCCAGCCACATATATTTGCTTCGCGCTGATTTGCATAATGGGCACATAGGAAGATATACGGCGTTTTCCAGGGGCTTCCCAACATATTGAAGGGAGGGATGAAGAAAAATTGCTTCAGCATCGCGCCCTGAAAACTGGAACCTTTAATTTACATGTTACTTATAGCTCTTATTTAAAAGAAATAGGGTTGAGAATTGAATGGCATGCTTAAATTAAGAGTAGGATGAGGGTTAACAAATATGTTACGGGTGTTCGAAATTTATGAACGGACGATTTTCGCGACTATTGCTAGGCACCTGGCTTTGCGTTATATTGTATTTGTTGTTTTACCTTTTGTAAATCTACATAATTCATCTGCCAAGCCTTTTCCCAACTATGTTGGGGTCGGCTTCCAGTCTAAACGGATGCAGCTGAATAACAGTATTTTACATGGAGCGACTGCCTATCTGACCTCCACAGCCCAGTTACTTGGTGATACGATACCCCATGGTAAGACTGGTTGTCAGACTTGCGGGGTTCTGACTACCCGTAACGACTGTCAAAGAACCACGAATGATAAAAATGTAAAAACGTAGAACCATCTTCTAAAAATCATTATTGAAGTAATATGGCAAACGGTGGTTTAATTTACTCGTCGCGATACTGAGAGCTCGTAAAGCTCTCACAGTACCTAGATACGTACGTATAGGATCACTTAGTATTCCCTGCAGTAGTATACCCAAAAACTTAGCACAAACTACCAAATATCTATGAATATTCAGCAACAACATATTTTGTTGCACTTAGTGTAACTACAAGATTCACATGAGCTCGTAAATCCATGTCCTGCAAACTTGTAGGTTATGTTGCTTGTTGGTCTTGTTGCTCTTGCAAGTTTTATTTCTTGAGTTCCCTGTTCATGGATATAGAAAAAGATGGAAGGACTACATCATCTTGTAGAACTGTGTGAAAATATGGTGTCAAAGTCAAAGCATATATTTCAAATAGGCACATAAAAGGCACTTATGAATGTCAAAAATTACAACAAAATAGAATTGATTCTAGTTGCCCATTCCAAAAGGTAGTTTTCGTATGGAGAAGAATGGACAAGACACTCCACCGTTACTCTTTTAAAATGTCTTACAATATTTTGCATACATTAATTACCTATGTAATAATAATATGTGAAAACAATGCACCTAAAATAAATACTAATAGGTAAAAGAATTAAAAATGAAACAATGACATAAATTAATTATGTGATAGATAGATGGTGCTCACATATTTACAATCATGGCAAAAGTAAACGATTTTCATTTAAATAAAAAAAAAATTATAAGTAATAAGTCAGGGTGAGTTAAAGTAGTTACAGAATGTAAATCAATGTCAAAAAAGAATAAATTTTACAACTAAATTTAGCAACCAGTTTGTTTTTGATGTAAACTAGACCTGCAGCTAGTTTACACCAAAATTTTTGTCTCAAACTTAAAGCATTTATTTTAATTAAACCATTTACAGGCATTCGCCCTTTTTATGTGGTGTACTAATAAACTGTTCAATAAATAATAACAGGCATTGACTATTGAATTCTCAAGGAGTCGGTCAGTCAGTAAGATGAAGTTAGTTGCTGATTCTAAAGCGAAGTAGGATTGCTATGGGCAGTCGCTTCGGCACCTTCTTTAAAAGAATAGCTTATGGTATGTTGTGATTGAAAGATTAGTCAGTGAGCATGCTTTTCAATCGCTGTCTTCATTGATGGTCACAATTTACATTGAAATAAGCGACCTTACAAATAGCTTTCTCCTCCATAAGCTTTTCTGTGGGTGGCCCAATTGTGCTATTATGGGGACCATAGATATCCGAGTGGGGACGCAACCCTTATGAATGTTTTCGGAAAGTTACTTGTAGGTACAGAGTGACTGCACTTCTATGGTAGCACTTTGACCTCGAGCTGACCTAGTGCAGTACGAAGTGTCAATAGAATGCGTGGTCAGCTTATATTGGTTTTATTAACAATGGCGTGTGGCCTGCTGCACCACGGTAAGTATTGTTAAGGTTGTCTGCAAACGGCAACACGTAAGGTTGTCTTCTGCAGACAACCTTTAGGCTGCGTTTCCACCAGAGATGAGCAAGGATGCGTAGCAAGGAATGTGTGTAAAACTAACCAATAAAATCGCTTCATTTTCATAGCTTGAACTAAGCTAGCGTTGGTATTGGTTAGTTTTACACACATTCCTCGCTACGCATCCTCGCTCATCTCTGGTGGAAATGCAGCCTTAGGCTGTTTTTGCACCAGAGATATGCTAGGCAGCTATGCTGCGAGGATGTGAAAGCTAAGCTACGAAACTTTGCGACCGTTTCCACTAATGCTAGGCTGTGTAGCAGAGCGAGTAAGATGTGCTATGAAGATGCACCATCATGGGATAGCTGTGCGAGCAAGTTGCGCAGCTCGAGCTATTCGATGCATCGATAGTAGGGAAGGCACTGGGAGTACTCTGCCCTGCACATAGCTGCATCACTCGCGCATCCGTAGCTCCCATCCATAGCACGCATCCTTCCGTATAAAAATATAGCTTATTTGAATCCGTTTCTACCAGTACTATGCTATGAGAACCAATTAATATGATTGGTAGATATCAATCGCATCCATAGCAACGTAGCATAACACATCTATGATAGAAAAGCAGCTTTACAGTATGTTGCTTTGGGCTTTTGCTCTAAACATATTTAACATTATATGTAAGTAAACATGAATATTACTAAAAATTACAGCAACCTATCCATTTTATATGCATACTTAAACATAACTAACTCTCAACTTAAATGGCATTGCTAATGCATAATAAACTGAGTATTACGTGTTTTTAATCCACATAAAAGTCATAAAAATAGAACAACATTAACTGCTGGACCGTAAAGAGAGCACATAAAAACGATATAGCCTGTCGACCCCCAAGGGGAAGTGTCAGCGCAATAATATGAAAGATACCTTCATATAATAGACCCCGGCCATAAACGTTCATAAAAATAATTTTTTCGTGAATATTTTATTCGTATTTTTTGGCTAAATGTGGTCGCCGTAAGAAAAGACCTGACGAAAAGTGTGGTGTATTCGTGAGAGTAATAAAATGGCGGGCGAGGGGAATATTTTAAGTGTATCTAAAGTATCTACTTTTACAAGTACGGTGAGCAATAAAAGTCGATTAACACTTCAGTTTCTTTAATCTCATCAGTTGTTGAGCAAAATATTTGTTCAAAATTGCAGCAGAAGTACAATGCAATTTTAAACAAATATTTTGCTCAATAACTGAGATTAAAAAAACCTGAAGTGTTAATATTTTGCTCAATAACTGAGATTAAAAGAACTGAAGTGTTTATCTACTTTTGTTGCTGACTGTGCCTACTTTTATCTAATGTCATGACGCAAAATAAAAACGTCATTGAATTATATGTTTGAGACCATATTTTTAGGTTTATTTTGTAACAGCCAGCCGTCGAAATTGTTGGGCGGAGAATTCTTGTAATTATAAGAATGTTCAGCAGTGCAATGCAATGAGCAGTGGTGGCCAAATGGTAACGGCCGCGACTTACGAGTTGTAGGTCGTAGGTTCGAACCCAGACAGACGCTATACTTTGTGTAAATTATTTCATCACCACTGCTCACAAAACGGTGAAGGAAAACATCGTGAGGAAACCGGCATGTCCTAGAACCAAAAATTCGAAGACATGTGACATCTACCAACCCGCACTGGGCCCGCGTGGTGGATTACGGCCCACTCCCTCTCACTGAGAGGAGGCCTGTGTCCCAGCAGTGGGAACATTATAGGCTGATGATGATGATGATAAGAATGTTCACAGTCCGATCTCAGACAAAAAAAAAATCAGCTGTTCGCTACATTTATGTTCGCATAACTCGTCAAAATGTAGGGAACAGTTGATTATTTTTTTGCGATTTCAGGTTTGTTCCCATCAATCTGTCAAAAAAACCTCTATTTTTCCTACATTTTTGACATTGATTGTAGGTAGTTGCGATGACATTGCGATAGACTTTGAACGTTTTTATTTACGGAAATTGAAGTTCTGGCTATCGTCATCATCATCCATCATCCACAGCCCGACTTTACCCACTGCTGGGTGCTTACTCTTCAATTTAATTCCGATAGATCGACATTGGAATTGTGACGTTTCGTACTCTTGAGTTCGATGCTAGCGCCAAATGATTTTTAGATTGGGTGTCCATTTTGGAGAACTAAGTGGAATTGGGTTCGGGCTTGGCGTGGGGTAATTGTTGACAATACTGTTTTTAAGATTACCGAATCAGGTGACTGTAAAATTAACATTGAAATCATATTGGCATCTCATTGGAATTAAAATTAGTTTGGAGAGTAAGCCCCCTGGGCATAGCCCTCTCTTTTCTTGTGCCAATCCCACGCTCCTACCCGCCAGCAGAAAATACGAAAAAAACTGAAAATGCATTTTCTATGGGAATTTTGTATGCATGATTAAAATTTAGACAGCACAACGTCTGTCGGGTCAGCTAGTCTAAACAATTTTATAAAGAGACTAGCAGCGCCCCGCGGTTTCACCCGCATTACTGCAGATCCTGTGGGAATATCTAGATAAAAACTATCCTTTGTCCTTTCCCGGGACTGAAGCTATCTCTGTACCAAATTTCATCTAAATCGGTTCAGCGGTTTAAGCGTGAAGAGGCAACAGACAGACAGACAGACAGACACACTTTCGCCTTTATAATATTAGTATGGATTTAATTTTTATGTTTGTTTGTTTGTTTGATACACTCCCACGCTAAAACGACTATACGGATTTAGCTGAAATTTGGTACATGCGTAGACCATGACCTGGATTAGTATCTAATAAAAGCAAATGTGACGTATTTTTTAAAATCTTTTAACTGGCAGTCGGTTGTTATATCAAATTCTGCGGACTGTTTTATCTATATCATACGGTCTTAACGTCTAATTAGACAACGTTTTATAAAATATAAATCTTTTTAAAATAAATAAAAAATCTGTTGGTAAACCACGGTATATATTTTTAAGCGATTTCACGCTATCTGGTTTAAAACACTCCATGTTCCTTCCAGTTTAAAAATGGGTTTTAAAAACATATTCTCATATTCCAGCACAAGATATTCCTCAATATTATTATGATGTTATTGCAGTTAAAAATGTACACTAAAATAAAATACCGGAGTCAAGCAGCCTGCTGGGTTTCGTCGATGCGTGGGAGTTCCAGTGCCTTGGCATCTTCTGGGCAAATTCGTTCCATCATATACCTCATCCATTGCTTTCCATCAGGCGTGATCGAGATCAAGAAGAGCGGGCTAATTCAGCAATAAAAAAAAAATTAAAAAAGGAAGTATCTCTCGCAATTTTCATTTAAAACCAGACCCATCCGTAAGTTACGATGAAGCAGCCCTTGGATAAAAATTATTAAATTGCGTTCACATCATTCCTAGAATGTTCAGGGTATAATTTCTTTTTTTTTTCATGGAAATCTTTTTTTCAGTCGCAAATTATTACGTGAAATTAATTTGTAAGTTGACAGTTTTATTATATGAAACTGTGGACCGTAAGATTACTGAAAAAGGAAATACATAGTTTGATTTTTCTGTTAACTGGTTACAAAGATGGTCACCACTTGAGTGATATTTAGCTATATTAGTTACTACTACAGTGCGGTCAATGAGAGACATCGTTCTTGACTCCTGCCAGTTTCATACAAACGAATATTTTGTTTTGTGAATTTGATCTTTATTAGCTACTATAATTGTGGCAATGAAAGGAGTCAGGAACGCATTCTCTCGACGGCCAATCTTTAAGTAGGTATAAAAGACTATAACAACCCAACTCATAACGCTACAAATAATGCTCTGTTGGCGCCGGGACCGTAAAGGCTCCTACAAACAGGCGCGACACGCGATATAACCGCGCGCGACACAAAGGCACCGCTTGTTGCGCGACTTGCGGTGCTTTGTGTCGCGTGTCGTGTAGCGCCTATTTGAAGGAGCCGTAATTCGATTCACACAGCACTGATCACTAGGTTTTGCTCAAAACCCATTAAATATTATGTACCACAAAAATGACCACGTTTCGTAAAAAAAAGATATTTACGCTATCGATACTTCGATATCGTAACCGAGTTATTAATCGATTTATTTTTTAACGTTTACTGATGCATGTGTTTTCGAGAGGCATATTGGTAAACCAGCGTAAATGAATTATCGTGAAATTCGATGACGGTGTCAATTTGATGACACCGCCGTGTACGTTACCCCAGCAAGAAAGTGTCTCCTAGAGTTATAGGAGTAGGACGTATAATATGTGCCCTATCTGCTGTAAATGTGCCCCCAAATAAAAAATGTGTGCCCCCTGTCGTTTTGGAAAAAAACGGAAAAAACGATTCCTGCTGGGGTAACGTTTTTCTAGCAGGAAAATTCTAAACGAATGATCGGAGAGAGAAAAATTGTGCATGGTCAGAGAGCTTATAGGTGTGCCTTAATGTGCCCCCAAAAAAAAATCTGTGCCCCTTCAGGTTTTCGAGATATTGCATTTCCTGCTGGAGTAACGTTTTGATGAATCGTATATCTCTACAACCATTGCATGTGCCCCTGTAGAGTAAACATACACGAGTAGCTCTTAATGTGTGCCCCTTAGTGCCCCAATTAGTTTTAAGAAAATATTTATAGTTTTCAAGTTATAGCGGTTTTATGAAAACCCGAAAAAACATCGCAGCGCCTAAATTAGACAAGAAACAAGTTCGCTGAAAACTGTATTCGGTCCTTCTTGACGCTAATAATAACCATACAAAGTTTCAAAACTATTCATGCATGCGTTTTTGCTAAAAGTCAAAACGATGGTGTCCTAACTTTGACGGCAAAATACAAGGAACCGGCTCAATCCGAGATGTGTAGGTGTAAACCAAAATCATGTGCCTTTAGTCAAAAATATATGGTGAAAATATTCAGCTTGGAATGTTTCGCATTAAGTAAATATTAACAAAAAACCAAAATATGTAAGCAACGGCTGGTTATCCGACCAAATTTGAATGACTACTAAAAAGCGACGGATTCATACATATCGATGACCTTCTTTATTGAACGTATTATACCTAAGCTGTTGTCCGTACAGTCGCGTTCAAAAGTTTTGGGGGCTAATTAAAAAATATATTAAATGCACCTTGTGACTATAATAAATGAAACAGCTTGTTGATGTGGAAATTATTATTTTTATTCCCTTAATTTTAATTCTTAAAGTAATTATTGCATCAAATCACAGATCAAAGTTCCTACCTATAAATATTAGAAATTAGTATATAAAGTAATGAAAAAAATCGGTTGTCTGTAAAGTCGGTTTACTGACGATAGTTGAACGTGACAACGTCATAAGAAAATACTGATGGAATAGTTGCATTGCATTTGTTAATATTCGCTTGCACTTCAAGCCGCCATGGAACGCTACAGAGCGAGGCCGCGAGGTAACGCTACATGAGTCATGTTTTTTCGTGAGTGCAGCCAGCTTCATCGATTTATTAGACGTTGTCACGTCAAAAATCCAAGTACTTGATAAGACAAGTATTTTTAAATAGGTAATTCAAAACAATGCCATTAAATACTTACCACCGCAGATCGTGCCATAAAATTCAACACCCCTACAACCACATAATTGTTATAAAATGCTTAATACGCCACTTTCAACCAACTCAAAAAAAAGTAAACAAACAGTATCAGTGCAACTGCGTGACTCAACGTAACAGTGTCCTTGGCGTCATAACATAACAGTGTCCTTGGCGTCATAACATAACTGCAACTGTTTACCAATACCAAGTAATAATCCAAACGCACTTCCTCAATAAACACTTCGTACCTATTATTCATAATAGAGCGACGTTACACGTAACCTGTCTCTGTCACACTAACACCGTACGCGTACTAGCTGTCTCACTTTCTCCAAGCTAGACAAAGCGACTCCTTGCGACACGACGTCAGCGGATGCCGCGGGGCCAGAGATATATGCAGCGGTGTGGGGAGGCGAAAAAAGGGAATCTTCTATTAAGTAAGGTGAATGCTCCAACCAGCCCGCAAAATTCAAATTTTTTCTGTTTTTTTTTTTTGTTCCTATGCCTTTATGAACTTGGAGGGTTGTATTGGTGATTTTGATGATTATGATTCTGTAACTATATACGTCTTACAACTGCGAATAATATTTTAATCAACATACAACCTAGCACTGGCCTGCAAATTGCAAAAAACGCAAGAAATTTTGAATTTCGCGGGCTTGTTGGAGCATTCCCCTTAATGATGAAAAACTTACAATGCGTGCCACGAAAGATGAGACTTGACACACCACGTGGTTTGACATGCGCAGTACACGATTTTAGGTATCTTTAGCGGTATGAGGTCTGAGTGCGGGACGGGACTGGACGTCATAGGGGCGGCGGAAAGAGCGGGGGAGGCGGGTCAAGTCTCATTTCGTGGCATGCATTGTACTGTTAATTTACCTAACCTACGGCTTATCAATAAATATATATGTACCTAATATAAAAAGACAAATACGGGCTTTTTATTTATATACAAAAAAGAGCTACCTCTTTTTAGTAGTAGGTATGTTTATTAAAGCTAAAAGAATTTACACACTAACTCTATAATAGAAATAAAAATATTTACAAGTATCAAAAAGAGTTACAGGGCGTCGAAAAATTCGTCCACATCGCTGTCAACAGGAAAAGTGCCCAGAAGGCTGGCAGCATTAGTAGGTATTCATCACACATTTCATGAACTATATTTTTTTTTAAACATCGGGACCAAGTCAAAGACCTGGCAAATATCTCGATGTATTTCTTTCGTTCACACATAAATTACTGGATGTATTTTAATGAAATTTAGAATCGAGAAGATAGCTTACCTTGAAATAGCACTTAGGCTACTATTTATAATGTACTTAATCATGTGTAACGTCATAGAAACAGCTAGTAGAATATAATCCAATAACAACTTTATTTAATTACATATTACTTTTGTAAGTCAGTGTACTCAGGCACAACACGTGTGAACCGGTTAGTGAGTAAAGTAAAGAAGGTCATCGATATGTATGAATCCGTCGCTTTTTAGTAGTCATTCAAATTTGGTCGGATAACCAGCCGTTGCTTACATATTTTGGTTTTTTGTTAATATTTACTTAATGCGAAACATTCCAAGCTGAATATTTTCACCATATATTTTTGACTAAAGGCACATGATTTTGGTTTACACCTACAGATCTCGGATTGAGCCGGTTCCTTGTATTTTGCCGTCAAAGTTAGGACACCATCGTTTTGACTTTTAGCAAAAACGCATGCATGAATAGTTTTGAAACTTTGTATGGTTATTATTAGCGTCAAGAAGGACCGAATACAGTTTTCAGCGAACTTGTTTCTTGTCTAATTTAGGCGCTGCGATGTTTTTTCGGGTTTTCATAAAACCGCTATAACTTGAAAACTATAAATATTTTCTTAAAACTAATTGGGGCACTAAGGGGCACACATTAAGAGCTACTCGTGTATGTTTACTCTACAGGGGCACATGCAATGGTTGTAGAGATATACGATTCATCAAAACGTTACTCCAGCAGGAAATGCAATATCTCGAAAACCTGAAGGGGCACAGATTTTTTTTTTGGGGGCACATTAAGGCACACCTATAAGCTCTCTGGCCATGCACAATTTTTCTCTCTCCGATCATTCGTTTAGAATTTTCCTGCTAGAAAAACGTTACCCCAGCAGGAATCGTTTTTTCCGTTTTTTTCCAAAACGACAGGGGGCACACATTTTTTATTTGGGGGCACATTTACAGCAGATAGGGCACATATTATACGTTCTACTCCTATAACTCTAGGAGACACTTTCTTGCTGGGGTAACGTACACGACACCGCCCCAATTATTAGAGTTTGTTACATACAATTTACAAATCTGCAAACTTCGGGTACCTACCTACCTAGAGTAAATTACGCTAAAGAAGTTGGATGGAATTGGATGCCAAAAGTTAAATTGGAAAATGATACAGGTAATTTGGATTGGTTGGTAACAACTTTTAGATGTTTTCTTCTCTAAGAGCTACAAAAACACTGTAAATAGCCGCGTCCTAATTGATAGTGATCGACGCGCGAGTACGCGAACGTTGCGCCATTTTATATGAATACTAACTACGCCCCGCGGTTTCACCCGCAAGTCTCGATCCTATGGGAATATCACGATAAAAAGAATCTTTTATCCGGTCCAGATCATGGTGTACCCATGTGCCAAATTTCATCCAAATCAGTTCTGCCGTTTTAAAGTGAAAGCGTAAGAAACAAACACGTAAAACGACCGCGTCGATCGTCGCGTACTCGAACGTCGGTCACTGTTGGTTAGGACGCGGGGTATTAGAAGCACCTAAAATAAACGCATGTTTCTTTCTTTCACCTTAATATTTTGATGTCTAATTTCCTTATTTTTTATTGTAATTGTAGAAAGTACATAAACTGGGTGGCAGAAACATCGACGCGCAACCTGCCACCATGCACATGATTCTAGACGCGGTAGCGTAGAAATGTTAGTCAGTTATTAAAAGAATGTTGAATTATTCCATTATATACAATGTGTTTCAGAGGGGTGTGACCAAACTTGGGGGTGTGGTACAGGCCATCAAACTGAACAACTTTTTCCCGGGGACAAACACAGTAATCGTGAAAAAAAATCAGTCGTCCCATACAAAACTTCAATACCTTCTTGACCAAACGTATGGGACGACTGATTTTTTGAAGTGAAAACTTCTTTAGCGGCGCTGTGTACTTTTTTTGGAATGGGTAAAAACTTCTAAATTCGCGTCAGGTCACGTGACCCTGATCGAAAATTCGTAAGACGTAAAACGTAAGACAGCGCCATCTATGCACATCGGGAAGAACTACGAGGGCCTCGCGTACTAACTACGTAGTTCATCCAACAACGACGAGATGGCGCTGAACCACGGATATATAACTGACGACGAGCTCTATGCGAGCGGCTTGCTTCTCTTACCACTGCCGCGACCAACACCACGAACTGAAGTCTATCCTGTGTGCTTATTTGTAAATCTGAATAAATTCCTTTCACGAGAAGAATAAACCAGTCACTTTGGTCATCATACCTGATTTGCAAAAAACCCTATAAAATAAGGAACACACCTTAACACGCGTGTTTTGTTTATAAGACGATTCACAAAATACACTCGTAATTGTTCAAGTTTTCACTTCTGTCAGCACTACCGGAGTGCCAGTTTTTTTTTTCACGATTACTGTGTTTGTCCCCGGGAAAAAGATGTTTAGTTTGATGGCCTGTACCACACCCCCAAGTTTGGTCACACCCCTCTGAAACACATTGTATATTGAACAACCAAATTTAAGTTTTGATTGTTCAATAATTTTTAGGACCAAATGTAATTCTAGTAGGTAATTATTTAACCAAGCGAGAAAAAAAATCGTAATACGAAACGAAAATCCTTTTACCCGAGCAAACTGCACGGAAGGCACTAGAAGACAGTGTATTAACTTGAAACCGAAGTGAAATTGAGTTAGAAATAAAGTTAGGCTTCATCAAAGTTGGATCAGTTGATACATTGCAAGGTGAGAACCGACGGGAGTATCTCAGATAACGGTGGATAGAAGGCTCTGAGATATAGTTTTAAAGGATTCCAGCTTTTTAGTATTAGGATCGAAAGGTTCTGGAGTGGCAACCGCGTACCGGAACGGTAGCGTTGGAAGACCTCCCACAAGATGGTCCGACGACCTTGTGAAAGCCGTATGAACCCGTTGGATGCGAGAAGCTCAGAACCGGTCGTAGTGGAGGTGCTTGGGGGAGGCCTATGTCCAGCAGTGGACGTATTTCGGCTGAAGTGATGATGATGAGTATTAGCCGTAGTAAATGCAGTATTTAATGAAGTAAAAGGTAATGTAATTTATATATGTCGCACGGTCAAAAGTGTTAGGATTAAAATGATATTTTTTTAACCTTGATGGAAATATAATATAATAATATAATTTAGAATAATAGTTGTATAAGTTTTGATGTTTGAAGTTAAATACAAATATTTTAGCACCCCCATTGTATTATTTATTTATTTGGGATCTCCAACAAAAGAGACAAATATACAATAATTAAAGAGGTTCTTTTACGTGTACTCCTTCAATTACAGGAGGCCACAACATGTACAGACGCCAGCACATCAAGCTACCCGAAACTGACAATTTTTCCCAAACAACTTTGAACCTTATGCTTTAGCGATACAGTTGAAAATCTATTAAATAAATTTGACAGATTATAGTAACTTGATGTGCTGGCGTCTGTACATATAGCATAATCAGTCTTTATTGTTCCCACTGCTGGGACACAGGCCTCCTTTCTGTGAGGGGAGTGTATGTACATAATAACTAGGTGTAAATACGATAAAAATAAAAATAGAGAATAGGAGATTGTTTGCCAAGGGAGCAAACAACTATTTTGAAGGCGAGAGTGTTTCTTCGAAAGTACATCAGTCGAGCTTTCTCTACTTTTTATCACCCTCTATGAAAAAATAAGTAAGTGCAACTTATGAATAAGAATAGTACGTTTATTTATTTACATACAATTTACTTGTACAAGACATACTCATTTTTTTATAAAACTAAGTAAAATCTTAATTTGAGCAATGAATTACGAACGAAGGCAAAATGCTTTTCGCGTGTTTTTATTTTTTCACAATCTTTTTTTTAAATTTGGGTCGCGCTTTTTACTTTATCATACAGCCTTACTTGTTCATACAATGTTCGTGATTGATCTCTTTGGTAATTGGAACTTTTACTAACAATATTCAAATTCCAAATTCAAATTACTTTTAGTCCCTAGAGCTTAAAGATCTATTTTAGTCCCTGTTTACGAAGAATATACTAGCTCTTTTTGTATAGATGTGATAAGAAATAAATTATAAACATAAATGATAAGAGGAGAAAAATAACAAATCCAGATTGAGCATTCATATTATAAATGGCGTAAACAGGATAAAAATAGAAATAGAATAATTTCTTAAATTTGAGGAAAAAACATCAACATCAAGTTAAGATTGAGCGATTGATTTTGACGTTCAAAGTGCTGATTCTTAGCCTAATTTGAATAAATGACTTTTGATTTGATTTGAGTATTCAATTATGACACGTATTACATTTTATTGTTTATGAAAAGGGTTGAGAGAGTATTGGGAGTTGCATTTTGGCAATCACCATCGCTTTACCTACTTTAGTACACCAAAAAGTCATTTTTGATTTGCAGTATGTTATGAAAGGATTGAAAATATTTAGGATAGCCCAAAAAAAATTCCAACGTTTTTGGTATAGATGTTTTTTTAATAATCAAAAAAATCTGATATTGATTGAAGCTTTTACCAATTATGTCCCAGAAATTGGTCGCTACCAAAAAATCCCATTTTTATAAATTTCCCCGAAATTTTCTAATATAAACAAACAAGAAACGAAAACTCGACAAATTGAATCTGTGCCGTATTTACATAAAATGTCAATAGAATCAAGGGAACGCATGCCAATGTAATCCTATGCAATCGGGGTGAAGAAAACGAAAAAGTTGGCTTACCCTCCTGAAATATTCAATCAAACTTTGGCCCTACCTGGTAAAAGTTCGCACTTCTGGATACATCAGAACGTTGAGCTTTGTGGAGGAGTGAGAGCATGGATATGACGGGTAACATCTGTAATTTAATAGTTTATTACAAGTATGTATGTATCTTTAGGTATCTTATAACCATTACTAGCTGTGCCTGCAGCTTCGCGTACTTGACTGTTTACTATTTTATCGTTCACTTTATGAAAGGATTATGGTAAAAATGAATAATCCTAATTTTGTTTTTCTTAATGTTTACTAGCTTCCGCCCACGGCTACGGCTGCGCTCACGTAGTATGTAGATAAAAAGTCCCGAATATATTGATTGAAATAACATAAAGGGTAAGTTCCGGGATTGGCTCTGAAAAGAGCCAATGGATGGCCTTGAGAAAGACCGGTTCGTGCCATCGTGGTGAAAGGATTAGTCACCTAGACTCTGCGCTACCGAGTGCTAGGTGTCCAGGATGCGCCGGATGTTTGGCGGATTGGGTACCGATTTCTAACGTCACTCGGGAAGCCTCCTTTCTTGCACCCGAAAGTCCTGAACAAATAGACAGACATACAGACAAAATATTGGAAAATAGTATTTTTGTTATAAGTAGGTAACGTACTTATAATATACATTCATATGCATTTAATAAAAAGTTGGTATTTCGACATTACAAAAAGTCACTTCAATTCTATTTATTTGTAGTATTTATAGATTAGTATAAACGAATTACCTCTGAACTAATATTGATAAAAAAAACCTCTGTCTGTCTTTTTTAAGATTCCGTATCCAAAGGGTAAAAACGGGGCCCTATTACTAAGACTCCATTGTCCGTCTGTCTCTCTGTCTGCTGGCCCACCAGGCTGTATCTCATGAACTGTGATAGCTAGACAGTTGAAATTTTCACAGATGTTGTATTTCTGTTGCCGCTATATCAAAAAATAATAAAAATAAAATAAAGTTTAAAATTTAAAGGGGGTATAAAAGAAATGTTTTTTTCGGCGTTTTATGCCTTGTGGTACGGAACCCTTCGTGTGCGAGTCCGACTCGCACTTGGCCAGTTTTTTTGTTAATAGTCAGTAATACCTAGTGAACAAAAGTGTCATTTTTCTGTAACATCGCAAATTACACTAGCCAGGGGTAGCTCATACGTAGTTGCAATTGAAAGTTAATAAAGAAAATACAGTACCCGGCGATAAATATTGCACATCGACCTATTCGATCCTATCGATTTTATACAAAGAATAAAAATAATTATCAAAATAAGCAAATCATAATTGTTTTAACAGCTCCTAATAGATACCGGACTGTTTGTATTTCGTGCGACAGAGATAACGCTCTACGAAGCCGAAATTAGCCGATTGTCTCTTTCCAAAGGTCGATGTGCAATATTTATCGCCGGGTACCTCGGTTTGATGACAAAATCCGTTTATCGTGTAATTTTTATCATAATATTATGTTCTATTGTTAACATCTAATCTAAAACAATTGAAATTGGCTAATGAGTTGTACCTAGGTACTTAGTTATTGTAGTTACACTACCTACTTGAAATGCTATTGCCAAAACTATTGATTAATATACAATGATTGTACAGACGCCAGCACATTAATCTACTACAATCTGTCAAATTTCTTTAATAGATTTACAACTTTATCGCTAAAGTATAAAGATCAAAGTTGATTGGGAAAATGTGACAGTTTCGGGTAGCTTGATGTACTTACTTAAAGTACTTGCTGTACTTACTTAAAGGATTTTCTAAATTAATTTGTTATTTTTATTTTTAGCACGGTTTTATTAGCTTCACTTGTAACTAACTTACTAACAATGTAAAAAATCTTAGAAGTTAATTTTAAGCTACTTCTAATTGTCGTATCGAAATGAAACTTTGTAATGTACATGTAGTTCAGATGACTTGATCCTGGAGCTGATTTGATGATGGACCGAGAAGGTGGATGGTGGAACTCTTCAGTAGCTAGTAGTAAACCCCTCGAGTTTACTAGTAGCCCGTTAATCTCATAACTTCGTTGACTTTATACTTATTTACTTAATGAAGAATATAGGTACTATGTAGACGCAAAAGTTAAAAAAAGAAAAATATGTAGTTAAAAAAAAAATAGTTTTTTTTATCTAAAAAAGCACGCTGTTAGCACGCACAAAAAACAATTTCTTACACTTCTGCCCAAAAAAATGGTATTATGTTTTCAAGCTCCTTTATGTATAATCACACGCAAATATCCAGAAACCGAAAGCACTCACGTTGCTTCACGACTCCATGTTAAAGTTTTGTCATGATACGCAAGTTACGAGCACCGAGCAAGATTGGTGTATTATAAAAGAAAATTTGACGAGTTATTTCGATGATAACAGGATTACGCTGAATTATAGAAAAGTTTAGGGATTTTCACAGGACATACTTAGCGATCCTGAGGTAAAAATTAATAAAGAAAAATGTCAGTTAATACTATAATTTTATTTGGCAGACTAATTTGTGGGAGTTGAGTCTCATTTATTAATAACCACACCAGCATGATTAGTCTATAATTTTCCCACTGCTGGGACGCAGGCATCCTATCAGTCAGAGGCAGTGGGCCGTAGTCCAGTGCGGGTTGGTAAATGTCACATGTCTTCAAATTTTTGGTTCTAGGACAATATACTTACTGGTTTCATCACGATGTTTTCCTTCACCATTTTGAGAGTAGTGGTGATGAAATAATTCACACAAAGTAAAGCGCTTGTCTGGGTTTGACGCAGTGGCTGAGCGATCGACTGCTGCGTTGTGTGTCGCGGGTTCGATTCCCGAACGAAACACATATTTGTATTGTCTAAAGGTAGTTTGTTCCGGGTCTGGCTGTTTGTGTATGTGAATTTAATGTTTGTAAACGCACCCACGACACAGGAGTAATTCCTAGGGGGATAATGTTTAAAAAAAAAAATCGCAAGTCGTGGCAGTTATCACTAGGCCCACTGCTCCTCAACACTACCGCATCATGAGGCTATGAAGTAGCAAAAAATGTTATTCTATAAAATCTTATTATTACCTTGAACACAATACGATCTCTTTTTCCGTAAAATATACTACGCAATATCTCTGGCACTTGATAAAATCAGTATTAACCCGAAATGAGTGTGGAAATTTCGAGCAAAATTTTCGTTCCGCCAAACGACCACTGTTTATTTTGGCACACTCAATTGTTTAATTTTCTCTTTCTTCAACATTTTTGGTAAAAAAGTTATTCTTGAATTCTCAACGCGACCCCGCTTTTCCGTAATTACATCAGTCTCACTGGCCATTCCGGTAAAACGAAGTCCACAAAATAAAAATAAATTACGTAGAAAGATTTCTCTTTTAAATAGACATCGCTAATTACCGTCCTTTTGAGATGTAAATATCCTGTCATTTACATTTATCGTAAGTATTTTGGTCATCGATGGTGTTATTAAATATTGTGAAAAATTTTGTCAGACGTCCGAGTGGCTACGGAAAAATGAATTGCGAAAAAAGTTTATTTGGCCATTTCTTCTTAGATGTCATTGGTCGTATTGGTTTAAATTTTTCTGCTGCTTTGATGTTTTTTGCCTCTACTTTGAGTTTTTGAAAAGAGTGCACTTACCCACTTTGGGTCTTTAGGTACGGTCAGCATCAAAAGTCGATTAACACTAAAGTTTTTTTAATCTCGGTTATTGAGCAAAATATTAACCCTTCAGTTTTTTAAATCTCAGTTATTGAGCAAAATATTTGTTCAAAATCGCATTATACTTCTGCTGCAATTTCGAACAAATATTTTGCTCAATAACTGAGATTAAAAAAACTGAAGTGTTAATCGACTTTTGATGCTGACCGTACGTTAGCAGACTGTCGCAAGTAGCATTGAGTACCTCATATTTATAATTATGATTCCGCTGGTAGCCATCCTCTTCCTCGGCATCGTGGTGGTGTCGATGACGGTGAGGAGAAACAATTGTCGCTTGAGCTCGACGCAAATGCAGCGACCGGTGACACGGCGCGTGGCGCTCACGCTCGTCGTGAAAATACTTCTGTCGTACTGCCGCTAAGCGACTTTATTTTTGTTACTAGCTGCGCCGCGCGGTTTCACCCGCGTAAATGTCTATCCCGTGGGAATATCGGAATAAAATGCACGCACAGTTTATCGTAGCAATTCATATATGATTCGCTCAGTCAAAGTTTTTAACCAAATTGTTAAGAATATACATCCATCAATAATTGATTTGTTTGCAAGCAGCTTAGCGTCTATCACTACTGTTTTATCTAAACATTATAATATTGTTTCTGATACACTCTGATGGTGGCTGCGCATGCATCTACCTGCAGGTACTTATTTTATTAATTAAGCAATATTGTTATACTTAGTGTTAGTTATGAATAGTTTGTCAATTTGAAAATGTGTACAACAATACTCTATTGCTACCTGTGGAGGCTTGTAAATAGCTTGTTGTAAATTACCTCACTTCTACTTCTGTATTTGATAGCTGTAAGCCACCCAAACACAATAAAATAAAACAATAAAATTAAATAAAATAAAAAATAAAAAGTAGCCTATATGTTAATCCAGGGTGTCAGCTACCTCCATACAAAATTGTATCAAAATCGGTCTAGCCGCTTAAGCGTGAAGAAATAACAAACATATACACACACACACAGACACACTCACACACTCACAAACTTTCGCCTTTATAATATTAGTGTGATTTACTCATTTCTGCCCATGACAGATGATTAGGTCAGACCCATTGTCAAACTTAACCACAATATCAGTTGACGAACTGTTTTTGAACTGACTGACTGACACAAAACTCAAATTCTAACGCAATAAATCCGAGGGCTGGCTTTAACCTTGGCCAGAAATTAAGCATTGCCGTACAACGTGGTAATGCCGCCAGTCTCTTGGGTAAATTACCCGTCGACAGCGATGCGGGTGAATTTTACGACGCTATATTTTAGTTTGTGAATAATTTTAGTTAAGTTAGGATATAATTTTGTTATTTTGATTAATTAAATTGGTGATACAGTACCCGGCGATAACTATTGTACATCGACCTTTGGAAAGAGACAATCGGCTAATTTCGGCTTCGTAGAGCGTTATCTCTGTCGCACGAAATACAAACAGTCCGGTATCTATTAGGAGTTATTAAAACAATTATGATTTGCTTCTTTTGATAATTATTTTTATTCTTTGTATTAAATACAAAAAAAGGTAAAGGTCGATGTACATTATTTATCGCCGGGTACTGTAATTATTATTTACTTACATTATTATTTTAATTCTAAAGATCTACTTAGGTGCTAACATAAATAAATATATCATATCTGATTCATTAAATAAATTCATAATTTCACTTACATTACAAGAACATCTAGTTAGCTACAGAAAATATGAATGGTCCACTTGCGTTTGCACTATATCTGTCATCTGACGACTTTTCTTTTGAACCTCCTTCATTCAAACTAGCTGGCTAAGGCACTTAATCCCTTAACTTTGTCTGAACTCTGAAGTTCAGGGAACCTTTCGATCTTACTTAGATTACTTGGTTTCCTGGGCATTTAGTTATCCACTGGATGTTATATTTGATTTTATTTAAGTTATGATTTTAGTTATCTATAGAGTCATCTCTATACTCATTATTTTTGTAGGATATTTGAGTAAATGTGAATAATAATTTTTATTAAGCAAAAAGAAGAAACAATGCATGTTACATAATTTATGTTGACCATACCTGGCCATCACATTGCGCATGCCTGGTCATCACCCTCATCAGCAACCTTGGCACAGCACACTGCACTTTGGGCCGGTCAACAAGAACAGCTCCCAATTCCTCTCCTGGTCGACGCAGCAGTCAGCCTCAACCCGGCGCTGTACCACATCCGACGTACTGGAGCATAACGCAGCACCACCCCGACTCACTGGGGACATCTTCGCAGACAGTTCTGACTCACCGTGAACTATGCGGCAACCGATTCTGACTCACCTGAACCTCAGCTGGCTTGGCAAGCATCGCAAGATACAAGACATAGCCCACTATCGACCTCCGGTCTCCGGGGGGGAGTGATGTAGCGGTATCTACAACGCCACATGCAAACAACGCGTCATACTGACGTCACGCAAAATCCTACATCGCGCAAGCAGAGTTTACCGCGCAACTAGCATAGATACAACGGCCCGACATGAATTATCGGGCAGTTGCCCGCCAGACACAACACCCGTCTGGTCGAAGGATCTTCCCTTTTCTATAGGGTATGAGTGAACTTTACACCCTGTTCCTCATACCTCTATATTATGAACGCGAAAGTTTTTGAGGATGGATGGATGTTTGTTACTCTTATTCGCAAAAACTACTGAACGGATTTGAATGGAATTTAGCACAAATATAGCCAGAATCATCACATAGGCTAATTTTTATCTAGATATTCCTACGGGATCAAGACTTATGCGGGTGAAACCGCGGGACTTAGGTAGTTTATAATATATTGTATATTATAGTATAGCAGAAGTTGTAGTATAGTATTGTATTGTAGTATTGTAGTGTTATTGTAGTATTATGTATTGTATTGTTGTATATATATATTGTATTTAGCTGTAAGTCTTCCAAAGTCCTTAAATAAATAAATATGTTTAGATTGCGTGAAGATTGCGAAAATGTTTGCCTTATTTTTTTTAAATACTGCCTCTTTACCTTGTCTATAATTATCATAAAAGGAAGCTGTATGCAAAATTTCAGCTTTCTTGTTCCAAGGGTTTGGGCTGGGCGTCGATAAGTCAGTCTGTGAGTGAAACAGGACTCTTTTTTAAATTTTGTATTGATTAATCTACTTTAAAGTTTACGTCACAAAGCTTTCCCATAACTTTCAAATCCAATTTCAAGCAAAAATGCAACAAACGCCACCACGTTCTTTGTACAACTCGCTTCGTAACTTGCTTCCAAATAAAACATTGAGGCTCTTCGTCTGTTTCTATTTCAATACAATGTTAGCTTTTGTAGGGACTGTACCGAGCTTCATTTCCGAAGGTAATATCTAGACTAGCAGAAGTTACTTCGACTTTTTAGCAAGCGTTGCGAGCAAAAGTTTGTGTGTTTATTTGGATTGCATCCTGAAACGTATTGCTTTTTATTCTTCTTTCTTTCTGTAGGAATTATTACTGTGTTGATGTCGGAAGAGTTCGTGTTTTCTGTGCCTTATGGATTGTTTTTACTTTGCTGTCTTTGAAACTTGTTAATTCGTATATTTCTTAGCGGTAACTTTGTTTGCTTTCACGAGTTCGTTATATCTTTAGTCGGTTTGAGTGGTTACTGTATTTGTAAAAGCTTCTCTTAGAAAATAAATTACTTTTCAAAATAGCTTCTTCACTGGAAAATATTAGTAAGGTTTCGTTTATCTGCGACAGCTAACTTAAAGAACTTAAATTTAAAACGTCCAACAATTCAACAAAGAAACCAGCACGTACTTCATAGATATTCATAGCTGCCAGACTTTGACGAACAATTTCCAGGTCGCTCGTTACCCCAAAAATTTATATCTAGCAAAAATTTTAAAAATCGAAAACACCGACGTGGACTTCCCCGGCCATATGTCAACGTGAACGCGCCGTTTTTCAATAGTATCGCAGCAGAGCCGATCGGTTCATTGACAAGATTAATTTATCGTGTAACAACTGGCGCACACCGTGTTGTTTCAAAATCCCGAGGAAATTTTTCGCCGAGGAGAATTATTTTTGGTCAAGTTTTTTTGAAGTTACTGTTTGATTTGTTTTATAAGTTGTGTGATTGGATAGTATTAAAGAGGCTTGAATATTAAAGTTTGGATTTTTTGTGTGTTTTAAGCGAGGTTTTAGATTGGAGCCGTGGTGGTAACAGCAGCGACTTACGAGGTCAAGAGCGCGACAGGTCATAGGTTCGAGCCCAGACAGGCGCTTTACTTTTTGTAAATTACTATATCACCATTGCTCTCAAAAAGATGAAAGAAGACATCGCGAGGATACCGGCATGTCCTAGAACCAAAAGTTCGAAGACATGTAACATCTACCAAACCAACCCGCACTGGCCCAAAGTGGTGGATTACGGCTCACTCCCTCTCACCGTGAGAAGACCTGTATCCTAGCAGTGGGAACAATATATGCTGATTATGCTTTATGTTGGTTATTAAGAGGTTTTTATATTTAGTATTAAGGCTCCTTCAAACAGGCGCGACACGACACGCGACACAAAGGCACCGCAAGTCGCGCAACGAGCGGTGCCTTTGTGTCGCGCGCGATATATCGCGTGTCGCGCCTGTTTATAGGAGCCTTTACTGATTGCGACGGTAGTAAGAGATAGTTACAGCCAATAGGCTGATTTCCAAGAACTCTTTTGTAACGAGTTTCAAAAAGATGGTAGGAGACACTTAATACCTGTGTAACTTTCTTTTTTCTGGAATAGTAGGTGCAAAATAAATCCCTAAATAGAATACCAAGAACTTCTAAAATGTCATCATCTGCCTGGCCTTTTCCCGACTATATTGGGGTTGGCTTCCAGTCTAACCAGATGCAGCTGAGTATCAGTATTTTACATGGAGCGACTGCCTATTTAACCTCCACAACCCAGTTACTGGGTCATACGAAACCTCTTGGTAATACTTTCGAGCTTCTGTCGACCCGTGATGACTCAAAGATCCACGAATGACAGCCGGGACCAACGGCTTAACGTACTTTCCAAGGCACGGAGGGGTCTTGGTAAGTAAAGATGGGCACCCCTCCACGGGCCAATCGCGGCAAGTGTAGCTTAACCTGATCGGTCGACTCGTGTGTCTATTATTACACAACCACAAGCCTCTAAGTACTTCTACAACATAACGATGATAAATAATCCTATAACGACCTTCTATTATAATGATACTTCTACTTCAAAAAGATGGCGAAAACGAGCAAAATCAGGGATGAAAAGAAAAAAAATATGTTTATTTCGCAAAATGGATGGCTTCGTTATCGTGATTTACAATATCTGTTTTGCTTGAAATATATTTTACATTAGTTCGTGAGGTATCGTCTGAAATGTCTTTGATAAGAGATGTAAATTACGAAAATCGGTTCAAGTTTTTCATTTTAGTACTTTATACTTTCTTATAAATTCTTTTTATCACGTTTTATAGTAAGAGGCAAATGATTAATTTTTATAGCGGGCCTCGTGGCCAAATAATGAAGGCTCGTGGGTAAGTTATAACAGTCGCACAGGCCAATCGATTAGGTTATGCAAAGCTTGCTGCGGTCGCTCTGTGGATGGGTTGCCATCTTTACACGCCGAGACCCATCCGTGCCTAGGAAAGCACATTAAGCCGTTGGTCCCAGCTGTCATTTGTGTATCTTTTGCGGGTCGTCAGAAGCCCGAAAGTCTGACAATCACCTTACCAAGGGGTACCATGTTATCCAGTATTTGCTACCAGCCTATGTCAATCCAACGCTGGCTCGCGCTCACCATTTCATCGTTTGGTCTAGACATACATATAATAATGAGTTAATTCAATCGACATTCTTTTTCTTCACAAAAATGCATAAAGAAGCAAATCCAAGCAACCCTAAAGGATCAGCAAAGCAATATCCAATATGTGGCATGATTAACTCAAGATCTCATACACCTCAGTTAGAGTACCTATTGAGTTAAAAGCATAAAGGCTCGTTCAAACAAGCGCGACACGACACGCGACACAAATTCATCGCAAGTCGCGCAACGAGCGGTGCCTTTGTGTCGTGCGCGATCATATCGCGTGTCGCGCCTGTTTGTAAGAGCCTTATTACAATGAAAAAAAAATTTTTTTTTAAAGCTAACTATTAATATAGAAAACATCGTGTTGACCCTGCTAGGGTCAACACGATGTTTGTGTATTTACAATTATTGTGTCTTATTGCCTTGTAATAAGATTTAATTTTCCTTGGCTAAATCGGCGGTCAGTATGGCAAAATACATATTTTTTGAAGGAAATACCTTTCTTTTTTTTTTGTTCTTTTTTTAAGTTATTGAAATCGATTCAGTAGTCAATTATGAACGAACTACTTTCAGGATTTGTGTTTTTTTTTTGTTACACCTTTTATAATAACGTAATTTTTAACAATGTACGCACACAAATTAACTTTTTTTTTTCTTTAACAAATTTAAAAGCCCAGATAGGTATGACGAGTTCTAGGACAATGACTGTTATTATAAGTAATGTATCTGTGTTATTAGCAAGTTTTAAGTAGTTTAAATTGTAATCTGTGGAGAACATAGTGGGTAGCATCATTGTTTTAAATGTTATGTTTAAGATTTTATGACTGTTTCTTATTGTGCTACTGTTTGTTTTTCCTTAAATACATAAATAAACTGGGTTGTGGAGGTCAGATAGGCAGTCGCCATGTAAAATACATTCGGCTGCATCCGGCTACACTGGAGGCCGACCCCAACATAGCTGGGAAAAAGCTATGCAGATTGAATTAATTATTTTCTATCAAGCCTCTATATGTTCAGCGGGATTGTCCGAAACGGTTACCGCTGGCCCGGAACATAAAGGGCTAAGGAAGAAACACGGGTGGGTTTTAGTCAGTAAGAGTCTGACACTTCCTTCCGCTCCACCCAGAGCGGGAGGGGTCATTTGTGAATTTCACATCCTGGAAAAAAAAGCCTCTATATGTTTCTTAAAGTCAAAAGTCTTAAAGTATCTATGTATATATCTAAAAAAATAAGGGTTACCCAGTAACTGGGTTGTGGAGGTCAGAGAGGCAGTCACTCCATGTAAAGTATAACTGGTATTCAGCTGAATCCTATAAGACTGGAAGCCGATCCCAACATAGTTGGGAAAAGTCTAGGCAGATGATGGATGAGTTTTATTGGTAATAAATGTTTAATTTTTTTTTTTGTTTAATATTTATAATTATATTTTTAATATTTTATTAATATTTTTCCATTGCTGTGTCAAAAATATCGTTTGGTATGACTCTACCTACCCATCCTTATATGTTACAAAGCTCGTTTTTATAGGGTAGTTTTCCTCGATGAGATCGTTACATTGTAGGTAGGTATAAGGAAATTCTGTTCGCCTTTCGTTACTATGACGTCATTCAAAGTGAGAAATGAATAAGTTTTGTAAAGATTTCTTTCGAGACCCTTCGTTTTCCGCGAATTTTTTTTTGAATTTATCATCTTCAATAGTTTAACGATTGATAAATGAGTTTATTTCTGTAAGTAGGTTTGTACAAACACTTTTAAACGTCAATGATATTAATTGAAGAAATAGATGAGGTCGGCGTTTCTTATCTGACTACTCTGAGAAGAAAGACCGAAACAAACTCTGAGGGCACAGTCTCCTTTAAAATCCAGACAAAATTCTGGTCAGATTATGTAAAGATCATGTAGATTGATGTCTGAAATGATCTTTTGAGGAAAAAACCACATAGATTAACTGGATCTGACCATTCAGTGCACATATTTGTCAGTGATTGTGCAGCTCAACTCAAAACTTAAGAAGATTGGGGATTACAAAGTAAAGTATTACCATGTGTTGGAGACTTGTATGTGCGCCAGCAGGGCGAAGCAGTGACTCGGATTCAGAGGCGTTGAAATAAAAGGATGCTCACGATTCTACTGTTTTTTAATGAGTGTACATGGATAATAATCTTCACATTTATATATTACAAAATTTCTTTGAAAGTGGTGACATCTAACCGAAGAGACACTAGCTAATTAGACTGTCGCCTAACTATTACAAGATTCTAATCAGCGATCGATCTTCGTGGTTGTCTGCGGTAGTGTCGTGCGGTGGTCACAGATGGCGCTGCGTTAACATACTGGCCCCCTTTGAGAGCCATAGCTCTCAACCTTGGCTGCCTTGTCTTCATCTGCTGGCGACGATGATGAGACCGGAAGAGGGCAGATCTTCGAAAACGCCCTCTCGACGACGCCAGTTGCTGTCTTGATACAAGCAACTCTGGCAACATTGTCTCGTCCCGGGTACGTCAGCAGGATTCGTCCTAACCGCCATTTGAGGGGCGGTAAATTGTCCTCTTTGATGAGCACCAAGGAACCGGGAGTGAGTGCACCCTGGTTTTCCTTCCATTTGATACGTCTCTGGAGCTCGGAGATGTAGTCCTTGGCCCAGCGCTTCCAAAAGTGCTGCCTGAGCTGCTCGACACGTAGGTAGCGTGATAAAGTGTGTAAAGGCTTCGCCGTGATGTCTGCGCCTGCAGGAGCCGTCAGAGGCCGGCCGATGAGGAAGTGACCTGGCGTCAGGGGCGCAAGGTCGTCAGGATCTACGGACATTGGGTGCATAGGACGGGAGTTCAGGACGGCCTCTATTTGTACTAAAACCGTGTTGAACTCTTCATATATTAAATGAGCCTTCCCTATCACGCGTGTTATATGGTGCTTACAGGATTTGACTCCTGCTTCCCACAAACCGCCAAAGTGAGGTGCGTAGGGAGGTATAAATTTAAATTCTATTTGATTATTTGAAGTGTAATCAGTAATACTTTGACAGCTGTTTTGTAAAAAATCAGAAAATTCCTTTGCTGCACCTACAAAGTTTCTACCATTATCAGAATAAATGAGGGTAGGTTTCCCTCTACGGGAAATAAATCTTTTTAAAGCGAGGATATAACTTTCAGATGACAGTGACGTCACAAGTTCCAAGTGTAATGCTCGAGTTGATAAACAAACAAATAAACATAGGTAGCATTTCTCTAACCTAGAACCTCTGCCCTTTTTGTTCAAAACATACATAGGCCCCGCGTAATCAACACCACATTTAATAAATGGAAAACCTGATTCGAAACGTTCACTGGGTAGATTACCCATTATAGGTTGAATGGACTTTGCCCTCATTCGACAACATCTGACACACTGATGCACAACCTTCTTAGCTAGATTCCTACCACCTATTATCCACCACATTTGTCTTATATGTGATAACAAAAGCTGTGGACCGGCATGCAGCATATCATGATGGTTATGCCTAAATAAAAGTATAGTGAACGGATGTTTACTACACAACAGAATAGGATGTTTTTGATCGAAAGGTAAGTCTGAATTGCATAACCTGCCCCCCACTCTCATTAAACTATTTTCATCCAAAAAAATATTTAATGAACATAGTTTACTAGATGATTTAATTTTATGTTTATTAATTAAGGCACTATATTCACTTGGAAAGGCTTCTAGTTGTGCAATTCTAGATAAAAACATAAGTGACTTATTTAATTCCGCGACTGATAACGCGCCCGTGTTACGTTCCGAATTATGTTTTGCACGTAGATTGTTTACAAATCGGAACACGTATGCATAGACACGTTGTATTTTTATAAATGAAGAATATCGATTGAAATTAATTATACTGTTATTAGGATTATTATTAAGCATACAAACAGTATTTGATTTAATTTCTGGCAAGTTATCACAAAGTGGAACATCACATTGTTGATCCCAGTTGGCAACCGCATTCAATAAAAAATCTGGTCCGTGCCACCACAGATTTGAACTACTGAGTTCAGCCAGAGAAATACCACGTGATAACAAGTCCGCAGGATTGGACTTGCCATCAACATGACACCAAATTCCTTTACCGGCCATCAGGTCATTTATTTCTATTATTCGGTTTTGGACGAAAACCTTTAAGGAATGCGGTGACATCTTTAACCAACCTAAGACTATGGTGGAATCAGTCCACATTATGATCCTGTCAAAATTAATGTGCATAGATTTTACTATTTTAGATTGTAATCTAGCACCTATTAGCGCACCACACAATTCCAAACGTGGAATTGTAATCGGTTTGAGTGGAGCGACGCGAGTCTTAGAACATAACAGCCTGACTGTTACGTCATCATTACTATTTACCGAACGTATGAATGCGCATGCACCGTAGGCCGTTTGACTAGCGTCAGTAAATACGTGTAATTCAATACGATCAGGGGAATTTCCTATCACGTGACGAGGAATCCGAAGTTTATGTAAATCGATTAATGAATGAACAAATTTATGCCAGCATAACAAAACATCTGGTGGTAATGAGTCATCCCAACCTGTTTTGCATAGCCAGAGTTTTTGCAATAGCGCCTTTGCTACTATTACAATAGGGCTTAATAAACCTAATGGGTCGTAAATTTGAGACACTACTGATAAGATAAAACGTTTAGTTATTTTAGATGTCTCAGATTTAATTTTTGTAGTGAAATGAAGTTGATCGCTATAGTTTAACCAGCCTAATCCTAACGTTTTATTAGATTGGTTCTCGTCTAACATTAATTCTTTAGAACTTTCACTCTGTATGGAATCTGATGCCACTTCAGGTGAATTAAAAACCCACTTACGCAGCGGAAAACAACCAGAGTCGAACTCATCAGAAACCTGTTTACAAAGGTGAGATAAATGCGATTTATTGTCGTCGCCCATTAATAAATCGTCGACGTACATGTTTTCTAATATTATTCTTGAGATTTCAGGATCATTACAATCTAGTGCCAGCTGACGGACACAACGTATACTTAAGTAGGGCGCGGAGGCCGTTCCGTAGGTAACGGTGTTAAGGCGATACACACCGAGCGGATCTGAATTATTCTCTCGCCACAAGACTAACTGTAAGTTACGTTGATCGTCATGTATGGAAATCTGTCGAAACATTTTCTCTATATCGGCACATGCAACATACCGATATTGCCTGAATCTCATAAGAATAACCATCAAATCATTTTGAAGAGGTGGACCTGTCCATTGGATATCATTGAGAGATTTACCGGACGACGTTTTTTGGCTCGCATTGAAGACCACCCTTAATTTGGTCGTAGTGCTGTGCTCACGGAAGACTCCATGATGAGGCAGAAAGTAACACGGCATGGGGTAATCCTCAATACGAGTCATATGTCCAAGTCTCTCGTACTCTCGCATAAAATCAACATACATTGACCTATAATGCGGTTGACGTTGTAATTTACTTTCCAAGGACATAAATCTATTTTTAGCTACATGGTAGCTATCACCAAGAGTATTTGGTGACTCCTTAAGCGGTATTCTAACCGAGAAACGACCGCTGTCGTCTCGCTTAGTAGTATCATTGAATAATTGTTCACATAAACGATCTTCAGAACAAAGCGATTTTACAACTGGCGAAATTTCTTCAATTTCCCAAAACCTTTTTAACTGATCTTTTACTTCTAATTCGGAAGTTTGGCCGAAATTACACTGCACCTGATTTATGCGCAAGCTCTCAGTGTGTACCGGACCTGAAACTATCCATCCTAGCTTCGTATTATTCAAATACGGACCACTAGGTAAACGAATTTTACCTTCAAGTAAAAGATCCCAAAAATAGTTTGCACCAATTAAAATATCTATTTGAGAAGGTGTGCAAAACAAAGGATCAGCGAGATCAATATTTTCGGGTATATTTAACTTACTCACTAATCTAGAAGCGGGTAGTGTGGAAGTTATTTGCGGTATGGCCAAACAATGCATGCGTATTGTATGATTATTTTTTAAAGAACGTAATTTTATATAACAAGTTTCGTTCGTTTTTGTAACTGTTTGACCTATACCACTGATTTTATAAGTGGACTGTAATGTTTTGGCGCGAAGTTTTTTACAAAATGAACTTGATATGAGGCAGTGCTGGCTACCGCTGTCCAGTAAAGCACGAGCTCTGATATACTGTGTATTATCATCTGCAGCAATTTCTACCACAGCGGTAGACAGCAAAACCGGTTCTAAAGTGGTGTGTAGTATACTAGAGTGCAAGCTAGCTGAAGAATTATGATCTGCGGGTTGCGACTGAGGATCAGAGGCAGCATGAGATACGGCGGAAACTGTGTCTCCATTGTTGAGAACCTCATGCAACAACGAGTTGTGTTTTTCATTACACTGCCTACAAGGTCCGAAAAAACAGTCTTTACTGGAATGACCCACCCGTAGACAGTTTAAGCACAGATTTTTACCCTCGACTAGGTTTAGTTTATCTTGCGGGGGTAAACTTAAGAACTGACTGCAAGCATAAACGGGATGCCTACCCTCACACTTAACACATACACGCTTAGATCTATTCTTGTTATTATTATTCAAAGACTGATTACTTTGAGTAGACACAAAAGTTTGAATCTTTGATGTCTGTTTTCTATTGTTATCTTGAGATACCTTGCCATTTGAATTATTGGAATGATTTGCTTTGACCAAGTCTAAGACTTCAGCTTTTTCCTTTAGAAAGGTAATCAATGTGTCAAATGTTATCGATTCGTTAGTAGTTTTAATAAAATTAATCTTATATTGCTGCCAGTCCTTATCTATGGCTGCATCAAACTTAGACACAATGATATAGATTAGCAAAGTATCCCAATACTCAATAGGTTCCCCTAACGTTTATAAAGCGCGTAGATTTCTAAAAATCGAATCAACCATTTTACGAATATAAGGTGCTGATTCTTTTGTAAGGGGTTGTACAGAAAAAATAGATCTAACATGATTACACTTCGTCGCTGCATCCTCGAGATTTACATGATTCACTAGGTAGTACACTCCTCAATGTACTAGGCATCGCACAATTTTTAGATAAAAAACTAAAAAATAAAAATAAAATTAGATATAAACGACTACCGTAGTACCTGCCGTGGAGGGGCGTCCGCCGCGCCCGGCCATCTACGATCGTTCACTTGTCATTCGCTTCTTTTGTGCGGGCATCGCAACATTAATATTGTGGGTACTTATTAAAAATTTTCCATCTATTTTTATCAAATTCGGGTGTGTTTTCTTGTGACCATGGGACGAAGACGACATGAAGATGATCCAGGGACCATCAGGCGCAAAATAAGGAGACTGGAAAAGCGTTTACAAAGGCAACGCGAACACACATCCAGTGATGAAGGTTAGTCAGATTTAACGTAATACCTACTAACGGTGTTATTTCCTATCATGGGTATCGGTGGTTTTAACCTATCAGTCACCGAGTTCAATAGTTATGATTCTTTCAAGTGTCTTGATTTTCGCATAAGTGCGGTATGACTCATGACTTTGTAATGTTGTTGTTCCATTATAATGTTCATTATAAAAAAGGAATCCTTTTGTATCGAGGCTACTTTGTAATCAATTAGTTAAATGCATTGGGCGATGTGTACTGCGACGAGATGGCAGTCGTTCCAATTTGTTTTTTCCATTATGGAATATGTACCTATGTTATTAAGCACCTACCTTCCTATGCATATTTTGCAAGTACCGTGATGAGATCCCGGTCAAATTAAAACAAATAATGTATAAATAGCTAAGTGTCGTGACGCGATTACGACCGTCTATAATAAGTGACTATTATTGTCAAGTGGTTTGATGCGATCAAATCCTTTTGTTGTCATTGTTTGAAGCCAAACTTGAGCCAATGTATAGTAGATCGAAATATCGTTCCAGATGTTGAGTCTGGCCACTCAGGACCTGCCTCCTTACCTCCCGACTACGAATCCTCTGAGCATTACCAATCAGATGGTACTCAGTCTAACTTTCGATCTGTGGTGACAGTTCCACAACACACTATCTCTGATACCGTTACTGGCGGCGCTGGTACTAGCGCCGCACCTGAAATTGTGGAGGCCCTCCCGCCTGATATATTAGAGGTTCTTGGAGAATCTAAGGAAAAAGATGAGGTGTTCGGGCCAAAAATCAGAGAAGAGATCTCCAAACGTTGGGGAAAGATTATTATGGAAGGTCTAGGTAAAGAACAGAAACAAAAGCTGTTTAGTAATATTTTGACACCGGAGAATTTTCAACTTATTAAGGCCCCAAAACTTAATCAAGAAATATCCTCTGTCTTAACGGAATCTTCCAGAAACAGGGATAAGCGTCTTGAATGGACACAAAACCATCTAGGCATTGGTATAGCGGGTATCACTAACCTACTGTCATCAGTAATTGATGGCAATGTAGAAAAGGCAGAAATTATAAAAAAGCTCTCGGAAACAGCCCAAATATTGTTAGATTTACATTGCCAAAATACCGCTAACCGAAGGAAGTTAGTTACATTCAGCTTGGATAAAAAGTTTTTGAATATTGTTCAAGGAGTTAAGAGAGATACTTTTCTCTTCGGAGAGAATTTGGGCGATAAAATCAAGGCGTCCAAGATGGCTGAAAAATCTGGATTACAGATAAAGAGGACTGAGCCTCAACCATCTACCTCCCACAGATCGACACGCTCTAATAATTATCGTCAGGGAAACTCGAGGCGCCCACTTCGTCACCAGAACTACAGAGGCAGGTCGAGTGGGCCCAGGACACAAGCCTCCAACCTAAACACACGGAGATATCCAGCGTCGACAGGACGGTACAGCGCGGCGAAGACAGCCCCGAAGGCACCTCCGAAGCCCGAATAGAGGTAATTAAACATGCTGGTCGGTTACGACACTTTGTAACAGCTTGGAAAAGCATAACTAAAGATCCTGTAATCTTACAGTGTATATATCATGGTTATAAAATACGTTTTAATCGACCCGTTATTCAGTATGCAGAACCAGTTAATAAATCGTTTTCTTTCCAAGAGGCTAATAGTCTTAATATTGAAATTTCAAAGCTTTTGTTATCAGGTGCAATAGTAAATTGTGAAGACATTCAGGGCCAGTTTATTTCAAATATTTTTTTGATACCGAAAAGTGACGGTACCCATAGATTTATTCTTAATCTTAAAAAATTAAACAGTTATATTGATCCACAACATTTTAAAATGGAAGACGTTAGAACGGCTTCTAAATTATTATCAAAGTCATATTTCATGGCCCATATTGACCTTAAGGAGGCGTATTTTTTAATCCCAATTTATGCAAATAGCAAAAAATATCTACGGTTTAGGTTTTACAATCAGACTTATGAATTTCAGTGTTTACCCTTTGGTTTATGTTCAGCACCTTTGATTTTTACTAAATTAATGAAACCAGTGATTACATACCTTAGAAAACAAGGGATTATGCTGGTTATTTATTTAGACGATTTGTTATGTATTAATAAAACATTTGAAAGCTGCTCTCATGATGTAAAAATAATCACCCACTTGTTGGAAAAACTCGGATTTGTGATAAACATTAATAAAAGTGATTTAGTTCCCAGCCAAGTCAAAACTTTTTTAGGTTTTGAATTAAACTCAATGGACATGACTTTAAAATTGCCATTAATAAAACGATTGAAGGTTCTAGAGATAATCGATAGATATTCCAACAAACGTTTTTTATCTATCAGAGAATTTGCAAAGTTTTTGGGATTGCTTACGTCATCGTGCCCAGCAGTTAGTTATGGGTGGGTGTATACCAAGCGATTTGAAAGAATTAAATATCTCGCGCTTCAAAAATCAAATGGAGATTACGATGTTGATATGATCATTCCTAATAACCTAGAACCTGATTTTTCGTGGTGGAAGACAAACATCATGAATGCGTTTTGTCCAATCCGTCAAAACAAATACTACTTGGAGATTTTTTCCGATGCGTCTCTAACGGGTTGGGGTATAGTTTGTAACGGAGAAACCAGTGGTGGATTTTGGAGTATGTCTGAGGCCCAAAGCCATATAAACTTATTAGAATTAAAAGCAGCTTTCATTGGTTTAAAATGTTTTGCCAAGGACCTTGTAGACAAAGAAATTCTTTTAAGAATAGATAACACTACTGCAATCTCATATATTAATAGGATGGGCGGTGTTCAATATACACACCTTAATGATATAGCGCGTGAGATCTGGCAGTGGTGTGAGGAGCGTCGTCTCTTCATTTTTGCTTCCTACATTAAGTCAAAAGACAACACGGAAGCTGACCAAGAATCAAGGCACATCAATGTCGACACCGAGTGGGAATTATCTAATTCAGCGTTTCATGACGTAATCCTTCATTTTGGTACTCCAGAGATTGATTTATTCGCAACTTGTTTGAATGCGAAATGTCATAAATATGTGTCTTGGAAAAGAGATCCACACGCTTTCGATATTGATTCATTTACTTTAGATTGGGGAAACTTAAACTTTTACTCGTTCCCACCTTTTTCGTTGATTCTCAAGTGCTTACGAAAAATAATTTCTGATAAGGCTACAGGAGTGCTCATAGTCCCGTATTGGCCTAGTCAGCCATGGTATCCACTGTTTACATCTTTACAGATAAGGGAACCTGTTTACCACGGACCAAGTAGTGATCTCCTTTTATCTCCTTTCAGAACGCAGCACCCCCTTTGGAAGAAACTTACCCTGGTATCATGCTTGTTATCGGGGAAGCATTTTCTCGAAAATCATTGACTCCAGAAACTATAAAAGTTATCACTGCTTCTTTATCTACTAATACATTAAAACAATATAATATCGCTTACAGAAAATGGTGGCAGTTTTGTCAAACCCATAAGGTAGACTGCTACACCGCATCTATACAACCGGTACTGCAATTTTTGTCCAGAGAATTTGAAACAGGAGCCAGGTATTCTACATTGAACACCTATCGTTCGGCACTCGGTTTAATTATAGGTAGACATTTAAGTACAAATGATATTGTCAGCAGATTTATGAAAGGTATTTTTAGACTGAAACCAGTTTTCCCTCGATATCAGTCTACTTGGGACACTAATGTAGTTTTAGACTTTTTGTTCAATTATTTTCCTAATGAAAATCTGTGTTTAAATAAATTAACAAAAAAACTGGTAACTCTGCTTGCGTTGTCGACTGCACAACGCGTGCAGACGTTATCCTTTATTCGTCTGTCTAATATAAATATTTGTGATTCAAATATTATAATAACAATTGATGATTTGTTAAAAACCTCTGCACCTGGCAGACAAGCACCCCGTTTGATTATCCCATTTTTTCCTAATAAAATAGAGATATGTCCAGGAAGGACTTTATGTTCATATATTAATGTTACAGATACATTTAGGACTGAGTCAAATACCGAAAGGTTATTATTAACTACAAAAAGACCAGTCCACAACGCCAGCTCCTCTACGATTAGCCGCTGGATTAAACAGACGTTAGCAGATAGTGGTATAGACACCACAATATTTACGTCACATAGCACGCGCCACGCGGCTACGTCAGCGGCTGGTCGTAGAGGTATTTCTATAGATTTAATTAAAAAGACTGCCGGTTGGTCTGGTAATTCTCTAATATTTGGCAAATTTTATAACAGACCTCTGCTTACAGAGGAAACCGATGATTTTGCTCGCGCTGTTTATGAAAATAACGTTTAGAATTACCATTATATACCTATATATTAATTTTTGTATAATCACTTCGTTGATATAATTTGATAATACATAAGGCTGTGTTAAAAATAAAACATATGTCATTAGATGCATTTATTTTCTTTACCACTAATGTTTGGCTATTTATCTCAAAACTCCGAACATCTACCTAGTGAATCATGTAAATCTCGAGGATGCAGCGACGAAGTGTAATTAGTGGTTAAACAAACTTACCTGAAGTGAAGTTTGACCGCAATTACACGAGTCGCTGCATCCGAAGAGATTTACAAACCCGCCCAGCCCTTATTTGCAATAAATCCCGATATTAAATATAGTTTAAGATAAATAGCCCTCTTAAATGAATGACAAGTGAACGATCGTAGATGGCCGGGCGCGGCGGACGCCCCTCCACGGCAGGTACTACGGTAGTCGTTTATATCTAATTTTATTTTTATTTTTTAGTTTTTTATCTAAAAATTGTGCGATGCCTAGTACATTGAGGAGTGTACTACCTAGTGAATCATGTAAATCTCTTCGGATGCAGCGACTCGTGTAATTGCGGTCAAACTTCACTTCAGGTAAGTTTGTTTAACCACTAATTATGTACTAGCAAATTTTTATTATCATACCTACCCTCGATCAGATCCCAAGCTATTTTGTAATTACTGGCAGAAAATTCTAGAGATTTAATTACCTGAAGGGCATTACCGGTAAGCGCAGATCTTAAATAATGAAATCTCTGTATATCATCTAGCTCTTCAGAGTTGTGAATCATTGACAAGTATGTATCTCTGAATTCTAGCCAGTTTTCATAAGATCCATCGAATGAGGGCAACGATATAGTGGGCAATTTAACCAGTAACTTGTTTCTGCAGTTATGAGAATTATCACTACTAGTATAACTAACTTTTTGATTTTCTAACAGACACTCAACAGTAGACATGGCACTGTAATATGAATTTTCAAACATTTCACGTTCTAACAACTGTTTATCATATTCCTTTTCATCCACTAATTCCTCAATAGCATATTGAACAGTATTAAAGTTTTGTAATAAGTTAGCTGCCGACAGCTGACGTAGCTTTAACTCGTTTATTTGTTTGACAGTTAACTTTGAATCGGAATTTGAAAGGGAATCTACACTTTTTACAAACAGCGTCAAACTACCCTTAATAGGACCCCGTTTTCTCACTAACTCCTTAAACGCCTCACTCATATTGACGATTTATGGGAAGAAAGAGTACTCACGGTTATCCTGCAACCACTGTGGTGAATAATGCGCACCACACCCGCTGTTCCTATAAGATATAAGGCGATTTTAGTACAAATAGGACAGAAGGGGGTATGTGGGTTAAGGATTTGGAAAGGTCTTACGCCCCTGAGTCAAGCCGATCTTCCTCGCCGGCCGCTAGTGGACGTCTTCTTGTTGGCACGTCCTTGGTCGCTGGTGATCGCTTTAGATGTGGCTCGTAGGACCAAATGTTGGAGACTTGTATGTGCGCCAGCAGGGCGAAGCAGTGACTCGGATTCAGAGGCGTTGAAATAAAAGGATGCTCACGATTCTACTGTTTTTTAATGAGTGTACATGGATAATAATCTTCACATTTATATATTACAAAATTTCTTTGAAAGTGGTGACATCTAACCGAAGAGACACTAGCTAATTAGACTGTCGCCTAACTATTACAAGATTCTAATCAGCGATCGATCTTCGTGGTTGTCTGCGGTAGTGTCGTGCGGTGGTCACAGATGGCGCTGCGTTAACACCATGCATGTTTTTGACGGGTCTGCTATTATAACACCTATGATGTCTCATAAATGTTAGTCTAAGAATCTGAAACAAACAATTACTGTTTTAAACATTTACTTCCTTACTAATATCTTGCGCAAGCGGTGCGCAGCCTTGCGCTGCAGAGTCCGCGCCAGCCCTAACAGCATTCTGGCGATGTTTTGTGACAGACTAGACGGTCGGTTACAAAAGTTTTGGAGCAACCTACATTTAAGTTTAAATAGCTAAGTAAGTTCTGTATTTTTACTAACAATTGTGAATTAATTTTGTGAACGTGAATAATTATGAATGTAACTACTTATATGGATCTTGTGACATCTGAATTAAATGATTTTATTTTATTTATTATTTATTTAATAAACGTTATAAATCAGATGAATAGTTACCAACCGATTTCTCTCTATCAGTCATCAGTAATTTGACTTTCAAAGGAAGAAGACAAAGCGTTGTGTAACTATACAGACGCTATACAATGTTTATTATTAAGGAGGTAAATCTCTCACACGATACAAGATCACTTATATTGTATTTGTTACTTGTTGTTTATTTGTCATATAACGAAACAGTAATCATAAACAACTCCTTATTCGCTTCTATTAAGGTTGAAATTATTAAAAAAGAAAGTGAAAAGAAAAATAATGCCGGCTGCATGAATGCAGAAGTTTTAAGCAAAATCCTCTAAAATCGACACGGTAAATTATACCTTGATCCCTTGCTATGAAGTTCAATTTTCCTTGAAGGAAAAGGTTTAAAGTAAAAATAAGGCTTGGTGCATGTTAGCTGGGTCGTCACGCCCAGGAGTTTCGTGCTTGACATCAGCCATGCTGGACGATAAATCATGGAGCCGGGCTGGGTCCACGTGCTAACGTGGACACAAATTGAATTTTAACCTAATGGAACCTACTGGGTGACTTCTTGATAAAGCTGTGTTCAGACCTTTTTCTTTATTGGCTTGGTAGAAATGTAGTCCTGCTTAACTTTTCATCTGATAGGTACGAATTAATTTACGTGAAAATGAAGAAGAACCTGCCGGTCGATTCTGTAAAAATCTCACCGTGAAAACTTAGGTGAAGTGAGTTTGTTTTTGCTAGGAATTGACACTATTGACAGCTCACTCCACGCTTACTTCACCTAAGTTTTCACGGTGAGATAGTTACAGAATCGCACTGCTGACGAGCAACTCCCGTATTTTTAAGAACGTTCGCATTCTAATCTCAGTCTCAATCTGTCAAAAATACAATCAATTTACATACATTTTTGAAACGTTTTTGACATTGATTGCCGCTGATATGAAATTGTGACTTGAACTTGAACATTTTTAAGTACGAGAATTGACATTCTGACATCAGAATATTCAAAATATGTACTGTACATACCCACTTCCTTTTTTTACGGACTTGCTATGTTTATGTTATTGAAACTGATTACAGTACCCGGCGATAAACATTGCACATCGACCTTTGGAAAGAGACAATCGGCTAATTTCGGCTTCGTAGAACGTTATCTCTGTCGCACGAAATACAAACAGTCCGGTATCTATTAGGAGCTGTTAAAACAATTATGATTTGCTTCTTTTGATAATTAATTTTATTCGTTGTATAAAATACAAAAAAAGGTAAAGGTCGATGTGCAATATTTATCGCCGGGTACTGTACATAATTACCTATAGCTGATCAATCCTTTACTTTTACACGCATTATTAAGTATATTTAATTTAAGTCTCATGCTAACAATAAAAGTAAGCCCGGTCATCAGCCATTCTAATAAAAAAAAACAAAAACAAATCAACAAACAATCAATCAATCATTTCATTGCTAATTTAGTGTAAACAATTGGATGCAGGATTAATATTTCCATTAACTTGTGCAAATTATATTAATCTACTTGTCAATATTGAGTTAACTACAAGAGGTTAACATCAATTAGGTTTTTTGGCTATGGTTTAGAACAGGACCTTAATAGTTAGGTACTGATAATGAACATAATATAGTTACTTTGTCAAATTGAAAAAGCTCGTGATCAAAATCTTCCCCCCGCTTCTAGATCGCTTCACTTTGGTAGGTTGATTCGTTTTAAAACCCCCAAACCGTCGACTGGCGTTTTGTTTCTAGATCGTATTGATGAATACAAGACTCACCTATAATGATGTCGTAAACACGCCGAGACGAGCCTGCTTCAAATTTGTTTATCATATCACGGCACCATTCCACCCGGGCCTGCTTCTGAGCATCGGTGAGGTTGTGTGGCACCCAGCGTGAAACTATCCGCCTCACGCGAAGATGGACGGGTAGAATTTCGTGAAGGCTTCCCGATCCAACCTGCAGTATGTGTTGAATCTCTTGATACGTAACTCGCCTATTGTCTTGGATTAAATTTTTCACTGCTAGTACAGACGCCAACACCTCAAGCTACCCGAAACTGTCAAATTTTCCCAATCAACTTTGAACCTTATGCTTTAGCGATAAAGTTGAAAATCTATTAAAGAAATTTGACAGATTGTAGTGGCTTGATGTGCTGGCGTCTCACAGAGCGGCCGATTCCCAAAAAGCTGGCCAAAACTCGAAAAATCAAGTAATTGATTTAAAATTTCTTACTCGGGGGTTTTCGGGGTCGCTGATTACGAATTTGATATTAAAAATTTTAAAAGCCACCCCCTTCCTCCCCTATTGACTACCCCCTTGCGTGAAATAGCGTATATTATTCAACATAATCAAGATGCATGTCAATTCATATGTTTTCGTAGTCGCTGATGACGAATTTGATATTAAAAATTTTAAAAGCCACCCCCTTCCTCCCCTATTGACTACCCCCTCGCGTGAAATAGCGTATATTATTCAACATAATCAAGATGCATGTCAATTCATATGTTTTCGTAGTCGCTGATTACGAATTTGATATTAAAAATTTTAAAAGCCACCCCCTTCCTCCCCTATTGACTACCCCCTCGCGTGAAATAGCGTATATTATTCAACATAATCAAGATGCATGTCAATTCATATGTTTTCGTAGTCGCTGATTACGAATTTGATGATGATCTATAACTTATTATGATCTATAAATTGGTATATAGGGGTTTTTAGGGTCGTTTATCATGAATCTGTTATCAGAAATAGTGAATTCCAAATGGCCGTCTCACTTGCTCATTCTTGTAAATAAATGTACTTACATAAAACAGCATGTGTGCAATTCACACGTGGTAGAAATGAAACCTTCAAAAACACTGTATAATGCTTCCTATCTCATTTTCTCCCACGTTAAATCTTATGAATTTATATGTCTCTTTTTACTGTCGCTTTTTCGTTTCATAAACTTTCAAATCACAACGATGCTAAAGAACATCCATCCATCCATCCATCCATCCATCCATCCATCCATCCATCCATCCATCCATCCATCCATCCGTCCATCCATCCACCCACACCCACACCCACACCCACGCCCACGCCCACACATCCATTAAATGTGATGTCATTTGTACTAATAAAAAACAAAAACACTGTATAATGCTTCCTATCTCATTTTCTCCCACGTTACATCTTGTATGTCTCTTTTTACTGTTGCTTTTTCGTTTCATAAAATTTCGAATCACAACGATGCTAAAGAAGTTTTCACTTCAAAAACTCAACGGGCAGCTACGGGCAGCTAATTTTTCTTTTTTCTGGTACATAATAATATTATTAACAACTTTCAATAACTTAGAGAGCAGGATCTATCAAGATAAAAAAGTTTTCACTCGACTATATAGATAACAAAAAAAATAATATTAATAAAACACAGCCTGGGCATATCTCTTTTTAACAATATACTATTTAGTATTTTATAAGCAGAATTTTTTTTAAAGTATTGTACTTACCTTCAGATGTAGAATCCATTTTTTTGTTTAAGGTTTTCTTGGCAGTAAAAACTTTCACACGTGTTCAATGCAAGCGTTTATTAATCGATTTTCCCTACGCGTGGCTACACGTGCCGTAACGGCCACATTCAGACTAAGATTATGGAAGGGATTCGAGGCAAGGGACCTCACTCCGAACATTTTTCGTCTCTTAGGGGACTCCTTAAGCCAACTTGATGACAAAAAAACCCTAACTAAAAACTTTAATTTTGGAGTTTTAGCCGCAGAAAGCGGCCTTCGGCCGCGTTGTGCGTCTGTACATTTTCTTTCGTAACAGCCGTTAAAGGGCAATCACGTCTTTCTTCATCCCCCAATGTTAGTTGATCGCGCTTGAATTCGTTATACCAACGATACACGGTTGCCTTAGAAGGGCCTTCATCCATAAATGCCATTTGAAGTCTATCTTACGATTCGTCTGGTTTCAGGCGTCACTTGAAATCGTAAATAATCATAGCGTGAAAATGTTTCCGACGCAGATCCATTTGTTAATGAAACACGATAATTTGAATTAGCTCGCAAACAATGTGGAGGGACTTTTTGTCATTGGAACGTACAAATTTTTACTTACAAATAAACATATTTATTTTCAAAATAGATTATAACAGGCCAGTCTCTCATACATAAAAACTTTTAGTCGCAATACTTTCTGAGTGGCCTGGTATAGTGCGCCACTTCTACTACGTCACGGGTTAACCTATATAGGTATAATGTATATAAGTCTATGTATAAACCTAATAAAAGTGAATAGGTACTCATGTTAGAATTATAGTTGGGTACACACACCAACTCAAACACAAACTTTCAACGCAAATCCAGCTCGAACATTCCAAATCCATCGATCCCCATACGATCACCAGACCGATAAAAATGTAGGGTGAAATTAAACAAAAACTTTTCGGACCGACATCCCGCGTCGGAAGTTAAAGTTGGCCAATTGAACCTATCCATACAAATGGCCGAAGAATGCCCTAGTTGGGCCGTATTATACCTTAGTTATATTAAATTTTATCTTGTAAATGTAGGCTTTTGCAGGTCACGTTAGTTTGCAAATCCCTGGTCCTAAAGATATACAACCTAATCATTTTTGTACGATAATGTACACTATATCGTTAGCCTCAATCAGTCTCTATAATGTTCCCCCTGCAGGGCATTCTCTCTGTGAGAGGGAGGGAGCCGTAATCCACCACGCGAGCCCTGTGCGGGTTGGTGGATGTCACGTTTTTGAATTTTTGGTTCTAGGACATGCCGGTTTCCTCACGATATTTTCCTGCACCGTTTTGAGAGCAGTGGGCATGAAATAATAATTTACTCATAGTAAAGTGCCTGCTTAGGTTTGAACCCAAGGTTCGTAAGTCGCGGCCTTTACCACTGGGCCACCACTGCACACTATATCGCAATGCGTTATTTATTTGGGTCGTTCTACTTTTTTACCGACAATAGTCTGTCCTTGGTCTTATTATGGCATCTCGTTGGAGTATTAATATAAACGGTTTTTTAATTCGGTTCGAATAAACGTCCATATTTTTCTTATCTATTAATATTATGCCATTTTTCATGTTCTCTAACCAACATATTTTATACGTTGTTTTCCGTAAAATGGCGTGACAGAGTGGTAAACTGAAATGTAGTCTCTACAGAAAAAGGCCACTTTGTCACATTATTTCTTTAAAAACTAACATTAAAAAAAATCAATATTAGCCAGAAAGGAAACTTTAATTGGTCCTAATGAAATACAGATGCAGTTTTTTTTAAATCCCACACAGAAAACAAAATTATAGATAGTTCAAAAACCAAAAAAACAGAAAAACATCGTTTCATTGTCGGTAAAAAAGAAGAACGACCCATTTATGTTAAAATTAAATTTAAAAAGATATAGAGAATGACTTTTCATACAGGCAACAAGAGCTACTAAAATATGGTGTTATAGATTAGATCCGTCTAGAATTCAAGAGTCTCAGAACTGTAGGTAGGCATTAAAAAATTTACGACAAATCTGTTTTACGAGCTTTTGAGCAAAAAGATATAAAAAACTCTGAAATGAACCCTTCTCGCTTATCCTTTAAGGCAATCAATTTCAAATAAATTATATTTCATTCTTTTATCAACCTGAAAGATTCTGCAAAGGTTATGACAATAAACCAAACAACAAAACCCATATTTTGTACATTCATAACTCCATCACTTCAGATGATAAACGATGGATCACGCTGATCCTTCCCGTACAAGCAAGCAGCAACCGGTATCATTTGTTATAATAAATTGTAACACCATTCTCAACTGCGGAATATAATGTATTGTTATTAATGTTATTTTGAGTAACGGTTGAAGTCGGATAAGATGCTAACAAACATGTTAAGAATAATGTTTAAATAATGGGGTGAAATGTTATGTATATTTATTTGTACTTATATTTATATGTAATTAGGTATATATTATATTCAGTTTTAATAGGTTTATGCGTATCTTTATATTTAAAATATTTATTCGTCAATATTCATGATTGCACTTACCGCTGTTTGCCTCTGTATCACCCAAAGGTTGACTGGTAGAAAATGCCTATGGCGTTAAGTCCGCCTCTGTACATTTATGTGCTTGAAGTATTAAATAAATAAATAAATGTTTTGTGGAAAAATTTTGACTAGTGGATTTATGTCTGCAATTTATATGGTGTACATAATAAAGAGTATTCTATTCTATTCTAGTGGAGAAAAGTTTTCCGGTGAAGTGGTAGTGAAATTATTAATTGTTATAGGGCAATATAACAATTAACGATTGGTTAAAAATTGTTGCTTGCGATTGCGTAACCAAGTAGGCCGCTGCAAACACAATAATTTAACTAATTGGGGAATTACTAACAAATCTAACACCTAGTGCGAGTGTTGTGCTTCTAATCTGCGGGTCGATTCTGTAAAAATCTCACCGTGAAAACTTAGGTGAAGTGAATTTGTTTTTGCTAGGAATTGACACTATTTACAGCTCACTCTACGCTCACTTCACCTAAGTTTTCACGGTGAGATGGTTACAGAATCGCACTGCTGAAGGCCAATTCTCAAAAACGTTAAAAAGCTAGTCGCAGTCTCATTTCGGCGACAAACAAATGTCAAAAAACTTGTCAAAAATTTATTGAAATTTAATTTTGAAATTTAATTAGGTATTTTTGACAGGTTGACCCTGATATCAGATTATGAACGTTCTTAAAATTACGAGTATCGCCCCTCAGATCATGTCCCAGCTGCTGGAGTGTCCTCGTTCGCCACCACCTTTGATGACCGAAATAATTCACTGATGCCGCAATCAACGTGGCCACCTCAGTAGGTATTTATTTATTTATTGACACACCAGCGACTTATTCACTAAATTTTTACATTATTATATCTAATCTAAACAGTAGTGCGGTGAATTCGTCACTTATAGGTGTGCACAGCACTTGTATAATAAATACTAAACCGGAAATATAAACATGTTAATTACAACATTAAAATTTACATTGAATTTAAAATGTCAAGTTGTTAAATTAAAATACAGTAAATTCAAAAATTTAAATAAACATCAATTAAATTGGAATAGAAAATAAACATAAATTAAAACTATAAAAATAAGAAACACAGACATATCACATTAATTACAATAAAATTAAAAGCATACAATAGATTAAAATTTGAGTTCAAAAATTTAATTAAATTATACAATATTAAAAATATTTAATGGAGTCACACAATTACGACACAAATTATCATTTTGTAACAGAATTAAACAAACAAATTGATCAGGAACTGAACGTATCGTCTGAATTCATTCAGACTGTTCGAAAATATGTCCAAGTTGTTAGTACGCGTACTAAGCTTATTGTAGCTAGACAAAAACCGGTATAAAGGAGCTGAACGACCAAGATTAGTTCTATTTTTAGGCATTTTAAATGTTTCCGTTTTAAAATTGGATCTGTATGAGGTACGGCGGGGAACACTTAGACCGATCTCCGAAATCAACACATTCGCCAAATTATGAACGGTCTTATAAAGAAAAATTAAAACTGTGCAACTTCTTCGTTGCTCCAAGGAGCTCAACTTGAAATGACAGAGCCTTTGAGGATAATCAGCTCCACGATCACAAGTCTGTGATCTGTAGCGCAGGTATCTCGTAAACTTTTTTTGGATGCACTCTATTCTGTCGATGTGGACACGATACGTTGGATTCCATACTGGAGATGCATATTCCAGTATACTCCTCACCAGAGAGTTATAGAGGTATTGCCATGCTATTATTGTATATTGTTATATGCAAATTTCTGTATTCAGTATATCCGTATTCAGCTGCATCTGGTTAGACTGGAAGCCAACGCCAACATAGTTGGGAAAAGGTTAGGCAAATATATAATAATAATCAATCAAAGTATCAATCAAATCAAATCAAATCATTTATTTATTTATTTTTTATCGTCGTTACGAAAAGAAGAAGAACTGTGTCGATCAGTTTTCGCAATGAGTACACATTTTAGGAGATAAACATTTACGACGTTGAGTAGACGTGTTGGTGGCAACTTGTATAGATGTAGAATTTAGCTTGTAAGGCCAAACTATCGCATTGGATCGTAGATCTGTGAAGATAGTTTAGGCAAGATTTGTATAAATAAATAAAAAAAAAAAAAAAAAAAAAAACTTAATGTTATTTAGTATAATCGTATAAATGTCATAAGGACGTTTACTCGACGGCATTAGGGCCCATTTTATTCAACTTAAGGCGCTAAGAGTTTCGTGTAACAGTCATATAAATACCTTCTTAGTCGCATAGTAGTCATATACACGTCGGCGATTTGACCACATGTCATGTAATGATAGCTGTTGCGGCGTGTATTCGACTTTGTGTCACACAATATGACTTTTATATGATGTAATCGTTGTGTTATTGTCATTTAAAGATGATATTGAACGAATTATTATAAAATATTAATTTAATTTAGCAGTGTTTTTGACAGCTGAGTTAATATTGCATTTTTTCTGTTATTTGAGGTGATAAAACCATTTCATAAGTTGTAAACTATTGTGCAATCAAGTTTACTGATTAATGTGGGGTTATTTTGTAACAAAATTTTAATGCGCTTTTAAAATTTTAAAGTCTTCACATATTTTTATTAATAATTTATTATGTGAATGCGTTATAAGACAACTATATAACTTCCCGACCTATAAACTGCGAGTTCATGTATTAAATGTTTACGCCATGATAGTTAGAAATGGTGGAAGTGGTATACAAGGTTATTATAAACCTTTAATATGAGTATTAATTAAATAGCGGTCGTATTATCATGTTTGTGATACTTTAGGATGTATAGAGGTCGTTCGTAATACTTATATTCGAATTATATATAATGGTTACAAATACTACGTTTAAACAATTATTATCCGTTTAGCAAATGTTTAAAAGGTTAATTATATGACAAAATTGACAGTATTATGACGTTTATACTACGAAAACGTTTACACGACAAAAAGTTGTATATGAAAGTTTTATAGATGTCGTCGTAGACGCTATTATATGACGATTGTAAAATAAAATCGAAAGAACGTCTATATGACATTATTATACGACAAAAAATGTATATGTCTATTCGGACACTTAACGCACCAGTACATGACGAAAAGTTAAAAAAAAATTACTGTAAAATAACTTTAATAAGACTCAAGGTTATATAAATGTTTGATTATATGACAAAAATGTTTGCTGGGTAAGACCGGAAGCGATTACCTGTATAGAGGATAATGGCACCAACACATTTTCTAACAGAAAATAATACACGCATGTCAATGGAAGGTCATGTCAAATGCCTATGTAACACCCACTCTCATAAAGATCGGAGACGCTACACTCGAAGTCGTGGACGAGTATGTTTACCTAGGACAAACTGCTGCAGTGTCTCAAGACGAAAATCTTTGACCAGTTCGTGTTGCCAGTGATGACATATGGCACTGAAACGTGGTCCCTCACAATGGACCTTATTAGAAGGCTAAAAGTCGCTCAAAGGTCAATGGAGAGGGCTATGCTTGGAGTTTCCCTGCGTGATCGAATCAGAAATGAGGACATCCGCAGGAGAACCAAGGTAACTGACATAGAAGACCCGAGGAATTGGCAAACTTAAGTGGCAGTGGGCAGGGCACATTGCTCGCAGAACAGATGGCCGATGGGGCTGAAAGGTTCTGGAGTGGCGACAGCGTACCGGAAGACGTAGCGTTGGAAGGCGTCCCACAAGGTAGTCCGACTACCTTGTGAAGGCCGCAGCAACCCGTTGGATGCGAGAAGCACAGAACCGGTCGAAGTTGAGGTGCTTGGGGCAAGCCTATGTCCAGCAGTGGACGTCTTTCGGCTGAAATAATGACTATACAATGATACTAGCAATTCTGAAAAGGATAAATTAAAGGTAGTAAACATAATAATAACAATATAATATCACATATTACGCAAGATATAATATTGCTTTGACGTAATAAAATATAGAGGTTAATAATTTTCTTAGAGGCCCCTTCACGCCAAAGATTGGATTCTGTAATTTCATCTAGAAAATGTATGGCCATAATATCACCGAAAAAACATTATAATGAAGAACTTGCTTAAGTTGAAAGTATTGAATCATTTTCGAAAGTCGATGAAGATTATTTTAAGGACACTCTAGAATAGAAAGAATCCTAAATATAGGATTTTTTTTTATTCGAAATTCTATAATGATGCTTTGAATTAGGTCTGGATTTGAAATCTAACTTTGTATACATATAAAATATAAACGCAAGCGGTGAAGGAAAACATCGTGACGAAACCGGCAGGACCTAGAAATAAAAATTCGAAGACATGTGTCTTTTACCAACCCGAATCTGGGCCCGCATCACGCATGGTAGATTACAGCCTACACTCTCAAAGAACGGAAGCCTGTCTCCCAGGAATGGGAACATTACGAGTATAGGCCGATCATGCAAACGCCAGCATCTGCTTCATTGCGTTTTATAAAAATTAAGATACCACTGACTAGGTTTCCGAGACATTTTGAAGTTTGTATCTATCTAAAAATATTTTTCTATGTCTTAAAAAACAAAAACGGTTTTTCCCAGAAATGGAAAATTTCGGACGACATAGCAAAACAAAAAGAACAATTACAGAAGAATTTTCAAACGATATTAAAATTTCAATATTTTTGCTTAAAAATCTTTTCGGGCCTCCGAGACCAAAAATTTCAAATGACTTAGTCAAATCGGGGGCCTTCAGGTAGTTAATCTAAGTTTGTTACGTTTTGTTAACTTTTATCATCCCCTCCCGGAATTTTAGATAAGTATCGTTCCTATATAGCGAACAATTACTTTTGTCTGTCTGCAGAAAAGCACTTTATTTAGTAACCAGTTAAAAATTGCTACTACCACTTTTTTTTCTTTTAAGTTAATACTAACCTAACATTAACTTTTTCTGTAATCTTGAAATCTAGTTTGACTGTCGGAAAATTATCAATTATTAACTTTCTAAAATTAGCTGTGGCATCAGAAATATTTTTGCCCCGAATTATATAGTTACTTTTACATTAAATATATGGAAAGTTTCCATGAGACCCTGTATTTTCATACGGCCCCTATGCCCCGAAAATGCGGCCACTAAGGTGCTTGTCAGTCAAAAATTGCTCCCGAGTGAAGTCAGGCCGGGTCAGTATGAGCAGATATAATCAGGATGACACGGGCCAAGTTAAATGGAAAAGTTTTTGTAGGCCTGCTTTATGCATGCCCTTATTGCCCTTTGGGCTAGCTTGACCTTAATAAGCAGTGCCTTTAGAAGTTGTCCGCTCGTAAAAAAGTTGCGAACGTGAGCGGCGGAGGGTTTAATAGAGGTGAACTTTATTTAAAATATCAACACGGGCTGTGGTGGAAGAACTGGATTTTTCCGGTTCCGCTGATGTAGTTTTTATTTTTTGTAATTTCATTTTATTTTTATTCCGTTGGTTAATGTTAGGGTTTTCTCTAGGAATATATATATTATTGCATTTAGTAGTAGTACTTTTAAGTTTCTATGAGAAGAAATTCAATTAATTTCGAATAATGTGAACGAATAGAAATTATTTTTGAGCGAAATAATGAAAATAATTAAGTGTATCTGAAATTTCTATAAAATTATTTAAATTTCATGTTAAATAACCAATTTTATCATACTACTGTATCCAAACTCCATATTTTTTAGAAATATTTATTACTTAGGCTTAGCATAAAATATGTATTTAAAATCAAACTCACAAAGGAATCAATTATTGCGAAATTAAGCCAGTATTAAAAAGCCATATAATAGCAAAACGAAGCCGTTATAAATGAGCCATACAAAACATATTTACAAAGTAATATGTACATACTAACAAACCATTAAATACAGATAGAAATATGTGTTATTTATTTACTTCAATAAATTGCTAGTCAAAGGATTCCACAATTTACGAATGGGTCTTATTGTTTCGTTTTCAATTAAAATAATGTGTGTCAATATTTTATAGGATCTGACTTACTTTATATAGGTAGTATCGGATACTTATACGGAAAATTACAGACGCCAGCACATCAAGCTACCCGAAACTGACAAATTTTCCCAATCAACATTGAACCTTATGCTTTAGCTATGAAGTTGAAAATCTATTAAAGAAATTTGACAGATTGTAGTAGCTTGATGTGCTGGCGTCTGTACATTGAAAAGATCATCATCTGCCTAGCCTTTTCCCAACTATATTGGGGTCGACTTCCAGTCTAACCAGATGCGGCTGAATACCAGTATTTTACTTGGAGCGACTGCCTATCTGACCTCCACAACCCAGTTACCGGGTAATACGACCCCTTGGTAAGACTGGTTATCAGACTTTCGGGCTTCTGACACCCGTAACGACTGTCAAAGATCCACGAATGACAGCCGGGACCAACGGCTTAACGTGCCTTTGTCGGTATGTAAAGATGGTCACCCATCCACAGATCAGCCGCGGCAAGCTTCGCTTAACCGATCGATCGACCTGTGCGCCTGTTTTAATTTAGCCACGGGCCCCTCATTGAAAATAATAATCATTTATTAATTCATGAAAAATTGCATTGATCACAACTTAAGTATGTTATTTTCAAGTCCTGTACAAGGTTTCTCACGCATTCTTCCCATGGGGGTAAGAAGAAACTACAGAACGCCACCTGCTACGTTCCTTAAATACTCCTTTTCATACATCTGTATAAAATTGTATAGTTTAATTATTATGCTTCTTCGTCCAGCCCGTTGGCATCTTTTATTAAACGATGACTATTCTAATGCCTATCTTTATCTTATATATCTTTCTCATTTACCAAATTAGTTTCTCACCAAAAAAGTACCATAATAAATTGTTCTACTCTATTAAGTACTTTCCGTGAACAGTTACAGACTGATGAATGTAACCAATACGTTAAAACCTACATTACGAACTACAACCTCTTTGTTATTGCCTAAAACAGTTGTTTAAGTGCGAAAGACATTTGTTTTCAGTGGGCCTACGACATTTAGTTTTAATTTTTCTAGTGGCATTTGTTTTAAAAGAGCGCCAGTGCTAACACTAGCAACGTTTATTGCCGCGCACTGGATTTTCAATGCTAGCAGTAACGGAATGAACACTGTGCACTTTTTCAACGCGCTAGAGATGCATTCTGTACGATTCGCAACGATCGGTTCGACGCCACGAATTGAAAATCCAGAGCACAGTCAAAAACTTTGCGTTAAAAAAGCGCCCGTGCGTACGTCGGCTAAGCATGGGCTTTAACAAGTATTTGATGATTGAATTTACGACGTTTTTATCCCAAATTTGGGTCAATACACACAAGATAATGAAATAAAACTCGTTTGTGACGCCCTGCTGCGGAGAGGATGAACAGTTCGAAAATGATTCTGTGGACAAATTCCGCTGCTCTTATTCGAAATGATATAATTTTGGTGAACGATTTCGTTGATCTTATTCGATTCGATGTTGCAAAAGAGATGCATTGCAGTAATATCCTGACAATTGCGAACACAACAAAAGAAATCGGCTAACACCGGTCGAGCCGTTCTCAAGCGGCCATATAGTTTACAGGTACATCGATAAAGAATTTTCGGGACAGTAAAAAAAAACTTCCATTAAATATCTGAGTATGAATCAGCAATCCATACTCAAAACAGTCGTCAACGCAAATAAAAGCTTAATCGAAAAATCTCCTGAACCAACGAAGATGGAATCACTATTTCCTTATTCCAAAATGGATATAGTTCCACACGCTAGAACATCGTAATTTCGCTCACGTTCCGTTCCGAGACTGACCGAAATGGTTTGGTGACAGTGAAAAATCTTGTAGTCTAACCTTTAGAACATTTAACAAATCATTCACTCACCCATTTCTTTTTTGGGACTGTAATGGGATCAATCAACGCCTCCACACTGGACGTTACTGGCTTACAAAGTGCGTAGCCATCATTCAATGGGATATTTTTGGCCTTTATTTAATCAGGGATAAAATCGCGTACTTGTACTCCGTTTTTAACGGTAGTTATTATGAGTATTTTGAGAAGCTTAACTTTTCTATTTGGTATAATAAGGTATTTAGGAAAATGATGTGTAATTTTCCACTGCCCTCAAAACGGTGAAGGAAAACATCGTGAGGAAACCGGCATGTCCTTGCAACATACATTCTAAGACATGTGACATCAACCAACCTGCATTGGACCCGCGTGGTAGATTATTGGCCGTTCCCTCTCACAGAGAGGAGGCCTGTGTCCCAGCAGTGGGAATATTAAAAGGCTGATTATGCCTTCATAATAAGGTATTTAGGAAAATTATTTGTATGAAACCCTTAAGTTTTTGTTTCTTACTGTGGTATTTCTGAAAATATATGCAAAAGAATCCAAAATTCTGTTCTGTTATATTTGCTATTGATAAAGTGAAATTATTGCAACCTACCACAGATAAACAAAAACTTTACAACGAGCGCTATTTTTTTTTTTTTGAAACACAAATTGTATCCTTTTAAAAAAGTAATAAGTATTAAATCGCAATCCCAAAACATGGACGGTACAATCAGCGATGTAACCAAGCTGATTAAACAGAAAGGCTGGCTCTGTCGACCGCATCGCACCAATTTGCGTTTCACCAACGCTCGGCACAAATGCATCAAATCATCCTTTACGTCAATCGTTTAAAGCCCATTTAGTGCGCAATGGGCGCGAACGAATGACGATTATACAGTTTTATGGATTAAGTGGTGACTAGCTATTGCATAAAGCCGTCCTGAATTTTGTTTGCATTGTGCTTAATAGGTTTCCGGAATTTTGTTTATGATTTCGTTAAGTTGGTACTGTCTGTCGTGCAGATCCTCCGATTTGCGCAACAGTGTGAAGTACCCATACCGTATTCACATACTTAAAGAAAATATCATTTAATTTTCTTCACGACCCCATCTCGGTACGTTGTTCACAATTTCGAACTTTCACAAGTCCAGGCTGCCCACATTATGTTCCTTCATCTAAAAGTAAAATCTCTGAGTAAAACATAAATGTTTGATTAAATCACTTTCAAAGCCACTAATACACCCACGAGGAAACTCCTCCCCATGTGACAAAGAGTATCGTCAAGTAAACAAGTGTACGATCACAATTCACGGCACGACTCGACTGTACTACCGGGAAAACAATTTTGTATACGTCTGTACTGACAGCGAGATAAGTAACTGACACTTACACCGTTGTGTAACATTGTGGAGTATAAAGTTGTGTTACAGCGAACTTACAGCTAACAAAATGAGTTTAACTGAACGTCTTTAATAATACTGGAGATCAGGAAACAAATTACTTGTCTTGATTTTTATAAGAAAAATACACTCGAAACGAGGCTAAATATAATCGTGAAAACTATTGAGCGCTTACATGCAAACGGCTAGGGCTATTACAGCATTGATCAGTTCATAGATGACAAACGACAGCCACAATTAAATGATTGGTGAATAACATTGGATTTTTCATAATGGATAATGATTTTTTTATTTAAATACATTGTTGGTGATTATTTAATTTTCTCTTACTGAATTATTCACATATAAATATTTATTAATGATATTGTTGCATTTAAAATGCGTAATTAATTTTAAATATGAACGTACATAGTGTTTTTATTTTTTATTATTATTATTTTATTTATCATCATTGATTACAGTGATGATAAATAATTTTCAACACATTTTGTTATGAAATGGAAAATAACTTATGATTTAGTAAGCGATCGTTTGATGGGTTAAAATGTTGTTATATTCGTAGCTTCTATTTCTTTTACTTTAAAGAAGTGTACTTTGTTATTCGATATTATTTCCTTGCAGTAGGTATCACAATTTACACCTTGTAGCATCTTGAAATAACAAAATGGCGCCAGTGTTAGTTCCGATTTTGGCCACGCGCCAAAACAAAAAAATATCTAAAGCCGGTCGATTCTGTAAAAATCTCACCGTGAAAACTTAGGTGAAGTGAGTTTGTTTTTGCTAGGAATTGACACTATTGACAGCTCACTTCACCTAAGTTTTCACGGTGAGATTTTTACAGAATAGCACCGCTGTATAGTGAGTCAGGGTGGCAGGGACATCGATGCGCAAACTGGAACCACGAAATTAAGCACATGATTCTAGACAAAAGCGTACACATTTGTCGTAGGTAATATTTAAAATTTTACATAACAGAAGAATACCACAGTAATTCATTTTTAGCTTAATGTCATTACTAAAATTATTACTTTAATCATTCAGAGTGGTTATTTTAAACGTCTAAGCAACAAAATGTAAGGAAGTTAAAAAAATATGGATGTCACGTGATCAAGTTTGAACGTTAATATCACGGCAAACGTGTTACTTCACGGGGTTTGGTCTCATTATGTTTTCTGTTTGCATTGATGTCAGCTATTAATTTGTTAATCCAGGGTGTTAGCTACCTCCATACCAAATTCTATTAAAATTGGTTTAGCCGTTCGAGCGTGAAGAAGTAACAAACATATAAACACACACACACACACTCACAAACTTTCGCCTTTATAATATTAGTGTGATTAAGGCGGGGCCACCATTTTGAAAAAAAAAACAAAATGGCGGACAGTATCCCTTACGCCACAGACTTTCAAAGCCCTTTGATATCCTTTTGATTAAACATAGAAAAGCTAAACATTCATTGGTCCGCTTCTATCAAACAGTGTGATAGTATCTCATGTTTTAAGTAAATCTATTGTGACTTACGGCTACTAAGTGAATTTTGGCTTTAAAAATAAGACGCTACCCTGTATAAACTGTTTGTTAACTTTACCAAGGTGATAAAATTGCTTAACATGACTACATTCTTCTTATATTAGTCTAGCTGACCCGGTGAACTTCGTACCGATTCAATAAATGTTAAAATGAATTAACTTTATAATTATTTTTTTTGTGAATTTCTCCCTTGTTTTAATAGTTATTCTGTTATTCAGGGTGAAGGCAAATCCAAAAAATCTAAGTTCGGTCCAGGCGTTCCTAAATTATAAATGGTGTAACTAACCCGACTTTGTTTTATTTATATAGATTATAAAGTGATTATAATCACAACTTTATATTCAAGTAGAACTTTGATGTCTAAAAATATTTGATATGTTCAATTGGAAGGTAAGAAATAAAGCCTTGAACATAAATAAACACATTAATGTTGGGCGGAAAACTTAGCAAGATCAAAAAAAGATTTGAAAAGAAAACTGTTTTCGCAATCTTCCGCCAAAACGAGCGATACATCTCTATTTATTTATAGGCGTCTAAAAAAAAAACAGAATAAAAATAAATAAAGAAAGTTTTTGCTCACACATCTCACGTAGACAATACTTTCGGTGAATAACAGCTATCTATCTATCTGAAGTTACAGTATCGAGGTTTGTTGAAATATGGAAGGAATATTTGAAGATAAAAAATATTTTTTTCAGAAAGAATTTGTTAAATTTTCTTGACTTCGTGGCCAAAACTTTTATAAAAGTTAAAGCAGCCGAAAAAATAGTCACCCAAAAGACTTTTTATCAGCGAAAACTACTCCTGCAATGACTTACAATGACTCACTTTCTTGTAAAAAAATAAATAATCCAATTTAGAGGCACAAAAAATATGTATTAGCATATTTATATCCCCAAACACCTCTATAATTGAATATCTAACAGTAACTCAGACAAGTCTCACCGAAATTCACAAACTTCGGCGAATCTCGTCAAAACTTCGCGCGAACGAATCAAAGTTCCACCGATTCGTTTAACTTAAAACCGGTGGGAACCGGTAAAAACCAGATTTGTTTGGCAGATTTCTTTGTTAAACAATATTTTTAAAGACGTAATCAGGTTTGTTATGGGCGAACAAATCCGGCTTGGACGCGAAAACAAATTGTTTTTTACAAAAAGCCTCTTCAAAAATTCAGTAGAGAAAACTTTTAGGCGCTAGTCTTCCGTCCTGGTTTTAAATACTTTTGAATATTTTAGAGACTTACTGAAAACCAGGTGAACTTGTATTTTATATTTGAAATAAGTAGTCTCTTGGATTCTGTACTGATTAATAAATCCCTGAAACTGCTGCCAAAATTAATGCTAGCTGGTAATCGTGATTGGTTCAGCAACACAAATTATGTTCGCATCGAAAAAGAAAAGTTTGCTTTTTTAGAAAAATATATAAATTTCTTCAGAATAAAAATACTAAGTACATCTACTAGTTTTAATCATTTACAGTATGATACAATTGTACAACGCGATTGCTCAAAGTATGACAGCACGGAAAATATTTTATTACTCGGCTGAAAATTTAGGATGATCCGTAACATATTTTATTACATATACGATTTTCTTGTAACATGTAGGCCTTATTCAACCATTCGTCTTACGAGTGGGCGTTCACCAAGACGTACGCTTATAGAATAAGAAGGAATTTACTGTAAATGGGGTTGCCATGCTGTAAATTGAATTGTACTTTTGTGTGATAGTAAACTGATTTGTTTCACCGACTTCGAAGGAAGGTGGTTGAAGTTCACGTTTTTTTTGTTAGCAACATATACAGAGTGAGTTGAATCGTGGATCAAACGAAACAGGGCGATAGTTGGAGTTATTTACAGTAAAAAAAATAAAAAAAGTATCATCACTACAAAAGTGTTTTTATGACAGTGGATTTATCAGTATTGGCAATTTTTTCAGTACCTTTGAAGTCTCACGAAAAATTATTTGTAACTTTAGAACCTTACTGTAAACACTCAAATTGCAATAACTTTTAAGGAGATCAAGTTAGGACTCTGCCACAAAGGTATTTTTATACTCTAAATAACCCCAACTATCGCCGTCCACGATTTTTGGCCCACCCCGTATATTTATTTATTTTCTCGCAAAGACAAAGTGAATATGGCAGGTGATAATAAATCTCGAAATTATTTCAATTTTCAACAATCAGAAACGAAAATATACAAAACATTGTAGCAAGCTAATGTCAAGCCTGCTTTAGAGACATTATTTTATAAGATTTTGGAGTACAGACCATCACCATCATCAGATGATGATGAAAATAGTTAGGAAAAAACCCAACTATTTGAGGTCGGCTTCCAGTCTAACCGGATGCAGCTGATTACCAGTATTTTAGTTAGAGCGACTGCCTATCTGAACTCCACAATCCAGTTACTGAGTAATACGATACTCCTTGGTAAGACTAGTTGTCAGACGTTCGGGGTTCTGACGACCCACGAATGACAGTCGGTACCAACGGCTTAACGTGCTATCCGAGGCACGGAGTACTGACCTTCTTGATACTAATAATGTAATGACATAACATAACTTCACACCTGTATAATTCCCTAAAGGATTAGCCAGATGTGTACAGACGCCAGCACATCAAGCTACTACAATCTGTCAAATTTCTTTATTAGATTAACAACTTTATCGCAAAAGCATAAGGTTCACAGTTGATTGGGACAATTTGTCAGTTTCGGTTAGCTAGTAAACCCACATTTCGCCAGTTTTTTTAAGTCTCATGTAAAACCACCACACCTTTCAGTACACCTGCCATGTTAGTTTCTGCATCACCCTAAGGCTGACTGGTAAAAAATGCATTAGATACCTATTATGTCCGGCTTTTGTACAGTATTTTTTACTCGTGCATTAAGTTTTAAATAATAAATTAAATACATTTACAAATTTTATAAAGTTCCGTCCTTCAAAAAAATCTCATTTTTACCCCGAACCATGGCAACACTAAACACATTTGTCACGTCTATGTTATCTTCTGTCTGTCTGTCACGTGGTTGATAAGGTAATGGCAAGACCGGCGCGGAATTTTAACTAAAACCTTTGCATTATTATACGTGGGCATAAAAAAAATAGCCCTGTATAAGAATATCAATTTTCATGAAGACACGTACGTTGGGTACCTACGTAAATGTTTATTATAATAAAATGAATTATTTATTAGCTTTGTTTCTTTTCATTTATTTCGTTTGTTTGGGAAGATGTATTGTTTTTTGTTAAGGTGGAAGTTTTCTTGTTTGTTACAGATGAAAAATTGTGCGATCAAAAACTGAGGTAAGTTAACATAACAAATCACGCCTGTATTTTCCGAAGGCTTGGGCAAAGGTGTGTACCCATAGTACACTTATATAGGGTGTCTCAATAAGACTGCACTTATTCATTTTAAAATAAAAGCATGTATTTTATGAGAGAGTTTGGATTGTAAAAAATTGTATAAAAGACATGTTCCGATTAAGTATGGAATAAAATATCCAGCAAATGGCCCCCATGGCTCTGATGACAGGCCATCACTCTTTTCATGAAATTATCCATGACTTTTACACAGAGTTGTGGCTGTATCTCACTGATGACGCGTTGGATCTTTGATTTGAGCTCAGGAATTGTTTCTGGTTATTTCGTATAAACCCGAGATTTCATAAAACTCCAAAGAAAAAAATCGCAAGGCGTTAAATCGCACGATCTGGTTGACACATTAGGTGCACTTTCTCGGCTGAAAAGAGTTTTCGAGCGGTTTCAGCGTAACTTTCCCATTTTTGTAAAGAGTTTTCACAATTATAACGCGTTGTTCTTTCGAAAAGCGTTCCATTTTTAATAATCGAAATAAACATAGGTGACGCTGTCGAATTTCAGAGTTGCCACTTCAACGAAAAAAAAAATATTCTAAATTTAAAAAGTGCACTCTTACTGAGACACCCATTATTTCGCCAGTTGTTTAAATCCCATGTAACAGGGGGCGAGCCTATTGCCACCGGGCAGAAATCCAGACTTCAGGCTGCTACTGAGAAATTCCAGATGGAAAACCCAATAACGTCTTGCCCGACCAGAGAATCAAACTCAGCACCTCATGGTCAGCAGTAGCGCCTGCAACCACTAGACCACATTGGGCAAAAACTCGTACAGTACCCAGCGATAAACATTGCACATCGACCTTTGGAAAGAGACAATCGGCTAATTTCGGCTTCGTAGAGCGTTATCTCTGTCGCACGAAATACAAACAGTCCGGTATCTATTAGGAGCTGTTAAAACAATTATGATTTGCTTCTTTTAATAATTATTTTTATTCTTTGTATAAAATACAAAAAAAGGTAAAGGTCGATGTGCAATATTTATCGCCGGGTATTGTAACTACCGATGTAACAAAACACTTAAAAATGGCAACCAAATAACTGCAGCACTACAAAGTATTTTTATTCCAGCCGTTTGTAAATTGTCAAGTGGTGCCGTAAAACGGGATTGGTTTAATATATAATATTAAATAAGTAAGCTTTTAACTGCAGACCGCGTCGTCCACTCCAGTAGTTGTTAATTTTAACTTTAATTAAAAATAATTTCTCTTCTCTACTGCACAGGGGCGATGTACGAAGCAAAGGTGCTGGGTTTTAATAGTTTTAAGATATTATAGTACTTGAGTGTGTAACTTACCTTATTAATTTAAGAGAATGTGTTGCAGATTAGGTTCTTTTGATCTTATGTATGACAAGTACCTACCTATTTCAGCGGACTCTGACGTTGGAAAATGTCTTAGAAAACGTGACTTTAAATAACTGTTGTTGTTGTAGCAACATAGAATGTAAAAGGTAGTTCATTAATTTTGGCTAAAAAACAATAATTAATTTTTATATATAATTATTATACTTTTAAATATGTGCGAAAGCACTAGGAAGTGGTGAATTGCGGGCGATTTGAGGGACTGTCTTTTGTAATTTTGACGTTCGAAAAGTGCTGATTAACAGATTAATTTGAATAAATGACTTTTGATTTTGATAACTTTTAATTAAAGTAAGTTCTTTCGTTCGTTCTTTCCCTTCAATAATTATTTGTGCAAATTTGCATACGTAAACAAGTGACCCATTTAATAGAACCCTGAATCACTTAGAATCTAATTAGCACCTACTTCGGTTATTAGAGTGCATTAAGAGAGCACACTTGTACACTAGGTGGCTCCTATTATTACTAACCTTTTCCACTGACTATACAGGGTGGGAGGGACATCCACACACTACCTGTTACCAAGGATTCAGTTTATGATTCTGAAATCCCTGCGTTGAATTTTTTCGTCGGTTAGAAAACAAAAACAGCTGTTTCATAGAAAAGTGCAATCCACAGATATAGATGAACCTAAATAACGCAAGAGCAACTACTTCGCGTGCTATAAATTGCAGCAGCTTACGTACAAAAATCGTAAGCCGCCACTTTCGTGCTCAGTCCTGTGTACTGCTGGCTGGGTGAGCGTGATTGGCCCTGGCGCTAAAATAAATAAAAATAAAAAATAAAATTCATTTAATTCAGGCAAGACCCATATTTACATACAATTTAAATAACACAATGCCTGTAAGCGCGTGGGTTTCTCAACACGACTTACACAAGTAGTTTTTTGGAAATTAATAGTCAGCAGGTGAACAATAATTATTAACAACTTTAATATCTTCAATATTACAATAAAGTTATGTATGTGGCGCGCGCGGTTAGATGCGCATGGGCGCGTGTGTAGTCCTTGGCGGTAGCGGAGCAAGAGGGCGGGAGCGCGGCTCGTTCGACGCAGACGCGTTGCGGGGCGTGAGGGCAGGCGCGGGGTGCGCTCTAGAGATGGGAAGCGCGGCGCTGACGAGATTTTAGTCGAGTAGTGTTGGCGCGAACAATGCCTATTGCCACAGAATAAAATTTCTCTAAATAAAATACAAATAAAATAAATTAACGAAAACAAATTAAAAAGGTAATGGAATTAAAATTAAAATACAATGTCAAAGCAATTCAAGTAAATGAAAATTAAAAGATACAAATTGTCAGGGTCACAAAATTAAAAATTAAATCAAAAGAAACAAAAATTCAAAATATAAAAACAATACAGAAAAGGCCACTACTACATATAATACATCAACTAATAAATAAAATACATCAATGTCAATAAAAACTAAGTGCACTGGCTATACATGTCTGCTACAGCATTTCCTACGTGCTCGTGACGTCATAGTAGGTAGTCGAAAAAAAATGCCACGCTTAGTTTTCATACAGATCATGATACTTGCGTTATCTAGGTCTATCTATATCTGTGCCTCAATCAATCTGCCTAGCCTTTTCCCAACTATGTTGGGGTCAGCTTCCAGTCTAACCGGATGCAACTGAATACCAATATTTTACATGGAACGACTGCCTATCTGACCTCCACAACCTAGTTACAATACAATAAAATGCAATAGCTACGCGATCAAAATGTATGGACCAGCAATAAAAAAAAATAACCAACGAAAAATTTCAACACTCGAGGCGTTGAAATTTTTCCTTTGTTAAGAATCATGTGCTTAATTCATGATTACAGTTTGAGCGTTGATGTGGAATGTTACCCTGTATTGTTAATTCCAAGTCACTATGAGCTTTCATCAATTTAATGTTTTCGTTATTTGTCGAACGAAAAAACGTTATTTGGCCTAGAGCAACGAAGCATAGGTTTAGTAAAGTCAGAGAAATTAATTGTAAAGTAAACTGCTACCAAGTTAAATTATCCATAAACTCAAATCACAACTGTATATATAATAATAACACGGCAAATAGACGTAGGGTGACATAATTGTCACCCTTCTTCTATTTGCCGTGTTATTATTATTATTAGAGAAATTACTTGTTACGCTAATGCGTAACAAGTAATTTCTCCAACTGTACAATACCGGATGATTTTTTTACCGGTTCCAAATTTTTACAGGGTGTTCTACCCATGAATATGAACAAGTTTCACTATGAAACCAACTCGGAAATCACGAAAAATAAATCAGCTGTTTAATACAAAAGTTCAATACCTACTTGACCAAAATATATGAAACAGCTGATATTTTTTTCGTGATTTCAGAGTTGGTCCCATAGTGAAAGTTGTTCATATTCATGGATTCATGGGTAGAACAGCCTGTAAAAATTTTAAACCGGTAAAAAAACATCCTGTATATTTTTCACATAGACTCTATATACATTCTTATCCATTTACTTTCGTGTTCCCAGTTCACAGTAATTAATGTTTCGTGGTAACAAAGTATCCATTACGTAACTGGTGGTTTTAATTTCTCTGGAAATGTTTTAGTATCTTGCGTTTTTGGGACGAGTGCTGTAAAGACTGATTAGCGTGTCTTGGTATTTATCGTTTTAAAGTAAGCGAGTGAGAATTAAACGCTTTGTTACAAAGTTAGGGAGTACGAGTAGTAAATTCATTTATAAATTTACGTGAATTAATTCATGGGTTTTCGTTCCTTTACCTTTTGTTTCTACAATTTATACATTTGATTATATTCATAGTTCAAACAAAAGTAACTTTTTAAAATTATCATAACTCTTAGCTTGTCTCGTAGGCCGCGTAGCATCAGTTCGTAGCACGCGTAGCAGCATGGTCGGCGTAGCAGGGGCATAAATTATGGAACATGAATGTGATACAAGACGTTAGTTTTAAAACTATTTTAAAGATCAGTTTTATTTTGTGTGACGTAAATCGTTATAAAAAGGATCGAATCCAGAGCATCTTTTACTTCGATTAATGTCTCTGAATTTTGATGTCCTTTTTAAATAGGTACCTACTAAAATAATTTGAATGTATTCTTTTGGAACTCCGATATAGTTCCAGTGTGGGCAACCTCACAGAAATGATGATCGGAGACAGAGAAATGAGCCCTGAAATGTCGGGGGATGTAAAAGTTGAATAAATCACAGAGTAATGATTCTGTCAGTATGTATTGTAAATCATGGACATGTTTTTCATAACAAACATTAACATAGGAAAACAATGTTAGTGGAACAAGTTTTGGAACGAGCTTCTGAAGTAAACAGCTGGTAGAAATCGTCACGTATTGTAAAAGTGTTATGCAACCATGCGACTTTCCTCTGTCTGTGTCATTCTTATACAATAGAAAGAGTCAGAGAGATAGTTTTCACGATTTTCGAGGATGCTGAAGCCGATAGTGAATTCAAAATGAAAATTTTTCATCATGGCTGTCGTTTTCTTGGTTTTCGAGGGTGCTCAAGCTGATAGTGAGGTCCAAATGAAAATCCAAGGTTGCGACTACGAAATTTTTCATCATGGGTGTCGTTTTCTTGGTTTTTGAGGGTGCTCAAGAAAATTCCAAAATGGCGGCTGCGAACATTTTAAAATTCAGCTCTCATAAATTTTTTTCCATCTTGGATTTTCAAAATGAAAATGAGCTTCTAAAACTTATAGTTTGTTGGTACTCTGAATTAAAAACGCGTATTAAATTCACACTTTCTGTCTCTCTGTCTCTATCTATTATATACAATTGTGCGCGTCGGAGTATCAAGTAAGTAACTTCGTTTCAGACAGGAGTTCCCTGACGGCACACATTTCTTTTTTCAACTACAATTAATGTTCCTTCATATAATTTTTATTATTTCTTAATCAATTTTATCCATATTTTGTTACAACAGTGAATAAATATAGTTAAAAGTCTACGTTTAGACGTAAAATTAAATTAAAACAAAAGCGGCCAACGTCGATTTGTTCCGCACACGATGGGTTCCGTACCACGAGGCAAAAAACGCCGAAAAAACAGGTTTCTTGTATGGGGACCCCATTTAATTTTTATTATTTATTGTTATATTTTAACGGTAATAGAAATACACACTCTGTGAAAATAAAACTGTCAACCTATTAAGGTTCATGAGATTCAGCCCGCAGACAGACAGATGGACGGAAGGATGTACGGATGGACGGACAGACAGCGGAGGCTTTGTAATGGGTTCCCGTCGGCACCCTTCGAATAAGACAAAATCTTTTATTTCAGAAATTAAGTCTTGTGGCTAATCTTACACTTTAAACTTAGTGTAAGTTTAAAGTGTAAGATTACACTTAAAAAAAAAATTGTCAATAGAAAGAATAAAATGTTGCCAACTTTAAAAAACTTATAACGCAATTCTTCTTCATAAAATGAATGACGTCGTAACGGAATCTTTAACTGAACTTTAGAGGAACTAGAGATAATTAGTGGGAAAATACTAAAATGTCGACTGTAGGTAATTAAGAAGGGGAAAAAATCTCAACTTTGTGGCAATTGACGGTACTAATGAGTTTATTTCTTTTTATTATGTTTTGGGTGGAAATTGGTGTGCAATAAAAGGAATGTAGGAGTAGAAGAGTAGATAATTAATAAACTCTATAGATTAGTGTCAGGCCTAGCATTAGTACTGGGTTCAATTCCCATGTCGCGTAAATGTGGCGTATTTTGAATTCGTTTAGCGTTAAACTTTTTTAGTGTTTTGTAGTGTGACGAAAGGGGTATGCGTGGCGCAGGTTATATGGAAATAAGACCACGCATCCAAGTCAACATAAAAATATAATTAAATAAAAGGTGTGGGTAGGTCTACAGGTCACAATTTTCCCAGAGTCCACCCCGTGGGTAGCGCAGTACTGCCCTGATAGCTGGCGTGGCGATGACCGCAGCGAGGTGCCACGCTGAATGCGCAGGGGTGCCGGTCGACAGGTGTTTGCGCCGACCTTTGTAAGTCAGCTCGGCCCACGTAGCAGAATGGCCAAGGTGGGACGTCCGATGCTGGCACGTTACTGGCAAGCGCGACGTAAACAGCCGCGTAGCCACAGATGTGCTGCCGTAAGATGGAGGGTGTTCCTCTAACCGGAACTTTGGACCCTGGAACATGACGTCCAGCGTGTCACGAGATGACCATTGGTCAACTCCGCTGATTGCGACACCAAGCTAAGCAGAGCGAGTAGCAATACAGTGCGCTAATGAAGGTGATGGTGGATTGTCACAATCAGACGGAGTTTACAAAATGGGAGGAGTGAAAATGGCATGATGCAATACATTTTGAGTGTGAAGCACGAAAAGTCAAAATGCATTAAGCTGAAGGCCTTAGATTAAAATGAAATACATGATTTAGCGTATAATAAATTCAGATAAAATAAGCATACATGCCAAGTTAATCTGTAAGAAAAAAGAACACAAAATATACTCATGAAAATGCTCTCCAACACTTACCCAGTATGGGGTTTTCAAAATCACCGAATTTAATTGCTCGATGGCGGAGAATTTCGAAGATTAGGTAATTGTTTTTAGGCCCGGATAATGGCGAGTTAAGACACGTGTGAAATCACTGATATAAATTAATATGGTGAGACGTGTGACCGCTTCGGGGAAAACCAAAATTCCTAATGCCAAACGAAAGACGCGTTGGATAGAGATGGGACATGCGCGAGCGCACAGATAAATTCTCACTCGCGCGCCGATAGCTGAACATTTTGTGTTTTTAGTCATTACTATTCACTACCGCACTACTTGTTATTTTCTATGGTAAGATATTTTGACGTCTGCGGCTCTTTGACAGTTGAATATATGTAAACATTGGAATGTTGCTGTGATTTTGTTATTTAAATTAGTTAAAATGTGATTTATTGTGCAAAATGTAACGTACGACGTTACAGTACCCCGCCGCTTGGTGAGGGTTTTTACCTCAGTAAAAATCCTTTACTCCTGTTATACCTCCATCTGAATTACGACCCCTTGTATTCTTCATCGTTCATCCATCATATCTCATATTCGTAATCTTTGCATACTGGCAGACTACCTTAACAAGAGGTGAGTCCGCGCGCTAGCAGCTATGTGAGAGTTACATGTCCATAGTTGACTTGTTACTCGCGCAATACAGACGTACATTCGGCTTATAGAAGCAAAGAACTTACTGGGTTTATACTATTGAAAAGGAATTTAGGCTTATTTAAGGAGTATCCACCCGCTCCTGCAATGGCTTAATTAACGAGTTGCAAACCGCTCTGAATATTAACTCCCGGTAAGTAGAACGTACCGAGTTTAGCAACAACCAATCCAGAGGTTCCGATAAATGTGGAGAGACCACGGGTAAGGCACATGATAGAATCAAGTGAGCGTGGTTCTCCATCGGGGCCGAATACGGTGGCCGAAAAAATTGACGGATTACGACACGTGTGAAGACACTGATGATGACATCTAGTGAGCGTGTCTCCGTCTAAGGTTGTATTTATGCACTGTGATAAGCAGTGGCTTAAATATATAACTAAGTTATTAAAAAAAAATTTGATGAGATTATTTATTGACTCCTACTAATTTTAAGTCCTTAATATGCCAGGAACCTAAGTCCTTGCCCTTCATATCCTGAAGAACATAGACCAATGGTGATTTCTTGGCTATGACTTTTGCTTTAATAAACTTGGGAGCTAACTTTTTCGAGAACCTGTTCCCCTTGTCACTCAAGAAATAAGCGCGTTTCATGACCACGTCGCCAACGTTAAACTCGGCAAATTTTCGACGCAAGTTGTAGTGCGAGGAGTTCTTAACATGAGCCTGCCATAGTCTAGATTGCACCGTATCGAAAACGCTAGAAAGACAACCTAAGTTTTCGGCGTATGCATCACGTGGCAAAAACACTATTTCGTTACCGAGGTCGTTGTCCGTGTAATGAGTACCGCAGGTTACAAGTTCGCGACCGAAGACTAGGAAAGCTGGAGTAAATCCAGTGGCCTCGTTAACGGAGCTATTCATGGCAAATTGTACCTTAGGGATATATAAGTCCCAGGATCTATGATCATCATCCACATAAGTTGAAATACACGTTATTATCGTTCTATTGTATCGTTCCACCAAATTGACCTGAGGGGTATATTTTGGAGTGTAGAATACGTTTGGAATCGCATATTTCTTAAACAAGGCATCTGCGGCCTTCCCTGTGAATTGGGTACCGTTGTCCATCAATATCGCTTGCGGTATGCCATGAACGAGAAACACGGATTCCTCTAAGATTTTGGTAATGATCTCAGCGGTAGCTCTTTTTATTGGATATATTAAGCAATATTTTGAAAAGCAACATGTAATTACCAATATGTAACTATTTTGCTTTCGCGAGGTTGGAAGTGGACCCATGAGATCCATTGACAACATTTGGAATGGCCGTGAACAATCCTTTGGACGACCCATTTCTCCCAGTGTCTGGTGATTTTGGGACTTGTAGGCTAAACATTTGTCGCAAGTACTTATGAATTTGACTACTGACTGGTACATACCTGGCCAGTAGTAGCATAAAGCAAGAGTACGGTATGTTTTAAATATGCCCATATGACCAGCCGTGGGCACTGAATGGTTTTCATTAATGATTTGCTCACGTAGTTCGGTTGGCACGACCTCCTTCCACGCGAATTCTGAAGTTAAATTATATTTATTCTTCGATAGTCTATATAACGCGTTATTTTTAACAATATAGTTTTTAAATTTAGTAGGATCAATTAAGCAACCGTCATAAATATTCCTATACCAAGAGTCTTTAGTGTCCAAATAAGAGTTGGAAGTACTAATGGCACTAATAGGAACGATCCTAGACAAGGCATCTGGTATGACGTTATCCACGCCACGCCGATGTTTAAGAACAAAATTAAATGCTGATAAGCGAACTCCCCAACGAGCTAACCGACCCGTTGGGTTGCTTATAGAGAGAAACCACTTGAGCGCGCTGTGGTCAGTATAAACAGTGAACTGTTGACCATTTTCGATGTAACAACGCCAATATTCTAGGGCGGTTACGACGGCCAGCGTCTCGCGTTCGGTAATGCTGTAATTTTTCTCAGCCCCGGTCAATGACTTACTCATGTAGGCAATTGGATGTTCCTTTCCAATGCTTGATTTTATAATTGTTAATTTATGTTAAGTTCTTACTATGTTTAAAAAAAAAAATAATTGATTCTAAGTTTTATTAAAAAAAATTGACTCTAAGTTATGATAAAAAAATTGACACATATGAGTGTTATTTGATAAAAACACTGTTTGTGTACCAGTAGACAATGTTGTTAAGTCTAAAGTAGCCAGTAATTGTAAACCCGGCAACCCAATCCCTTCATCCGGCACACAGCAAAGCTGCTTACCGGAAGAAATAGGAATGAGCGTGGTACCTCCCCGGGGCGAGCCGTTACTATTGGCCCTACCACTATAAAAGAACGATAAATGCGTCCTTTATTTTAAATAACAAAAAAAAAATTAACAATTAAGTTGTAACGGAGCAATCCGTTCCTAACAAGAAAACAAAAACAAGGTAGCAATGCGTACACCTTAGTTGCTGTCAACCGAAACGTTTTACATAATACAACCACCAAAATACACCAACATACAAAAGAAAAAAAAATACCCACAAGGTAACCCTGAGGAAAATGAGACCGTAAAACCACGTTTTAGGGCGCCAATGTGACGAAAGGGGTATGCGTGGCGCAGGTTATATGGAAATAAGACCACGCATCCAAGTCAACATAAAAATATAATTAAATAAAAGGTGTGGGTAGGTCTACAGGTCACAATTTTCCCAGAGTCCACCCCGTGGGTAGCGCAGTACTGCCCTGATAGCTGGCGTGGCGATGACCGCAGCGAGGTGCCACGCTGAATGCGCAGGGGTGCCGGTCGACAGGTGTTTGCGCCGACCTTTGTAAGTCAGCTCGGCCCACGTAGCAGAATGGCCAAGGTGGGACGTCCGATGCTGGCACGTTACTGGCAAGCGCGACGTAAACAGCCGCGTAGCCACAGATGTGCTGCCGTAAGATGGAGGGTGTTCCTCTAACCGGAACTTTGGACCCTGGAACATGACGTCCAGCGTGTCACGAGATGACCATTGGTCAACTCCGCTGATTGCGACACCAAGCTAAGCAGAGCGAGTAGCAATACAGTGCGCTAATGAAGGTGATGGTGGATTGTCACAATCAGACGGAGTTTACAAAATGGGAGGAGTGAAAATGGCATGATGCAATACATTTTGAGTGTGAAGCACGAAAAGTCAAAATGCATTAAGCTGAAGGCCTTAGATTAAAATGAAATACATGATTTAGCGTATAATAAATTCAGATAAAATAAGCATACATGCCAAGTTAATCTGTAAGAAAAAAGAACACAAAATATACTCATGAAAATGCTATCCAACACTTACCCAGTATGGGGTTTTCAAAATCACCGAATTTAATTGCTCGATGGCGGAGAATTTCGAAGATTAGGTAATTGTTTTTAGGCCCGGATAATGGCGAGTTAAGACACGTGTGAAATCACTGATATAAATTAATATGGTGAGACGTGTGACCGCTTCGGGGAAAACCAAAATTCCTAATGCCAAACGAAAGACGCGTTGGATAGAGATGGGACATGCGCGAGCGCACAGATAAATTCTCACTCGCGCGCCGATAGCTGAACATTTTGTGTTTTTAGTCATTACTATTCACTACCGCACTACTTGTTATTTTCTATGGTAAGATATTTTGACGTCTGCGGCTCTTTGACAGTTGAATATATGTAAACATTGGAATGTTGCTGTGATTTTGTTATTTAAATTAGTTAAAATGTGATTTATTGTGCAAAATGTAACGTACGACGTTACAGTAGTACCAGTGGGCCTAAGCGGTTTAAGTGGCTCCGCAAGTGCTTTAGGTGCTATAAGTGTGTTTAAAAGATGATGCATATGATTATTACGAGTTAAATTCAAATAACATGGTCATGAGAGGTCTACTCGCACACGAAGGGTACTACCGTGGTCAGCGGGATTGTCCGAAAGGGTTACCGCTGGCCCGTAACATAAAGGAAGGAACACGGGTGGGTTTTAGTCAGTAAGAGTCTGACACTCCCTTCCGCTCCACCCAGAGCGAGAGGGGTCATTTAATGATTGCCCACACTGAAAAAAAAAATGGTACTACCGTAAAATATTTAACAGACCCTTGAAATTTTTACAGTGTGTACTACACACATTATGTGAAAATTTCAAGGGTCTACCTATTACGGTTAAAAAGATGTGAAATGTGATGTGTGTGTGTGTGTTATGTTCCCTGTAACAGTCGGATGGACGGACAAACAGCGGAACCTTGGTAATAGGGTCCCGTTGGCACACTTTGGGCACGGACCCCGAAAGATGTGGTGGCTTAGGTGCGCAGACCTTTTTCTTTTGAGAACAAAATAAAAGAAAAACCAACTTTTCAATTACTAGCTTCAGAATTACTTCGAAATTGAGATAAATATTAAACATTATGAAAATAAAGTCTCCACATTCCTACTTTATAAAGTCGGGGCGAGTCAACGAGTTGGTTTCTTGTTTCGCTGAAAATAACTTCAGAACTACGTGGAAAATGAAATTCTAACAGCTCAAACTTGTATTTTATAAACAGAAAGAAGTTTTGAATTAAAAAAAAATCACTTGGTGAAGACTTTTTTTGGACTTTAAAACTAACTTCGGTAAATAATTTTGTAGAAATGTGGTAACACATTTGGCAGCAATTTGATGGAAGTTTTACTTACTGCTTGTTGCTGGAGGAGTTATTAGAATAGTTACATAATAAAAAGAGAGGGGCTTGCACCTAACTGGTAACAGCTGCACTGGTCGATCGATCAGGTTAGGTTACGTTTGCCGCGGTTGTTTCGTGGACGGGTGACCATCTTTACATACTAAGACACCTCCGTGCCCGCACGTTAAGCCGTTGTACCTGGCTGTCATTTGTGGATCTTTGACAGTTGTTAGGGTCGTCAGAAGCCCTAAAGCCTGGTAACCGGTCTTACTAGGGCGTATCGTATTACCCGGTATCTGGGTTGTGCAGGTCAGATAGGCAGTCACTCCATGCAAAATACTGGTATTCAGCTGCATCTGGTTAGACTGGAACCCGACCCAACATAGTTGGTAGTTGGTTGGTTGGTTGGTTGGTTAGTGATTGGTTGGTTGGTAGTTGGTTGATTGGTGCGGGCTAGGCATTGAATGATTGAGTTACACTTAATGAAAGGGGAACATACATACATTAGGTACTTTTATGCACCAGGTTACAGGAATAGGTATTTCCTTAGCGTGTCCAATGTCCATGGCTCTCTAGATAGTGTTGGCTCAGAATTTGGCCTTCAGTAGGGTCCATCAATACTGTAACGTGCAAACAATAAGACAGACTGGACACGATATCAAGTGACCCATTGTTTGTGGATCAGTACCACGTTTACTCTCCAGATTGGTGTCATCAGCGGGCTGGCTACTAGGGCGTTACTTGGGCTATGTCACGGGGGCAAATCATTTACTGAAACAAATCTTAAGAGGAAATGCGGTCAGAGAGACTTTTGAAAAAGCAAGTAAAAAGTCATAATTCGAGGTTTGGCTCTCGCTTATTTCGTTCTCCAATATTGGACCAATTCAAAAGTTATTTCATAAACTGAATAATAAGGATACATACTGTGTCCCTATGTTTTTCTTTTTTTATTAATAGTTGTCAAATTTGTACACTAGGCCTCTGTTGACAGCGGTTTAAGACGGCAGTTTTGAGCATTTTTTGAGGGTTCTAGTGCTTAAAAAAATAATGTATCATCAAAAAGGAAAACATAGCGACATACAAATTGTTAATATTTATTATTCTGTAAAAAATCATTGCTTTATGGTCATTAACCAAAAAGAAAACAGGCGAGACCGTTTCTATAGAGAAACGACCACCCGCACGAAATTTTATCGATGTTAATTTATTTAAGTTTCTAATATTATCTAGAAATATTTGTAATGGAAGACCAACAGTCGTTTTATAAGCCAAGACCCCTAACCTACAGTACTGAGACCAATGATGCAGCTTGAATTTAACATTTTGTATACCTTCAGGACCACTTTGTACCTCTGAAAAAAGCTAAGTTTTATTTTGAAGGCACTTATAACAGTTTTAACGACCCCAAGCCTATCTAAAGGTTTAAATAAACTGACATTACTGCACAATTGCAAAGCTGAATGGGTCCCGGCAGGTGCATTGTGAAAGATACCGCGCTAGATAATGCTCATAACTACGGGAAGCCTTTCAATGCGCTCTTGTGATTTCAAATAGAGTTATAATAAAGAGTTTTAATGGTGGTAATCATTTTTTATATCTTATTCATTCACGCGATGTTGTATAGGATATATTTTGAGCTTGCGGTGAGAAACGTCTTAAGAATACAGAATAGTTGCTGTCAGAATGAATAACAATGTTGTGGAGAATGGAATCGTGAAGTAGGACATGAAATGAAAGTACAAAGAAGCGTAAAGAGTTGCCTAGACCACGTAAAATGTAGCTGTCGGGAATTGGTCGGTGCGTTAAAATTAAAAAAATTGTGGGAGTTATTTCCATATCTGTCAAATTTCTTTAATAGATTTTCAACATTATCGCTAATGCATAAGATTCAAAGTTGATTGGAAAAATTTGACAGTTTCGGGTAGCTTGATATGCTGGCGTCTGTACGTTATGTGAACTTATGTGATCTTGCGGTCTGGTCTTAGGTAGTAAAAAACCAAGGCAACAAGAAATTATTTTTATTCAAACTATATGTAGCTTGAATAAAAATTTGGAGGGGGATCAACACATACATAATAATAAAAAGACTATACCTATAATTTTATTATGTGTATTGATCCCCAATGTACGTACAATATTTTCCAAAACATTATACATAATTGTTTAGTGTTCAAGATATTTAGAAAAACTTTAATCGTCATAATATTTTGTCATATACAAAAAATTTATATACAATTTTAAAACATTTAATTTTTAAATAACAGTCTCACATAGTTTAAAATTAAACCTATTCCCAATAATCTCAACCATTGCCTTCAAAGAGACGATCTAACGATACCACTTCTCAATTTCCTCCCACACTACAAATTCCGACACCATCCTTCGCTCGCACTTCACCAGGCTAGTATTCAGTTCCACTTTTGTGCATAAAATTCGAGTCGAGCGCTCATAAATTCAAAGGCACCAACTCCTATATACGACGCTTCAGAGCGTATTTCCTTAGTAAACCGCTGTATCTTGACTCGGCTTGCGAACATCATGTTCTTAATGCATATGTACTGGGTTATATGTTTTGATCGTTATAATAGATGTGGGTATGTTGCCGGTGAAGTTATGAGATGATTTACAGTGTGTCCTACTAATATTATAAATGTGAAAGTTTGTATGTTTGGATTTGTGTATACTTATTAGGTAGTTACTTAATCACACCAAAACGGCTATACGGATTATGATGAAATTTGGCATACAAATAGTTTATAACCTGGATTAACACATTTCTTTTCTTCTGCTTACATTTCAAATCTGGTTTTGTCGGAGTCCGATATTAAAATGATAAAATAACGTTAATTAGTAAGTCGCAATTGTATTTTTGGCTAGAAAAGGCGTACCTACTTATTGAGATGACTTATAAAGATGTATAAAAGAAGGTAGCGGTGTAGCAGCGAAGAGCCAAAGTAAACTGGAAGGAAGACAATAACTAAGCAACTCACTAACATGTTCGTTGAAACGATCGTCGTGTAATACACCACGTTTTAGGACTGACCACCAATATTCAAGTACTAGCTAGTTAGTTTGGGTATCAGTAGGTATCAATACTTAAAAAAAAAATTAAAAAAAAAATGTATCAATATACAAAATTCTTGTGAATGCTCTCATTTGTGACACTAAACTTTTTGCTTTGTTTTTAGTTTGTATGGCCAAATTATTGTATCTTTAAAAATTAACTAAATTAACTACTAACACTAGATTTAGACAATGGTACATATTTTTAATTGTTGATTGTCGTCTTCAAAACTACTACATAAATACTCGATGATGTGACTGAAAACAGGACTATAGCAGCAATTTGCTTCATATTTTAAGTACCAAAATAAACATTAAAATATTAACACCATATAACTCAAAATAATTATCCTTTATCCACAATTTCCATTCCCCAGCTACGTAGTGCATGGAGCATGTTGTGCAACGGGACAATAGATGTCGCCGTAGGTCTGAATGTTCGCCATTATCTGGGATATAATTTCTGTGCCCCTCCCCGTCCCGCTCGCGGTTTGCTGGCTCTCAGTAATTAAGCTCGGTATGCTCCATGTATGCCTGATTTTATTTTGCTATTTACACATATTATTTTGTGTGTGTAATGTTAAAAATACACTGCACTGTTGTTTTGAAAAAGAATGGCTTACGGCTACAGGAAAATACAAGAAGGAAAACCTCTTCAGATTTTTAAGTCAACATGTCAGGATAAGGTTTGCTTTGCATATTGTTATATGTATTTTATTTAAATGATGAATCTATATTTTGAAACAGATACTGAACTTAATGGTAAATAAATAATAATATGGTATGATATAATAATTATGACAATAGCAGCACGTTGTACAGATGCTAGCACATCAAGCTACCCGAAAATGTAAAATTTTCCCAATCAACATTGAACCTTATGCTATAGCCATAAAGTTGAAAATCTATTAAAAATTTTGACAAATTGTAATAGTAGCTTGATGTACTGGCATCTGTACAAGGAATGTTTTAAATCGATCCTCAAATAATTCCCATAGGTTTTAGACAATCAATTAAATACTTTACGCGCTGAAAATATTGTATTGTGACAAATACTCTAAGAAGAGAACATCGTGCAAACTGGATTTACAAGGCAACCGTTGACATTGACATTAACAGTTGACATTTTAATGTGAAGACCAATTCTTATAATTAAAAACGTTCAAAATCTGGTCGCAATCTCATCTCAACGACAATCAAATGTCTAAAACTTGTCAAAAATGTAGGTATTTTAGACTCATTAAGACAGATCAGTCTCTGAACTTTATTAAAATTACGAGAATTGCTCCTCTGCTTTCAACATAGACAAAAACACACTTAATAATTACCAAAAGTACAAAATTTAGATGAGACCTTTGTTCGACTTTAATAATGAATAAAAACAAACTATTAAATCCCTTGAAAAACGTTCGTCTAGAGCATTAAGTCTATTCGACCAACAAAAACCTTATCTAGACTTTCTCTTGAATAATGTCTGTACCTAATTGAAGCCATAGACGACGTCTGAATAGAGACCGATGTAATTAATCCCAGTTTGGCCGGTAATCCATCTTTTAGTGGGATTCGATGGAAGGGATGCGGAACTATTTATCTAATACGACCCCAAATTTATCTCGACGTCAGGTGACTCGGATTACATCTTCGCATTATAACGTAATCTGGGTGGCGCGAATTATCTTTAATTTGGGGAACGTAATGAGACGTGATGCAAGGTACCATATACGTGACGCCAGAGATAACGGGAGGTTTAGTGGCGGGAACTATAGATAACCGAGTAATGGATGGAAAATTACGGCTCATATTACCCATGACGGTACTAAGGATCGACGTAACGTATTTTGATATTCTGTTGATGATCACACTTAAACTGTGCTCAATGCTTTTAGGCAATATTGTGATACGTGATGGGAACATTTTAATACAACCATACATAACAACGGTAAAATTGATGATACAAAACTACGTGAAGATATCATAAGCGATAAAGATAATACATATGTCGCTGCTTAATTATATCGTCGAGATAATCTTAACTCCATTTCCTCAAAGCATTGTACTAAAACAAAACAGGAACGTCTTGTCCAAAGTCGTGTATTAATATGGAGACGCGTAATATCTTCAGGCCATTCATTACAGGCGCTTCCGACTGCGTGCCGCTATATGGGTAGCTTATCAAGTGATTGATTGCGCAGATACTAAGAGCCAGGATCTACGTTACAACGTTAGCGCTGAGTACCTATGAAGTTCAAGGCTTTATTTCAGAACAAACAGGGAAAAAAGAAACGTATTTTGGGGTACAACAAAATGTTTATTATCACTATTCAGATGAAAGACTCACTAGTGCTTATAATTATGTTCCTTCCAAGCATCTTCACCTCTAAGTCTACAACATTTAAATAAATAAAGAATAGGTAAACATAGCATAATCTACCTACTCGTATAATGTTCCCACTGCTAAGACATGTAAATGAGGCCTTCTCTCTGTGCGAGGTAGTAGGCTGTTCTCACCACGCGGGGCCGGTGCGGGATGGTAGATCTCACATATCTTCGATTTTTTGGTTCTAGGACATGTTTCCTCACGATGTTTTTCTTCACCATTTTGAGGACAGTGGTGACGAAATAATTTACATAAAGTTATGCCCCTGTCAAGATTCGAACTAACGACCTACAACTAGTAAGTCGTCCCCATTTTTGCTAAGCCACCACTGCTCACTCCTCCTTTGCTCCAAATAAATAAAGAATTGTAAGAATCAAACAATGATAAAATTAAAGATAGGAAACAAAAACATATTAAAGATACATAAGTCAATAAGGGTCAAAAAGCAGTACAAAAGTGTACGCAAATAAAACACAAATGACATAGGAAATTGAACTGTAAGTTTTTTGGGATAGATTCCAACAAAAAAATAAAGTACTGGAGCAGTTGCACAGAAGGACGAAACTTAAGTGATATCCACAAGAATGATGTTTCGTACAAATAACAAAAAATACGTTCCAAATTTAGGGTAAGTTGGATTACTCGTAGATCTCGGAGAGAGACAATCTAGATGTCAACTCATAAGTAAGGGAAGTCGTAAAAATGAGAAAATATAAGACGAGGATTTTGCGTAGTGGCAGAACATTGTTGATATTTACTAGGCTTGTCGTAGAAAATGTTTTGACGGGCGAGTAAGCCTAGCTTGTTTATAACTGACTAGTTTCTGCCCGCAACTTCGTCCGCGTGAAAGTTTTTTCTTGTCTTTCTTACTTTTTTTATTTTTGCCCGGCTCTTAAGAAACATAGCGTGATGTTTAATAGCCTTTTTTCCTTCCTCGAGAAATGGGCTATCGAAATCAAAAAAATAAATTTCAAATCCGACCGCTATATCCAGAGATTAGCGCGTTCAAACAAACAAACTATTCAGCTTTATTATAAATATCTAGATTTATAATTGGCATTTATTACGAGTAAGTAACACGAGTAAATGCCAATTAGAAATATGTAATAATTGAAATACACTCGTATTTCAATTATTACATATAAACAAACAAAAAAGATCTCTTAATCACTCGATTGAGAGATCTTTTTTGTTTGTTTCACAGGAACCAGTATTCCAAGAAAATGGTTATTAAGTACCAATTATGTTTTGATTTGCGACTACGATTCAATAATCGAAGAAGTTGTTTATAAATCACTGAAAGAACTTTATTGTAGTATCCCGCCAAAAACATTTCATTTATACAAAAAGTTGTCAAAACTCACATAACGCTTTCACAGTTAAAAAGTTATCTGAAAAAAAAAGGCCAATTCTCGTAATTTAAAACGTTCAAAATCTAATCACAGTCTCATCTAGGCGACAAACAAATGTCAAAAACTTGTCAAAATGTAAGGAAATTAGAGGTATTTTTGACAGATTGAGACTGAGGTCAAACCGTGAACATTTTTAAAATTACGAGAAATGCCCCTCAGATCTAATGTAGAACCAAGTACCTAACTGTACAAGGCCTAAATCTACAAACCTTAAATTTTGGTTCAAAATGTACCCTCTAGCATTATCCAGGCTTTAGCTATGATGGTTTGAAAATACGACGAAACGCTTCGGGAAAAGGTAGGTAGTGCTCCCATGTTTTTTGTTCTTGGCTCGTCTCTGGCTTTTTTTTTTCTATACTCATATCTGTAATACTTATGGTGTACATAATAAATCATATTTATATTCTACTAGCTGCGCCCTGCGGTTTCACCCGCATGAATGTTAATCCCGTGAGAATATCGGAACAAAAGTAGCCTTTATGTTAATCCAGGGTGTTAGCTACCTCCATACAAAATTTTATCAAAATTGGTCCAGCCGTTTGAGCGTGAAGAAGTAACAAAGATATAAACACACACACACACAAACTTTCGCTTTTATAATATTAGTGTGATTCCATTCTTGGCAGGGGTACTGCCGTGCCCCCATATTTGGACAGTATAAAACGATATTACGATATTCATCTGAAAACTGCCAAGATCAAACTCAAAATCCAGACCAGGCACAATTGAATTGTCAACAATCTTAGATAATATATTATACATATATGATCAAACAAGAAGAATAATATACAAACTAAAAGTGTTTAGGAAGCTTTCAATCTCTGAACTCGCGATATAAAAGGAAGGAATATATTTAATAAATACGGGTCTCGTTTGCAACGCAAACAACTCATCAGCCAGTCCAAACAAGGCACGCTTCCCGTTGGGTGTTTTTATGCAGCATTGTGGAACTCTGAATTTTGAGATGTGGGATAGAAATAAGAGACCGATATTTCTACATTTATTTCTGTGATATCACCGGAACATTTGGCTTGGAATATCTGGAAAACTTTTTCAACATTTTCGTAAAAGAAGGTCATGAAATAGCTTGGTAGCTAGGAAATCAAGTTTCTGGAAGGAGCCATAGAAATCAACAAAACAATATAGCATAAACATAACCAGCCTATAATAGAATAGAATAGAATAGAATAGAATAGAATACTCTTTATTATGTACACCAACCACCACCTCTTTATTGTGTAATGTTTCTATTGCTGTGACATAATCCAATATAATAACGCGTTTAGTATACTGTTGGGGCTGTCGTGGCGTTGCAGTGTTGCGAGTTTGCGGAGGCACGCACACTGCACAGACGATTTTTACGCCATTGTAAGAAAAAGGACCGCCTCCATAGCCGGCCGGCTACGCACCGCCACCAATAGTCTCCTGAGCATGTTCTCAGAGCGGTGGGACTCCCCTCTGCTGCGCCACTGGGTGAAGATCCATACCAATTAAAATTTTAAGTATTTCTTCTTATTACTAACACTAGTTATTAAGTTATTTTGTTGCTACTAACTCTGAGGACTCATGTCTGAAATAAAGAATTTGAATTTGAATAGGCCTCTCCGTGAGAGAGAGTGGGCCATATACCACCACGCGGGACCAGTATGGGTTGGTGGACACACAAGTCTTCGAATTTTTTGGTTCTAGGACACGAAGTAAAAGGCCCGCCTGGCTTCGAACTTCCGACCGTAAGAACCAATACCACTGGCCACCACTACTCAATAAAATAACACATTACGAGGACTACAGGACCTAAACGCACAAAAAGGCAAGTTTTATAAAGCCTAAAGTAGGTATATTATGATCGACTACAGTAAACAAACCCAGAAAAATATATGATATTCTTCAGGATATATGCTAGTTAAAGAGTGTGTTGAAAACATAATACAAAGAATTTAATACGATTGTAAAAAAATCATGAAAATATCTCTAATAACTTTATTTTCGCAATAAAAATCATACTAATTAAAATACATACAATCATTCCGATTTTTTGGCAGATTATTCTACAAGCAACATACAAAAGCACTAGTGTTTTAATTTTTTAGTCCAAACAATAGATTTTTTTGTAAATAGATAATTGCTTTATATTTTGCAATAAAATACCAGCGTTGTCTCATCGCGCTTCTCTTTCTTTTCTATGCAGTTCGACAGTAACCGCACTTTAGGTCATGTAGTCCCCTTAAATGAAATGAATTAAAATAGATTGCTAACCAAAGTATTACCTTAACTAAGCTCATTAATGTTATTAACATCTTAGGAAGATGTTAATAACATTAATAAGCTGAAAATTTGTTATACCAAAAACGGTGGTGGTACTTTCCGTCATACTATAAAATCAAAAATCTCCACATTTAATTAATCTAACTTTACAATCCTTAATTAAATAGGAACCTACTCGAACAAGATACGAAATCAATAACGTAACAAAGCCATGTCCTAATCGATTTACATTCAAAAACGAAAAGGCCCTTGAGCAATTAAGCGTGAAATGGGGTCACGTCACATCAACATGAGACATTGAAACACTGTATCGGATCAAAATAGGAAGGTTCAGAAGGCTGACTACTTTTATAATCAAAAATAATACCGGAATAATCGTTGTTATGGCACTACCAAAAAAGCACTTCCTCTCTCCTTAAACATCATTATTATATTTTCTCTGCTCCTGTTTCATGTTTATTATTATATGGATATATTTATATGTATGTGTATATATTTATTTAGATTAGTATAATATACTATATGTATGTATTTATTGTATTATGTAAATGCTACACCGCGGACTACCTACAGTATTTGTCTGTCCTTCCCCTTTTTAAATCCATCCTAAGGTTGTCTTTAAAAGATCGCTCTTAGCGATAAGACCGCCCATTGTGTCACCCTTTGTACAGTTTCTATATTTATGTCTGTAATTTATATGGTGTACATAATAAAGAGTATTCTATTCTATTCTACCAAAGTAGTTTCATGCAGGCAAAACATAACAAACATTATCCATTTATTAATTACTACCATTTTATTTGTTGAAACTACAGCCATGGGGTTACAAGTGCTCACTTAGTTTTTCAAGACATTACCCAGGGGTTGGTCGACTCTTCGTGGCCAGGGGGCTGGCATATTTTTTGGCACTTTTTCTGTTGACAGCGATGCGCATGAATTTTTTGATGCCGTATGAAACTTACCCTTCCCTTTTTAGGGTAAGTGCTAATTAGTGTTAGAATCAAGTGTTCCCCCCTCCTGCCAGCTAAATGGTTGCTTTTGCAAATGTAAAAAATTCACGGCCGTAGTACGAGTATCAGCGGGATTGTCCGAAAGGGTTACCGCTGGCCCGGAACATAAAGGGCTAAGGAAGGAACACGGTTGGGTTTTAGTCAGTAAGAGTCTGACACTCCCTTCCGCTCCACCCAGAGCGGGAGGGGGGTCCTGAAAAAAAAAGTAGTACGAGTACATATATAATACTGCCGTGATTTTTAACGAAATTAAAAGGAAAAATATCACAGCCAAGTAGGCTTTACAAGTTTACGAGTAATAGTCGACCAACTTAAATTTGCAGTTGCAGTGTATGGGAGAACGTGATTTTCAACCACAATGTTAAGGTTGTTCTTGGGATAAATTCATTCCAACTACGGGACCCACCCTTCTTTGTGCGTGGTACGACGCGCACTTGGCCGGTTTTTTATATACTTGTGCAATGGTGTCTTCTGGGCACGTTTTCGGATGACAGCGATGCCGACGAGTATTTCGACGTCTAAGTGTCCTTAGTTTTTGAATTTATTTGTATAGTGAGTTAGTCATTTAATTTAGTGTCTAGTGTAAATAGTTAGTTATCTATACATACAATAGGGATGTTGCCTGGGTAAAAATAAATCGATTCGATTTAGTCCCTCAGTAAGATTATTAAAAAATATTGAACACGTATTTTTTGTTTTATCAATTAGATAAAAAATTACAAAGATATATCACATCAAAGTTCAGGAGTGGGGGGCTTTGACGTAATAACGTGCTAAAATTTGTAGCACGGCGTGACGTCATACGAAATTTCCAAGCGCTGTATCTTCGTAATTTTTTGTTTGCCAGACAAAAGAAAAAATACGTATACAATATTTTTTAGTAATCTAACTGATGGACTAAATATATTTTCTTAGTCAACTACCCTATTAGTTGTACATATTATTATTTTAAGACTATTAGCTCTTAAATTATGTAACAGTTACTAATACTATAAATAAACGGATTTCGGTGAAGTTTGACACAGAAGGAGACCATGACAGAGACATAGGATTCTTTATAATATCCTCGTGGTACGTTCCTGTGGATAATAATTCCCGATACCCACGCGGGCGAAGTGGCGGACAAAAACTAGTGCTTAATAAATCACGCCTGGTTCCTATGTCACATTTATTAAATATCGATTGATAATTATATTGTTTAAACAACTCAAAAAAAATAATCGTGAAGCATTATGACTAGACTGCGAAGACACACAGAAAACATGTAAACTTGTCACGGCAATGCCACAGACACACTAGAGTGCCTCTGACACTCAAGGCATAGACAAGTAATGAGGTTACGTCTGGCGCAGATTGAAAAATATTTATTTTTTATTTTATTATTTGCTATTATTTACATACTATTTATTTATTTCTGTAACTGCCCGTGACATCACAGCGGGCCCTATCAGAATACCAGTGCTGCAACATTTATTTTTTAAATGTTGTAGCATCATGCTGAGATAGGAGCCTTTTGGCCTCGTATAGGACTTTCTGTTTCATTTTTCTTTTGTTACTTTTTTTATATACATAATAACTTGGTTTTTTATTTTGCTGTATTTAGTTTAGTTTGTGACCTTCCTGTACGAGTCGCAATAAATACTTTTTCTTTCTTTCTTTCTTTTCTAAACGAAATACTAAAATGGTTGTGGAAATATAACTAATCTTAAATGATATTAGCGGAGTTAAAGCTAAAGTTAACTGATATCAAATAGATACCTTGTTTCATTATCAAAACTAGCCATATTCTTAAGACGCTTATTAATGTTTCACCAGCATAAGTTTCGATCCCGTTTGAATATCGGGATATAAAGTAGCCTATATGTTAATCCAGGGTGTCAGCTACCTCCATACCATATATTATCAATATTAGTCCAACCGTTTGAGCGTGAAGAAGTAACAAACGCATAAACACACACACACACACTCACACACTCATAAACTTTCGCCTTTATAATATTAGTGTATTGAAAGAGGGGAATGAGGAAGAGGATTTTCTTAAGTAATTTTGACGTTCTAAAAGTGCTTATTCTCCACCTAGTTTGAATTTGATTTTGATTTTGACTTTGACTTTGAATGCATATATCCCCTTTCTTTATAAACGTGGCTTAACGTTAAGTAATCATTAGCAACTGTTTAACCAAACATTTTTAACTTTAAACGACGATAATAAATAAACGTGTGTTACACTCTACCTACCAGTTCCTTTAATAACTGGATAAATTGTCGTCTTTGTGTACCTATCTTAGCTTGTCGTCGTGTTTCCCTCCTGCATAAATCTATTTTGTGGGGTCGAGAACTTCCCGAGAGAAAGGATTTAATATATCTGCAGCCAAGTTCTCTTATGATAATAGACTTTTGGAGTGCACTCAGTTGGAAATGGTTTTAGAAAATGTTGGCATTGTCTTCAGAATAACTGTTCGAAACTTTGAGTTTGGGATTAACTATTATTTCGGATCATAAAATACATTTGCGTCATTTTCATTTCCAGCAAGTATTAAAGAAAATAGAAATGGTTTAAAATATGCATAGAAGCAAAGTCAAAGTTTCAGATTTTCATTTCCATTTTCTATTTTGTTAGTAGGTGTGATAGGCCTATACTGTCCTCCCATACCTGATATAAACGTAATTTGAAAACATTGTATTTTTAAAAGAGTAACCCTGGAGTTTCTCTATAGAAAACGACCGATTGGAACCGTGCACGAAGCTTCTGTAGTTTCATAAGTGCCCATGAAGGTTTATGTAAAATAAAATATTTTAATTTTGATTACCATGGCTTTTACCTTCTTAAAGGATTGGCACCGTATCGCCTTTCGCCTCGCCGTCAATCAGGCGTCAACCTAACTCACGTAACCAAAGCGGATCGGAAGCCCCGATACGTCGAGTCGGCTATGGTTAGGCGACGCCGCGCTTACGGCTCGCGCCGACGGCTGGTTGACGGTCCTGCAGGCAGGCCGGAGGGGTGAAAGGGGCAAGAGTGGACGAAGAGACGTAAGCTCGGGTAAGGAGAGACGTAAGCGCCGGGAAGACGATCCGTAACGCACCGCTCCGCGGTTCGTGAGCTTGTCCCGACGCGAGGCGATTACGTTACGATTCCGATTAGTGAGCGTTGCAGTAGGGAGTTTCATACATAGAATACTGAACGGCTCGAGTTGATACGGTACCGATCCCTTTCCGGTTTGATACGTGTGCCATGACCTGTGACATTTAGTTTAAGAAAAAACACAACATCACTTTAGTGAATCCGTCCGTTTAATCCTAATAAAACATTCATCGTTCTTTGTAAAATACGCCAGACATTCTTATTCATCACGAATTACTTAATTGACTATTAATTTACTTTACTTTCACATTCGTCGCTTTAATAATTTTGTCTGTCTTTTTTCCGTTTGGAAATTCTCATGGATACTCTCCGTCTGGGGAAAACGGAGGGTCGTCTCGTAGTCCTACCGACTAAAACCCCACTGCTCCTTCTACTACCATAAGTGTAATTTTGTCTGCCTAAAAACTTCGAGTTTCTGGCCCGTTCTTCTCCCTAGAGATCTATGTTTTGAAATGGGCAACTAGCTTCAACTTTCTAACTGACCGACTATTTCACAATTCAAAAGTGTACAAGTGTATTTCACAGTTCAAAACTCAAAGCATTAATTTTAATTAAACCATTTACAAAAATGGTTTAATTAAAATAAATGATTTGAGTTAATAATATGTGTAACGCACTAACTACACAACATCATAACACATCAACTTCACAACAAAAATATCAAGAAGAACACACATAATTTGCCAAGCATGTACCAGGTACCTACATACATATCTCCTACGTCTGCTAAACGTACATACATCAACGTCTCCCACGTCTCCTCGCTCCATTACACTACTAATCGTATGAGATTCCACGCTGATGCCTCTAATTAATGGGTTACATACAACCGTCCCTTCAAAATGTCTTAAATGGTACCGAGAATTAAATTCAGCTGCTACCCCTTAGGTGAACGTTAATTTAACTGCTGAATTAGGTTTTATAGTATGTAACTTTAGGATAGTTTTGTACGGATTCATTTGGTTTGAGTCTTTTAAATTATGGATTAATTTTAAGTATTTGACCTCTGAAGTCTGTGTCTTTTCCTGTTTTTAATCTATTTATTAGTTGCAAATAAATTGTTTAGTTTATTAGTGTTCTAGAATATATCCTAATTGCTATATCTAAATTATGATTCCATTACATGCATTATTTTGATATAGCGCCATCTATAGGATAAACTTTGAACGTTTCAGGCTTGCATGGAGAAGAATGCCGCCCGCCCTTCATCGAGTGTCTCTTGGGCGGGCGGGTAAAATTGTAAGCTTCATAGCAGTCTTGTAACGTTACTTTATCACAAGTTCCTTTGGAACGAGATAGATGGCTCTTATTTTGTCGTAGTGATAAGAACATTAGTAGTACTTTAAGGATAAGATACGAAATTACCGAATAATACAATTATAAGTAAGTAGTTAATTTGCTTAAGTCCTAAAGTAACCAGGCATATTAAAATCCACCGAAAAAGATCCTAGTTTCGGCCTATTTTAATAACTAGGTACTAAGTATAATAATTACTTCGGAAATTATTAAATTTTAATTTTTCAATTATTAATGATAAATTAGTTAATATGAGTACTTATGATAAATTAGTTACGCGTGGTTTTCGACAAAGCATAAGCCGTCTTCAGGGTCTTCAGGGTATGAATATCGTAGAAAATGACTATTAAAATGAACCACAAGCAAACAATCTTTCTTTTGCTTATGGCCAAATAGTCTTCCAAGAGTAAATATTATCAATATTTTATTTTGACCATCATACATCAAGGAATTAATAATAGACTTCTTGCCTTTGAATTCCAAAATCTCCCTTGCTCAAACTCTCTACAGCCCATCATGGACTACGCTGTTACCTGTTATTTGGATTAGTGTTGCCCAAAATCGGTCTTGGTCTTCCAGTCTTGGTCTTGTTCTTGCATTTTTGCAAGACCAAGACCAAGACCGACTTATTGTAGCAAGACCAAGACCAAGACTGACCCCTGCAAGACTTGAGCAAGAACAAGACTAAGCCTGTAAGACTCTTGCGTCTCGCAGTTAAGTCAAACTGAGATTTGGGCATTATAGTAGGTATTTGGTTTCAATCCCGATTTTGATAGACGTTCCCCAGTATCAAAACCGTATCGTCATAACACTAACAGGTATTGTATTGATTATTATGTTTCGACTATTTATTAAGTAGGTAGGTAGCGTGTTACTTACAAATTTGTTTCCATATGTGATAAAAATGTACCTAGCATAACTTTCTAGCAAAGTTCATTTCATACCTTGCAGGTATATCTACTTAGAGTATTATATTATACTTGTATAAGTCTAATGTGCAGATCTAACGTTAGTAGGTTGGTAAAAATTATGTACCTAGGTATTTATGTTTCAAAGTTTATATTATTCTTCTATTCAGCAAAATTTAAAACTAACAGCGAGTCGACTAGGTCTAGTACTAGTAGCAGTTTTTAAGCCAGCCGATGTTATGGTACAGACGCCAGCACATCAAGCTACTACAATCTGCCATATTTCTTTAACAGATTTTCAACTTTATCGCTAAAGCATTAAGGTTCATGGTTGATTTACCTTAGCGCTTCCCCCTTAAATCGATGAAACTTTAGAAAAATAATTATCCCCTCATAACGAATCTAAAATAAAAGTAGTAAATTCAATTATGTAGATGATTAAAATGCCTCATGTGACGCGTCTGTTAGATACATTGGGATTCATGGCCGACACGACGCCGCGCGGGGATTCCCGCAATCTTCCGCATTTTTTGTCAGGTTCAAGCATTTATGCACTTTATTGTAATAATTTTAAAGTTTATTTTCAAGTGCGTTAATAATACGAGGAGACCGCTTGGCGCTGCGGTCCCTTTGTCGCGGCATTTGAAAGAGAATAGCGTGAGCGCGAAGACAGTGTTGACCTCGCAAAATAACTTTAGCAATACAGCTGATCAGGTAGCCCTTTCGAGTTTTATTTACATTGTTGTTTTAAGTGAAACAAGTGAATGTACTATTTTTTAATTAAAAATCTCATTGGGTCAGATAGAAATAATGATTTTATACAGTTTACAGTAAAAAAATTGCAGAAAAAAACGTAAAAAATTAAGAAAAAGCCGACGAAAAATTTCAACGCAGGAGGGTCCAGAATCATGACCTGAATCCATGGTAAGCGGTTGCGCGTCGATGTCCCTGCCACCCTGAGCAATAGACTAATAGGTATTTGAATGTAGTCTAGTCCAAGTAGTAGAGTCTCGCAAGACTTGCGAGACTCTTGCTGCAAGACCAAGACCAAGACCAAGACCAAGACTGAGAGCGCAATACCAAGACCAAGACCAAGACCAGGTGTATTGACGCAAGACCAAGACCAAGACTGGCTAAGGTCTTGTCTTGGTCTTGCATTTGGGCAACACTAATTTGGATGCCACCATCATCATCTGCCTGACTTTTTCCTATGTTGAGGTCGGCTTCCAGTCTAACTGGATGCAGCTGAATACCAGTATTTTACATGGCGCGACTGCCTATCTCACCTCCACAGCCCAGTTACTGAGTAATACGATACCCCTTAGTAAGACTGGTTGTCAGACTTTCGGGCTACTGACCTCCCGTAACGACTGTCAGATCTACGAATGACCGGCCGGGACCAACAGTTTAACGTGCTTTCCGAAGCACGGAGGAGCTTTTAAATAAACTTGCCTATTTAGCGTATACCTAATGTTCCCACTGCAGGGACACAGACCTCCTCTGTGTGAGACGGAGTGGGCCGCAATCCATCAGGCGGGCCCGGTGCGAGTTGGTAGATGTCCCATGTCTTCGAATTTGTGGTTCTAGGATGCCTCACGATACTTTCCTTCATCGTTTTGAGAGCAGTGGTGATGAAAAAATTTACGCAAGGAAAGTGCTTGTCTGGGTTCGAACCTACAACTCGCATCACCTATGTATTGTACGTATTTTTCTGCTCCCTTCTTCTTGTTTGTTTAAATGTGTGTTCATAAATGGTTAAATAATTAAAAACCCTCGTATCAGAAAAGTCTACACCCATTTAATAGACATGTTTTAAAATAGACTAATGTTGTCTCTCTAATAATTATAGTTAGAGAATGCAACGTATATTACCTACCTACTTAGTTTTCTCCAATGTCTAACTCTTAATTATTATAAAAGTAATTATAAAGGAAAATGAGATGATACGAGTTTCTATGTAAATATAATATAGTTTTACTTTCCGTGTATTTGGGATTTTGTATCTAATTATTCTAGTCATTCAATTATGACACGATGCTTAATTTTTGCAATTGAAATAAAGCTTTCACTAGCTTCGTTTCATTCATGAATTTCACCTTCACCCATTGAGCAACGACCTTCCGTCGTGACGGCGTCATATTGATATCATCCTGGGGCATGCGCACTGGATCCCGCGCATGCGTATCACCAGTTTAAAATGTTGTGTATACTGTGTACCTTCATGTACCAAAACCTGTCAAGCTGCAATAATAAGTCTGCATTATACCGAAATGGGTTTCTAAACGTGTTTTAAATACATTTCGTAGTTACTTTTTGTTCAGTAGCTCCTTTTTTCTACAGTTTAGTCTATTTAGACGATATAGTGTAGTGTGTATTCGCTCGGACTAACGAATGCAGTGTAATTGATAAAACATTTTACATTCAGTATAGATTGGCCGCACGTTAATAATTCAAAGAACTGTTTCATCGAAGTGTATAAGGTGATACATCAACAGGTAGGTTTGGTTTGCTTATAGTTGTCTGATGACAAACATATAGATGTACGGTGTAAGTGGGCGTTACTCCAGACGAACTGCGTGGGTGTAACATCTGGCTTGTCGTAGACTGAACGTCGGTAAATAAATTCAACTCACGAACGATTCAAATACGATGCTTGTGGCAGATGCAAATAACTTTTATTGTCGTAGAGAATCTTGTTCGGTATATTGTATAACACGAAAAGTGACGTCATCTTTACCTTCTGAATATAAATGTAGGTATACTATAATAGGTGTTACATATTTCCAGCCGCACCACAACAGGTTATTAGAGCTTAACTTAACATGCAAAGTATTTTAGTTCATGACTATGTGCTTACCTTTTATAAGAGGGATACGCAGACTAGGTATCCAGTGTTTTTTGGGTAGTATGTAGTAACCATGCGTTGGTTTCAGCGTGTTGTAATTTGCGATGATTGAACATTTTGGATTTTTCTCAAAGTTTTCATACTAAAGTGTGTGAAGTAGAAATGATAAAAAGACTAATAGTATTAAAAAAATCTCATCTCATCATCATCATTTCCATTTTCTAATTCCTATTTTACTTATGTCCCAATAGTCTTGTCCTTAAACAAATTAAACAACGCCCAAAAAGTTAACCCATCGTCAGCATATTACTCACGTCCTCTCAAATCCCACCTACCCCTCGTTAAGTGGTGTAAATTCTCACAAAATCAATATTGAGTATTGGGTACGCTGGAAACGCTTACGGGTCGTTGCTCGTGTCCTATATACGGGAATTAACTACCTATATCCGTTGCACCCGTTCACTTGGTAACGTGAGTTTATTAATTATTTACATGCAAAACAAGCGAAGTACGTTCGTTTTTTAATAAAAAAAAAAACAAATGAAAATCAAAACAGGAGCCTCTGATTCCCGTTAGACGGAACGGTTCATTTTGATAGCTCAACAATATTTATTGCGTTCTTTACGTTGTTCAGAAGACAATTTTTTCAAACATATGAAAGAATGGATTAACAATATTCTTCAAAATGATTCAGATTGTAATTGAAAGTGTGTTTCGCAATTATGGTGCTGTATCATTAGTTGCATTTTCCCGTAGGCGTTTAGTATCTAGGTTCGCCAGAGATAAACAAATAGAAGACGCAGTGAGCGCATTATCAATAAAAATCGACGTTTCAAAGCAAGATTAATCCATAGCTACGACTAATAGAACTAACTTGTTTTAATAAATACTTTGAGTGATGCTTTCTAAAAGATTTATACACATATATAAGGAATAAAGACTTATTTATTAGTTGTCTATAATAATTAGATCATATTTTAAACTGATTAGAAAGTTCGGCTAACGCTAGTCATAAAATACAGTCGTCAATGAACTATTAACTTTTATAAAATCTCATCTATATTCTCTCATCTATAGTCGGGGGTTACGGAAGGATCGTACGTTCCCGCGACCCCCGGCGTAGGTGTGAGAGGGAACACCGGGGTAGTATTTAGTCACTAAGAGTCTGACAGATCCCCCCGCCGGCCCCAGAGCGGCGGACATCCATGAGGATTTTCCACCGCGAAAAAAAAAAGAGGTGTCCTTTATCCGACTTGTCCCTACCGGCCGTCGCTCGTTTGATGGTCGGGAGCGCCGAGTAGTGGGATGCGGTGATCTCCTTCTGTGAAACCGTCATTTCACAGAAGGAGGCTGCGGAAAGGTTGAGGGAGGTCGAGACCACTCTCCCAACCAGCAGCAGACCTACCAGGCGTCAGCGGAGGGCGGACAAAGCCCTCTTCGAGCCCCCATAAACTGGTCCTGACCTGACTAGTCTAGCAGGACACGAGATGGCGGCACGTAGTGTTCCACGCGCGTCCCTATAGAACGTCGCGGGGGGAGATTTAGGCCTCACTTCCCCCGTGAACTTGAGGTGGTCCGCTAAGGCAGGCCGGAACCAGCCGGGGATTGTGGAAGGCGTACAAGTTCCCATGATCCCTGGTCCAAGTGTGGGAAGGGAACCGGGGTGGTTTTTAGTCAGTAAGAGTCTGACAGACCCCGCCGCCCGAATAAGGGCGGCGGATATCCATGTGTATCAACCCCGGAACAAAAAAACAGTGGCACTCCGGGAGTGCTGACAGAAGTAAAAACTTGAACAATTACGTGTGTATGTTCTTAATTGTCTTATAAACAAAATATGCGCGGTGTCGGTTACGGTAACAGTGCCGCGAGTTCAATGGTTTTTCCCATCTCAAAAAATGACCAACGCGCCTAAAGAAGTTAACAAAAAAGAGGTGTACCTTGTAGTACACCCATATTTCGCCAGTTACGTTGAAGTCCCGTTTATTAGGGTGCGAGCCTTTTGTCATCAACAGGACACAAATCCTGACTCCGGGTTGCTACTGAGAAATTCCTGATGGAAGAATGCAAGAACATTGTGCCCGACGTGGGGATCAACATAGGACCTCATGCTTAGCAGTAGCGCTTGCTACCACTAGACCGAGGAGAAAGTCTTTAAACGTTTCCTTGATATACTCTTTTGGCAGAGTAATGGCCGTGGCCGTGGTTTTAGGAAACCGGCGTGTCCTAGAACCCAAAATTCGAAGACATGTGGCACCCACCAACCCGCACTGGGTATAGATAGTTCAACCCATCTGTGCGCGCGGCGCTATGTGTGGGTAAAGCGATAAGGACACGTTTTGCTCGGACGACGACTGCCGCGTCACTGCCACACAAATTAAAGCTGTATAATTACAACCGCACGCACACATGGAGCCGCGCGCAATGAGTTGAGCTATCCGTACGCGTGGTGGATTACGGCGCACTCCCTCTCACCGAGAAGAGGCCTGTATCCAATGATGGAAACATATGCTGATTATGCTGTACTCTTTTGGCTAATACTTTGGTATGTAGATGGAATGATGGAATGAAATTTAGATACAATGTCATGTACCAAAAACAAAATAAATCTTATCAGCTGCGGAATAAATTTATTAGCAGCGTTCAGAGACTAATAGGACGCATCCATCAATTTACACTTCAAACAACAATGACTGATGGTTTTATTTACAAATATACTAATGGCTATTGAACGCTGCCATTACTAGAATACATAGTACCAATATTTATCAGAAATAAAAACTGTTTTTCAAGTCTTAGGTCGTAAACTTTATTTTGTGCTGTGTAAACTTTATTTTAATTAGCTTCAACTACCTCGTTCTAAGCTCGGTGTGAGAAAATATCCAACGAAAATTGGCACGTTCTAAACTAAAAAAAATACACATTATGACGTCTAACAATGTGCACTCGTAGAGGGATCCTGAGTATCAGCAATTAGAAGGTTTCAGGCTGATCATTTATTGGAAACTTTTTTTTAAAGTATTTTGTTGCAATTTATCATTCTTGCAGATATTCAGCAATATGTTTGATGGTTTTGTCTATGTTTGTACGGAAGCTGTCCAGTGACTTCTTCGTTTATTTTTGCAGCTTCATAAGTCTTGAGAAATCTTTCTCTTTAGTCTTCTACCAACAGTTTGGGTATTCAACAGGTTTACTGCTAGCAAGTTTATTTTTTTGGCATTGATTTACTTTAACTCCCACACTGACTTATTACGAGATAATCTTTGTTCGCTTTTGTCTTTTCTGAGATTTCTTCTATAACAGTTTTGATGCAGAGGTCGTGATGGAGTCTCTTATTTGAGACATACCAAGGTGCGTTCGTTATATTTTTGACTGAAACTTAGCCTTTGTATTATTACAACTTTTTATTTTGCTTCTGATCCCCACAGTTGTAGGCCGTATAAGTATATCCATATAGGATTTATTATGTTTTACATATCAACAATTTGTTTTAAAGTGAGAGTTGAGATTTCCTTATTTAGTAACCAATACATTGTGCGCTACTGTGTACTGGAAACTCAAGTTTCCACCATAGCACTTTTGAACGTCAAAATTTACAAAAAATAGAATTTATTCTAGTCACCCCATCTAAAAGGTAGTTTAATTGGCGAACAATAGGCAAGAATCTCCACCGTCACTCTTTTAATAATATTTAGTACAAAATCAATTAGTTATAAAATTATATGTAAAGACGATGCACCTAGAATAAAATTACTATACCACAATAGATAAAAATAATTAAAAATAAAGCAATGTCATAACCTATTAGCGATAGTTTTGCCTATCGCTTCTGCCAAACATGACGAAAATCCAAACGTTAATGTAGTTCGAATAACAAATAACCCTCAATTAGTGAAACTACAACTAAAATACAAACTTAATACCAAAGCGTTTACACAGGACCACCCCATCGAACAAGTATTCATATAAACACACAAAACGGTGTGAAAACATTAACTCCATCTTGATTTGCAAATCTTTTTGATTACTGCTATGCAAATATTCATTTACATTTAAAACCGTTTCGTATACTGTGAAATTAAATTGCTGCTTGCTCAGCGCAAACATTTCAAGGGAATGAATCCCCGTTTCCTTCAAGTACTAACAAGGCGCGCATTTGATCTGTTTTTAGAGGAATTACTTTTTATATATTTTTTGTTTTCAGAAAAATAATGATGACTCTTGTAAGAAACTGTTTTCATTTCTGTTTTTTTGAAGGTATATACTGTGTGTAGATTTTTAAGAGAAATGTAAGAGAGAGAGAGCCTAGAGAGTTTTTAAAAATATTATGTACAGGTTTTTAAGGGAGGTTTCGAAAAGGTGGCAAAATTATTGATTACATAATTCTAATTACCATTAACTAGATAATTATTTTCAACATTGAGCCCCGCCAACTTCAGAAAATTAACAAGTTTTTTCTTTTACGAATCGGGTCATAAACTCCGGGCACTTGTCAGTTTCGAAAGCTTTGACTCCTAGACTAGATCAATATAAGCATACAACAGCATAATCATCCTAAAATGTGCCCACTGCTGGGACACAGGCGTCCTCTCTTTGAAAGAGAGTGGGCTGCAATCTGGCACACAGGCCCAGTGCGGGTAGATGTCACATTCTTGATCAATAATATAAACAAAACTTCAATATTAATATGATGAATAAATTAGTTCATCAAACTCTTTGTTTCACACTCAATAAAGCACCATGTAAAGTCTTATCAGGACAGGCCCAACCGCGTCAGCAAGGCCTGAATAAACGCGTGGACCTAACTGATACAGTTTCATTACGAGTATAATTGAATCAATTCAGTCGCCCTGCCCATGCGTCCCCCGGATGCACCCAAACTTATATGCGTGTATGGAATACATATGTAGTTCAATTTTAATTAGTCAGGCGCCTTGTTCGAAGGTACTTGTTGGTATGCATATTTGCATCGGCACAAAATTGGAAATTCGATGAGACGAGACTATGCCAGAAATTGAACAAAATTGTTTCAATAACATGGTTATGAATGGTAGAATTTGCAAAGTTTGTTGTGCCTGAGCTTTAGTTTAAGTATCAATTTACAGCGTCGAATGCATAACCTCCTTTCATTTTGTCATCGGTTAAAAGTCGGAAAACACTTTCAAAATTAAAATGTGAATTTTAATACGGTTCAGTTTTTTTTTTTCGGTAACTTGAAGGTTCGAGTTTATTCTCGAACCTTCAAATGAAAAGTTACCGAAATAATATTTTATTATCAATACCAACATCTACTTAGATATTGATGTTGTTGTTGTTGTTGATGTTGTGTGATGTGTTGTGTTGTCAGATTTTAGATTCGAAAAAGCTTACTTAAGCTTTTTCGAATCTAAAAGCTAAAATTCAGTGGAATCTTTCTTTATAATCAAGCGGGCAAAAGTCAAAGAGATAAACGTCAAAGCAACGTAGTACGACATTCCATTTTCTTTGAGACAATTTCCCTTACTCTTACTTCCGCTGCTGTAGGAATTGGTTCTAACGTGTTTTCTCTTTATGTAACTAAATGTTTAAGAAGTTGTTGACTTTGAAGATGTAGATGAAGCAAGAAGTAATCCTTTAAGTTTGAATAACTTTTACACATCATGTTATAAAAAAAAAATAAGCTATGGACTACTCTGAGAAGAAAGGCCGAAACAAACTCAGAGGTCACAGTCTCTTTTAAAGTCAAACTCAAACTCAAAGCATTTATTTTTATTAAACAATTTAGAGGCACTTTTGAATTGTCAAGAAGTCGGTCAGTTAGAAAATATGAAGCTAGTTGCCCAGACATAATCTTGGTCAGATCATGTGAAAACGATGTCTGAAATGGTCTTTGTTTTTTTAAGAATTCATTAAGAATTCTTAAAAGTAGTTGAATAAAATAATGCAAATAAGTCTCTTGCAAATAATTTATTTACGAGAAGTAGTTATGTGACTATATAACCGTGTCTGGGAATAACTACACAAAACAAATTTTAAACCATAATGACGTTTAAAACGGGTAGCGTTTACATATCATAAGACTAAACACTACCGTTATTAAAATTAAAACAATTCAAACGTAATATCATAAAAATAATAACGCGTTATAAAATACATATGTTGCAATTTTCACAATATTATAAATCTTTTCAACTTGGACCACAAACGTTTCATTTTGTGTGAAGGCACGCGCGTCAGATCCATTTCCTATTTTCCGTCAGTCGCAGTTCAGACGCCGCGCGAACCGATCGCTGCTGTCGCATCCGTCAGATATTTTAAATCATTATATATATCATAAATTTTTACATCGTCTTTAAAATGGATATCACTATTACCAGACACTTTAGTTTAGATGAAGTGAGTATTTTTTAGTAAAATTTTGTTGACTGTATTTTAATTATTGATGTTACCAAAAGTTTTAAAAGCTATTCATTGTCTTTATTTGCATATTCCTATAATTTGTTCATTGGCTTTAAGTGTTTGAAAAACTGTTTTCCTTACTTGACAATCATTATGACGCCCGACTTCTTTTAAAGACAGACTTTAACTTCCAAAAGTAATTATTTTAGATTTTCATAATTACAATTCCACTTCAATGGCTTTCGTTTGACATACCTAAATACCTATGAGTAAGATCAAACACTCAAGTTTCTCTTAGGAGACGAAGGACAAGATCCATTCAAATATTATTCAAGACTTGTTTCAAATCCAATGAATTGAAATTCAAGATCATTCAAACGTTTTCTTGAACTAGGTACATCCGCTGGATAAGTAAGAATAATGTCTCTTCAAATTTTGCCATGATTAAACTGTACCAATAGGTACTTATAATTTGTAGGGTATTTTTTAGATTATTTATTTTTAATTAATTATTTTTGATTAATTAATTATTTCTTAATTCTTTTGACGTCAAAAAAATTCATTTTTATATTTCGTTTTTTGTGTAGCTAAAACTATTTAAATTCTTTTAAAATATGAATGTATGCATCTTTTGGTTTTACGGTTCATTAATTTGTTGTTGTCCTTCTGTTAAGCATTTTTTACTTGGCTTAAAGCTTTACTTTTATATTACTTTATCGAACTATACTTGGGAATCAATTTTGTCCTCGATTTTCACGTGAAATTCGTTTTTATCTGCCAGTGATAGTTCTCGGTATCGATCGTGAAAAGCTATATCCTTAAAACGTTACTATATAAATTATAGTACCGTGCTCATAATATCCAAATTCCATATAAATTTCAAGGGCCGGACTCCACTTAGCAAGAGGAGCACGAAATCGCCCACCTTGCAAATCATAAGGGTAAGTAATGATAGTACCTAACCCTCTCGTGTTTCGCAATTTATCATAACTTGAGTATTATTTATGTTACCGTTCGAACGAGAAACGTGACTTATACGTCTGGAAGTCTTTATTTACATCGACTCTGACACATCCAATATGTTTCAGAGTTGATGCAAAAATAGACTTGTTATTCAGTGAAATATCATTTGAAATGTTTTATATTACCGATGGAAAATGAGCATAAAGAACCGTACCTTCGTATTAATTTCTCCAAATCATTGATTCACGGAAATACGTTCAATTTTGCGAGGCTAATTTGAACTTCAGAAATCGTTGATTATCGCGACAGTACATAAAAATAATGGTATTTCATTACTCTTTGAAAGATAAACTCATATAATCAGCAGCCGAAATTCTTATATTAAATTATTTAACAAGGTGAAAACTTTACAAATAAATAAGAAAGTTATAATTAAATCTATATATATATAAATTAATCCCTATTTCCCTTGGTCACGCCATAACTTGAGAATGACTTTACCGATTTCATCCATCTTTTTTTTAAAGTTTTCTAATACTTCGTGAAGGTTCTTACGAAAAAAAAATAATAAACTTGCGCAGAAAATGTAAGAAAACTTAACGGTATATACATAGGTTTATAGGTACGGGTATAGGTAGTCCTATATAAACTTTTCTGATGTAACCTTAGCGCGTTTAAAGTATCAGTCATTTGACAGTTCGCGCGATTGACAGATCATGCGCTGGAAACTGCATCGGTCGGAATCTATAGATAAAATAAACAAACTAAATAAAATTCCGTATAATCTATTAAAAACATTTGCAAATACGAGAATAAAGGTAGTAACATGGCTATGTTCGAAGTTGCTGCCGAAAATTCAAACGATGAAGTCACTCAATTTCAAATTGGCCGCTATGTTAGCAGGGACGAAGCGATGTGACGTATTTTTTCTTGCTATACATGCCAGACACCCTACTGTTGTTCACTTGCCCGTACATTTGGAAAATGGTCAAAGAGTGTATTTTACAGCGGAGAATGTATTACAACAAGTTGACAGGCCGCCATCGAAACATTGACCAGCTTCTTTGAAATGTGCCAGAATGATGACTTTGCCAGAACACTGCTTTACTCCGAAATGCCAAGATATTATACCTGGAATCAATCGTCAAAGAAATTTCAACGACGGAAACAAGGACAGTCAGTTCCAGATTACCCACAAGTATTTTCCACTGATGCACTAGGACGTCTTTACAAAGTTCAGTCTTGCTGCGTATGTAGTGAAGCTACTGCGTGGCGTAGCACATAACCCGGGAGTGCTGCGTTAACTGGAACTTAGAATGCCGGACCGGTACGTGTGGAGGCGGCGACGCCCGCAACTGCTAAACGTGCCCGTGGCCAGAACTAATCTACTGGCGAAAGCACCCCTCACCCAAACAATCCGTGTGGTGAACGAAGTCCTTAAGAGAATGGATATTTTTCGTGCTCTTTGAGTGAATTCGCAAGAGTTTTATGAAATGTAGTTAGTTATGTAAGGTAAACAGTTATATTATTTGTTGTTAGGTATATAAGGTTATATAAGTTATTTTGTAAGTTGATAACTACACTGTCGCATTAGGGTAAGGCCTGTAATGATAGTTGTAAGGATGATAATTAGATAAATAAAGTCCATCCTAGCCAAGATGAATGTTTTTTTTTCGTTTACCGCAAGTCGATGTTCGTGACCCAACATCATTCCAACATTTGAAAACTGTTAATGGTGTAGTGTGTCGCACATAAGAGAAGCCTGTCAACGTTTGAGATTGCTGGAGAATGACACTCATTGGGACCACAATTTCGAAGATGCTGTCATTTCGTCAAATGCTAAAGAAATACGAATATTGTTTTCTATAATTTTGTCTACATGCTTCCCATCAACACCGATTGATTTATGAAACAAAATTATAAAGATCACATGGCCGAAGATAAATTATATCAGATGCGTCAGAACATCGAATGCAGATTTGCAAATGAACGAAGAAATTCACAATGAAGCATTAATTTTAATTGAGGACATGTGCTTGATGCTTGCCAACAAAGGATTAATACAATTAGGAATGACAACGCCCAATCGCCCAATGCACGACGTATTTAATCAAGATTTGAGACGCGAAACCCAATACGATTCCGAGGCATCAAGAGAGAAACCGTTCAAAGAAACGTTCCCCTTTTAAATCAGCACCAAAAATATGCCTACGATACGCTCATGAAAGTAGTCAACGATGGAACTGGCGGAATTTTTTTCTTAGATGCTTCTGGTGGAACTGGAAAAAAAATTATATCATTGATTTTGGCAACGATTCGATCGCAAAATGGAACTGCACTTGCACTTGCTTCATCAGGTATTGCAGCTACGTTGTTGGAAGGCAGTCGAACAGCCCATTCCTCACTCAAGTTGCCGTTGAACACGCAAATTAATGAAACTCCAACTTGCAACCTTTCAAGGAATTCTGCGATTAGCCAAAGTGTTGCAGCAAAGCGGATTGGTCGTTTGGGACAGGACAACGTCTGTCGGGTCAGTTAGTAAAATATAAAGATCACAAATGAAGAGATCCGCAAGAGACCCAAGGTAACTGACATGGTCCGAAGAATTGCCAAACTTAAGTGGCAGTGGCACATTGCTCGCAGAACAGATGGCCGATGGGACCGAAAGTTTCTGGAGTGGCGACCGCGTACCGGAAGTCGTCGTGTTGGAAAGCCTCCCACTAGGTGAACCGACGACCTTGTGAAGGCAACAGGAACCCGTTGGATGCGAAAAGCATAAAACTGTTCGATGTGGAGGTGCTTGGGAGAGGCCTATGTTCAGCAGTAGAAATCTTTCGGCTCAAATGATGATGATGAATGAAATAAAAACACCCATAGAACCCAAATCGTTCAAGTTATTGAAGCCTTATGGGCTTATAAGCTCTCAGTACCATCACATTTAATCCCCAAGGACCATTTCTTCAACATTTCCTTCTAAATCCTAATGAATCTGCCCGCTAAGCTGATGTTCTTTTACCTGATAGTTCTGGCTTATCAAATGGTTCGTTTTGATCTTACGTTAATGGGTCGATCCGGAAATCTTCACTAATTACTGAACGTCGTAACTCCTTATTAAACTCTTCGAAACCTTTTAGTATTAATTCGATTAAGATTAAATGATTTTCATTTACAACCTTCAAAGGTTTCAGCTGAAAGGCAGACATGTTTGTTTTAGAAAGAACAGTTTAATTCTGGTTTTTGAGGAAAGATAATATTTTAAATTAACATTGTGGATATCAAATCGACGACCAAAGAACATTTATTAAAGAAATGAAATATTTAACTAAATAGTTTTTATATATTTCGTGATACCCAAATTTTATGCCGACGCATTTTAAGGGATATGACGCAGAAAAACCCGTCAGCAAACATAAGTATAATAAGTAACAAAAAATATTTCTCACAAAAGTTATTCACTGGTAGCGAACCAATTCAAAGAGAAATCAAAGTTCATTCAGCCATTTTGATTCGAATTTTTTACTTTTCAAAGTAAAACTACATCCTCTCAATGAAAATAAAATTCAATAAAACATTTCGACACCCTTTAAAATTTCATTTTGATTAGCACGCGTTGCATCCAATTAAAATAAACTTGGATGAATAAATTCTCTTCATTTTCAGAATGTTAATTTACAACACAATTTAATGAGTGGTTTTGAATTATACGCGTCACAAAAGCGTCCCACTATTTCTTGCATTTGACATTGTAACAATTGTCGAGATGTAGTTTTGAGAATTTATATAGTTTCATCCTCAGACCAAATAAAAAGTCAGGACATAGCGCTGCGAACAATACAGTGAAGCATGCAAAACCTACACCTGCGCTCTGTGCATACACGCTCACACGCACACATTTACAACCATTTACAATCAAACTACTCCTCACTATATGCCCACATGTTTACATCGCCCGCTTCACTTCACTGTTGACACCGCTATGTTTTGACTTTTTATTTGGTCTGTGGTTTAATCACTCATTTTGGATATTAAAGTAAGTGCTTATAAACAATATTTAACACAATTAACTATATAGGTACTAAATTAAATGACTGACAGATTGCTAATTTAGGTTCTATTATTAAATAACACAGCAGCGCATGTATCCTTCGATAATCGAGATGATTATGGCAAAACCCTTTCAAAACCGAGCGATAAAGGACCGTTTGAGACTTATGAGAAACTCGATCTTTAGTATACCCATCTCAGACGGTAGCCACTTAACCGCCACTGTTATGACTACGTTTTGGTAATAACAGTGGCGCAGCATATTAATGTATGAACAACATTATTTTGGTAAAGACGGTATTTCATTTATATTTTGATAGTTTTGACATGTTGAGAATCTACTAGATTATTTTGATTTCCCGAAAATAATTTCCTAGGATTGGAACTATGTGATTTTTTCTATATAATTATTTATTTATTTGTATATACTTTATTGTACACCACCATGATACATAACAAAAAAAAAATCTAAAAAGTGTTCTTTTTCTACAATGGGCGGATCTCTTCCAGGCAACCTTGGAATGAACAGTGATTTCCCGGGATACGAACTAGATGCCTGCCTTTTTATACAAAAAACTACTTTACCAGAGGTTTTAGGACTGGGCTTAAATTTTTTGTGCATAATTTTCCTTTATATCTTCACTACACCATTCCTACATTTCATGATGGATTTTGTTTTCTTCGTATTCTAGAAACTACTTCAATTATTAATATGACACATCGTTTTAGGGAACCATAACCAAAGAGTGTCAACGGGACATTTTAACCCACATTATCCGTCTATCTTTATATCCGTCACAGAGCTATATTTTTGAACCGAATAAAATTCATACGCGAGTCCGGCTAGAGAACAGTTTTTTAATAATACCCTTTCTTCTCCAGTCGTCAATGCGAAGCGGGGCGCTAGCGGCAATGGAGGCAGAGCCTGACCTCAGTACCTTCGAGAACAAGTCAGGCCTGGCTGAGGACATGAAGTTCCTCGCCTCTATGCCCGAGCTGTGCGACGTCACGTTTCTGGTGGGGGATACCAGGGAGCCAGTGTGTGCTGTCAAGGCTGTGCTAGCTGCTAGGAGCAGGTTTGTCAATCATAGTTTTAAATTATTTACTACTACTACTACTATTGTTACAATCCATAGTTTTCATTCTAATATACTAACTAGTCATTATTATAAATGCGATATTAACTCGGTCTATCTGACTCATTTTTACCTTTTCACGCCTTATCGGCTGAACTAATTGCCATGTCATGGTTAGGAAGATAATTTTTATCCTAGTAGTACGTTCCCGTGGCATAATCTCCAACCTTCATGTAATCGAAGCCATAGGTAAAAACTAGGTCGTTCATATTTTTCTCATGAACGAACTATATGGGAATAGCCTGTGCTGTGGAAATGCGTGTTTGATGCCAAAAAGCAAAGTGATAACGGAGCTGACTGCTCAGGGCTCACTGGATGTTTTAAGTATCACCAGTTGTAGTGTAGATGGCCAGACTCGCCGTCGGTGATCACCAACTGATACGGACATCTGCTGCAATACCAGAGGAATTTGGTGCCTTGCCAACTTGGAGACAAAGCTGTTAATGTCGCTTTTTAGGGTTCCGTAGTCAACTAGGAACCCTTATAGTTTCGCCATGTCTGTCTGTCCGTCTGTCCGTCCTCGCTTAATCTCTGTGACCGTTAGCACTAGAAAGCTGAAATTTGGTACCAATATGTATATCAATCACGCCGACAAAGTGCTAAAATAAAACTTGGAAAAAAATGTTTTATTAGGGTAGCCCCCCTATATGTAAAGTGGGAAGTGATTTTTTTTTTAATTTCAACCCTAACGTGTGATATATTGTTGGAAAGGTATTTAAAAATGAATAGGGGTTTACTAAAATCATTTTTTGATAATGTCAATAATTTCGGAAATAATCGCTCCAAAAGTAAAAAACAATGTGTCCCCCCCCCTCTAACTTTTGAACCATAAGTTTAGAAAATATGAAAAAAATCTGAAAAGTAGAACTTTATAAGGACTTTCTAGGAAAATTATTTTGAACTTGATGGAAACAACAGTTTTTGTACAAAAAAGACAAAAAGTTGTACAAAATAATTTCTGAACTAAGTTTGTAGTATAATCGTATATGCAAGCATTTTTTTCACTTCGTTTACATAATTATCTTATTGTGACGGACGGGAAACTACGGAACCCTACACTGAGCGTGGCCCGACACGCTCTTGGCCGGTTTTTCGTTATTACACCGGCACCCACAGGACACAATAATGCTGTTTGAAATATAAATATGTACAATATAGTGGTAATAGGTACTTTTCCAAACGAGAGACTGTGAATGTGATCCCTATGTAGAGTATGGTTTCTTCTCAGAGTAATTGGTTAGGAAACACCGACAATCAAGTTTTAAAATATAGTTATTTCTTTTTGACGCGTAAAAGTATTTTTCTAAACCTATTTACATAAATAAAATATCATTTACCAATAGGCTACTTCACAAGAAGCACTCAATAGCTAGTGAGCTTTATAAAGGAGCTGGCTTATTAAAAGTTATGCCACTGGTAAGAAATACTTCAAACAGAAGCTTTTCATTAAGAATAAATAACGCTTTCAAGTTAACTTCTTCGATTTCAAGTTACTTTCTAATTAATTTCATTTTTAATATAATATGTATGTACTTCAGTTTAAGCGTAAACATTGAAGTGGATTAAAGTAGAATTTTATTGGATAAAATTACGTCTCGGGACTTTATTAAAATATTTCAGGAACAGCGCCTGCTAGGAATGTGGGCTCATAAATGTTTTCAACAAGAGATTCCTTACATAGCTCAAATTATTGTTAAGGTTTGCTTTGTGACCCCATGTTACCCTATGGACACTTTGCCTATCTGGGAAAACATTGGTTGAGTTTTCATTCTCGTAAATAATATGGTTTATAAGTAAAGACATCAATTATTATAACATATTTTTTTTTAAAGTAAGGCTCAAATCTACATCATACAAAATTACTCTTTGACTGTTGATTCATTGTCAGATATGCTAATGATCCTAAAAATTATAAAGGATTGACTAAATAAGACATCTTCGTCTCATAGTTTACTACCTAAACCGGATTTATTGATATAGTCATATCTCATTAATCGAACCGTGTACAAAGGTTAAACACAGCTTACATCAATTCTACGGGCTCATATGTTAGATTAGGAATACCACAAGGCTTCATACTAAGCCCCGCTATCTTTTCGCAGTAAAATAATTTTATACTAATGATTTGGTAGTTTGTAAGTTAAGTATTGTTTTTTTTGCCATCAGAGTATTCCAAAAGATGCTCTACCAAGCTCCCAGTCCTCAACGGAAGAAGGAACCAGCACCTAGGGAGAACAAACTACGGCTATTCCTAAAGAGATCTTCGGAACCTCTGCTCAACCTTCAGAATGCCGCTCAACAGGTAAACGAGACTCTGATACCCTACATAAGCCCGTGTTGGACTGTAAGAGAATGTTAAATGTTGAACCTCCCTTATTGGCGACCTTTAACTTGAAATCATCATTGTTAATTGCCTTCAGTTCTTAAGCTCTGTTAAAAAGTCCTGATTATTCGTTGTTGAGTTCAATGAGTTGCATATTTTATCTTGGTCTTTATCTTATAACATTGATTGAGACAAGTGTATAAGTAGTCAAGGAAATTAATTGTTTTAAAGCCTTACCATACAACCGTCAATGAATGACAGTTTGACGGGCAATGTAAATGAGTGTAAACGGGGATTGAATATATTATTTGTTTTTTTTTTTCAAAATTGCGGCCCCGCATGGAACTTGTTTGGTCTTATTATATTTTCTAATTGCATTGATGTCACTTATCGATTTAAACAGGTTGCATGGGCGGCCGCCATTTTGAAAAAAATACAAAATGTCGGACAGTAGGTATGCCACGGACTTTCAAAGTCCTTTCTTAACTATTAATTTCCCTGAGTTTACTGCAGCAAATTAACGCAACTGGTTCTACGTTGGTACTTCTCTCATTGAATAACATTGTATTAATGTGGATCGTCAAACATTTCCAGAAACCTCTGAGGCTTCTTTCTCATTAAAAATAATTACATCCCATTGCAAGGAAAATTCCAGTATGCTCAAAGAAGCCGTCGTATTGGTTTATCCTTTCGTCCCACATATACCTCCTACCCACATTATGAATAACATAAAATAAAAAAAAAACTCGAGCCAGACTAACTTGATAGCATGAGTGCGGAAAACTTTTTGTCAAAAGATACCTAAGTCCTTTGATATTTTGCATTGATAACTTCTACGCGACAGAAAATTAATTTTAATGGGGAAAATCTGTCCACAAATAGCAGTAGCATGATTATTTTTTTTTGTTAACGTTGATTTTTTACTGTGTTCACTTCAGAGATCGACATTCGCGCAGCAATTGGCACCAATACAAGAGGTAAAAACAAAATTAACGGTGTTTTAGGGGACTCCCTTTTACCGGTTTGAGTACTCGGTGTTCATATTGTATAAATTTTCACTTTTCAATACAAATGTAGATAGGCAATCGTCTGATGAAATTGAAACTTTTTCGATTATAATTTTATTACACTAGGTTTTTGCGTCACAATTGTTGTGTTGCATGTTATTGTTGATTTTTTCTCGTTTTTAAAAAGGTGAGTAAATCGATGTTGTTTCATTTCCACTTTTTATACCACCTTTTATTTTTTATTGATCCTGATGTAGTTGTAAAAGCATGTTTGGCGTATTCATTGTTCTATCCACAAATAAATTCTTAATATTCTTCGATGTTGTTTTCACATTGTTGAATGGTCTTTACTAACATTTTTCTTCAGGTTAGTTTCTATTCTCAAGTTTTCCACTTGAATTACAAGATTGATAGAAACCTTACTCTATTGAACATTCAACGCGTTTCGATTATGCAAAACACATTCTCTTGTGCCTTTTAAATTGCTTTCAGTTCAGTTAATGAATGATTTTATAAGGCACCTAATTTTAAGTTGTAAATAAAAGCACTGTAAAAAACATCTTAAGTGTAAAATACGATTTAGAATAAAATTCACACTGGCATTATAGACGTTCTGTACCACATGCAATTATTTTAATTGAATTGAAATGGTTTATTCTATAAATAGGATACTGGATTCACTTATACAACTCATATAAAAAAATAAATAAAAAGAAGTTAGATGGAGTCGACATTTTCTTATCTGACTACCCCTGAGGAGAAATGGCGAAACAAGCTCAGGGGTCATTTTGAAAAATTAATATTAACGAATAAATTCGTATGTGCTTAAATGAAATGGTTTTTTTTTTGAAAAATTCTTTGTGCCTCGAAAAGCACGTTAAGGCTGTTGGTCTCGGCTGTCATTCGTGGATCTATGACAGTCGTTACGGGTCGTTAGAAGCCCAAAAGCCTGACTACCAGTCTTACCAAGGGGCATCGTATTACAAAATAACTGGGTTGTGGAGGTCAGATAGGCAGTCGCTCCATGTAAAATACTGGTATTCAGCTGCATCCGGTTAGACTGGAAGCCGACCTCAACATAGTTGGGAAAAGGCTAGGCAGATGATGATGATTTTTTTTGACAAATTTATTTATTTAGGTATTTTTTTATTGTTTTATTCATATTTGAATTTGGTACAGAAGTCTGCTAACCTTTTAATAACGTATTATAAAAACTAATTTGTATTCATTTTGTGACAGCCATCTTCGCAGCAGCATCAGACGTTGATCATTGAAGAGTTCGAACCGGATGTCTTTCGCCAACTGATTGAATACATTCACACTGGATGCGTGACTCTGCAACCCAGGACATTGCTTGGTAAGTTATACTATGGCCACTTAGAGACATCATGAGACAATGCGTTGAATCCACTCGCAACGTGCGGTGACTGCTCACAGTGAGCTTCACGTACAAACAGCCTAAACTAATGCGACAAATCATTCATGCATGACGCATGCCTCATGATGACTGCACTCGTCTCGAAACCTGTGTCCGCACGAAATAAATTCAAACTTGATTGAGGCTGTAATCAAATATTGGGAGAGGGAAAACTGTGATAAAATATTTGAACTGTACTCAAACGGTGTAAAGAAAATAAATTGTTTATCTCTTTAACGACGAACGATCGATTTGCCCGTATTTAATTACAAAGTTATAAGTTTATCAAAGTATTTAGGTACCTTTATGTGACGAAAATTCAGTAATCAGTAAGACCGGAGTACCTACTGAGAAAAGTGATTACTTAATTTAAATGAGATTTCACGATATAATGTTTTATACAGTAAACAAACTTCAGTTTTGATATTCTGACGAAATACCTACTCTGAAGGTTGTGTGTGGGTATGAAAAATACAGAGACCGCCAGGCATTCCTCAAATTCGTTAATTTATATCAAATTATGTTTGGACATGTTGATTAATTACTCAAAATTTTTTATTAGATGTTAAAAAAAAATCCGAGTAAAGTCGAAGTAGCTGTGAAAAAAGTATTTAGTCTGACCATTCAACGAGATAATATAAAACTGCGAACTCAATCCAATTTCCGATTTACCGACAATAAGTGGAGCGGAGCTTGGTCGAGTGGAATTTATTACGAATCAGCAAAATCGATACCTATACTAAAAGCTTCAGCTGACAAGGATATCAAGTTTAACGTTGGCGTAAATTGAATTTTTATTAGTTTTCTGCGCGGAATACCAATTGAGCTCGTCCATGTTGGATTCTGTCTTTATTGGTATTCACTGAACGTTGATATACGTACCTACTTTAATTATTTATAGTCGACCTCGTAATTGCTTTTTAACCCTAAACACAGTGCGATTTAATTGCTTTGGCATACCATATGTTGAAGCAACAATAAAAGTTGTACCGTCAAGTGCTTAGACGATGTAAGTGTCATTTTTGCTTTAATTTTATTGTATACCACAGGCAAGAAACTAACATTGAGTAATTCGTAAAACTTATCGGTAATAAACCACAAGGTATTTTTGTCTGTGACAGTAATTGTAAATAAATAAAGTCCCCCAGACCGTATTTCGGCCACGGCAGCCAATCTCAACAGAGAGCGGACTTCGGCGCAGGAGATACTATAGTGCACAAGTGTGTGTGCAGAGGGGCACTTTCTCTTCCCTCACTCTCAAAGTCCGATAGGATGGCAATCAGACGCGACCGGAGAGAGATCAGGCGCAGGACCAACGGTTTAACGTGCTTACGGAGGCACGGGGGTACCACACAGCCAACTTCCGGGCTTCAAACTCCGGGCTGTCACAAAGAAGTTCCTAATTGAAAACCCAATAATATTTTTCCCGGGAATCGAACTCTGGACCCCACGCTCAGCAGTCGCGCTAGTGACCACGAGACCAAACGGGCCAGTTCGACTATACCTACATAGTTAAGGGAGATTTTGTTATAAGGGATCTTGCTTTGAAGACGATCAAAGGCAAAGGGACAAAGTGTCAACTGAGCGCATCACCTACAAATATTTGTTTCTATTTTGGGTTTATGTGTGATGTGTGCGGACATTTCGTGTTTACTAGGAGTTTTAACAACTCCTTCCACGATTTGGTTGATTCTTGCTGGGAAATCTTTTTGGCGTTTTCGAGACAAAGTGATAAAAATATTTCAAGTAGGTACCACAAACATACTCAGAAGGTCAATTCCCGTAATTAAAAATATTTAAAATCTAGTCGCAGTCTCATTTCAGCGACAATGTCAAAAGCTTGTCAAAAATGTAGGGAAATTGGAGGTATTTTTGACAGATTGAGACTGAGATCAGACTGTGAACATTCTTAAAATTACGAGAATTGACCCTCAGGTCTTTTTTTTTTAGGATGGGAAATCATCAAATCATCCCGCTCTGGGTGGAGCGGAAGGGAGTGTCAGACTCTTACTGACTAAAACGCACCCGTGTTCCTTCCTTCGCCCTTTATGTTCCGGGCCAGCGGTAACCCTTTCGGACAATCCCGCTGACCCGGCAGGGCCCCTCAGGTCTTGATTGCAACCATCTTGCTTTTCTACTTGTTAACGAGATGTCAAAGTTCTTATTTTGTAATTATGAAGTTTCATTCCAATTCCAATTTCAAAAGTAAGTAGATTAACGTAGATTTTATGAAATGCATTTATTCTACAAGTTGCAACAGAAATGCTCGTCGCAGAAACCAAAGCAATTAATTAGTTTTAACGCAGTGACAAATTAAACGACAGTGGTTAGTTACCTCGCTAGGAAATCCAACCCCAGCTTGTGGTTTGCGATAACCCAAGTAAATCATTGAAGCGTATTTTCGGTTTCCACGAATTAATCGCCAATATCCATGAATTTCTCACTCACTTCCTTTAGGCCAGTGGTTTTCAACCATTTTTAATTTAATTTTGGTAGGTCAGATTCAGATTTTTCAGATTCAGATTCTTTATTTTTTTGTTAACATAGGTGGTTACAAACAGGTGTTACATTTTCATATGTGCTCTATGTTTTGCCATTATGGTTCAAGAAAAACAGATTGTGTGAATCTAAATTATAACCTTTTAACATATTTGTTAAACTTAAAAGAAAAATGCAATGCATGAAATAGTAAAAAAAAGACACCACATTTTTAAAAAGAAAAACAATTTTTTTTTTTTACATTTTGGTACAGAGATGTGAGACTAATCTACCTCCTGGTTCCCATACTAGGTTTATAGCCTGTGGGTTGGGAGTAATTCCATCAATATCATTTCTTTCTGTCATCATCATGTTCATCATCTACCTAGCCTTTCCCAATTATGTTGGGGTCGGCTTCCAGTCTAACTGGTTGCAGCTGGTTACCAGTATTCTACATGGAGCCACTGCCTATCTGACCTCCACAACCCAAGTGCATTTTCTGTATAAAAGTTAAAAAGTACGGGCAAAAGTTTGAACAACCTTGCACCAACGGGTATCCAATTTAACTGTGTAATAGCTTCGTTCATTACAATATTGAAATGTAAGGTCCCGACATATTCCCATTCACAAGTTTCATCCCTTGTCAAACTCAATGTAATTTCAACCCTTTTATCAAAACTCAATGTTTAAAGGACCGCGAAATAGGTTTTGTATGAGTACCTACTTACACATACAGCACATTACAAAGGAGTGTCAGATGTTGACAGTTTGTGAATAAACTCTCTATTTTGTTCGTGAAATGTTCAGAGATTCTGTTTATGATAGGGTTTCTGGGTAATCAAATAAGGTCAAACTGTGACAGACGGACATAACTAAATTATTAGGGTTTCCTATTTTACTGCCAAACCCACATTTTGTAGATCTATGCTGGGTTCTCATAAACAAAAACGAATCGTTTTGCTTACCAGTGGTTGCATTTTTTATTGCCAAACTGAGCATATAAATAGTTTCGTAAGCTAAGTTTACCTGTGATAGCTACTTCTGCATGGGAGGGTCTAATAGTGTCCTCGCGCGCCTGTATGAGTGGCGCGCGGAGGCACTATGCCGGGGGGAAACTCCGCTTCCGCAGCAAATCGCGGCGGAGCGGACGGACCTCCGACGCGATCTCATGGTGGCATGGAAAGAGCGACTGTCGCAACCCAGCGCAGGGCACGCCGCGATAGCGGCGGTAAGACCCCTCTTTGAGGAGTGGCTAGAGAGGCGTCACGGCGCCCTCACCTACCGCCTGACGCAGGTCCTCACCGGACACGGAAGTTTCGGGAGGTTCCTGCACATCATCAGGCGGGAGGAAACGCCCGGGTGTCACCATTACCAGGATCGCCCAGAGGACACGGTGGAGCATACGGTGGAGGTCTGCCCCGCTTGGGCGGAGCACCGCCGTGTCCTCGTAGAGGCGATCGGCAGCGGCGGAGACCTCTCGCGTCCGGCCCTGGTTCAAGCCATGGTCCGGGGCGAGGGGGAGTGGGGGGCAGTCGCCTCCTTCTGCAAAGCAGTCATGCTAGCGAAGGAGGCGGCGGGACGGCTGAGGGAGAGAGCCTCCCGTCCCAGCCGCCGCGGGAGACGCTCCGGGCGTCGGGAGCCGCGCGACGACTCCCGGCCACCGTAGGCGCGGGCCTGCGGGCGGAGAGTAATGGGTAACTCACCGTCCGATCAGGACCAGGCCCGTGCCGGACGGCGCGTACGTGTTCCACGCGCGCCTCAAAGAGATGTCAGCATCAATGGAAGGGGCCCGTCAGGGCCGAAGCCTGCCGGGTCAGCGGGATTGTCCGAAAGGGTTACCGCTGGCGCGGAACATAAAGGGCTAAGGAAGGAACACGGGTGGGTTTTAGTCAGTAAGAGTCTGACACTCCCTTCCGCTCCACCCAGAGCGGGAGGAGTCATTTGATGATTTCCCATCCTGAAAAAAAAAAAAAAGGGTCTAATAGGAAAAGCTCTTTGCTTCATTATTGGTAAAGATAAAAGAGTATTTATTCTACGGTCCGTAAATTAAAGGAATTGGTCCTGCAGTCGGATTTTTAATTAGCTGCAGTAAAATGACCACTTATGTGTTACAAAAATTTCTTTAAAAAGTTTAAAGAAATTTTTATAGTGATGTGACAAAAGAATCGATTCATTCAACTATCATTCAGTTCAAAATCGATCAAAGTTAAATTGATTTTATAAAAAAAACCGGTCAAGTGTGAGTCGCACTTCCGTAGAAATTTGTAGGTATGTAACAAAAGTTTACGGTTTTCGGATTATTTGCTTTACTTGTGCTACATGACATTGCTACTTGCCAAATTTCATGATTCTAGGTCAACGGGAAGTACCCTAAACGGTTTTGATTCCGGAACATAAACGTTTGTATCTTTTGATTTCGTTGACTTAGAAGTTTGATTTTTTCACTACTTCAAGGGATTGCAGCTGAGTATTTGATATTAAATTCAACTTGATAACTCCAAGCGTTCCTGAGAAAAAGGGTCTTGACAGACGGACAGACAGACGGACAACGAAGTGATCTTAAAAGGGTTCCGTTTTTCGTTTTACGGTACGGAACCCTAAAAAAGCATAGTATATTTAATAAGGTCCTTACAAAAGACATTGGCGTTATATATGGAAAAAGCAGAACGATTTTCAAAATTAAATTATGTATATAATCAATCAAAGTATTTATGTACAGACGCCAGCACATCAAGCTACCCGAAACTGTCAAATTTTCCCAATCAACTTTGAACCTTATGCTTTAGCGATAAAGTTGAAAATCTATTAAAGAAGTTTGACAGATTGTAGTAGCTGTATGTGCTGGCGTCGGTACTATTGTTATCTATGCATTTTCGCCATTTCATAGGTAGTCCATTGATTCCTTTGCTGAAAAAATTGCGGTAGCGTGAATCAATAAAATCTTTGAAGGCGTTTTTGACCTGCTTCATCGACATTGAATTTTTTTCCTTGCAAGAAAGTGTCCAAATTCCGGAAAAAGTAGTAATTTGGAGCAAAGTCCGGGGAGTGTGGTGAGTGTCGGGAACATTCCAATCGCAGGATTTTTAGAGTAAAAAAAAATAGGTATATTTTCTTCTTTCAGTCTTTCTGGAGTGGTAAGGCGCATTGTCCTTATCTACTACTACGTTTGGCTTGAGTTTAGGTAAAATTCTAACGAACCATTCCTCTACCTATATTTCGACATGATTTTAGGCATTAAAAGTTTTATAAATTCTTAATACGACTAGAAAAACGATCAAAATCAGCTTGTTTTCGTTTTTTTTTATGATTGAGTAAAGTTGTAAATATTATGTTTTGAACCATCACACTAATATTATAAAGGCGAAAGTTTGTGAGTGAGTGTGTGTGTGTGTGTTTATATGTTTGTTGCTTCTTCACGCTCAAACGACTGGACCAATTTTGATAAAATTAGGTATGCAGGTAGCTGACACCCTGGATTAACATATAGGCTACTTTTTATCCCGATGTTCCCACGGGATCGACATTTACGCGGGTAAAACCGCGGGGCGCAGCTAGTAAAAAATATAATCAAGATTGTGAATGAAACACGTGTTAGAACATAATTATGTTTTTGACCGATCAATACAAAGAATATTTTTATTGTTTACCTACAGTTAAATCAAAATTGATTATCGAATATTCTGGCCTAAAACGATGTCACATTGCGTTTTAAAAATAATAAGTACCAATCTATCTCTACTAGTGATGTCACTAGTAGAGATAGATTGGTACTTATTATTTTTTAACAAAATGACAGTATGAAATGTCATTTTACTGCACCTAATTAAAAGTCTCGACAAAAAACATTTTCAAAAATTTTACATAGGTACAGTCCGGCCGTCAAGAGAATGCGTTCCTGACACCTGTCAGCCCGACAATTCTAGTAGCTTATAAATACCAAATTCGCAAAACACGTACCTATTCGTATTGTATGAAACTGATCGGTTTCAAGAACGGATTCTCTCGTCGGCAGCACTATAACAGTCATTTAAACTGTAAAGGGTGTTTCGGTTACTATTAACTTGGAATATCCAAGTTGAGATAAATTGTCTTAGTGATAGCTTGTGGCATGCGGCATAAACGCTAACTAATATCATTGTCTCCTCCCGTATGCAATTATATCAGCTCTGCCATTAAAGCAGGTGCTTGTTACCTACAAGTTTCCAACCGGTCTGCATGTGACAGCATCCTAAAAGCTCATTTACATGCGGAGAGTTTCTCGCTTGTCAACAGGCGAGTCTCTATACGAGTCTCTTTAGCGATTATCGTAGTCAGTTTTCACTAGTGTAATGTTTTACTAACATAAATAATGAAACGGAACTGACCGGACGGATGACGGAAAGTTTTTTTTTGGCATTCGGAACGGCGGGAAGAAACATAAGTTTTGGTTCGCAATACGTTTAGTCCTAAATGCCATAGTAAGTTTAGTTATAAAGGACACAATAAGTTTTGAAATTGGGTGAGTATCTCGACAGTAAGTTAGGTAGCTAATAGTTTTGGTGCTATGATTACAATAAAGCCATTTTCAATAGAGTTACAATAAACCCGTTTTTAATACAGTTAGTTTGTGCTTTATTTCTGAGGTTGATTAAACGAGCGAGAAAAAAATTCGATTCCGGAATACATCATACAAGAGTTGTTTGGCAAATTTTCCTAACTGTGATTCCTAAACTTTGAAATATGAGTGTATACACAGATGCGGATGCTTCTAATTTTCTGGTTAAAGACATTTATTTCTCATAAAGAAATTTACATTTCACTTACATGAGAACAAATTTAAACAAAGTAAAAACTAGTCATTGTCCTTCGACACTCGGACTTACAATTTACCTGACGTATTTGACTATATTGTATTACATTAGTAGTATTTCGAATTATTTAGGTTCGTGGGTACTCCCAAAAATTCAACACTGCGCCACTATGCATAACTACCCTGCTTGAGATACAGAGTGCGATCCCACTGTCACAATGCAGAAAAATCAGTCAGTAGTACAACTTTTGTTTACAGTTGCTATTTTTTTTTTTTCCTTCTCTTATTGTTATTTTTTTTTATTGATTTTGTGTTAAGTTACGTTATGTTAACTGATACTGATATTTTGGAGAACATATTTTTTTAGTTTGGTTTTAAAAACATTGATCGAAATCGCACCCTTTATCTCATCTGGTAATTTATTGTAAATTTGCACTCCCTCGTGAACAAGTGATCTTTTACCTTGAGCTGTGATCTTTTCTACGACTGCTACGGTTATGCAATTGATGTGTTTTGGTGAATGAAATTTGTGTATGCATGGTTTTATTAAGTATTTTTTGAATGAGTATGCAGGTGCAGTATGCACGAAGTTGGTTGATGCTCAGGAGTTTCGTGTCCTTGTATATTTTAATTGTAGGTGTTAGGTAGTCATAATGAAAAAGCAATTTAATAATTTTGTTTTGTGCAATTTGTAGGTCTTTTAAGTTTGTTTTAGGTGCGTTGCCCCAGATTTCAATTAGGTACAGTATGTGTGGCTTTATCAAAGAGTTATATATTGTCCGGCGTACACTGTATGGCAGACAGTGTACGATATTTCGTAGTGAGCCCAATAAAGATGTTATTTTGGATCTGATGTATTCAATTTGAACCTTCCAATTTAGATGGCAGTCTAGTCTTAACCCAAGGTATTTCTCGTGTTGTTTGAGTTCGAGTATTTGATTTTCAATTGTAAGAGGTGGATGAGGTGGTATTTTCTTATTTTTTGCTTTAAAGATGACGTAACTAGTCTTGGATGCATTGATTGTTAGAAGATTTTGTTGAAACCAGATGAACAATGAGTTTAGGTCTTCTTGGGCTTGATTTATCATGTCAGCCATAGAACTACCAAAATAAAAAAGGCAGGTATCATCCGCATATAGCGAGATATGTCCATGTATTGGAACCTTATGGATGGAGTTTATGTATATTAAGAAGAATAGTGGACCTAGCACTGATCCCTGGGGAACACCAAACGTGATATTGTGTGGTTTACTCTGGTGTTCACCAATTTTAACCACCTGAAGCCTGTTATTCAAATATGATTCAAACATTTTATGCGCCACATCTGATACGCCTATGTCTTTTAGCTTTTTTAGTAATATAGGGTGGCTAACTGTATCAAAAGCCTTTTTAAGGTCTATAAATAAGCCTAGCGCCATGTTTTTTTGATCAATGTTCATTTGTATTTTCGTAATAAGATCTGTAGTAGCTGACAGGGTGTTGGAATGTGTTCGAAACCCATATTGCCTTTCAAAGAGGAGAATTTTAAAAGATAAGACAGTTCACGCATTATATTCATCGACTTATATGTTAAAAAAACTATTTTTTTTTGTTAAATACAGCTTAATATTACAGTGTATCTGAATATTTTTTTTATTTCATTCTCAATTTTATTTCGTATTTTTTTTGTGTTTGCCTTTTATACTAATATGTAGGTAGGTACTTTGTATTCCGAAAGGTAAAATATGGTGAAACCAACATGTGATGTACAATAATTACCTACATGAATGTAAGACGTCTGCATATCCCATATTTGCAAATAAATCATTTTGAATTTGAATTCGCTTCTTACATGCGAGAATCGTACGTCGAGTCGCTTTTTATCTTTTGAAAATCGCCTGTTCAAGACCAGAAAAGCTGATCGTGTAAATTTGCTACCACCGCAACCCGGACTAAAAATGTATTAGAACGTACACTCCCCCTAAATTCGATTCATTATAGGATACAGAATACGTACCAGACACAATCGCTTTATGTACAAACAGTGTTACGAATTCTACTATAGATGCATTTGCGTAAATATTATGGTTAGTAAATGGATTAGACTGTGTCTTGTCTCTTAAAATCTTTAGATGCAATAGGGTTAGCCCTTTGCACACACACGTTTTTCTTGCCATTAAAAACTACGGTTTATACGCCGTGTGTAGGAACGGTTCGTCAGTGTTGTATGGTTCACTATGGAAGCTTGTTGACGGACATGTTTTTTCTAAGGCGCGGTTTATACGCCGTACCGTAAAGAAACCGTGCCGTGTATAAAGAGCGTATTTATAACTTGTTGGTTTGCGGAATGAAAATAAATGGTGAACGATGTGTTGTAATAATAATATCGACTTTCAATTGATTAGTCCTATTCATTGATATGGATGTAAAATTGCAAGTAATGAATTGACATAAGTTTGACAGCTCATAAAAAATGGCGGACGCAAAGACCAGTGTTGGTCTTTTGAATGGAAGTAGTCATCATCTGAATTACCGTAAAACGGGGTGAATAGGGATGCAGGGGTGAATCGAGATGAAACTTTGAAATGAATTTTAACATTGAAATAATATAGTTTTTTGCCAAAAAGGACTCTAATGTGTTTACTATATTATATTTAACGATTATGTGTCTGTCTTGGCAACAAACTATAATACAACAACGTTAAAATCCATTTTAAAGTTTCGTTCCGATTCACCCCTGCATCCCTATTCACCCCGTTTTACCGTTATTGTCAATATGGTGGCGGTAAAAATCAATCTATCTATACTGAAGAGATTGCTTGTTTTTTTGTTTGTTGTGCGATAATCTCTGGAACTACCGGTTGGATTTGGGACAATATTTTTGCATTTGATAGCCCAATTCTTGAGGGAGGCTATAGGTAATTAAACATCATGCTACGACATAAAAAAGACGAAGAAGGGGGGACGAGAAAAAAGGAAAAGTTTGATAATGAAGTAATAGCGCCGGGGGCGGTAGGATGTGATGCGGTGGGTCGAAACACGCGGACTATTTACCCGGGAGGCAGCCTTGTAAACTAAGTTACAAGAAACTCACTTGTTTAACGACGTACGCAGAGGCATACAATGTTATTATTTAAATCGTTTTTTTTATGCCTTCACTGGACATTATAAAAAAATAGCCTGAATGTTTTCATAGAAAAAACTCATAAACATATTGACATATTTGCAAGCGCTACGCTTGGGGCAGTTATTAATCCTGAATACAATATCATTGTTTCGATAATAATTATGATGAGAAGGGCGTGGTCAGTAGGTTGCAGTCTTTTTTAATAATAGCCTTATGCAAGAGATATTTTTTCTGTTAAGTATATTTTTGTTCGTTGCTGAAGATAAAAATATACTCTTGAGCAGCTCTGGTATATCAGGGCTTACTTATAAAGCTACTGAAGACAGTAATGAGATAGAATTTTATCAAACATATTTTTAAGAATTTTACATGGGAACTCAAACTCATTATATTCGTACTTAGTCCGAGATAACTGATGTAGTACTTGCTTTCCACACTCTTGATACGCGAATTTAAAAGCAAAAGTAGAAAACAAAAATCTCCACCTGGTAACACTAAACGTATTTGTCAATTGTTTTTTCGCGCTCGCACGCGATTGTGTGTTTTTGAGAAAAAATTAACTTGAAATTATAAATTAACAGTATAATATTGTGATTATGCCTAAAAGAAAAGCTGAAGAATCGGAAGACAGGGCGATTAAGAGAATTAGAAGATTGGAAAAGAGACTCAAAAAGTATAAAGACAAGTTGCGTCAGCCGGAGGATTGTAAGTTAAATCGTTATTTTCTGTGAATTTCACCATCGAAACTTAGTTGATACACCAATTTCGGTTTTTAAACATTAATATATAGTTATTGCGTTGCATTTGGCAAAGTAACCGTTTCAATATTGTAGGCATAATCGCGGTGCGACTATGCGGACTCCCCGTTGGGTGAGCGATACCTACATGAACAAGCATCCTCGTGTTACGAAGGAGCTTCTTTCCGTTGGGAAGGTGTATTTACCGACTTGGTATCTAATATGCTCTACTCCTTTGCATAATCCCGTTGGGATAAGTTGAGGGAGCTATGTTGTTCAAAGTCCACAAATTAAGTTGGGATTTTGGTTCAAAATCTCAATAGTTAATCCACTGTTCATATAGCTCTAAAAGTCAGGGGAGGTGTTGATGCATTGGCATACATACCTACCACCAAACATAAAGGTTGTTAACCAAATGTTTTTTCTTTATTTTATCATGTATGAACTTATTTTTAGTTCAAGACTCGAATGAGAATATTGAGAACATCGAGAACAACATAGAGAGCATAGAGAATGTGGAGATCATAGACAGCATTGGCCAAGAATCCCTTGAAGAGCCTGAATTGTCACAAGAATTTTTAGAGGCACTCGGGGAGCCTAAAGAGACTGAAAAAAGATTTGGCAATCCCATCAATATCAACATTCTACAGCGATTTGAAAACATATTGATAGAAGGAATGAAAACAGAAGAAAAAGAAAAGATTTTGAAAGACCTTTGTTTTCCTGAAAATGGAAAATTAATGCAAGCACCAATGCTTAACATAGAGCTTACAGGTTTACTGACATCTGCAATGAAACTGAGGGACAAGATGCTTGAAGAGAGACAAGAGGATACAGGCTATGTTATTGCCACTATTTGTCACACAATAGACATGATGACAAAACCAAACTTTGATAATTTGACAATTGTCAAAAATTTAAGCGATGCCACTAGACTGCTCTGCAATTTACATTATAAATATACCGATATTAGAAGAAAGCTGATCAGTCCTTTATTGGACAAGAATCTTGACTTTAACCTCAAAGATAACAAAAGATCCGAGTGGCTTTACAGTAAACTAGATGATGCTGTGAAATCAGTGTCAGCCATGAAGAAAGCAAGCTCAGTTTTAGGACCTCCTAAGAAGACAAAAAACTGGCAACCACCTCCTCGCCAGCTAAGTCACTTTCATCGAGGGAAAGGAGTAGCTCGAGGAGGATACCAACATCAACTTCGGTACCAGCCACGACCCCTTCCACGACAAAGCCAACAGCAGGGCCGTCGTCCAGCCCCTGCTCCATCGAGTTCGCGGGGAATGACCAGAGGCCGATCCCGCTACCCGTAGAGGTAAAATTTGCAGGCAGACTGCAGTATTTTTATTTAAATTGGAAATCAGTAACTCAGGATCCTGTAATATTGCAGTGGATAAGAGGGTACCATATCCCTCTTACACATACACCTAGACAAGACTATTCACCATGCAATAATAATTTTAATTCAACCGAGAAACTGATTCTAACTAAAGAAATTAATAAGCTTCTTGAGCTAGGAGCAATATCATCTTGCTCCCCAGTTTGTGGTCAATTTCTCTCAAGTATTTTTACTGTACCTAAAAATGATGGTACTCACCGGTTCATACTCAACTTAAAAACGTTTAACAAGTTCGTAGAGACTTCTCATTTTAAATTAGAAGATGTCCGGACTGTGTGTAAACTACTATCAAAGGGGGACTATATGACTACAATAGATATGAAAAATGCCTATTTCCTAGTGCCGGTCCAAGTAAATCACAGACATTTTTTAAGATTCATGTTTTTTGGTAAATTATACCAGTTTAATTGTCTACCTTTTGGTCTCGCATCAGCGCCACTTGTTTTTACGAAATTACTGAAGCCCGTTGTAGAACATCTTAGAAACAAGGGTATACGTATTGTACTATACTTAGATGATGCAATCTGTCTTGGATCTTCATATGAGGAATGTCTCAAAAACACTAATTGTGTCACAAGTTTACTTGAGAAATTAGGTTTTGTTATTAATAGCACAAAGAGTTGCCTGAAACCTTCCAGAGTGAGGGACTATTTAGGATTTAAACTTAATTCCCAAGATTTGACAATTAGTCCCACTGATAAGAAAAAAGAAAGATTAACTGTTTTAATTCAGCAGTTTTTGGAAAAAGACAGCTGTACAATTAGAGATTTTGCAAAATTGTTAGGAAATTTAGTTTCTGTTTGTATGGCAGTTGCATATGGTTTTGTGTACACAAAAACCTTAGAAAGACAAAAATTTTTATCCCTTGAAGCTTGTGGAGGCAACTATGATAATAATATAATAATCAATAAAGAAGTTAAACAGGATTTACTATGGTGGAAAAGTAATATAGTCACTGGTTATAGTAGGATAAAACAATATAATTTTAAATTGGAAATATTTTCGGATGCGTCAGGCACTGGGTGGGGTGCATTTTGCAATGGTCAGAGTGCTAGAGGTCAATGGTCTGATGAAGAACTAGGTTTTCATATCAATTATCGTGAATTATTAGCTGCATTTTTTGCACTAAAATGTTTTGCCCAAAACTTAACAAACTGTGAAATCTTGCTTCGAATTGATAACACCACTGCGATTTCTTATGTTAACAGACTGGGTGGTGTTCAGTATCCCTTATTAAATGGTTTGGCAAGACAGATTTGGCAGTGGTGTGAAGCTAGGAAGTTATGGATATTCGCTTCATATATAAAATCAAAGGAAAATATAAATGCTGATTTTGAGTCACGAGTAGTGAATATAGATACAGAGTGGCAATTATCAACTAACGCCTTCAATGTTATAATAACGAAACTAGGGTTACCTGAAATAGATATTTTTGCATCGCGTGTCAACGCTAAATGTGATAAATATATATCTTGGCATAGGGATCCATCTGCTTGGAATGTTGATGCATTCACTGTTAATTGGTCAAAGTTTTTCTTTTACGCATTCCCACCTTTTTGTTTACTTTTAAGAGTGGTCCAGAAAATTAGGACAGATAGAGCAACTGGTATTGTAGTTTTTCCGATGTGGCCATCTCAGCCTTGGTACCCGTTGTTAATGTCTATGGTAGTGTCAGAAATAGTTTCCATGAACCCTTCAAAAAATCTTTTAACTGCTTTCAGGAAACCCCACCCACTATACAAGCAGCTTTTCCTGGGGGCGTGCGTCTTATCAGGGAAGCACTTAAACGAAGAAGTATCTCAGAGGATGCAATAGATATAATGATGGCATCCCTATCCCCGAATACTATAAAGCAATATAATAGCTGCTTAAAGCAGTGGTGGAGTTATACCAAAGATGCTGATATAAATATTTTTAGTGCATCCATACCTATCATAATTTCTTTTCTAACAATGGTTTTCCAAAGAGGTGGTTCTTACCAAACCTTAAATTGTCATCGGTCATCGCTCTCTCTTATTATCGGAAATCACGTAGGTACAGATGATAGAATAAAGCGATGGTTTAAGGGAGTTTATAAATTACGACCCTTGACACCCAAATATAGCAGTGTGTGGGACCCTTCGAGAGTTTTATCATATGTTTGTCACTGGTACCCATTGAATGACTTAAGCTTAGAAAAGATCACCAAAAAGACTGTAATGCTGTTAGTGCTGGCTACTGGCCAGAGGGTTCAGACTATAAATTCCATTAGATTAAACAATATCAACTTGACATCTACTGGTGTCGAAATAATTTTTACAGATATTCTAAAAACATCAGCTCCTAATAGGAATCAACCTAAAATAATTTTACCCTATTTCACTGCTCAACCCGAAATATGTCCCGTTAAAACACTTACACAGTATATAGAAGTAACTAGAGGATTAAGAATTAATGACAATTCATGTGATTATTTGTTTATTACTTTTAAAAGACCGCACCATCGTGCTTCTTGTCAGTCAATCAGCAGATGGCTGAAGCAAGTTATGTCGGACAGTGGTATAGATATCACTCGTTTTTCCGCGCACTCAACGCGCCATGCTGCTACTTCATGTGCCTATAGGGAAGGTCTCTCGGTAGATAGTATCATTAACGCAGTAGGTTGGTCTCCAAGGTCATTGTCCTTTGCTACACATTATAACAGACCACTGTATAATGAGCCTAACCAAGTGTTGTTTGCTAGAGCGGTACTCAATAATTCAAACTGATTTTAGTTATAAGTTAAAGTGTGTAATTTTAAGGCAGAAGTTGCCCTTTTTGTGTATTTTATGTTGAGAAAAATAAATGTTTTGTAATTGCAAGTGTTATGTTCTTCTCTGAACATCTACATCAGTTATCTCGGACTAAGTACGAATATAATGATAGGATTAAACGAACTTACCTGAAGTGAAGTTCAATCCTGATTATATGAAGTACTTAGTCCGAGATAGAACATCCCGCCCTCCCTTAATTAATTTAATTTTCCATAATTAAATTAATTTTCCCTCTTTGGGGGCTCTGAAATATTGACAAATACGTTTAGTGTTACCAGGTGGAGATTTTTGTTTTCTACTTTTGCTTTTAAATTCGCGTATCAAGAGTGTGGAAAGCAAGTACTACATCAGTTATCTCGGACTAAGTACTTCATATAATCAGGATTGAACTTCACTTCAGGTAAGTTCGTTTAATCCTATCATTATAAACTCAAACCGTGTTTTAACAAAAATAACGAACTCGTTTTGATAAGTTACTGTAATTTCGTTTTTATTCCGATAAACGTAAAGTCCTTCATGCAAAATTGACAATTTAGTCTCGGGTTTAACGTCAGTTTTTGTAATAAGAACATTAACTTTGTCGGATTATGTTATAGTTCGAAATTTAAAAATGGTTTGATAATAATCTAACCCTGGGTCTAGAAATAAACCAGCCGGTCGATTCTGTAAAAATCTCACCGTGAAAACTTAAATGAAGTGAGTTTGTTTTTGTTAGGAATTGACACTATTGACAGCTCACTCCACGCTCACTTCACCTAAGTTTTCACGATGAAATTTGTATAGAATAGGACCGCAGGTTTTATAATACCGCCGAAAGCATTATTGCAATTAAACCAATTACAGGCATTTTTGAATTGTCAAGGGGCCGGTTAGTCACATCATCATCAGCCTATAATGTTTCCACTGCTGGGACACAGGCCTCCTCTAAGTCAAAGGGAGTGGGGTCGTAATCCACTACGCAGGACAATATATAAAATATAAAAAATATATAAAAAATATGTATAAAATATAAAAATATATACAATGTGGATCAGGAATTACGACATTAAATTAAAACGAGCACAGTACTAGTCCATCGAAACATTTTAAAACACGAAGATTAGTAGTTAAGGGGCTTACAAGACCTAAACGCAAGTTTTCGAAACAATAAAAGTATATGATAGACTACAGTAAAAAAAAACAGAAAAATATATGATATTCTTCAGGATATATGCTAGATAGATAGTGTGGTGAAAACATAATACAACTAATTTGATACGATAGAAAAAAATCATGAAGATGCCTCTAAAAATTTTCTTTTTACAATAAAATCCATACTAAAATACATACAATCATTCTGATTTTTTGTCAGATTATTCTACAAGCAACATACTAAAATACTAGTGTTTTAATTTTTTTGTCCAAACAATAGATTCTTTGTAAATCGCATATTCTTATTTTCGAACAAAATACGTGCGCATGTGTGCGTAAACGCTGTGTAGCGACACTGCCGGCCGAGGCCTGATGCTATACGGACGTGTCGCTCTTTTCGCCGCAATATTTCCGCCAAGATTGTTATGTTTTTGTAAAGTTTTATTTGTAAATTCATTGTTTATTATTATTTGCATAATCTTCTTTGCGTAAATATTTTTATTTCGTGTAAATATAAAATACTTTGAAGTTAAAATAGCGTAACCTTGTTATCAATTATCATTTATTGTAAATATGAAGTGAAAAATTCCGTTCGGACTACAAAACGTTCATATAAAACGCTGAACATATTATATATATATATACGAAATTAAAAAATAAGAGCATTTTATTATTATTGAATATTTATTTTTTTAACAATAAAACTATGAATTTAGAAACGTCTAAGATAGTGCAGTCATGACGCATATACGCATAAGCTCAACTTTTTCGACTACATTCGTAACTGTTACGTTAGCGTATGAGGCCGATGTGTAGATTTGTATTCAAGAGTCCCCGGGTTCGATTCCCAGGGATTCTCTAACCGAAGTTTTCTATTTAAATGTATTTTGAATTTATATTATATATATTATGTATTTATAATTTTTTTATAAATAATAATTAAAACGTCTACAATGTAATTATCTTTCACAGGAGAAACACAGTCGTAAATATCAACACGGAAGTTATTTCTAATGCGAAACTACAATTTAAAAAAAAAAACTAAAAGCACCTAACTTATTGATATTGGGCATAACGAAATAACAAATTCATCTAAAAATTGCTATGAAAATTATCACAAGCAAGATTTTGGTTTTTATTATTATTGATTTCGTTTATAATAAATAGATTCATAATATTATGTATGAATGTTAGGTACCTATCTTTGAGGCTGTTTACACATTATGCCGCAGCTGCAGCGGCACCGCCACTGCCGCGGCGCCGCTGCATCAGTCACCCTTGGATTTGTATGATGATGAACACACGGCGCCGCGGCGGAGGCGACGAGTTTTGATAAAACCGTAGCAATACTCGCCGCCGAATCATGCTGCCGCCGCCGCCGCGGCGCCGCCGTGTGCAAGGGTTCATGCAAATCCAAGGGCAACCAATACAGCGGCACCGCGGCGGCGGCGGCGCCGCTGTATTATATAATTTTTTTTTATAATGTACTACAATCGCGCGGTACGTAAACACGCGATAACCCCTCCCGCCTACAGTATTTTAATTTCATCAACCTACTTGAGTTTCTTTCTAGTTTTGTGACTGTACCTACAGTCACAAAACTAGAAAGAAACTCAAGAAGTTAAAAAAAATATTTACCTATAGGTATAGGTAAATATTTTTTTTAACCGACTTCTAAGAATGAGGAGGTTGTCAATTCGGATGTTTCTATTTTTTTTTATGTATGTTCGGACATAACACCGTCATAAAAATATGTAGATGGATTTGCAAAATTCTTTTTTTGTTCAAAAGAGGTTTATTCCGAAATGGTCCCATTTAAATTTCGTAAAGATCTGATGATGAGTTTCGGAGACAAACAACGGAACTCTTCAATACATGCCAGTTTAACCAATCACACAACATAACATCACGCCTATACCCTTTAAAGGGGTAGGCAGATGTGTTCAATAGCTTCCTGTCACTGATATTAACATAGCAATTAGTGTTATATGAATTTGGGCGGGGTAGGTACAACTAAAAAGTGAAAAATAAAACTTTTTTACAAAAAAAAAAACAACCGAATTCCAAAAAAAAATACTACAAAGTGAAAAATAAAGTCTTTAATTTCGGAAGTCGGTGTCAAAAAACGAAAATGCAGATCCAACGACACCGACTTCCAAAATTAAAGTTAATTACTTTGTGTTGTTTTTTTTTTTGAAGTCCGTAGTTTTTTTTTTTTTTGTAAAAAAGACTTTTCATTTATAAAATAGAAACACGTTGTGAATGGAATAGAAAGAGTTCAATAAAAATACATGGTCTTTTTGATCAATAGATTTAATTAAAAAAACTTATTGACGAATTCAAGCAACCAAAAACAGCACAATATAGTCTCTTTGCCATATTATTAAGTATGTACTTGTACTTATTTCAATGAATATTTGTCACAAATTGCACGCTTACTGCTTACGAAACCGTCACACCGTCCGGCGTCCACTCGTCACTGCGGAGCATTCGAGACTGTTTTTTAACCGAGTGTTAACCGAAATCGAGGCGCGTAGGTATGATTCGCGTTCCGACCGTTTTTATGAAGATAGAATACTGTATAGATAAAAATACCGTGGCGGGCGGTGCGCGGCGGCGCTGCCGCAGACACGGCATAATGTGTAAAAGGCCTTACTTACTTGACAAAGGAGAATGGGTAGACCGTACCCAGACACAAAGTTAATTGCAGCATTATGAACTATGTTCATCTTTATTGCCCTCATGGAGTAGTTTGCTTAATTAATCCTAAGACAGCATGTCTGAATTCACTTGGAGAAAAAAGTTATGTGAGGAAATTGAATTGATTTATTAAAAGGAAATATTTAACCTATCCTTTCAAAACTTATTGACCTGCTAATGATGGACACTTTTTGAAATTAATGAACCTCTAAAATTTTTTTGCGCTTCTAATGATGCACTTTTTTAAATTATTGAGCCTCCTTTTAACTTAATTTAAAATAATTAAAAACGTAATTTAAAATCTTCTATTTTTTTCATTTTATTATTGATGAATGGGCGGCCCGCTTTTGACCTCGATCACGCCTGATGGAAAGCGATAGATGATAAGTGATGATATGTGATGTTATTTTTTTTATAGATTGGAAACAGTGGTACCACAGGAAGATCACGATTGTGAAGTTATTGATAAAAGTACATATTCATCTAAACGTGTACTAGAAGAAATAACGGGATAAGAGCTTGACCCACCTCTTTTAGTTTTAACGTAACTCCAGAAAAACTTCGGATTATTTTTGAGTTCGTTTTCCAATCGCTTCATATAATTGTTGTAACAAAGTTTTGCTAGGTCATTACAGCGCTTAGTTATAATCTGCAGTTCAATTCTGTCTAAAGGGTTTTTGTAAATATTGTGGCGATTTCTGATCTTATTTTTGCAATTAAGTAATTTGATTAGATCTCGATTGAACCATGGTGGATATTTACTTTTTTTTGGCACTCGCTTAGTTATAAATTTTTCTATACCTTCCTGAATAACGTCATAAAATACCTCCACCATCTCATTAACTGCCTGCTGTGCTTCAAGTAACTCATCCCAGTCAGTTTCACTCAAATATTTCCGAATTGGTATGTAACTCGTTTTTCGGAAATTAGGTCTACCGCAGGTAGTGTTATATGGGAGTTTAGCTTCCTTATTTAGAGAAATCACGAAATCGAGGGGTGGATGATGCTGGTCAATATTAGCAATCGGATCCTCACTTTGACTCACTCTACACAATGAATGGTTACATAGTATAAGATCTAAAATGCGGCTTGAAGCATTACATACATTGTTAAATTGATTAAGCCTATTAACATACGTGAAATCTATCAAAGTTTGACTTAAATTGGACAACTTAAGGCATTTATCAGAATTATTGACTATACTTCAATCGATATCACCGATATTGAAATCACCTGCGATGCAGACATAAGTTTAACTGTTCAAACACTGCATTACATTTGTCCAAAAAGTGTTCCAAGTACGAGATACGTACAGGTGGTGGCAGGTATACAGAACAGAGAGCTGCCCGACGTACAGATCGAGCCGCAGGTAGATCTAAAATTACCCAAAGGTCTTCACAATTACTTTCAAATTGTTCTGCTCGTTTGGAAATTATAGATTTTTTTACGGCTATCAAAACACCCCCACCTTCTTTACTACTCTGTAGACAAGAACTTTCTCTGTCCCTTCTGTATACAATGTATCTGTCGTCGAACAGCTCGCTGTTCAGTACGGTATTATTAAGCCAAGTCTCTGTAAAAATGATAATGTCATAGTTATTACAGCATACATTACGAAAGATGATAATATGCGTTTTTGTTCTCACGCCTCTACAATTCTGGTAATAAATTTGTAAATTATCGAATTTTGTATTATATTCAAGTTACAATTACATGTATTTTTAATTTAAATATAAAGTATGTTTTTTTTCACGTCAACTTATTTAGGGACTCTAGATTCTTAATGAGGATATGTTCTGACCCATCACTTTTCCTGACGAAGCTTCTACGATTTCTAACCCAGACGAATTGATATCCTTTTTCTTTTGCTTGAAGTCTAGTAGCAGCATGCAGCGCTTTGTTAGAAGGAGACAAATGTTCTTGCACATATATTGGCTTCTTTTCACCAGCCAGTCCAAGGTCCGCTGTATTTAGTTTTTCGATGTTATTCTTGCCTTTATTGTAGTTAATGACAGAAGCCAAGAGCAGGTCACGAGTTCTTGGGGAGGCCAATTGGACTACGATAGAGCGCGGGCGGGCACTAGAATTTTGTAGTTTGGCTACACGGGTGCAATGATGGATATCGGTGTCGCTCAACTTGCATCCAACGACTGATCCTAGTTGCTTAACGACTGTATAGAGATTCTCCTGTTTATTTTCGGGCAAACAATGAACTTCAAGGTAAGTCGAACGTGCCTGTTGCTCCAAATAGTTGATTCGCTGGCCCATATCCGCCACTGACCTCTTAAGGTTAGTATTTTCTGTCTCTAAGTCTTTTACCGAGACTTTCAAAGCCCTATGTTCAGACTGATATTCTTCAAACTCCTGTATGTGAAAATTCAATGACGCCGTCATCTCCGTAAGTTCTTTCTTAATCGGTTCAAGCTCTTTATTTACGACATTGAGTATTGTATTGTTTATTTGACGAAGCATAGAAGCGAATTCAGCCTGTATTACTTCCTGGAGGATATCGCGTACATCATCACGAGTCACAAAGGTTGCTTCAGGGGGCGAGTTCAAAGCAGGTCTCTTGTTCCCCCTAGAGGTGGAGACATTACGGGTTGGAGTATATTCCTTTTTGGAGGTATTCGAGATGTGACTCCCGCAATTAGAACACCTCCATTTACAGTAGACATCCGTGTCCTCGGAAACTTCCGGAAGAGACAGGCACTCAAAATGATACAATTTATTGCATTTGGAACAATTAATCGATTTTTTTCCATCCTTGCTGTCTTCATTAGCACAGCATCCCCATAACAATGATGACGAAGCCATTCCAATTAATAGTCAGTCTCACAACAATTCCAATGCCGAAATAATTATTAAAAAGAAAAAAACACTGGCACTCCGGTAGTGCCGACAGAAGTGAAAACTTGAACAATTACGAGTGTATTTTGTGAATCGTCTTATAAACAAAACACGCGTGTTAAGGTGTGTTCCTTATTTTATAGGGTTTTTTGCAAATCAGGTATGATGACCAAAGTGACTGGTTTATTATTCTCGTGAAAGGAATTTATTCAGATTTGCTCGTCGTCAGTTATATATCCGTGGTTCAGCGCCATCTCGTTGTTGTTGGATGAACTACGTAGTTAGTACGCGAGGCCTACGTAGTTAGTACGCGAGGCCCTCGTAGTTCTTCCCGATGTGCATAGATGGCGCTGTCCTCAACAACGCGCGTCTTAAGTTTTACGTCTGACGTTAGTACGCGAGGCCCTCGTAGTTCTTCCCGATGTGCATAGATGGCGCTGTCCTCAACAACGCGCGTCTTACGTTTTACGTCTGACGTTTTACGTCTTACGAATTTTCGATCAGGGTCACGTGACCTGACGCGAATTTAGAAGTTTTTACCCATTCCAAAAAAAGTACACAGCGCCGCTAAAGAAGTTTTCACTTCAAAAAAATGTATACTGTTCCAAGCACACTATTAAAGACCCCTTCAATCTTTGTTGGTAAAAGTGCACTCTAATAAAGGCCCTGCGCAATACAACGAGCGAACTAACAGCGAGCTCGCGAGAAGAACGTCGTATGCGCCGTGCTATCTGCGGCGCTTACGCGTTTTATTATAACTGGTGAATTACTCACGGTAGATGAATAACTATTTTGATACGTTTTTTGTCTAGAATTGATACACAAAGCACTAAGTTACTTATTAATTGTAGTCGGATTGTTGTTATTGATATTATTCACACGATCAGCACTTTTAACGACACTTTAGAGCACTTTTGACGCGTACCAACAATATTTTCTTAGGAGCAGTTCGAATGGGTAGTTACTCGTACAACGTATAATTTATTATTGCCGACTTTCAAAAAAAAAAACACTACAAAGCTACAACCGACGATACCGACTTCCGAAATTAAAGTTATTTTTCACTTTGTAGTGGTTTATTTTGGAAGTCGGTTGTTTTTTTTTTTTGTAAAAACAGTTTTTATTTATCACTTTTCAGTTGTCCCTACCTACCCCACACAAATTCATATAACACTACTTGCTATGTGAATATCAGCGACAGGAAGCTATTAAACACATCTGCCTACCACTTTTAAGGGTACAGGCGTGATGTTATGTTGTGTGATTGCGTAAATAATGCATACAAATGCGATAGCAGCGATCGCGGTTGATTTGCTGGCATTTATTGAAGAGTTCCGTTGTCTGTCTCCGAAACTCATCATCAGATCTTTACGAAATTTAAATGTGACCCTTTCGAAACAAACCTCTTTCGAACAAAAAAATAATTTTGCAAATCCGTCTATTTATGATGGAGGTCGTCTATGTAGGACCCGAACATAAATAAAAAAAATAATAATAAACAAATCCGAATTGAGAACCTCTTCCTTTTTAGAAATCGGTTAATAATTTTGTTGTCATAACTACTTGTTTCCGCGTCATCTATTGGAATACTCGGGCGTAATCGTAAATCGTATGCTGTATGTCATAATTGTGATGGGTGTCGTCGTTAGATGGCGTACGCGTCGATTGTGTATATGTGTGCATGCGTTTCTCAAGAACACTTAGCTCTACTAGTCCTCTTAATGGAAAGTTTAAAAATTTCATTTTTCAAACAAAATAAATGGCAGAATCACCTGCATAAAAAGTAAACACGCTTTATCTACGAAAAGTCACTGACCTATTGCGCGGCGTGGTGCGGGGTGCAGCGGGCGGCGCGGGCGTCGCTGCCGCGGTGCTGGGCGGAGGTACTTTCAACAAATCAGCGGCATAAACTCACTAAGTTGCGAGTTGTTAATTAATAAAAGATCACTGATTGAATAATTAATCACATAATATCACATCACAATCTTTAAATCATCAATAGTAAAATTTTCAGTGTCCCCCGTTGTTCATTATGCACAAGCGACATCGTCGTATTAAATTTTCACTGACTCGTCTTAACAAGTCCCCATCTGCCATTCTTTTAAGTTTGTCGAAGGCACTAATTATTTTATTTTTAAATCGTCCATGGCATATCTCTGGATAAAAGTTGTTGAACTTTTCTGAACTTGTAAGGTCGCCGTGCATGCCGTTTCAAAATTCTATGAACAGTTCTGTGACTCACTTGAAACCGCAGCGCTGCGTTCCGAAGGCTACAAGTCGGGTTGTTTTCAAAATGTTGTAATATCCGGTCCTCGATACTTGAATTTGAAGGCACGCCCTCTCCTTGAGGAACCAAAGGCCGATGCTGTCATAACCTCTGAACGGCCAGGGTAAAAACACGGCTGTTGGTAGGGCACGTTTTTGTGTTACCATATCTCTCCCGATATGTACGCAATGCTAAAGCCGCATTTTGGTGACATTCTCCGTCCGTAAGTACCATGTCGGTGTACTCGGCAGCTTATTTGAGGCATAATTAAACTAAAAAACTTACAAACCTAACCTAAATCACAAATCTAGCTACCTAATAAATGCCTAAATAACTTACTAATATTACACTATCACTTAACAATAAGTCACACTAACCTACACACACTATGCACTAATCCAACTATCATAAATCGTCTTTAATCACAATAACAACTAAAACTTTTCATAAAATAACGACAATGCGCGCGCGGCTTGTCTTGTGATAAAAAAGTAGGCGTGTGCTATCCTCAAAGGGCGCCGCTATGCACTGACTGACATAGTTACCGAGTCAAGGACTTTTTGCCGAAAAATTCCGCTCACACACACACTCGCAATTTTCTATGCACCACTAATGCATTAGGTATTTGCGTAAGTAATATTTCTTTTTCTTTCTAATTGTAGTATTTTGCGGGAGTGGGCGGGGCGTGTGAGATAGGGATCGTATGACACTTTTCTCTGTCTTTCAAGCATCTATCTATTGAGACGTAGAGAATAGAATCGTACGGTTTTGCACAGGTTCTTGACCTTACAATGTTTACCTATTATTACGGACTCAGATCTACATCATGTTGAAAAATAAGAAAATGAAAAATATTTTCCTGTGGCTAAAGTATTCATTGGATTTGATTGATTTTTTGTATACGGGTAAAGTGCATGCCACTCTTTACGTGGTTTAAAGGAATGTCAATCGTCCTGCCCCACATTGTATATAAAATATCCTATTACGTGGGACTTTAATAAAACTGGCGAAATATGGGTGTAGGTACACTTCTGCGTAACCTTTCGGATATTACAGGCGTGACAGTATGACTATCATCATTTTTGGGTCGAGAATAATATGAATATGAAAAAGTGTGGCATAACTCATCTGCTAGCATTTTCCCTTCTATGTTAGGGTCGGCTTCCAGGCTGACTGGATGCAGCTGAATACCAGTATTTTACATGGAGCGACTGCCATCTGACCTCCACAACCCAGTTACTGGATAACAGGATACCCTTGGTAAGACTGGTTGCCAGACTTCTGGGGTTCTGACGACCCGTACGGCTGTTAAAGATCACGGATGACAGCCGGGACCAACGGCTTAACGTGCTTTTCGAGGCACGAAGGGGTTTGTTACGTGAAGGTCACCCATCCACGGACTAACCGGGGCAAGCATAGCTTAACATGAGCGATCGACCCATGCGGCTGTTATTACTTGGCCACACATAACTCTGGAGAAGTAATGAAATACGTGACAAATGTTTATTACCGTTATACTGATTATGAATGTTCCACCAAATAATATTTGCTTGATGAATATCTTTTGTCTTCGTTGAATAGGAATATTCTTATTAATAAATAGGTATCTACCTAAAATAATAGTCTTAAGTCGAATATGAAAATAATATTGGACCATTAAAGACTATCGTGGCGTGACTTAAAAACGTTTTAATTGTGCTATTATGGACAAAATAATATTTATCGTAGGAAACCGTAAAAAACGATTGGTCAAAAATATTACATGACTTAACAGCTGAGTTATGTGATAGGCTAGTTTAACAGTGCAGGCATTTACGCCATAAAATAGCCTGCAAAAGAAATATCGAGTCACTCTGTGGGCGGTAAAAAAATCGTTCTGTTTATGTCATGACGCGGCTGCATCCTACAGAGCGCTAATTAGGAATACTACAAACTGCATTCGCAAATACTATTCAAACTGCCTAGTCTTTTCCCAACTATGTTGGGGTCGGCTTCTAGTTTAACCGGATGCAGCTGAATACCTGTATTTGAAATGGAGCGACTGCCTATCTGACCTCAGATTGGTCAGATCATGAGAAGACCATGTTGGTTGATGTCTGAAATGGCATTTTGAGGAAAGTACCATACTGATTTGAATGAATCTTCTCGCGTATCAGCACCAACTAAATGTTATTTAAAAATAGCTCCTACCGTGGTAGAAATAAGACGAGGTAAAAAAATCATCTAGATGGTAAAATATTAGCTAGTAAGCAAGTCGGTAACCAGGCTTATAGCCGTGCCTGCCTGAGTGTGTATCAGAAGAACATTTAAGTAATAATTGTTTAAAATGATGAGCAATCATAACAATACTAAGACGTGAGGTACTCCACCAAAACGTAACAAGGATACAAGATTACGTACCTTATATCTTACAGTATCCTAATACCCGACCGTTACCACGGCAACAGTCTGAACGACACGTATTACCAGCGATGCTATTCTGTAAAAAAAAGTAGCACTCTGGGAGTGCCGACAGAAGTGAAAACTTAAACAATTAAGTGTATTTTTTGTGAATCGTCTTATAAACAAAACACGTTCGGGACCGGCTACGGCCATCCGTCTTACGAATTTTCGATCAGGTCACGTGTCCTGACGCGAGTTTAACATTTTTCACCCATTACAAAAAAGTGAACAATGCCGCTTAAGAAGTTTTCACTTCAAAAATCTTACCGTGAAAACTTAGGTGAAATAAGCGTGAAGTGAGCATCAATAGTGTCAATTCCTAGCAAAAACAAACTCACTTCACTAAGTTTTCACGGTGAGATTTTTACAGAATCGACCGGAAGATCACTGAATTTAATCAGGCACACGGTACACCCTTCCCTTATCAGCTGTTGTTCAAATATTATCTATTCATTAACTCTGAAAGGTCAGTACTTCATAGTGGAAATAATAACCGTATGAATATTAATGTGGAAGGATTAGATAGTGATTGATTGGAAGCTTGGTTTACAAAGGCTGCCTTGTAGATTGTCAAAGGGACCGACCCTTTGACAATCTACAAGGCAGCCTTTGTTTAAGGTTGAAAAAATAAATTATGACGTGACCTTTGATATTCCTATTAATTTGGCCTGTCCACTGCTGGACATAGGACTCTCCCAGACTTTGCCAGAAGACCCTGTCAACCGCATTCTGTCTCCCAGCCACTTTTCTAAGGTCGCGGTCGTCAGCCCATCTAGCTGGGGGTCGTACACTACGCTTGCCGATACGTGGTCGGCCAGGACTCGTCTGCTCCATCGGCCGTCAGTCCTTCGACAAACATGGTCAGCGCCCTGCCACATCAGCTTGCTTTCTCTGAAAGCCATGTCGGTAATTCCAGTTAATTTCCGTGTATTTCATATTCGTATACTGGGTGATAATATTGTGTCGTCAGGCGTTACCATAATGGAACATTGGCTTTTTGTGAATAAATAATTCAAGCTTGTATTATGTAAAACCTTATGATCGTTCATTCTTCTAAGATCAGAAAAATCTACCTGTAATCCACATGTAGACGTTTTAAATGGTGATTGATCAAGAAGTGGGCAGAAGTGTCCTTTTGTTTGATAATGCGATCACCAAACGCCACGTCAGCTAAGCATTGTAATTACAGAAAGAACAAGTCACTCAATCCTACTACCAAATGATTAGCCATTGTGTTCAGGAACCAAAGCATTCAAAAAAGTTCTTGCCAAAGAGAAGATCATCGTCGTCATCATTGGCAGCCTTGTTCCATCCATTGATGAGTATATACCTCCCTTCCTTTTGTGCCATGCTTCCCTGGTCTGTGCGAGTCTCATCCAGGTCTTCCTCACGATCATTTGTAGGTCATCTATTTACTTAGCATATTCAGCCTGCGGGCCCAGTGCGAGTTGCCAGATGTCTTTGAATTTTTTATTCTAGGACATGAGGGTTTCCTCACGATGTTTTCCTTCACCGTTTTGAGAGTAGTAGTGATGAAATAATTCGAACAAAGTAAAGTGCTTGCTCGGGATCGAACTCACGACCTATAACTTGTAAGTCGACGCCATTACGTCTACTTATCTAAAGAAGAATAATACCATAATACAATAGACGGCACGTGAACATATCCATCAGAAGTTGATTGTAACATCCCAGCGCTGATTTGCTGGATTCTTTTTCTCGTCTACCGATCATTTTTTCTCCTGACAGTTCATTTTGTTATATACTCGTATCTATATATTAGTATTTATTCTTATATTTTATAGTCATTTCCTAGCTATTTATCTCGTATGTTGCACCTGCCATGTTTTGTCTCTGCGTCACCCTAAGGTTGACTGGTAGAAAATGCCTCAGGCATTAAAGTCCGCCTTTGTACAGTATTCTTATTACTTGTGCATAAAGTTTTAATAAATAAATAATAGAAACAAACATAACGAAAATAGACAAGAATATTCCCTCGAAATTAGCTAGTTGTCTTTGAAATAATTCCCTATGGTGTGAGATCACACATGGTATGGAATTATTTGTTTTGCCGGGAATAACACTTATGACCTTTGACTATGCCAAATGTAATTCCAAGTATAAGTCTTTTGGCACAAAATGCTATTTATCTAAAGGAGGAAGTTGGAGTAGTGGATTTCCGTTAGTCTATATTTAGAAATTGTAGGAATGTTTGCACCCACGCTTTTATTTCTTGAGTATAGAAAGGTTTCAAGTTGCCTTTTACATTTTACAAGATATTGCTTTTTGAGGGGTCCGTGGCTAAATCATAACAGCCGCTCAGGTCGATCGCTCAGGTTAAGCTACGCATGCCGTGGTTGGGATGTGGATGGGTAACCATCTTTACATACCGAGACCCCTCCATGCCTCGGAAAGCACGTTAAGCCGTTGGTCCCGGGTCTCAATCGTGGATCTTTGACAGTCGTTACACGTAGTAAGAAGCCCGAAAGTCTGACAACCAGTCTTACTAAGGGATAAGGGATAGGCAGTAGCTCCATTTAAAATACTGGTATTCAGCTGCATCTGGTTAGACTGGAAGCCAACCCCAACATAGTTGGGTAAATTGCCTTTAAATACTCCTTACCTAAAAACTCATAGACGTATGAAGAACAAGAAGTAAAGTTCTTCATCCTTCGTAGAAAAGGGAGGATCTTCCGAACAGACGATATCTGGTGGATTACTGCCAGACGACTGATTAACCTTCAAGCGGGCGCGCGTAGTCGAATCGACCGCGCTTAGTACATTTTCGTTCATATTATTATTATTACCCATCACATTTATTTCTCATTCCTAGTAGCCTGTCGCTATGTCATTGGGAGTAAAATAAAGAATAAACCGTCGCTCGGGGCAGTCCCCCCACTCCACAGATCGCAATTGTTTTAGGCCCGGTGCAGTCGTCGAAAAGACCACACGCGCCTGTCGTCGAAAAGGTTACGCGCGACGCTCAACGCAACATACCCTCGTTCACGCTCGTAGTAATTCTTCGGCCATCCTTCAATATTATCGACTTAAACTTGGATTTTTAACTTACGTGCCTAAAAAGAAAAGATCTGTCCAAGCCCAGCATCGTTACTTTTTACAATAAAACAAAGAGGGGTGTCGATGAAGTCAATAAAAAAGCAAAAATGTATTCGGTTTCAAGGAAGAATAATAGATGGCCATTGACACTCTTCTTTCGTCTCCTGGATATTGCAGGAATAAATAGTATGGTGATATTGAGGGCAAATAATGTGACTCTACGGAAAAGGCGAATGTATTTACGGGCATTAGGCACTGATTTGACAAAAGAGTACGTCCAAAGAAGATCAACGATGTTAGACCTTCCAAGAAAACTAAAAAGAAACATACGGAGGATAGTGCTGCTGATACAGAAGCAGGTAGTTCTGGCACATGCATGCAGAGGAACGAAAAAAAAAGGAGGCAATCAAAAACGTAATGTAAGTTATGTATGAAAAATATTTGCAGAAGTCATACAACATTTATTTGCAATCAATGTTATATGGACGAAGAAACTGATTCTGATGAAAACTAAACCAAAGTTAATTAATTTTTATTCTTATTTTGTAATTTTTATTATTAGACTAGGTATATAAACTAGTTTGAGATATGTAAAGGATTTTGTGTTCCTAATTTTTGTTTTGATTCAAAGAATATTTGAGTTATGTTAATTAATTTAATAATTGTTTCTTTTTCATAATTTTAATTACTTTTTTGGTCAAATCAGACTTTCAAGGCAATGATAATATATCTGAGTACAAATAAATAAATAAATATTGAATAATCAGTGCTTTATTTCTCTTATTCATCCCATAGGTCTTTTCGGTTACGCGCGCCCGCTCCCGTTGCAAATGACCGCGCGCCCGCTTGAAGGTTAATGGACGCCATTGTATACAGGGTGGCATGGACATCAACGTATAACTTTTTACCGTGTATTTAGTACATGCTTTTGAAACCTGCGTTGAAATTTTTCGTCGATTAAGTAATAAAAAAAAACTTCAGTATATTTTGACCGCGTAGATTACACTTTTGTTTAAAACAGCTGATTTTTTTTTATAACTGACGATACATTTCTATGCTAAAATCAAAATGCTGAATATTTTGTCACAATTTCTTGAACCGTGTAAGAAATAATAATACCCATAGCAGGGCTAAGGTAAAATCAATCATAAATCGTAGAGCCATCTAACAAAATGTTAAATAATTGAAACTATAAAAACATTCAGATTACTTGGACCATTAATGAACTCGCTAACTGAAGAAAGTTTTCGGAGACACATTGTAATCATTTCGAAGAGAATTCTCTTCATAACTCGCAAACAAGGCTCCTTTGTTTCATTAAAGAAGTTTTCAAGTTTCAGTTCTTGCTACTGAGAGATTTTTAGTACAGAAATACTTTACAAATAATCTATTATAAAATACATCACATTTATCTCTGTGTGTGTTGTGTGTGTGTGTGTTTTTTGTTTGTGTTCCCTGAAAATGTTTGCATAAGTGTGTAGGTACGGTCAGGTAAATGAATTGTTACGCAAATTGATAACCAGTCAGTTTAACGTGTTATAGCCATTTCAAACAACTATTAATGAATTACTTGTGATTTTATTATACCTACGGACTACGTACGGCCGGAGTATATTACATTAGCGTAGTTTCCAAGTTATATCTAAGTTATACGTGACATACTTAAGATTTAATTACGTTAGCTACTTAGCAACGGGTGTTGGTAATTAGCAATGTTAAATTATTTTGTACCCAAGGGAATTAGTTTCCACGTTAGTTAGGGGAGAAGCGCTAAGGTAGCCCGCGAAATTCAAATTTTCTTACGTTTTTTGCAATTTCCTGGTCAGTATTAAGTTGTACGTTGATTAAAATATGATTCGCAACCGTAACAAATATGTATTTACAGAATCATAATCATTAGGATAAGTACCTAATACAACTTGTTAGGTTAGTATAATCCCAAAATTTCAAGATTTCATAAAATAGTCAATCTGTGCGATTACTTGGTCTTAGAGAGTTGTGTTGATGACTTTAATGATTATAATTCTGTAAATGCATATTTGTTATGACCGCGAATCATATTTTAATCAACGTATAACTTAATACTGACCAGCAAATTGCAAAAAACGTAAAAAGAAATAAATTTCGCGGGATACTCTAGCGCTTTCGCCTTAAGATATAATTTATCATGTGGATCACACCTTTATATACCTTTTAGCTTCTGCCCGCGACTTCGTCCGCGTGCAATTTCACCCTCCCCATTCAACCTCTTAGGGGTGGAATTTCGAAAAACCCTTTCTTAATATATACCTTCTCTTCACAAAGAACACACCCTCCAAATTTCATGTCACTAGGACCAGCGGTTTAGGGTGTGCGTTGATATATCAGTCAGTCAGGACTTTGAATTTTATATATATAGATAAATCATTCTTTATCATTCTCTTGCCCTAGCTAGATAATCCTAATTTATTTGGAGCAGCATTTGTTCTTCTCCCATACTTCTCTATAAGGCATCATCTTAGTGGTTACCCCTTTTCTATGGACCTATCTCATCATCTGTCTGGCCTTTACCCAACTATCTTGGATTCGGCTTCCAGCCTAACCGGGCCTAACTGAATACCAGTATTTTACATGAAGCGACTGCCTATCTGACCTCTACAACCTCGTGACTGGGTTATACGATACCCTTGGTAAGACTGGTTGTCAGATTTTCGGGCTTCTGACTACCCGTAACGACTGTTAAAAATCCACGAATGACAGCCGGGGCCATCGCTTTAACGCGCTTTCCGAGGCACGGAGGGTCTCGGTGTGTAAAGATGGTCACCCATCCACGGACTTACCGCGGCAAGGGTAAACTTAACCTGATCGATGGAGGTATTATGAATTTGAATTTGGAATGCTAAATATAATTAAAGATATCGATCTTCACAATAGCCAGTATCAAAAATCGGCAATTTCATAGATAAGGGCCTAATATATAGTGCAAAGTACCTTTTGTTTTAACAGTTCAACAACATTCATTGCGTTATTTACGCTGTTGAGTTGACGAATTTTTCAAAGCTATGAAGCAATGGATTATCAATTTGCTTAAAAATCATTCGGATTGTATTGAATGTGTGTTATCCAATTGGGGTGCAGAAATTAAGTCATCGTCGTGAAAATCAGTTTGAAGTCTTCCAAACTAATTTAAATCTTGCCATGCTGAGATTGGTTATCCGAAATAAGAACAAGCATTAAATGAGGGTTTTCTGAAACGACGTTTGCTAGGTGGCAGCACTGACACGTCAGGTCCAGGCATCTGTCAAAGAGCCTATATTTTCTTTCGTCATGACTGAATGATGAACGAATGAATGAATCGAATGATGAAAGTCATCATATATTTTATATTCACTGTCGAAATGGAGGACCTCTTGTCAAAGTGGCGCCAACTGGTGTAAATTTTCACGAAAACCCCCATTGACAGCTATAAGCGTAACCAACGGTTGCTGGCTTTATTGCACTTTGTTGTTGTTGTGGCCGTAAATCACAGTCTTCCCTGCGTCCATGAATCTGTTCAAATAACTTTCAAATGTTTATTACAATAAATAAAAAACAAATGCGAGTCGGACTCGCACACGAAGGGTTCCGTACCACAAAGTAAAAACGCCGAAAAAAACGTTTGTGGTATGGGAGCCCCCTTAGATATTTATTTTATTCTGTTTTTAGTATTTGTTGTTATAGCGGCACAGAAATACATCATCTTTGAAAATTTCAACTGTCTAGCTATCACGTTTCATGAGATACAGCCTGGTGACAAACAGCCAGACGGACAGTGGAGTCTTAGTAATAGGGTCCCGTTTTTACCCTTTGGGTACGGAACCCTAAAACTAATTGGTAAACTTTTGACAGCCGCAGAAAAATGCGTGAAAGATTATTGCAATACGGCAACAAAAGTTAGTAGAGTTACTATGTGGGTTTATAAGTAGGTACTAGATCTCTGCATTTGTTTGATTATGTGCCTATTTTTAAAGCTGACCTATTAAAACCTAGTAACAAGTACCGAATCGTACTATCAACATTATTATATTAAATACTATACAATAACGTGACTGTCACTACATTTTCAGGTGTAATGAACGCCGCCGACTACTATGGTTTAGACGAGCTACGCCGCGCCTGCGCAGGCTTTGTGCAATGCTGCATCACTGTCGATACGGTGTGTGCCCTTCTCGCATCTGCTGAGAGATACATACAGTACAAGTGCACCAAGTCGCTTGTGCAGAAGGTGGGTTTATTTTAAATCACATTAATCACGAAAAGGTCGCGACGTGTAGTTCAAAGGAACGACATATTCAAGTTATTGATTACATTTTTTTATCTCACGAAGCGACGTGCGCTTTACTTGTGGTTACCAAGAATACAGACATACTGTTAATGTGTGTAAGCGCAGAAGCTCTCGACCGTACCACCCGAAATAATGATGAAGTCAGTAGTGTGTGTGTATGCGTGCGTGTATGTTATGTGCTGACGCTACTTGTGAAGATAAGTAGCGTCAGCACACAGAAGCAAAATATACAGACATGAATATGTGCGTGAAGACGCACATATTCATGTCTGTATACCTCGTTACAACAAGTAAAGCACGCGTCACTTTGTGAGATAAAAATACTATACAACGTTGCTCTTACGGGGACGACGAAGCATCATTGTTCCTTTCACTAAACACTCCAACAGCATTTTTGAGCTTCACTCAGTCCATAATATGAGCACGGGGACTGATTGGAACTTGATGAAAATTTACTGCGAAACGATATTGAATCGATTTTGTCGTATTGAAGATATTTTATTTAGGTTTCCCTTAAAAAAGCGGCAATATTGGAATTGTTAGTAACAACAAACAAGAATAGCTTGAATAAGCCGTATGAAATTATGCTTAGCTTACTTACACACAAGAAGAGAGAGCATTTTTATTCAGCAAAGACCTTTTTGATCTAAGCCCAGGATTGCAGGGGCGCGTTTTTCTCGCGGCGATTTTTAATCGCGCACTGGATTTTCAACTCTCTACTTAGCGTTGAGAGTTGAAAATCGATTAGTTTGTTTTTTTTTGACGTGCTGAGATGTGCTCTATTGGATTCTCAATGCTCGGCTCAACACCGAGAGTTTAAAATCCAATGCGCGATATCCTGCCGGGATATTTTTAAAGCAATCAAATTTTTCCGTTGCAGGTGTTGGAGTTTGTAGATGAACACGGCAATGAGGTATTGAATCTCGGATCGTTCACGCTGCTGCCCCAACATGTAGTAAGACTAATACTAGCACGCGATGAGCTGAGGGCTGATGAGTTTACTAAGTTTCAGGTAACTATAACAATACCATCTCATTCATTATTTCAGCCGAAAGACGCCCACTGCTGAACATACGCCTCCACCAAGCACCTCCACTTCGACCGATTCTGTGCTTCTCGCATCCAACGGGTTCCTGCGGCCTTCACAAGGTCGTCGGGCCACCTTGTGGGAGGCCTTCCAACGCTACGTCTTCCGTTACGCGGTCGCCACTCCAGAACCTTTCGGCCCCATCGGCCATCTGTTTTGCGAGCTATGTGCCCTGCCCACAGCCACTTAAGTTTGGCTATTCTTCGGGCTATGTCGGTTAACTTGGTTCTCCTGCGAATCTCTTCATTCCTGATTCGATCACGCAGGTAATCCCATCTCATTACTTATACGGATTTGTTCCTCTCTACCCCACCCGCCCTGCCATCGCTCCCGCTCCGCTCGTCGCTCTTATCGAAGATACAGCCATAGGGTTGTGACTAATGTCGTGGTCCACACTTATCATGAAAAAAATCCGAAACCACGCAAGATAGCTTCTTGAAGTGAAAAGCAACATTCAGCATTCATTTCATTTTATTTGTTTTAATTTCATTTCTAATGTAACTCAAAAAAAAACTAAATTAAAACAAAAAAAATTATAATTTAATTTGATAAAAGGAAAACACTCAATAGGAGGATTTGGACAAAAAACAATTTAACTACTTTAGTGGGTTTAAAAAATTGAAACTTTTTTTTCCCTTTTTCTATCTGTGACATCGAACAGGCCAGTATGTAACAACTAATAAGGTTGTAATGTAAAATATAATACTGTTTTCAAGATTTCTTTACTTCATGAAACTAACTTGTGGCTTATGAGATATTTAGATTTCTTTAAGCACTTTGCAAAGGGCTTTTTTATATTGCTCGACAGTTTTTCGATCGTTCGCGTTTACGTAGGTAAGCATTTTATCCCGCTATTATGTAAAACTTCTAATACTAAATAAACTACAAATTATTAAAATAAAAATATAGTATCCTAATATAACTAAAACTATTAAAGAAACTAAAATATTACGTCGAAATATTCTTCCGCATCGCTGTCGACTGGTAATGTACCCAAGAGACTGGCGGCATTGCCACGTTCTATGGCAATACTTAGCCTCTAGCCAAGGTAAAAGCGAGCCCTTGGGTCACGGGAAGTGTCAACCAGCCGTTTAGAGATTTCATTGAACAAGCAATGAGCACTCGGGCCACACGGGTCCGAGGGTTTCAAACCCAAACGGCTCGAAAATATAATTTCCGATAAGTTCAACATACTTTCGCCGCTTGAGGCTTTCCGTAGCCGCAGCTGCAGCGCCAGCACAGTACGCCGAGCCAGGAAGATGGGACGGCGCAAGAGTATCGACGCACATTGCGTCCCTACTAAAGGCCTACCCACCTTCCATAGAAATAAAGACATGCCGTCCGATCTCTTGCCATCGTCGCTTACCAAGCCATTGGGTTCTAATACAGCTGGAACGCGGACGGTGACAAGAGCTCATCGAATGGTGTCATTAATGTTCGCGTGCCGCGCTAAGCTCAAGCTGCAAGACTGGCCGTGGTGTCCGACGCTGTTGACATCTTCGCCACAGTGACAGCCATGAAGAGAATAGCAAGGAGCTCCTAGTCGCTGGGAAGCAGCGAGGTGGAAAGTAGTGTCATCGAACAAAGTGCCTATGTTCGACGAAAGTAGTGCATGAAGTCAAATACCCGACTCCCACTTACCTGCAGCCAGCACGCTCCGCGGTAGTAGCAGACAAGTCAAGTGAATTGTTTTGTACTACTCTGCAGAGCGGCTCATCCCATCGTCTCTGGAAAGGTGGATTGTCATTTGGATCTGTATTCGGGCAAGCGAGTCTCCAGGCATCTATAGCCTCGAAGAAGCACAGGGCTAGGATTGTTCTGGTTTATTTATCAGTGCTGTTGACCGAGGTTAAGAAACCCGGTAAACTAATAATATAAATTTTGTGGACGCCGAGGCTCCATACGAATGGGAAGAGTAGCTTGTACCTAAGCTCGGTCGTCCATGGCCATATTTAAAATCAAAGTTAATTTATGCGTGATAATTTGCTCCATTTTGTCTAAAAGGTGAGTGAGCTTCTACAAATGGGAAGCCCGAAGGAAATAAGTTAATTTAGGACTGAAACAGCAGTAGCGAATTAAGGTTCTGGCCGAATGCATACTAATTTAGAACAATTGTTCCGAAACGTCATTGAAATTTCGGATTTGTTCCTCAATAAAAACGAAAAAGGAATTATCAAAGTTTGGAGACCCAAGGAGATGAAGAGAGTTTTTTTCAATTATATTGATATCTGGAGCTATTGCGTTAAATTTGGGATGTGTCAGGTGTCTGTCAGTACTGTCCGCTAAGTATAGTTCACATTTCGAATGATTGCGATCAAGGTCAATTGAATGAAGTTAATTTTTTAAGAATTGAAGGTCAGCTAATACAGTTTCTGCATCGCCTCCCAAGGTTTCATCATCTGTTGATGATGGATCCTTACCAAACGTTGGAACAAAACAAAATTTGAAATTAAGCTGTCGAATAATTGGGTGAATGGCTAAACTAAAAATTATTAGCCCGAGGGGGTCACGTTGTTGACAGCCAACAACAGATTCCAAAAGGTTATCTCGATACAGTAATTTAGAAGGGTGTCTGTAACATTGCCAAATGAAACTATAAGTTTGGGGTATAACCTAGCTGCAGGGGGTTGACATTTTATGGAAACAACCTCACCATAAAATTTATAACAAATTTTTGGCTGCCATACGACGGGAAGTAGTGCCCAAGCAATGTAACGAATGTCGCCACCCATCTTACGCAGGGCGCATAGATTGGCCCCGTACAGAACGTCGATGACGGCTTCATTTACCTTGCCGGAGAGCATAAGGTTAATCAGAGCCGCAAGCTCCTTCGAGAGCAACTCACCAGCTACCCCGGCATCTGAACAAAAAAGATCCCTAAGGTGCTGAGAACTTGAGGCAGTCGAGGCCACCAGTGAAGCCGTTACCAATGACTGTGACCAACTCTCAGCCTGTAATGGTGAGGGAGTGGTTATCAAGATCGGGAAAAGAAAGGCCAGGCTATTCGCTGCGGCTAGGTGTTTGCTCTCTAGAGCTGCGAGTGATTCAGAAGAACACGGTGCCACGACATCACTACTAAAAAGAATCCTGGCTGCTCCGTTAATGTCACCTTCCCCTAACTTAGATTCTGCCAGATAGGTCCTCTTGAAAAGGTATATCTCTGTGTCTGCAATTTTGAATCTAAATTATGAGCCGAAATATTACAGTTTTCTTTAATTTGTACAGTTGAGTCTTTTTAGTAGTCAAATTGTTTTGTACATGTAGAATTCTGTAAGGGAAGGTGAGTAGTTGTTCCCAAGCACTTAGCGAGTTCTTCCAGGCGGTAAGATCAACGCAACCTGTTAGTTGTTGTGCCACTATAAGGTCTATCACCGCGGGGAACTCGCTTCAAAACAGGAACAGATTTTTATAATTTTGACAGCGTTTTCAAAACGGGTTAAAAGTGGATGTAGCTGGTGTTGTAGTATTGCATTATTCCGCTATTGTATTGCCATTGAGATTGATGATGATCATGTTATCAAGGTACCTTTTTGTAGTAGGACCCTTGATAAAATAATTCAATTACGAGGCACAACCCACTTGCTCAATTTTTAAACTAAGCTGTAATTTTTTTCTCGCTTGTATATAAATAGAATATTATAATAATTCTTCGCAGAAGTGGTAGTTATGTGTCCAAAAAATAAAAGCCCTTTCATTCATAAGAATAATTTATGAAACTCGCTGATGAACTTCTAATGTACTTTAAACATTTCCAGGCTGCCCTGATGTGGAGCAAGAAATACTGCGATACCAACCAGAACATGAACTTGAAGGAAGTCATCGGCAACTTTCTGGAGTACATCCAGTTCCACAAGATTCCTGCTAACGTGCTGATGAGAGAAGTCCACCCGCTCGGTCTGGTACCTTACTCCATCATAATGAACGCGCTGGCGTACCAGGTGCTGTTACGAAACATATTCAATTATTTATTCAAGATTGGGCTCATGTGTCTGCCTTGGCAAGGGAGAGCGTAGATTTGGTCACATGATAACTTCTATGTTTTCCGTAAGACAAGTCGTTTCTTTATTGCTGATCCTTCAATACTCACTTTGTATGCTCAGTGTAGTAGTATTTAAAGCTGCTGAAACTACTCTTGGTTCTAATCTATTTAAACTTATTACAATTAGATTAGTATGCAATGATGCTCACAGTACTGTTAGCTGCATAATTCTTGCCCTCATGTCTTGTGCTTTGTGTATTGTAATCTCTGTTCTTCTTGATCTAACATGCTATTGCCTTTAGTCGTAGTGCATTGAATAGAACGCTGAAACCGCTGTTGTTGCAGGCAGACCCGGCCAGCGTAGATCCAGGCAAACTCTCCCCAGCGCGAGTCCGACGCGCTGGCCGCTCCATGTCCGTGCAGTCTTCGCTTGACCCCTATGGGTCCAACACCACCCTCTCCTCTACCGGCTCGAGCGACGTTCCGTCGTCAGACTCTCGGCACAACTAACGCGAGGGGAACCTCCCCCGTCCTCCTCCCGAACCCACCCCTGGCCCTTCCTCAGCTCCTGTTCAACCCATTCCCGCACCCCCCACGGACAAGCCGCCGGAGAAACTCGGACTTTTCTCCTCCATCAAGCGTGCTGCTAGTAAGAAGTTCGGCGATCGACGTTCTCCCACACCGAAAACGAGGGAGCCCCGATCGAAGTCGGATTCTGTCAAGCACGCAGCTCTAACAAGACAAGTCTCTGAAACGGTGGGAGTGTCAGGAGACCCAACGTTCGAGCGATGTAGACCGAGAAAACGGGACAGTGAAACGGAGTTTCCAGTCCGCAAGTCCACTTCAGAGATATCTGAGAGTTTCCCCTTCGTGAGGCGTGCGCTAGCTGAGATAGAAAATGGACTTAACTATTTTAGGAGGTCTATCGCGTCAGATACGACTGAAACGAAGCCTCCGTTGTTGAGAACTGAGCCAGTGGTCGTGGTTGCGGCGGCCGAGGATGATGAGGTGCCTATGTCGCCGCCACCGCAGATGGGATTGAAGGAACGTCGAGGTTCTCGTGGATCACCGTGTGCGAATCTTCCACCATTGATATTACCACCTATTACCCCGGAGCCAACGCCCGGGCGTTTGACTCCAAATAGACTTTCTCCGCAAAGACAACAGGAGCCAGCGTCGGCTCCAGTGATGCGGAATCTTCCAGCGCCTCGACGCACGAGGACTCGATCTGAGATGCCACCTGAACCCCCTCCGCGTTCTCCTCAGACTCCTCGGCCAGCGTCTGTGTCTCCAAAACACACATTTGCATTCAAAATTGTACTAAAAAAAGTAGAGAGCACTCCGAATACATCATTTGATAGACCGGACCAATGAGAGTACCTCCTCTAAGCGCGGCCGTTGTTATACGGTGGGGTACTCGAGGTTAATGACGCGCTTTTCTCCGTTTTCTAGAAACAGCTAGCATAGATTAGTTAGCGGCGATGACGAAGACTCGCCAATGAATATTGTATTTAAATCAATGACGCTTCGGAAACTTCTTCGTAATCTTATGAATTCTGGGGCTGGTCCTCTAGTTGGCACGTATCGACATTGTGTGTCGGACTTCTGACTGTATGATAAGATAAATGAATTGAAATTTATATGGTTCATATACTTGTTGTTAATAAATAATATACCATGAAAACTTATTCATGAGTGCGTTGGAGTGGTGTATGATAATGTGTGTAAAACTTCGTGTCAAGAAAATATTTTGTGTGAAGATATATTACGGATATTGATAGGTCTTTTTCTATGTTTTTCGATAAATTCCAACCACGATGATGTTCACGAGTCTTCTTTTTTATCATGAATGTGTATTTCATAATCTTCTTTAACTTCTTTCTGTCGAATGGGGAGTTCTAATATAACACTTATGGTATGAACTTTTATACGGACATTGACATAATAAATGGACAGTCTAAATGTATTTTCGATGTTATACAAATTGTCTGACGTGAAAGTATTTTTATAATATTGTATATGTATATAGATGGAGATGTTTGTTGTTACTTCGATAGCAGTTTTGAAATTATAATCTTGTTCATATTCTTTTATCACTACAGAAGTAAACATATCCGAAATATGTTATACATTGATTTCAGAGCATATGTTTTTACTCAATTAAAATCAGAAATTAGATTAAGATACTACGTGTTTATGGTTACTGGTACTTAAACATTTTTCTTTTTATGTATTTGAAAAGGTATTTCTTCTCAAACATTTATTTATAATATATATTATCTATAATAATAATAATAAAGGCACAATATTGTTGTTGTGATCTGTGTGAATTCATCATTGTCTGTATCAACCCTCTCCAAAATAGATGATAAATTTTTAATTCTGGCTTTTTGCAAAACAAACTTTCAACGGGTGTTACTTTTTTATTTCCAGTGAGTGAGTTCTTAAAGATAAACATAAGTATAAGTAGCCTATAAAGTTTCCACTGCTTGGACACAGGCTTCCTCTGTGAGCGAGAATAGGCCATAATCTACCACGCGGGCCAATTGCGGGTTGGTAGATGCCTTCGAATTTTTGGGGACGGTTTCCTCACGGTGTTTTCCTTTAACGTTTTAAGAGATACAGATATGTGTTCTATTTACTGTAAATGTTTCGTTTTCAAAACTATTAATCACTTTTATGAACGTAGATTTTGTTTTTAAACAGGTGAATATTTTTCTCAGTCAATATTAATAATTTTAAAAACCACAGCCAGAATTATTAGAATAATAAAGATGTGTTGATGTATTTTAATACAAGTGTGTTATTTTGCCTTTTTATCAATATAAATGTATAGATAGGTAATTCACAATTTTTTAAACAAATTTTAAATCAGTGTTCTGTATTATGTAAGTGAAATATTCTGTTGTTAATAGTGTCCGATTGAAAGTTGATGTTTTTTCTTAATTTTTTTTTGGATTTCAAAACTGTCTTTAAGTTAAGGTGTGATGTGCAAAATGTAAAACATCTTGTGGCCTTGTGTAGACAACGCTTAATACTATAAAATGTTTTTGGCTATCTTATATTATCATCATCTACCTAGTCTTTTTCAAACTACGTTAGGCAGCTTTCAGTCTAAATGCTGATACTGAATACCAGTATTCTACATAGTGCGACTGCCTACACAACCACCGCATAACCAGTTACTGGATAATACGACCATAGGACCTATCACTTAGGTAATAGATGCCAATATTTTAGATAGACAAATGTCATGGTCGATACTCTTGTTCGGGAGAGACGAGAGACAAAAAGTGTCGACCATGATATGTCGTCTGTAATTTCACTGAAAACTGACTTTCATTGAATATCTCCACTTGTTTCTAACTTAGATTGACTAATTTATTTTAATTTATATTTCATCAAGGTTTCACCCTGCATTTATCATGAAGTTGATATTTTTTGCAGATCACGCCATGTTGTCATACACAAGCACAGCTCTGCATTCTACTAGTGCTTGCAGAACAATCTCATCAATTGTTCCTGTTTTCATATTTAAACGTGGGTCCCGAGGCATGTGCTTCGAAAGATAAGCCACGCATGTGACGCTTACCTCGCACTGCTTGGACGCTCCCTTAGATACCTAATGATTTGATTGGCTGGTGTTGTTACTTTGGGTAATCAATCACAAACACCGAATATGACAATTGAAAGCAGTAGAATCCCAGATCAGAAACTGGGTCAGGATTCGCAATTAGGGGGAAAATTCAAAATCTTTTGGTCGGACACTTTAGCATGTATGTTATACCATATCGATGTCGACTGGAATTGTACCAAACCATAATATTTGTTGTACGAAACATTGTGTTTTTTCTAAATAATATTATAATGTAAATAATGAAAAATGTGGTCAAGAAGAAGAGAAATCGGTGTTCTTGCTATAAACTTGTGTTTTATTTTGATCTTCCATTTCCCTTGCAATTTCAAATGAGTAGTTTTGATAAGAAAATATTATTGGCAATAGCTGTTTTTGAGGTAAATTGTAATAGATTTTGTGGTAGGTTCGGTATTCTTCTTCGAGAGAATGCGACCCTGACACCTGTCAGTGCGACAATTCCAGTAGCTTATACCGATCAAATTCGCCAAACACGTATTCATTTGTATAGTTTCATGGACTTTATGGACTCATTGCCCCAAACATGGCAGGTTTTTTCTTATAGATATATACTACTAATAATCTACCAGCTAGTATGGCATCTGTTTACTCAATAGTAAATAACTACAGTCCTTACACAGACATTTTTTTTTCTGATTTTAAATCGCTGTCAAAATCACAGTGATCTTTACCTCATCATCATCATCATCATTTCAACTGAAAGACGTCCACTGCTGGACATAGGCAAGCACCTCCATTTCGACCGGTTCTGTGCTTCTCGCATCAAACGGGTTCCTGCGGCCTTCACAAGGTCGTCGGACTACCTTGTGGGAGGCCTTCCAACGCTACGTCCTCCGGTACACGGTCACCACTCCAGAACCTTTCGGATCTTTACCTACTCTCGTTATATTTTGGAAGTTGCTGTTGGCTTGCTACTACTGACAAATCTGTCAAAATCACAGTGATTTTAGGTAATACTCGTTGCAATAAGATTGGTGTTGGATTGCTGCTCTCAGGGGTAAAATAATGGTGAAAGGACTGTATTCAAATAGTACAAACGCCAGCACATCATGCTACTACGATCTGTCAAATTCCTTTAATAGGTTTTCAAATATATCGCTAAAGCATGGTTCAAGGTTGATTGGGAAAGGGACATGCCCAGTAACCATACAAAAAATGCCTGAAATGAACAGCAATGAAATATACGCTAAATTGTACTACCAATAGTAGGAAACCCATTACAGTTTCAATAGTTATCATAAAACTAGCTAAAAGTCAGTTCCAATTTTTTTTTCTGATTATAGGTCAAGTCAAGGTTAATTAATAATTTAATTGTTGTCTGTCAGTGTGTACCTACAATATAAATAGACAACAAAACTAGGGAATCTCAATACATACAGCTTGTGGTGTTATCCATGCCTGTATTAAACAACGTATTTCATCATTTTGCACTGATAAGAGGTTACGTCTCATTTTTGCAATATCGAGATACCAATTAACACAGTGTAGACTTCTATACATTTTTTAATGTATACGGGGCACAAGTCCAGAACAGCAGCAGTGTTGTATAAAAAGCAGGTTCAAGTCCGCCGTCAGAAAGCCGAGTCGTCGTTCAGGCGGGTCCAATCTAAGTCCGTGTTCAAAAATGGGTACCGTGTGCAGAAATAATCAAAATCCTTAAGAGGGCGCCGACCAAACGCCGACCACGCAGTGGCGCCCTCATCGTTTGTTTGGTTATTTCTTTTATTTTAGAATGAAAATGCAGAAAATAAGCACGTTATGTTGTGCTCCACAAGATTATACGTTAATATTATTATAAACGGTAGTTTTACATTGTTTAGTTTTATTATATTCACTAAAACCCTAAAACCGAAGAAGTGGCCACTATTATCCGTGTGCCTTCATTCTTCAAGTCGATGAGTAAACTCATCGACTTATTACACATCGACATTATTAAAAAAAAAACATTTATTAACCCATCACACCTGTTTAAAAAGAAAAAAACTATATGATTTTGACTTAATGCCAACATCAAAGAAGGCTGTGAAACCAAAACAGTAAATAGATAAGCAATTGCGCAATATAGGTCCTAGAAAATGTCTGGCGATATAAAGGCAGACCCAGGAGAAGATTGTGAGGCGAGTTTGATGAAAGACAGGATCGGCCCACCACTAGCTCAAGACAGAGGGGAGTAAAAACGAAAACGGAAGGCATTTGCCTCGCAGTGGGACAACTTAGGCTAAAATAAATAAAATAAAATAATAATAATTGCATAAGGTTGTGAAAGGCCCACAACGATGAGAAAACATTTCAGTTACCGGTGGGAGTTTCACTTTATTTCCTTTATAATAAATTAAATTAAAGATAGCTTTTACGAAACTACTATCAAGAAGAGTGAACCAAAGTAATTTCTTCAAGCTCAAGAAAATCCAAGATAGGGTTGAAACGTTAAAGGGTTTCCTTTTAGAATCAATCAGCGTAAGATAAAGTGAATGGTTTCTTTGAAGTTATTTCTTCATAATTGTTTTGGAGAAAATGGAGGTTTCTAATAGATTACAATATGGCCACTGGCCACTGAGCTACCATTGATTTCGAAAGTCAAGTAATTATATTCATATAATTATGCTTATTTAGACGTATTTAGAATTATTTTTAACCATTATTAATCACAGCCCTTTATTATGGAGTTGTTTTTTGTTTGTTTCATCTCGTCTTTTTATTATTGTATGAACAAGCGTGTTTTATGCAGAAATGTATTGGTAAATAACGCATACAAGTAAATAACACTCCTTTTTTTGGGCATTCGTGTAAAACAAGTACGTTTTTTCATCAAAAATCCAATTCTGTTTTCGAATATTTTTACCCAACGAACAATGAAATTGTTCAGTATAAAAATGCAAAGAGGAGTCTCCACTTACAATGAAATATGTACCTACCGTACTGAATTTTGTCACAACGGGCAGAGTGATAGCCAAGCCTAGATACTCGTTTAAAGCACTGTATTCTATATCTCTTTGTTATTTTAAGCCAGCAGTAGAAATACTGTTTTTCAGAAAAAAGCTTTACTACATTTTTATGGGTATTGTGTTCGTTTAAAAAACAAAGTTGTTTTCATTTACAACTTTATTTTGTGTTTGTTTTTCATCGGTTTTATTAGAGTTTTAAACTGGAACAAGCTTCGAAAAATGTGTTTTTTTTTTGCTTAAAATACACTGTTTTATATTTCATGTTTCGTTTTTAAATAGTGAATCGTGTAAACCTAATACGGATGTGCTACTTTTTGTTTTTTTATTTATTTAATAGAAGTAATAAGTTGGCTATAAGAGTAGAAGAAGACCAATGAAACGATGGATAGACTTGTGAATGATAATATGGTTAGAAAGAGGGTGACTACCAAGGAGACTAATAGAGAATTATTAATCTCTCCTAAATTTTCTGTGCCCGAAAGGGCCCATATCGATCTTTTACTTTGTAATACCATCTATGTTTAGCGGGATTGTCCGAAAGGGTTACCGCTGGCCCGGAACATAAAGGGCTAAGGAAGGAACATGGGTGGGTTTTAGCCAGTAAGAGTCTGACACTCCCTTCCGCTCCACCCAGAGCGGGAGGGGTCATTTGATGATTTCCCATCCTGAAAAAAAAAACCAACTATGATTGATTGAGTATTGAGATGTATGGAAGTAAAAGACATCTTTCGGCGACCCAAATAAATGGGAATAATGGCAAGAGAATGATGAAGATACAACTGCCCTCGGGAAGGACGCTAATAATAATAATGGTACAGGAAAGTATGTAGGAAAGACAGCTGCCAGGCTCAAATGGTATTGTGCGGGTCACATCAGCCGCATGCACGATGATCACTGGGCAAAAATCTCCACACAATGGGTGCCTGAAGTTTGATGGCGCCGCCCCGAGGCCGGCCCAGAAAGAGCGAGATGACCTGGAGGCGTACTGCGAGGGCTGGTTCGAGGTGGCGCGGGAAAAGAGTTCCTGGAAGGATTTGGGGGATGCCTTTGCCCAGCAATGGGAAAGTGTAAACTAACAAAAAATAAATGCAGGTACACCTACTATTTGAGTAATATCCATTTTTCGTTCACATTTTCAAGTACCCCGAAATAACATAACACAGATAAAATTTGCCATTAATCTTCCTTAAATTATATCTATCTCCAATAATAAAGCTGAAGAGCTTATTTGTTTGTTTGAACGCGCTAATCTCTGGAACTACCAGTCGGATTTGAAAAAATATTTTTGCACTAGTAGCCCATTTCTTGAGGAAGGCTACAAGCTGTTTAACATCACGCTAGAAAGGGTTCTAGCGTGATGTTAAACAGCAGCTCAGGAGCTGAGCAAAAATAAATCAGAAGTCAGAAATTACGCTAAGCGAAAATGAAGTAATAGCGCGGGGGGACGATGAGATGCGATGCCGAAAATTTACGCGGACGAAGTCGCGGGCAGAAGCTAGTAACTTAATAAATCTAAAGACACATAATAAATTAATTTAATTCGTTTTAATTTTTTTTTGTCTTTTATTATGAATTTTATTATTTTTATTTTACTCAATTGTATCATATTATTAGTGTGTTTTGTAAGTTGTCTTCTATGGGCCTAGTTACCCGAAATAAATGAATTATTATAATGCAAACTTTTTATTTGTCTTCGTGCACAGATTTTATAACACATTTAAAAGTTATTGTATTATAACCGTAAAGAAAAATATAACACCGCATTCATTTCAACCGGAGTGAACATTTTTCAACTTAATGGACGATTAAGCTAATTTAAGACCTAGGTGTTCTGTTGTTAAGGTTATAATATTATTTTCTCTTAAGCATGCACGTAGGTAAATTATATTGGTTAAGCAAATGAAGGAGTGAGCCGCAATTATTGAAAAAAATCAACAAAACCTACCTTTAATTTTTAAACACCTGAAACGTACTCTTTTTGATTTTGATTTTCTATCAGTTTTTTTTTTAACATTGCTTTATCCCCACTGACCTGTATTATACACTTATTTATTAGTGGTCAGTGATTAGATCTCGTGTATAGGTTCCTTTGCAACGAGTTTAATACCTAAATTAAATTAATTAGGTTTCATATTCATTTTTATTAATTAGGTTTAATTTCATAGGATTTCTCGTTAGAATCTCCTTCGTTTTGTTAACTTCAAGAAATCATAGTTATCTACATAAGTGGGTAATAAGAAAGAAGCCAACCAATCCTGAAAAAAGGATCACTTAGGTTACTCCATTAGTATAAAACGGATAAAGAGTCTCATGGATTCCTTGCCTTTTTCATTAGACCTTCGCAACCAATCAATTCCATTTCTATTATATTACCTTTTTCTTATCATTTCAGACAATTTTCTTAACCCTTGGGCAGTGTTTACATATAACGTGATATAAATTGCCTCTTTTACTCTAATTCGGAGTGGCAAATTAGATATTTTTCCCATCCCATTAGAATGGCGTGACCGTCTTCATTTATAAAAGGGGATCTTTCTTCATGCCATGTTTATTCCAGAGCGTAATTCTGTTAGGAGTCTTAGAAATATTGGTTTTTTATATGAATGGAAATGTGATTTGACTGAGGAAGTTAACCTTATTATTTTGGTTTTATTATACTTGACTGTTTCCCAGGCCTTTGCCCTGTAGTGGGGACAACACCGGCTGATTTATTTATTTCCCACGATGTTTTTAAACAATAACAAGCGTGCTTTTAAATGGTCTAATAAGTCCTGTCGAAAATACTGAGTATTTTTAAATCAGTTACAAGGTCGAAGTGGGGGATTACTGAACCATCCAACACCGGTGACGTACCGGTGCAGTGCTTCTGTTCAGACCATGCCCCACTTGCTCGAGTTTCCTGAGTGCCCGTTCAACTGCAACTTGGATGACCGCAATGAAAGTGGCCACCTACTGGGCTCAAACTATATAAAAAAAGCAACGAGGAGGACAAAAAAAAGAGGAAGGACAATGAAAAGAACTTTATAAGAAGTAAAATAGGCACGATGTTTTTTTAAATATGAACAAAACTGTCTCCAAGATCAAGTAAATTATAATTATGTGGTCAGCGGGATTGTCCGAAAGGGTTACCGCTGGCCCGGAACATAAAGGGCTAAGGAAGGAACACGGGTGGGTTTTAGTCAGTAAGAGTCTGACACTCCCTTCCACTCCACCCAGAGCGGGAAGGGTCATTTGATGATTTCCCATCCTCAAAAAAAAAATATATATAATTAAGTGTACATAAATAATAAAATAAATACATTTTCTACTATTATAGTACGAGGTACTTTATTTAGCAGTGACTGACTTTCGATCAAAGGTTCGCTAATTGATCGAAAAGAGCCATTTAGGTCGATCCCAATCATCCTGTTTACTGCAAACACGGAACTGTAATAGTTCATAAAGTGCGGAAAAGCTTTTGCTTGTTCCGCAAATATCATATTACATTTATTTTCTTTGCCAACGTAGTGGTGCGAAAGGACATGACAGGAAATGCGGTTGGAGAGACTTTTGAAAAAGCCTAAGTAAATAGTTGTATTTCGAGGTTTGGCTCTCGCCTATTTTCGGCCATATTGGACCAATTTAAAAGATATTTTATAAAATGAATAAGTGTGTCCTGGTGTTTTTTTTTTCATTAATAGTTGTCAAATTTGTACACTAGACCTCTGTTGACAGCAGTTTAAATGAGCACTGTTTGAGGGTTTTCTTGCTTTTAAAAACAATGTATTATCAAAAAGGAAGACATAGGGACATATATACAGTACCCGGCGATAAATATTGCACATCGACCTCGGGCTCGCTGTATGTGGATTCCGAGCCAAGCCGATGCCATTACGATGTAGGTATATAATAAGTGTGCGTTGCAGTATAGAGTTTGATGGAAAAAATCCTGAAGGACTCGAAACCATTCGATGCTGATTCCGTGCAGTGCTTTTACGTGTGCTTTTATCCTTTGAGCTACAAAAATAAGTTTAGCTAAAAGATATACAACATTCACAGTATTCATTCTCCGATGGAAAACATGGATACAAAATAAATTAATACATGTAACCGACGAATTTCAAATATTCATTTCGAGCGATGGTTTAATACAAATATTGTTTCAACTATTTTGACCAAAACAAATGAAAACATGAGTCGAGTACATTAATTACAAAATAACATTCATAGAATTCACGTCGTTCAGTGATGAAACCGATTTTACAAATAACGTTTTCAATGTAACAACATAATTATACTGTTTTCGTAGTATCAATATAAGTATCACCTGCTTTTATTTCGTTATAATTATTTGGGGTCAGAGCAGCACGATTTTTTTCGACTTATCTCTGTTCATTGTCATATTAATATCATAGATACGTGGAAAGTGTAGAGGTATGCGAAACGGGGTGTAAAGTTCACTCATTCTCCATAGAAAAGGGAGGAATCCTCCGACCGGACGGGTACCTATCGTGTCTGCAACTGCCCGACCATGGATTTTTTTTTTAATATTGGCATCTCGCAGTTCAACCTGTGTGGTTGTCGTCTGCTTAACCGGACTTTCCTGTGGATGCCTCAATAAATTAAGGCCTCCAGCCAGGGCTTAAAAACTAAGCGACTACACGCTAAGGGCACCCCCTATGGGGGTCGGACCTTGGCTTAGGGCGTCGCTGGGAGAGGACAGCAAGGGACAGGCTGGATCGGAATTAATTAGGGACGACTTTAAAGCTACAGGCTCAGCTGCGCGGGCTGGCTCGAGCAAGGGTCGGGGCGGACATGGTACGGGGTGTCGCGACGGGCCTCGACGGCGAGGACGGAAGGACGGCTGACGTGACTTGTACTTCCTGAGAGTACTGGTGGCCTTACTTCTCTCCCGAAGGAGGGTAGTGGCGTCGTCGGGGGTGGTGAGCCCGACGATTGATTTCGGGACCTACTAGTTGCGCGGTAAAATCTGCTCGCGTGATGCAGGATTTTGCGTAACGTCAGTGTGATGCGTAGTACGCATGTGGCGTTGTAGACTTAGACATCATATTTATCTTTTCTTTGATCTGTATCTGTTCTCTTGCCACTCACATTCCAAACCCTGATTAACACGGTGATATTTAATTGACTGGGGCATTATAACATTGAGGCAACAACAATAGTTGGACCATTCTAAACAGTGTTTAGTTAGACGATGCGAGTCAGTTTGCAACAGAGAAGACACTTGCATTCTGAAATTGGGGCTTAACTAAACAATTTTCTTAAAACAAGCGTCATCCCACCGCATCACGAATCAACATGACCATCAAATCAAATCAATCAAATCATTTATTTGCATAAAACAAGTTCAGTGGATGTTATAAAAGGTCAAATGGTACACTGTTAACAACCATATAAGGTGTGCAAATATAAAACAAGAATTTTAACTTACAGATCAGTCAACAAAATAAGGAATTAAAATTAATACTGTCATACAAATTAAAAATGAAAAATTAAAATAAAAATAAAATGAAATGAAATCCAGAAATTATATCGAATTCATCAATTATAAATTATTTATGTGTAACATTATATCAAATATATGATTAATTATGTCCAACATATAATATATATTACATTATTTACTATCCGGACCTTTGCTGTCATTAAAATACAATATTTTTGTCACCTAAATAATCTTTGACATCATAATAACATTTATTTATTAAGAATGTCTGTAGTTTTTTTTTAGATTGGATAATTGGTAATAGTTTTATGTCATCAGGCAATTTATTATAAATCAACGATGTCATGCATAAAACACTTTTATTTAATAGTGCCGTTTTACCATAGGGTATTTCTACCATACCATGGCAATACAGCTACCCTAGCTAACTTTTTCTGTGAAAGGTGCTAATTTGATGATCCTATCCTATCCTTTTTTCCATTTTGAAGTCGCCTTCCAGTCTACTAGGACCCAGCTGAATGGTTACATGAAGCCGAGCCTATATATTATATGATCTGTATAACCCAATTACTGTGTAACACGATAATCTTTGGTAAAACTTGTGGGCTTTCTGTCTACCCATAACGACTATCAAAGATCTAATGAGAGCCGACACGAACAGGACACTTTTTATGTCATAGATCACGGTCATTTACTAACGCAAGTACTAATACGGTACATTCAAAGGAAACAAAACACTAACCGAAAGCTTTGATATAACTCAAAAAATTGCATTTTCCGTACGACTTCCGCAATGTACTCGCACGAGTACATCTACATTCATTTGTTTTAATTAATTAAAACGAGCAACACTATATATACATTGCTTGCTTTGTTTGATTACTGAAAATGGACGCACGACAATTGCACAGACGAATGAAAATTGAACAGAACTCGTCATTAAATACAGTCGATAATTAAAATTCATTTGAGGTTTTGAGTGTAATGCATGAATAATTTGATAATAAAATAAAGGTAATTTATTGTTGGTGTTGATGACTTTTAATAGTGCATGATTGAGTTTGATTTGGTATCAATTTGATAATGTTTAATCATAGTTTGATTACCCACTTCACAGTAAAATTTTGTTTCAGTATAACTAGATAAAATGTACAGCTATAGCGTGGAAAACTACAAAGAGATAAGAAAATCAGCCGTAGTAGAGTAGCACACCACAACTAATATTTGCGCTTTAAGAAACGCTAGTAAGTTGCTACTCATAGGTATTTATAACAAAGATGGAAGATTAAGGGGATAACAGGACCTAAACGCAAAAACGCAAGTTTTAGAAGCAATAAAAGTATATAATCGACTACAATAAACAAAATCAGAAAAATATTTAGTTAGTATTATTTCAGGAAATATCCTAGGTAGATCGTGTGTTGAAAACATAATAGGTACAACTAATTTGATACGATAGAAAAAAATCATTAAGATACCTCTAAAAACTTTATTTTTACAATAAAAACCATACTAGTAATACATAGACAATCGTTCTGTTTTTTTGTCAGATTATTCTACAAGTAACATACTAAAGCACTAATGTTTTATTTTTTTAGTCCAAACATTAGATTTTTGTGTAAATAGAGAATTGCTTCATATTTTGCATTGCGCTTCTTTTTCTTTTCTATTCAGTCAAACAGTGACAGCGCTTTAGAATTTAGATCATGTAAGCCCCTTAAAGAAGATGTTAAATTCACCTAACCGCGTCAATTAGATGTCCACGTTTCTGTCAAGTTGAGAATGACATTTGAATAGTATTTTGTTTTGTTTTTTGAATAGTATCTATCGTTCCATGCGGGATGTGTGAGCTCACTCTTCTCAGTGTGAACACTTTTCGAGCGACCTAAGTACAGTAGGTATAGTGTAGTAGATAGTAATGGCAAATCTAACGATTTAAATCTTTGATAATTATATAAGATCTAGCCAGGGTTCGCTGTCTGTCACTTGTCTCTCTGGCTATCCCATAATGCACAAAAAAATTTGAGTCTTATGAACAAACTTTTGACTATCGGCTAAATATCTTATCGTTCATTGTATCTCAAAAATAGAGTCAACGTTAACCGAATCTTATATCAACCAAGATAAAAATTATTGGGTGGTTTACCACACACGTTTTTATACCTCTGTTCAATGCCACAATGTGTTATTTGTTGTTTGCGGTGCCAAAGTGCACGTGGGGTCAACGTGTATCCTGGTGATAAGTGTCAATTTGCACTGCTGTGTTTAAATTGCTTTGCTCTCAAATATTCGCTGTACGTTTAATTTAGCTGTAATACCCCTCGAAAGGGGGGGTTGGGGGTGGGTTGTTATACTGATTTAGGGTCTTATATTCTACGTCAGTTAATAATATAGCAATATCAAGCAAAGTAGATATAGAAGATTAGAATCGACAGGTTAGGAAGAGGCTGAACGTGTCATACCTATACTTATGACAAAAAAAAACATTTGCAAAACATAACCAAAAAAAATAATAATTCATCGATGGATCCTTACTATCTATACTGATACTATAAATGCGAAAGTGTGTCGGTCTGTTACCTCTTCACGCTTAAACAGCTGAACCGATTTAGATGAAATTTTATATAGAGATAGTTTGAGTCCTGGGAAAGGACAAAGAATACATTTTATCTCGATATTTTCTCGGAATCGAAACTTATCCGGGTAAAGCCGCGGGGCGCAGCTAGTTGAAAATAAATTTTGGCTTTATTTTTGGAAAACTTACGGGTAGGTTAATAAACACAGTTAATATAGGTAACTACATCTAATCTATTCGTCGAGTGTGTCAGCTGCTTTTCTAACCGGATAGGGTAAAAATGTCGGCCAAGAGAAAAGGGTACGAAGGGTCAAGCACGTGATGTGTTTGGATAGACAAAATTAAAATATCCCAATTCACCGAAGGGGATTAAACAAAACAATTTGTGAACGAATTTCACTTACAACGAACTTGACAATGGACTGGACTTTATTTATGGATACATGTTATAAATAGAGCAAAAATAGAAGAGGTAACTAAATAACTATTTGTGATTTTACCAAATAATTCATAGTGTCAATAGAAAAAAACAAGTTTTAGGTGTGCGTGGGATGTTAGACCAGTCAAACAATGATTAGAGTCACGGAACAACAGTTTAATTGGGCACACAACGAGAGAAGTAATGTTACACGTTTTGGCGGGAGCGAAAGAGAGTCGTGGACGGTGCGAAAAACGGGACGCGCGCTTGTCGGAGCGGGCGCGCGACGCGACTGACTCAGAACTAGTGATGTTCAAATCCGCTAAAAACTATAATCGTGTTATAAACTATAAAATATATTCATATAGTCTGTTATTTTATACGCTATAATTATAGCGCGCTATTTCAAAACTCGGGCGCAGTCTGAACGCGGAGACGCTATAATTTAGCAACACGCTATCGCGCTAAACGGACTTGATGAATTGATGATGCGCGGTAGATGTTAACGCGCTATACATGATAGTCGCTAACGCTATCTTGCTATCTCGTTCTGGCCCCGCTGTGCGCGTTCAAACTTTTATTCGTTGAGTAGGTCGAGGCGCTATAATATAGCGCGAAGTCCGAGGCGCTATAATATAGCGCGAAGTCAGAGCCGCTAATAGCACACGCTATACGCTATGTACACATAGTTTGTTATATTTTGGCGCTATACGTTTTATTAACCACCACTACTCAGAACGCGTGCGCGGGAGGGACGCCGCAGGCGGCACGTTGGCAGCGCGCATGCGCGGCGCTCGGTCGATTTCTAAGTAACCCTGCGCCCGCGCGTTGTACCGCGTTCAACCCCAAAATGCGCGTGATACAAGTAGAATGACATAACGCTGGGAAAGCAACATTAATTAAGTACGTTAAATACCAAATATTGGTAAGTAACTATTATGCTTGCGGCTAAGTAATAACTGTCGCACGGGTCAGTCGATCAGGTTAACCTATGCTTGCCGCGGTTGGTCCATGGATGGGTGACCATCTTTACATACCAAGACTCCGTGCCTTGGAAAGCGCGTTAAGGCCCCTTCAAACAGGCGCGACACGACACGCGACACAAAGGCACCGCAAGTCGCGCAACGAGCGGTGCCTTTGTGTACCGCGTGATTATATCGCGTGTCGCGCCTGTTTGTGGAACCTTGAAGCCGTTGGTCCCGGCTGTCATTCGTGGATGTTTGACAGTCATTGCGGGTCGTCAGAAGCCCGAAAATCTGACAAACAGTTTTACCAAGGGGTATTGTATAAACCAGTAACTGGGTTGTGGAGGTCAGATAGGCAGTCGCTCCGTGTAAAATACTGGTATTTAGCTGCATCCGGTTAGACTGGCAGCCGACCCCAACATAGTTGGGAAAACGCTAGGCAGATGATAATGAGGTTTACCTACAAGAAATTTTTTTTTTTACTTACCTTATACACTTTTTACATTACTTCAGCAAATAGAATTCCTTTTCATTATTCATTTCCGCTATTATGTCAGGAACCCCAACTTCAAAAACACAAATTAAAATTAAGCTCTTGCAAAACCAAATCACACAAAAAATATGCATGGAAATTTTTAGGTCACTTTGTTCGCGAGGCAGGGTTCCGTCAAGTGCCCTTTAGATTACTAACGAGGTTTCACACAAATGAAAAACCACTTTTGTTCAACGTCAGAAGAACTTTGTCTCTATTTTAAAACTGATTCGGAACACAAAGAGAACTTCACTTCTGAACTTGTTTTTTAAATGGAGTGACGTTTCTGGTCATTCTCGTGGAGTCTGGTTGAAGAGCTTGTTCTATAGTGGGATACAACTGATTCTGCGCGCACACTTGTACACTACAATATCTCCCGCGCCGAAGGCTAGTCTCCGTTGAGATGGGCCGCCGTGGTCGAAATATGGTTACTCAACGCTTTGTCTTCTTCTTTCGAAAGTCAAATTACTCACGACTGAAAGAGAGAAATCGGGGTGTAACTATTCATCTGATATAGGTAATACGTATAATTAGCAAGGAGGTAAGTCTATGGTTGCACTGCACTGGTGAGCGCACGGACAGCTCTGAGCCTGAAAGACCCTGACCCAGAACTGATAACGTTAAGCCCACGTAAAATGTCATAAACATGTTGAAAGCAAACAATCTTCTTCAACAAAAATGCTATCAGCGAGCTAGAAAACAAACAATTAAACGGTTGGAAAGTTTTAAAAGTGCCAGAGGTTTCTTTTACTACAGCTGTCGTAAAAGACGACTAAACTAAGTCGACGAATAAATTTCTGTGAGTCAAATAGGTTTATCTTGGTGAAGTTTAGCATTGAGGTCGACAAAAATATATGAAAATAATAATAGGTATAGAAAAGCTCTTTAATTTTTTTTTTCGTATTATTTAAAGGACTATTGACATTGTTATACAAGGGGCTAAAATGACCCATTATATACGAAGCAGTTAGCGAGGGAGTAAATAGAAAGCGAGTTATAATGGATTTTTAGCGCCGTGTGTTACATTCTACTTTTCACTACGATTCCGAGAAAATAAAATAATCCAATACAATATCAAAAATAAATTACGGTCACCACTTCAATTCGCAATTAAAGAAAAATTCTAAAGATCGCGCCAGTGTCTTTTTTTTAAATTTCTTCTGTAGCCAAATGCAATGCAATGCACGTATTGTCGAAGGGACAGCCGCGCCGCTTTTAGTTCCATTTTCAAAAATAAAATGTACTTCTTTTTTTTATGAAACAGTAATAAGTCGAGTCTTTATTCATGATTATTCTATTTATGAATAAAGATTTTTCGTTTTTGTAGGCTCGTTGCTAACAAACAAAAATAAATATTTTTCCCTAGAGGTTAATATGCTAGTTTTTCCTCGCTCTGGTACGCTACAATGACGGTATTTTTGAGCAAGAAGAGTGAAAAGTAGTTTTAAAAGTCAGAATGGCCACTAATGGAGCATTTTTTTATCAATACAATGTTAAAGAAAAGTAAGAGAACGAGAAAGATTGAAACAAGAAAAATACTCGTATGGACTGAACATAAATTAAGTGATTTCATTTATTCAATAATCATTTATTCAATAAATACCCAATCTGATTAAAAGCGAGCGCAATATCACTCCCCCGCTACGCTTAAACCAATTAAGATCCGCACTATGCATGGAACCCAAACCAATTCAATTATTTATTCTAAAGACGCGGCTAGATTATTGCCAATAAAACGGCTCTAAACGACAACCAATTTCATTCACAATCCGTACGTTTATAGTGGGTTTTATGGGGTCCATATGTGGCTAATAAAAGTTATGAGTCGCGCCATATAATTAGACCATAATAGATTTTTATGATGCATTGCCTGAAACCTCCTGGGAAAACCTCACTGAACATCGTAAAACGAGATGAGTTTGGTTCTTATTTATTAACGCGATTCTTGTTTTGATTAAAGGGTTTATGTTTAATAAAGTGTTATGATAGTATTTTTAGCTTGTCGGCTAGAATGGCTAATAGTAGTCATTTTAACTGCATAAAAGTATTCCTGCGGTGCTATTCTGTAAAAATCTCACCGTGAAAACTTAGGTGAAGTGAGCGTGGAGTGAGCTGTCGATAGTGTCAATTCCTTGCAAAAACAAACATTCCACCTAAGTTTTCAGGGTGAGATTTTTACAGAATCGACCGGCAGCTCATATTATGTCTTCGATGAAAATGAAACTATAGTTCCCAATGTGCATACCCTATTATAATCATTAGATTATACACGAATGAAAACTTTTCAGTTCTTTGATCGAGAATCTGTTTACCATTACCAAAGACAGCTCTTGCAAAGTGCAATGTTTTTCCACTACTTTTCTAACACACGGAAAAACGTAAAACACAAACTAAAATATTTCATTTAGTAGGTAATGCATCTGTGAAGATTTCTACTAAACAAAATTTGAATAGCTACTTTTTTATTGCAACAAAGATGTCTGACATATGACTTTGGTTCACATTAAACTTGAATATGAATAAGTCGTTATGGAAATGTTTTTCGTATAGACCGGTGACTGCCGATCCGGCTTGTAAAGCCCTGAAGTTTCCAGAATTGTCGTATTATTTGTGTCTGGGCTTTTGATAAATCTACCTACTTATGTATATACAGACGCCAGGATATCAAGCTATCCGAAACTGTCAAATTTTCCCAATCAACTTTGAACCTTATGCTTTAGCGACAAAGTTGAAAATCTATTAAAGAAATTTGACAGATTGAAGTAGCTTGATATTCTGGCGTCTGTAAATTGGTTGGTATTTTATAAATCATGTTTATTTATTTGATGAATACGTATACAATTTATAATTTCTTTATGTCTTTAGGAGGATATAAAAATGTAACCGGATGAATTATTTAAAAGTGCATAAACCGGTGTCGATATGTCTCACCTAGTAGGTGCACCTGGCGTAGCTTGGTGAGTCAGCCGACATTAGCCAGTGTTGTAAGGTTAGTATAGACTAACCTTACAACACTGGCTAATGTTTTAAGTTATTAAGACACTTGAGAAAAGGTAATCTTTTAGATTGAATCTAATGATTACCTATTTAAGAAATAGATTGCAAGTAGGTATATATGTACATTACGTAAGTGCTACATTTTTTAGGAGTATAAAGTACATTATATTTAACCCTTGCTCTAAGCATTCAGATTATTACAATGAAAATGAAAAATGAAAAAAAAACGATGAAAGAAAATGGCTCACAAACTCAGAACGTAAAATAATATGCAGGAATAATGTCAGTCTTCGCTTATTCCTGTCAGTGGAACCCGCAGAGACCGGGCGTAGAAAAACTGTATTAAGCATTTGTATATGTTACTGGAAGTTTGCTTGGTTTAAGTTACGTAAAGACAGGTTTCTTTTTCATAATAAAATTATTCTGAAAGCCAAATCAAATATGACCTTAGTTTTCATATGGCTGTTTCTTACTTGCCTATCTGCATACTATTAAAAATACACGAAGAACACGATAAAACGTACTCGATAAAATGTATTTCAGGTTATTTCTTAATTTATTGAGCAGAGTAGCATACAATTCATTAATACATGAAAGTAAAAAAGCACACTTCGAACGGAATCAATTGTTTTTTATTTATTGAAAGCGGCAGGATAGGGTGAAAAATATTTAAACAAAAGAACATCAAACTATAAGGCTTTAATTTATTTAGATAAAGTACAATTTTCACAGAGTTATTTTAACTTTTCAGTGCAATAGAAAACAGGATATTATAAATTTTAAAATGGCGTCGTACATCAAACAAATTAAATTCAACCGAATGTATACTCATACCTACAGAAGACCAACAATTTTTAACTTATTTTAGACGTAACGAAAAATAAATATTTTTGTTGGTGCATTCATGATTTGCAAATATATTCATGTTGTAAAACCATCTTTTGACGAGTTCAATAATTTGCATAATCTTACTTGATGTTGGAATTGGATTTTCGTCGGAAGGTCGCTGAAACTACTGATGAAAAACTGTCAGTTTTTTTATGACTGAAGGAAGTTTTATGGATAAAAGTAGCAGTAGTTACCTAGTAACTAGGATCAAATACTAGGGTCAAAGGCAATAAAAAATGAAAAGTTTGTAAGATGACGATAACTTGCAATAATGCGAAGGCCATGGCATCATAAGTTTTTATTCTACAATAAATAACTGTGAGTACAGCGACAGCGACACTAATCTGCGTTCGCGATTTATTTGCCAAAAATGTAAACAAGTATGAATTAATGTAAAAATAACTTTAATTCCTACACAATAAAGTTTAGTTTACGCTACAACTTCAAACATTTTTATAACTTTTTCAATAGTGCTAGTCACTCTGAAATCAAACTAATTGTCATTGAAATAAACTTGATATTTGTTTAACTTGAAATAGGGTGGGGGTGTGCAGCACTGCGCACTTTTACTATAAGTACCTTTACGTGTGACACTTACTTTTAGAGAGAACAATACATTATTCTCAAAATAAATAACAAAAAATAATAATTTCGACTTGAAATACGACAACATAGCATCGTGTTACGAACACCGAGAAAAACATCAACGGAGACAAACGACTTCTTTGTGGAAGTAAATTAAATCCTCAGAGGTGGTGAAAGGACGTCCCTTCCCGTAAATCTGCGGACGAGACGGTGGTAAGGACATAGTGGCGAGAGGTCGCGGATACACTTCGAACTGATTACATTATAGATGGACTGTTTGTATTTTTATCTACACCATGCTATAAATCCTCTAAAAAAGTTTCTGAAACAGTTAGCTTATTGCCAACATTAAAACAACCAATGTCATAGTAACCATAATATTATAATGTTGTAATAAATTTCATTATGCAACTCCTTTTCAAAAAAAGAACATTGTCATGCACGCGCGTTTCACTACCACAATGCCGTAATTTAAAAAAAGAACTATAGGTTATTCGAATTCACGTCGCATCCCGTCAACCGCCATTTTTGTTCGATATTAGTATTGCAAAAAACTGTTTCTGAACCTTTTATAGAGGATTCATATCATGGGTGTAGATAAAGTCTTGTATGCAACTGTACATAATTAGGTATTAAAACACTCATGTGATAATATTATCCGTGTTTTTATACCCCATATTATACAACAGTTGCATAAATAACTATAGTGGCCTTTTGGAGAAAATCAAACTGGTTGCTAATTTCATTGTAAGTTTATTCTTTTTTTTTACATTGATTTACATTCTGTTACTACTTTAAGTCACACTCTGACTTATTACTTTTTTATTTAAATGAAAATCGTTTACTTTTATCATGTTTGTAAATATGTGAGCATCATGTATCTATCAGATAATTAATTTATAATTATGTCATGGTTTCATTTTTAATTCTTTTAACTATTGTGTTATAGTAATTTTATTTTAAGTGCATCGTCTTCACTTATTATCATTATAAATATTGTAAAACATTTTAAAAGAACAACGGTGGAGTTTCTTGCCCATTCTTCTCTATACGAAAACTATCTTTTGGAATGGGCGACTAGAATCAATTCTATTTTGTTGTAATTTTTGACGTTCAAAAGTGCCTTTTATGTGCCTATTTGAAATGAATGCTTTGACTTTGACTTTCACTTTGGAGTACATAAAGTAGCCTCCCCTACATGGTTGACGATACTTTTATTGTACGTCTGAACCTTTTGGGTTATTGACCATGCTACCACCTACCACCACCACCACCACCTAGCTGATTTGCTAGTACTTTCAACACGATACAAAAGAACAACATTTTTGTGGGTTCTCAGTTTGTTTTACTCATGGTCTGGTAGTTAGAGTAATTTATGCGGCCTACCCAAATATCTTTTTTTTTGGTATTGTTCGTCGAATCGTGGAGCTAAAGCTTACGTTTTGAGTTGAGCTGCCCGATTACTGATAAAAACTTGTAAGTACTGACTGGTCAGATCCACTTAATCTGTGTGGTCTTTTATGGAAAGCCTCGAACAACCATTTCAGACACCAATCTATAAGGTCTTTACATGATCTGACCAAACTTATGTCTTGACCTTAAAAGAGACTGACCTTTGAGTTTGTTTCGGCTTTTCTTCTCAAAATAGTCAGATCGGAAACTCCGACCTCATCCAGGTATTAAAATATGATTGAAAAAGTGTTTGTACAAAACTACTTACACAAAAAAAAAAAATTATCATTTTTGAACAATTTGGTTTTCGCAGGTATTTCGAATCGGAGGCCAGCGCGATAATCAGAGTCTCCCTGGCTTCCGACACATGATAGTTTTAAAACCCGTGGGGTTGTAGTCGGTAGGAGTCCTACGTAACTGTTTGTTCTCCCTAGACGGAGGGTATCCGTGAGGATTTCCCACATAGCTGAAAGAAAAGGGTTATTTAAATACTTATTCGCTCAACGCTCCGCTTGGGTTCCTTTTGGTAGTTAAGTCTGGTTTCAATGCAGGAGTGTGCCCTCCCCATATCAAAGATTACTCATTTGTTAGGTACACTTAAGGAAAATGGCGTTTTCTGAGCCTCATCGCCCTGATGAGGTGGTCTGATTGTCATTAGAATTTGTATTACAAATAATGTTCTTCGTAGGCATGATCGGTATCAATGTATTAGCTAATGGTTCTAAAAAAGTAATATTCTTCAGGTTTTTGCAACTAAATTAAGAGACATAATAATATCACTAAAATCAATATAACTATCTAAAAGATCTTCCCCACTCCCTAACAGATCTGCATAACTATTCACAGCCGTCCAATCTCTCTAATATCAATCAATGTTATCAAAGGAGTGCTCAAAGGCTGTTTGCAAATCCGAAACCCTAATATTTCGTCAGTTTAAATCAAATAAACGACCGCCATTCTTCTGACAGCTATTAATTTGATATCCCCGGCAAGGCAACAAAATAGGTAATTGAAAATATATTATTTTCGATTCGACAACCTATCGAATGGTTGTGAATCGCTATGCTGTTGGGCTTTGGCTGAAAATGATTAACCCTAAAAAGATGTCCCATTTGTCACCTCCTAAAGTCTGCATTATAACATTTTATGCTTTAATCAAGGTTTAATCCTTATGATAATTCCGTCGCAAATTGAGACTTTACAAGAACTACTCGTAAAATCCTTCCGCATGGCCGTTCTTTGCAAAAGTCAAAACCAAACAGATTAACTGAGATAACTATGAAAAAGTGAGTAATTAACAAAAAAAATACTGAAAAATACTGAAAACGAAGTGAGAAAGGTAACAGACGAACCCTGTTTTTGTTTAACCAAATTATATGCCCTTCACATTCCCCTTTGTCATGGAAACAAATTCAATTTATTCCTTGATGAAAAGCACACAGCCAGCTTGTGAATTTTATTATTATAATACGTAGGAGTAATGGACGCTTGTGAGAATTAGCTTTTTGATGTGCTTTCAAATTCCATCCTTAACTCTTGCATCATACAGTTCATTTTGGAGTTTTGACGATATAATGTAAAAATAATGTCTATCAAACGTGTGTGAAAATAAGCAAGAAGTCGTAATGTACATTGCAGGTACCCGGCTGAAGGGAAAATGTTAAAATGTTATTAATTATGTGTTAGAGCAGACATGACTAGCAAAAACACAAAATAGAGAGGCTTATAAGGTAATGGAAAGGATTTTGCCCCGTTATGGAACAGAAATAAGGTAAACAAAGTAGAGAATACTTTCATTTCTTTAAGGGCTGATTTTTCTATCGCCAGATAACTTTTATTCGAGGAATAAAATTGACATTTTCGTATGAAATAACTGTCAAACTTTCAAAAATTTTCTCGAATAAAGTTATCAGATGATTAAAAAATCAGCCCTTACTTAACTCCAACGCAAAATATTTATTTCAATTTAACCATTTACAGGCACTATGTAGATCGACAGGCACTTTTGACTTGTCAAGGAGTCGATCAGTCAGAAACCAAACCAAAGCCTAGTAAGTTCAGGGCCAAAGCCTGCCGGATCAGCGGGATTGTCCGTAAGGGTTACCGCTGGCCCGGAACATAAAGGGCTAAGGAAGGAACACGGGTGGGTTTTAGTCAGTAAGAGTCTGACACTCCCTTCCGCTCCACCCAGAGCGGGAGGGGTCATTTGATGACTTCCCATCCTGAAAAAAAAAATCCCGGGTCGTCAGTCATTCTAATAAAAAAAAAAACAAACATCAATCAATCATTTCATTGCTAATTTAGTGTAAACAATTGAATAGAATATTATTTTTATTTGCTCAGAATGTAGTTACTTATTTACAATAAGGTTATTACATTATGTAATTTAAGGAAACCTTGTACATTCTACCACTTTGGCATGCAAATATTGCTTTTGAATTTATATTATTAGTGTGGATTAAATACAAAAAACTATACATATATGTATGTGAGAACGAAGTAGAAGAGTTAGAAACTTTTCAAACCAGTATTTTACATGGAACGACTCCCACAACACAGTTACTAGGCAAAACGATCTTCCTTGGTAAGATGGTTACAACCTGCCGGTCGATTCTGTAAAAATCTCACCGTGAAAACTTAGGTGATGTGAGTTTGTTTTTGCTAGGAATTGACACTATTGACAGCTCACTTCAACTAAGTTTTCACGGTGAGATGGTTACAGAATCGCACTGCTGAACATTTAAATCAACCACCACCAAACATTGTAAAACTGCATCACTTACAAAACGGTAAACCCTGTGACCTTGGTACAACGAAATCCGGTAAATGTTAACAATATAAAGTGACTCTTTTCAGCCTACATTTCTCTTGGCACTCTGCCAAGGAGGGAGCCGTGAAGGGCTACCATTCATGCACGGTATGAATTCTAAAGTCACTCGTTATAAGGGTGCGAGACTGTTGTATCTACGTTAAAAAGGTTGTTGTATGAAGGTTGAATGAAATGAGTATGTAAACATAGTGTTGGTTGGATTTTAGTGTGGCTACAATTTTGAATTTAAGAGGGTCATAATTTTTTTCTCAGAAATATGTAGTTGGTAACGTATTGACCGTATCCTAGGAAAATAATTATCATCGGTTAGATTGACTTAAGGTTATTTTGACCCCTATATTTTTTGATCCGGATTTTCTGTAATTATCTTTTCGAATTATTGTTTTACTAACTTTCATTCATTCGCTTCACAATCGATATTTAAGGCAAACAATACCTAACTTATCACTTCGATCTCTACGAACTTTTCTTTTTATTTAACTAATTATTGTGGTTATGCAACGGATATTGCTTTAAGTAATTTATTCATAAAACAAAAACTTTGATGTACCACTCCGATATTTTGTCGAATAGAACACTTTTGATTACCTACATGAACAACACGTTATTAGATTATTATTATTTTATTTATTGTGAATGTGAGGTTTAAGTCGGTCATTTTTTTCTCAGTTAATTTTAATGATTATCTTGCAGTTTAAGTACTCTATGCGGCCTACTCAAATGTCCTTTCTTTGGTATTAATCGTTGAGTCATTGAGCTCCTTTAGTTCTGAATTGAGTTACCCAATTACTAACAAATGCGTGCACTGACTGGACATGCCCACTGAATCTGTATGGTTATTTCCTCAAAATACCGTTTATTTATCAGAATAGTCAGTTAGGGCCTGTGCACACCACGTTTTTTAAACGCGCCTCGCGTATCGCGTACGTATCGATACGCGTGCGTATCGCGTCTGTATCGCTACAAACGCGCGTCGACGGCTCGTTTAAAAAACGTGTTGTGTACAGGCCCTTAGAAAACTCCAAATTAATGTAGTTTAAAGTGTAAAATTGTTTTTCGAACCAATCACGGAAAAAATATTTATCATCATGCATCACAAAAAACCGTAACGAAATCGAATGAGCTCAGAATACTTCTAACAAAAAGGAACGGTCTCCAAGCATTTGTTTCTATGTCAAGACGGTAAAGCACAGCCTTCGCCACTTGTTATAAACGAATAACAGTTAATTAAATTGTAATATCTTCTGCTTGAAGGTTTTGTATAATTATCTTTCAGGGTTTTTGTGAAACAAAGAATGAACATCTGTGTCAACTAGCAATTGATATTAGTGTCAAATGTCTTTTTATAATAATACCAGTCTATTATTGTCCCACAGCAGATGAGGAAATGCCTCTTCTCATCTTCTTCTTCTTAGGGTGTCGATAGCAATCTTAATGGACTAAGCCCAGAATTCGGCTACTTGTTTGGCGCCATCATCAGCGTGCACCAGTTCCTGCATACATGCAGCTGACAAGACACGCAGGACTGATGATGATGATGATGATGATGCTAGGACTCCCTTTTCCGCACTTAGACTCTCATTCGGTCCGTTGTGCGTGGGGATTCTGGCTAACAGAGCCAGCCTAGCTCCGCCCAGAAGCAGGACTGATATTAAGTGTCCCATCGTTTGTGGAACAGAACAGAACCTCTTCTCATACAGAGAAGACATGAGCATTGATCACCACCCTTGCTCATGGCGGGTTGGCGGCTTCAGACATATATTAATTTGTTATAGCTAGCCTTATAAATGTATGCAGGTGTATTAATTTATAAGTCCAGGTATCCTGACGATGTTGCCCTTCACCAATTTCAGTGATGTGTAAGATAAACTTAAAACGTACATTTTATGGATTGAAAATGTAACAACTTCATGTATGAGAGGCGACGCCTTCAACTTTGGGTCATCACGACACGCCTTTTACTAACGCTTAATAATAATACTCTATGTTTTAAAAAGTACCTAACTAAAATAAACCGGGTTGGAGTTGACGGTCGGTTGACATTCGACCTGTGAACATCATCGTCTGCCTAGCCCAATTAGGTCGAGGTCGGCTTCCAGTCTAACTAAAATTTTACATGGAGTTACGGTCTCCACAACAGTTACTGGGTAATACGATACCCCTTGGTAAGACTGGTTGTCAGACTTTCGGGCTTCTGACTACCAGTAACGACTGTCAAAGATCCACGAGTGACAGCCGGGACCAAGGGCTTAACCTGCTTTCCAAGGCACAGAGGGTCTTGGTATGTAAAGATGGTCACCCATCCACAGACCAACCGCGGCAAGCATAGCTTAACCTGATCGATCGACCTGTGCGGCTGTTATTATTTAGCCACGGGATCTTTCGATCTGTGAAGATATTTTTTTTACTGTTCAGCCAATTCTCTCCCACAGCTGAGCAAAGGCCTACCAGAGGCAACAATATTTATCAGCAGAAAAAAATATGAGGGCTTAGAAATAATAGGTAGGTGTCTACCTGCATATAGCCTCATATAATTTGCTCATTACAATCTCACCTTTATAAATAACTCTTTTAATTAAAAAACTTACGTTTCTGAATGATGTCAGACTATAAAACAAAGTTGTCCAGCGTTTGATAAGTATTAATTATTCTGTCCTCGAGTATTTTAAAGATTAATTAGGGACAGTCTTTGTCACTTTGTTTTAAATGAGAAATTACCTTCTTGCTTGAGCTTTGTTTCATATTGAATATAATAGAATTATATTATATTTACGAGACTATTAACAAAAACCAGATTGTTAGGTTGAACGAGAGAAATATTTCAGGGAAGAGTAAGGCCCTTTACACATTATGCTGTGGTTACGGCGGCGGGCGCCGCAGCCGCCACGGTGCTGCTGTATTGGTTGCCCTTAGATTTGTATTAGCCCTTGCACACGGCGGCGGCGAATTTTGATAGGTCTTATTAGTTACTCATAAAATAATACTTTTTTACTTTGGGACCACCCCTGAAATATAAATTTTAAAAATCACCAGTTTCCTACAAATTGCAATACGCGATCAAAATATCAAAATAATCTCCGATTGACAGACACAATACAAGTTCCACACATAAATGCACTACACTAGCTACCACAAGGCAACCGTTGGCAACTATTGATAAGATCCGATACGAGGTGTCGGGAACAAGCTTTGTAGCTTTGTTGCTTTTGCTTCACGAGGAGACCGATGCATCTGTGTAATGAGAATGACGTATTTCTAGTAATACAGGTTTATAAAGTCGTATTTGCGTATCTAGTGTTTCTGCGTATAGTAGAGTATACAAAGTGGAGACGACATTACGATAATAAATTAAACTTCGTGAATCTGAGAACGTTTCCAGTTTGTTTACAAAAAAAAAACAGTTAAATATACCTGTAGGAAAAGGTACGTGAGTGTCTCGTTATTATCTGGTATATTTTAATTACTGTGGGTAGTGTTGATTATTGCACAATAGAAAAACGGTTTGCAGTTCAAATCAGATTATAATTTCACGAACAATTTAATCACACTAGCAAATCACACACTGTAGGTACACGATACAACCAGATACGGAATGTGAGACAGTTTCTGAGCACATTTTGTCCGTACGATGTCTAATGGTGAAGTACCCACCGTTTTTTTTTTGGTGATTGGCATCTCGCAGTTAAACCTGTAAGGATGTCATCTGCTTAACGGGACTTTCCTGAGAAAGTCTCAATAAATTAAGGCCTCCAGCCAGGGCTTAAAACAATCCAATCAAAGAACAGTCTGTCAGTGTCACATTTTTAATTCGGTCTTACAAGTAAAGAAAATGCTGAATGTCATTCTGCGGAGTTGACATTACGACGCAATACATGCCGAGTCGGTAAAGCAGATTCTGTCGTGCAAGGAGCAGACAAAAATAGCCCTTAAGGTGACTAACATATTTTGGATCTGTACAGATGAGGTACGGTGAGGTTTAAGCCTTCTTCTCACTAGTAGTATAATTTTTGAGTTCTTACTAAACAAACTACCTCAATTAATAAGTGTTCAAAATAGTTTAAATAAAGCCTCCATCCCGTAAACAGGCGCGACACGACTCTAGCAGAACAATTTCTATAAAATGAAAATTTTTCTACCTGAATCACGTCGCGCCGTCGTTTCGCGCCTATCTGCAGGAGCCTTTAGTTATAACTGAGTTATATTTCAAAACAGGACTTATAGTATGAATTCCCTTACAACATCAATTACTGAGGTACAGCTTTACTAAAGGCAATTTAAGCGAACACACCGAGCGTTTAAACGTAAATTTCCACCAACCCTTTGCATATTGAGCCATCGCTCAATTAAACCACGAGCATCGTTTGTGATTAGTTATCGACGAAGTAACTGAAAAGGAAGGAATGTAAAGGAAGCTATTGAAAAAGATATTGAGTAGGTATTGAAAATGTATGGTAATAAAAACGGTCCGAATATTATATTTTGTGTTTGTTTTAATTACCGACGAATAATATCAACCCAGGAGGATCAGAATCATAATTATCCATCGTCTTTGCTACTCTGTATATTATAAACGTATATATCAGATGAATAGTTACACATCGATTTCTCTCTTTCAGTCGTCACTAAATTGACTTTCGAAAGAAGAATACAAAGCATTGTGTAACTACCCAAGCGCTATCGTCTGTGTAGTTACACAACGCTTTGTCAGGTAAAATAGCTAGCAATATTTCCCCCCCAGTACTAATAATGTTATATTACGAGTATAACATTTATTAGTAATTATTAGTTTACCAGTAAAATAGCTAGCAATACTAATAAGTATTGCTAGCTATTTTACTGGTAAACTCATATCCCGTATGGTCTAGTGGCTAGGATACCTGGCTTTCACCCAGGAGGCTCGGGTTCGATTCCCGGTACGGGAAAATCTTTTTGCGTTTTGGTTGCGTTTATTAACTGTTATGATCTAAATTTTGCAGGGGCCGTATTAATGCCACCATGTTTCCAGTGTGAGGGAGAGACGGAGCTATAGAAGACCAATAGCACCATCTCTTTTTTGCAATGGATTAATGAATTATATTAGGGCATATATCGACGGGAGCAAAGTAAAAAAAGACAACTGCAATTTTGAGATTTTTGGTTTTTTGTAAAAACTAACTTAAAATATCATGTTCTACAACATAGCAAAAACAAAAATACAAATATCACCTTATTTTTGGTACTTTTGTCACGTAAAAGAAGACAACTACGCCTGTTTTGTGAACTTGCACTATGTAGATGCGGATAACTACCGCCTGGCCGTTTATACGCGGGACGCGCGGGGGACCAGCGGTCAGTCATATTGTGTCATCAGTCAGATGACATGTTCGTCGGCACGAATTTTGTTTTTTTTGGTTTGTTAAGTGATAAGTGTGTGTAAAAGTGTTATCATATTAGTAAACAGTTTGGGTTCAACACAATAGACATGGAAAGACGTAAATTATTGGTGAATTTGGGCAAAACGAGACGACAATGCGATATTATGAACCGAGAAGATCTATTTGAATTCCCACGTAGAAACGACCAAGTGGTAGTTAACACAGTTGTCATATTTTTAAGCGCAATGTAGATGCAGACAACTACAATATCTCGTAATTTAAACATAATTAGAAGAAATGAAATATACATGTGGATATATTATTAAATAATGAAGCAATGATGAAAATTTCAATAAATTTGGTTTAAAATTGACAAAATGGGAGCATTTTTTCCTATTATGCGCTCTCCTGAAAAGTAGCTGTTTTGTAGATGTCTCTTTTTACTTTGCGCCCGTCGATATTATTATAGGCATTAATACTTCATATTACGGCCCCAGAGGCCAGTGGCTAAATAATAATAGCCGCACAGGTCGATCGATCAGGTTAAGCTACGCTTGCAGCGGTTGTTCTGTGGATGGGTGACCATCTTTACATACAGTGACCCCTTCGTGCCTCGGAAAGCACGTTAAGCCGTTGGTCCCGGCTGTCATTCGTGGAACTTTGACAGTGGTTACGGGTAGTCAGAAGCCCGAAAGTTTGACAACCAGTCTTACTAAGGGGTGTCGTATTACCCAGTAACTGGGTTGTGGAGATCAGATAGGCAGTCGCTCCATGTAAAATACTGGTATTCAGCTGCATCCGGTTAGACTGGAAGCTGACCCCAACCTAGTTGGGAAGAGGCTGATGATGATTACGGCCCCAGATCATTACAGTTAATATGTTATGTTTCAGTTTAATTGAAAGAAAAAGAAATAAGCACGCTTTGGAATTGGGACAACACAGTCAATTTGAACTGAACAAAGAGAAAATGTTTTGTAAGTTTAACAGCAATCGTTCACACCACAAAGATAAAAAAACCCAAACTATTTAGAAATCACACACAAAAGCCTACAAAAAAGGTGCTAGCAAATATAACAATGCAAATACTATTTAACGAACCGAAATAAAACGGTTGTATGTAACCGATATTTGCATACCTATACAGTTCTGAAGGAGAAAGATGCCTAAACTCTCTATGAGTGAGAGAGATAGAAAGACAAAAGGTAAGTACGGTATTATTTACAATTGTGCGAATACATGAAAAATGTTGATTCACATTGCAGTCATTGTTTTGTAATGGTTGGTAGTCTGTACTTCCCAAGTAACATTTTAAACTGTATAAAAGCTGTATTATGGACTATTTGTTTACTGCAGGCTGTTAAACGTGCTGTATAAAGACTGTATAGCAAGCTATACAGCCCTTGTAACTCTGAAATGGGCCCCAAAATTATACAGCTTTAAGTGTAGATTTAGCTGTATAACAGCTGCATAATAGCTGTACTATTTGGCTGGCTAAGATACTATTTAGATACTTTTATACAGCTTCCATTCTCTAATTTTCTTTTTTATTCTTTTATACAGACTCAGGCTTGTGAAAATCTTAATAAAAGAATAAATATATTATAATTGTGTTCGTGGTTGAATTCATTCTCCATTTTATTTACTATGTGCCATATCTGAAGATAAGTGAAAAAATATTTAATAACCAAGTGGTAAGTACTCTTTCCTGTTTATCGTTGTTGTTATGCTTGCGACTGATATTTTTATGTGAGTATGTATACTAGTTTTAAGCTCAAAACTCACGCCCCTTCGAAATAAGGAATATACATACATTTTTTCTGTAACAACAAATATGTGATCAAATCTGAAAACAGTTTTAAGAGTAACCCGGACTGTTCTATTGATAGTAAACGTAATTGTGTGTACTATACAGTTAAAATCTTTTGTAATTTTGTACTGAAATTTCAAAAACAAACAAAAAAATATCTCGTAAAATTGCAATACAATTTAGAAATTATTATAAAATGGCGTCCTTAGTTTATACAGCTCTTGCTCTTCTAGTACCCCTTAATACAGCTTTTTGCATAACAGAGTCGTTATTTAAGAACGTATCTCAGCCTAAAGAGTAACATTGTCTGTACATTAGTATTTAAGTACTGTAGAAGCTGCCTTAAATTCTTATTCATATTCATTAATACAGTTAATTAGGGTTCAGTTGAAAATATAGAAAACCTCATTATGATCCAAGGCCCGTAAGGCGGTGAGCAAGGAATCGGATAATAAATAGACTGATTTTAGGTTATATTAGTTTCAAAATAATCGATAAGCTGGATAATTGTGTATGCCAACACTATAATAATAACTTTAATCTTCTAAAACACGAAAAACTGTAAAAAGGGAAAAATGTACGCTAATCGCATAAGGCTTTAAAAAGGAGTAAATCTAAACTCTTCTACATGAGACAGAATTGAATTAAACTATTATAAAGGGAACTGCTTGCTAAGAGTATCCTAGATTTCCGTTGTACAGCTATTATCAAGCTTAACTTGAAGGCTGAACAATAGAGTAATTTTACACCAATATTCAGGCTATAACAATATTTAATGCTCTTGTGCAGAAGTAGGTTATATAAAAGTATAATTTGAGAGCAGTATACAGTTATTGTCTTATAAAGTTGCTGAACGCAGTTTTTTACGCCGCGGTCTGTATTTTAGCATTTTCCAATGCTATTTAAAAGCTAAAGGTAAAAATTTAGGCTCTATACAGCCGTTAATCAGCTATACTGTATACAGTTGTACAGTTATACTAAAGTACAGTCCTATACATATTTTTACACTCTTGTACATCATTTATTAAGCTTATAGCTGGTAATGCGCTGGTAAATATAATATTTTTCCGCTTAAATGTTACTTGGGTTTTTATGAACACAGCTAGTAATTTTCAGGGTTCCTTATCCAAGGGCTACCTACAGGACCATATTACTAAGGCTCCGTTGTCCGTCCGTCTGTCACAGTTCTGTATCTTTTGAACCGTAATAGGTAGACACTTCGTCGAATCAGGAATGAGGAGATCCGCAGGAGAACCAAGGTAACCGACATAGCCCGAAGAATTGCCAAACTTAAGTGGCAGTGGGCAGGGCACATTGCTCGCAGAACAGATGGCCGATGGGGCCGAAGGGTTCTGGAGTGGCGACCGCTTACCGGAAGACGTAACGTTGGAAGGCCTCCCACAAGGTGGTCCGACGACCTTATGAAAGCCGCAGGAACCCGTTGAATGCGAGAAGCACAGAACCGATCGATGTGGAGGTGCTTGGGGGTGGCCTATGTTCAGCAGTGAACCTCTTTCGGCTAAAATAATGAGGTAGACACTTGAATTTTCATGCAGTGTGTACTACTAACTACTAATAAATAGCCGCTATAATAAAAATAAAATAAAGTTAATACAAAAAACGGGTATTTCCCGGCAATTTTTGCTCGATCTTAATTAACTTAAGTATTTCATCTTTATAAAGTATCGTATCGGAATCTTTCGCGTTTTATGTTTATACTTATAAGGTACATAAGTTTTAATACACACATGATGTAAATCGATAGATTTACCCACATAAAAGAAAAACACACAGGTAAAACAAACAAACAGGTACCTGATCTCAGACCAAATAAAAAACCAAGACAGAGGGCTGTCAACAGTAAAGGCTCCTACAAACAGGCGCGACACGCGATATAATCGCGCGCGACACAAAGGCACTGCCTCGTTGCGCAACTTGCGGTGCCTTTATGTCGCGTGCGATTTTATCGCGTGTCGCACCTGTTTGAAGGATCCTTAAAGTGAGGCCGGTTTCGTAAACATGTGTGCACATAGTGAGGTGTAGTTTGATTATAAATGGTTGTAAATGTGTGCGTGTGAGCGTGTATGCCCAGAGCGAAGGTGTAGTTTTTGCATGCTTCACTGTATTATACGCAGCGCTATGTCTTGACTTTTTATTTGGTCTGAGTACCTGATAAGGTACCTAAGCGCACTTTTACAAGTTTTCTAAAGTAAGGGTGTATTCTTGTAGAACGCTGGTAACCGCTCCGATATTCCAGCGCTTCTCGTCGCGGACAAGCTCTGATTGTCAACGCTGGCGGGCGCATGCAGTTGTTCATACTTTATTACCAAATCAGCATAAACCGACGACGCCGATTGTTCAGACTTATCGGGGCTTATCGCATCTTTACGACTACAATCGCCTGTAAGACAACTGTGTGTAGTGCATGAATAATCCATACTTAATATTATAAATGCGAAAGTGTGTCTGTCTGTTGCCTCTTCACGCTTAAACCGCTGAACCGATTTAGATGAAATTTGGCATAGAAATAGTTTGAGTTCCTGTAAAGGACACAGGACAGATTTTATCTCGATATTCTCACGGGATTGACACTTATGCGGGTCAAACCGCGGGACGCTGCTAGTATGATACATAATTTTGATTTAGATAGGTAGATCTAATACGATCTAACAGATCTAAAACGTACCTACCCAATACTTCTCTTTATGTACAGACGCTAGCACATGAACCTACCCGAAACTGTCAAATTATCACAATCAACTTTGAACCTATGCTTTAGCGATAAAGTTGAAAATCTATCAAAGAAATTTGATAGATTGTAGTAGCTTGATGTGCTGGCGTCTGTACAAAAAATGTCATCTTATTTTTTGGAGCAAACGTCCATTTTAGGGTTCCGTAGTCAATGATGAACCCTATTTATAGTTTCAACATGTCCTGTCTGTCTTGGGTATACTTATTTATTAATCACCCCGACAAAGAAGTAAAATTAAAAAAAAATATGATTCCCCTACACATAAAGTGGGGATGATTTTCTTTTAATTGGGGATAAAAAATATCTCGTCTATCCCTTGCCACACCATAGGATAGACGAGGGTATCGTTAAAGATAGGCCGTTCAAAAATATTTCAGGTGTGTGAAAACTAATTTTCGATTCAGGGATCCGTTTGGCTCAGGCTTTAAAGTGCATTTTTTTAAGTCAAGATGTCCCCACTCTTCTTTGGACATGTGAAAAAATTCAAACTAGTATATACACGTATAACAAAGTTAAAAGGAAAATATATATACAGCATTATAAATATATCTATTTGTCTATTATAGTATATTATTTTGCACCACTGACAACGCCATTTTTACATCCACGCAATCACTGTCCATTCCAAGGTTGCCTGGAAGAGATCGCAGACAGCGATAAGGCCGCCCATTGTATGTTTTGTATTCATAATCGTATTTTTTTTTGTTATGTATTTTCTGATGTACGATAAAGTATATATAAATAAATGAATAATCTAAGTAGGCTACGAAACACTAGAAAGGGTTCTAGCGTGATGTTAAGCAATAGCTCAGGAGCTGAGCAAAAATAAATCAGAAGTCAGAAATTACGCTAAGCGAAAATGAAGTACAGTACTCGGCGATAAATATTGCACATCGACTAATTCAAATTGGTGTATTTTATACAAAGAATAAAATTAATTATCAAAAAAAGCAAATCATAATTGTTTTAACAGCTCCTAATAGATACCGGACTGTTTGTATATTGTGCGACAGAGATAACGCTCTACGAAGCCGAAATTAGCCGATTGTCTCTTTTCAAAGGTCGATGTGCAATATTTATCGCCGGGTACTGTAATAGCGTTGGCGGACGATGAGATGCGATGCGATGGGTTGGGGTCCGAAAATTTACGCGGACGAAGTCGCGGGCAGAAGCTAGTAGCTTAATAAATCTAACGATTCAGAGCCACACATAATGCTAAGCTTTTATTTATCTTAACATAACGCTATGACCCTTAGAAGCTGAGCAAAAAGAAAAAAGTCCGAAAGAACGCTCAGCAGAAATTAAATAATAGCGCGGGTAGGCGATGAGATGCGACGGGGTGGGTCAGGGGAACAAGAAATTACAAGCGGACGAAGTCGCGAGCAGCAGTGCGATTCTGTAACCATCTCACCGTGAAAACTTGGGTGAAGTGAGCGTGGAGTGAGCTGTCAATAGTGTCAATTCCTAGCAAAAACAAACTCGCATCACCTAACTTTTCACGGTGAGACTTTTACAGAATCGACCGGCAGAAGCTAGTTAAAAATATAGCAAGGAATATTATACAGTTCGCGTCAAATAACTTTGCCGGTCTGAAGTAAGCAACAAATTGTAGCGGTATCTACAACGCCACATGCAAACAACGCGACATACTGACATCACGCAAAATCCTGCATCGCGCAAGCAGAGTTTACCGCGCAACTAGCATAGATACAACGGCCCGACATGAATCAACGGGCAGTTGCCCGCCAGACACAACACCCGTCTGGTCGGAGGATCCTCCCTTTTCTATGGAGGATGAGTGAACTTTACACCCTGTCCCTCATACCTCTATAAAATCAACGATAGCGCAGTAGTTAATCCCTAGCTTTCAGAGCGCCAAATTTACGCGAACTGTAACTATAATAACAATAACATCCTAAAGGCTCCTGCAAACAGGCGCGACGCGCGACGCGAAACGCGCGCGACATAAAGGCACCGCTCGTTGCGCGACTTGCGGTGCCTTTGTATCGCGCGCGATTTATCGCGTGTCGCGCCTGTTTGAATTAGCCTTAATACTATCCCACTGCAAGGCAAAAGAACTCTTCTCATATAGAGAAGCCACGAGCATAGATCACCACGCAACCAAGACGGATTTCTGGTATTTTGTTTCTCTTAACTCGGCTTCTAACGTTTGTGGTGTGATGTTAATTAGCCTTCTTCAATAATTGGGCTATCAGATGCAAAAATACTTTGTTTAATCCGACGATGGTAGTTTTAAGAGATTTGCGCGTTCAAACAAATAAACAAACTCTTCAGCTTAAATATTAATATCACACTAATATTATAAAGGCGAAAGTTTGTTTGTATGTGCTAGGAAAATCACGCTAGGAAAATCACGAGCTTTCGCATGAACCACACATTGTAATAATTATATTATCAAAGAGCAGTGGTGGCCCAGTGAAAACTGCCGCGACTCAGTTGTAGGTCGTGTGGTCGAACCCAAGCATGCTCTTTATGTTCATTAATTTATCAAAACGGTAAGACAATGCCGTCTTTCAGCGTGAATATCGCATGCATTTTGTTTTTACCATAGCTAATTGTCACTTTACAACAGAATAAGTACTTGTTGAACTTGGCCTGAACATCTATCGTTTTTATAATGATTATTACTTAACCAGCGGTGTCAATCCTTGCGCTAGAAAAGCGCCTTTGCGAAGACACTCGTACTTAAAAGTAGTTGTTTACACTAGGTGGCGTTGCAAGCTAGCTCATTACGCGCTTAGCTCACTCTTATAATAATTATGTATTACACACAGACAAAAGCATCTGCAACTTACAAAGAATAAACAAGAAGACAGTCTCATTATTTTTCTGAGGATCTAGAAGAATGGAAAACTAGAATAAGTAATTAATTTATTAATTTATGTTTGGATGCACAACATTGCGTAATGTAAACCCAAGACGTTGTACAGAGTAATTTACAAACACACATAGCATACTTAAGTAGGTAGGTAAAGTACAATAAAAAAAATAAACATGAGAAAATAATAAAGATTTTACAAACAAACACAATACCACTTGTAAAATAAACAAAATTCAATTATGTGAAAAATAGTCGATTGTACAACTAGTGCATGAAAGAAGCCATTTTACCCAGAGACGTGTCTATCCACCCGAGCTGCACGGGTCTACACGGAGCTGCGCGGGTGGATAGACACCGGAATTTACTCTATTCATACAGCGCGTCGTATGGCCCTAATTGTGGATCGAAGAGTCAATCCTGCCGCACAAAAAATATTTTATAGTAAAATATCTAATTTGACATAGCTGAGATGACTTTAGTCAAATTTATTAGATCGAAGTAAACATTGTGAAGATCAAGTCAAACCGGTTTAGTATGCGGATAAACAAGTTCAGTTGGTACAGTCAATCAAAGAGCTATGTGAAAATGCTGCTTAATTACAATATTTAGCAATCTCGAGAGCATGCTCTATGTAAAAGACTTCACTCGTGTCAAGTCACACATGGCAGTATGTGTATACACTAGCGTTGAAAATTGCGAAAGATCCATTTGGTTTTTTTCGAAACTTTGATCTTTCCTGAAATTCTCGAAAAAAACAAATTTCACGTTCGTCTGAAAAATACAATCATACACGTTTAATACTTGTTTTATACTGTATATTTTTCATATTTAATAATCAAAGGGAAAAATATCTTGCTTATTAATATTAATTGTGCGCCACCATGCACATCGCCACCGCCAAGCTGACTTGTGATTGTGACAAACTTAAATAAATATTGAAAGAGTGTAAACAAAATAATTACCTAAGAAAATGTATAATATGTAAATCTAATAGGTTTTTTATGATCACTACACATGTGTTATTTTGTCCATTTCTCTTTTTATCAGGTACTGGACAGGATCTTCATATCAGAATAAAAATAAAAATATTGGCAGTGTAGTATAAATATAATGATTAATATTTTTGCTTACATACGTACCTGACTCTTTGTTTGACTGTACACAATCTGATAAGGAAAAAGTGTCCGAAATTCATAAAATTAGAAGACCAATGTTGTAATTGCCGATGTTAAGTTCAATCCCAATGGTTATGTGGAACGCTCGTGTAATATCTTGTGTTAGCACGATGTTACATCAGTTAATAGTGCTGTTCTTAGGTTTTTCTTTTGTCACAAGTGAGCTGTTGAATTTGCGTGAAGGTATGTCATTAATTCATTATCATTACAGTGATATCGTCTTGATTACAAACCAAATTCATACTCAGGGTTATCGTCATACCCAATAACTGGATTGTGGAGGTCAGATAGGCAATCGCTCTATGTAAAATACTAGGATTCAGCTGCATCCGGTTAGACTGGAAGCGGACTCCAAAACGACCAACGAGACGAGACGAGACAATAAATGCATTGTTTACAATTAGTTATAGATGTTAGTATAATTATTTTAAGTTAGTATAATATTAAACGCGTTTTATTGCACTGCTGTAACATGTAAGTAGATAAATAAATATATAAATCAATATTTGGAAAAGGTTAGGTAGATAATGAAATCATCTTGGTTACACGTGTAACAAACATAATTATATTATTTGTATGTCTATACTATATCCATGAGTTCCACGTTCTTTGGAAGCCGTAAGAGGGACAAATACACAAAATACGTAGCGAACATTTATTTCTCGCGATTTCAATGTTTGTCCAATGGAAAATGTTGTTCATAAGGTTCATAAGGACGAGTACAATAACCCCATTTTTGGTAAAGGGTAAACAAAAAAAAACTCTGCTTGTACTTATACATTTTCATTCCCAGGGTCTACATGCATGAGGAATGGGGTCTCCGGAAAGTGCGTCAACGTATATAACTGTATGAGCAGTTATCTTGATTTTATGAACAATGATCATGCACCGGTGAGTAACCTAATTTCCTTAGTGGCTGAACGACTGCATACATTTATTTTGAGAGTTCATATAGGGATCGGAATCAAAACTGGTTATGTCCTTGAAAAAAAAAGACAGAGTACTAAACAAACGTATAACTTTTGTACCCAACGCTTTACTACATACTAATTTGAAATAAATGGTCAACAACAAAATTAAAATTGGTTATGTCCTTGAAAAAAATAAAACAGAGTATTAAAACAAACGTATAACTTTGAACCCAACGCTTTACTACATACTAATTTGAAATAAATGGTCAACAACAAAATTAAAATTGGTTATGTCCTTGAAAAAAAAACAGCACTAAAGAAACGCATAATTTTTGTACTCAACGCTTTATACCACGTACTAATTTGAAATAAACGGAGAATAACAAAATTGAAACGTTGCCATTAAAAACACGTTTTTGAAAATTGAAATTAGAGTTTGAAAATTCTTAAGATTATTCAATTTTAAACCTCAACATTATTCAAGTCTAACTCAGGCCGAGTAGTAGTAGCTAGCTCTTTTCCATTGGTATATTATTTATTACTTCATTTTAATTACAGATATGTACTTTTCGAGGCGAAGAGCCAATCGTGTGCTGTACTGACTGTACCTTCAATGATACGAGGTATGATCGTCGATTGGTGTATGTAATAATACGACAAAAAATATTGGGCAAAACTGTCCATATACAGATGCCAGTACATCAAGTTACTACAATCTGTCATATTTCTTTAATAGATTTTCCACTTTATCGCTAAAGCATAGGGTCCAAAGTTAATTGGGAAAATTTGTCAGTTTCGGGTAGCTTGATGTGCTGGTGTCTGTACTTTATTGTACCTATAACATTATTTATTATTTTATCCATTTGCCAAACTAACTTCTTGGTATTACTTTAACTGTGGACGTTTAAAGCAGAGAGCAGTGCTTGCCCAGTTGTAGGTCGTTGGTTCGAACCCCGAAAGGTGCTTCACTTAGTATAAATTATTTCATCACCACTGCTCTCAAAACGGTGAAGGAAAACATCGTGAGAAAATCGGCATGTCCTAAAACCAAAAATTTGTAAGTCATTTGTCATCTACCAATGCGCACTAGGTGCTCGCGTGGTGTATTGTGGTCCACTACCTCTCACACGAGAGGAGACCTGTGTTCCAGTAGTGGGAACAGAATAAGCTGATTATGCAGTGTTAAAAGATTTTTTTTGTTGACAGGAACTTCTTTATCAATCCGAATGTAGGAATTATTCACAAGACTGGACAGAAAGCCCAAGACAGTAAGTAAATTATTGTCTTTTTGCCTATTACACAGTGCAACAGTTCGGTCATCGAGAGAATGCGTTCCTGACACCTCTCCGTTCGACAATATTCTAGTAGCTAATAAGGAATACGTAATTGCGAACTTGATCTTATTTTTTTTCCTTTATTGCCAAAAAGGAAAAAAAAAAGAGAAAAAAGGTGCCAAGAAGGAGCATTCTTTCGTCAGCCACACTATAATATTTAGGAAATGTAAAACGTATAATTTTTATAAATTTCAGAATGTATTGAATACATACACAGACTAGATTACCCATGTAAGCTTAATAGTAAAGCTAAAATGGTGCGACGACACAATCTTGAAAAAAACTGCAATGACGTAGTTATTGAAATCGTGCGTTACAACGGAGGGTTTGGAGGCGTCAATGCTTACAGAGAAGAGTTTCCACACATGGTAAGAGATATTTTTACAGGTAGACAAAAAATAGGTCCTTTGACATGAATTTAAAACCTTCGTCGTGATATACCTATTCTATGGTCACTTTGGCAGGGCAAACTGTAAAGCATTGCGATACATGAAGATAAACAGTATATATTATAAATTTAACTTTAATGATGTACTTATCTAATATTTTTGTAACAATATAATATAAAACAGTGTCCATGGAGTGTCCTGTTCTCCATAGATACCTACTACGTTTTGGAATGGGCACTTCATATTTCTTGATTGATTTGATTGATTAACCGATTCCTTGACAATTCAAAAGTGCCTGTAAATGGTTTAATTGAAATAAATGCTTTGAGTTTGTCCCGTTGAAAAAGTTGTTCAGTTTGATGGTTTGAACCACACCCTTAAGTATGAAAAAGCTGCCACGAATCAGGCTGCTTGATAAAAACTTCCTGTAAATTGTAATGCACTTGTTAACCAGCTTAGGTGAGAGTGGATCGCCTTGTTTGAAACCTTTTTGTATGTTACAGAAACATATAGCTTGATGTTAGCAGGTCTACTTCGATAGATGGTGTCAATGTCAATGAGGTAAATGTAGGTGTGCGTAACGTTTTGGGACTTTAGGGCATTAATATCTAAACGATGGTATATACTATCGAATACCTTGGCATAGTCCACAAAAGCCATGTAAAGCGGTTTGTTAAAATTATATTTTGCTTTTAGGTATTTCATTGATGATAAAGAGATGACCGGTTATGAAAAAATGGGGACGAAATCCAGCTTGTTCGGGTGATTGGTGAAGGTCAAGCATTGGAGCGATACAGTTCTCTATTACTTTCACAGTTTGCATACATGTGAAATAAGGCATATGGGTCGATAGTTCGCGATGTAATTTTTGTATCCTTTCTTATGAAGTAAAATTATATTTGAGTGATACATTTCAAAGGGAATATGATCGGTGTGTAAGATGGTGTTGAAAAAAGATGTGAGGTAGAAGAGTAATTCGCCCTAACTTTAGTACTTCTGTATTTATTCCGTCCGTTCCAGGGCTTTTATTATATTTCGTTTTGCGAAGAGCCCGTTGAACAACGTAGGGACTGATAGGATCAACGGAGTCAGGGCAATAAATAAATGAAGCGTTTGGGCTGTTTGTGTTGATACTGGTATACTTTTTTATAGGATTTTGTAGATATGTCGATCATTTTTCTTGAACTACCTTGTTTTATCCCATGTTCGTGCATTAGGTTAGAAATCCAGGTTTTCCTTTCGTGATTCCCTGTTTGGCAGATCTTAAAGAGGTGTTCTCAGTAAAGCTGATTTGATAATGTTGGTGTTACAATGTCTAACATTTTTTCTTAAGCTTCGTTTAATCAATTTATCTATTTTATTAAATTTTACACCATTATGCGTTAACAATTATGTTCTATTAATTACACTGTTTTATTGCTTCATTTGTTATTGTTTCTTCTTGCACATTTAATTTTATTGGTTCCTGTTAAAATATTTTCTATTATATTACTATATTGGCTCTGGGAGTTTTGGTTTGTATCAATCGGCAGTAACTCGAATGATTTTTTTTATTATAAATTAAATTTCTCCATACAATATGGAGAAATTTAATTTAGAATAAAAAAAATTAAAACAACTTTGTTAAGCATCTTTATTACATTTTTAAATACTAATTTACGGTTTAATTTTACATTAAGAACAATCTTTGCACATACCTACTGTAAATGTATTTATAATACTAACATTATTTATTATAATTATTAGTATAATTATGATTGCAGGCGAGCACAAAGTCGATTGCTTTTTCGTTCTCTCATCTGGTGAGATACATGTCTATCGACGTTGTGGCTTTTAGGTAAAAACTGTTCATTATTCTGAACCCTTGTCCAAATGCAAACTGGATGAGATCTAGAAATAGATAGCCCATAAATTCTCGGCCTATATGTGTAAGAATTTCTGGGCTGTCTAGTTTTTGTCTTACCCCGATTTTAGCATTACAGTCACCAGCTATGACGTTCATATCTGTCACCCGTTTGTTCGTATCTGTGTGTGACGATTAAGGTGCGTAAGCTTGAACAATGGTTAAACTATGTTGATCTGTGGTGCTTAGTTTGAGAACAGCTACCCTTTCCGAGTATCCGAGAAATTCTGCGATATTCATCTTTCAGTTTTTAGCCACCGAAAAACCAATTTCATAAAGGCCTCTGGTGGGTTTTAATTGGTAGAATATTGAATTTTCTCTTCCCTCTGTGTTCTCTCCCATTTTCTTTACTTCTGATAACCCTATCAAATCCCAACTTAAGCGTTTTCTTACTCAAGTAATGTTCATCTTGCATTAATGAGCGTACATTATAAGTCAAAATATTCAGGTAAGTATCGGAGTCCATTTTCGTAGCTGTTTGGTTTCGTTGATAGAGGATCGATCTCATCCGGGGATTCTTCTCTGGGAACCCGTTGACTGCCGTCATTGTCGCGAGGTTCTGCAGAGCTGCTGGGCACTTGGGGCCTGAGGTTATTTTGTTCTGTCATGGTTTGGATGTTTAATAAAGGGGATTAGGACTATAGTCCACCACGCTAGTCCAGTCTCAAGCACTATAACTACAAATTTTATTGTGATTCAGTTGTAGTTCATATTAATTAAGTGATACATTTTTACCATCAGGGTTTGCTGGGATACGGTAATGATATCACAACAGCAGACTGGCTCTGCGGAGGTACTGTCATCAGTGAAAGATTCATTCTAACTGCTGGTCACTGCTTGTCAAGTCCCACTGTGTAAGTTCCTTACTTTACAAAAATCTATACTATTGAAGATAGAAAATATTCTTAATTTTACTCTGAAAGGGCGAACATAGCACAAGTATTATAGGCATAGCATAATTAGCCCATAATGTTCGCTCTACTAGGAGACAGGTCAAGACGAGAGTCCAGTGCCGGTTGGTGGATTTCATATGCCTACAAATTCTTGGTTCTAGAAGAGGCTGTCTGGATTCGACCCTACGACCTATAACTTGTAAGTCTAGGCCCTTTCCGCTAGGCCAGAACAGGACACAGCATATTATCGTGTGACGTTTGTTGTGCCTAGTTAATGTATCTGTGTGCACATAGTGCAATAAATAAATAAACATTGAATCTTTTCAGAGGTCCAGTGAAGTACGTAGCACTAGGTATACTGAAGCGCACTGACCCCCCTGAGCTGTGGCAGATATACAACGTGAATACGAGGATCCCTCATCCGGAGTACAAGCCGCCGTCCAAGTACAACGACATCGCCCTGCTCGAGACTGATACCGAGTGAGTTTTATTATTATTTTATTTTATTTTATTTTCAAAAAAGATAACTACAATACAAACCTGTATTTCCCCAATGGTTAGGCACTTATATAGTACACCATATTTCACCAGTTATGGAGACGATGATGCTTTTACTAATTAAAATACATTTTTCAGGATCAAATTCAGTAGGCAAGTGCTACCAGCTTGTCTTCACGCAACTGGGGAGGCAATAGAACGATTGTATGCTACTGGCTGGGGAGCCTTGGGTCATAAAAAAGAACTAGCTGACATTTTACAGAAAGTGAGCAATGTTTATTTTATTCATAGAAATAGTTAGATTTATGCCCGTTTACACTAAAACTAGGCAACGCCTAAATGCATAATCAGCCTATAATATTCCCACTGCTGGGAAACAGGCCTCCTCTCTTCGAGAGAGGGTGGCCTATAAACTACCACGTGGGCCCAGTGGGGGTTGGTAGATGTCATTTGTCTTCAAATTTTTAGGGTTCCGTAGTCAAATGGCAAAAAACGGAACCCTTATGGATTCGTCATGCCTGTCTGTTTGTCTGTCCGTCCGTATGTCACAGCCACTTTTTTCCGAAACTACATATAAGTTTTCAAATTTCAACCATACTGTTGAAATTTGGTAAGTAGATGTATTTTGTGAACCGCATTAAGATTTTCACACAAAAATAGAAAAAAAAAAAACAATACGTTTTGGGGGTTCCCCATACTTAGAACTGAAACTCAAATTTTTTTTACATCTAACTCATACGTATCTATAGATAGATCTTCAAAAATGATATTGAGGTTTCTAATATCATTTTTTTTCTTAACTGAATAGTTTGCGCGAGAGACACTTCCAAAGTGGTAAAATGTGTGTCCACCCTGTAACTTCTAAAATAAAAGAATGATAAAACTAAAAAAATATATGATGTACATTACCATGCAAACTTCCACCGAAAATTGGTTTGGACGAGATCTAGTAAGTAGTTTTTTTTTAATACGTCATAAATCGTAAACCACAATTTACCTTTCATTAGATCAACATAAATATAAAAAATATAAAAAAAATTATATTATGTTACTCGCTGCTACGGAACCCTTTATGGGCAAGTCCGACTCGCACTTGGCCGCTTTTTTATTCTAGGACATGCCAGTTTCCTCACGATGTTTTCCTTCGCCGTTTTGAGAGCAGTGTTAACGACATTATTTACACAAAGTAAAGCGCCTGACTTTAAATAAAAGTACTCTGCTGGGTTTTCAACGCTTGGCTCAGTGCCGAAAGAAAACGGAGTCTATTCAAATGAGAGTAATTGCCGCCACTTAACGTCTCAATACCTACTCGACCCAAAGTGAAACATTTGAATGAGAACTTTAGGGCTGATATACACGACGTTTTTTATAACCTTGATAATGAAAATCTAGTTGCGCTTGTAGCATGTTTCCGAAGAAATTCTTGTGAAGAAGGGGACGCGTAGTCAACTACCCAACCAATGAAAATAATGTCGATGTATGTACTTCGCAATGTGGCTGAACCCTCGAATATCTACTCATTTTCGTTCGTGGGTACCCTTTATAATAAAACAAAATTGAATTCCTTCACTTCACAGAACCGCGCAGCTGTGTGAATCATCCGATTTTATCAATTATTCATTATTTTAAAAATTACAATATTTTTAGTAAAACAACTCGTCTTAACGATTACCCACAGGTCCAGGTTACCAGATTTGAAGAAAACGAATGTTCAAGCTACTACCCTCGCCACAGGCACCTGCAGAACGGATATAACCATACTACGCAAATGTGCTATGGTGATAAGAACGGTCGAGACACGTGTGAGGTAGGTATAGTCAGCAAGTCGTTTACATTGAGTTTATTTTGTAAAGAAAACTGAAGTTGCTAAGCGTAATAGAGCTTTGACAGTTCGAGCGAAGAGTGAACCATATGCAGTAACAACCACATGGGACGAGAGTTTAGTTTTTGTTAACGACAGCGGGATGATCTTTAAAATTGATCCCAGATGTCAGTAGTAATACTAATAAGGCTTGTTAGCACGTACCACAACCACAACACGTAGGCGGGCGCTAATTTGTATGAAAATTAATAGTTAAATTCACACGGACCACATTTTGCCGTCATTATCCACCACGTGTGTGATACCGACCACATCGCAGCCACGTCGAAACCACAACGCAACAACCAGCGACACCGCGATCTAGCGGCCGGCCACATCGTAAACACAACGTATTTAGGGACCACAAAGCAACAGCAAGAAGCCGCAGCGACACTATTCACACGTAACCACAGCTTGACCACATTTTTGTCGCTGCGCTGTGGTGTGGTTGTGGTACATTAGAATGGGCCCTAAAAGTGAAAAAGGAATAGAAGGCATTGCAATAAAATACCGAGATAATAATAACATAGATGTTTACGTAAAAAAAAGATTGAGTAACCTATACACATTCAGAACACCTTTCTCATAGCAAAAATACGTTTAGGTACCTTAATCCTCTAACTTAACTGTAGATAAGTAAAATTATTATAATCTTTTTTTATTACTTCATTACACAGGGTGACAGCGGTGGACCACTTCAAACGTCCTACGATAACAATTATGTTGAAAACATATTTTGTGTTTACAAAGTCTTCGGCGTGACGTCATACGGCAGGCAGTGTGGCATCGCTGCCGGCTCCGGAATTTACACCAGGGTCATTTACTACATACCCTGGATAGAGAGTATCGTGTGGCCATAAATTAATTCTGTTAAAGTGTAGCAAAAGATCTGCTGCGCAAACCCCAAGTAAATTATAATAACGGTAGGGGAATAATGAAATCTTTTAAAATTAATTAAAACTTGAAGACGGAAGATGTCGTCAAAAGCGCACGAATGTGGACATACCCATTAGATATTTTATGTGCCTTATGCGGGTTGCAGGGGGCTTACTCTTCTAACTAATTTTAATTCCAATGAGATGTCAATATGATTCCAATGTTAATTTTACAGTCACGTGATTCGGTACTCTTGAAAACAATATTGTCAACAATTACCCCACGCCAAGCCCGAACCCAATTCCACTTAGTTCTCCAAAATGGACACCCTAAGCAGATGACAGCTAAGCTAGACTAACTTAGCTTAGTTCTTGGTCTGCAACCCGCATTACATGGGTATTTTTTTTTTATTGTATTTTGACTCTAGTCTAGGTCAGAGGTGACAAAGACAAAGTCTACGATGGAGTGAGGTTACCCAGAAGAAGCCTGTTCACTCTTACTTTGAAGAGATTCGGGTTGTATGCACTCGGAAACACAAACGCAGGTAGAGAGTTCCACTCACTCTCATATTCATTAATATGGCATATATTCGAAAGCTCTTTTTCTTACTGATTTGGTATAGCGGTAGTCTAAAGGCTATCACTCATTATATCGGTCCACGTCGTGCTGACCGCGTGCTTCAAGCGAGCAGCCCGCTTCCCGGCGAAGAAACGCCTGTAAGCGCGCGGACTTGGCGTCGCTCGCACGGCTGTCTCCCCGTCGTCGCCGTAGCGTCTTTTGGCCGCAAATTCTCACACTCACTAATGATTGACTTACTAGTGAGTGTGCTAATGCCAACGGCTAATTTACAAGCCGTTGGCCTGTAGACCATGAGCTACCAACTAATAAGCGGCGTGTGAACAACAAACTGCTGTCACCTCAGCGCGCGGTGGCATTCCAGCAGTGACCGGTTGTCTTGCTGACGGCGCGCTGGCGAAAAGCGGGTGGAAATTTTCGAGGCGGTGGGTGATGAGCGATTACAGCTCTGGAGCGGTTAGGTTATAATGAGTGATGGTCTTTAACCTGTATCCTAACTGAAAGCGACTATTGCGCGGATAGTCGACAATGTGATCGTTTACATAAATTTGGACGTACAATTTGATTGATCGCACAAGTACGTCATATTCATATTCATACTAATCATAATAATATTATAAAGGCGAGAGTTTGTCAGTGTTTGTTACTTCTTCACGAAAAAACTGCTGAATGGATTTGGATGAAATTTGGCAAACAGACGGTTTATAACCAGGATTAACAGATAGGATACTTTTTATCTCGATATTCCTACGAAATCGACACTTATGCGGGTGAATCCGCGGGGCGCTGCTAGTCTAGTAATATTATAAATTCGAAAATAACTGTCTACATGTTAACTTTTCACACCTGAACCACTGAACAGATTTCGATAAAATTCAGCAAGGAAATATAAGATAGCATCCTGGGGAAGGACATAGGGCTTAGGCATCATATATTTTTGTCCCTTTAGCACTTTTGTCCCGTGGGATAATTTCCGACATCCAAACAACTTTTATTCAAATTTGGACATAAGTATTTCGTGACTTATGTCCATCCTTGGGTGGTATTCGAAAAAGAATAAATCAGTCTACCTAGCCTTTTCCCAACTATGTTAGGGTAGGCTTCCAGTCTAACAGGATGCAGCTGAATACCTGAATTTTACATGGTGCGACTGCCTAATTGACCTCTACAACCTAGTTACTGGGTAATACGACCCGTAACGATTGTCAAAGATCTACGAATGACAGCCGGGACCAACGGATTAACGTGCTTTCCGAGGCGCGCAGGGTCTTGGTATGTAAAGATGGTCACGCATCCACGGACCAACCGCGGCAAGCGTAGCTTAACCTGATCGATCGACCAGTGCGGCTGTAATAACAGCCGCACTGGTCGATCGCTGAGGGGCTAATGGCTAAGTAATAACTTAGCCATTAGCCCCTCATCATATCATCAAAAGAATCCTTGACAATTATTATTTAATCTCATAATTTCTGTTAGGGTAGAATTATGTATGAATTTGAATTAAGGCTCCTTCAAACAGGCGCGACACGACACGCGACACAAAGGCACCGCATAGAGCGCAACGAGCGGTGCCTTTGTGTCGCGCGCGATTTGCGTCGCACGTGGCGCCTGTTTGCAGGAGCCTTTATGTGTATTACGATCACGCCCTTTATAATTTCTGTTAGGGTAGAATTATGTATGAATTTGAATTAAGGCTCCTTCAAACAGGCGCGACACGACACGCGACACAAAGGCACCGCAAGTAGCGCAACGAGCGGTGCCTTTGTGTCGCGCGCGATTTGCGTCGCACGTGGCGCCTGTTTGCAGGAGCCTTTATGTGTATTACGATCACGCCCTTTATTAATTTATATTTTAGTTTTTTCAAGTTAATTAACTTTGTTTAGGTTTTACTTTTAGTTGTTAAGCAGCTTCTGTTCAATGTCATTTTTTCTTTTCTTTAAATACCTATTAGTGTATGCTTAAGCAGTAATCCTGAATACTTTTGTAAACCAATGTTGCTTGTATATGCTGATGATATTCTTGGTTAAATCAATCAATAAATAGACTGGCTGGTATAGTAAAAAAACAGTAAGAATGTCTGGTCGATATTAGTCGGTGGGGCAATCATATCTACTTCGTCTTTAATTAATTAATAATGTTCAAACTTCTGGCTTATTGGTTGATTCGCATAAGTTATCTCGCCCGAAACAGAATTCACCTGAATCGACGACTTTTAAATAATATCTATTTTCTCTGTAGGCGATCGCACCAAGTTAATTTATATGTATACGAATCGATAACTCTTGAAATACGTAATAAGCAACTGGCACATGCAAGATGTGCCAATTACCTAATACGTATTTCTGTCGTATCGCCCGTTTTGGACGATATAATTCGTGCAAATCAACCAATAAGCCTGTAGTTACAAAACGCAGGGAACTTAATAGAATATAATTCCTAATGCATTTTATGTTCACGCACTCATTGATTATAATGTATATTCAGGTTACGTATTCTATTGGGAAGGGTTTTACATATTACATATTTTATCAGGTTAAGTTAAGAGACAGCAGTGATTTAATTGGAAATGACTTCAATTTAGGGACCACAGGACAGGTCCCTAAATTGTATCATTTATATGAAATAAAACGATAGAATATAAAATATATATTTGTTTTATTTATTTACCTAAAACCATACACAAAAAATAATAATAATAAAATAAGTGAGAAAATCAGTAAATACGCTGAACTGAAAGAAGAAGTCTCCAGAATCTGGAGGCAGGAAAAAGTTTACATAGTACCCATTGTTGTCTCCATGACGGGTGTGATACCCAATCACCTCCACCACAGCCTTAAACAAATAGACCTAAAAGACTGAATTTATATAACACTTCAAAAAGCAGCAATTTTAAATACCTGCAGAATAGTTAGAAAGTTCATGCAAGTCGACGAAAATAAAACCTCTCCTCATAACATTAATTCTCCGTTAAAAACACCACCACGCACACGCTAAATTGATTTGGCTTTGGCCCGTTAATGTAGCTTAAACTAGCCAAAGAGCTAAGAAACAAAATTCATTTATCAAAAATAATAATTTGTAATTTTATAAATCGATCCGCCTCCGATACAGGCGCTCTGCTTTTACTATGGGACCAACCCTGAAATCGTGAAAAAAAATCTGTTGATCCATACCCATATGTCTAGTTATGCTAACATAAAAAATGTATGGATCAACATATTTTTTTTTCACGTTTTGATAGTTGGTCCCGTAGTAAAATTTGTTCATAATGTCATCATTATGAACAAATTTTACTCATGGGTCATTGGGGGTCATTGTACTCATGTACAATGACCCCTTTTAAGGATTAAAACGATCAAATGTAACGGTGTATATGAGTGCTTAGAACATTTTGTATTAGGACGCATACTATCTTACAAACACCTGCTTTAATAACGTAGTAACGCGTTGTGTGGGCGGGGGGCCCTAACTCAGGTTACACGCACACGTTACAAATATCGGACGATAGAAACGTAGCTGTTTGGCAAAGTATCGGGACGCATTATCGCAATAACGCATTCGATAACACGCCTGTGAAGTGAGCGTTTTTGTTTCTTTGCCATTTCGAAACGACTATCCGTTTTTGTTTTGTTTTGCGCGAGTCCGTTTTTGTTTCTTTGCTATTTCGAAACGACTTTTTTAACGGTTTAACACAAGGTTAAAGTCAAAATTTATTCTTTTTTAAATTTGAACATAAAACCAGCTTGACGATAACCAGCTTCAGGTCATTAATGTGAACGTCGTTTAAGAACCACATAAAGCTGAGAATATAAAGATAGCAGATAATTATTTCGTTATGCTGTCTGCAATCTATACGACTGGACTGTTCCTTGTGCAGTTATAACAACACTAATGTTGTATTTTTAAAACCAAACATCATTTTCAACCGAAAGACGACCACTGCTAGACACCTAGCCTCCTCCAAGCACCGCCTCTTCCACCAGTACCAAACCAAACATAGGACAATTATACAGCTAGGTGAAGAAATGAAGAAATAACCCTAAGACGCCAGTGAAACCGCAGGCTACAGTTAAAATTTTAGGAACCGAAGATATCGTCCAGATAGTGATTTACAGTACCCGGCGATAAATATTGCACATCGACCTTTGGAAAATGGTGTATTTTATACAAAGAATAAAAATAATTATCAAAAGAAGCAAATCATAATTGTTTTAACAGCTCCTAATAGATACCGGACTGTTTGTATTTTGTGCGACAGAGATAACGCTCTAAGAAACCGAAATTAGCCGATTGTCTCTTTCCAAAGGTCGATGTGCAATATTTATCGCCGGATACTATACACGAGTGCAGATACACGCGTATGAAATTAGGCTATACGCGTTTGTCTGAACGCGTATAGTCATACGGGCGGGTGACGCCTTATTTGGATGGTCTCAGATAAATCACAGCTCATATCGTCATCATAATCAGCCTTTAATGTTCCCACTGCTGGGACACAGGCCTCCTTCCCGTGAGAGGGAGTGGGCCGTAATCCACCACGTGGGCCTAGTGCGGGTTGGTAGATGTCACATGACCCCCAATTTTTGGTTTTAGGACGCCGGTTTTCTCACGATGCTTTCCTTCGCCGTTTTTGAGAGCAGTGTTGATAATATATAATAGTCTTAGAAACCAGAAGTGAGAACAGTTTTTTAAAAAGAAAACACGACACGGCCTACACAACTATTTATTTAAATTACAAAACCCGTTACAAGAAAATAATTCAACACGATCACTAGTACGCGTCCGTCCCGTCCGAGCTCCGCAGCAAAAAGGATAGAGGCGAGTGAGCACACGGCTCATGGAGTGTCACCCCCTCCACTGACAGCGTCATCGCAGCGACGTGATGTCCCCGCTCTTTCTGCTGTCAAAACCTCTAACACGGCCTCTCCTGACAGCTGAACGTCCTCGTCAGCTTGGCTTCCTGGATTCCGCTCCTCGCCCGTCTGGTCACCACTGGATGGATTCTCCAATGGTGGGCTTCCTTGCGCCTAGCCATCATCATTTGACTCGTCATCTGGAACATGCCAACATAAAAAAACAACAGCAGTTTGAAAGCTTAACTTGGATCTACCCATTGTAATGAAACTACAAGCGTTTTACTACAACTTCCGGCAATAACATCAAAATGGGTAGCAGATAGGTCATTGTTACACCAATGAAAGAGTTCCAGATCTCAATCACTACTGAAACAATAACAAAGTCACCTGGCAACCACTATCGGGGTTCCAGTAATCAGAAACACCTGGCAACCACTATCGGGGTTCCAGTTATCAACATCAGCTGGCAACCACTATCGGGTTCCAATGATCAACATCACCTGTAGCCTAGTCGTATTTCATTGTTTGGATCATCAGCATTATCTGAAAATACACAAGACCACACGGGTAATTTAAATAATACGACCACCTTGGTTTAAAGCTAATTCAACTCGAAACAGTTACAGGCGCAAGCGTGCACTCAAGCGCCAGCAACGAAAGCCATCAGTGATGATTTATGAAATTGAAACAGCTTCAAACCAGAGATGCTGAAACTCACATACTCGATGCATCGCTAATGACAGAATCCGGATTTCCATCATTCGCCATACATCGTTATCGACAGAGGCCCAAACGTTTGCTTGTCTTTTCACAAATACATAGTATAGGCCCAAAGGTTATGCTTGCTATGAATTCGTGACACAATGCGTCATTGAGACAGAGGCCCAAAAGTTCTGCATGTCTCCGCTATGACCGCAAAACAGAGCAGAGGCCCAAACGTTAGCATGCTCACCTTCACGAATGCATAATAGAGGCCCCACGTTTGCAGTTTTATACATTCGTGAAGAACCATTACGACCAAGCGACACAAACAGTACACTTGTCGTCTAGTGTCAGAGGCCCAAAGTTTGCATGACACTTCACACTCGCTCACCACCCTCAAAGAAAGCCGAGGTGTCCGGCGTCCACTCGCCTCGCCACAGCACCATGTATTCTGCAGCCGACTAGGTCTTCTTGCCATATGACCCGGCAAGCAGTTTCAGCTCGTAACGGTGATGAGGCAGTGCACGCACCGCCTTGTACGCACTACCTTGTACGCACCACCTTGTACGCACCACCTTGTACGCACCACCTTGTACGCACCACCTTGTACGCACCACCTTGTACGCACCACTTTGTACGCACCACCTTGTACGCACCACCTTGTACGCACCACCTTGTACGCACCACCTTGTACGCACCACGCATCTCCGAGTCCAGCCTCCATGCGCTCTGCGAGCCCCCGCTCACGAACACGAAGCCGCCGACGACAAATGCACGCCTGACGGCGACGTCTCGCACAAGAGACGTCAGTACTGGAGTAGTCCCTTCAACGCCAGTCAACAGCTGTAGAGGTGAGGTGTGGGTTGTGGCTTGCCTCGTTATGTTCAAGGTGAGCTGCACCTTCCACAACGCATCGGACCACTGCGCACCCTTGTTGTTCGCCTCTATCCGCAACATGTTGAGAACCGTCCTGCAACAACGCTCGACTTGCCCGTTTTCACGGTGCATCTCAGGCGTGATAAAATGTATGTTACAGCCTAACTCGGTAACCCAGTCTTGAAAGGATGCTCTTTCGAACATTCTGCCACGGTCACACACAATTGTTGACGGAGTACCGAATAGTGAAATGGTATTAGAAAATACATGTTTTAACTCTGTGGTATCTTTTCTATACAGGGCGTACAACTTACAGTACTTAGTAAAAGCATCTACCACAAGGAGTATGTATCGGAAACAGTTTGACTCAGTTAGGGGACTAAGGACGTCAGTGTGAACCACTGAAAAGGGTACCTCAGGCTTCGTCCAAGATTCTATGGTCTTAGGAGACTTCACTAAAGCTTCAGTTTTACTAGGGCTCGGCCGTACCTGACCGTGACCAATAAGCCTACCTAGGTATTCTAACTCTGTGTTTAAGAACGTGCATTTTTTTAGATTCACTGAAAATCCCGCCTCAGTGAGTGTTTTTAACACCACTCGCAAAGTTTTCAGACTGTCACCGACAGAATTCGACATTATTAACACATCATAGATATATTATCAGGGTTTTGGAGATGATTCTTTGATGGACAATAGGTGCATTAGCGAGCCCATAAGGCATTTTCAAATATTCGTAATGCCCTTCAGGCGTTACGAATGCTGTTTTACTAATAAAGTCATCATCCTTCATCAGCACCAAAAGCCTATTGCCATATCGAGACTTGTAAAGTATTTGAAACTGCCCAGCCTGTCAATGTGATCGTCGATTAACGGTAGCGGAAATCGCTCTTTAATAGTGATGGCATTTAGAGCTCTGTAGTCGACGCACATCCTATCAGACCCATCCTTTTTCTTAACGAGGATGATAAGTCTCGCGTAATTAGACTGCGACTCGCGAATGATTCCCTTGCTAATCAAATCATTATCTCGCGAACGCGACGCTTTTCGTCTACGGAGAGTTTATAAGGTCGATAGTAAATTGGGATGTCACTATTAACTTTTGTTTCCATACAACCAGTGTTTACTGTAGAGGTCGCTGTACCGGTAGTAAACTTATCAGAATACTCGTTTAATAGAGCTAACAAACACTTTTTCGTCACCCACTAAGGGTGTCCTTATCTTAGGGGACTCTACAGTCAACACGTTGTTTACGTGCGAATCCCTGACTAACCGTTGAGAGTTATTTGTTCTAATATACGTAACTCCACTATGGTTTAAAACATCAGTGCCAATCAAAACCGGAGGCTGAATACAATCCGGGGGAATAACAAACAAATCTACTTCTAAAGATAATTCGGGGAATTCGATAAGAGTGCATACATACGAAGTGGACTCTATATCTTGACTTCCAATACCACCATACGGCGGTAGTAGGTAGGAATTTTATTTAAACTTAAATGCATTAAGACGGAATCAGAAATCAGCGAAATATCAGAAACTGAATCAATTAGAACATCAACAGGTACGTTCTGTATAACCGCGGACCACGACCGATCACTGGTCACACAATCGTTGAGCCACGTCTTAGCGTCACACCGTAAACACCCACCAATGCGTCCCAGACATTCCCGATCGTCCCACTGACATATCTCGCAAAGTATCTCATAGCTCGGTCACTCCTGACCAAATATGGTACAGGCAAAACAACACAATGAAAATTCGCACAAACTAAAAAATTGCAGAGTTCAGAGTATTAATCATTCTTTGGTTCCCAAATCTCAAGATCATAAACTAAATAATCAAGTAAACATGATAGAGCAGCTAATAAAACATCCTTAGAGCATAATAAAACACAGCAGGAATCTTATTCGTGGCCTGTGGCTTTTCATTAAGCCCCTACAACAAACCTCATGTTTGTTACCTTGAATTCCTCCTGAATTCCGAGTCCCTTGGACTCTATGGTCTCTACAAGACCCCGACCAGCCGAACTAAGATTCACCACTATCACTCGACTTTAATCTCTACTCTGTTTCATCAACCAGACTTCTACTTTGCTTTCCTCAAATTCGTCATTAATACTCTGATCCCTTGGCCTGTGCCATGGCATATGCCTCAGCCTCATGAGTGTACTTTTTTTTTTTTTTTTTTTTTTTTTTTTCAGGATGGGAAATCATCAAATGACTCCTCCCGCTCTGGGTGGAGCGGAAGGGAGTGTCAGACTCTTACTGACTAAAACCCACCCGTGTTCCTTCCTTCGCCCTTTATGTTCCGGGCCAGCGGTACTCATGAGTGTACTTGATTCAACTAGAGCCATGTAATCAAACTTTAATCAATCATAACAAAAAAAAATCAAGCAGAGCCATGTACCATCGTTGTCCACATTACAACAATAATCTTTTTCACTAAGAGCCTTAGATACCTGGAAACCCACACACGAGTAAACCACTCTAACGTCACGGCACTCCGGCCGACCAGCAATCGCATTGCCCTCACACATCCAGCGCATGGATCCATGTGTATCACCCCTGTGACTACACACTTTTTACTACGGCCGATAGAGAACTACTACTCGCATGGTTCCCACTACTTAGGCTTGCTCATAGCTCATTACCACTGTGATCACCATCTATTTCGACTGGTACATGACCTACTGGCATCATTCGTAAGCTATCGTGAGCGTATTCAAAAATTGCATTGTTAACTAGATTGGGCATTACTAACAATGTAACAGTTTTTTGCTGTTGTTTACCAGGGAAGCACTCTGTACCAGAGTCAAAACAAAATGAAAACGACTCACCAAATTCTGTAGGCAATAGATCTGTAGTAATGCTTAGATCTTACTTGAATTAGGGAAGAAAGTTCCCCACAATCCTGTCCGCAGCATCAGCCTCTCGCGATGTCTCAGCGGTCACGGCTCCATCCGCAGCACACGCTTCCTCACCAGCAGCAACAGGTGCCCCGGCAACCACCGAAGCCGTCAGCGGCGGAGCGCCGCCCGGATGCGACGACACGGGAGTAGACGCACGTATAGCGTCTGAAGGCAAACGCTCCCCTAAAGCGCTCGATCGAACCAGCACTCCATCCAAAGGGTCGCGTCGAGGGCTATCCCGACGCCCATACGAACTATCCCGGCGCCTACGCGAACTTTGAGAGTACTCTGATCTATCACGACGACGCAGGCCTAGGAGATCTACTACGCGATTGACGATAACGGTCACGACGCCTTTTATAAACATCACGACAGCTATGCGAATCGTTTTCCCGAGAATTACGGCTAGGTGTATTCTCACACAGCGTGCATCCACGACTCGACATGGTTATGACTATTGGCAACATAAATGACCACTACGTGAACAACAAACTAACCGCGAAATAAAAGAATTAACACGTGGTTGTTTACTTCAAAAACACGTACGAAATATAATGTAATCGAGTAGAAACACGTGGCGAATCACGTTAAAATGCACAGAAACTAATCACGGACAAAATCAACAACACGTTGTGAAAAATTTTAAAAAGTCCCAAAAACACTATTTTCGGTTAAAAAGATGGCGAACGATCTAAGTCGCGTGTAGTTTAAACGAATCCCACTTCTGATCTTAGAAACCAGAAGTGAGAACAGTTTTTTAAAAAGAAAACACGACACGGCCTACACAACTATTTATTTAAATTACAAAAACCCGTTACAAGAAAATAATTCAACACGATCACTAGTACGCGTCCGTCCCGTCCGAGCTCCGCAGCAAAAAGGATAGAGGCGAGTGAGCACACGGCTCATGGAGTGTCACCCCCTCCACTGACAGCGTCATCGCAGCGACGTGATGTCCCCGCTCTTTCTGCTGTCAAAACCTCTAACAATAGATAATAATTTACATAAAGTAAAGCGCATGTCTGGGTTTAAACCTACGACTTACAGCTCGTATGTTTTTATGAAATTGCTAAACGAAATAGCTCTCCCATTACCGCATGTCGATTACCGTCGATTAGCCACTGACCTCATTTAATACAGCCAATTTAGACCAAATACATAGCTCAGATGATTTCCTAATGTAATTCCTCTGCAAATAATATTTATTCTGGTAGATTCGGCGATAAAGTTAAGCAAACTTGAGCTGACACAAGTCGGCAGTTAGCGAGCCAATAATGCTCATACAGCAAATGTACGCATACCTACCTCATTAATAACCAGTCAATTCAGTCGTAACTAAAACTCCGACGGTCGATCATAATCAGCCTATGATTTTCCCACTGCTGGGACACAGGCCTCCTCTCGTTTTTGTGCAGAATAAACAATTTTTCTTTTCTATCTTTTCTTCGCTCTGTGAGAGGGAGTGCGATGTAATCTACCACGTGGGCCCAGTGCGGGTTGGTAGGTGTCACATGTCTTCGAATTTTTGGCTCTGAGACATACTGGTTTCCTCACGATGTTTTCATTCACCATTTTGAAAATAGTGGTGGTGAAATTATTTACACAAAGTAAAGCGCCTGGCTGGATTCGAACCCACGACCAACTTGTAAATCGGGGCCTTTTCCACTGGGTCACCACTGCTCTCATAACATAACATTCGAGCCATTACATAACATTAAGTGCAGCACAGATAACTGAACAAACATAACTTTAAACTCGATTGTTCTGTTACATCCCTAGAATACACCCTTAAGTGCCTAGTCAGCACCCCATCATCATTTCCTTTCCAGACTCAATAGATTAGTCAGGCCATAGCGTCAGTTCGGGTTCAGACTCCTACCAGAGAGGTCGCAAGTCAGAGTATTGACCAAATTTCCACATAATTCATGTAATTGTGCCCTTCACTCAATATATTGATCATAATTCAAATATTCGTTTTTTTTTAAAAAGGCTTTTCTAAAGCCCGTACTAACATTGGTGGCAGCGGTGGGATACGGCATTCCCAGTGTCCTAAAATAAAACGGTAAATACGTCGCCGGAAATAAAAGTTAGTGTGTGTGTCTGTGATCCTAAAAGTGCCTAGTGATTGTGTCGCCTGACAAGCACCTCAACCCGAACTCATCATATCGAAGGTCGATACTATTCGACCTGGTCCAAAGCTGCATATCGCCGCTCCGGGTCCACTGCGTCATAAGTGGTATTAAGCAGTTGGGTAGCACTTGCTGCACCCAATCCATATTGTATCCAGCGCCGACCTGACGGCAACCTTCGGCTTCTCATCCATACGTCTAAGGTAGACGTAATCCAGTATGAAAAATTCCTACAAGCTGTTCCTGTAAGTCCAAATTACTCTATTCAGTGAATTTTCAGTGAAATTCGTGTGTGTTGTGCGTAAAGTTCGCGTATATAGCGTCATAATCGTCTGTGTTAACTTGAAATAAGATTAGCTTTAAAGTATCTATAATTAGATTCAAAGTAACTTTGTTAAAAAGCTTAAGCTTCGATCTCAGTCGTCCTTATCAATTGTGCATAACTTTCGCATCCGTGCAGAGTCAACGTAATTCTCAGAACTAGATAACGTTTTATAAACCCATATCGGTACCATAACGTCACGCAAATATGTCGAAATCTGAATCTAAAAGAGACGTTAAAGAATTGAAAAGTGATGAGGAAATCCCGCTAAGTGTTGTGTTAAAATTTATTAAACCATTTAACGGTGACAGGGATAAGCTAACAGCTTTCCTAAGGAACTGCGATAGCGCAATATCCTTGGCGTCTTCTCAACAGGAAGACGTCGTCTTTAAATATGTATTAAGTCAATTAGAAGGCAAGGCAGAAACTGCGTGCTCCATCAAAGATTTTGAAACTTGGCCATCACTTAAGGAATTTCTAAAAAACCAGTTTGGTGAACGTAAACACTATGCTCACCTACTCACCGACTTACAAGACTGTAGGCAGGGAAACCAGGAACCCGTTAGTCAATTTTCTTTGAGAGTAGAAACCTGTCTGCAGAAACTTCTTACAGAGGTAACAGTCTCGAATTCGAAGAAAACCGAACTCCCGGGCAGATTAGCCGCGATGGAAGACCTCGCTCTCCATACATTCATATTAGGATTATCCCCAAGAATAGCGAATATTGTAAGATGTAGAGATTATAGGAGCTTAAATGATGCCATTAATGCCGCGATATCCGAAGAAAAAATACAACAGTTCTCTTACCGCAATTTCAATAGGCAAAAGGCTACTGAATCCGTTTATAAAAGAAATGAAACAAATAACACACCTCAAGCAAAAGTATTTATTAAAAGCAACACTTACCAACCCAATACTTCTTCCAATGATTCCCGCTTTTGCAGATACTGTAAAAAAACAGGACACATCCTTGAAAATTGCAAATTGCGTGATTTCAATAATAAAAGATTTTCAAATGGTCCTCAGCCATTTACTCCGGCTAAACCTTCTCGCGTAAACTTCACAAATAACCCTGAGGAGGAGGGTAAAGACGAAGTAGATGAATTCGTTGATTTAAACTAAATTATGTCCCGTTTAAGTATCGCACGGGGCAGACCCCTTTCAATCAAGCCGATACTACACCTATCACTATTAAGACCAATGGACAGGGTAACCAGCCCCAAACTCACGGTCTTTCTAAAATTAAGACCACGCCGCAGGGTAACCAGCCCCATAAGGAAGGTCTAACCCCCTCTAATAGTAGGACTACGCCGCAGGGTAACCAGCCCCACAAGGAAAGTCTGAACCTTTCTAATAGTAGGACTACGCCGCAGGGTAACCAGCCCCACAAGGAAAGTCTGAACCTTTCTAATAGTAGGACTACGCCGCAGGGTAACCAGCCCCACAAGGAAAGTCTGAACACTTCTAATAGTAAGACCACGCCGCAGGGTAACCAGCCCCATAAGGAAGGTCTGAACCTACAACCTAGTTGTAAACCTGAAAAAGAACTTAAAATATATGAAATCCTTACCCAGAAAAGATACTTACCTTTTATTAAACTACAAACGTCCGTAAATAAAAATCCACTTACCCTCTTGATAGATTCTGGTGCGACACTCTGCGTCCTGAAAAAGAAAAGTATAACAAATACCATAAAATTAGAAGATAGTGTCGTTAAAATCAAAGGAATAGATTCTAAAAAGGACACTATGAAGAGTGTAGGAAGCTTTAACTTACAATTACAGTTCAATAAAAATTTTATTATAACCCATCCCTTCCAAATATTTGAAGATATAAACCTCCCTTACGATGGTATAATAGGCAGCGACCTGTTCACACTATATAAGTGTCACATTAATTATCAAACAGATTCTTTAGAAATAAATAATCATAACATTACACTATCCTTCGATGAACCATCATATGTCATTGAACCTCGTACCGAAACGGTAATAGAGTGTTCAGTGAAAAACCCTGAATTAAAAGAGGGAATAGTATTAGATCAACATATTTCAGATTCCCTTCTTATATCAAATTGCCTTGTTAAAATAAAAAACAATAATAGAATTAATGTGACAATTGTCAACGTATCCGAAAAACCAGTTCATTTAAACGCCAACCTTATGCTTACATTAAGTCCATTTGACCCTACTCAACATAATATAATACAACACAATAGATTGGTTAATAGTCTTGAAAGGTCCCTACAATTATCCGAATTACTACGAACATCTCATTTGAATCAGGAAGAATTACACCATCTTAATGAAATATGTGATCAGTACTCTGACATATTTCATCTACCAGGAGACCAATTAACCTGTACAGATATAATTCAACATGAAATAAAAACAAACTCCTCACAACCAATCAACGTGAAATCGTATCGTTTTCCCGAAATACACAAGGAAGAGGTTAAGTCACAAATAACCAAAATGTTAAATCAGCAAATTATTAAACCCTCAAAATCCCCATGGTCATCTCCTATCTGGATAGTGCCAAAAAAAGATGACTCCACAGGACAAAAGAGGTGGAGAATAGTAATCGACTATAGGAAACTGAATGATATCACGATTGGTGAAAATTACCCAATTCCTCAAATCAATGAAATCTTAGACCAATTAGGTCAAAGTAAATACTTCACGACTTTAGACCTAGCTTCCGGTTTTCACCAAATAAAAATGTCTCCAGAAGACGCACCTAAAACCGCATTTAGTGTGCCCCAAGGACACTTCGAATTCAAACGAATGCCGTTTGGTTTAAAAAATGCGCCTGCAACGTTTCAGAGAACAATGAACACTGTCTTGTCTGGACTACAAGGTATACATTGCTTCGTGTATTTGGATGATATCGTCGTATACTCGCATGATTTATCTTCACATATTAAAAAACTTATCCTTGTCTTTGAAAATTTGAGGAAATTCCGCCTAAAACTTCAGCCAGACAAATGCGAGTTCCTGCGAAAGGAAGTCGCCTACTTAGGCCATATAATAAGCAGTGAAGGCGTTAGACCTAACCCTGATAAAATAAAATCTGTCGTAAATTTTCCTGTGCCAAAATGTACTAGAGATATAAAATCATTCCTAGGTTTAACATCATATTATCGAAGATTTATACCAGAATTCTCAAAATACGCTAAGTCCCTTACTATTCTTTTAAAAAAGGATACTCCTTTTAACTGGACCAATAGCCAACAATTATCATTTGAACAATTGAAAGAAAAATTAGTAACTGCACCAGTCCTTATTTATCCCGATTTTACTAAACCTTTCGTCCTGACGTGTGATGCGTCAAATTACGCAATTTCCGCGATACTCTCTCAAGGCGAGGTGGGAAAAGACCGCCCAATTGCCTTTGCCTCGCGCACATTAAATAAAGCTGAAACTAATTACAGCGTAACCGAAAATGAATGCCTGGCTATTATTTTTGGGACGAAAATATTCCGCCCATATCTTTATGGTTACAAATTTAAGATTGTAACTGATCACAAACCACTTAAATGGCTATTTAATTGCAAAGATCCAGGCTCCAAGCTAGTTAGATGGAGATTAAAACTCGAGGAATATGACTATGAGATTGAATATAAAAAGGGTAAAATAAATAGGAACGCTGACGCTCTTTCTCGTTACCCTGTGAAATCCATTCGATCACCGGATACCACTCACGTACTTACCGACAAAGTACCACCCGTAAGTGTTCCACCTCCGGCTCAACGGCCTGAAATCCCTCCTATTAATCCTGAAAGTCCTGGAATACCTGAAATTCCCGACTTACCTGACTTTATTGACTTACCTGAAAATATTGAGTTACCTGATGACTTTGAACTTCCTGATGATTTTGATATCCCAACTCCGCCTGAAGTCTTGAACGACGATGATACTTACTCTAAATGCCTGAAAAAAATAAATAATAAATTAAATCAATTTGATACCATAATTCACGAACACAGTGAAACCCTATTAAAAACAAAAATAAAAACCATTATCATTCCAACTTCCATTGACCTTGACGAGTCAAATCCCTATATTTCGGAAGTTATCGATAAACTTCCGGAACCAAATGATGTTATCCTTGGAAAAGAAAGGACATTAAATTCCTTTCTCTTCTTCGAAAATAACAATGTAAAATTTTACTTACTTTTTGTAAAAGTCCATCACTTCGATCAGTGTAATTATGAGGATATTTTTAAAAGCCTCAAAAATCTGAAATTTGAATTAATTAATAAAAACATAACTGAATTCGCTATAACAGACTTTCGTAATCCATTTGATTCACATAGTTTTATGAAGATTCACAATATTATTACATACTTATTTAACACTACTTCAATCACTGCCCATGTTTTCAAAAACATTATAATTTATCCCTCTCCAACTGAAATCATTAAAATCTTAAAAGAAAACCACGATATCCCTATATCAGGCCACTTAGGCTCAAATAGAATGCTAAGTAGGATCCAAGAAAAATATTATTGGCGTAATATGCGTAGAGATGTCGAAAACTATGTCCGAAAATGCGAACAATGTCAAACCAATAAAGCCCTGCGTAGAACCAATCGAGCTCCTATGCAGATCACATCAACTTCTACACAACCCTTTGAACGCGTGTCACTTGACATTGTCGGACCATTGCCCGAATCAGGGGCGGCCAAACTTAGATTCGTTTTAACAATTCAGGATGACCTTACGAAATTTTCAGCAGGCTATCCTATCAGAAATGCCACGGCTGAAGAAACCGCTGAATGTTTAATCCATTTCATATCCCAGTTTGGTATCCCCAAAACCATCCTCACAGATCAGGGAACCAACTTCACAGCGGAACTATTTAAACAAACCTGTACCTTTTTGAAGATCAAACAGTTATGGTCCAGTCCTTATCATCCACAAACGCAAGGCGCGTTAGAGAGAAGTCATGCGACTCTAAAAGAATATTTAAAATCTTTCGTCGATGACAACCAAAATGACTGGCCGAGATACGTTTACACAGCAATGTTAACCTACAATACCACAGTCCATTGCACCACAAATTATACACCATACGAATTATTATTTGGATGCAAACCATTTATACCCACCTCTATTTATGATACAGCACTAGAACCCACATATCCTAGTTATGTCCGTATACTTCAACAAAGAATGAGACTTTCCAGAGAGAAAGCCGTGGAAAACATTCTTAAATCTAAGATCTCATCAAAAGACTATTATGATAAAAGAACCAGACCCATAAAATACAAAACAGGTGATATGGTGTATATCAAACACCACCCGCGGCAGAACAAAGCTCTGTCGCCTATCTGGAAAGGTCCACATAAAGTGATAAAAATTAATGGCAACAATACGTTGACCCTTCTCGTTAATCGCCGTCACGTCAAATATCACTATGACGAATTAAAGCTGGCGGAAACAACTAATATTTAGTTTTTATCTTAGTATTATATCTTAATCTAACAAACCTAGTTTTAACTTATAAAAATAATGTTAGTTAAATATTTTGTACAATATATTTCAGAATATCTACATTCCTGTCCTTTGCAACATCCGATATCATCGAACAAATCACTGAAAGCCCTGGTATATACTTCGACCCAATAGGAATCGTGAAACAGACAAGAGATCATATTCATTTACTTGTACCTATAGATATAACCTATATAAAACCCCATATAGATAACATAAACAATACATTAAAAACTTCTATGCTCTTGTGCCAACAAAATACAATACTTAAAGAATCCGAATGTACAAATATACTACAGCCTCTGGTTTTACGACTTATCGATATTCTGAAAGACTACAATGCCTTATCTCATTTGACATCTGGGCGAGAAAAGAGATCCGCTTGGTTAGCAGGAGTTGGCTCCCTTTTCAAACAAATCATTGGCACAATGGATGAGGACGATGCCATACGATATAATAACGCTATTCAAACCCTAAATAATAATAATATTAAGCTTGCGTCTATTTTAAAAGACAATATTCTTTTAACAAGCACTGCTCTATCCCGTTACAACAAAACCCTTGAAACTATAACTCTAAATGAAGTCCGTTTGAATAACGCTATTATTAATCTATCTAGTACTTTTAAGAATATGTCAATTATATCTGATAAGCTGTATTTTAAATCAAAGTTAAACGATTTCTATACTGAACTATTATCTTGTCTACTTAATCTGTCATTTGAATTAGACGACCTCGTAAATGCAATGCTATTCGCTAGAACTAACACTCTTCACCCATCGGTCATGACACCAAATCAGCTGTACAATGAACTAGTAAGTAATGTTAGAAAATTACCTAGTTACGAAGAATTACCTTTAGATTTAGATTTAGGCACTATTAATACTTTAATTGATATATCAAAATTGTCATGTTATTTTGTAAACAATAAGTTAGTCTTTGTAATCAAAATTCCCCTTGTACACTCTCTTGAGTTAAATCTATTTAAAGCTATTTCAGTACCTATACCGCATAACATGGAAAAACCAAACTCCTATGCTATGATTGTTCCATCTTGTAATTATATTGGCATTAGTAAAGATAAACTAACATACACCTGTATAAGTGATCTAAAATCCTGTACCGAGCCCGTAAGCAGAGTTTATATTTGTGATGATATTGATACACACTCAATTCAAGAAACACCAACCTGTGAAACTGATATACTAACAAAAATTGTAACAGAAATACCTAAGTATTGTCAAACTAAATTAATGTATGGTCAGATAGATATTTGGCAAGAATTACAAGGAAACAGATGGATATTTGTTCAATCCGAACCGACTAGACTCTCTATCCAGTGTAAACCAGATTTAATAGAATTCAAAATATTAGGTACTGGTGTACTTAACATTCGACCTAATTGTATAGCTTTTTGTAAAAATAAACAAATAATTGGAAAGAACAATATTGAAATAAACGTTAAAACTGTAGTTCCCGATTTTAATCTAATTAATGAAACCTGTTGTAATTTGGAAATGTTTAACATATCAAAGCCCAATTTGTTATTCTCTAAATTATCAAATATAGACTTAGAAAAACTACCTAGTGTTATCAACAACCAAATGTTATCAGATGTCGACAAAATTATCAATAATCCTAGTCCTAACCTAATTGAATATAGTTCTCACTATCGAATTTTAACCTACCTTGTAATCATCCTAATTTTAATTTTCATCAGTTACAAACTCTGTAAGAAGTTTGGAAAATATTCTGGCTGCAAAACAAAACCCAAATTACAAAGCGATAACATCTTAGATAACGATTTAGAACCTGAAGCAATTCCTCTTCCAAGGTTAAGAGTAAATCCGTAACTTTCCATGGAAACCGTAAAGTTCCTCTTAAAGGGGGGGCTGTTACATCCCTAGAATACACCCTTAAGTGCCTAGTCAGCACCCCATCATCATTTCCTTTCCAGACTCAATAGATTAGTCAGGCCATAGCGTCAGTTCGGGTTCAGACTCCTACCAGAGAGGTCGCAAGTCAGAGTATTGACCAAATTTCCACATAATTCATGTAATTGTGCCCTTCACTCAATATATTGATCATAATTCAAATATTCGTTTTTTTTTAAAAAGGCTTTTCTAAAGCCCGTACTAACAGTTCCATCCACCCCAGCTCCTCAAGGAAGGCCAGCAACGCTTTGATGTTACTGACCGTCTCACGTAGGGTACCTAGGTTACCGAAGTGCTTTCCCCTGTACGTGGCGACCACCGCCAATTTAGAAGCACATGTGCCGCTGTCTCGTCATCTTCCATGCAGGCCCTGAACAGCGGACTGTCTGTAACTCTTGTAACAAAGGGGTGTTTGTTAAATGACCCGTGACCTGTTAAAGCTACAGTAACTGTACGCAGCTTTTGTTTGGTTAGACGGAGAACATGTTTCGTGAAGCGGCCATCAATTTTGGGAAGTGCTTCTTTAGCCTGCCTGCACTCGCCTTGGTCCGTCCAAAGTTATTCTTATAAGCCCGTGAGTCACGTCGTATTTATTTTAACACGAGCTTCTGCCCGCGACTTCGTCCGCATGAAATTATGGCCCCCGACTCACCGCGTCGCATCCCATCGTCCGCCCACGCTATTATTTCGTTTTCGCTTTTTTCATTTTGCTCGGTTCCTAAGCGTCACAGCGTAATGTTAAACAGCTTATAACCTTCCTCGAGAATTGAACTAACAAATGCAAAAAGATTTTTCAAGTGAAAACTTCTTTAGCCGCGTTGGGCATTATTTGAGATAGGAAAAAACCATTGAACTCGCGACACTGTTACCGTAACCGATGCTGCGCGTGTTTTATTTATAAACCGTTTCAAAAAATACACACGTAATTGTTAAAGTTTTCACTTCTGTCGGCACTTCCGGAGTGCCACCTTTTTCTTTTAATCCTACTGGTAGTCCCAGAGATTAGCGCATGTCAACAATCTTCAGCTTTATTATTTGTACCTGTATAGATTTCATAACATTTTCACTCATCATTATATTTTATAGGTATTTCTCACCCTCATTTTGACGATTCCATGATTGTTTGCTCACAGTTTTTGGCAGGAAATTACAAAGGAAGCTATTTGAGTAACAGATGTGGCAATTCACAAAAACATGTTTTCCCGTCGGAAATGTGGCACACACGACTCAAAATGATATACCTATAAACAAAATGTCTCTTTTGCTTTTTATTTGTACAGGTTTTTTCACACATTTTTTTCTTTATTTAGTGTGCAATAACTACCCCACAAAGCTATATAAAGAGAACTTAGAATGGAATTTCGTATGTTCATAAAAATGTCCTAGTTATACACTATGGTGTGTTTCCTTCCCTAACTTTTTCTAAAATACCATTATTAAACCAACGCCCATGATGTAAAAGTTGCATTTTTTCACTGCCGCCATCTTGGATTTTCATACAAACGTGGTTAAACAAGACATTGTTAGTTATAAAATTAACATGACTGTGGACCATTTGGAAATTATTAGCAGATATATTTTAAAACGCAGATTTGATTTAATGCAGTAAAAACAGTTTAAAAGAAGCGTACCTTACACAGTTTATTAGAACAAAAATTTAAGTTAGAAAGAGCAATTCTTTTAAAAGATCAGCCAATTAAAAAAAAAAAAAAACAGAAATAAAAAACTTAATAATTTAAAAAAGTTTCGTATCGTTGTGAAATTAAAAAAATACTTTTTTTGTAATATTTTCCTTAAAAAGGAAGATTAGTTAAAACTAATCTAGAACAATTAATATATACGAGTATTATATATATATTTATATATTATATTAATTTAAAACAATTTTATTAATACTTTAGTATCAACTAAAAATTGGTAAAATTGTTCATTGAATATTTAGTTTTTTTTTTGTCCGCTTCTGGGCAAAGGCCTCCCGCAAATCCTTCTAGGAAATCTTTTCCTGCGCCACCTCGAACCAGTCTTCACGATACGCATCCAGGACATCTCGCCATCTCTTTCTGGGCGGGCCTCGGCGGCGCCGTCCATCTTCAGGCACCCGGGCGTGAAAGTTTTTGCTCAGCGATCATCGTGCATTTGGCTGATGTGACCCACCCAATCCCATTTGATGATAGCAGCATTCTATCAATCCAGTATGGCCGTTTCGGAACGCAGCGTAGTGTTCCGAATTCTGTCCTGTCTTTTAACACCCAGAATGCTGCATTCCATTGGTCTTTGGCTAAATCCAAGGCGGAACTTTTGCGACCCGGTGAGCGACCAGGTCTGAACACCGTGATATTTAGTTATAACTAGTTTAATTCAAAAATAATATTTAGTTCAAACTAAAATTTTTAATCGTGGTTGGTTTAATTCAGCCTAACACTGGTTTCAATACGGTGACATTATATTATCCAAAATCTTTACGGATGAAAAGCAGCCATGCTCTTGCGTGCTCTACCACTGCTGAATAGTAACGAGGTACAGGTCTCAGGGGTAAATTCCTAGCACTTTAAACGTAATTAATTACAATGTTATACATAGTAGACCAAAACTTTGTATTACACAGTATTACTGATGTGACTTGTTTACGTCTTGTTTGCACTAGAAAATAAACTTCTTAATGACGTTCCCGGTCTGCATACAAACATTTAAACAAATTTATGAAGAAGAAGAAGAACATTTATTTAGCACAAACTAAAAGACACACATACACCAGATACATACTCGTACATCATATAAAAAAAAACAAAAAATAAAGATCAAATCAAAAGTGTAAAGTCCGATCTAAGAAATTAGCAGCAATGTGTGCCTCACGGTTGCGCCAAAAAGGCCCAGTTCAGCAAAAATGCCAGACAACTAGTCTGACGCTGGTTTTCAACTGGACCTGATGAGTGAAGTATATCCAATAGTTTAGTCTCTCATAAATTGTGAAATCTCATAGTCGGCCACTCACTACTATTTAGTTGTTTGATAAAATCACTTTTTTAATTTCTATGTAAGCATAGTTGTGGTTGTTAGTTGACTTAAATCCAATTAAAATGTTTTGTAAAAAGATACTGGTGAAGTTGGGTATAGCGGCTTTCGAAGGACCAATAAGCGTTGTGTAATTTTAGCGGGAAAATATTGGACGACACAGATATTGAGCAAAATGGAGTAGGACTTACTTGGAGCACTGGATGGCAGGTAGGTGCAACGACTGCCGACGTGGATGATGACACTCGTTCTTCTATGGGTTGCACTCGCGCTCGGTAAATCTACGGTATTGTCCACTTTTCACTTGTGTCGGCCAACACGTTAAACAGTTTATTATAATAATATAAACTATACAGCGGTTGCGGTTGCGGTTGCGGTTGCGGTGTTAAGCGGTTGGCTGCTTGATGAGAACAGTGTGAATCTTCTTGGCGACCTCTATCAAGTCGCTGCGGGATGAGGGCAGGATAGGAAACGGAACCGGAGTATGATTGGCTCAATACTGTGGTCCAATATGAATTCTACCCTCAATATGTCTCAGACGCGTTTGGATACATGATACCGAAATTTTATATTGCTAGCTTGCGTAAGCAGATACTTAATTTAGATTATTAACTAGTAAGTACCTTAATAAGCGAATTCAATGCGGATTTTAAAAATGTTTTTGATAAAAAAAAACTCAGAAACGTCCAACACTTGTGTACCTACACGCAAACAATTTGGATATTAAATTCAAAGGTCCATTTTGTCTGCAAATGACTCAAATATGGGTATAACTGACGGTAAAATAAAAGGTAAATACTACATATATATGATGGTCAGGAAACCGGACGATGTATGAGATCCAGAGAACAGACCCTTTTACAAACAATATGTTCGGGTAAAATGATTTGAATACGATATCTGAGTTCGGATAGGCGTTATGGTACCATATGGCGTATGAGTACTTTGTTAGGAAGGGCTTTTATTGAATGTTGTTGTGGTTTTCTGGTTCTATCAGAGATTATAACGTTACCCAGTACCAAAAGTCTAAATGAAAAATATTAATGAAAATTTAGTCCTTTCACTCTCTTATCGAAGGTTTTTCTATTGTTGAGTGTGGCCATTATTTTTCATGGTTTAAATCAACGTAAAACCAAATCTGCATATTAACAATACTGGTTTTTCAGCTGAGTCCAGTTACACTGGAAGTAAACCCCATCATAGTTGGGTAAAAAACTAAGCAGATGATGACCAAATCTGCGAATGAAGAGGGTTGCAAGGTGTTTTTCTAATGGTAATTTACATAGCAACAAGGTGGTCACCTTTCATTTGGGAAACCTGATTTAAATATTCACTTCCAGAAGTAATGGTCTTCCAGACATGGCCATGGCGACCAATCTCAACGAAGACTAGGCTTCTGCGAGGGAGATTTTATAGTGCACAAGTGTGTGTGCAGACACTGGTGCACTCTTTCATCCCTCACTCTCATAGTCCAATGTACATGACCGATGTCCGACGGCACGCAATCCAACTAAACTGGAGAGAGATCAGGCGTAGGATCAACTGTTTAACGTGCTTTTCCAAGGCACAGGGGTATCACACCGAAAACTTCAAAACTCCGGAGTGCTACCGAAAAATTTCTAAGGGAAAATTCAATATCACTTTGCCCAACCGGGGAGTCGCACCTGACCCCAACTCAGCAGTCGCGCTTGAGACCACGAGACAATTCCTGCATGGAGTATTGTATATACCTTTGGGATGGGTCAGCGAAATACCAACTTGCCGCGCTTGACTCGGTGGAACGCAGAGCTAAGAGGTTCATTGGCGACGTAGAATCGGTGGATGCCAAGCTTCACACCTGGCTTCACAGCTTGGCTAATCGCCGCAAGGTTGCCTGCTTGTCGGTCTTCTACAGATTGTACTTCAGTGAGTGTGCCCAAGAGCTCCACGACCTCATTCCACCGGCCTTCTTCTACATTCGGACAACCCGACGCACTGTAAGTTACCATCCCTGCCTAGTTGCTATTCCATCAAATCGCAATAAGCGTATTCAAATTTCCTTTATTATGCGCACAGCAAAAGAGTGGAATTTTTTACCTTCGTTTATGTTTCCAAGCGCATACAACCCGAATCTCTTCAAAGTAAGAGTGAATAGGCTTCTTCTGGATAAGCTCACTCCATCGCAGACTTTGTCTCTGTCACCTCTGACCTAGACTAGAGTCAAGAGCAAACCCATTTCAAATAAAAAAAAAACAACGGGACAATTCCAAGAGTAAGAAGACTACGACAAAAAACTCAGGACATACCTAGTAAACGAAGGATTTATAGCTTAAAAAGTAGAAGACATACCTAGTACCTAAACGAACGATTTATAGCCTAAAAAGTAGTTTGTCTCAATTTATTTGCTGAATGTCAATTGGTTTTCTCATCACGTCTCACTCAGCAGTACAATAAATGCCCCGAAAACACACAACAAACAGACATAGGTAATACATATAAGATGTGGAAAGTTCGAATACTTTCATGAACACCCAGCAAAAGTAGGTTTTTATTTTTCTAGTAAGTCTTAAACACGAAGGTTTTAAAATTGTGTTTTTTTTTAATAAAAAAGTGTTACATTAGCTGTAATAATAAGTTGTAACTAGTTTGTAGTTTTCAGTGATTTTTTTTTTCAAATCTTTCTTATTTATCGGTAAAATTCAAGTTAGTATCAACTGAATGAAAAAAATCTTTACCTTTTTTACAGAAATGAAGAACACGAGACGTTAAAAAAAATATATATGTTTGTACCTAGTAGGTACTTTTATTCTCCGTTTTTGCTGTTGCTAAGGAAACTACTCTGAGAAAACATGTTCATTTATGTATATAGTTAAAATTCATGCCTCCCATTTGTTATCAAAGACAATGGCTGAATTCTTCTTGAAAATAACAGATAAAGTATTCTAGGTCTTACAATATTCGCATTCTCCCTTTCATATGTATAAGACAATTTTAAACAAATACACGTTTAGAATCAACGAACCTTTGGATTGAAGTTGCTCATGTTTACAAATAGACTTAGTAAACGCGAGCTGACTATTAATACTAGGAAAACAGAAAGAAAAAGAGTTTTCTAACTGGTAGGTACATGTGAGACTGCGGTTACAATAGTGATGTGAGAACGTTGTGAATATTAAGTTCCCTTGTAGGTAAATGAGTTTTACTCTTTTTAACCGACTTCAAAAAAGGAGGAGGTTCTCAACTCGGATGTTTATATATATATTTTAATGTATGTACGGGCATAAGTCCCTCATATTTATATAGACGGATTTACATTTTTTTGTGTTCGAAAGAGGTTTATTCCGAAATGGTTCCATTTAAATTTCGTAAAGATCTGATGATGAGTTTCGGAGACAGACAACGGAACTCTTCAATAAATGCAGAAAATAAACCGCATTTGCTGCTATAGCATATGTATGCATTGTTTACGCAATCACACAACATAACATCACGCCTGTACCCTTTAAAGGGGTGGGCAGATGTGTTCAATAGCTTCCTGTCACTGATATTCACATAGCAAGTAGTGTTACATGAATTTGTTTGGGGTAGGTAGGTACAACTAAAAAGTAAAATATAAAAACTTTTTTACAAAAAAAAAAAACAACCGACTTCCAAAATAAACACTACAAAGTGAAAAATAACTTTGATTTCGAAAGTCGGTGTCAAAAAACGAAAATACAGAACCAACGACACCGACTATAGAGATTTGATTTGGGGCTTAAATGTCTATAGAGATGTCTATAGAGATTTGATTTGGGGCTTTGACAGTCATTACGAGTAGTCAGAAGCCCAAGTCTGACCAAGTCAGTCTTACCAAGGAGTCAACTGGGTTGTGAAGGTTAGATAGGCAGTCGCTCCATCTAAAATACTGGTATTCAGCTGCATCCGGTTAGACACAAAGCCGACCCCAAAGTATGGTTAGGAAAAAGCAATGCAGATTGACTTGCAATTAGAATTCTCTCCAAGATCCTTACCATTTGCAGGGTAATTTACGTGCAAGGCTAGTCAAGGATGACAGTTAACAGCTGCACCTTTGACCTTTTTTTGCTGACCTGCGAAATATTCTTATAAAAACATAAAATAATTGATTAAACCGCAGTGCAGTATAATTTGTTCAGATTCCAACACTGATAGCATCGTTCACAAGAGCTTCGTGACAGAACTAATAAATCGGAGGTCTCATATAGTTTCAGAGTTATATTTAACTTAAACGCGTTGTTAAGAGACCGTTAAAAGTAGTTTATAGACCAAACGCTTCCTTATACCGCCGCTGTTATAAAGTAAAATGTTACATGTAAGTATTTTTGATAAGACAATTTGTTATTTTTACGTGATTGTTATGTGGAATGTAGGTTATTAAATTCCGATTTGTGGCTTGCCGTTATGTGGGGCTTATAAAATAAAAAATTACAACCGATAATTTATAGTTAGTTTGTAGTTGTTATTTGTAGTTTGTAGCCAATGTATGAAAAGTTAAGTATATTATTCAAAGTCGTAAAAGCCACTGCTTTCGACTACGTGACATGACGCTTAAAGCTCACGCTGCACGTTAAATTAAAAAAGAAAAACAATCTAATTAATATTAATAAAACAATTTTAATTTTCCTTAACGTAACGAATTACTAACAATTTTGCCGCCGTATTTTGTTTTTCTTTTGTTCTTTTTTTATTTACATTTTTAAATTTTGAAAATAGAAAAAAAAGTGGTTTCAATCGGTATATAAACTTTTTAAGGAAACTAAAAAGATTTTAAACTATAAATTCGTAAATAATTTAGGATTAAGGTATCCCTAGATTCTGTTGATGTGTGTATTTATTCTATTTTTTTGGTAATTAAATTTTTCAAAAGGGCTTTTTCCACTAATATTATGAGCACTTCTGGTAAAGGCTATCCTGCGCCCTTAATCGCTTCGGCGCGGGCCTTTAGCAGCTCATTACAATAGAAAATCAATTGTGTATCATTAGCGATTAAGATTCAGCTATTAAATTTTTATCCAATTACTTTGAAAATCCACATCACCACTATTCTCCACACCAATCAAGAAACTATCAAGTTTCTCATATCGGACTAAAACGTTTTCCACGTCGCCACCCACTTTCCAGCCTGATAAATAAACAAAAGATAAACGTACAATGTCGGTACTTAACAGCTGTCATTCCGTCCAAGTTGTAGACCGGTGTAAATAGGTCATCGTGTCACATTTACACACGTTACGGTATATTGTGAGTGAAATACAATGTCACTCGTTTGTTGAATCGTATGAAAGTATATCGGAACTAATATGCGACCGGCTGTATAAGATGTCAATACTGCAATCTTTAGATACCTATACAATCATTTTGATTTTGTAGAGAAAAGCTAGAATAATGACATTGATATTCTTATACCTACAGATTCTGCACCCTAATAGTGTAAAACACTTTTAATCAGAACGCGAATAATTTTGAAAGGTATTTCATTCCATCACGCATTCCATTGCTTCACGTTTTCGAAAAATTTGCCTGCTCGACGTAGTAAATAACGCAATACTCGCTAGTTTAAATAATTAAGACTAGCCAAATAACGTCTATTATAAAAACCACACATAATCTCTCAATTTAGAGTAGACATTTTTCATTAGAAATTCAAGTTTAAACTGAAAAAAGTCTAGATGTGTCCCTGTCCACCGAGTACGCTAGTGAAAGATGGTAAAACAACCAAGAAGAACGAGCAGCAGTTTTCGTCTTAGTTCAAACAATTAACAGTTCCAAACTATAATTAACATTGTCGAGAAACCTTTATAGAATTCTAAAATTAATCGAATAAAGGTAATCTCGTATTCTATTCCAACCCACAATTCACAAAATCGATACTAATGAAGTATTAAACCTTCACAGAAATCGAACTTCAACGAAAATTGCTCAAACAAAAAATAGGAAATACTGAATGTTTTATTCTAGTGGTAGGTACAGGTAGCGGCAAAAGTCTATGATCGTTTCTGAATTTTTATTATCATACAGGGTTATGAATTTATGATAAAGTTAGCGATGGGTCCCATTCTACATTTTCTTGTGGCTACTACATGCTCTTATTAACCCGCTTTAAAAAAAAAAAAAAAACACTCGGTATAATTTATCCTGGAATCGAAATATTGTTTAAAATGATCTAGGTCAACTAATAATCATCAAGTTTCCATCCACAAATCTCTTCTTAAAACTATAAATAGTGTTACACCACTTTTGTTGCAGACTACACTTTCTAATGGAAACTCATATTGGGAACTCACTACCATGTTTTGCCTCATAAAGTATGGAAGACAACGCTATCGACAGTCCTTCATGAAACAGTGTGTTACAGTGTTATGCAAATAGGACAAGTCAATATGAATTTTACAAACAACGTTGAGTAGAACAATGTTGTTGACTGGCTTGAAAATGTTGTGAATAGAGATAGTATCGGTTTTTGTTGAAATCATAAATTAAGATAGGTATTATAGTGCGGACGACATTTGAGAGCAGTGGTGGCCCAGTGGTAACGGACACGACTTAAGAGTTACAGGTCGTAGGTTCGAACCCAGACAGGCGCTTTACTTTGTGTAAATTATTTAATCACCACTGCTCTCAAAAACGGTGAAGGAAAACATCGTGAGGAAACCGGCATGTCCTAGAACCAAAAATTCGAAGACATGTGACATCCACCAACCCGCACTGGGCCCGCGCGGTGGATTACGGCCCACTCCCTCTCACGGAGAGGAGGCCTGTGTCCCAGCAGTGGGAACATTGTAGGCTGATTATGAATAATAATGATGACGCAAAATCAGCCTATAAATGTGCCCAGTGCTGGGACACAGGCGTCCTTTCATCGAGAGGGAATGCGCTGCAATCTACGAGTACCACGCGGGTCCAGTGTGTGTTGGTAAATTTCAGAAATGTCTTCGAATCGTTGGTTCTAGGACATGCCGGTTTGCTCAAGATGTTTTCCTTTACCGTTTCAAGAGCAACGGTGAAGAAATAATGAAATTACTTGCATAAAGTGAAGCGCTTGACTGGGTTCGAACTCATGACCTACAAGGAGCTAGAAGCTGTGGTGGGCCAGTGGTAACGGCTCCAACTTAGGTAAATCTATACTTATCTATACTATATACTATATATATACTATATACTATATATATATACTATAATATTATAAAGCTGAAGAGTTTGTTTGGTTGAACGGAATCTAATCTCTGGAACTACCAGTCGGATTTGAAAAATTCTTTTTGCATTTGATAGCGCAATTCTTGAGGAAGGCTATAGGCTATTTAACATCACGCTATGACCTTTAGGAGCCGAACAAAAAGAAAAACAGTTGGAAAGAACGCTAAGCAAAAACGAAGTAATAGCGCGGGCAGGCGATGCGATGCGACAGGGTGGGTCGGAGTAACAAGAAATTTCACGCGGACGAAGTCACGGGCAGAAGCTAGTGTAACATATAATAAGAAAAGCGTGTTAAAAATATTAAACTCAAACTCAAAGCATTTGTTTCAATTAAACCATTTACAGGCACTTTTGAATTGTCAAAAAGTCGGTCAGTCAGAAAATATGAAGCTAGTTGCCCATAATGCCCATTCCAAAGCGTAGGTACCAATGGAGAAGAACGGGCAAGAAACTCCATGGATACACTTTTAAATTATATTTTTACAAAAATATTAATAACATCATTAATGTGAATTTATAATTATATATGAGAACGATGTAAAAAAGACGTACGCGTTAAAAGCGTCCAGAGTACAGCAAATACTAAGAAAACAACAATTCAAAATTAAAATAATTAAAAATAAGCCGTATTCAAACTGATTATGATCGATTGCCTTACACGTTTGATTTGTATATCAGACTAGCAGCGCCCCGTGGTTTCACCCAATCAATTGTCCTTTCCCGGGACTCAAACTATCTCTATACCAAATTTCATCTAAATCGGTTAAGCTGTTCAAGCGTGAAGAGGTAACAGACAGACACACTTTCGCATTTATAATATTAGTATGAATCGTCTCCTCTCCTATTTATCTTCATTTCTTTCAGTCGCCTTCTGAGTAGTTACCACCTGTCTGGTTAGGACATTGACTGACTTAGAGAGGAAACCAACAGGGACAGATTGCTTCGTTAATGTCATAAACAATAACATTGTTTTCTTTGGTCCTTCTGTATTCTTCAAATTATACTTAAACATAATAAGAACACTACGAGGGATTTAAAAAAATTCCAATAATTTCATTGTGAAGTTGACCACGTATTCAAAATTCAGCTTTGTATAAAATTGTTGTCTGATAAAAGTCCAATTTCTCGTGAAAATGTTGCTACAATTTTGCCGGATTAAAAAGAATTGCACAAAGATAAATGTAGGTGTTTAAAACGTGTGGTTACGTTGTGTTTTAAAATTACTTTTTAAAAGCCTTTAAAAGGTAAATTGAAATGGTGAATTCGCTTTTATTTTACGAATGAATATTTATTTTTTTAATTTAAGTAGTATTTGCTACTTTTAACCGTAGGTACCTAAGTGGTTTACTATTTAATTTTTGGTGAAATAAATTTGACTACATTTTGAAGTGGGGAAACCGACTGTCACTTGTCTTCGAATTTTTTTGGTTCTAGGACATGCCGGTTTCTTCACGATGTTTTCCTTCACAGTTTTAAGAGCAGTGGTCATGAAGTAATTTTCACCAAGCAAAAGCGCCTGTCTGACATCTACCAACCCACAGTTGGCCCGCGTGGTGGATAACGGCCCACTCTCCGGCCTCACCGAGACTCCTATCAGTGAGAAGCCTGTATTTCACTGCTGACAACATTAAAGGCTAATTATGCTTACACCTACACACTCGTATTTATGTTTAACAGTTTATCTTGAATACTTACCTTTATAAGCAGCTGCCACTGAAATAGACAACAATGAAATTATCATTGTGACAAGAATTACCTTCCAGGCTATGCTTCAGGTAGGTTTGTCTGTTAAATTGTAGAATAATCCATCGCTTCTTTCTAAGCGTTATTGATGTCAAAGGTATATTTACTTGCATTAAAATGCGAAGTATGTATGTATTTATTGTATATGTAAGCGATTAGTAAGAAGAGTGGGGCGCGTCTTCGTGGATAGCACTATCAATAGGTACCAGTATTTTACATGAAGCGACTGCCTATCTGACCTCCACAACCCAGTTAAGGCACCTTCAAACAGGCGCGACACGCGATAAAATCGCGCGCGACACAAAGGCATCGCAAGCCGCACAACGAGCGGTGCCTTTGAGATGCGCGCGATTCGCGTCGCGCGTCACGCCTGTTTGCAGGAGCCTTTACTGGGTAATATAATACGCCTTGGTAAGATTGGTTGTCATAAAAGCTAATAAGTAGGTAATAAAACAAATAAAATAAGATTTTCAAAATTTTATTTCATCGTGATAGTAAATAGACGTAAGGATGTAAATAGTAATTGTACAATATACTTAATAGACTTTTCATAATGTACATTAAAATTATGAGCATTTATAATTATAACAATCGTGACCATTCGAGATATGTACAACTTTATTTAGTAAAACTCTATATAGGTACGGTATGCATTCTAATATCATGTAAAAGCTACACTAGTATTTTAAATTACAAAATAATTTTAGTGGTGTAACATCTAAACCATTAGATTTATATCGTATAATTCGTCGAATCGAATAAATAAATAAAAAATCTATTACATTTTGGGTCCGATTACTTAATGTAGGGTAACCTATAGAAATTATGTTCCTTTATTAAACATCGGATCGTAATAGTGACACCTGTAAACGGGCCCAAAATTAATTTACAAAAGCTAAATTTAGAAAAATCATGGCAGAAATAATTGAAAGTACAAAAGGAATACAGAAACATCGATAAAATATTGGCACAAGACAACTTCCACCATACACAGATTTGATTGAAAACATCAGAAGAATCCTGTTTCTTTATAAACAAGTTAGAATTTATGAAAACAATGTTCTTTACATGTCTTAAACCTTATTTTATAGTAAAAATCTACAAACAAGAATCGATTTACGATATGACACTCTTTAGAATTTATGAAATCGATTGAAAAGATACATTGTATTTTACTTTCTATGCAATTGCTGGTTTATGAACTAAGAAATTATTTATAAGCCTAAATTTTTTTTATACTTCTATTATTATTATTATTATTTTTTTTTTGCGAATAGAAAATATGCTAGGTAGGTATATTCTTAAGATATCTGCTACATATTGACTCTTACGGAAACCAACACAAAATTTAGCTCTGTACATTTTACTATAATTATTCTACATTACCTATCAATCAGAAAATTTAATATTTTCGTGTATTTTCTACGATTTGGGATTAAAATTGACAACTATGTTATAATTTCTATTAAATATATTTATTATTTTAACTGATTTTCGGAAGGGTTTTATGACTTGCAATCAAAGTAAAAGAGATGAGATAGACTGATGCTATAATTTTAGTCGGAAGGGTTTTTTATTTAAAAGCCACTTCTACTTTCCATATTAAATTGCAGTAGAAAACCAAATCAGCAAATTGCTCACGTATACAATCTCTAAAGATGTTAATAATTTTTAAACGAAATACAACTCATAAGTTCTAACGTTTGTGCAACACACTAATATTCGAAATTGATGAAGGATAAAATCTATAAATAGTGGAGGGAATAATATAGTCTTAGCTTTGAAATAGGTATTATTATTATTTCAAAATTTTAATTATAGGATTTGGAAAAAGTCCGTGATTTGGATTTAAGGCCTACTGTGACATGTCTGTCCATCTGGTCCCGAAATACCAGTACAGATTTATACATTTAGAAAATAAACAGTTATTTAAATACAATATAGACTAATTTTATCGTTTCTTTAATTAGTGCCTTCAATATTCCTAATTATTTACAAAAATACGAATTAATGTTAACAAAGTAGGTATCGGTGCCGAGATATAATTGACATTTTAAAAATATATTTTGGTAATTTTGATACGAGTCCAAAAATAAAAATATACAGGTGCTCAGAAAATAACAATTCTAGATTTGGGCGTTATCATAGATTCGTATTACATTTAAGAAAATAAAACGTCGGCGGAGTCGAAGGATTAATAAATACAAAAGCCTAAATACTTGATATAATATTTTACACACATTTATAAGTAAGTATTATACAGAACTCTGCTATAGTAACATCCCATGAGACAGAATCCCCTTACCAATACAATCTTACACTCTAACACACCATGTGCAGGTAATACATTTCATTGGACCAAAGTTCAACCTTCAAATCATTTCATAGATTCTACCGCTACATATTATACTAACTAGATACATGCAAAATGTTTTCATACCTACATGCAATACAAAATTTTATGCATTATAATTACACTCACAGTGAACTAGTAACTAAATTAAATGAAAAAGTCTAAGACACTGCAGATTACTATTTTATACATCGTAATTAAGATTTAGACGATACTTACATCGAGATTGCTTATGATAATTTTATAGACACTTCCAATAAAGTTAAAAGTGGCACTGTTATATTATTAGTATAAAGTTATTGTGCAGTCCTTACACTATCAAGGTGAATTTAAAGTCTAATCGCGATTTCTTAACACTCAATAAACACGAGAGATTAGATACAAAAATATCAATGTTAGGATCAATGAAAACACACCACGCTAAGCTATGGTCCCTCAACAAGACACACAAATAGAACTTCAGCGGAAAGTCTTTGAAATTCGTTGCGACGCCGAAGAGTCAGAACCATTCATTCAAAAACACACACTATCACAAAAGGAAAAGTTTATATAGTCCAGTGCAGTGCGATGCTAGTCTAGTCATCAGCTTAGGGACTTTGTGCAGGGCTAGGCCAAGGTGGCCTAACCTTTTCCAGCACGTATTTCAGCTGGAAACTGGTGTGAAAATGCTACAGATACTCATCTATCTGGTCGTAGTCTTCGTCTGGGGGTGAAGGGCCAGATACTGAGAGGATCGGTAAACCGAAATGTTTGACAGTTTCAACACTGCCACTGATGCTGTCATCGGATTTGGCTTCTTCATTGATGGTGTCCTCTCTGTGATGTTTGCCTTTGCACAGTCGCTCTGATGAGTCGCTTAATGCTGTTAAAGGTATGTTGTCAGCTGATCTGGAAGATGACATAATTATGTGAATAAAATACTAAATGTGTCTTATGTGCTTGATACCTATTTTTATTTTAAATATTTATTCAATTGAAAACTCCTTGAAACAAGTACCGTTTAAAGAACTTGTGAACACTGGCTTCTTACCTGGCTTTGCGACAAAGTTTAGACTGAGAGCCGTGTCGCCTCAGAAATTCACCAGCATCAAAGCCTGGAAAGCCCCCAGCCGGTTCGGCCGACACGAAGATTGCCGAGTTCACCCGAGGCCGGCTACACCGGGCCAATAACCGCTCCTCACACTCCAAGCTCTGTGTATGTGTGTGCGACCACCGCATGTGCTGCAACAGAGAGAAATATTCTTAAAATTTGGTGAAACTTCACGAATTTTTTTTTCTACGGAGAAAACTTAACTCTGTGTAGTGATTGGTCCAACTCCGTGATCTAAAAGCTCTATGGCTTTAAAGAAAAAAATACATCAAGAAAACAGTGAAGAATTTTGAAATTCAATAAATACAAGGAAGAAAGATTGTGCTCAAAAGCATTCCAATAGTACTCGTACAAATACACAAGTTGAAAGTATTGTTGGTATTCGAGTAATTGACTGTAAAGTATTTAATTGTAAGTATTTTGGTATTCAGAATTGCTGACGTTTTTGAAATATGAATGAAACAGGAAATCAACTTTTCATTTTTCAAAATGATATAAAGCATTAATGAAAGTTCTAAAGTTAGCAATACTTCGAGAATTGTAAAACAATTTTGGTTCTTAGAACTTGAAGACGGTTGTAAAGATATAGATCAGCATAGAGATTTAAAACATAAAAGTATGATATATGACAGTTAAAAAAATAGTTTTTGTTGGTGGTGGTGTTTAATTGGTTTTTGGGTGACATCACTGAGTGTGGAAATTGTGACCACAGTGCGACCGACGCGACGAGAGAATAAGTTCTTGACACCTGTCAGTTTCATACAAACATATACAACATGTTTTGCGAATTTTATTATTATTAGCTACCTACTAGTATTGTCGCACAGACAGATATCAGAAACCATTCTCTCGACGGCCGAACTGTACATTGTTGTATTGGGTTTCGACCTATAAAAATAAATGTAAGTGCTAATAGTAAATAAATAAATAAATGTGTCAGTGTGGATCATGTACAAATTTTTACAAAATGTAAAGTGAAGAAAATAATAGTGAAACATTGAGAGAGGATTGCATAAAATGTAAAAACTATCGTCGTATTGGATTCAGGTAACAATTTCTTAACAAGATCTTTTTACCGGTGTGGGTGGTATAACTTCAAGAGGAAAGTTTTCCCGCATAATACTTACGGAGATAAATTCAGTACCCTGCAGAGGAGTACTATTCTCTAAGTATCGCTTTGAAACTTGAAGGGAAACGATCTGATGACGACGATGAATTAATACCTATGAATGCTGATATTAAAAACTAGTGAGTTCACTTGCAAATTGTGTGAAGTTCGAAACGACTTTCATAGAATAGGACTGCAGTAATCGTTTTATAAGGTACAAGCGCCAGCATATCAAGCTACTACAATCTGCCAAATTTCTTTAATAGATTTTCAACTTTATCACTAAAGCATAAGGTTCAAAGTTGATTGGGAAAATTTGATAGTTTTGGGTAGCTTGATGTGCTGGCGTCTGCACATGATGTATAGGTAGTTAGATTTATGTTATATATTGCAGGAATAATACACCATATATCAGAAAGGTGTGATGATAATTTAGGGAAAGGTACAACAACTAACTGAACAACTTTCTCCATGGGCAAACATCGTAATTGCGAAAATATAATCAGCCATCCCAAACATTTGTGTCGAGTAGGTATTGAAGTTCTTTATGGGACAGTTGACAATTTTTTCAAGATTGCACCCCTTAATTATGACAACACCTTTCTGATACATGCTTTATAAATTCAGTGTGAAATAACATAGCCTAATTACTTGTTTTCTTTGTATGGAACGGATGGTTCTTGATCAAATTCAAAATCGTGTAAAATAGGGTTTTGATAGCTCTATTCTAAAGTTCTCATAATCTTTCAATTCGACTTAAATTTTAATGTAGTCTAGACTCCATAAATGTTATACGACTGGTTTTATCTTTATAAGACTAACATTTGCATTCGGTTCAGAAAGTTCAACATCATCCATTGACTTCTTAACTATCTACAGTTTACTGTATTGTATTTTTAAATCAATTCTGTAAGTAAAAAAATCTAAAAGATAGACTTACGAAATTATTGACAAAGCAAAATACAACCATAATAAAATTGAGAACTTTTCTTCGCGTGATATAAGCACATCATAACAAATAAAATGCTATAGATACTGGTGACATCAACAAACCAACGATTCAAAGTGAAAACACACTCCCCTTTCAAGTAACTCCAAAAGACAAATTTAATTATCCTTAACCTAAAGACATAAGGTTCAAATTTGCATAGCAATATTCATAAAACCACGAGGCTATTTGTCATTGTAAGACACGCGATTCAAGAGCTTTGGAAGGTAAAGTTCTGTTTGGATAAAGAATTGTACGGATTTGAATTCATGACAATCAGAGGAAAAACGTTTTAATGTACTTGAGTGCTAGTAGCAGTGACAAATCACAAGTGAGACAGACAAAAGAAAAACATCGTATATAACGGAACTGGGCGTATGATACGCCCAAACCTTAAAGGTGGATTTAGCACTGATTATCGGCCGTGACCGAGCGTTTAGTGCTTAGCTGACGGCAAATTGGGTACTAACAAGAGATATTGCGTATGTGAATACGGTTGGTCGCTCGGTTAGCGTCGCAATAAATGCCCGCATAAGCATATGGCCGACATAGTGCATAAGTCGACCAACGACGTATGCCCGACCGACGAGCTCGACAAACGGTCGCGGTACGCGCGTAGCGACTCTTCAGCAGTTGTTCATAAGTTTTCATTGGTAGACCAACGTTAGACAGATTTCGCTGACCAGTGGTCGGTTGAACACTAAATCCAGCCTTAAAATGCGCTTTGAAACTTGTTTGAACCAGGAATTCCGCTCATATACTAAATATTGTTTTTTATTCTACAAGTGAGCTCAAGATACTGTGATAAACTTTACTAATACTAGACAAAATACACATTCAACTGAGTATAAAGACCACACAATTTATGACAATGTTTTCTTCAGCCTTTGTCCGTATACCTACATGTCTATGACCTACATAGACATATTCCCAAGTCGGACGGTTTGGTAACTATGAATAGTGATTTCCATGATACACTAAGGAAAATACCTCTTTTTTATGATACTTTAGTATTATTTAAATTATCTTGTATGTTCCTTTAACTTGTGTCTGTGATACAATGATTTTCATTCATTAGTACAGGCACCAACGATACACTTTTTTCTGTAACGTTAATTTTTAGTTGGAAAATTGTTTTGTGAACCATAAATGTGATTTTTTTCTACAATAAAAAAAATTATTATAATTATTTACTACATGATAGTTCGAGGACAATAGAAGAGATTTTTTTTACAATAAAGTTCAGTGTCGTATCGCATAATACTCAAACGGTGATTCTAACAACAGTTCTCAGTTTTCGGAAAATTGTTTTAATAAAACCTTTACAGCCCAACTGTTACATGTTAACGTGTAAACTTTTTACTATTTATAAAAATCAACATTACCTTACACGTCCTTAACGCTACAGATAGACAGATAGATAGATAGATAAACCGTTTATTTGGCACATACAAGAAGACAGCACAACACACAAAAGTACAATGTTAGATAATAACCAAATTACCCACATGATTATAAAACAAGGTGCCGATAAAGAAACAAAAAGTAAACACATCGAAATAAAAGTGACACTATGACGAATACTTAAAATAAAATTAATAACGAAACATACACAGTGCGGTGTGTGTCTCAAGGTTGCACCAAATGGGAGTCCAGCTCAGCATGTGTCAGGTAAATATACCTGGTGTACAGGGTGTTTTAAACTTTTATTATTTACCTATTATCATCGCGTGCAGCCGTCGTCGTTGGCAATGTGGGCCATGGGTTTGTTTCAATTTTTTATTAAACGCCGTTCACCTGGTTTTATTTACATCAAAGGATGACTGACCTGGGTTTACGGTTTGTTATTTCTGTCCTAAAAAAACTTAACCTAACTTTTTTAAATAAACGTGTGAAGTTTTTATTAAGTTCTATAAATGTTTTCTTTAGATTTATAGCGTATGTATGCGTGTCTTGTGAGAAGTAAGTATTTATATGTGAATAAAAAGCAGCAGCAACTGTATTTTTAGTAAAAAAATGTGTAATTGCGTATTTTTCTTCGGTAACGAATTTACCTTTCAAGTCCTTTTTTTGCTTCAGCAAAGCTTTTGATCTTTTAATCATTTCAATTTAATATACATTATTATTATAAGCGTATTGTGGTTAAAAAGCTTACATTTATATTGAGCATTTATAAAATGAATATAATCAGTAATTTGAAAAAAAAACAGTAAAATATCGCCTCATTGGATGCAACCTAACATTCTAATAAAATTGTCGGAAAAAGCCATGTTTTTTTAAAAAACAATTCCGACTGACGTTGTATGAAACAATGTCAGCGATTACTACACATACTGGAATAAATCTGATAAAACTATAGATACAAATATTGTATTTGTATATTGGAATGTCACGTGTGTTTTATTGATGACTTTTTTCTAACATTTTATCACAATAGCCTTCGTTTGCTTACATTGTATTAAAGCAAACATCTAAATACAGCTACAATATCTACTTTTTACCGCTGTTTATGGTTTCTCTTTTTATTAGTGCCATATTTTAACAATTTTGTGGAAATAACGCTTAATTTTGCCCAATCATAACCAACAAATCGTTCATTAATTTAAGAGAATAGGTTTAAGAATCACGAACTGAATTCAAAATTAATATTAAAATTTTACAGATGTTATAAAGGACGTTTTTATCGAGTCATTAAAATTATACTTCCGCCAATAAATTATTCAACAAATTGCTGGAAGCCGAGAATTTTGGGCAAATTATGTACCTACTTTTATAAGTATATTAAATTATGTACTCTTTAATAACGCTGTTAAGATTTCTCGGTAAGTAAATGATGTTACAGAGCACGTATTTCGGCTGTAAACTTTTAAGAGTAATTAAACTGATTAATGGATTTTACGCCTGAGGGTAATGTCATCATAATCATAATTGGTAACGAAATAGCCTTTTTGTCGTTAAGGGCCTTACAGGACCTAAACACAAAAAACGCAAGTTTTAGAAACAATAAAAGTACATGATCGACTACAGTAAACAAAATCAGAAAAATATATGATATTCTTCAGGATGTATGCTAGGTAGATAGTGTGTTGAAAACATAATACATCTAATTTGATACGATAGAAAAAAATCATAAATATACCTCTAAAAACTTTTTTACAATAAAAACCATACTAATATACATACAATCATTATGATTTTTTGTCAGATTATTTTACAAGCAACATACTAAAGCACTAGTGTTTTAATGTTTTAGTCCAAACAATAGATTTTTCGTAAATAGATAAATGCTTCATATTTTGCTCTAAATCACCAGCGTTGTGTCATCGCGCTTCTTTTTCTTTTCTATGCAGTCCGACAAGGACCACGCTTTTGGTACTGTAGTTGCCTTACAGAAACTTTAATCTACATTTTATGTACAGTCAGCTACAAAAGTCGATTAACACTTCAGTTTTTTTAATCTCAGTTATTGAGCAAAATATTAACACTTCAGTTTTTTTAAATCTCAGTTATTGAGCAATATATTTGTTCAAAATTGCATTGTACTTCTGCTATTTTGAACAAAATATCTTGCTCAATAACTGAGATTAAAAAAACTGAAATGTTGATCGACTTTTGTTGCTGACCGTACTAAGGAAAGATGGCTGCATTCTACCCAACACAAGCTGTAAAAGTCAGTTGAGAAAAATGGATTGCTGCCTTGTCTACAGAAGTGACCGTTTCTATTTATTTACTTCTAAAGTATCTCTCTTTAAGGTTTGCAGTTTCCAATAGTAGCACTTTGTTGTAACTGTTTTAGATGCTTTATCTAATTCTCTTTCATCATCATCTGTCTAACCCTTTCCTAGCTATGTTGAGGTCGGCTGCCAGTCTAACCGGATGCAGCTGAACAACGAAAACTAAAAAAAATGCAAATACGCTGAGTGATTGTTCTAACCTCCACAAGACAGTTATTGGATAATACGATACCCCTTGGTAAGACTGGTTGTCAGACAACCAGTAGTAATGACTGTCAAAGATCCACCAATGACAGCCGGTACCAACAGTCTAACGTGGTTTCCGAAGCACGCAGGGGTCTTGGTGTATAGAGATGGTCATCCATCTGCGGATCAACCGCGGCAACCGTTGCTTAACCTGATCAATCGACCCGTGCGGCTGTAATTACTTGCGGTCTTTTAATTCTCTTTATAGTTCTTAAATATTATCAACCCAAATACAGTAAGAATCTACTAATCTGATAATAATAATGTTTCGCCTCAACTTGTTCCATTTGACATAAATATTTCGACTTTAATCTTTCCTAAACCTATATTAAATAATTATCGTCTGCATTTCAACATAACAAGGTTTATGATACACAAAACGACACCTAACAATGTTGGTAACTCAATTTACAAAACCTAATCGAAAACAGATCGTCATTTATCGTTCATAACTTTATAAATATACGGCATGGACCGTCTAACTAACTCATTCTAAAATGGATCCGGAACACTTATTAGTACATTGTTTGGAGCTTAGCAGGAAATTCAATTAGGGACTAACTTTAGAGGGTTCGGTATCAAAATTTTGTTACAGTACAGAAGTATGAAACAGTAGCTCAACCAGGCAAATTTTAAGCATCGAAGCATAAGGTTTCTCAACCGTAATGAAAAGATTGCGAAAGAACGAAGGACGTGGATGAAGCAAAAGGTATGTTTATAAGAATCGTAGCAGAGGTGATGATCTGTAGTTTCTGCCTGTATTTTATGCAAATAAAATATGTTTTTTCTATTTCTAACTATCTCATAGATCGTGTAGCGGAGCGTGTTTGTGTGAGAACCTCGATTCGGGCGACTATTCGTAGTTGTTCTACCGTTTATAAATGTACTGTGCTTCTATTGTGTAATGGTTACGGACAGGAAGGGCTGCAACTGACGTGCATATTGCAAGCTACGCAGGCCGGTGTTGTATAATTTGACAGGTGGATATTTGTCCAAATTGGGATATCTGGTCGTTTGCAGATATTAAGTTCAGGTTTATTTTGTTTGGACTGAAGGTTATTTTAGTTATGCAATGGAAGGGGTAAACGAGTTCTTGAGTGGAGACCGCGACTCGGCAAACGTAGTGTAGGACGCCCTGCGGCCAGGTGGGATGACGATCTGCGAAAGACTGCAGGCAGATGCTGGATGCGTCAAGCTGAAGACAGGGCGCTATGGCGCTCATTAGGGGAGGCCTATGTCCAGCAGTGGACTGCTATAGGCTGATGATGATGATGATGATGATGAATGGAAGGGAGACATTTTAATGTCATTGGTATAATATGATATAGATACTTCAGGCAGTAGGAAGGCAGAAATTAAATTGCTGTTTTATTAAGGAGTAGTGGAGCTTTACGTAAAGATAAAGACTCAAATAGCCTAGAGATTTTTTTTAAATAAACTCTCTTTTAAATAAAAAAAAATTAAAGCCAAAGCTATCCAAAGCTTCAAACTCGAAAATCAACAAAGAAAAATCCATGGTTGTGTACAAAGCCTTTTAAACAAAGCGGAAGCTGGCATAATGCCAGAAAAATTTGGTTCAAAACAAAGGAAGATTACAGCAACTTAGTAAAACATTTCTTTTTGATCCATCACTCATTGCTGTCAACACAAAACGGTTCGCAATTTCGCCCCCATAATGAACTTGGTCGGCTTCAAACTAGATTTACAAACAAAATTATTAAGTCAACCAACCACTGCTACTTAGAATATGCACGGAGGCAACGTTAGCTGCGTGGTTCATTTGTTTGCTAGCCAGCATTCGTGCGTGGTATGGCCGTGGGTCTTAGCGTGCATACACACGAGCACTGCACCCGTCGCACACGTGTCAGCGGCAACGGTCAACGCGTGTCGGCATGTCCATGTATTTGAGCACCGTATTCATATACAAGAGCGTCACGTTGACCCCGTCGAAGCCTACCGTCGACGCGTGTCGGTGGATGCAGGTGCCTCTGTCGTCGACGCGTGTCGTTCGTGTGCATGAGCACGTAGTGGACGATCTCGCTTACATTTTCATACAAAGCTAAGCTATGTACACGTACGTAGCATAGCCAAGGGCTGCTGTGGTGTGTGCCTTTACAGCTACGAGTGTCGATCACAGACTCTTGAAAATTTACCACGGGAAATGAGGCAGCTTGTTACGTTGCTAATATTTCCTTTGTCTGGCAAATAGCGGCAGTTAAAGCGGTTGAATGCAATTTAGGACGGTAGGCCGCATTGTAATGGCTATCGTAGTTCTGCTTATGTGTTTTTGGTTTAAAGTCTGTTGGTTTTGGGTCTTTTGTTTGGTTTCCATTGTTTGTTCTGTTTCTATTTGGTTGACCTGGTTTTGAATACAGGGTGGTAGGGGACATCGACGCGCAAAGTGTAAGCATTGAGACACATGCTTAGACGGATAGCGCAGAAAATCGTAGGATATAAAAAAAAAATCTGCTGTTTCAGAGAAAAGTAACATACCTACCTATGAGGTCAAAATTCTACATTTTGACCTCGTAGGTATGGACCTCGTAGGCACTTTTCTTTTTTGGCACAGCAATTTTTTTTTATTTTCCGTAAATGTTTTAATGGTAACAGGTTGTGCGTCGATGTCTTTGTCGTCCTGTATTTGTTATATCTTTGTCTGTCTGCTGTTCTTGATTTGGTAGGATTAGGTTAAGACTGTGAGCTAAAAAAAATATTAAAATCTAGACGATGTACAGCTACACTACAAAAGTGTACACTTTTAAATCCAGCATTTTCTCTTACGTACAATGTTCACGTTGCATTCCTTTCCTATTCAGTTAGATCCGTGTTGCTTAGCGTCGACTTGAAACGCAGAGACCTGACACAAACCTGAGCGATAAGCCTCTCGCTAAAAGAGGTTAGACGTGACCCTAGAATAATGTCATTAAAGCTCTAGTGGTGGGGGCTTTAACAAAAGCAAGTGGATATGAAAATCACGGGAAAATGTGCAAAAGAATGCTTGATTGGGAAAATATATATCACATTTTGCAACATTTTTAGCGATGTAAATGCTAGCGTGCATAATCGGAGTTTTAGTGAACAAACGTGTTGAAAACCTACAACACGGCAAGTGCAATTGTGAATTATTTGTATAATAACATTATTTGTTCCTTCACGAACGATAACTTTTCTGAGGCAAAAGGTAAAGTTAAAGCAGTCGATAAGTCAACCAAAGTGACTTTAACACGTTTTTACACCTTTGACGCTTAACACATATTATTATTATACATTTCTATCTTCGTACGTTAAATAACTCCACTGTGACCTCGTGTCAACCCTTACAAGTGACGTGTCACCTACAATGTGCTGAAAAATATTTGGATTTGGGTCCAAGGGTCATCAAACCTTTGTTGAATAGGTCTCGGTAGCAAATAGGGCCACCACATTTGTTTCGCTGGATGCCTCAGTGGGTCTCTGAATAATTATATCAGATGGAGTAGCAGCATCTTCCTGTGAAATAACATCAAACTGTGATTGAAAACCCGTTGTTGGTGATATGTAGCTACATTCGGAGGTAACGTCGAACAGACGTTTTGAAAATGAATGAAAAGACGTGAACCGGTGCAAGTGTCGACGTCGTGAGTAGCGTGCTTAGCAGAAATACGTGTGAACTCAACGCGACTTTGTAACACACTAGTAAGCGTGCTACTGCTTACTTGGTGGTCGCAACCGGCACATCGGCATTGGCAGTGGGGGCATGCCCGCGCTCTAGCGCGGGCAGGGCTCCGCTAGCTACCATGGTTTTGGTCGTCTGGCGCGGCATGCAGCAATGCAAATTGACAGCCGCAGTCGCGGGCGCTCCGCCGCGGGTATTGGAAGCAACGGTCCAGGAGACAGCATACGTCCTGCGCACGACACGATTTAAGCAACACGCACATATAGCAACTATACTATGCCCGCTACCTACGTCATAACAAATAGAGAGGGACGTCATACATTTAGTAGTGGGATATTTGACATGAATTATGCAAGCGTCAGAATACGTGGTGGTTAACCTTACCAGATAAATCATCGCCAAAAAATGTTAATTATGGTTAAGACGTATTCTTGCACTTGCATAACATTTGCTAAATAATTCTAAGCCTCATAGAACAATACAATAGCAATCTACGATGTACTATTTGTTTAGTAACTGGCATGTTAGGTATCTGTTTTCGCAGTATTGTTCAGTAAGTAATGAATTAAGTCGATATTTTTTTTTCTAGCAATAGATTAAATCAATAATCGTACTGGAATAACATCAATAACTAAATAATAGGAAATTATGGCACAACAATTAATGTATTATCACATACGTCAAAGCTATATATATCCGTGGTTAAAACATATCAATTGTATTAACCGCGTCACGAATTTTTATACACTCAATACGAACATCCGTATTTCAGACGTTATTAATAATTTAAAACCTGAAAATAGGTTCATACGCTGGGTTTCTTCTGCACCTATTGTTTGAATAGAAATAATATTGACGAACGTGGGTTTGACAGCTGACATAATAATATCTAGTTTTAACAATTACTATTTAATAAACAAAATGATTTGGGATACAATAAGCTGATAATATATAAGTTTATTAGGTATTACTTCATCAGTTTATGAATAACACAAAAATGATTTGAAGGTAATATAATTATAATAGATATAATATAATATAAAGATTTTCTCACGGGAAAATAAATTGGAGAAAGTTAAAAACAAAAAAGAAAATTAAAAAATATTTGAAAAACACGTATGGTTTGCAACCCTAGCTGTTGGTCTGCGTGACGACTGACATTTTAAATCCTATGAGCGTGAACGTGACACGTCTAATCCGTTCATAATTCTACTTACAAAGCCTTAGTTGTGAACAAAAATAAGCAATTTTAATGTTAAACAACTTTATTTGCCTGTTTTGTGTTATAATTCTCATTTTTGTATCGCTGTATTATTTGACACTATGTTAATTGACCACAACTTTCCCGTATCCGACACAATATTTTTTAACTTATCATTGACAAACACAGTTCACAATAAATCGAATAATATCAGTACATCTTCAAGATCGTTCTGACTAGACTGGTATCTTCCACCAGATTGAACACATCGTTCAAACGATCGCGATGTAGATAGTACTCACTGCATATCATACGATCGAGATTTTCATGTGTCCATAAAATTCAATTTATTGTTAAAATCTTGAGAAAATTCCTAGTGAAGTGAAGCGTTTGATTAACATTTTGCAAATAACAAATTTAAAGTGGGTTTTGCATCTAATAAGTTGTGTTTATTGCAACTATTTATAAAGGAAATAAACATTAAAACGCAGGTATGTTCGCAGGAGGTAAGATTACAAAATTCAAATTAAAAAAAAAATCTTATTATCCTGAGAATCCGCACTTTTTTAACGCCAAATATTTCAAAAGACCACTCTCCTGGATGCTCTTTATGACCTACTTTTTATGTTAGAACTGGGACGAAAAATATAAAGGTACATATACCTATACCTATTGAATAATATTTGAGAGTTATGCTCAAATAAACATCAAACACATAGTTACCAAACCCAACAAACAACAGTATCTGTATTAAAATCCCTTTTCCAGCTTCAGCGAATACATTGTCGTCGTATCAAATAAGTAAGGCCTTCAAATCGAACAAGTGAACTTAAAAGGATAATACACTAAAATCCTATTGTAGTCACCGACTTTGTCATAATACATGTCGCCGTAATCTCAGAGATTTCTTCAGAATTTCTATGAAGATCAAGTCCGTTTCTGTGTGTGAAGGCTCTTTGAGAGAAAAAGATTCGAATAGTAGGAGTAGAACAAGAAACAACATTGGAGTTTTATTCAAATGAATTTGAGGTTTCCAAATAAAAATCTTGGCCAGAGGCTAAGTATTATACCCAAGAGACCGCCGGTCATTACCACGTTGTAGTATTGCCATATGAAGTGGTAGTGGCTGCTAGTCTTTTGGCAGACGCCAGCACATCAAGCTACTACAATCTGTCAAATTTCTTTAATAGATGTTCACAAAGTTAATTGACTAAATTTGACAGTTTCGGGTAGCTTGACGTGCTGGCATCTGTACATTATCAGTCAATTATAGCGACGCTGAAGAATATTTAGACGCCATTATTGTAGGTTGTTAATAGTTTTCATTAGGTTAGGATATTTTCATTTTATAGTTTATTTGGAATTAGAAGTTTACCCAATGTGTATCATATTGTCATTCTTTCAAATAAATACCTATTGCTATTTGTTTTCGCAATTTCTTAGCTTGCTATGAATGTTTAAAAATTGATTAATACATATGTAAATAAAAAAAGTCCTTCAGACCGAACTTCGGCCATGGCGACGAAGGAATCTCAACGGAGATCCTTTGATACTAATTCGTACGAAATAGGAAAGACATTCTACGTAAGATTTTGCCAAGCTAATAATATTTTAATCTTAGCCTAACCTTCTTGCACTAAGAGGAACCCTAGGGTTCGTCTTAGTGCAAGAAGGTCTTGTACTTTGCTTGTCTTACATGTGTGAGGGAAGAGAGAGCGCTCCTGTGTCTGCACACACACTTTTGCACTATAATATCTCAAGCGCCGAAGGCTAGTCTCTGTTGAGATTGGCCGCCATGACGGAAATACGATCGCACTGCGAATTATAATATACCGTCGCTCGCATGACTAAAAGTCCCATCTCATTTTTCTCATTTTTTGCCGTCTATTTTCACTAACCGTCGTACCTCTATGTTTTTTTGGATATCAAAATGTAACCATTTTAAAACGCAACAAAATGTAAAGAATCACGAATGCAATGCAGTTGTACCAACTTAAATCGGCTAAAAATGAGATAAGACTTTTTGTCATGCGAGCGGCGATATTTGCGAAGTGTAAGTGTTCCGAAGGCACCAAAACTATCATAATTTACCTTCTTTTTATTATTTACCTGCCATCTTAGAAGCCATAGTAACAGGTATTTTACGAAAATTTACTACCTATTAATGTTAAATAGATACAGCCCCGCGATGACTGGCAGTCCAGCAGAGAGACAGACATGTAGTAGGTACTTGCAGTCCGGTCGTCGAGAGTATGCGTTCCTGACACCTGTCAGTTTCATACAAAGGAATACGTGTTTTGCGAATTTGAGCTTTATTAGCTACTAGAATTGTCGCACTGACAGGTATCAGGAACGCATTCTCTCTACGGCCGTACTGTAGTAGGTAATTGGGTTTTGTTGACAGCCTTGGGGGCCATCTCCACGAGTGAGAAAATCGCGGCGATTGTCTCGCCGTTCCATCAAATTTTCGCCGCGATGATATCGCTGTGTGGAGACACGTTCTAAGAGAGTCTATAGAAATACGTGACACGACGATAATATCGCCGCAATTCTCTCGCTCGTCGAGACGGCCCCTTAGGGTGTGGAAAAAAGATATAAATGCATTGTCATTATCTTTTAACTTATCGTTTAGTGCCCGTTTGAAATAGTCTTTATAAATACAGATAACAATCAATGTCTGAATAATGGAATATAATCGTAGATATAAAAATTTATAATGCCTGATAATGAAAGGTTGGCGTGTGTCGAATGCACGTTGTCTAATTATTTATTAAAATTCAACGTGTTTACCTTGCAGTGTTAATTGCTTTTTAAACTAAAATGTAAAAATAAATTGAAACTCGAAACATTTAAATGCATTTAAAATTAAGTTCATAAATATAGGTTAAAAAAATGTTATCATTAGTGTATAATTGAGCTTGAAATCTAGTAGGGACAATTGCATACAAAAAATGCCTGCATTTATTGTCAATTATTATTAAATTTTTTAACAGAATGCAAAATTCATGCAAATGAAAAAATTTCGATGGACGAATTGTGTTAAGGATGATATAAAAGAAATTGAAGTGAACAATAGAGTGACGGCTGACAGGGGAAAAATGGAAGGAAAAAATAAAAAAAGTTATTAAAAAAACTTAAAAACCCGACTGCGGTAAAAAACTTAAGTTAAAAAAAAACTGAAAAGCTAAAAACAAGCCCATTTTAAATTAAATCCGCCGCACCCCAAATCCGCCATTTTACTTTGTTTTTTATTTTAATTTATCCAGTGAGATTCGCGCTGCCAACCAAGACAAACCTAAAGACGTATAATTTATCCAAATCCGTTCATTCGTTTAGGAGTTACGAGGGAACAAAGAAACGGACATACATACGGGTCAAACACATAACCCTCCTTTTGGGCTTCGCCGTAGTCGGGTCCATACTATATACTATTATATTATAAATTCGAAAATAACTCTGTCTATCTGTCTGTATGTTACCTTTTCACGCCTAAACCTCTGAACGGATTTCGATAAAATTTGGCAGAGAGATAGATTGCATCCCGGGGAAGGATATAGGATAGTTTTAATCCCGATATTCCCATGGGATGGACACTTAAGCGGGTTAAACCACGGAGTGCTGCTAGTATTATAATAAAATGAATTATGTATCAACGTGAAGAAAAACATCGTGAGGAAACCGGCATGTCCTAGAACCAAAAATTCGAAAACATGGTGATATCTACCAACCAGCAGTAGGCTCGCGTGGTGGATTATGGCCCACTCCCTCTCATCGAAATGTGGCCTGTGACCCTGGAGTGGGAACATTATAGACTGATCATACTTGTATCACAAACAGTTTTGAATTTAGAATCGAAGACAATTGAAAACATTTCTTTTTCTAATTCCGCAAACTCATTTTATTAATGTCCAGTTTTTCTCGATCTTCCATGAAATTCTTTGAACGAAGTGATGAATTAATACTGAATCAAATGAATCTTAGACTTCTTCGATTTTCAGCTTCAATTTAGATTCAGTCTTTCGTGAAGAATTAATTCATGAAAACTGAAAGGGCGCCGCCTTTTTAATTATAATGAAAAATTGCGCGTTATTACTAATGCGTCACCTTAATAAAAAAGGCTTAATTAAGTGCTAGACAAATTAAGTTAATTAATGTACTCAAATGATTGGCTTAATTGGTGTAAGTGGAATTTATACTGTGAAAGTATTAAGTTGAGTTATTGCAGTGTAGTCAAATTTTATAATATTTACAGACATTTACGTACAGTTATACTCGGCGATAAATATTGCACATCGACCTAATCGATCCTATAGATTTTATACAAAGAATAAAAATAATTATCAAAAGAAGCAAATCATAATTGTTTTAACAGCTCCTAATAGATACCGGACTGTTTGTATTTCGTGCGACAGAGATAACGCTTTACGAAGCCGAAATTAGTCGATTGTCTCTTTCCAAAGGTCGATGTGCAATATTTATCGCCGGGTACTGTACGTAGATTTTTGTTTCTATGATATTACGGCTTCATACTCGTGCATTTTATATTACGTAATATCAGTGACAGGCTCGCCCCCTATTACCTGGAATTTCAACATCGTCATCATCTGCCTAGCCTTTTCCCAACTATGTTGGGGTCAGCTTTTAATTTTTTTAATTTTTTATAACGTGGAGAAATGCTCATGCATACTGCACTACCACGGGGAGATAGTGAAGTTATGTGGGACTCTAACCCACTAAAACTCCACGGTGTCCTCCTCTGCCGCTTGCGGCGGGAACACGGGCACGCGTTAGCACTCATCCGTGAACCCGCCGCGGCTGTCCGTTACCGGACCCTCCTCTGGGGAGTACTCCCCATCACCGGCGCACAACACATAGCACGCCGTGACCACCCCAGGGACCAAACCAGTACATGGGCGCCAGACGACCCCGTGTCTGGGCACCCTTGGACCCCCTGCGACGGGTCAGGACATTGGCCCCGCCGCCTGCCAATTTTCGGCTGCAGAGGATAGGGAGAGCGGCCAACGTAATACCAACACTCCTCCTCCCCTGCAGCCCCACCGCGTCCGCCATCATACGGTGGCGACCCCGTCAAGGCCGCGGAAGGTAGGGAGAGCGGCGCACCGTAATACCGGCACTTCTCTCCCGCCGCGGCCTCCAATCCTCAGCCACGAGGCCTCCGATACAACATCGCGGCCCACCTGAGTTGCGATGTCGCCCAAGCGGCACGACAACTTACTTTTGGCCGCTTCGTCGTTGGCTTGTCAGCAAAAGCCCTGACGAGCGGCCCCTCCATGGGTTTCTCTTCGCTTCACTGTGGGTGTCCTAGCCACGGCTACTGAGACCCCCGCCTCGACAATGTGGGAACCCACCGGGGGAGGGGGGGTGGTTCGGCTTCCAGTCTAACCCGATGCAGCTAAATACCAATAGTTTACATGGAGCGACTGCCTAACGACCTCCACAACTCAGTTACTGGGCAATACGATACCCTTACTGGTTGTCAGAATTTCGGGCTTCTGACGACCCGTAACGACTGTCAAAAAATCCACGAATGACAACCGGGACCAACGGCTTCATGTGCTTTCCGATGCACGGATGGGTCTCGGTATGTAAAGATGGTCACCCACCCACAGAACAACCGCGACCAGCGTAGCTTAACCTGATTGATCTACCTGTGCGTCTGTTACTATTTAGCCACGGGCCCCTCTCGCGGGACGTTATGTTATGTAATATTATTATTCAATTCCAGCCGCCCGGTAAAGCGGAATTAAGAGGATCGAAAGATTCGAGTAATTCTTAGTTACAATGACACCTTATTGTCTGTTATGAAGCTTTAACCTTTTAAGTCCTATTTTTAACACTCCACCAATTTTAGAACAATCCCTTTGTCAAACTATTTATACAAATTCTTACCATTGCGCAGAAACTTCGAACACATCTTGATTTCTGTCACAGACTATAAATGCATTCGGGGGCCTATCAAATCAAATCTGCTTTTACTCTTTGAGCTTACAAGTACCATTTTCCTACAAGATCGCGATAGCACCCCATTGAGGATATTTTATTATAGTCTGTTTTCGAACGATTTTCCAAAGAAAAAACATTTTTGAGTTCGGCAGTGAAAATGTTTTTTTTTTCAGTTTTATTGTTTGTTTTCTATGAAATACGATATAAAATAAAATAAAATAAAAATGAAATACGATATAGGTACTTTTAATACGGAAAAGGAAATGGAAAACTTAAGTTCATTGACATCCTTTCACAAAACGTAAGTCAATACGACCAAGAGTATAAAGAAAATATCCCTTGTTCATTCATAAACATTTATATTCGCAAACGGTAATAAAACAAGCCATTTCCTGAAAAACATGAACGACATACTAACAATAACAACGGCGTCTATCTCATACATTTGAAAAGCCATAACTCTTCTTCCTCAAGTTTCCATAGTTCTATTTGCGTCCGCCCATAATCGTAATGTTTAACTGTTTGAAATAAAAGGGGATACTTACGTTTAACTGGGGTATTCCAGTTAAATCTGGTTTAGCTTGGATTTATTCCAACATTTGTTTGCATAACAGATCCAATGTTGTGTTTTGTGGACAGCAAATGCTAAACATAGTATATTAACAATATTTTCTAGAATTGAGACAAAATGCAGCAGTAGGTAAAATTATTGTACCTACGCGTCCATGTCTAAGTTTTAGTTAGTGAATAAGTAAACAGCATAGCTATTCACAACCATTCGACACGCGTCCGTGCCCAATCGAACATTAATCAATGTTATCGAAGAAGTCCTCTAAGCGCTGTTTACAAATGTATACCGGATTTTTTTTTCAGTTTTGTTCAAATAGACACCGCTATACTTCCGACGGCTATTAGCTGTCCCCCGACAGCTAAACGCAAATCAGGTAACCAAGACATGCGTCATTTTCGATTCGGAAGCCTGTCGAATGGTTGTGAATTGCTATGCTGACCTAGAAAAGATATTCAAAATGGTTTAAGGCTCCTACAAACAGGCGCGACGCGCGACGCTAATCGCGCGCGTCACAAAGGCACCGCTTGTTGCGCGACTTGCGGTGCCTTTATGTCGCGTGTCGTGTCGCGCCTGTTTGAAGGAGCCTTTACTCCTCACAGTTCTTCCCCCCTCCTCCCACATTGTAATTTAGGAACTGTTCTATACATAATTTCATTCTGATACCTCTGTAGTTTAATGTGTTTGTAACACGGCAACTAAAATATAAAACATAATTCACAACAAAATTAAGGTACCTATTAAAAAAAATTTGACGGACGATTTGATAACTCGATTACAGAGTTCAGCCTTCTACAATACCGGCTTGCTAATAACCTACCATTAGGTTCGGTTAGCTATGCGAATGAATGAAATAAGTTTGTCGGGAAAATTGTGTCACATCCATTTCTTGTAGTTAAGTGATTTATGGAATTTTTGCTTGAATTTGAACGATCACTCTATTGTAGATAATTATTCTAGTACGTATTTAATTTGATGTTTTCATAATAGGTAAGAGGCGGATGATGCAAAAAGCGCTCTACATGATGAATGAATGTCTAATGGTAATCACAAGTATCCTCAAATTACTTAGAAAATAATTACTTGTTTTTGGTAAACAAATCCTTTTTACACCGTGCTGACAAAAGAGTAAGTGTGATATGAATCGATAAACAAACACAAACAGAAGATGTTATAAATAATGACGATGAGAAGTTAATTAACACAAATTGAAAACAAAGAGAACCCGACATTTTCTATCGAAGAACGGAATCATACTAAAGCAGCACAAGAAAATTGCATTCAAGTTGAAAGACCGCAAATAAAGGATGACGACTAAATCTCATTAAGTTGCCAAACAATATATTTAAATAAAAATGACCATAATCAACGGTAAAGCTTTGTATAAAGTGACATTGCTGTTGAGCAGAAAATTGCTTATCTCAAATGCAAGAAACGAAATAGGGATGATAAAGGAAAACTTGTTGCAAAGGGAACCACAAAAACGGAATTCTGACTAAGCAGAAGATTATTGCACTGTTCAGTTACCAAATTAAAACGTTAACTCATCAAATTAAAACCTTTACTTAAAAACTAGCACCGTTCATCACCAAATTAAAACCTTTACTTAAAAACCAGCACCGTTCATCACTAGCTAGTGCTAGTTTTTAAGTAAAGGTTTTAATTTGGTGATGGTAAAACCTGACGTTGATGAGTCAATCATCGCAATAATGGGGCAATAAAGAATGTTCTAAAGCATCAATAAAGAAAGGTTAAGTTTTGGTTGCCTAAGAAAGTGGTGAACTGTCACACAGTAGCGACAGTCCAAGTACGCAGCGTTTTTTGACACCTTAACGTCAAACACTAGTGAAAATGACTTATGACGGTAGTTATTAAACGACGGAACCACTGTTCTAGCAAAGTTTCTAATTTCGATTATCTATTGTTTTTCAGATCGAAAGACCGTAAGGTCACATCTATTGTTTTCAACTCTTAAAGCCCCTCTATGCTCAATAGCTTTGACAAAATGCAGTGAAACTGAAAATTCAACAAAGCTTCGGACTAACAAATCGAATAAAATCACAGCCATCTCTCCCATATTCAGACACTCGAAACTCAAAGAATTTACTGCTTTACATAGAAAACTCCGATCCCTGAAGCCAGGATTCTCACTACTAAATAATGACGTCATAGCAGCGTATCGTTAGTATGGACAAAGCCCGATGCAACTCGAGCTATGTTCAGCTTCAAAGACAAATGTGATCAATCCGTCAAAGGGTTTTGAATGTGTGTTATATTTGTAAGACTGTTCGTTTATATGTCATTCTATGTGACCAGCTTTGAATTTTGATTCTTGTTTTATAGATCAAAATCGAGTTGCTATTATCATGACTACAGTACTTTCTTTTGGTGTACGATTTCGAATGTGATTTTGCTAGACAAGCCTCAATAAATACGTAATTGTAAATCACAATGACCTTATAATTCTCCCTTTGTTTTTTGAACGATTATGACTCATTTAAACCTTTTTTCTATTCAACGATGCAAAATAAAAGCGAAATAAATAGAGACAAATCATTTGACAGCAAGATCAACCTGTCACTCATAGACAAAAAGAACCGGTGAAAAGTCACAAATAAAATCTACAAACGCAAACAAATCTCCCTTAAATCAGTTCTACCGTAAACATGTCAGCATATTAATCAAAAGTCTTTACTTGAACACCATGTGTGTTGCCGCCCACAGTTCTGACGTCATCTTTTCTTTTTTGTTTTCCTCCAGCTTCGAATGAGTGCAAATTTTTTTTCGAATTTCCGAATTTTTCTTTCATACAATCCTTGTCCTGGCACTACCGAGCACAACAAAAAAATAATTATCCAATTTGGTGTTCCAAGTTATGCGCGTATAGACACAAACAACCAAAAAACGGGATCAAGCGAATTCACAAAACTGTTTTATCATGTCGCATGCTTAATGGAATTCTGACTTAACTCAAAAAGATGATTTTTGGGAAATTGCTAAAGAAGATCTTGCTATGAGGATTTATCCTATTTGTTGATGCATAAAATTAAAACTGATTTAAGTCGATTATTAATTAATCATGATGCTTGTATTTTGAACGTATTACAAACGATAATCTATTGATAATATCTGAGTAAAAAAAAATATTATTCTCTGACCTATCTACTAATGGGTCAATGTTCCATTAAGCATGCGATGTGTTAAAACAGTTTTGTCCAAATCAGATTTTTTCTGCGTTTAGGCAATGCATTACTGCAATATTGTTTTTGTATTATATGTAAATACAAAAAATTCTCTAAACAAAAATCACTGGAGTTTGGGATTTTTAGATGACAAGATAAAAGAAAAACATTTCAGTCTATGTCCGGAAAAAAAAATGATATTTTTGTGAAAGTAAAATTACAGCACATTGTATAAAATGTTGGAGGTGTTGAATGGAAGAGTGCTGACAAACTTTTAATCAATAAATACCGTGATATGTACTAGTTTCTTAACAATTTCAGAAACAAATCAATAGTTAAGTAACTACTTAAATGAGCAGTTTAGTATCAGATCTTCCAAAAACAACATACCTACTTGTAAAAACCTCATTGATTTCTTACTGCCCCATCTCAAAAATCCATCCTGTATACTGCTGAGTATACTGAATGGATTTTCGAGATGAGGCAGTAAGAATTTAATGTGTTTTTTTTTTAGATTTGTGGCTTTTCTAGTACTCTAACCTCAGTTGGTACAGAAGAGACTTTTAATCCTTATACAAAATTGCATCGATTGATATAAAAATAAAATGTGAGAATTGACGTTTTTCTGGCTGACTGTACCATTTTTCCAAATTCTGTGAATGCAGATGACAATTACTAAACAAATTAAAGACAGCCTCCTAAGAACGTTTTCCTGTAACTACAACGACGACGGTTAACCGCGCAGACATCCGCGCTTACTACCCCTCTCGAAAATCCAACCTGTATAAGTACTTATAGTACGCAAATTCTGTGGCCGCTATAATGGTGTGGTAAACCAACCAATCATTAAGCGTTATGCCGACAAGCTTTGACAATTAATGTGTAGTTAATGCATAGTTATATGCCAAACGCATTGGCAACTGGATCCAATCTATTGGCACTAAATATTACAAGTAGATATCATAGGTTTGGGATAAAGATGAGACTTTTTTGATAGGGTTACAACATCCTAATTGCGTAACACACTATCAATCAGAATCTGAATCAATTTGAAGGATATTCTATTCCATTGCTTCATATGTTCGAAAAATATGTCTGCTTAACAACGTAAATAACGCAATGAATGCTGTTGAACTGTCAAAATGAAAGCCATTCCTACTGTTAGTGTTTTACACAATTACCCCACAGATACACATAACGTAATAATACCACGCCTGTATTCTCCGAATGCAGACAGAGGGGGGGGGGGGGATGGGTTAGGCAGACGTGCACCTATACTACCCACATTTTGCCAGTTATTTTAAAGAGCCATGTTATAGTGGGCGATCCTATTGCCATCAACCGGGCAGAATGGCATTCTGGGCAAGAAATCATTTACGGAAAAATCCAATAACACTTTTCCCTATCTGAGAATCGAACCCACGACCTCATGCTCATAACGCTTGCGACCACTTGACCAACGAGGCAGGGTTTATTATTTGTCCAGCATTTAAGACACGAAGTCCCTCTCGAAGAAATTGAGGCCCGTGTAGCAATGGGAAATTATAGGCTGATTTTGCTTATGTTTTATGACACAAAAATAACCACTTATAAATTGCAGGTATAAACATTATCGCTAAGGACTACAAAAAGGATTACGAGAATGTTAGCTCATGCAATGGTAAAAAGATAAATAAGTCGGATCACGATATTATAGCTTTAGGATGTAATTTTAAAATGTGAAAATCCATTGTAAAACTGAGATCCCTGCAAACTGTAGCGAATATCATAAAATCGTCTGTGAAAACCCAGTACATGTAATAGGGATTGGTTTAAGATTTTCATTTTACTAAGACTATTCTTAGTAAAATGAAAATCTTAAACCAATCCCTTTCTTTGTATACTGTCGCTGGCTTAGAAACAAGGTTCACTTGCAAGGTCGGATATTACCTTTCATATATTACACACCGCGTCTTATTAGAAAATGTTGAATTTTATTTTTTTAGGTATTGGACTGAGAAAAGTGTAATATGAGAAGAGTCTTAGTTTAAGTAGGTAATATGACTGTACAAACTTTAAATTAGATAATTTAGAATGCACCAAAGGTCAAGTAAGATTAATTAATATAATAATCCTTAAAAAACATTGTCCGTCTTTTGGGCTTTACCGCAATCGGGCAAGAAGAAAGATTTTAAAGAAAGGCTAAAAAAAAGACAAATAAATAAGAACTAACAAAGGAATGGTCATATCCTTGTCAAAATAATAAAGTATTATTTTACTTTTGTTAAAATATTTTTTATTAATATCAAGATACTGATGCTGTCAGCCTGCATCATCCCTCTGCTGGCATCCCAAAGGCCTCTCCCATGACTTCCAGCTCTTTTCATCCAGGGCAAAGTCAAGATAGTATTAATATTTAAATCCTGTACTAACACAAAAAAAAGACTATGTTACATTTAAACACGCAACACTTCTTGAAGACTAACAAATTGTGAAAAGTAGAATTCCCAGAAAATATATGCACCGTGCTTTTGTTACCACGTCAAAGGACTTGCAATTTATGGAAACATACACAAAGGGCTACGAATCTCCTTGATCTAAATAATAAAGAAAACGCAGAATAAATTGACTTGAAGAGGTACAGCGAAAAAAAATATATTACCTATTTTCCCTACAATCGCTTGGATTTGACAATACAGTGCAGATACCTACTCCATCGGCAAAAACCAAACAGATTGATCGATCGAATCTATGCGGACAGATTTGAAATGCTAATATTTTCGTCGTATTTCTACTATAAAAACAACCGACATCCAAAAAAAAAACACTACAAAGTGAAAAATAACTTTATTTTCGGAAGTCGGTGTAGTGGGTTCCGCATTTTCGTTTTTTGACATCGACTTCCGAAATTAAAGTTATTCCGAAGTTAAAGTGTTTGTTTTTTGGACGTTTATTTTTTTTGTAAAAAAACATTATGTCTATAGGTATATGAGGGAGTTATGCCCGAATATACAAAAAAAAATATACAAACATCCGAATTGAGAACCTCCTCCTTTTTTGAACTTGGTTAAAAATAATAAACAATAAACAAAGAGAACTCTATCGCATACGATATAGGGAGCTTACTTCATTGTAAAGCATTCCTGTCAGCAGAAATGACGAACTGTCATACAAAATTTCATCCCCTATATAACTCCTTTAGGGGAACTCCTTTTGAAAAATGCTTCCTTAGCATGCTTTAAATTTCATGTTTCTAGACCCAGTGGTTTAGGCGGTGCGTTGTCTCTCAGTGAATTAATGAATTTAAGGTTTCTATTAAGCATTCTATTTCTATTAATATTGCACATCGACCAAGTTTTTTTTTTTTATTAGGTCATCTCGTAGTTGACCTTGAGAGGTCGTGACTACTTAACCGGACAATCCTGCGGCTGCCTTGAGCACATCGACTTATTCGATCCTATCGATTTTATACAAAGAATAAAAATAATTATCAAAAGAAGCAAATCATAATTGTTTAACAGCTCCTAATAGATACCGGACTGTTTGTATTTCGTGCGACATTGATAACGCTCTACGAAGCCGAAATTAGCCGATTGTCTCTTTCCAAAGGACGATGTGTAATATTTATCGCCGGGTACTGTATATTATTGATATTCGGCACACTCGTGAAGTGCAGCAACTGTCGGTGCTAAGATACTACGCTCGTGAAAAATTACAGATAGATATATATTTTAATAAACCCAGTCTTGGTCCACATTTCATTTTAGAGTGAGAACTTGTTGCCGTGATTAAACATTCAACAAAATGTTTTAATTTTGCAAACTGCTTCAGCTTCCCAATTAAGATTTGCTACGCTTTAACTAAGTTGAACTAAGCTGAAAAAATACTTTCAAAGTTAATGGTTGTTAGCGCTAATTATATTAATGAGATCATATCATTAGCGCTGAATTGTCATTAAAAGAGAAGTCATTGCAGTAACACTGTAATTTTGAGCCGAGTTAACAGAGTTCACCTTTATAGACCACCTCAAGGAAATCATCATTATCATCAATTTAAACTCAATTTTTTAGGTTCCTTGTTTATACTTTAGACTGTATTTGAAAGATTAAATTTTTGTATTCGTCGCAAATAATTAAGGTTCGTATAGTAGTCGCAATCTCATCTCGGCGACAATTAATGTCAAAAACTTGTCAGACAGATTGACAGGCTGAGATTAAGATTGTAATGTAAACGTTCTTAAAATACAGGAATAGAACCATCTTTCAATATAATTATGAGAAGGATTCTCATAATTACAATATTGAAAGATGGTTCCAATCTGAAGGCATTTGAAGGGAATATTATGCAACATTTCTTTTAATGTCACACGTCACAATATATCTCCTGACGTTACTGGTACCAGAAACGATGTCACCAAAATAGTACCAACCCCTGAAAAGAGGTCAAAGGGTCAAGCGAGCACGTACACGCCAATTTAATCAGGGCATGAATCACGTGATGTAAGCAAATAAAAGCTAAGCAAGTTAATAGCTGTCTTGAGAGGCATACCTCGGACTACATCCGATGAACAGAATGGGGTCAATAAAATTGTAGCACGCTGTAGGGAGAGTCTTGTGAATGTGTGGATGAAGTTGTGAAAAGTAAAGTATTCTCAAGCAAACCCACTAACAGAATCACCCATTCTGTTAGAGGGTTTGCTTGAGAATACTCGGTGTGGTTCTAGATTATTTCAGTGCTTGGATGTTACCGCTCAGTGTGATACGGTTTGAGAGTTTTGTAAAAGAATGTAGTATTTGTTGGCAAGAAAAAGTTTTACATATTCAAAAGTACAAGATTGCCGGATTGCGGGATTGTCCGAAAGGGTTACCGCTGGCTCGGAACATAAAGGACTAAGGAAGGAACACGGGTGGCTTTTAGTCAGTAAGAGTCTGACACTCCCTTCCGCTCCACCCAGAGCGAAAAAAAAAGTATTTTTGTAATTATTTTTGCTACGTCATTTAAGTTTGCTTTATACAAAGTATTTTTTGTATACCATAACTCTAGGGTTATATTCTATAAGTTAAAATAATATAAAAATCTTAGAATATGTGGTTCAAAAATGCATAATTTCGAAGATATCATGTAGGGTAGAGCGGGGCTAGTTGAGCATAGGGGTAAGTTGGGCAATTAAAATATCTCCGAAACTATACATCAAACGCTAGCACGTCAAATGAGGGAAACGAGGGGGCGCGGGAGGGGAAATGATCACGCCACCGCTACGCGCTAGTGGCGAATTGACGAACGAGTAAAGTACACGCGCGTTTTGTTTATTTTGCGACCAAAAAGTAAAAAAAATCGTTGCTGTGTATATTTCGTCTGTACGACTCAAATGTTATCCATTTTAAATCAGGTAAGTGTTAAAAGTTCATTAATTTGATGTATTTTTGATATCTAATGAGGATTTTGTTTGATCTAATACAGTTTTTTTTATAACCTCACTTTTTATTCAAATATTCGGGTTGGGGAATGTTGAGCAACTGTTGCTCAACTTACCCCTCGATTTAATATGATAATGACGTAAGTTTTTTTTTTCGTTTTAGAATGCGAACTTATAAAAGGAAAACTGCAAGAGGTTCTTACTCTACTCAACAGTTAATTGAAGCTGCAAATGCTGTCAAAGAAGGAAAAAGCGTAAATGCCGCAGCCAAGGAATTCGGAATCAAGCGAATGACTTTGACCAGATTCATTAAGAAATCAGGCTCTGAAAGAGGTGTTCCTTCAATGGGTTATACAACTCCAAGGCAGATATTTTCTCCCGAGCAAGAAGATTGTTTGAAAAAATACTTACTACAAATGTCATCAATCTTCTATGGACACTCCCCAAAAGATGTTCGTCGCTTTGCCTACGAGTGTGCTATTAAATTCGGAATCGGTATTGTTTCACTAAGAGATTTAGTTTAGAGATTAATAAATAAACAGTTGATTATCAAATACAATTGTTATTTCTTTTTTAGAAACCTTGGTTAGACTAGAATTTCTAACTGCTCAATGTACCCCATACCCTTGCTCTACTTACCCCACCCATGGGGCAAGTTGAGCATATCTGACTTTTTGCACTTAAACGGGAGGAACTTTTAAATGCTATATCTTGATAATAAATTACTATGAAGACTTTAAGAAGGAATAAATTTCTTACCTATAAGTACAAATTACCAGCAATTTGGACTTATCTTTAAGGAGCAATGAACGATCAAGTAAAAAATTGCTCAACTAGCCCCGCCCTACCCTATCTAAGTTCAATGATAAATACGAGTAATTCATTTTAATTCAAACTAATCATTCATATTTAAAGCTAAGAAAATGCGATGTTGTTATGACAACATCGCATTTTAACCACCACCCTTAAACACCACCCTTACGTGAAATAATTATGTTTCAAGTAAGGGTGTTTTACATTAATCGTGACTTTGTCGAATTATTTTGTATGAGAAGTGAAAACGGGGGCCTATAAATAAAAATATATAATTGAAAAATAATTCATATGGCCAGTTGATTCTTTGATATGGTCTCATTCATACCCTAGAGGTATGATATATAAAAAAAACGCCTTGTATATTATTTTCGGGATGTAAAAAGAATAAAAATAAATTCTGAAACTAACGAGTACGACATGTTCATTTAAGGCTCCTAAAAACAGGGGCGACACGCGACATAATTGCGCGCGACACAAAGGCTCCGCTCGTTGCACGACTTGCGGTGCCTTTGTGTCGCGCGCGATATATCGCGTCTCGCGCCTGTTTGAAGGAACCTTTATGCTTTTCTCGTCTTTTTATAGCACTTATAGGAGACGATAGGTAGCTATTTCCTGAGATTACGTCAAAATGATTCATCACCAGTCAACTACATAGACATGGATATAAGTAACTATTTAGTAATCTGTGATATAAGTGTCTTCAATTGCACGTCATTCGACTCGGTTTTCGACATCTCTCGTACAGCTGCTACCATCCACCCTGGGAAAACCAAGTCGCTCAACCTAGCCGATGGCGTCCAACGTCACGCTTGACGATGCGCGGTCTCCACTCAAGAAGACGTCTACCCTAACGGTAATCGGTTCGATTAATTGTGGCTGGCCATCCGAAAATCGATTATTTTCAACTGATTCTGCCTTAGTATATCTATGTATTGGTAGGTAAGCTTTACTGCATATTTTTGAGGCGCCCTACTTTGCTTTGTATTGGATTCGGTGTATAATTTCGATAAATTAGACTTAATTGTATTTGTCCCAGTCACGCGAATTTAACATAATAAGCTAAGTTTGGACTGTTATATTATAACATTGGAAAATTATACGTGAAAATTTTCGTTAGAAATATTATAGTAAATTAGGATTACCTAACTATTCCGTACGCAAAATACGCGCGTTGACGTGGAGGTGCGGACACCAGCCCGTATTACCTATTTACCTACCTAACTATTAAATTAGTTCATTATTACGATTAAATCTAGAAATGGATAGTTAAATTAAATATTTATTCCGTTGATTTACAATCGAAAATAATTTACAATCCCTTTGCCAAACGCGTTTACGTTATTTTATTCATAAACGAACCCATTGTCTGTTTTATTTTTATTTTAACACAGTTTGTGCCCGCTTTCATTTTATGCATCGAATCACCATTTTAATTCTAGCCTTTGTTTCGTTTTTAGTTGTCAAAGGTAGTACTTACCTATGTAAAAGTATGAAACTACGTCGTACAACTATGTCGTCGTATTCACTATAAAATATTCATCAAATTGTCAGAGCGACGAAAAATATTTAATACTTATTACTTATAAACATAAAGTCATGTTTCAACGCTGTACTAGAACCCAATGTATCAATTCGCCACAAAAATGTTTGTATGAACAGCTTCGAACAACCTCATTTCAGTGTCGTAAAATCCACATTCATAAAGTCAAGTACTTCAATGTATATTAATAATAATACATTTATTTCAGATTAAAAAATCCATAACAACAAAAATAACAAAAATAATACAATATGTTGTTAGTAAAAAATCTTAACCTAATGTTAGTAAACACACAAAATTAAAGCGACTGACACCTACGTGTGCAGCCGAATCCAGTGCGCCAGCATGGGGCTGTCCCACCTATCACACAACACACTCAGAATGCTGTGGGAGCTAGCTCGCAATCTACCAATGTACGCGACGATAGGTCGTGGTGGAGCAAAATGAAATGGTAGCGGACTGTATAACACGTATAATGATTAATTAAGATAAATAAAATAACAACGGTCGGTTAAATACATGAATAAGAAAATGATTAAGACGCGTGAGCGCAGCCGTGCACGAAGGAGAGCAACAGCTGACTGTCGTGGCGTTGTGGCGCGGGGGCCCGCGCTCGGCCGTCGGCCGGCTGACTCTCCGCTGTCCCCGCAACCCTCGTTCACTGCCGCCAGCGCGCGGCGATGTTGAGAGGAGCGCGAGCGGTCTCAACATACTCCCCCCGTTGAAGAGTCTTCAACTGTAGAAACCGGCAGCGGGCAGATGGTGTTGAAGGCGCGCCGAAGAATATTGAAAAGTATCGATAAATCAAAAGATATCGACATTCAACGCTTTTAAACATACACACATCAATATGTGAGTGGCAATACTTAATATCATCACGGACTTTATACTTCCTAAAGTATTTGAATTCGGAATAAATTCTTTTTTTTTCGATAGTGCAAAAACCCTCGACCTCCGTGAAGAACGACGTCATTTTTAAGGGTCACCAGTTTTATAGCTTCAAATACATCTCTATTTTTGAACTGAAATTTAGTTCCGTGAGAAATGTGGCTGGATTTTTTTCGTTGATTGGAATCTGTGATCAAAATTGCGTAGCCTGATGGACTTGTAGATAGGTTTGTCGATAAATGGTTTGGACAATCTCAATCAAAACGAATCAAAGATCCGACAAAACCTACCAATTTTCTCGCGGGAAAATGGACAACGGGTCACCTTATAAAATCAATTAAGTACGCCCTTGGAATACAATACAATACACAATCAATTCAACAATATTCGCAATCTATAACCCTATTTTCAATCAAAAATAATTTCTCAACACGTACAAATCGGGAAAAAGCTACAAAATAAAAAACCCAAAACAATTGCTCACTTGAGTAAATAGAGACGGACAGTGGTAGTTGACAGACACCGATACCAGCTCCCTTGACCAATGATCTCGGGGGAAAACCCTCTAATATCTATTTAAGCCTATCGGACCACGACGTGACGTGGGTTAAATACAATTAATTTACTATTCTCTCAGGATTGCTGAGTTTTTATTTATTAGTAGACGAAATTAATAACATGAAGGTGTCTTTAAAAAATATGGCACTTTTATAACTAGAAAAATTACCGAAAGCTTGTCGCTTTATTTTATTCTCTTCTACGCGGTCGTAAATCTTTTGTATCTTTGCTCGAAACGATGACAGGAAACGTTGATTGAAGTCTATTTTTAGTTTCCAAACCAGATGAGAAACTCGGTAAGTATACTCTTGAGAGTTTGAAACTCAAAGACTATAAGGGTCAAAACCAATAACCGGTAAAGCCTTTTTTCAACTTCCAAGACACCAAATTAATCTCCAGTAATAAGCTTATTAAAATAAATTATATAATTTCCAGAATGTTCCACAGTTTCCAGAACAAACTGAAAGATTCTTAAAAGTCGATTACATTGCAGAATTCTGTGAAACTTATGTTTATTTGATATTTAGCTGTTCTCAGAGACATTGAATTATTCAATCGAACGAACTAAACCCATTACGATCAATCAGTTTAGATTGACACAGTAATTAGTACGTTAGTAGCAGACAATGATGGCGCAGAATACTAATGATATCCCATTAGTCCAATTAATGGGCGTTTGTTTTTTACGGAATCTATATTATGAGTCTGGATTATGATTAAAGATGTACAATACGACAGTGAATGAAAACACTGGCAATACTAATGCAAGGTATTTTGGAACTAAGTATCAAATAAATCCTAGCTCAAAAATTAAAAAAATCCAACAATAATAATTATAGTGATGGGCCGACTATGGGTTTTACCCAACCTTTGACTCACAATAGTGACTAAACTATTACATAATATATTTGATAGAATTTTCATATGCAGATTGGGAACAGCATTAAGGCTCCTTCAAACAGGATACGACACGACACGCGACACAAAGGCCCCGCAAGTCGCGCAATGAGAGGTGCCTTTATGTCGCGCGCGATTATATCGCGTGTCGCGCCTGTTTGTTGGAGCCTTTAGATATACGTAGTTTAAATTTTAATTATCGTCTCCATCTTGTATACGTACTCAGATTGCAATTAATGACATGCAATTATTACTTTACTAGCAGCGCCCTGCGGTTTCACCCGCAGAAGTTTCGATACCGTGGGAATATCGGGATGAAAACTATCCTATGTCCTTTCCCGGGACTCAAACTATATCTATTTCAAATTTCATCTAAATCGGTTTAGACAGACAGACACACACACTTTCGAATTTATAATATTAGTAATTAGTATGGATTGATAATAATCGATAAGGTCTGAGTTGTACACCAAATTATGAATTCAAACAAATGAATTATGATCAAACCCTCGTTAGTAAATAAAGATTACAAAAAAAAAACAAATGAATTAACTGAATACCATACGACCAAAAAATATGTACCATTTTTAATAATTTAACAATTAAATTTTCAGATAGTAACAAAAATAAATAAAATTGTACGTCTGGGACATCAAGAATTCTCTGTAGAATGCACATCATTCTACAAAACAATTCTTCACAGTAATGTGCGCAATTTGCTGGTCAGTATTAAGTTGTACGTCGATTAAAATATGATTCGCGACAGTAACAAATATGTACCTATTTACAGAATCATAATCATTAGAATCAGTAATACAACCTGTTGGGTTAGTATAATCCCAAAATGTCAAGATTTCATGAAATAGTCATTCTGTGGGATTACTTGGTCTTAGAGAGTTGTGTTAAAGACTTTAATGATTATAATTATGTAAATACATATTTGTTGCGGCCGCGAATCATATATTAATCAACGTACAACTTAATACTGACCAGCAAATTGCAAAAAAAGTAAGAAAATTTGAATTTCGCGGGCTACGTGGCGCTTTCACCTTAAGTATTAGGTACTTGGTCCCCTAATCGGGCAAAATGTAATTGGATTTTTCTATTCTGGATTTTCCAGTAGCAAGCAGGCTGGAGGCCTTTGTGCCCAGGTTATGTCAATTAGCTCGCCCCGTATAAATAGGACTAAATAATAAATGGCGATATGTGGGTGCTACTATAAACCCCTACCTAGGCCTTTGTGGAACAGGCGTGATGTTACAACACCTTGGTATTTAGTCCATTGCCACTCCCAGTACAATCTACTTGGAGTAAATAAATTAAATTAATAGTTACTTGTTATTAATAATTCTATTCCAATTTATCATAATTCTATCTAATTTTGTCTAAGTTTATTTAATACTATCAAATTTTTATCTAATGTTGACCAATTTTGTTACATTTAATTTAATTTTACCTTTTGTCCAGTTTTTATTATGTGATTTAACCTTATTTTATGATTGTATGACATGACGTGTAATTACAAATATTGACTAATAACTTGTATGTGTAATATAAGTTGGTTATTCACGCTATATATGGAATCACGCTAGACGAGAAATTACAATGGGGACCTCATATAACATCTATTGCGGGGCGGCTAAGCTCGGCCGCTTATGCTGTTAGAAAGATAAGACAGTTAACAAATGTAGAAACCGCGCGTTTGGTCTATTTTAGTTACTTCCACAGTATTATGTCATATGGCATTTTACTGTGGGGTCGGGCTGCTGACATTGAATCCATTTTTATTTTACAAAAGAGAGCTGTTAGAGCCATTTATAATCTACGTCGCCGCGAATCTCTTAGGGAACTATTTAAAAAGGTTAATATCATGACGGTACCTTGCCAATTCATTTACGAAAATATTATGTATGTAAGAAAAAATCTACATCTTTTTAATAAAGTAAGTGATAGACATAATTTTAATACTAGAAATAAAGATAAATTAGATCAACCTTTTTTCAGATTATCTAAAGTACATATACATCTTTTATGGGGTACTGTGTTAAATGCTACAACAAAATACCTTGTGATATATTTCAATTAAATGAAAGAAAATTTAAAACTCATATTAAAAGTACACTATGTAAACAGGGATATTACAAATTAGAGGATTATATCAAAGATAAGAATGCTTGGAAACATGCTGGTCCTGCTCCATAGGACAATCTAGTGTCTAGACAAAATCAATCTGGTTCCTAATTTAATTTATATATTTTTTAAATTTTATGACATTGATTTTTACAATCTGTGACTACAGTAACTCACACACTTGTTAGAGTTCTAGAAAGGTCATCTACTTTTCCAATATTTGTAAATTGTAAATATGTGAGCACCATGTATCTATCACATAATTGATTTACCTGTAATTGCTTAATTTTTAACACTTTTTATTATTTTTTTGGGGTAGACTTTTATTCTAGGTGCATCGTCTTCACATATAATTATATTATGTATACAAAACCTTGTAAAACATTTTAAAAGAGTAACGGTGGAGTTTCTTGCCCATTCTTCTCCATACGAAAACTACCTTTTGGAAGGGGCGACTAGAATCAATTCAATTTTACTGTAAGTTTTGACGTTCAAAAGTGCCTTTAATGTGCCTATTTGAAATAAATGATTTGACTTTGACTTATTAATAAATAAATATTTATTTTTACTATAGGATAATTTAAACAGGAATTGTGGATCATTTCATACTGTAATCATGTTTTAATAAACAGAAATCCCAAAATATGCACGTTATTAAAACCGTATACTAACATGAACATAATAATGAACTCATCACGAGGCCGGCGTTAATAATGAAACTCGATACGAGGCATGTTGCAGGAATAATTGCTTTTTAATTGGCGAAATGACCAGCAAAATAAATAAAATTTGAAATAATGTTTTGCGACGGTTTAACTACCTAGGTAGAAAAAAAAATGGAAAACAAATCATAGGTATGGCGTGCTAAATGAAGTAAATAGATCTTCGTATTGGTACAGATTTTGACTACTGCTCGTTGCATAAATCTATACTAAAAAGAGAAGGAGAGAAATAGAGGTAATATTTTTACATTTGTATGTAGGGTGATCTTCGGAACTACTAATCCGATATGAAAATTCTTTGTCTCTTTTTAGTTCAGATAATGTTATATCAAAAAAATTCATACGAATGAAGTCGCAGGCAGAAGCCAGTGTTCCATAAACCCATAACTCTCTATCTAGATCCTACGATTTAAAAGCAGAGTACCGAGAAAAGAAATCAATTCGTAAATCTGATTCATTGGAACTTTTCCACTGTGCATTTTAATTCAAGATGTTACCCTCACAATGAAGAGTAATCCCTTTTTTAGTTGAAACCACTCTCTTCTATAGTTCGGGATAGAATGAACAGAAGTAAAGAACAAATTAAAAGTTATACAGCGTGTATTAGAAATAAGTGGTCATTTTAAGGATGTGGTACAGACTGTCAGACTGAACCACTTTCTCCAGGGACCAACATTGTAATCGCGAAAAAATTATCATTATCATATTATCAGCCGTTTAATACCCTTGGGTCGTGTAGGTATTGAAGTTTTGTATAAGACTGCCGATTTGTTTTTGAGCGACGACGATGTTGATACCATGGAGAAAGTTTTTTTTGAAACACATCGTAATCCCATGGAGAAAATTGTCCACTTTGATGGTCCCAAATTTCCGATACAAACTGTTTAAGGGCTGATTTTAACAAAGTCAGATATCTTTTATTCGTGGAATAAAATTGACGAGTGACAGTTCTAGTATGGAAAAACTATCAAAAATTCAAAATTTATTCCCAGGAGAAGACTTATTCTATTATAAAAGTATTGTGGAATGCGCTCTAAGTGAAAAAAAATACTTGCCTTCGAAGAGAGAAGTAAAGAACAAATAAAAAGTTATATAAAAACGATGTTAACTACCCTCTTTTTACCTGAAACGTAAGTTATAGTACTCCTAGTTCTTAAGTAGGCAAGGTAAAACGAAAGAGTGCAAGATAAAACAAGGTTTCACGTCGAAGATTTTATTAAGCAGAAGTTAAGCTTGAAAGTACTTACTTATGTTCTAATAAAACTTACAAGTACTTTCAAGTTAACTCTGGGTAATCAAGATTGTTTACTTGTGTTTTGAGCTTAGAACTGAATAGAAGTTTTGAACGGTGATAGATTGAAGTATGACAGAGCCAGTTATTCTGACAGAATTATAAGCCTGATCTTCATAATACATACATACATAAACTCACGCTTTCTTCCCATGGGCAAAAACTATAGATTTTCAACTGCTACGATCCTTACAAACTACTTTTGCTTTGTTTACGTTCATACATCTGGTCATACACGCACACCGGTTGCAAGTACTACGCACCTAAACTTTCCGAAGAACAACACCGACTATCTTCATAATAATCAATGAATATCAAGATTATACTGTAGGTATTAGTGTCTAAAACTGAGCCATATTATCTAACAATCGAAACCACAAAAGGCCTCTTGTAGATCCCGCAAGTAAAATAGGATGGTACATTTTAGGGCCCACGCCACTAAAAGCCATTTGATCCACACACAATAGATACCTTTCTACCCAAAACCGTAACAAACAAAGTAGCTACTTCAACTAATAATTATATCAGGTACCCGAACAACGGTAACAACTGAAGTTCGAGAAAGTTCTAATAGATGGTATCATTACTAGTAAGGGAAAGTTTCAGGTACATTTAACTTTTTACTCAATTATGTATAACGTTACACACAACGTGAGCCCTAAAATAGATCTTTAGATTTAAAATGTTTATGAGGAAGATGTGAGTGTGTTTTCTTAACTTTGTAAGAGGAAGTGTAATTAACCGGTTGAATGCCGTAATTACAGAAACAATTAAAAACCATTGTGTCTCGCGTAGATCTACGTTCCCGGCATACAAAGGGTTAAGGGAAGTTGAATTCACTATATGTTTTCAGGTACAATGACGTGAGTTACACATGTATTTTTTTTTAAATCAAGTTTGAAGTCTTTATCCTACATTTTAGGTTATAATTATATTTTAGAAAAGCTGACTGGTCTTTTAACCCCTTGTGTACCGGAACGTGGATCCACGCGAGACACAATGGCATTTTAATTGCTTCTGTAATTACGGCATTCAACTGATTAAAAAAAAAGAGTCTGAAATTTAACAACGAGCATAACATAACGCGTAGATATTGGCAAAGATAGAACCTCAGTTCTGACAAGCATCGATGGGTGAAGCATCGATAGATGGAGAAATTCAGGGTCAAAATGAAAACCCAGCTTTCTAAACAACAACAAAACAAGATCTACAGATTCAACTAGTATAAATAAAATTGCCTCTAAAACTTGCCAACCACGTCTTGCAAATCACGTCAACTCTAACAATCGAATCGAACGGCCTATCATCAATTTTATGGTCCCCTAATAAAATAGAAACTGCAAATCACATCAGACTGAAGTAATGAAAAAGACACATCTGCCAAGCTTGTTTTATTTGAAACGAGAAGCTTGGTGCGATATAATGCCATATAAAACACGTTTTATAACTGAGTTTATCGTATTCCTAAGGGCTTACGCAGATAGGGGTGATTTGTCGTTTTGGACGCAAATCGTTTGAATTTGACCGAAAGTTTGACGAACGGAACGCAAATATTGTTGGAAACATGACAAAAGAAAAAGACTTTTGTGTTTTTGTTTTGTGAAAGCCTAAATTCTGAAATGTTAGTAGTCAGTTAGATACTTCCAAAGTGAATAACTAACAACTATTTGAATGTGTTTTTGCTGTGACACAATCGGAAAAAGTTTCTAAATGCTTGTATTTTCAAGTTCAAGAAGTAATAATGAAAAGACAACCAATATTTTATTTATGCAAATTTAATAAACAAAATTGCTTATGATTGCTAATATTGCATATTTTCTTTATTAATTCTGTCTTCGTTCATAATCGAGAGTCGCACCATGTAACCCGGCTTCGTAGTTTACTGATAATTTCTTAGAAACAAGCTGCTGATGGTTCCTATTTGAACTTTACTACTCACCACCGTGCTAAAGTAAATTTATAAGGTATAATCTGCTAGGAAGGATAATTAAACAAGTACCTTCTTACACAATACAAAGTTTATTGGAATTATACAAAATTAAAGTACACATACAAACAATGTGGCAAGCCACCAAATTAATGTACCCTTCCCAGAGTCTAGGGCATACCCCCACACAACTAGTCTCCGTTCCTAGTGGTGTCAGTGCACGCCAGCCTTGAGACTAAATAGCAGTTTCTCAGAGTCGCTATAGCGAGTCCGTGGGATGATTGAATTAACAACTTCTAGCTCAATCGAACAGGTATTGGCCTTTTCCGGACTGTGCTCATAGAGGGAAAATAAATACTATACGAAGCAAACCCGAGACACAAGATCCTTACAACAACTGGTCTTAAAACAACCTAGTTCCTACAAAAGGCCTAACTCTCTCATAGATTAAACCATAATGACACACTGATAACACTCCCTATAAAATCCTCAGTATAACCCCTTCAGTTGACGGTTCAGGGTCCTTGGCGTCGTTCACAGGAGAAACCTGTGAACACACGCGAACGCGGCCTACGGACAAGATGGTGACGCTATCGTTACCTGGAGTGGCGAACTTCCCTCATCACCTGGATTCGGTTAGGTAAAGCCTTCCTAATGTCGGAGGACCACACCGCAAGGGAGAACCATAAATCCGCCTGCGCTCTGATGAATGTCAAAACACCGCACGGCGCAACACCAAGGCAGCGAATCAATCGCGCAAACTTATCAGGCTAGCATAAACAGCCAGACCTGTAACAACGTCCTCGTGTCAGAACACACATGCATGACCTAAGCTATAGGCTATCCAGCAAGAACAAAGAAAATGGTTTAGTACTCACGTAATTCTGCCAAAATAGCTCCTACTTATCAAAACCCCATCGGGTTATTTGGACACATCCCAATCCTCCTAGGATTAAGTCCCTCAAGATCGCCCTTTAGGCTCGAGTCCTCGTTCGTAAAAAACGGACCCCGTCTCCGCCTATTTCTCCAGACCAATCTGACAGTTTCTCGAATCATCTTCCACAGACTATATAGATTCCTTATCGATTTGTATCTTCATTTTGTCAAACATTATGTTTGTCATAAAATGTGGTAAATTATGTACGTTTGTTTATTTATTTCTTGATTATCCAAATAAACTTGCAATTAATCACCTAAGCAAAAAGGCACCAACGCCATCTGTGTCACGCAGAACAGCATTGACATCCCTGGCGTAGTCCGCCGTTAATTACAATAGATGTCGCTACTAGACACAATCGATAACTAATTTTGCAACGTCACAACCAAATAAATCCCTCGATAACTCACCTATCTGGACGAGCCCTAAAGTGGTAAAGATGCAACACGGAGCGTGATTGTGAGGACCTTATCATGTTTTGCTTACGACCACTAAAAGTACTGAGGCTCACTTCCATCTCCTCTAAAAGGAATTGTAATAAGAATAATGTTTTATTCGCCCTCTAACGTACCGGATGGAAACGACAGATTTTAGTGGCTATTATTGAATCAACGACTTCGTTCGTGACAATTTATTTATGTATGTTGGTTGGATGTAGGTACTGTCAAATCAGTATTGGTATCGCGTCGTGTATTTATTTTTTTAACATGTGAATGATGCAGTATTGGTAACAGTATCTTGTTAGATCTTCTTCTTCGTCGTATCAATGATTCCCTTTTATTGTTTTTGTATGAGCTTCGACCAGAATTCAGCCACTATGACAGCATAAGCGTTGGCCTCGCGAAGTTCTTCCATAGTGAAGGTGTTTTTGCACAAACTCAAAGCATTTATTTCAATTAAACCATTTACAGACACTTTTGCATTGTCAAGAAGTCGGTCAGTCAGAAAATATGAAGCTAGTTGCCCATTCCAAAGCGTAGATACCTATGGAGAAGAACGGGCAAGAAACTCCATGGACACTCTTTTTAAATTATATTTTAGAAAAATATTAGTTACATCATTACTTTTGATTTTCAAATTATATAATGTGAGATTACAGAGGGTTACGACAAGAGGTGAGGCATCTTTTACGATGTGGCTCCACAGTCGCACTGTGGCTCATCGGAGTACTCCCACCTTAATAAGCAGTACCTGCGATACCCCACTTATTTAGGAGATTTCCAGGTGAGCCATAGTAGTTGGTGGCCCGCTGGTATAGGTAAATAGCTGTTTACAAAAAAGCATTTTTGTAATCTTCAAAACCAGACAAAAATCTTAAAGATTTTGGACTGCACCATTATGCGTACATAAACTTTTTCAAAACCTATTATCAGGCTACTATAGTTCATAATTTTAGAAGACAATAAAGTTTCCATCGATATAATTTCATGTTAACGCAGATTACCGACTTACCGACCAAGGGAAACATTTTCCCACGTTTTCTAGCAAATTTTAAAACGATATTGCCGTCCAGATCGTAACAGCCTTAAAGAGGTGAAAGCTATAAAATTGGTTCGACTTCTTTTCCGTCGCCGTCACTCAATAAAACGAATAAGACCACTTTAAGAAGGTTATGAAGGTGTTATTTTACCTCTGACAGCAACCTGTGTGATATTTAGATCACAATCATTTTGACAGACGACGATTTTTTGAGGAGATCCGCAGGAGAACCAAGGTAACCGACATAGCCTGAAGAATTGCCAAACTTAAGTAACAGTGGGCAGGGCACATTGCTCGCAGAACAGATGGCCGATGGGGCCGAAAGGTTCTGGAGTGGCGACCGCGTACCGGAAGACGTAACGTTGAAAGGCCTCTCACAAGGTTATCCGACGACCTTGTGAAGGCCGCAGGAACCCGTTGGATGCGAGAAGTACAGAACTGGTTGAAGTGGAGGTGCTTGGGGGAGGCCTATGTCCAGCAGTGGACGTCTTTCGGCTGAAATGATGATGATGATGAATTTTGACAGACTTGTCATTAACAGTAACCCAACAGCAACGAAAATAAAGATCCCTGTGATTTAGACAGTGATGCATTATCAAAGGTAAAATAAATGTGAATGGACTATACAGTACCTGGCGATAAATATTGCACATCGACCTTTACCTTTTTTGTATTTTATACAAAGAATAAAAATAATTATCAAAAGAAGAAATAGAAAAAAAAAATTATCAAATCATAATTTTTTTAACAGCTCCTAATAGATACCGGACTGTTTGTATTTCGTGCGACAGAGATAACGCTCTACGAAGCCGAAATTAGCCGATTGTCTCTTTCCAAAGGTCGATGTGCAATATTTATCGCCGGGTACTGTAAAGTATTTTGATGTACTGTATCAAAATATTGTCAGTATATTTTTTTTTTAACTTTCCTTTTTTCAAATGCAGTGGTCTTGCAAGTTGTTTAAATAAAATGGAGAGTACTTTTTGATATTGGTTATGACAATTGTCATCTGTCATGAATGTATTCAAGGGAATATTATCAGGAAAATGTGCCGAAAACTTTGACCTGGATCAAATAAAATTGCTTTCATTATTTCTTTTCGCTAAATATCGTAAATTGTATTAAAATCATACTGTGGCTGACCATGGAAAAGATTGATGTAATTTATGAAAGAGGATGGGTAGGTAGGCAGTGAATTCTGAGATTACCGCTACTAAAAATGTATGTGCTGCGCAAGCTATTATTTTATTGAAATAAGGACAGAAGGGTGTAACCCAAAACAACCCAACTTTACTAAAACAGGCATCTAAAACCCACAAAACTCCTAACAGTTCCCCAAATTCCTTTCCAATAAGTAACACTTGAAAAACAAAACGCGGATACGAACCTTTACAACTTCACCGTTTCGCAATAAAAGCAGCAAAAACTCAAACACATCGGAGCCTGATGTAAAAGGCTTTTCTGGAAGCAAGTTTTATCGTACAGCTATAGAGCTAACGTCCGTCCGCATCCGATGTTTCATTAAGGTGTATAGATGGCTCACTAACCTTGTGCATGTGGGCGGTGCTAAACGCCCTACTCCCCGAATACGTAAAATGCGTGCGGTGGCGCGCTACACTAAAATTATGATCAAAGAATATGCAGAGGCGCAGACATGCCGCACGTAGGTCGGCATTTTTGCCTACGATTCCAGAAGGGAATGGCGGATGCAAGGCTGATATATTTTGTACTAGCTGTTACCCGCGACTTCGTCCGCGTGGAATTTAACAAAAAAGTTATTGTTGAGTTCGCAGAGTTTACGATAACTTATTAAGGCGCTGTACTTAGTCAAAATAGGCTTCGCAAAACAATATTTTAGCCAAATGTGCATTTTAGAACAACAAAAAAAAATGTAATCTTGATAATATATTTTATGAGTGGACCATCGTGTTCAAAACACGTTTTCGGTAAATTTTCTCGATAGAAAAAAAACATAAAATAATCATTAAAATTGAAATCGTTGCTATTGTAAGTTCTGTGTTATTTAGAAACAAATCTTGATAAAATGAATAACAGTGATGTAATATATAATAATAAAGGGAACTGTTGTTTTTATTTATCGATTGAAATAAGATATTTGTAAGGATTATTTGTATTTAATGATAAATAACTCGAACGAGTCGAACGAAACGTCGCGCCATCGCGGCGTCTTTTTAGCTTCTCTTTCATTTCTACGCGGAGCGACAGTGAGTCAGTGACCCATAGAGTATAATAAGTAACTAAAAAGTAAAAAGCAGTGACTAGACATGGGTCGTACTTGCAAAATCGCGTACCAGGGCTTACAAGTACGACTTCTTTAAGAAACCACGTCCTAAAACTAGGTCTCGGGATACTTTCAAGTATTTTCTATCTGCATAGGAAATTGAAACTTAATTGTATACAAATAAGGAGCAAAATCGCTTTTACAAATAAATACGTACTTATAGAGTATAGACGATTAAAGTTTCTACTACTATTCCAACCAAGAGCCCTGTTGAAAGAAAAAAAACTTGCATAGGAAATTGAACTCTGAATTCTTACTTATGGAGCACAATCGCGTTTAGGCATGGGTCGTACTTGCCAAATCGAGTACCAGAGCTACAAAGTACGTCCACCTTAAAAAACCATAGCTCGAGATACTTTCAAGTATTTTCTATCTGCATCGAAAATTGATCCATGACTTCAAACAAATAAGAAATACAATCGCGTATTCAAAAGCCCTGTTGAAAGTAAAAATACTTGCATAGGAAATTGACCCGTTACCTTCTATGAATAAGGAGCACAATCGCGTTTACAATTAATATTTTCACAAACCATTAAAGTAAAAATACTTGCATACGAAATTGTTCCGTAGAGTCTAATTGATAAGGAGCATGATCGCATTTGCGAAAACTGACGCGGTTGGGTACCTATGTAGTTGAGCGAGTAGCCGTATAAAATACTTTGAAGTCTTGCAAGTATTTCGGGTCGGTACCTAGTGTACGTACTTGGAAGCAAATACCTGGTGCAAAAACCTGGTCGCGTAAATACGTACCTATCTTCCCTAGCAGTGACCGCTGAGGCGCGCTGCTTGATGGATTTATGTCATTTTGTTCCGCTCGCTGCTCAGAAAATAATTATTTCCTTACGTATCTGTTTGTTGATGAAAGCTGTTTATTATATTTTATTTTATGATTAGTTTTTTCTAAGTTATGTTGTTGGTGTAAATGTTTGTACTGTTTCGGTTCTACTCATAAGTTGTATAAATAAACAATCAGTGTATAAAAAATGGCCAACAAGAAACGGAGGGCAATAAAGAGATCTTATTTGACGACACAAAAACACATGATGGAAGTTGTAAAGTAAGTACCTACCTACTTTTTTGTACACACCTTTATTTTGTTTGTATAGATTATCTATAGATGCGTAATTTCGACGTAAATTTCAACAGCTCGGTTGGTCTAGTGGTCTCATGCATCGCTAAAGTTTTCTGCATTAGTCACTAACGCCCGAGTTCAAATCCCACTCTCCCAAATTCTTTTTGTTGATTTTCTTATTTGATGATATGTTTTTTTTAATTATTATTTTACTTTTTGCCGATTTTCTTGTTTGAAAATTTACTCTAGATTCTGAAGAAAAATAACTATAGGAATAAAAATGATTGATTTTATTAAAATAACAATTACTTATAAGAAAATAAAACTATGCACATTATAATTAAAAAATAACAAAACAAAACATGCGTCCACTGAGATCGAACCTGGTGATTACGCAGTGAGAATCCGGACAGTAGAGCGCGGAGCCAATCGTGCATCTTATTAGAGTTGCGAAATTACGCTTCTAAATATAATGGAAGTCGCGCATCGACGAAATTCGCGCGATTAGATACTTATTATTATTGTAGTCCACTCAACGAATAACCCAAAAAGAGGTGTAGAGTGCGTGAGCTGGGCCCTGAGCGATTTCTTCAGAAAGTTGCTCAGAGTGCTTAGGGAGTAAACATACTAAAAGTCTCCGCGTCTAGGAGGTGAGCCGGAGTGGGGGGTATAAAATTTCCCACTTTTGAGTTTTTCGCTAATATCTATAAAACGGTACGTCGTCGTAGAGAAAAAGTATTTTTCTTGACTTGCTTTGCTTTGGCATTTTTATTTATTTACAAATTATCTTATATTTACAAAATAAACAATATAAACAAAAAAAGTATTTTAACCGGAAAAGTACAAAACAAAAATTAATTTAGAACTGTACTAACAGCTTGTAAATGTTTGTAGTTCGGTATTTCAAAGGTAAGGAACATGTAAGGTGCATTCGGGTAATGTCGAAAATCGGCATATTCCGAAAATTTCAATTTCCTACCAAACGCGACGATATCTTATAATGTGGCAACATTTACCTAGACGCCAGTTTAATACTCCCCCCGCTTCTGTTGACTCAAGTCGCTACTTGTAAATGTACGAGTCATAACGCCGCATTTCTCGCAGTGTGTCATTTTTCGCGCGTTTTCTAGTTATCGGAAATTACACGAACATTGTTATCTCAGAAATTTGGTAAGTTATTTAACTGATTGTTTTTTTGTTTAATAGATTTTCCTTTTTAATATAGTTTTTAATGGGTTCGCGCATCCTAGGTATCTTTTTCTGTTTTTATTGAAATTACCCGAAGATGGGTAAATCCGAATCAAAAATGATTCGGATTTAGCCGATGTTGCTTTTCTATGGAGATTGTCAGTGGTTCTCAATATTCTCAATCTATAATTTATTTGGGTAATTTCGATGGTAGGTTGGTTCTGTCTAAACGTGATATACCTAAGCAGGGGGGTGTCATTTCACAGCTTAGGTCTGATCGGCCGGCCCGCCTATTGGTAAGCAAATGGCAGTCGGTTGCCACTCGGCTAGCATGCTCGACATGTCTCGCGCGTATTTGAATATCGTATCGACAGTGATTTGTTATACCTAAACTTGTATTTTGTTCAGGAGTGATCCTTTTGTACGCTAGTTCTATTACTAATACTGTGATATAAGCACTAATCTACATGAGTTTTTAATACAATCGCTATACAGACGGAGTTATTTTTGTTCTTTTGACAATCAAGACACGGAGTTCTTGTTGTGCTACTCAAATTTGACAGTAAAATATAGGTACGTCATTGCAAATTATTATTGATAGTTTTCGTAATTTATTTATTTAAGGACAACCAACAAAGCATACACAAAAATAATTATAAACACTGATTGTTATAACTTGTCAAAATTTATTTTATAAGTTTTGAGAACTTCTTTGTTTAGTTTTTTTTTTTATCTAAAACCTCGAATAAAGCTTTATAATTTGTTTATGTTATTCAGGTGTCAGAGAGAGGCTCAACTATTTTAGTGTGCATAACTGAGATATCAAGTTAACATTTTTGTTTAATTTAAGTATATGTCATAAAATTGAATTATAAAATTAACCCACTTACGAGTAGAAGTGGGTTAATTTTATAATTCAATACATAAGTAGTAGTTTAATTACTTACTTAATTTTCAAATAAATATTTATTTTTTATTATATTAAGTCTTATTTTCAAACCCAAGACCCATGATTATTTCCATTCTTATTACAGAAAATCTTAAACGTTTTGATCGGATCTCAGCAGTCGCGACCCGGCAGCGCTGCCGAGTCGCAAGTGCCGAAACTGCCCACCTCTTTGTATGGATTTTTATGCAAAGCTCTTCGATGCAAGCTGCCCGTCCCCGCGCTGCCGGGTCGGGCTACACGACCGCGTACCTACATCGGAAGGGGTAGCATACAAATCCATACAAAGATCTGAATGTTACTTTTAGTAGGATATGCGATCATTTTGATTACGATATAATAATATCTTTTAAACTATGAGAATAATCGCGTGAGTAAAAGAATCATATCCGCTCTGTACCTGCTAAAAGATTGAGAACCATTTACCCATGCGACGGGTAATTCCGAAATACAAGTGTCACACAAACGTGTTTAGGTTATTCTATGACAAATATCCTGAATATTATTTTTGGAGGATAATAACGATATAAAAAGAAATATGTACCTTTTGTCAAAAGTGAATAAAATCCACTTTTAACCGTCATTCGGAATTGCCCGTACATAATTCGAAATTACACAAGTGCAAAGAAAAAAAAAGGAAGTTTTTAAACACTTTTTTTTTTAAACTACTACGATATTTATGAAGGATCTCTGAATAGAGCTCTAGGCTATACATTCAAGAAGACGAAATGACTTCTTTAGAAGACATATAATCCACTGCTTCTGCCTGGTTCATCAAAATACACACATTCCATCAATTTGTCTGAAAACCATTCGATATTACCCGAATGCACCAACAAAAAAACCGAAACTAAATCGGTAAAATCCAAAACCGGTTTAACTTAAGTGGTTGTAACAGCTCCATATTATCATCATCATCATCAGCCTATAACAGTCCACTGCTGGACATAGGCCTCCCCTAATGAGCGCAATAGCGCCCTATCTCCATATTATGTCCCGCTGCAAACTTTAGGTATTTTCACACACCTAATTCCGATCTCTGGTAATGAGGATTCAAATAAACCACAGGTTATTCTAAAAATCTGTAAATTTTAATTCCTTTTCATAATTATTTAGCTCTGCTAAAACTTGTATATTTTGATTTTCAGTAACCGTCTTCTGTTTTTTATTTTGATCCTCACCCTTTTGTACTTCATTTTCTTTCTCTGTGTGTTTTCTTTTTAATAGTTCTTTTTTCTTTTCTTTTGCTTTAATCGCTTTTTGTAAAAATATCGGGTCTCTTATTTGCATTTTCCTTGGTAACCTTGGATCTACCAATTCAGGAAGCAAACATTCCAAATAAAATGTTACCAGTTTTGGTTCCATTTCCCGCTTCCAAATATCGTCATCTCTCATTACCCATTCGGTGTTTATTTTTTTACTTTCTCCGCACCAAATCGCAAATAAACATTTTCTTTTATTTGCAATATGTAATTGTCCCTGTATTTGATAGTACCAAATGTGTTTCTTATTTAAGACTATTTCATTCTTATATAATTTGTAAATAGGAAGTTTCTTATTTTTCACAACTTCTCCAAAATCCCTTTCGAAAATTGATAATGGACACTTTACTTCCACGATGGTTTCATCATCAATTATGCCATCAGGCGTAGCTCCTAGGTAATTATGTTTCTTATCTATGAAAAGACCACAGGAGCTGATTTTTACGCCTTCTTGTATTTCTAATTGTCTTAATGCCTTATTTTCATTCTCTTTACCATGTTTTATGGCTGTGACGTGTGCTATAGAATCTTTATACAGAATGTCTCTTACCAGATTTTGGCAACTTATATCGCTGCGCCTCTTTATTACTTTGCCAAAATTTGACGCCGTTAATATATTGCGCCTCAGTTCGAGCCATTCACTGCATGAGCTTTGTAGGATGGTTTCTCGTTGGATTTTTTCTTTTTCTTCTTCAGTTTTTTCCAAATTCTGAAGAAATGTTTGCTTTTGTTTTTCAAATATTTGAGTTGGCATATCTGGTTTATCACATGTATCTCCGTAATTTGAGTCTTGTCCTTTCGAAAATATCTTTCTGTTTTTCTTTCTTTTTATGTTCCTCATCATTATTTTCCTTTTCATTCTTCTATTTTCTAATTTTACTAGACTTCCTCGAAGGCTGCGACCTGCTAAAGATTTATACAGCGATGTCATCACTTTGTGTGTGTTGAATGACACCACTGCAGCATGGCATCTTGTCTGGTACGACCCCCGTTTACTAAAATTTAGACGTTTTCCCCCGACTAGCTTTGCTATTATACTGTTGTAGCTTTCAACAGTATTGCTGTCAATGTCGTGAATTAAGCTGGGAGCTTGCGATGCCAAATTTGACATCAGACTACATATTCTAGACCAAAGTGTACTTGTGTAGAATTCTCTTTCTGTGGTTTCTTTCTGAAGTGTATCTGCACCTACATCACAGAAAAACGGTTTACACCTGCTATGTTCATTAAAAGCGTGCAAATGTGCCAAAAGAATATCACTATACAGTAGTTCAACGTTGGACGACCGCATTGATTCAGAATCAGCTTTATGAGCCTTTATAATTTTTCTTACAGTATTTCGCAGAATCATTATTTTCTTCTGTGTAATAACTTTTCGATATTTTAACAAGTATTTTGTGTCTGTTTGGAGTGCCGCGAACTTGTTACAAAGATTTCTAAAAATGTGATTACGACATTCAATTTTTTCAATGGTAATGTGAGGGTATGGTCTACTTTTCAATAATTTTGAGTACCTAGGTACTTGAATCTCCATCAGACACCATTCTCCCGTAAATCAAATTATGCATTTCAATGGAACACTTAAAACCTTCAACAAGGATTTCTGATTCCATCGCCGTTGAAGATCCGTTATAATTCTTATAACATTTGTGGTCTTTGGGTTCTTGTTTATTTTTTTGGGCATATGTACATATAGAACAATATTTGTTCTTAACTCCTAAAAACAGGACTTTTCCAGTTTTTTTACCGATGATGGAAGCAGCACCTGATAGCGCCGAGTAATTTTTTTTATAGGTTCTCTTACTCCAGCACCCATCTACTATTACATCTATTATCGGAATGCCATTTTTGTCTACGCGTCCCTCAGCTATTGCAATTTCCCGTTCTTTTTGTGCTGCTATGTTCATTGATTCAATCGATGTCTTTTCCCAGTGATCCGATAACTTGCAATGGTATTTTTTGTAAGTTATAGGCGAGATTATAGGCAAATCTAAAGCTGCAGAAAGCTCTTGCAGTTGGGAGTGTCCACATCCTATTGCTATTGTTCCTGCAACTGCACAGTTGTTGATATTGATTTCAGTGGGATTATTATTCTCTATGCAAAATGTTTCCATACACATACGGCATTTAAAGGTAAATAGGGAATGTAGTCCCACTTGCCGTTCTCCAACAATATCAACGGATTCTAAACCACAGTCTATAACTCCGTGCTTGGCGATTTTCTTTAGTTCTGAATAAAAGTAAGCAATATTAATTATACGCCGCCCTTCGATGAAACAGCTTGGGACTTGTTGAGGTTCAGGCGATGTTTCGACCTAAAAAGGATATTATATAAATTTAAATGAATCCTGACAATATTGTTGGAGATTTTTGTCAAGGAATTAATAGGAGGGCTAGAGAGTTGCATAAACCAGAAGTCCAACTCCCGTATTTAGAGCGTTCAATTGGTTTCATTGCAAAAATATAAGTATTAATTATTGTTTTAAGTCAGTAAATTTTGCAGGTACAAGAAAAAGTTTCGAGGTAAGTAGGATGTTTATTAACTGAAACGAATTTTATGTCAACTTTTGTGATACCTTTGAAATATTGTCGTTTTCTTCAAGACTTTTTACAAACAAGTCTGATCTGGAATGGTGTGGTCCACTAGATGTTGCAATCTAAAATATTGGCAGTATATAAGATTAATTTTACAGGTATAACATATATTTTTGAAAAATAAACATAGGTTGTAGTAAGGTGCATTCGGGTAATATCGAATGGTTTTCAGACAAATTGATGGAATGTGTGTATTTTGATGAACCAGGCAGAAGCAGTGGATTATATGTCTTCTAATGAAGTCATTTCGTCTTCTTGAATGTATAGCCTAGAGCTCTATTCAGAGATCCTTCATAAATATCGTAGTAGTTTAAAAAAAAAAAGTGTTTAAAAACTTACTTTTCTTTTTTTTGTACTAGTGTAATTTCGAATTATGTACGGGCAATTCCGAATGACGGTTAAAAGTGGACTTTATTCACTTTTGACAAAACGTACATATTTCTTTTTATATCGTTATTATCCTCCAAAAATAATATTCACGATATTTGTTATAGAATAACCTAAACACGTTTGTGTGACACTTGTATTTCGGAATTACCCGTCGCATGGGTAAATGGTTCTCAATCTTTTAGCAGGTACAGAGCGGATATGATTCTTTTACTCACGCGATTATTCTCATAGTTTAAAAGATATTATTATATCGTAATCAAAATGATCGCATATCCTACTAAAAGTAACATTCAGATCTTTGTATGGATTTGTATGCTACCCCTTCCGATGTAGGTACGCAGTCGTGTAGCCCGACCCGGCAGCGCGGGGACGGGCAGCTTGCATCGAAGAGCTTTGCATAAAAATCCATACAAAAAGGTGGGCAGTTTCGGCAGTTGCGACTCGGCAGCGCTGCCGGGTCGCGACTGCTGAGATCCGATCAAAATGTTTAAGATTTTCTGTAATAAGAATGGAAATAATCATGGGTCTTGGGTTTGAAAATAAGACTTAATATAATAAAAAATAAAGATTTATTTGAAAAAGTAATTAAACTACTACTTATGTAGCAAAATCACAAATAAATAGTCAAATTGAATTATAAAATTAACCCACATCTACTTGTAAGTGGGTTAATTTTATAATTCAATTTTTTGACATATAAATTTGACATATAAATTAAACAAAAATGTTAACTTGATAACTCAGTTATGCACACTAAAATAGTTGAGCCTCTCTCTGACACCTGAATAACATAAACAAATTATAAAGCTTTATTCGAGGTTTTAGATTAAAAAAAAACTAAACAAAGAAGTTCTCAAAACTTATAAAATAAATTTTGACAAGTTATAACAATCAGTGTTTATAATTATTTTTGTGTACCTATGCTTTGTTGGTTGTCCTTAAATAAATAAATTACGAAAACTATCAATAATAATTTGCAATGACGTACCTATATTTTACTGTCAAGTTTGAGTAGCACAACAAGAACTCCGTGTCTTGATTGTCAAAAGAACAAAAATAACTCCGTCTGTATAGCGATTGTATTAAAAAACTCATGTAGATTAGTGCTTATATCGCAGTATTAGTAATAGAACTAGCGTACAAAAGGATCACTCCTGAACAAAATACAAGTTTAGATATAACAAATCACTGTCGATACGATATTCAAATACGCGCGAGACATGTCGAGCATGCTAGCCGAGTGGCAACCGACTGCCATTTGCTTACCAATAGGCGGGCCGGCCAATCAGACCTAAACTGTGAAATGACACCCCCCTGCTTAGGTATATCACGTTTAGACAGAACTAACCTACTACCATCGAAATTACCCAAATAAATTATAGATTGAGAATATTGAGAACCACTGACAATCTCCATAGAAAAGCAACATCGGCTAAATCCGAATCATTTTTGATTCGGATTTACCCATCTTCGGGTAATTTCAATAAAAACAGAAAAAGATACCTAGGATGCGCGAACCCATTAAAAACTATATTAAAAAGGAAAATCTATTAAACAAAAAAACAATCAGTTAAATAACTTACCAAATTTCTGAGATAACAATGTTCGTGTAATTTCCGATAACTAAAAAACGCGCGAAAAATGACACACTGCGAGAAATGCGGCGTTGTGACTCGTACATTTACAAGTAGCGACTTGAGTCAACAGAAGCGGGGGGAGTATTAAACTGGCGTCTAGGTAAATGTTGCCACATTATAAGATATCGTCGCGTTTGGTAGGAAATTGAAATTTTCGGAATATGCCGATTTTCGACATTACCCGAATGCACCTTACTTGTAGGCATAATTTCACCTGAATTGGAACTTCCGTCGTTTCTTGTGCAGGCAGAGATATAATACTGTCGTTTTCTTGTTGACATTTGACTTGACTATAACACCTATCGTAACCTATGTTCAAAAATAAATTAATCTTTAAATAGAATAAAACAAAGTCGCTCCCGCTCCATGTTAACTTAGATCTTTTAAACTACTCAACGGATTTTAATGCAGATTTCAGCAATAGATAGTTTCAGGAGGAAGGTTATATATATAATACATATATGTATAAATAATACATACATATTATAGTAGAGAAAAGCCGAGAAATTCGAAGATTTGTAATGTGATGTCGTAACAAACATTTTGTTTTTGTTTTTTTTTTTTTAATTTATAGCTTCCTATTTGCAAGCCAGTTCAAAATTTAAACAAAACCTTTGATAAGTTACCTCCTTGGTTGCCATGTTTTAGAATAAAAGATCGTTCCATTTTCAAGTAACACGACATAAATATATGAGTTTACTTTGTAATTTATTTGGCCGCTAAACCACGATAGATATGGATTTTTATACAACTTTTGCCGGTCGCTGCTCACAAGTATTTGGCCAGCAGTGCGATTCTGTTAGGCCTCTGCCTCGAATTTTGCGGGCTGCGGGCAGCGGGGCGGCGGCCGCGGCGGCGGCGGCGGCGCGGGAGCGGCAGGATCTTATGCGTAAAATCAAATGGACCGGTTCTCGAAAACAGCGGCGGCAACGAGCGGTGCACTCCAGTCAACTGTCAAGCGGTGACCGCTCGCGCCGTCACCGCCGCCGCCCCGCTGCCCGCAAATTTCGAGGCAGAGGCCTTACCATCTCACGTGAAAACTTAGGTGAAGTGAGCGTGGAGTGAGATGTCAGTGTCATCCCTCCTGATATGTTTTGACAACTAAAATAGCGCTCGAGCCTTAGGGTCAACTCACACCGAAAGAGCGGCGAAGCGGCGAGCAGTTTCAGTGTCATATAATTTTAAACCTTATCTTCATTACTATAATACATAGTATCGCTTGAGAAACTTGAAAGGTCGCGCAGCCGCCCGCGGCGCCGCGAGCCCTCCGACAACTCAAGTTTCTCTTCTTGTCGGAGGGCTCGCGGCGCCGCGGGCGGCTGCGCGACCTTTCAAGTTTCTCAAGCGATACTATGTATTATAGTAATGAAGATAAGGTTTAAAATTATATGACACTGAAACTGCTCGCCGCTTCGCCGCTCTTTCGGTGTGAGTTGACCCTTAGGCTATATAAGGACTTACTATTCTAGGGAAAAAAGAAAACAAAACAACATTGAGATTCTGACTGAGTTTCTGTTTTGCTATTTTATTTTAAAACCCCCACAAAATATTAATGTTTTGACAACTAAAATTATAGCTTTGACGTTAACGTTATATAAAACGATCAATAGAATTTTAGCATTTAAAATATTATTAAAATCTCGAATATGATTGTAAATGTTTGCTTGGTCAATCCACGCAAGTTTTCACCGTGAGATTTTTACAGAATCGACATAACGTACAACAATTTCGATTTATCTCGAAGAAGATTGTCAAAATAATGCTCAAATTTCCAAGCATATTTGAGAAAAATAATTTTTTAAATGACAGTTGACAAATGGAGGTCATTGACCTTTCTATTCTTATCTCAGACGCACATCAGAAGTAATTACGTACCTACCAATAAAATACAAAACACGAAACATGAAAGTATCTACGTAATAGTGACTAAGTAGTAGCACGGTGACGACACGGTTGGCGCAGTGGATGAGCGACCGACTGCTGCGCTGCGTGTCGCGGGTTCGATTCCCGCGCGGAACAAATATTTGTATTGCCTACAGGTAGTTGTTCCGGGTCTGGCTGTTTGTGTATGTGAATTTAAATGTTCGTAAACGCACCCACGATACAGGAGTAATTCCTAGTATGGGGCAACGTTTTAAAAAAAAATCTATTTATAAAACGATGGTAAAACAAAGTAGAAACTCAAATTTCTATATCAGCAGGTAAACTGAAAATAGATAAGTTTTTATCTCTTCTCTTGCTGGATTTACATCCATGAACTGCAAATAATGCACCAGAACCAGCAATATCATAAGAATTTGGAACTAAGTACGTCGCGTACGCGCCGGCCGGCTAGCAAATGGTCAGCAACCTACTGAGAAATGGTTCGCGGGGGAACCCGGCGTCCGGTAGGTAGTTAGCACGCGTAAGTACATGGAGTGAGTATTACTATTATAATTTACCCGAATAGTCTTCTTTATTTTCAGCAGATGTATTCGGATTATTGTCTTTCGATTCTGATGATTTCTTTATAGATTTCCTGGAACAATTCATAATTATTTAACTTCAATTATGAAAGAATGAGCAAACAATCGCTCACCAGATAATTACAAAAGCTAATAGTAATCATAAAGTTAAATACAGTAATATGACAACTGAAAACCCCATTTTTTATATCCACACAATCACTGTCCATTTCAAGGTTGCCTGGAAGAGATCACAGAAAACGATAAGGCCGCCCATTGTATGTTTTGTATTCATAATCTTATTTTTTTGTTATGTATTTTCTGGTGTACATATATAAATAAATAGTAAATAAATAATATATAGGTAGGTAGGTACTTACGCTATCAGACGCATTTTCATAGCCTTTTGAACTCTTATTTTTCTTGCCTGGCTTTGCTTTACCATTTTTATTTATTTACAAAAAAATCTTACTTAAGTATATTTACACAATAAACAATTTAAACAAAAACAATATTTAGATGGCACCACTAATAAAGCGTCCACGCGCACAATAGAAATGGGCCATCTGCAGCGAGCTAGTCTATAAACGCACACTGATAAAATTCGTTTGTAAGTATTTGCACTAACACAGCCAAACGCGCGTAGTCGATCGATAGCCGGGCGGAGCAGCGAGCGACACAGCCACCCCGTCTCAGTGCTAACGCACGACTGCCGCCCGCGCCCGCGCAGAGCACCTCTGAGCCTTTATCTCAAAGTTGGGCATTGTCTTTGCAACTGTTGATTGATTTAAAAACGCTATTTCAAATATGTAGTACTTCTAACCATCAATTTTTCAGTGTAAAAATATTTCCAAACATCAAAGCCGTTTAGAAGTTATAAGGAAATATTAGCCAAAATAGCGTTTTGGTAAATATTTTTTTAAGGCGAAAGTATTAGCCTTATGAAAAAACCCTGTTTCAAAAATGCTGTACATGAACCTATAGCAAACATATATTTTTTACAGATCTTCTAAGTAAACCGTCAATGAGTTATAAGCTTCATAAAGTGACCGTGTTACGGTACTAAACGAGAGTAAGGCCCTTAAGGAATGGTTGAGTGAATGTATTTGCATAAGAGATCTGTATTATCGTTTTGTTTAACTTAAAACAATCTATGATGAATAATGTTTAGATGAGGACGCTTTTAAAGGCTCCCGCAAACAGGCGCGACAGGCGACGCGAATTTATCGTGTGTCGCGCCTGTTTGTAGAGGAGCCTTAACGCGTACGTCTTTTTTACATCGTTTTCACATATAATTATAAATTCAACATAAGCGATGTAAATAATATTTTTATAAAAAAATAATTTAAAAGCTTCATATTTTCTTACTGTCCGACTTCTTGAGAATTCAAAAGTGCCTGTAAATGGTTTAATTGAATCTTTGAGTTTGATATGAAAGTGTAAGCAGTTATAGTTTCAATATCGGCCACTTTACTTTAGTTGAATAAGAATATCCTCGCGCTTGTTAATGAGCTTTAGGTATGTTTTATACCTTCTGTTCGCGACTTTGTCCGCGTAAAATTTCAGTCCCTGACCCACCGCGTCGCATCATATCGCCTGCCCGTGCTATTACTTCGTTACCTAACTTTTTTCCCTTTTACTCGGCCCCTAAGGGTCGTAGCGTGATCTTAAATAGCCTATAACCTTACTCAAGAATTAACTATCAAATGCAAATATCATTTTTCAAATCGACTAGTAGTTCCAGAGATTAGTGCGTTCAAACAAACAAACTAACACAAAAACAGACAAACTCTTCAGCTTCATTATTAGTAGATAGATAGATACTCGTAGATACATATTTCACAGTGTCTTAAAGGTTCCTTCAAACAGGCGCGACACGACACGCGACAAAAAGGTACCGCAAGTCGCGCAACGAGCGGTGCCTACGTGTCGCGCGCGATTCGCGTCGCGCGTCGCGACTGTGTGCAGGAACCTTAATACCATTTTTCTAAATAAATCTTATTTAGTAGTAAAAAACTTTTAGTTTAGATAAGCCGCTGTTGATTTTTTATGGATAACTAAATGATGTTTTAATAGGTACATATTTTGAGTAATAAAGCAATAGATAGGTAGATATTTTAAGTAGGAACTGACCACCGAAAAATGATAAACTCATTTTCATTTAAAAGTATAACTTTTTTTTTACTGACCAAACCAGCTCTTTTTACGACTTCTTTGGAAAAAAATGGGCTAAAGATCCGATGAGACCTTAAATTGCCAAACATTTAACCTACTTCAATAATCATTTTAAAACTTTTGTTACAAAAAAATAACCAATCAAATCTAGCCCTTATCAACAAAATCAAAGGGCACGCAACATTTTAAAACAATAAGCCCTATATTTCTATTTAAAGCTTCAAAGCTGCTGGATTTGCTTTGACCTTCAGCTAAGTAATGCTGCATTGCGGTTAGGAATCACGCTACTTCGTTTTACTGCAACCCAAGTAATTTACTGACCTTGGCAGTCAATGATAGAGTTAAGATAGTAGAGGTATGTAAACGTATTTTTTTCATTTGCTTTTTTCTGTTTTACTTGCGAATTTTTGGTTGGTTTTCCTTCTGCACTAAAAAAGCTAGATGGACCGGCCACCTTAAGAAGGTGGCTGGTACAGACTGGATGCGGAAGGCGGAGGACAGTTGTTGTGGCGCAGCCTAGGAGAGACCTATGTCTAGCAGTGGACTGCGGGAGCCAGAGTTGATTTTGATTGTGTAACAGCGCAATGGCATAGAATCGGTTTTTTTAGTACGTGTGCGTTGCCACCGATTTTATGCCGTCTGCGAACACTCTTAGGCGTTTTACACTCTTGTTCGGGTCGGCATGACAAAACCGACCCGAAGCAATTACTGTGTAGAGGTATGAGGAGCAGGGTGTAAAGTTCACTCATACTCTATAGAAAAGGGAGGATCCTCCGACCAGACGGGTGTTGTGTCTGGCGAGCAACTGCCCGAGGATTCGTGTCGGGTCGTTGTATCTATGTTAGTTGCGCGGTAAACTCTGCTTGCGAGATGCAGGATTTTACGTGACGTCAGTATGATGCGTTGTTCGCATGTGGCGTTGTAGATACTGCTGCAACTATATAAAAATATATTTGATTGGATTTTGCCACCCAGCTCAGCCCGGCTGTGCCAATTAATGACCGAACAAGTGTGTAGTACTTCTTATTTGTTCAATTCTCAATCATAATTTTGTTGTATATCCACCATGTGAACTTAGAAGGCCTTACAAAAACAGAATTTTTGTGTTGTGTGAAATATTTTTGTTAGGCCTAATATTACCTATTCATAATTTAACAGAGTAGTTCTTCCCTAATCACATCTCAGTACACCTTTGAAAAATCTAGGTTTAGTTCACATTTTCCTAATGTTTTTTTCGTTAGCGTTTTTCAAGTCGACACAATTATTGGTGTTGACTCTAGTACTATAAAGAACAAGGTACGGCAGTGGAAACGAACGCAGCATATTTCGTTCAAGAGCTCTCCGTGTCTTCATTATTGTGGAATATTGACATTGAATAGAATATAATAGAATAGAATAGAATACTCTTTATTATGTACCTACATCATATAAATTACAGACATAAATATAGAAACTGTACAAAGGGTGACAACGTGGTTTAGATTTATTTGTTTATACTGACAATTTCATTGGAAAAATTCGCCCGTACCTTTATGGAGACTAACCCTGACCTTAAAATATTATCTAGATTGAATTCATAAGTCCTAAAACAACAGTAGGTGGGTAACTTCAGTTAGTCAATTATTATTTTTTTTATATTTGACGAAGTATTCGCTTGTCATCGTGATAGATGGTAGGTAATAGTTTGCTCGAACGATTACTTGAAACGTTGAGGTAGGTCTAGGCTGCAAAGTAGGCGTAAAATTAGCGTGGGTTGTGACATTTGCTTTACACCTACAATAAAATTCCTAGTAAGTATTCTACGGCACTTAAAGCCAAATTACATAGTATAATGGACTTTTTTGTTTGTGGGCGTAGTTTTACGTTTAGTAGGTAAACGTACCAGGCTATAACAAAATGTACCAACCCACATGAATCTTACAATTCCCAAAGTATTACATAGTCCATCAGTTTAAAATTTCGAATCCCGGTATACTAGGACCTTTTCCGGATAGTACTATGAGCACGTTCCGAAAATTGAAGTTATCTGACGTAATTAATTCAATGAAAATTATTGAACGTTTGCCAGTTGGTACATTTTGTAAACATTAAACCATTATTCTGTAAAAAAATCACCGTGAAAGCTTAGATGATGTGAGTTTGAAGTAAGCTGTCAAGCGCCAGATAGAATGTCAGACCACTTCAAGCTCAATTCATAAACAAAAAAATACGTTGAGCTTCTTACAGGATAGATCAGCTTTGATCTCTACTACCAGTTAGCTTACGGTATAAAATAAAAAGAATAGCAATACCAGCTGGAGATTTATTCAGATGTATATTTACAAAACAGAAAATATTTTTCAGTTTTCTATGAAGCAAAAGATTTTCTTCTTTATATTGTCACATTACCAACAACAATGTACAAAGCCTTGAGAGATGGAGAAATGTGATATTACTTGAAGTACCTTGACGTCGTCGTATCAGATTAATATATAAAAGTATATATATTTTATTTCATGGTTTAATTTTAGAATGCATGTTCATGAGTATTAACTTCAACTTAAACCATAAAGCTAAAAGGAATAATTATGCTTTTAATCTGATATACAACTATTTTTTTTGGATATAATCGTTAAAAAATAATCATACTGAGTATAAAAAAGCTATTTCTGTAGAATTGTATTTTTTTCTTTGCACGAAAATTGAGTCTCTAAAAACGTAAATCTGATTAGATAATCTGATATCTGACTAATAAATATCTATTTCAGTTTGTAATCTATCACTTAATTGAATATCCAATTACTAAAACTAAAATAAATTGGATTTATTTTTATTGAAATAAGTTCATAAGTATAGTAAGTTCTGTACAGTTTAAACGTATTGTACAAAAAGTGATTAAATAAATTTAGATGAGAGAAGTATTTGGAAAGATCTTAGCTTAAAAATATATAAATTACTTTTAAAACTACAAATTCTAAAAGAGATTTTGTAATCAATTTTGAGGAGACCACAATTAAAATAGATAAATCCAATTAAAATATTTTGAATGACTTTGATTCTGATACGAATACTGCTAAAGTCAATATTGATAGCAAAATCAATAAAATATCTACAAATATACAAGAAAATGAAATTACATTTACCGAACAGGCCGACGGCGCGGAATGAGCCCCACAAGTACCTCCCGCCGCTGCAGCCGCTAACGCACTGCTTCCAGGCACCTGACAAACGAAAATGCATTTTAATCACTCAATCCTAAAATCTATTGCAGAGATTAATAAGAAAGTTTTATGATCGTCTTTAGGAGACCTAGATTTGGTAAAAACTTTCCAAAAGAATGCTGTGAAATTGTTTCCGAGTTGTTTGTTCTGTCATAGCCCTTGAAGTCCTGGATAATCTGGCATAGCTTTCTAATTGCAAAAATGTCTAGCAAGCAATTTTTTAATTCTGTTTGAAGTACATTCTTTGACAAAACGATTTAAAGATTCTAATTGAAATACATAAGATTGAAACTAGCAATACCGAATAAGCTAAAACATGATATATATGTATAATTCCCATGAAGACGAAAAAGGATAGTTTGCTTACTGCAAGCAAAGCTGAATGGAAATTGAGGCTAGAAGTACCTATCTACAATATTGAACGTCCAACTTTCTCAACAAGGGTATATATACAAAACTAATTACGTAATTACGTATTAGATCTCGTACATGAAGAAAAGGCAAAAAAATATATATAAAATAGATATCAGAAAAAAGTTGGGTAATAATCGAACAATTCATAGCGATTATTTCTAAATACTTTATTATGGTTACTAGGTAGAGGAATCTAAGTTTACTGGGAATATTAATAAAGTAGCAATTTCGTGGGCTATGAACAAACCATATTGAATTCCTATAGCGACGTTGGTACATGTGAAGTACACTGATCCACCTGTTGAAATTATATTTGCTTGTACGATTCTTAAATATAAAAAGGTTCTCTAGGAAATAACAAGAAACAATTATAAATTATACAAATGATCCTCTAAGTCTTTTCAATTACAATTCTTAATTTCAATGGAAGTAAATTAAGTTATGAGATAATTAAATTTATTCCTTATAATCTTATAAGTAGAAAATTGAATTGTACAAATAGAATTTCAAATAATGAATGGAATACTGATAATCTCTAAGTGTTCATTAAAAAACTTTGATTCAACAAAAAGTCTTTGCTTAGCAAATAAATTTTTTACCTCATTCTTTATGTCTAGATCTCCCAACATCTCTACTATAATCTTTTTAACAGTATTAACAATATTGTAATTAAAAACTCATAATTCTTAAAATGTCTACATCAGTGTCAACAGTATCGAAATTGTCATTAAGAGCTTTCATTCCTTTTCTACAACTTGTTTATCAGTATCAATAATTTCTACTGAATTGTTAAATATACCTTCAATTGCTCCTGTTTATAGTCAGGCTGGTATGGCAGCAGCATCCTGATCTTCCCCCATCTGTTGAAGAACAGTGCTATCGCCCCGATCCATACGATTAGCACCAAAACTACTATGCCGATCTCCACGCCTCGTATCTGTTTTAAACATATTCAAGGGTTTGTTATTATTTTCATTTACGTTATCTTCGTTTTCTTCTTCTATAATAAGAAAAGTACAAAAGAAAGTCAGGCAAATTTATTGTTTAGCAAATTGACTACGAACGTAACTTCCGTGTTTTGAAATCACAATTCTTGTTCCTTGACAATAGTGTATAAATGCCTATAACACAGCAAATTGACATACCTACATTACGTCAATTTCATAAATATTTAATTTTCCTTACTATACACATCCAAACTCAGTATATAAAAATCCTGCTGGAATGAGTTGATAAAAACTGTAATAGAAAAACAAAAAGTGTGTTTTGGGCAAATTGCAAATTGCGGTATTCAGATTGAGCAAATCATTTGAGGGACTCTTGATAGTAAAAAACCGGAGATTGAATTTTTAAATTTTCTTTAATATTGTCAATATTCTTACTTAATTATTTTTAATAGTAGTCGGGTTTTAGATTATGTGGGTGAACTTTCAAAGAAATGTGATCAACGACTTGCCATCGCTCAGAATCTTTACCAATCATACTGAAGATATCGTTTTAATAGGTTCTTATATCTACGAATATATTTTAAATTAACAGTTAATTAAGTACCAAGAAGTAACAGATTGATTTATAAATAAACATTACTATTACGAAAATACATTAAAAAAAACAGATCAATTAAAATAAAAAAAGACAAGATAAATTAACCGAATAATTCACACCAAATAAAAGAGAATTATTTAACACATCCATCCCCTCAAAAATGAATTGAAATTCAAGTGTAAGCGTTCTGAAAAATCTTATTTTAAAGATAAACCAGATTTGATTGCTTCCAACAGCTTCTGTTGTAATTCTAACTAAGCGGACCATCTGTCCAAATATAATAACCTGAATTGCTTATTTGCTTCATAAATACAATCTGATTCTGCACCGCTGTCAAAGTTAATTAAGTAAATCAGAATTTAAGTACTGGCCGTTCTTAATAGGCTTAGTTCACAGAAGAGTCAATATCTTCTGTGTACTAAGCCTAATAAGAACGGTGAAATACTCGTAATACTGTGAAGACTGTGACATTGTTAAAAATATGTTGAGAATTGTAATAGTTTATTTAAAATTCGCAGGTGCAGCAGTTAGGTACAGACGCCAGCACATCAACCTACTACAATCTGTGAAATTTCTTTGATAGATTTTCAACTTTATAGCTACAGCATAAGGTTCAAAGTTCATTGGGAAAATTTGAGTTTCGGGTAGCTTGATGTGCTGGAGTCTGTACATAACCTTAATTACTCTTAAAAGATGGTCATTTAATCTGAGAAAAGAATAACATGTAATTGAGAGCGACTCGAAAAGAAGTAGATTGTTGTCATTTGACCCCTAAAAACATAACCTTCACTTCTTCGGTTAAGATTGATCGAAGCTTAACTTTTTCAAGTAATAAGAAAAGAGACAAGTCAAATATTTTATATTTTTTTGCCACCAAATTCCTATTAAATGCAGTTTCCCTACATCATTCCATTCAAAATCACGGTCCACAGTACAAATTCTAAGCATCCGTACCACAGAATACAATATTACCGTTGGAAACGTCGGCGAGGGATCGGGCGGTGAGACGGACGACCGGGGCGTAGCACCAACCAGCCCTCCATCCTGTTGGGGCGAAGTCCTCGGGGGCTCTGCACAGATATGATACGCGCATTAGTTTAATAATACCATTGTTTTCGGGCTAAGGAGTGTGTTTGGGTCTAAAGATAGAGTATGTAAATGGAGGGAATATTCGCTTGGGTGGGTTTAGAAATGAAATGTTTGGCGAGATGCAGTTGGTTCTGCTTTGGACCGTTTACGCTTAAAGAAATATTAGTTTAGTCTTTGCTGCTGCTCGTGGTTTTACTTTCACCCTAGGGGATATATCTATTATGCATACTTGTATAAAAAGTATCCTATGTCCCGGGTTGTGATCTAACTCTGTGTGAATGTTGTCAATAGCAGTTTAGTAGATGAACATTTTGTAACACAGAAATAACAAATATTTGTGAGTTACAATTTCCAATCTACAATTCCTTCAGATTTATATATAGGTAGGTACCTATATAAATATTAAGCATAAAACAAAGCACGAGGGTTTTGTATACATAGACTTGTCACTACAATTTACCTATATATGTGTAAGGTTTTTCCGTTACAATTGTGTGTGTGGCTTAGAGTTTTGTGATACACTGACTTGTAAAATTTACAAATTAGTAGTTACTTGTAATTGCAAAGTTTTGTACTATAAAACCAAGGAGTAACAAAAAAGCAGACACATTTTCGGATTTATAAAATAAGTGTATAATATTCAAGTTTTAAGAATAGCCACGACAATTTCTAGCTAAATGCTCCCAACTGATGTCGCTAGCGTTTACAGTTCTAAAACTATTTAAAAGACGACTTTCTAAATTAACTTATAAAGTGCTAACAAAACTTTAACTCTTCCCAGCTGTTTACCTTTGCATTAATTATAGAATATCTCAGTAAATTGCCCTGCATTACAGAACGCTCGAACAAACTTTCAATTGATTACAATTTGCAATAACAAGCTCGAAGCTTGTAATCTTGCAGGTGACATTCACGGGGACTGAATAAACATATTCATTGTGAATGTTTATATTTTGGTAGTATATTACTTAGTGATCCAATCAAGCTGTAAAAACATAAGCATGTTGATATTTTTTTAAAGTGATACAGGTTTTACATAATAAAGGGTTTAATTAAATTGCCTAGCTAAACTCCGCAGACGCGATGGGTACTTATCAGTATCTAAACATGTTATAACAAAAAATAAATTTAGTTGATGATTTTGTTGTAGGGTCATCAACCCTGTATAGTATACTAGCGACCCTGCTTCACACGCTATTTACGACTTGACAAACCATCGAAATTTCTTTGCTAAATGTATGTCTAATATTAATTTATTGAACACATAAGCCTGTCGGAATCAATTCTCTAAATCATGGTGAAAATAGCATCCAAAACCGTTGCGTAGTTTATAATAAGAAACACAGTCAGACACGTGAAGCAAGTTTCATTTATAATAATATATATATTACTTACACATACTTAAAGATAGGTAACCTACAAGTATCTACCATAATCATTTTAATGTGGAAATTGATTATAATCTGCAAAAAAACCAATAGGTTCCAAGTTAAAAAAGGGTGTATAGAAATACGGGATGTCCAAAGTCGTTGTTACATGATACGTTATTGAAAAAGAAAAATAATACAATGGCCACCCTATACAGAAAATACAATGATATGTAGAAAATGTATTCAACCCAGCCTTTTCAATGCGTAACTTTTCACTGTATAGGATTCAAAGTAAATCACGAAGTAATAATATTCTACGTTTATGTTTAAGGGGTAAGCGTCAGGCTAGCCCACGAAATACAAATTTTCTTACGTTTAAGTCTCATCTGCCTAGCCCTTTCCCAACTATGTTGGGGTCAGCTTCCAGTCTAACCGGATGCAGCTGAATACCAGTATTTTACATGGAGCGACTGCCTATCTGACCATCACACCCCAACACAATACCCCTTGGTAAGACTGGTTGTCAGACTTTCGGGCTTCCGACGATCCGTAACAAATGTCAAAGATCCAAGAGTGGCAGCCGGGACCAACGCAACGGCTTAACGTGCTTTCCGAGGCACGGAGGGGTCCCGATATATAAAGATGGTCACCCATCCACGGACCGACAGCGACCAGAGTAGCTTAACCTGATCGATCGGCCCGTGCAGCAGTTATTACTGAGCCCCTTACGTTTAAGTAAAATAATCAATACAACCCTCTAAGTTCATATTTATCATCGTATTTATCGTAATAATAATAGAAATACGTTGTTATACGTATATGAACATATAGGGCTGTATCATACTTGTTACGATCGCCAATCATATTTTGTTCAACATACAACTGACACTGACCTGAATTGTAAAAAACGTAAGAAAATTTCACGAACTACCCTGGCGCTTTCCCCTTCCCTTAAAAGAATTGTCGATTCCTTATAAAAATAGTCTTCTCAGTAAACCAATCAGAGAGATAGATGTACTCTTCCGGTATAAGCTAAGGATAATAAGGCCAGGCTTGCGGGCAGGCTTAAGGATAATTTTATCATTTTCTGTTTTAACATAATCCTTATTCCTAGCGCGATAGTAGTCATTATAAAATATGTGTTAATTTTAACATAAATCTGTTTTGTGTTTTCAATTTTTATTGAATACGAGCGCTACATCTGAGTTGGTCGCAGTTATATGGCTTTTAGTATTTTATGGATTCCAAAATAGCAATTATTTAAGGTTCACACAGAAGCGCAATCATTATACTAGAATGTTCAAAATGTGTTTTATAAAAGAAAATTTGTAATCAAATGAGGTTTGATTAAATACTTGCCTTAATTTAATAATATCGACAATTACTTCAACAAACGATGTATCCAAAATGACCGTCCTCTCAAAACGTAGAGAAACCAATCTCTGTAACCGTTGATACGGAACAGTACTCCAGTAAGACCTAGTAAACTAAATGTCGAATCCAATTTTAGAAATCGGTCAGAGCACTCTCCTGTGTACTTTGTACTCAACGGGAGTATTCTGTTTGCTCAATGCTCGCAACGTTGACAAGAAATTAACTTTGACAAGCTCTCTGAAAGTAAACGTACAAGAAACGTGTTTGTTTTTGAGTACCTATACTTTGGGTATGTTTGACAAAGGTTTAGAGGATTTAAAGTACCAAAATTTTCATGACAAGGAGCGAGAAAGCAGAAAAAATACGGTTAAAATTTGACTTTTACAACCAACTTGGAAACAAAATGGAAGCCAATATTTATCAAATCTAGAAATAATTTAAGCCAAATTCATCGGTCCCACCGCAACTGAAGTGCTAAAACTTTACCAAATTTGCGAGAATTATATAATAAAAAAAACACTGGCACTCCGGTAGTGCCGACAGGAGTGAAAACTTGAACAATTACGAGTGTATTTTGTGAATCGTCTTATAAACAAAACACGCGTGTTAAGGTGTGTTCCTTATTTTATAGGGTTTTTTGCAAATCAGGTATGATGACCAAAGTGACTGGTTTATTCTTCTCGTGAAAGGAATTTATTCAGATTTACAACGCCATCTCGTCGTTGTTGGATGAACTACGTAGTTAGTACGCGAGGCCCTCGTAGTTCTTCCCGATGTGCATAGATGGCGCTGTCCTCAACAACGCGCGTCTTAAGTTTTACGTCTGACGTTAGTACGCGAGGCCCTCGTAGTTCTTCCCGATGTGCATAGATGGCGCTGTCCTCAACAACGCGCGTCTTACGTTTTACGTCTGACGTTTTACGTCTTACGAATTTTCGATCAGGGTCACGTGACCTGACGCGAATTTAGAAGTTTTTACCCATTCCAAAAAAAGTACACAGCGCCGCTAAAGAAGTTTTCACTTCAAAAAACTTGAAACCACAAACAAAGTAATCTGCAAATCATAGCTTAATCGTGAGGTTAAAACCGGTCGGAACATTTAAAACGGTGTCGACCTAAACTATCCACTCCCTGGAGTATTTGGGGTGTTTAAATTGAATACGTCTCGATTTAAAATCTGGGAGGCGTATTCCGTACAGCCGAATGATTTATTATTAAGTATTTTAGCCGAATTCGTCACATAGCGTACCTGATAAAAAGGTAGGTTTCCATTATTTATGTAGAATCAACAATTACTCTAAAGGCTTAGCTATGTAAATACAGCTTTATCGTATTTATTATTAAAGAGGTCTTGTTTTTAAACATTCCCAGTCGTATAATCAACTAATGTTTCATGAAAATGTCATGGTCTTGACATCACTATTTTCAAATTAAACTGTTTTGTGGCTTTAAGTTGAATTTCACTAAAGAAACTGAGCGTCACCCAATCGCGTTCAAAGGCTGTTGTGGTGTCATCATTGTTGTGGAATATTGACACTGACAGCTCTTGAACGAGGTTTAGGTGAGTTGATTACGTTCAGTTTTATTGGCGAAATTCGCCCTAAGTGGATTGCATTTTTTGGCGATTTAGGAGCTCAGACTAAGATTTTTGACAATCAATCAAAGTCCTGAACTAAGTCTTTGTATATACTTCTATAAATTAACTAATCATAACCAAAATTGTCAGAATAACACTCCGCATAATACACAGATACGCTTACAGTGATGCATCCGGAAGATCGACTGTAGGGTAAATGAACCGGTTGGAGTCGTGCCAAAACTTACTGAGCAATGAGCAAGTATAAAAGGTAAGCGATACAACAAAGAGCAGGCCATACTTGGATGCTCCGTGTTCTGGATTAACTGTAGTACTTACTTGTTATGTAGTTCTGTTGAGAACAAGAGATTTGTAATAGGATATTGTATGTGCTAAAATATTTGTGGTGCTTATAACTACTTGGTATATTGATATAATCCTCATACTTTCATATTTATCATAATTTCTGCTTGTGGTTAAAACTTCTTAAACACTCTCGGGTTTTGTGTCAATAATAAAACGTAGTTTACAAAATTAAATAATACCGTTTCAACCAAAATAAACGTTAACAGATAAAATTGACCATGGAACTGTCTCAAAGACGCATTATTTTTTTTAATTCCGGAGGATTTCAAGAGGATTTTAAATTTCGGAGGTCGAAGGATCTCGCCTGTTAGAAAGCGATGGATGAAGTCTATGATGGAATGAGCATGCCCAGAAGATGCCTATTTACTCTTGCCTTGAAGGCTGATTGGTTATACGCGGAAGGAAACACAGACGCTGGGAGAGAATTCCACACTTTAGCCGTGCGCATAATAAATGTAGAGGAGAAGCGCTGAGTATGACTAGTCGGTATATTGACCAAGTGCGGATGGTACCCTGCAATACGTCTGGTGTCTTTTTCATTTTATTTTTATCTTTTTTGAAGTGAAAACTTCTTTAGCGGCGCTGTGTACTTTTTTTGGAATGGGTAAAAACTTCTAAATTCGCGTCAGGTCACGTGACCCTGATCGAAAATTCGTAAGACGTAAAACGTCAGACGTAAAACGTAAGACGCGCGTTGTTGAGGACAGCGCCATCTATGCACATCGGGAAGAACTACGAGGGCCTCGCGTACTAACGTCAGACGTAAAACTTAAGACGCGCGTTGTTGAGGACAGCGCCATCTATGCACATCGGGAAGAACTACGAGGGCCTCGCGTACTAACTACGTAGTTCATCCAACAACGACGAGATGGCGTTGTAAATCTGAATAAATTCCTTTCACGAGAAGAATAAACCAGTCACTTTGGTCATCATACCTGATTTGCAAAAAACCCTATAAAATAAGGAACACACCTTAACACGCGTGTTTTGTTTATAAGACGATTCACAAAATACATTCGTAATTGTTCAAGTTTTCACTTCTGTCGGCACTACCGGAGTGCCAGTTTTTTTTTCTCTAGGATTATCAAAATGATTAAGTACTAAATAAAACCTGTACTTAACCTTACCTAGATAATAATAAAATTGTATTTACACCCCGCATTAAAGCTTTTGTGGTATCAAGAACTGAGTTGGTGTTAGTCGGTACTCAACTTTAATACTACTAATAAAACAAACTACTAAATAACAAACATCGAAACATCTTCACAGAAGATGTTTGGATGTTTGTTACTCAAGCACGCGTAAACCGTTGAACAGATTTAGATGAAATTTAGTATGGAGATAGTTTGAGTTCCGGGAAAGGAGATAGGATAGTTTCATCCCGATATTCCCACGGGATTTAAACTTACGCGGGTGAAACCGCGGGGCGCTGCTAGTGTCTTACAAATTACCAAGTAATGTACTGAAGGATTTCGTAGAACGCCTTGTTTATTTAGACGAACATTTACTAATGTTTTCTTTCTTTGTACACCCAAAATTTTATTAATGGTGGGTCCACACGATACAGACTTTCATCAATTACTATAGAATTTTGTCTGTGCAACAAAGCCAGTTTCTACAGACAAATGTCGGTGTATCAGAAAAGTTCAAAGTCCGCATATACTCGTATGTCTGCGCATTTGAGGTTCGAGGTTCGCCACGACACGAAATAAAAATTTTCGGAACACTACAGATTTTCGAAAATCCAAGTCTGAACTAATGAAAAGTCTGTGCAAACATTCTGTTGAGATGTACGCATAATTTTTTTTTAGTTTAGACCTACTATAATGTTCTAGAGGCTTTTAAATTAATGTTGACACAAGATTTTCATGATGATTTGGAAATGCTATCACCACAATTACATACATAATCTGCATTCCCGATTTGTTCGCCCAAAATGTAAACAAATATGAGTTTATGGAAAATAACTAAAGGCCCCTTCAAACAGGCGCGTCGCGACACGCGACACGAAGGCACCGCAAGTCGCGCAACGAGCGGTGCCTTTGTGTCGCGTGAGATTCGCGTCGCGCGTCGTGCCTGTTTGCAGGAGCCTTAAAGCCTACACAATAAAGTTTAGTTTACGCTACAACTTCAAACATTTTTATAACTGTTTCAATAGTTCTAGTCACTCTGAAATCAACTTAATTACCATTAAAATAAGGTTAATGTTTGTTTAACTTGAAATAATATTAATTTGAAGCAAAAGTTTGAATGGGCTTTAAACTCACAATTTCTTCCAATAGGGGTACGCAGAAACTACAGAAAGCTACCTGCTACGATTCTTAAACACTACTTTTGATTCGTTTACGTTCAGCAACACACTCCATTAGTCTGTAGGTACTGTAGGAGAGGTAAATCAATCAAACAATATCTTTCAGATAAAAGGGCGAAAGCTCATAGTCTGTGCTGCACTTAGCGTGATGAGTACATTACTATGAATTCCGTATTTTAAGCAATCTGACTTCGTCCGCTTAAAATTATTTTTTTCCCGACCCACCCCGTCACATCGCATCGCCTGCGCTATTAATTCGTTTACGTGACCTCTCTTAATTTTTTTTTTCGGCTCCTACGTGTCCTAGCGTGCTGTTAAATAGCCTATAGTCTTCCTCAAGAATTGGACTAAAAACTGCGAAAAGAATTTTTGAAATCCGACTGGTAGATAAAATAAACAATTATGACGGAATCGTTTTACGTTTTTTTTAATTTTTATTCATGACACCGCTTGACAGCGGGGGGCCATGGCTAAATAAAAATAAATAAAAGCAAATTAAAAAAATAAAAATAAATAAAAACAGGTCGATCGATCAGGTTAAGCTAAGCTTGCCGCGGTTGACCTGTTGATGGGTGACCATCTTTACATACCGAGACCCCTCCGTGTCTCGGAAAGCACGTTAAGCCCCGGTTGGTCCCGGCTGTCATTCGTGGACCTTTGACAGTCGCTACGGGTAGCCAGAAGCCCGAAAATCTGACAACCAGTCTTACCAAGGGGTATCGCATTACCCAGTACTGGGTTGTGGAGGTGAGATAGGCAGTCGCTTCATGTAAAATACTGGTATTCAGCTGCATCCGGTTAGACTGGAAGCCGACCCCAATATAGTTGGGAAAAGGCTCGGCAGATGTAACATCGCTTGTCAGCTAAACTGACCCCTGCTTTTTTTTTGCCATCCAAATTCGTATGGGTGTTTATATCATAGTTTTATGCCGTTATTCTTTACTTACTAGAAAAAGCTGCAAACCACAAACCATGCAGATTATAATCTCCACAGTATCTACACTACATGTTTACTTTTGCTTCTACATGAATTCAAATAGGTATCTATACACTCCTACAATTTGTAATACTACAGTTAAAATAAACATTATCCTTTGTTTAAATTTTAATTAAATCCGAAAGCAAACCTATTGTGTTTATCTATGCATACGTAGCATGTTTATAATGTATTTATCAGTTATTACACCCTCTACTGAATTAATATTAACGTTTGAATAATGGTACCTACCTATATTTATTCAGCAATACTTGGAAATACAGACTCACTCCAAATCTCTCGAATACTGAATCGAATTTAGATTCAAATTTTGTCAATTTAACACTAATTTGATTCGATTTAGAATTCGGATATGTTGAGAATAAATCAGCGCGTAGATATTTTTAGGCTACTTTTATACCGTATGAATGTGAACACCTTGTGAACAGTACCATACTGCTCACAATCTATCGTATTCATTTTCGATAGTTGACAAATGGTGACCAACCGCTACTTCCACTTAGTTGATCGCAGTGACATGACTATTTAGTATTAGAGCAAGGTGCGATCCATCGGATGCAAGTTTGATAGCAGTTCACAATTTGTCGGTTTGCCATGGACAGATTATAAGCTATCGATAAATAATGCGATACCTACTAACTCAAACTAAATTTCATATTAACATCTTGATTCCACTAAATATTTACAATTCTGAACACATTTGTCTTCGCGAGTCAAACGTCGACATTTGTTCAAAACTATTCTTGTGTGATGGATAGGGTTATTCAACTTCTAAAATAGTTTCATAACATGGTCTATGAACTTCTTAAGTTTTTCTCGCTAAATCAGCCCTGAATAAGTTCGAAATTTTTCGTATTTTTTTACACGTAATAATATTCCGACTACTTTAATAAAAATAAGCTACGAATGTACGATTCAAGTATGTAATACTTTCATTTTCTCCATGTCACTTTTGACCTCTCATGCTACAAAACGAACACTACAGCAAACTACCTACTAACTATTTTAAAGACAACGCTGAACAAAACATGACTAAAGTCCCTAATAACACAAAACAACCCTGCCTTCAAAGAATCCTCGGGGAGCGGACACACGCTCGCGGCACACGCAACAAGTCACTTTATTTACATCAACAACTTTAGTTGTGTACGCCCGCTGTTTTTAGTTGGTCACCCTATTCGTTTGATCTGCGAGTTGTGATGTGTTTTGTTTTTGTAGTTCGGAGTAAGTTGGAATGAAATTCTTATTTATAGCGATCCTCGTTTTTCCTTGTAACAGTTTTCCTTCCTACGCTACCACTAAAACTAAGCAAATATCGATGTTGAGATCATGGTGGGGTTGGTAATTGTTGGAAACGTAGTTTTTGCTATTACGCGGATGTATCAATGTAAACGAAGCAGGTGGCGATCTTTAGTTACTGCCTACCCACATAGGAAGGCGTATGTTTATATGTATATGTTACCGGCCAAACCCGATTTTAGGATGAATTAGTTTCGCCTAGGCCAAACCAGTTCTCCCTACACGGGTTGCATGGTTGCAGTTGGTCGGTAGGCGACGTAGGATGCAAGAGTAAGCGAAGGGCACCCCTAGGTTAGGTTTGGTAAGGTTACTTTAAGGCGAAAGCGCTAGGGTAGCCCGCGAAATTCAATTTCTTAAATGTTTTTGCAATTTGCTGGACAGTATTAAGTTGTACGTTGATTAATATATGATTCACGACCGTAACAAATATGTATTTACAGAATTATAATCATTAAAGTCATCAACACAACTTTCTAAGACCAAGTAATCCCAAAGAATAACTATTTCATGAAATCTTGCCATTTTGGGATTATGATAACTTAACAAGTTGTACCTATTACTGATTCTAATGATTATGATTCTGTAAATACATATTTGTTACCGCCGCGAATCATAATATTTTGATCGACGTACAACTTAATAATGACCAGCAAATTGCAAAAAACGTAAGAATATTTGAATTTCGCGGGCTACCTTAGCGCTTCCCCCTTAAGAGGAAACACTACGGCCGAGAGAATTGAGAAATAGGTATTTGTAAAATCTATTGCTGTCGCGCGGTGCCCAAGCCTCCCCCGCAGGGCATGAAAGAGACAACTGCATCATGGACCAAAAATACCTATTAAAAATACACAAAATCAACGTTACGTACTCCCCCGATTTCTTTTCCAAAACTAGACCGATTTAAATATTTTTTTCATTCAAAATTAAAGAAAGGCTTTGGCCGTGTCCCTATGTTTTGCTTTTTTTTATAAAATTTAGTCAAATTTATTTTCTGGATGTTTGAACACAGCGGAGAATCTGGCGATTCTTTTTAGGTTTTTGAAGGCTCATAATTATCTTTTTAATTTATTTATTTATGAAAAATCGGAAAACATAGAAACATGCCAATAGTGGCCATAGATTTTTGTGATAAAAATTATCGCTCTACTGGCATTATCCAGGGATAAAACAGGGGACTACGTTTGTATGGAAAGAACGGCCCTTGTGTTTCCTCTTAAACCCTTTACACAGAAATTAGAGCCCAGCGACCCGGGGCTCCGTCGACATACTCATTTGGCCTAGGCGAAACTAGTTCATCCTAAAATCGGATCCTGTCATCTGGTCGATAACATATAATTATACATAATAGCGTAACACAGTATCAATCTCAATCTGAATCCCTCCCTCCATTCCTTTATAAAGTATCTACTTTTATGTAAAAAATTTCTTTAATAGATTTTCAACTTTATCTCCAAATCATAAGGTTCAAAGTTGATTGGGAAAATTTGACAGTTTCGGGTAGCTTGGTGTGCTGGCGTCTGTACATAATTAAGAGTATTCTATTCTATTCTGAATCATTTTGAAACGATATTGCTAAACCATTGCTTCATATGTTCGAAAAGTGAATGCTAAACAACGTAAATAACGCATCAATGAATGTTGTTGAACTGTCACAATGAAACCTTGCTACTGATAGTGTGTTACACAATTACCCCGTTGGTTGGCAGGAACATCGACGCACAAACTGTAACGGATCCAGCCGGTCGATTCTGTAAAAATCTCACCGTGAAAACTTAGGTGATGTGAGTTTGTTTTTGCTAGGAATTGACACTATTGACAGCTCACTCCACGCTCACTTCACCGAAGTTTTCACGGTGAGATGATTACAGAATCGTCGGTTATAAAAAATGTATAGAACAGATTTTTTTTTTAAAGTGAATCTGCTTCGCCTTTTTCCATTTATGTTGGGGTTGGCTTCCAGTCTTGTTGCGGAAGGATCGTACGTTCCCGCGACCCCCGGCGTAGGTGTAAGATGGAACACCGGGGTGGTTTTTAGTCAGTAAGAGTCTGACAGGCCCCGCTGCCCGCCCCAGGGCGGCGGACATCCATGAGGATTTTCCAGCCCGGATCAAAAAAAAAAATGGCTTCCAGTCTAACCGGATGCAGCTGAATACCAGTATTTTACATGGAGCGACTGCCTATCTGACCACCACAACCCAGTTACTGGGTAATAAGATACCCCATGGTAAGACTGGTTGTCAGACATTCGGGCTGCTGACTACCCGTAACGACTGTCAAAGATATACGAATGACAACCAGAACCAACGGCTTAACGTGCTTTCCGAGGCACAGAAGGGTCTCGGTATGTAAAGATGGCCACCCATCCACAGACCAACCGGGGCAAGCGTAGCGTTCCTGCCACTTTGTATATGCTATTATAAAAAGATCGAACTAAAAATTGATTCATCTGATGTCAAGTTACATCGACAATAATTCGTATTTTACAACCTTGTTCTTCCTCTATTGCGCCACTAACTTTAAGAAAGCGTTAAGTAATAAGAGTAAAATCGCAAAATAATCATCACTGTTTAAAATCAAGAAACGTGCTTCAGAAAAAAAACACGGTTTAACGCGAATTACCAGTTGGAAATAACAAGGCAAAGATTCCAATAAATCTCAATGCAACAGGTCACTTGTTTAAATCGACAATTCTGCCAATGTTGATCTCCGTTTACCATTTCCCTGCGTTTTTTCGTTTACCTGTGTCCGTTTTTTTCCGTCTAGCCTTGTTCGTGTAATCTAGCTTTGTATACGGAGGCTTTGTGAACGTGCTCCCGTTTGCAGGTCGGGGATTTACAGTAAATCTAGTATTTAATAAAATCCTCGGCGTGTTTGTAATGGTTTCAGTGTGAATTTGTTGTTCCTATATTTTTTTTTTGCCGATGACGTCCAGGCTAGGTAGATATTTTATTGTATAGATACTAAAAGGACGCACAAAAAGACACTACATAGATACGGTAGGAACGGCCAGTTCAGGACTCTTTATGGTCATAAAAAAATTATTTGGTAAAGGCACTTGGAAGGCCTTACGAGTTACGAGGGTAAAAAAGAAACGGAGATACAAACATACATACGGGTCAAACACATAACCTCCTTTTGGGCTTCGCCGCAGTCGGGTAAAAAAGGCAAAGCCAGTCTTTTCGCGTAAATGACAGTTCAACCCAGGGAAATGTTTTTCCGTCTAATTCCTTTATTTTGCTGAATTCAATTATGCCCACTCAAAACTAACTTCGATAACGTTTAATCGAGAAACCCTAAAGTACCGGCATTTAAATACCGCGGCTCGAGTAATTCCATCAAAAGCCGTTACCCAAAAACATTTAGATATTACATCGCCCACAGTTTGAGGTAATTTAAATAATGGGGGAGTCAGTGACCTATTATTTGTGTGTATTTGGAACAGTCTCACGCGACTGAATCACGCAACAGGTGCACTTACCTAACTCTGAACATCGTTAACATTAAGAAAAGTAGTTGAAACTAGATCAGTAGTGAAGGTATTTTTCTAGAAGAAATTGGGACTAGGAAAGTCCAAATTTCGTCTTGGACAGTAGAAAGACGGTAATGAAAACAAAGTCAGAATAAATGTTCACAGCTGAAACCGGAGCATCTAATGGGCGGACTGGATTCAGGAAATATGTTTTTCATTATAATTAACTTACAGCTGATTTTTACAAGGTTTGTTGTATTTTAGATGAGAAGTGGAGAATTAGAGAAATTACATTAGATAGGTAAGAATAAAAAAATGGTAAAGCAAAACGTCATGCCGGTAACTTGCGCCAAAGCTGTATTTAAAATCGAGCAAAATGTGTCATTTAAAAAATATCATAAGCAATAGTTAACATCACCGCCTCGAACGGTTAGGGTCAGCGCAGACAGAGAGGAATAATTCCCGCGCGGTCTCGGGCATTTTCATTACGGATCGCGTATGTTCGAGCTGATTCCCGCATATCTTCGAGGACGCGCGAGCATTTTTTGTCAGGTTCAAGCATTTATGCACTTTAATGTAATAATTTTAAAGTTTATTTTCAAGTGTGTTAATAAAATCCTCTCCGCTGCGCTCCGGTCTGTCTGCGCTGAGCCTTAGGCAGCCAATTTCAACAGTTATGTTTAAGTCCAATGTATGTAATAGGGGGCGACCCTTTTGCCATGCAACGGGAAATCCAGGCTCCAGGCTGCTACAGAGAAATTCCTGATGGGAAACCGGTAACCTCACGTTCAGCAGTACCGCTTGCCACCACGAGACCAACGAAGCAAAAATATTAACTAGAAGGCCAATTCCCGTGATTAAAAACATTCAAAATCTAGTCGCAATCAAGAAGCTTATAGATAAAAGTGGAGGCAACACTCTAAATACCTAAGTGAAAACGACTGTGGTCGGACACTCTCTTTCTAAATACACACTTATGAACGAGACAGTGATATGTGTTTTCTTTGTCATATGTATGTATTTAGAAAGAGAGTGTCCGACCACAGTAGTCTTCACATTGATACTGAGAATGTTGCCTCCACTTTTATCTAAAAGCTTCTTGGTCGCAATCTCATCTCAGCGACAATCAAATGTCAAAAATGCAGGTAAACGCTTTATAAATTTTGACAGCTTGCAACAGAATAAAATGTGAATGTTCTTAAAATAACCGGAATTGCCCTTTAGACATAAACAATTGACGACCGCGAAAGTTCGTGTTCACATTGGTACGAGTACCAAATAACATTTCCCTTCAAAGTGAACCAAAAACTCAAAACGCTAATAAAAAGCAAAAATCATAGATACCTAACCAAATCCGACCTCATCCTACTAAATGCTAATGTTCCGCTTGCATGTTTCGGGCACCATATTAACAGTTGACACGCGAAACATCGGACAAGAGAGTGACTACTGAAAGTTCGTTCACATGTTACAAACACGTGCAAGTTATTGTAATTATGACAAAGGTGGTGTATGGAAGATCTTTATGTTATGGCGTTGATTTTAGGTGACAACTTTTTCTTTTGTTTTCTTTTTGTTAGGGCCGGCAGCGCTGACTGACGTCGCGGCTCGGCACGGCACGGTAAAGGATTTTATTTCTGATCAAGTTCTTTTTACCTTTATTTCAATGAGTTTAGAATTCATATTATTACTTTATTTCGATACAATCATACTGCGGCACGTCATGTCATTCCGTTTCATTCCACGGATTGCCGCGGCGGCGTACCACCGCGTCCCGTGAGCCACATAATGTCGCACGATTATGACAGCTAAACTAATTGAAATAAGGTTTCGGCAAGCTAGGCTTACTTACTTACAGGATACTACGACGTAACGTGATGATACTAAAAATATGAAATATTAAAGAAACAATATATAATTCGTTGACACGTTTATACCCATAATCCAATGCTACACGCGTAAAGTTCTTATTGGAGTTTCCAGAATTCAATAGTTTTAGCTTCAACAAATATTGCGCAGGATGTTGTAATAGACATGGATGTTTCACTATCCGAGATCTGAACAAACATTGACTTTTTACAAGTGAATGTTTTATTAAAACTCAACTGCCGCGTTGTCTCATGGTTGCAAGTGCGACTGCTGAGCGTGGGGTCCTGGGTTAGATTCCCGGGTCGGAGAAAGTGTTATTAGGTTTTCCATTAGGATTTTCTTAGTAACAGTCCGGAGTATTGAAGTTGGCGGTTGAATACCCCCGTGCCTCGGAAAGTACGTTAAGCCGTTGGTCCTGCGCCTGATCTCTCCCCGGTCGTGACGGATTGCCGTCTCATCGGACTATGAGAGTAAAGGAACAGAGAGTGCATCTGTGTTTACACAGGGTTTGTGCACTACACGGATAATATCTCCTGCGTACAGACGCCAGCACATCAAGCTACCCGAAACTGTCAAATTTTCCCAGTCAACTTTGAACCTTATGCTTTAGCGATAAAGTTGAAAATCTATTAAAGAAACTTGACAGATTGTAGTAGCTTGATGTGCTGGCGTCTGTACATAGATATCCGAGTACCTGGCTAATCTCTAAGTTGAGATTGGCCACCGTGACCGAAATCGGTCGGAAGGCTATTTAAAAGAATCTGTGTTAAATTTTCTTAAATATTAAAAAAAAATGTTGATGCTTAGTTGACGACTTAAAATTCGAATGACAAGACTTTTCTAATGCTCATCTATAGATTTTTAACAAATTGTGTACATTGATTTAGATCTACGAGTATACTAATATCCATTTAATCAAAATCTTTTACTTGCGCAATCGGCTTATTAGTCGATTCGCACGAATTTACTCGACCGGAACGGGCGAATCGTCACTTTAAATAATATTATTTAACAAGTCACAAGCAACAAGTCACGCGATCGTTAGATACCTACAACTTAACTAATTATTATTGCATTATTCTGCTTTCATCTATATTATTATTCAATACACATTAAAATGTCGTTACCGATCAGTCTAATCGTAAATTACGAGAATTCAATCATTGTATTATGACGATTGAATTTTTCTATACACTCCACGGAAAACATAGGATACTTTTCTTCCAACAATGTAAAAAACTTTCCCTACAGTCCGGCCGTCGAGCAAGTGCGTACCTGACACCTGTCCGTGTGACAATTCGAGTAGCTAATACATAACAAATTCGCAAAACACGTTTTCGTTTGTATGAAACTGACACGTGTCAAGAACGCATTCTCCTGTCAGCTGCACTGTAGGATGCAAGCAAAACCAAGGGCACTAGCCGTAATTCCTTGAAATCCTTAACACAATCAGACTCACCCAGCGTGCGGAAGACAATAGGCCTACTCCTGTACTTATGACCGCCCCACAGCGCGGCGACCGTCACTTGGTACTGTGTGTCGGCTTCCAACCCGCTCAGGATGACAGCATCCGAGTTGCCAGCCACCTCCAGGACGACTCTGTAACTAATAGACGATGAGTCAATTTCGTTGTATTCTAGTGAAAAGCTGTATACGGTGAGGCCACATTTAGATAGTTCTAGAAGATTTTTTTTAATGAATTTTCTGATGATTAATAACGTTTTAGCATTTAGGCCCGCTTGCACTAAATCACTTAGTATGTACGCATAAGAGCGGCTTGCGACAACCGCTGCAATCGACAACGAGTCGCTCATGTGTTTCAGTACGTTGCTCAAATATACGAGCGGCACGTCGTCGACGGCAGCCGCTGACGCGTCGACGGCTGAAGTTGCTTCTGCTGTTGACGCGTGCCGCTCGTGTCATCATCATCTGCCTGGCCTTTTCCCAACCATGTTAGGATCGGCTTCCAGTTTAACCAGATGCAGCTGATTACCAGTACTTTACATAGAGCGTATTACCCAGTAATTGGGTTGTGGAGGTCAGATAGGCAGTCGATCTATGTAAAATACTGGTAATCAGCAGCATCCGGTTACTGTAACCCAGTTACTAGGTTATTACCCAGTAACTGGGTTACCAATACCCCTTGGTAAGACTTGTTGTCAGACTCGCTCGCTGGCTCGTGTGTATGCACACTTAATGCGTTTAGCGCTAAACATAATTATTTAAAACATAATTCTGTCCTCTTCAAGTGATTGATGGAAACAGAATGTTGTTTTAAGTTTATTTAGCGCCAACGCAGTCAGTGATTCGTCATGCAAACGGGCGTAAGTTTCCGATAAATAATTTTGAGAACTCGAATAAATGGCCGGTAGGTACTGGTATATTTACAAAGAATTTGTTAGTAACAATGAAAGCTTTGGGTTAGCTACACCACATGCTCCGTAAACAACGCATTTTGAAGTTTTATTTACAAAAATATTGGACAGAAAGTTTACGTTATATCGGAAATTGAAACGAATTTATTTTTTAAATGTAATTTTTATCATCTATGCTTAGAAAGACATAAACAAACAATCCTATATTCAAGTAGTTCTACCCCATTGTCTTTTACACATTTACAAGAAACCTCGCATTCAATATCACACAACGGCAACATTGACTGATTGAGGATAAAGAATTACGTCCAACGCTCTACAGCTAACGAGTTTGATGAACTTTTGTTGTATCCTATGGAGCGTTGAATTAAATGTCTTTTGATAGACTGTTTTTTCCGAAATTATTTTTTATTCAAAATTTACATACAATTTTAGATGGAATGTGGCCCCACCGTCAGGAAAAAAGAAGTAAGAAAAAAATGATGAAATAAATGGGACAGATTTGACTTTTATGTCTAAAATAAATAGCCCTTCTACATAAAGACATTCTTGCTATGTGTCTTCACAATATCCTGAAAAAATACCATTGTTGTTATAGGTAGGCTACACGTGTATCGAATATTATTAATTTGTCAATTCCGCTATCTACATTGTCTGTATTGCTTAATAAATTGACCTTTTAAAGGTAATATATTATTATTTATGTAAGAAAAACGAAGACATATTTTTCTAAAAATATTTTCTAGAAATCCTGCCTTCCTGTGTGACTTGAAATATTGTTAACAAAGTGATAAATTGACAGGCGTCAATACGCCTGTAAATTTATCTTTATTTAAATATATTTCACCGAGGCTGCCTGCTGTCTGGAGACTTGCTTGCCCGAATACAAATCCACCCGATAATCCATCTTCCCAGAGACGATGGAATGAGCCGCTCTGCAGAGTAGTAGGTACAGAACAATTTACTTGACTCGTCTGCTACTACTGCGGAACGTGCGCGCCTGCTGGCTGTGGGTAGATGGGAGTCGGGTCTTTGGCTTCATGCACTACCTTCGTCGAACATAGGCACTTTGTTCACTACTTGTCGCCTCGCTGCTTCCCTACGACTAGGCACTTCTTGCTATTCTCCACCTCGCTGTCACTGTGGCGAAGATGTCAACAGCCTCGGACACCACGGCTTGTCTGGCAGCCGAAGTGCGGGTCGCTTAGCGCGGCATGCGAACATTAATGATATCATCCGACGACCTCTTGTCACCGTCGGTATTTCAGCTGTATTAGAACCCAATGGCTTGGCACGCGACGATAGCAAGAGACCGAACAGTATGTCTTTATTTCCTTGGAAGGTGGGTTGTCCTTTAGTACGGGACGCAACGTGTGTCGATACTCTTGCGCCATCTCATCTTCCTGGCTCGGCATGCTGTGCTGTCGCTGCTGCTGCGGCTACGAATAACCTCAAGTGGCGAAAATATAATAACTACATCGGAAATTATATTTTTGAGCCGTTTGGGGTTGAAACCCTCAGGCCGTAGGGTCCGAATGCTCATGGTATTTTTAAAGAAATTTCGAAACGGCTGGTTGACACTTTCCGTGACCTAAGGGCTGGCTTTTACCTTGGCCAGAGGCTAAGCAGCGCCATACAACGTTGTAATGCCGCCAGTCTCTTGGGTACATTACCAGTCGACAGCGATGCGGATGAGTTTTTGGATGCAACTTTTTAGTTTCTGTATAGTTTTAGTTTAGTTAGGTTTTAATTTTTAGATTTGGATAAAATAAATAATAATTTAAAATAGGTAATCTAGGGATTGCCCTATATTATTACCTATTTCATTCTCGATCTGTATTTCTGTCAACATCTCTATATTTCTTTTTTACGAATTTGCCATAAAGAAATGAAAATGGTTTATGGCAATTTAGAACCTTACAAGAACCCAATAAAATAGTGGTAGGTATGGATGGTCAAGCTGGCGTGATTTTCAATGATGTCGAATTGAAATGATGTCATAACGATGATGTAAACTATTGGGTAAGTCGCAGGAAGGTTCTAAATCAGGAGCTGAAGGCTTAGACAATGTGAAATTTCAGCGGCGATGATGATGAGGAAAAAGTCATGTTCGAAGTCGTTGTTACGGAACGCTTTGAAAGCGATTGCTATCTACTTAGCTGGGAAAACTATCAAGCAACGTAAAAATGAAACGAAAATCGTTTTCCACTAAAATCGCATCTTCATGACAACTGTCCATTATCACCTAAAACAAGTCTATAATAAATAGTAGCGTGAGAAAGTCCATCGAAACAAATTAGGGTTACGCGGGCAACAAAAGCGTCCGCGTTTTCGCCAGGAAATTTATCGGTAATAAGACTTCCGTCCGCCACCCCTGCCCAACATTCCGTTCACAATTTGTGGTAAATTCTTTGGTTTTTTTGTACTCTATTGTGTTATCTTTATTATGACAGCGGAGAATTTTGTACGGTTTTATTGAACGAATAACGTTTTTTTATGTATTCAGTTTTGAAATAACATTCTTTTGTGGGTCTAATGTTTTCAATTCACTTAATTTGCGAAGTCAATATTCTAACTGTCTTCCCGATCGCGTCAGATTCTCGCCACATCGGGTTATGAAAGTAAAGGAACAGAAAGTGCACCTGTGTTTACACACGCACTTTTGCACTATAATATTTCCTGCGTACCTGGCTAATCTCCGTTGAGATTGGCCACCGTGACTGAAATCGGACGGGAGGATATTATTATTTTAACAGTCATAGGGGGACGGCGGGCGAGCAGCCAGTCTAATCTGCAAAATTGTCACAGTGTCGAACTAGCAGGGGATCGAGGGGGGGGGGGGTGGAGAGAGGTTCAGGGGATTTTTTTATTTTTTTTGAGGATGGGAAATCATCAAATGACCCCTCCCGCTCTGGGTGGAGCGGAAGGGAGGTTCAGGGGATCAGACCAAAATCGTGAAAAATTAGGCGAAGTGAACTTGAAATGAGCTGTTAATAGTGTCATTCCCAATAGCATTAAGGCTCCTACAAACAGGCGCGATACGCGATATAAGCACGCGCGACACATAGGCACCGCTCGTTGCTCAACTTGCGGTGCCTTTGTGTCGCGCGCGATTTTATCGCGTGTCGCGCCTATTTGAAGGAGCCTTTAGGTAGAATGACTGCTATCTTTAAGCTCACTTCTCCTAAGTGACGAGGAGTGAAGGGAGTCCTTTGCCCAGGTGTTGGAGGCTCGTAAAGAAAAGTCATAAATCTTTGAAAAGATTCGGAATTTAATATCGAAAAGCAGTAGGTATACCACCTAACTGCTGGTTTAAAACATGAATGTGGTTCTATTCTTCTAGAACAAGTGTATAATATAAAAAGAAAGTTAAATCTCGTTCACTTGCTGGGTACCTATTTGTTTGCGTCGAACGTTTTCCGCCGGGATTTGCGAGATTTCAACAAATCCTTTCTTGTCTGCATCTAAAAATAAATTCACTTCGCTTGTTTCATTGCTTTTGAGATTAGAAAACGAGTAAGTAGTCCCTTCGGTCCTATAAAGTGTTAATGTTTTTGAAGAAGTTTGAAATATGTTTGCAGGCATTAAATTTAAACAATTCAGAATTCTGTAATCTTTTCATAGGTACCCAAAAGACAATGACGCCGTAATTAACGCCACATAGACAGTAGTTAACAAATCCAATACTATTTAGAAGAGTTTATGTTAATTGTATTTTACGAGACCGTACAAATAAATAATGGTAAAACTGTGTGTGTCACCCTTTGTACAGTTTCTATATTTATGTCTGTAATTTATATGGTGTACATAATAAAGAGTATTCTATCTATCTATCTATCTGTTGGAGATTGTTATGAAAGAAACTTATTAAAATAATAATCATAATAATTTATGACTCCATCACTCCATACTGAAATACCACTCGATATTAAATGATAAATGATTTTATTTTTGTAAGTAGGTTTGTACAAACTCTTATACACGTCAATCATGTTTTTTTAAAACTAGAGGAGGTTGGCGTTTCCTATTTGGCTACTCTGAGAAGAAAGGCCGAACCAAACTCAAAGGTCACAATATAATAAGTATTCTGGTCGATAAAATGTTAAACGGTGGCCAATAGCCATATTAATAGAACGATCATTTGTATATTAATTATCTCATAATCGCAGAGACATCGCTCAAATAAAAACAATGTGTTCATTTGAGCAAAATGGAAAGATCATGTCGTCTTTCCATTTCAGGAAACAAATGACATGAACTGACATGTCTGACATAGGTACCTGAACAAGATAAAGCCCGTGTCCCATCAAAAAATCCATCAATTCCAAAAGCGAATAGTTCCAAACTCTAACAAAACTTTTGTCAGTAATCCACTGAGGTGTAATAGCGAGAGAAGATAACGTAACTTAGCTAAATGAATTCATAATCGGCTATTAAAAGTTGGTAGACACGTAATCCCGATCCAATTTGATGAAGCAATGCATAATGTAGAAGCTAAGGTACGTGGAGACGCTAACGTGACACCTGACCTTTAGGTCTTGTTCACAGTAAACACGTGGTGTGGTGACGAGGGCGGTAGAGGATGCGGTGGCGGGTGCGATTAGGTTGCCAATAACCCTTTGTTGTCCGCTGCAACCACTTTCGATGCTCTGCGAGACGTGTTTCCACAGGAGCAAAACAATAGACGGTCGCTCTCTAGCTATTCCATATTCAAATCCTTGTTTTCTTTCCAATAATCTTAACATTAGCCTGAATTAAGTAGATTTCAGAATGACTGGCCCACATATTATTGTTTACGTGTTGTAATTTACATTGCGAAAGCAGGTCCTACGAGTATCAGTATGGCTACAACGTGTGGGCAGGAACATAGAAACTAGGTGTCTTCTATAGTTACTATACTATGGTAAGAGCAATTGCATAATTTTGATTTACCGCGTCCGCTTCAGCATCCGCATAAGCTAATCACCTTTGCCGAAGCCTTACACTCGGTTAAAAGCGCTAAGTCTCAACTGATGTCACTCGTACCGACAGGGAAAGACGTTAAAACCTTAATATAGTGACTAGAGATAGTGGAGACCCTGACATAAAGGGAAGGAGCAAGAATAATAAATCATCACGCCTGTATTTCGAGACGGGATAGGCAGTGGTTCATAACACCATCATTTAGATAGTTATACATATAGAGGTCTGAGGTAAAGTTCACTCATACTCCATAGTAAAGGGAGGTTCTTCCAACTAAACGAGTGTTGCGTCCGGTGGGTTACTGCCAGCATTTCATGTCGGGACGTTGTATATATGCTAGTTACGCGGTAAACTTTGCTTGCGCGATGCAGGATTTTACGTGACGTCAGTTTGTTGCGTAGTTCACATGTGGCGATGTAGATGCCGCCACAGTTATGTTAAAGTAAGAGAAGAGAGACTAATTGCCATTACCAGTGCCAGAAATCCAGACTCGGCTGCTATAGAGAAATTCCTAATGGTCTGACTTGAACCACAAAAGACGTTATATTTATTCATGTGATTATTTATGTAACACAGATTAAAATACATAGACAAACAATATATATCTGTTGAGTATAAAGATGCTTTTAAGTGTAATTGTAAAATTGAATTTGAAACCTATTTGCAATTGAGATATATATAAGTACTTACCTAGGTAACTTGACTATACTCATATAACTGCTGGCTTTCTATGAAATATTAGTATTATATTACCTACTAGTGCACCCTAGGGACATTGTTATGTTCATAATCCGCCTTACAGCTCGAACTAGAATATACTTGATACTCTGGTTTTCATAATACCTAATGTTAGAAGTTACGACTAAAGAATATAAAGACTGTAATATGTTTAGGGTAAAAATGATATTTTCCAAGTTTAAATCTGCTGTAAAGCAAATTAAAAATAATGAATTACCTTAGTAACGAGTATTACATGATCCTGTTAAAATTAATTGTGGAAACTTTAAAAAAAAATTGGTTGGTATTCAGCAAGTTTGGTCCAACAATGTAATTATTTTAATCGATCTCATTTTTTGAGAAAGTATGAAATAAGTTCCGTCGTAATATGACATTGAAAACCTTTTCCATCACAAACTTTCAGGTTGAAATATTTTTCAGAAAATCTGCCATTCCACCCATCACATTCTAACATCCATCCAAATCAAAGCAATTTAACTGTCGATTTCTAAATCAACAAATGAACTTAATAATAGATTGTCTAGTCTTAATAATAAATGAGATCGTAATCCCGAGTATATTGTGTAAAGTGGGGTTAAAATCGATCTATGGTCTATTCCAAAAACACTTGAAGAAAATGTAAACAAATAAATCAGATAACGTACCTGTGGATTGAGTGCTTTGATTTGATTATTTTAAATACTTAAAGCCATAATTTTTTACTAGTTTAAAATCACTTTAAAAATGCTTTTCTTTCGACAATTGAGGTTAATTTTAAAACCACAACTTTCGTCGACGATTTTTTTATTCTTCTTAGCGTATCGATGGCAAAAAATTCAAACATCTTAGGCCCAAAATTCAGCTGCACGAACTCCGCTCACTGACACAGTCATAAGATCATCAAGTGCAGATTTTTTATTACAATTTAATGATGTTATTCTAACAATAATAATTAGAACAAGTTGTGAGATATAGAGAAGAAAATTAAAAACAGATGAATATGTTATTAATTCCCTGTAGTGAGTGATTGCGTAAGAATTTAACCTGAACAGGGTTTGTTTACACTTTTATCAGATACTTTTGGAACAGACATTACGCTGTCAAATGCTTCTTGGGAATACTAAAACTTTGCCTAAATTGAATATTCGAGTCGACACTTTCGAGTCTAGCTGTTTTTGCCTGTCTGACTGCTCAAATATTGATAGACCCGCCGAACTGACATTATGAACTAAGAGTTAAATTTTCTATCTTAGGAGATGTATGTGTGTGTATTTCTGAAGTTTAATGCTGACGTTCAAAGTTTTCTTAAATTGATTTATAAAGAAGAATAATATGAACGAATTTTAATGCATAGACATATTATTAGGTACTAAAATAATAATAATAGCAACAGAACTCATACGTCATTTTTGAAACATTTGGTCTTGTTTCAAAGAACATTCACCGTCCATACATTTTTGAGCTAAATGTGAAAGTGCCGCAAAACAAAAAAAAAGCAGTATTATTCCAAAAGAACACGTTTTTCTCTTCCTTTTTTGCTAAAATCTTGGAGTCGGTTTCCAGTCTAACCAGATGCAGCTGAATACCAGTATTTTACATGGAGTGACTGCCATCTGGCCCGCACAACCCAGTTACTGAGTACAACAGTAAAATAATAAACCAATAACATTTGTCTTAGATTAGCCACTCATTAGCTAATCGGGATTCGAATACTTATAAAGCAGACATAAAAGTGATACATTGCCGTACCTCGTAAGCCGTTTCATATAGAAAAAGTCATTACATCTTTTAGTCTTTCAATTAAAGTAGTTTTAGTATAAAACGCCCTTTACATGATGTTTCTTGAGTACACATCACTTTGAAGAACCACTTACAGACAGAAGATAAACATAAAAACCTTCATTAAACGCCGGAGATGGGATTTATTCGCTACCTAAACACACTTTTACAACTACTAAGAACTCAGATCATAAAACCTAAAACATACTGAAGAATATCGCCTGTAAAAACATGATCGTCTTATTCGACAATATTTGTAAGAACATCTGCTAACAGAGCAAAGGAATATTCGTCATAAAATCTAGCTTGATGGATCGTGTCTTCTCTGATAAAAGTTTTATCGATGAATAGATATTATAATATAGCTATGTATTTATTATACAATATGTCATGGAATTAACGCACACCACCAAACACTCCAGTTAGAATATGAGTAATCATAACACATACACTGAATTTTTACTATTATGTGTTGGTATACCTACCAAGTGATCGTACGAAAAATTGTGGTAACATTAGAAATCGACATCCACACAAGTATTTAGTTTAGCGTTGTAAGTTTTTCGTTCATTTTGGTGTTTTAACTGTACAGCGGACATTTTACTGTAATTACCGTAGTTTTCATTATTTTTGGAATAAGAAATTACCTGTATTAAAAATGACAGAAATCGATTCAGTAATCGATTCTGAACCAACTACTTTTGTAATGTCCTTTAATTCAATTATAGTTTGTAGATATCCGAGATTTAAATGGGATTAAGCAGGTTGCCCTTGTAGAATGCATCCAGACAAATGGGCCAGTATCGTCACGCCACTGCGTGACGATACTGGCCCATTTGGCCTTGATGATGACGCCCGTCTTCTGTTTCCCACTGGAAACAGAAGACGGGCGTCATCATCAAAGCTCGGCAGGACTTTACGATTTGGACTCGTTCTAGAATAATTAGGCCGGAGAAGGCGAAATATAAAGAGAATTAGAAGAGTATGGAGGAGACGAAATATGTTTATGTTTTAATAAAAATAAGAAGGGATGAGGAATACCTTTATCGTGAATTTTTACATGGTACCGCTGATATTGACACATAAGTAACTTACGTTCCTAAAAGTAATTTTGTCGCTACACTACCGTTACAAAAACAGCATGAACTTTCACGTTTCTGAAACAAAATACAGTTGCGTTTGTAAATTCGTTCAAAAGCCTACTTCTTCTTAGCTTCTAGACCTGTAATGAATCGGTACAGAATTTAGCCACTAGTTTGGTGCCATCAGTGGCGTCGATCAATTCCTATAGCGCAAAATTCACTAAAGAAATGCCATCATACATCCTCCACATTTCAGAATAACTTGCCTTCGTGTCAAAACCTTTCCTTTCAAAATATCTTAGCGTGTTGTTATTTCAAGTTCAAAAACAATGCCGTGTACAATACCATCAAACATAATCATGATCGCAATCACGGTTCGCTTCGTCGACGTTAATTCCATTATGCTATGTTTAATCAATACACGCGACCCGCCTTCCCTTCGTATCGAGCGCATTCTCCTTTGCTGCCACTATAGCACACATTGTACTTATATCTGGTTTTATTGAAGATTGCATGTCATGGTACTTATTGAAATGATTGTGGAGCGTGGTATTAAGTGTCATTTCATTGGAATTATGTCGCACATTATTTAGCAGTTTTTTGTTCATATGTTTTCCAATATCGTTTTTGTTATTTTTGTTGGCGAATGTTTTAAGACTGCTTTGTGGGTCTAGTGGTCGCACGTGCTACTGCTGAGCATGATGAGCATGAGGGTACGATTCCCAGGCCAGGCAATGTTATTCAGTTTTTTCATCATGAGCTTGGATTTGTGCCCAGTTGATGGCAAGAGGCTTGCCCCTTATAATTATAATTCAGCCTATAATGTTCCCACTACTGAGACACAGGCCTCGTCTCTGTGAGAGGGAGTGGACCGTAATCCACCACATGGGCTCAGTGCGGGTTGGTAGATGTCGCATGTCTTCGAATTTTTGGTTCTAGGACATGCCGGTTTCCTCACGATGAGTTCCTTCGCCGTTTTGAGAGCAGTGGTGTTGAAATGATTCACACAAAGTAAAGCGCCTGTCTGGTTTCGAACCTACGACCTACAACTCGTTAGTTTCGGCCGATACACCACTGCTCGCCCTCTATTACATGGGTCTTAAACATAACTGGAGGAAGGTAGGTATAACATACCCTAGGGACACCACTGCTTAACCTTTTATGGATTGCAGGCATGATGTTATATGTTGTTACTTTTGGTTGGCAACGATGGTTAATGGAGCAGCTGGTCGATTCTGTAAAAATCTCACCGTGAAAATTTAGGTGAAGTGAGTTCGTTTTTGCAAGGAATTGACACTATTGATAGCTCACTTCATCACTTCACCTAAGTTTTCACAGTGAAATGGTTACAGAATCGCACTGCAGTCGTATTTTTTTTTATTCTCGATAATAGGTAGGGGAGAGGTGTGTCAATTGTTACAGGGAGGCAATTGTAACAATGTTGTTTCAACGAAATCTATTGTTCAGTAGCGGTAGCTTTACGTGGCAATCGAAGCTTTATTTGGTGCTGTTTTACCGCCCGAACTTATAGGTAAAACAGTTCGCGCGTGTGCTGTCAGTTGAAGATAGTTTGTATTATAGCAAGTTGTGTAAAATTATTGTTCTTCACAGTTTTTGTTATCTTAATTAAATAAAACAGTTTTACAATAGTTCAGTGGTTATTTTAGGATAATCTACCATCCAATCTAGAAGTGCAGGTATGTGATTTGTTTAAATTTACCATAGATTTTTGTTAAATAAGTCTTCAATGCAAAATGGCGGTAGTGGTGCAAAAGTAACAAAACAAGGAGGCGCAATTGTAACGGATTAACAATGTAGGGGATACATTGTTAATCCATTACAATTGCGCCAGCACCTTCGACATCATATCAGATTTTGCCTCAGACACTAAAACTCAACTAACACCATACCTCTCTAATCATACATCGCCAGATAGGTCTTCACTAGTAGATTTGATCCCGCTTCCAAAAGCACCACCTCGAGTCAAATCTAAGACTGGAAGATCTAAAGGGAAAAGTGCGATATACACTGATACGCCAGAGTAGGAAGAGTTGGAGGCAAAGCAAAGAAAGATAAATGACAAAAAGATACCAAAATTAAGAAATTTAGAACCTAAGCAAGCAAGGAAAAAATTGACTAAAAATACTGCAAGAACTGCTAATAATGAGGCAGAAGAAGATATTAATGAAGACACAGATGGTGCAGACGAAGATGATAATTATTGTAGATATAGTCTGTTTTGAACATTATAAAACCAGTAGAGAAGATTGGGTGCAATGCAGAGAATGACATAAATGCGCACACTCCAGCTGTGCAAAAATGATCTCTTTTTTGTATGTTTAAACTGTTTTTCAGAATGACTTAATTTTTTTTATATTTTTTTAAGTGTTTTAAGTTATTTTTTGATGTTTAGAGTGAAGTGCTGTCAAAATTTTGTTAAATATTTTTTTTATTGTTGACCATTTCTATATGTTAGAATTGACTCTCATTGCTGTTACTATTGACCCTCTTAGTGCAGCAATTGTAACACTATTAGTTGATCTCATTAAGTGCCATTTCCTAGTATTTAATCGACGTTTTTGTTGTTTACTATATTTGATTTTATAATTAGATAACTCAACTATATTGTGACCAAAAATTATTGCGCTGTGATTGTTAATTAAAATATTATTAAGGATTGATTTTTTTTTGTTACTATTGACACACCTCTCCCCTACACTATAATTAATTCGAAGGTCATATCGTTTAGCAAAAAGGTACCAAAAATCAATAGCGAAGCCATATTTTATCCCATAACAGCCGCAAAGGGAATTTAAAATTGCTATCATACAGATTTTCAATTTGTTTGCGGAAGTAAAATATACAGGATGCTCGCTTTGTTCGGCAAATATGAAATCTTTTCAAAGATAATCATCATAAATCAATTAGACGAACAATAGTAAAAATGTTTCCCTATTTTATGTAGGTACGTTTTCATGGAAAATAAAGCGAAACTTATTTACCTGTAGAGATCAGACAGCTGTTTTGTAGTCAAAACAAAGAATTCCCTGAATATGATCAGATGGAAAAATTTATGTAGAATTAGTTTCTAAAAGCGAACCGAACGAAAACGACGGAAAGTTACTGTATCTTCGTTCGTTAGGTAAGTAACATAATATTATTTAAACCTTAAACATTAGGTATAATGAAAATAGTACGTCCCACAGGAAATCACATAGCGATGACCTAAAGCGCGGTCACTGTCGGACTGCATACGATGACACAACTCTGGTAATTTAATGCAAAATATGAAGCATTTATGTATTTACAAAAAATCGATTGTTTGGACTAAAACATTAAAACACTAGTACTTTAGTATGTTGCTTGTAGAATAATCTGACAAAAAATCAGAATGATTGTGTGTATATTAGTATGATTTTTGTTGTAAAAAGAAAGTTTTTCGGGGTATTTTTATGATTTTTTTCTATCGTAGGTATCAAATTAGTTGTATTATGTTTTCAACACACTATCTTCCTAGAATATATCCTGAAGAACATCATATATTTTCTGAGTTTGTTTACTGTAGTCGATCATATACTTTTATTGCTTCTAAAACTTGCGTTTTTTGTGTTTAAATTCTGTAATCACCTTAAAATCCGTGACAAAATCAAATATTCACAACCCCTGAGTAAAGAGTACCTAAGTATTATATTAGCAAGTTTATGTTTACGACAAACTTCCCTGTTGCGAAAGTTTTGAGCAGTGCACTGAAAAGTTGTACCTTGAAGCTTACGTTGAGTGAAATGATATTGTTCGTACAATTTCTTTTCGAAACATATGGAGGAAGTTTCGAGAGTGCTTTGTTATTTTGAGTTATTTCTCGTTTAAGCTGAAGTTCTATTTAAATGGAATGAAAAAAACATTCATTACTTTGCTTCGCTATGCTACTTCGTTAGCTTTCAAGTTGCATGTTTATTTGAAAAAGTAAAGTAAAAAAAGACAGATTGGCGAAGAACACAATAATGGTTTTATTTTGAAATTACCTTTCGATACAAAACCATTATCGTGTTTTTCACCATTCTGTATTTTCGAAGCGAAATCTTCTTTAACGCATTGGGCGTTTTTTGAAATGTAAGAAAACTATTGAACTCGCGCCACCGTTACCGTAAGCGACACCGAGCATGTTTTGTTTATAAGACGATTAAAAAAATACCCGCTTCGGATGTGTTCGGCTGTCCTCGGGATGTACTCGGTTTTAATGTATATCCGATATGTCAATGAGTGATGGCAAAGTATACGGTCTGTGTTTTGTTTTCACTTCTGTCGGCACTCCTGGAGTGCCACTGTTTTTTTTTTTTAAATCAGCTTATTTTTGTCCCACTGCGGAGCAAAGGCATCTTCTCATACAGAGAAGGCCCGAGCAATAATTACCACGCTTGCTCAAGACGGGTTGGCAATTTCAAACCTATACTAATTCCTAGTTTCTGTCCACGACTTCGTCCGTGTGAAATTTCTTGCTCTCCCGACCCACCCCGTCGCATCGCATCGCCTGCCCGTGCCATAACTTCGTTTTCGCTTAGCGTTATAGCAGTTTTTTTCAGTTTGCCCTGGTCCTAAAGGTCATAGCGTGATGTTAAATTACCTAATAGCCTTCCTCTAGAATTGGGCTGTCAAATGCAAAAAGAATTTTTCAAATCCGTCTCAAAGAAACAAACAAACTGTTCTGCTTTATTATTAAGTATCGATAAAAATATTTATATATCTAGTATACTAGATTATAAGTCCAGGTTTTTTCAAGAGGTTTTCTTTCACCGATGTCATTCTCTTTCTATTTTACGACAAAATTTCACCCTACATTTATAACCATGTCATCCCTTTTTGTAGACATAAATTTCTACCACAGCCTGTACATAATTGAGTTTCCCAGTAGAATAATATAGCTCTCACCAATAATTTGGTTAGAGATCTTTAAAAGCAATACATGGGTTTATTTATTGATTTATCCGGATATACACGGTCATATAAAATTAGCTAGCGAAACTGCAGATATGATCGATATCTAAACATGATAAAACACAAAAGGAATTAATTTGACTTTTTTTTGTAAGGTCATCGACCGCGGTTGTACGTACGTCAGCACATCAAGATACACGAAACTGTCAAATTTTCCCAATCAACTTTGAACCTTATGCTTTAGCGATAAAGTTGAAAATCTATTAAAGAAATTTGACAGATTGTAGAAGCTTGATGTGCTGGCGTCTGTACCTATTTACTTGAAAGGTGAAAAATAAGTTTTTTTTTTTGTGTAAACTTCACTGACGTGATTGGTATCGATATTTCAAAAAGATAAAACACATATCCTCAACTTATACTTCAAGTTACAACAATACCAGACGTCGTTGACCCCAAAGAAAAAAAAAACATTTTTTTTTCGTGTCAAAGTCAAAATCAAATCATTTATTTCAAATAGGCACATTAAAGACACTTTTGAACGTCAAAACTTACGGTAAAATTGAATTGATTCTAGTAGCCCCTTCCAAAAGGTAGTTTTCGTATGGAGAAGAATGGGCAAGAAACTCCAAAGTTACTCTTTTAAAATGTTTTACAAGGTTTGTAGGTATACATAATATAATTATATGTGAAAACGATGCACCTAGACTAAAAGAAGTCTACCCCAAGAAAATAAAAAGAATTAAAAATGAAGCAATTACAGGTAAATCAATTATGTGATAGATACATGGTGCTCACATATTTACAAATTATTTACAAATTTTGGAAAAGTAGATGATTTTTCTATGTGTATATCGATACCTATCACATCTAAAGAGTTTCGCCTAGCTAACTTAATTAAGTTGACCCTGAGCTTTTAGGTACTTGGATATTGGCATTGCGGTTTGTGACATTTGGTCTGGATGAATGGGCGAGGGTTGGACACGTAATGTCTGGGAATTAATTGCTTTTTGTTACATAATGGAATTGATTGGTCTATGAATTTGATCGGCCTGAAACAGTTTTAGTAACTATTCATAGTTCAACAAATTGGATATTTAGGTACTTCAGTAAATATCCAATTTGTTGACCTCAATAAGGAATGTTCTAATACAAAAGCCTGTTTCACGGTGTCCTGAAACTGTTTGTTAGATAAACTAAAACTAAATAATTTTATATTTCAGATAATTTTCTTGTCAAAAGGTGATTGAACAGGCTATTTCGACTCCATTTAGTTTGCTATGGACACGCTTAGAAGAAGAAGAAGGTCACTATTCCTTAACCCTTCGTATTCAAAGTGAATGCGAATGTGGATCCGAGACACAATGGCCTTTTTTTGTAATTACGTCATTTAACCGGTTAAAGGCTCCTGCAAACAAGCACGACGCGCGACGCGAATCGCGCGCGACACAAAGGCACCGCTCGTTGCGCAAACTTGCGGTTCCTTTGTGTCGCGTGTCGCGTCGCGCCTGTGTGTACGAGCCTTAAGTCGCCTTGATTTAGTATTTTACTGGTAATAGTAATTTTTTTTAAATTTCTATTTATTTAAGGAATTTTTATATATAAAGAATATGTCAAATCCATCGTACCCCAACTTAAATTAAACTACATTTAATTACAAAATTATAACTTATGAGTAAATAACATACATAGCGCTTTAGCAGCTTCAGACAAAGGAGAGGACAACATCTCGAGGAACATACCCACATTAGTTCTGCTCAAGTAAAAATTTCCTATAAAGAACTCTCGATCCGTCTCGTAACGTACACATTCCACCAACAGGTGATGCACGTCTTCAATTACATCGCACACGTCATAATTTGGACATTTGGATTTGAATTTGTTGTAGTCAAAATGAAATTTGACCATACAAAGATTCTAGGATATTAAAAAACCCTACTTGCTAGCTACGCCAGTAGAATTTGAAACATCGTCTCACTTTTGGAATGAAAGTCAAAATGAAATTTCACCATACAAAAAATCTAGTACCTACGAAGATTTTTTGAATGGTGAAATTTCATTTAGACTTTCATTCCAACAGTGTGACGATAACCTACAATAGGTACTCCAATACTCGAAACGAAGAAAATTCGCACCTTTCAAAGTACAAGTTAAATAATTATTTCTTTACGAAAATCTGCCGATCGTCCGGGGATCGTCAACAAAGAAAAACTAAACGCTAAGAGTAAAATGCTTAACCGTTTAATTTCACAACGGTGTCAAGATCCGATCCAGCACAGTCAGGAAACCAATCTAATTTCCATTAATTACCATATTCCCTTTTTAGTGGCATGAACTTTCAACTCTTAGCGTTGCACTATCGACTGGCAACTTCTGAATATTTAGCAGTTTGCGGTGTTCCCATTTTAATACTGAATATTTAAAACAGACGCGCGCTGATTCTGTAAATATAATATCTGGGAAATATTGCATTCGAATTTTCTTGTTTAGTTTGCTTTGTTTTATTCGCGTTTTATTATTGTTTTATTTTATTTGCGCTTTGTGCTATTTTAGAACAAATGCTCTCAATCGGTGGCTTTGATGGATGGTAAAAATATGACAAACGCAGGTGATATTTTTGCATCCCTTAAGAGGGCGCCGACCAAACGCCGACCGCGCAGTGGCGCCCTCATCGTTTGTTTGGTTATTTCTTTCATTTTAGAATGAAAATGCAGAAAATAAACACATTAAGTTGTGCTCCACAAGATTATACGATATTATTATTATAAACAGTAGTTTTACATTGTTTAGTTTTATTATAATCACTAAAACGGAAAATAGTGGCCACTTTTATCCGTTTTAGTGATTATAATAAAACTAAACAATGTAAAACTACCATTTGTATTAATATTAACGTATAATCTTGTGGAGCACAACTTGACGTGCTTATTTTCAGAATTTTTATTCTAAAATTAAAGAAATAACAAAACAAACGATGAGGGCGCCACTAGGCGGTCGGTGTAGCCTTAAGGATGTAAAAATAAATAATATTGCCCGTGAAATTTGGTATGACTTTCTTAATAGTTTCTCTTCTTTTTAAAGCATAATTCAACGCCAGATTGTTGAAAAACAAATGTATTTAATTGACCAGCAGGCTCAAACTAGGAACAACTCCATTCAGTTCAAATGACATGTTGGTCTTTATCGATCACACCTTACAAACTACTATCCCATTCAGACACCAGCCTGAATAAATGAAAACTTTTAGCTTATTGGCCCTCCAACGCTTACTATCAAACTAATATTTTTCTTTTGGTGATAGATTCAATAAATGATTTGATATTTCTGTTTGATTTAATGTAACTATTGTGCTATTCATCTGCCGACCCTTTCCCAACTATGTTGGGGTCAGCATCCAGTCTAGCCGAATGCAGCTGAATACCAGTTTTTTACATGAAGCGACTGTCTATCTGATTTCCACAATCGTTACTAGGTTATACGATACCCTTTGTAAGACTGGTTGTCAGACTTTCGGGCTTCCGACAACTCGTAACGACTGTCGAAGATCCACGAATGACAGCCGCGACAAACGGCTTAACGTGCTTTCCGAAACATGGAGAGGTCTTGGTATGTAAAGATGGTCACCCATCCATGGACCAACCGCGGCAAGCTTAGCTTAACCTGATCGATCGACATGTGCATCATATTTGCGATTAATTTGTGTCATATTTTTAATAACAGAGAACAATAAACGGCAACATAATTGTGACTTATTCCTGTTTCTGCATGTTGATATAACGTTTATCTACAATAAAATGATCAGATGGATAAGGCCTTTCGATTAACATAGCATTTATACCGCTACAAGGGTGGGGACGTTTGGAGCATTGTTCTTTGTCTACTTACCTAGTAGGAAGCGTTACGGCAGCCCGCGAAGTTCAAAATCTTACGTTTGAAGGCTCCTACAAACAAGCGCGACACGCGATATAATCGCGCGCGACACAAAGGCACCGCTCGTTGCGCGACTTGCGGTGCCTTTGTGTCGCGTGTCGTGTCGCGCCTGTTTGAAGGAGCCTTTATGCAATTTCCAGGTCAGTGTCAGGTTCTATGTTGAACAAAATATGATTCGCAATCGTAACAAGTATGTATTTACAGAATGATAATCATTAAAATCATCAATACAACCCTATTGATTGTTATTTTACATGAAAAAGTCATTGAATAGGGTTATATGGATGTGACGCTTCCCCTTAAGATCAAAGACCACATAGGTACATTTTTACAGCAGTTACCTTAGCTATAGAACCCTTCTATGAAGGTAGCAATTAATTTATCAACGAAAATCAAACCTTAAGCTTAGTGACGACATTCAAACTAATTAATTTAACACAGATATGGCTTATGTTTGGATAGGCCTAACAAAGCGGTTCGCGTCTTGTAATAAGAACAATATTTTATCTTTATTCACTATTTCAACATATTTGGTTTGGTCATTATTCAAATTATACCATGAAGCTTTGTGTGAATAGGATAGGTCCTATACACACAAAGTTTCATAATAGAATTTTACCAGTAAAAACAACATTTTAGGGCAATAATAAGTTATTGCTCTAAAATGTTGTCTTTACTGAAAGAAAGTCGCATCATCATAATCACCCAACAGCAATCCACTGTTGGACATGAACCTCCCTAATTGCACGCCATTTAGGTCTATTCTCGGTAACTCTTATCCAGCTGCTACCAGCCACCCTGCGAAGATCGTCGCCTGCCGGCGGGCGTCCTACCTTATGTTTCCCTACTCGTGGTCTACACTCAAGAACATGTTTACCCCCTACCCTAACGGGCATCAGTCGCAAAAGTCGCATGGAGGGGGCATAACGCTTGCCACAAGTCGCGTTAAAGAACTTTGTTCCAATAATTCATATAGTTTTGAAAGTATTAGCTACTTAGCAAGAGTGGTATAAAGGTTGAACGTCATCTAAATTCAGAGCTAAGTCGCCAATCCGATGATACTATTACCATTACCATTATTTTGATGCTAACCATATATTCGATAATATTCCAAAAGTAAAATTCCTAAATTCTTTCCTTTTTATAAAATTTTGTGCCCGTTTCACCTCTTCAACGTTGAAACATTTTAACAACAACACAACAGTCTTGATTACTCCAGCTTAGACTCATATGGCAAAAATAAATTGAAAAAGCAGTGTGAATTATTGAAAATTCCCGGTAAATGCCTAGTGTAGTTACTGCAGACAGTTACCGGGAATTCCGACAGTTTACTCAGTTTATTGAGTTGTAATAACTCAGTATAATTTATAATATTCAGGAAAGCACGGCAGGGTGAACCGTATGCCATTGTAATATGTGTAACAGTTGTAGCACATGGCTCAGTTCTAGGAAACCAGCATAACGTGGTATCAGTGTCTAATTGACTGTTATTGGTTAACGATAGCACAGTATAAATAAAGACATACAGTACGTCGTCTTCATACAAACGGACGAAACGCGAGCTATACCTACGCGCCTCGACCACGGTATGCGCTCAGCATGCAGACAGTCGCGACTGTGCTGCAGTGACGAACGGACGGTGTGTTGTTTTTTTTAACAATAACCGCGCGATTTTTTCACTAAAAATAAGTTCAAGTACATATTTAATATGACGAGTAGGCTATATTGTGCTGTTTTTGGTTGCATGAATTCGTCAATAACGCATCCAGAGATAACTTTTTTTAGATTACCTGGAACTGGTATTACATTGGCTTCGTAGAATGTATGTATGATGCAGTGTTTAGGAACAAATCGGTAAGTACAACTCGTAAGATAAGCCGTGACTTACGCGTTATACTTCGTGTAAATTATTTCATCACCACTGCTCTCAAAACGGTGAAGGAAAACATCGTGAGGAAACTGGAATATCCTAGAACCGAAAATTCAAAGACATGTCACAACCCCCACAGGGCTCGCATGGTGGATTAAGGACCACTTCTCACCGAGAGGAGGCCTGTGACTCAGCAGGGAGAACATTGTAGGCTGATTTTGATGTCCTATATATATCTTTCATCCATATAAGTATATCGAGATTAAAAGCTCCTTCAAACAGGCGCGACATGACACGCGACACAAAGGCACCGCAAGTCGCGCAACGAGCGGTACCTTTGTGTCGCGCGCGATTACATCGCGTGTCGCACATGTTTGTAGGAGCCTTAACACGAATTAAGAAAATCCTTATTAATTAGTGTAGGTTATCACACTAATATTATAAAGGCGAAAGTTTGTGAGTGTGTGTATGTGCTTATATGTTTGTTACTTCTTCACGCTCAAACGGCTAAACCAATTTTGATAAAATTTTATATGGAGGTAGCTGACACCCTGGATTAATAATAGGCTACTTTTTATCCCGATATTCCCCCGGGATCGGTATTTAAGCGGGTGAAACCGCTGGGAGGAGCTAGTGTACAATAAGTGGGACCAATGCCCATCCAAGGGTCTATCGAGAATACCATGCCATTTTTGTGCTCTGATTTTCAAATTCCATACAATTTAACTGTTATCTTATCATATAATTTAACAACATGATTGGCTATTTCGATCAAAAAATCGTAACAACAACATTGGGTACTATTTATATCATGGTTAAAACATTTTTTTAAAACTCTTCCTGCCCGTTAATTGGTAAATTATTTAATAGAAAACGCTAGCAACATTTTGCAGGACTTGGGAATTTAACCCTGCACGACCCCAAGTCCAACAGTCGTGTTTAAAAAAAAATCTGGTATTCCCTACATTTTGAAGAGTTATAGGTACGAACATAAATGTAAGGGAAGGCAGATTCTTTTTTTCCCGATTTCAGGTTTGGTCCCGTTGGTCCCATAGTAAAAGTTATTCATAATGATGAGTACAATGACCTCCCTAGAGTTATGGGATATAGAAAAACACGTTGTATATCTATATCACGGCTTTTTTTTTTCAGGATGGGAAATTATCAAATTACCCCTCCCGCTCTGGGTGGAGCGGAAGGGAGTGTCAGACTCTTACTGACTAAAACCCACCCGTGTTCCTTCTTTAACCCTTTATCTTGCGGGCCAGCGGTAACCCTTTCGGACAATCCCGCTGACCCGGCACGCTTCGGCCCTAACGGGCCCCTTCGCTGATGCTGACATCTCTTTGAGGCGCACGTGGAATATGTATGCGCCGTCCGGCATGGGCCTGGTCTTGATCAGACGGTGAGCTACCCATTACTCTCCGTCCGAAAGCCCGCAGGGTCTATATCACGGCTTCAACCATCTTACTGCGACCTGTATACCTCACAGCGCCCACATATTAAACCTACAATACTGAAGCGAAGATGCCGTATCCCAGGTGCGTCTAAATATCAAGATGTATATAATTTACACTCGCGGTTTAGAGGAATAGTCCTCCAAGCCGTATTTCGGTGTGGGAAATATACGCATATTTACGGTAAACATGACGCAGAGAAAGAACACAAACACAAAAAAAATATCAAGCTCGGGGAATATACATTTGGTTAAAAATATTTTAAGTCACTAGCAAAAAGGTATGTGGTATGGGAGGACAGACAAGAGGTAGTTAGGATAAAACAAGCCCTAGACACAGGGGCGGATCTACTTAAAGGCTTTTTGGGCTGCAGCCCAGGGCCCCGTGGATACAGAGGGCCCCCAACCGAACTGAAAACAATAGACGATATTGTCAATAATAAAAATTATCTAGAATTTAAAAAAACCCGATCATAATAAAATGGCAATTGGTTGAGTAATTAGGTAGGGCCCCTAAGCAGTATCAGCCCAGCCCACAAATTCAAGATCCGCCCCTGCCTAGACATTATTTGTTGAACAAAAAGCCGAACCGATGCGATGAGGTTACTACATTTATTTAGGTTATGAAATAAAAGATGTGAATTTGCCACCCGGCTGAGCCGATTAACGCTGACCCGAACAAGTGTATAACACGCCTTACTGAGAATTTACAATTTAAATCTCTGTAAATGTTGCTTATGTTGTAAAGTACAGTAATTAATTTGATTTAGAGGCTTCTTGTGTTGTTTTAGCTCCCGTTGCGAATGAGTCTGTTTAAAATACGTAGGTGAAATGCTTTGTTCTTAATATTGTTATGTCAGCATGAAATATGGTGCCTACTTGTTCTTACGCTAGAGTATAGACGCAATTATTAAGATTTTAAGGTACCTCGAGAGGGTCTAAAATTATAATAAGAATGCAACTAAAACCTTGTGCTAATTGTTACTGACCAATAACTGCTGAAAAAAACTGAAGAGCAATAAGGATAATAATTGTTTAATGTCCCCTTTAATCCCAAAAGTGTTTCACCTACTCACGTAAAAAAAAATATTCCGCTATATGGATCAACGGCATTAATTTTTCAACTCTTTTCGTAATATTCCTTTTATCTGGGCATTCTTAGACCGCACAACACACATAGGCGACTTTAGCTGCGTGACAGATGCGTGACCGTCGCCCAGTCAAAATTTAATACAATAAACAGAAGCGAGGCAGTCGATGATGGGTCAGTGTTGCAAGCGCACGTGATTATAGACTGCAGAATGAGCGAGTTTAACACCGAACGATTAAATCTAAACTGCTGCGCGGCAAACGCGCTGCTAACCTTCTAATGTGAAAGCGGCCTTAGGGAAAGCATAATTAAGTTAAACACAAACTATCGGAAAAGGTAACGTTATAAACTACTTAATCTTTTATCGCTTTTCGCGTACCAAGTTCGTGAGAAAAACTTCCCTGCGGTTGACGGCGCCACGGTTAATTATTCAACCGTTAATTACGGCCACTAAGTAGATCATGAAAAATAACAAGTTAAGATTACTGTGATTAAAAGATTATTGAGTGTTTTTGCGTGTTATTGAGTGTTATTGAGTGTTTTTTTAGTGTTTTTGAGTGTTATTGAGTGTTTTTGAGTGTTTTTGCGTGTTTTTGAGTGTTTTTGAGAGTTTTTGAGTGTTTTTGAGTGTTTTTGAGTATATGGATGGATGGATGGATGGATGGATGGATTGTATAGTGATTTGAAGGTTTCACTTCTACCATGTGTGAATTGCACACATGCTGTTTTTTTATATCGTTAGAGCCCAGTAGATGGCCACATTGATTCCGGCATCAGTGGCATTCTTTAGGTCATCCGAGGTGCAGGTTAGCGGGCACATAGGACACTCCAGCAAGTGGCGCACGGTCTGGTCCGAAGCACCACACTCGCACTGGGTGTAGACAGGTCTTAAACCCCACTTCGTCAAATTGAAAATACATGTTGCGCCAACCCCCAATAAATTCCGATTAGGGCAGGAGAATGACGATGAACGGTAGGTACAGACGCCAGAACATCAAGGTACCCGAAACTGTCACATTTTCCCAATCAGCTTTGAACTTTATGGTTTAGCGATAAAGTTGAAAATCTATTAAATAAATTTGACAGATTGTAGTAGCTGGATGTGCTGTGGCATCTGTACATCTGTAATACCAGATGAGGTATACAGAGGTTTGTTACTTTCCGATAGGTACATTTTACCAGTTTTGTACTACGCAGCCATAGTAGATAATATAGAGCGAGTCTATTGTCTATCTTCACATTCAGACTTCTGGCTAAGACTGATTGTGGCTACGTAATAATAGCCGCACGGGTCGATCGATCAGGTTAAGCTACGCTTGCCACGGTTGGTCAGTAGATGGGTGACCATCTTTACATAGCTTTCCGAGACACGGAGGGGTCTTGGCCCCTCCGTGTCTCGGAAAAGCACGTTAATAAAGCCTTTGGTTCCGGCGCTCATTCTTGGATCTTTGACAGTCGGTACGGGTCGTCAGAAGCCCGAAAGTCTGACAACCAGTCTTACCAAGAGGTTTCGTATTACCCAGTAACAGGGTTGTGGAGGTCAGATAGGCAGTTGCACCATGTAAAATACTAGTACAGCATAGCTTCGAGGTTAGCCTCGAAGCCGACCCTAACAATTGGAAAATATTAGGCAGATGATGATGAGGCTAAGACTGAAAATTACCTCAAGGAGAACCCCTATGACACAAATTTGACCGTTACGGGGATCATACAGGCAGTCTTAGAAAGACATCGACAAGAATTCATTTATTGTCTACAATCTTTGTTCTAAAATTTTGTATCAATGCGTAGTCAAAAATACGACAAAAACGTCAGCCAAAAAGGTATAAACAAGACATCGATATCGATAGTTTTCGGTTTTCCTATAGCTGTTGTCACACGTCATTAATTAAGACTATGACGTCATTACACTTAGTCATGTAATTATGGAATAAACCCTACAGATTCCCTTCCTTTTGACTTCGCCGTAGTCGGGTAAAAAATATAAAAAAATATTTCGCATCGGGTAGGTAGGTACTTAATTATAGCTATACACATTTATTCAGTATTATGTATTATGGAACACAAATTATGCATAATAATTATGATTATGACATTTAGTGTGCATACACACGTGCGACACGCGACACACGTCGACGACAACACTTAGTCGACACGCACACTTAGTCGAAGTATACATCTTTTTGAGGCTGTACAGCCTCCAAAACTTTTAGTATTTTCTAACTGAACAGACAGCGGTGCTGCTGGGGAGTTTGTAGCGCCACTTTTTCTTCCTAGCGAAAGCATTAGGAAGTGGTGAAGGGCGAGCGTTTTGGGGAACAGTCTTTTGTAATTTTGAGGTTCGAAAAGTGTCGAAGAGTGCTGATTCTCAGTCTAATTTTAATAAATGACTTTTGATTTTGATGGCTTATATATTGCTGATTCTAAATCAGCAATAATATCTTCTCTTTATTTATTAAGCTAGATCAATAGAATCAGCAATAAACCATGCGAAAAACTAGATAAAAAATCTCCCACTAAATAAATAAAGCCAATTATTTAGTACCCGACATATATGTATGGAAACAAATGTCACCTACGATATCAGGTGACACTGCTAGATTGAGCAACAACTCACTAAAATGTAGACGTTAAATGTTAGGAAAAGTTGCCTGTTTTGTGAGTTCTTTTATTAGTATAAATGTTATTCAACAGGTTGGGTTTGTTAATGAAGAATATCCCAATGAATTTCTTTTGCATGTCTATACATATTGTAGATTAAAATCGCTTTTCGTGTCTATCTGTGTGACCGCGTTGTACTTCCACACTTACGCAACGGATTTTTATGCGGTTTACACTTTTATTACTACTATATATATTTACTCCGAAAGATTTATGTGTATGAAACATTATTACTAAACTAAAGTTTACTTACTTAAGTAAGCTAACTTACTAAAGTAAGCGCGATGTTTTGCCAAGTTGTAAAAACCGTACGAAGCAGGGGCGGTTCGCTAGTGAGGGAGAAAGGAATGCCTTATGTGGTGGTTGTTATTTAATCGGTTACTATCTACTATAAAACACAGAATCTGGTTGATAGCTGAATAAGATATAATGGTAGTACTTACTTTATCGAATAACTCTATCTCAGCAAGCGTAGTTTTACAAAATTCAAGTTCCGTTTCATAAATAAATTAGGCAAGTAATAAATTAGGTAAGGTTCCACAAAGGTGAATGAAAGCAATCACTGACAAATCTGTCAATTCATTAGCCGTCTGATTGAACTCAAAACAATATCTTTGAATTCTCTATAAAATTATTACCTTTCATCCGATTTCTAAAATTTTAATATAACAGCCTGGCAATATGTCATCACATCAATTGGTTATAGGGAAACATTAAAGTCATTGAAAAGGTGGGAAATGGTTTTATAGTTAACTTTTAATTAACTTTTGAGTTTCCAAGCATTCATTAATTGACCATGTTTATTTGTTAATAACGATATCATAATGTTAGTAATTCTATTGAAATTGTGGTAGAATCCTGTTTGGTTAGCGCATTTTATCATTCACAGTTGTGAAAAAAAGGTATTTAAAATAGTCGAAATAGTCGTGTCGGATTACCGTCCCATCAAACAATCAGAATGTGGGGAGAGAAAGTGCACCTGTACACACTTGTGCACTATAACATCTCCCGCAACGAAGCCTGGTCTCTGCTGAGATTATTTACCATAGCCGAAAGTCAATCTGAAGGACTATTATTATTTAAAATAGTAGAGAATTGTGCCAGTAGCTCACCTCTGTGCTGACACTACATAATTATTATGTAAATGTTAATGAAATTCAACACACGGGGTGGAACTAAGCCATCTCATTTAATAGGTATCTATATACTGCATCAGGAATAATAAAAAAGAACTACAAAACTCTTATCATGATATCACAAATGGCTTTAGTGATAAAGAATCTAACATTACTAAAGAAAATTTCTCCAATAGTTGCTATCCTACTAATTTCATAAGTGAAGAAGGATTCATAACTAAATATTGCATGCTGTAGTGTAATTAGTATGTTTATACCTACTATAATCGAACCACCTACCTAATCGATAGTGTCACTGGAGAATCATGTTGTACCTACCTATCATTTAGAGTAAGTACACTCAAGACTAATTACCGTTACGTAGACATCAAATGTCAGAATAAGACGTAATAATTACTCTGAGGAATTTAACAATTCACATCTCGAGTATAACAACCTAATCTTACTGACAACCAACGCGTAGTTCGCAAAAGCGACGGAGCCAAAGCTACGCTTCATTTTAGTAATTATGTTCTCAACATAACGTAATGTTATGTATAAATTATGGCAGTAAATAGGACTGTACACTCGCTTTGAATACTAGATTTTCTAATTTCTCTCTCTCTCTCGACACTTTGAGTGTCGTAATTTATAAACATACAAGTCAAACTCAAACTCAAAGCATTTATTTCAATTAAACCATTTACAGGCACTTTTGAATCGTCAAGAAGTCGGTCAGTCACAAAATATGAAGCTAGTTGCCCATTCCAAAGCGTAGGTACCTATGGAGAAAAACGGGCAAGAAACTCCTTGGACACTCTTTTTAAATTATATTTTACAAAAATATTAGTTACATCATTACTTTTGATTTTAAAATTATATAATGTGAGAACGATGTAAAAAATTAAGAAAGACGTACGCGTTAAAAGCGTCCGGAGTACAACAAATAGTACTTAACAAACAACAATCCAAAAATAAAATAATTAAAAATAAGCCGAGGCAGCTAAGTGATGACCAGCCCCAACTGACGGCGCCCGTTCACGACTATGACGCATAAATCAGCACCATTCAGCTCAACCATTTTGAAGGGAGCTAAATGATCCAACACACACGCCACCGTCAGCGAGTCATTTGAGTGAGCATGACATAGTCGTGTGCCCGATGGGATTCCCCATTGGCAAAAATATTAAACTAACATAACAACGTCCGTACCCCATTTAAGCCCTTTTGGAGAAGAATTTTCAAAAATCCTTCCCTAGTGCTCACTTTCGTTAAACATAATAATAATAAGAAACGGCTGTGCATAATTTCATGCTTCTAGACCTAGAGGTTTAGGTTGTGACGGTGTCTGCCAGTGAATGAATTTAAGATTTTTATTAAGTAGATGCTGATGTAAAAATCATGATGATAAGTCTGTAAATAGCTTATCAGGTACAGAGCATAAGAAAGACAGACTTCTTGAACAAATACTGGAAGCTAATAAAGATAATATTAACCTCCTACTAATTGTAAGTGGCGTTCTGATTCCAATTTTTATTTTCGTAGAACCAGAATAGCTTATTCTAATGAATATAGACAGTCAACAAATATATTTTTATTTTTACTTTTAAACTTTGCTTCTGCACCACTTATGTATTCATATATTCGGCAAATCTGTTAGCGTTGCGCAGTTGTGGCCACCACTATTTTGTTGTTGAATTAAATTCAATGCAGTCGAACAAAGAGTTTGATATACAAAATATTTATTTGCCAGCATTCATTTTAATTGTATGCGTAAATTCTGCATACTCACAACATGTTTAAAAGTAGTTCCTAGTTAGCTACATGTACCAATCTCTTTGTATAACTATACTTTTATACAAAGATCGTCATTTATTTCAGTTTCGTCAGTGTTGGATTTCATTCCGTAATCGTTTGGATTAACTTCATCATTAATTTGTGCAACAGGTCTGTCATGTGCATGATTAAACATGTCAACAATTGAATGGCAGCTGACACAAGTACTTATGTATTGTATAATAATGATTAACTGCTCATTTTCAACATATTCATTCCTGCCTCATTTAGATGGTATGCTTATTTCTATTGTATTTTTTTTTCAGGATGGGAAATCATCAAATGACTCCTCCTGCTCTGGGTGGAGCGGAAGGGAGTGTCAGACTCTTACTGACTAAAACCCACCCGTGTTCCTTCCTTCGCCCTTTATGTTCCGGGCCAGCGGAAACCCTTTCGGACAATCCCGCTGACAGACAATCTTTCTATTGTCTTAAGCTTGTTTGGGTTTCATTATCTGGCTCTTTTTTTGTTATTCCGTCATCAGAAGTTTGAGATTATCACTATCCTCGTTGATAAATTTCATGTGACAGTTTGGATATCGTTATTGAAGAATTTAATAAAATAATTGTACAAAAATATATCTCAAATGTTTCTATTGGAGTATAAATATGGGGCGAAAATTGTACCTAATGAAAAATTATTTTCAACAGAGATAGGTACTATCATAAAATATGTTTATTAAGGAAGCTGTGAGAACATTAACAAGATCTATGTTGTTATCATACTGTTCAATAGTTCCGAAAGGAGAATCGGAACATGGCCGTCCCAGGAATGATACGGCTGAGATAGATAATGTCACTTGAAAGTGGTTTGATGATTTTTATAAGGACCATGGCGTACCTACTGGTCTTATTATGTTTTCTGTTTGTATTGATGTCACTTATCGATTTAAGAATAGGATCATGCGTGTCCGACATTTTGAAAAAAAAAAAACAAAATGGCGGATAGGTATGTATTCAGATATGTATGTCTCGAACCTTCAAAGCCCTTTACTGCACATACATAATTACTTTATTAAAGTTAATAAACCTGCTCGTAAGTGGCAACAAGTGCAAATAATAAGTATATATGTCGCTCAAGAAGAAGACTATTTATACGTGTAGGACCACTTACTTAGTCAATAACAGAAAACATGAATATTCGGGTGTAGAACCAAATAAAACACAATAAAATTCAAAACAACACAGAAAACATGTTCTCTCCATATACATCACGAAGAAGATAAGCGCTTGAATACATTCCATAACGTTTACATCTGCAATTCGAGTAGAGATGGCGTCTAAAATAAACTTAGTATGAGTTATGACAACTCTCATCTACTACATTTAGGACATAGATAATATAAGCTGCTCTGCCATCCAGATTTATCTTCCGTCACGGAATGCATTTTTCAACTGGATGATAATTTTTCAAATATACTACACGATTTCTATTTTGATGTGGATTTGTTTTTGTAAAAAAACTGATGTTCAAATGTCAATTTCAAATGTGTTTTGTGTGATCGATGCTGAAAATGATGTCTAAAGACATGTTGGTTGGCTCTTTATTCATAAACGTTTCTTAAAGTTATGTTCCTACTGTAGTTTAGTAGCGACTGATTAAACATACATTTCTGACATCTAAAAATCACTTAACTTTAATTATCGTTTATAAATAAACCCCATTACGTCTAGTCCCATATCTAGCTCATCATTTTAATTTAAAACTTTAGTTGTATTGTGACAATTTTGGAGAATTTTAATAATTTGGATGAGCAGAAGTTTGTTGCAGCGTAGAATCATTAAGCGTTCAATACGACATATTTACATAAAATCAAGAAAAGCTTATAAAAACATAATATCTAATATGCCAAAATAAGAAATTTGAACGATACGAACAAACATAATTCTACTTCTATTTTGTCATGAAAAATACAATAAATCATAATTGTATTTGATTTTATCTCTGGAGGCAGTATTTTATTTTCATTCAAATTTTGATCTCTTCAATGTCAAACAGATTTCTTTATCTGTTTACAATAGCGAAGAAAACAAAGCTTTTCGTACGTGAAAGTGTTTACTGCTAACCGCTTTTTTATCTTCAAAAGAATTCGCTTTTCAACCTCAAGAATGTTTGAGAAAAAAATAAGTTCTGCAATGTTATCAGTGACACGTAGTTTCCGGTAACCGAATTTATTTTACCTTTGGTTTTCTTTTGTTATAAGGAACTTCAGTGCTTTGAAAATATAATGACATTTATATCTCTAGAGTGCTGACATTATTATTGTTTTGGGTTTGAAATTTATGTTACACGTGTTTGAGATGCTGCTCATTTGAATTTGGAATATTATGTTTTTCTAAACGTTTATTTTATCGCCCTTGTCGTCGAATAAAGTTATTATTGTAGGCAGAAATTCCGTGTGAGTTTTTGTTACTACAGGTTACTACTACATAAAAATATACATTTTTTATATAGTGTGTTACTTATATTTTATGTTTAGGTAGTTATTATTTTCTATAAATTCCTCTTTTCTCTTTCTATACTTTACTTTATTATTGTTAAACTTCACGTTTTAACATAATGATATGGAATGTTCCCACTGGTGTACGTGGTTCCCACGCTAATATATACTAGAAGTGAATGTTGGGTGCGGCATAAGAGGCATGAAAGTAGAATAAATGCGGTGGAAATGCGTTTCTTGCGAAGCGTGTGTGGTGTAACTAAGAATAATAGGCTGAGAAATGATGTGATAAAGCAAAGTTGTGCTTTAAATGAAGATGTCCTAAGGTTGTCTTTAAAAGATCGCTCTTAGCGATAAGACCGCCCATTGTGTCACCCTTTGTACAGTTTCTATATTAATATCTGTAATTTATATGGTGTATATAACAAAGAGTATTCTATTCTATTCTATTCTATGTAGTGACAAAATTGAAAAGAGCATGTTTATATCGTTCGGTCATGTTGACAGGACATTTGAGAGGCGACAGCGAAAGGTATTTGTACAAGGCAGATGTCAGTGTAAACGCAGGGCGTCCCCGCCCTAGAAAGAAGTATAGTGACCTCATTAGTGATGTTCTTCAGAAAGGTCAGGTGCGTAGCATGAATATAGCTAAATAGCGCGATAAATAGCTGTATGAACGTACACCACAGATTACTAAATAGTTACTACGTAACAGATACTTCACTCAGTAGAAAATTTCCAATACCTACTGCTATAATAGCCTACTCCGTCGCGTCAGCAACCGCTGCATGCTAAAATGTGCCTAAATGCTCAAGCGTACAGTTGTGATTGCTTCGCACCGCGCGATCCCACAGCAATCGCAGGGCTGCGTCTTCGATAAAATTAAATTAACATAACTATTTGTGTTTATTTTATTGAGAACTGTGAATATGTTCGGTAGTTTAAAATTGTATCGCATAAAGGTAAAATGTTTTCAATAAATTGGTGCTGACTGTGCAAATATATCTAAAACATAATTATAGAGGTCAGTGTGTAGGTAAATATAAGGAAAAATATTAGGTATTTATCCCTTCTTTTACTTGATTTGCACCCATCTACTGCACATAAGGCACCAGACGGCATTGTAGGTACCCGTACAAACGAATGGAACGATTAAAATTGAATAACGTGCGTGCGCTTCGCTTGCGCAAACCGCACTGAATATGGTCCGCAAACGGCCCGAGACCGCTCGGCCGGGCGGTAGGTAATTATAGCACGTAAGTACATGGAGTGACGGAGGCCTGCGTACACGAAGTAAAAGTAAGGATCGTAGCAGGTGGCGTTCTGTAAGTTCTGCCTACCTCCATGGGACGAGGGCGTGAGTTTATATATGTGTAATTGTGTATGTACTATGGGTATTCCAAGTGTTCATGTAAGAATTTCATTCAACCATGACTACTTTTAAACATCGTTAGCGTCTTCTCTTTTATGCAACATTACGGTAACACTTTCAAGGAGGTGCCTTGATATCGCTTAAAGTCTCGTTTATTTTAAGCTAGCTGCGCCACGCGGTTTCACCCGCATAAGATTCGATCCCGTAGGAATATCGGAATAAAAAGTAGCCTATATGTTAATCCAGGGTATCAGCTACCTCCACACAAAATTTTATCAAAATTGGTCGAGCCGTTTGAACGTGAAGAAGTAATAAACATATAAACACACACGCACACACACTCACAAACTTTCTCCTTTATAATATTATAGTGTGATATTGCAACGATGCAATTCTGGACCTAGCTTTAGCCATAGATTTTTCTTTCATAGTCATTTTGTATACGTGTATTGGAATAAACTATAAATATAGGCTTCTGCAAACAGGCGCGACACGCGATAAAATCGCGCGCGACACAAAGGCACCGCTCGTTGTGCGACTTGCGGTGCCTTTGTGTCGCGTGTCGTGTCGCGCCTGTTTGTAGGAGCCTTATATCGTAGTTTATTCTATCAGACTAACGCTCATAATAATCGGTGTGTGCTAAGGTTTGTCAATTATAAATAATGTGGTCTTATTGTTGTAGACACATTTATCGATTTTCTTTAGTGGTCCTTACGCCCTTCGTCGTAATACAGGTGTCGGTAACCTTCAATGTGTTAGAATACATGATCAGCCTATAATTTTCCCACTGCTGGGACACATATCTCCTGTGAGTGAAAGGGAGTGGACCGTAATCCACCACGCGGGCCCAACGTGAGCTAGCAGATGCCACATGTCTTCGAATTTTTAGTTCTTGGACATGCCGGTTTCCTCACGATGTTTTCCTTCACCGTTTTCAGTGCAGTGGTGATGAAATAATTTACACAAACTAAACCGCCTAAACTGGGTTCGAACCTACGACCTACAAGTTGTAAGTTGTGGCTATTATCACTTGGCTACCACACACCATTAGAATAATCAACTGTATTGGATTCTAAGAAGCCTGTCCTGAAAACCTACGAAAATAAAGCAGCTTATAACTAACTGCATTTGCGAAGCTTCGTAATAAATACTTTTTAAAGTAAATCTCGCGTTCAGCAAAAAATATAACGTGTTCTCATACATTGAAGTATTCAATTAATATGCCAGACGAAGTAATTAAAAGTTGAACAGCTGGAATTATTTACAAAACTCTTAGGTTCGCATAATCCTGTTCTGTAACGTTGATAATGTATCACAAAGTTTAATTTATCTGTCAAAGTCAGGTGAAAGTGCTTTTAAAAACCTTTGCTAAAACCTAACATTGAAACTGGAATGCATTCGTTTCACGATTCGCAGAATCCTCGGAGTTATTATTCCACGAATTTTGAGCTAACAAAAAGTTAATTTAGACTACATAATTGCAGATAAGAGTTCCTAGCAATGTAGTTTTAAACACAATATTTTGCCGTGGATATTAGGAATGGATTAATAAAAACTTTATCGACATTATTAAGGATGAGTAGGTGGTATATGGAAGAAAAAGTTATTTTATGTAGCGCTGACCCCAAATAAATTGGTATAAGGGCAGAAGAACGATGACAGGGCAGGACACTGGTAGGTACTGCTGACGGTTCATCACCATCTGCCTGCCTTTTCCAGCCTGCCCGTATGCAGCTGAATGATTTGTGCCAACACTTTCTGATCTAAAATGAGGTTGAATTCGAAGCAGAGGATTTTTTACAATACAAAAAGGTGGCCATGACTCCTTAATCTTTGGGTTCTTTGCACACGTATTCCCGGCCGTAGTCTTCATTTATATAACTCAACAAACCGATCTGATCTAATTTACTGGTGAGCTTTACAAATAAACTCTGACTCAGAAGCTTGATTTTCCTAGTACATGATTTAAATGTACGTGTGTGCGTGTGTGTATGTGTGTTGTGTGTGTGGCTTATGCTTAGTTACGTACTATGTACATACATATGTTTGCTCAGTAAGCGTTAACAAGGAGCCACGTGCTTCTTATTATGTGTTTATACGTATGTAAGCGGAATTGTTTCACGTCACTGAATTACTAATATTATCAGTTAATTCTATACACATACTACAAATAATAATTCTAGAAGAAAAGACAGATGGACAGATAGACAGACAGACAAGAAAGAATACAACAGATAACACCCAACTGGAGGAGTTTCGCAGACTCAACAGTAAAAGCGAATACTAATGTTTTTTTTTAAAGATTTTAGAGACGAATGCAGATGGCAGAAAATAGATTGTAATGCAAGGGTGAGCCAAAGAATTTGTTACGCTTTTCCCGACTATTTACATAACGGTAACATGCGAACATTAAAGCTCATTACACAAAACAAAAACATCACTTCTTAGGCTGCCTGTCCACCGGAGCGGAGAACCGGAGAAATATTAACCAATAGGATTGCACAAAATCTCCGCTCCTCCTCTGTCCAATTTTCCTATTGATTAATATTTCTCGGCAGCCTCGCTCCGCTCCGGTGTGCAGGCAGCGTTACTTAGGGTATATCTATACAAAAGATGGCAGGGACATCGACGCGCAACTGTAACCATGGATACAGCACGCGATTCTAATCTGCATTCGCGAATTATTTGCCAAAAATGTAAACAAATACGAGTTTATGGAAAAAAACTTTAATTCCTACACAATAAAGTTCAGTTTACGCTACAACTTTAAGCATTTTTATAACTTTTTCAATAGTGATAGTCACCCTGAAATCAATTTAATTTTCATTAAAAAAAGTTGTTAATTAACTTGAAATAACATCAAGTTGCAAGATAAATTTGAAAAGATTTTAGACCAACTAGCATACAAATATTTAGGCAGTTATTTTTTTTTTAATCTGCTGTTTCATAGAAAAATCTTCGCGGTCAAAATGTATGAAACAGCATTTTTTATTAAATAACCCACAAAACCTTCCAGGGCAGAGAAGTTAAGAATCATGTACTGTATCCATGGTAACAGATTGCACGTCAATGTTTACCACCCAGTCTACCCCATTCTGTGAACGCACTTTACTTTTTACTACAACGTTACTAATAGAAGGCACCCTGGTCTTCCAAAATATGCTAAATTTACTACAGTGTTACTTAAGGTAAAAACCCCAGTCTGCGAAACCCCTGTCACAAATTGCAATGGCAGATCTTACCTCGCGTCGGAAGGTTTGTATGTGACATCATATTTCTCCACCAGGTCCGCCGTGGTGGACCAGGAGACCCTCACCGTGGTGGGGTTGAGGAACGTCACGGTAATGTTCTCGGGTACTCCGGGGCCCATTGAGCCTAGAAATTGAGGAGAGGTTAATGTTCGCTAGATTTTTTGGTTTGCTAAACAAACTGATGGCTTATATTGGAAACTCCGAAAGCCAACAAGTGTCGTTGTCTGAAAAATTATTAAGATAGTAAAAAAAACTCGTTTTACAGGACTTTAATTTTATTTTGGTTCAATCAGCACTATAATTAAAATAAAATAATTAATTAATTATTATTTTTTTATAATTTTATTTAATTTGAAAGTGATTGTATGAAAAGTTTTGAACGGAATTTACTAGTGTTTTTTACTTGTGCTTTTTCAAGGTCCCTTGGAGGTTAATGTATATAACGAATAATGTTACGTTAGTGACTTACGTGCCGTTCATTCTGCCCACACAGCATTTGTACCTATTATTGCATATTATATAATATAAGTAAAAATATATGTCGCATCCGGTCATGCATTTGACTAGTCGGAACGCTAAGCGCCATCTGGTGGCGCTTGACAGAGTCTAGCCTGAGTCCGTGGGGGTTATAAAACAGCTCGACAGAACGATGTGGAGCTCACTTTTGAACGGGGAGTTGACCATTGGACATCGTACGGACAACATGTGCTCAGAAACTGTCCAGCGTTCCGTATCTGGTTGTGTCGTGTACCTACAGTGTGTAATTTGCTACATAGTGTGATTAAATTGTTCGTGAAATTATAATCTGATTTGAACTGCAAACGGTGTTTCTATTGCGCAATAACCAACACTACCCACTGTACGCCCACAATAGTTAAAATATGGCTGATAATAACGAGACACACTATACCTTCTCCGTCATCAGAAGTGGGATTCGTGTTGGTTCATGCGCAAAATGAGAACGCTAAGAGTGAAAGTGACCGCTGACATTTTAAAAACAAAGTGCAAACTGCGAACGCTTATTAAATAATCGTGTGGACCTGTTAGAGTTGAACCCAGACAAGCCAGATACAGATGCGCGATCATAGTGAATGTTGTTTTGAGCATAGGCTGTATACAAAAATACCTTTGCCCAGTGACGCGCCAGTTGCGCCCTACCGCCATGTTAGAAAAAAAAGTGTTCCCGTAATTAGAAAACGCGATAGGACGCGTGTGCAAACGTAACCGCACACAATACGACAGCTGATTTGTGTTTTGCTGAAAATTCACTGCAAGGAGGTCAACTTGTGGCCGTCATTAAGGCGCACAAAGGAAGCAGTATCAACGTGGCTGTCGTAAATAATACGATGGACGTAGCGTGGAGCTACCAGTGACGTGGAGTGACTTCAAGAATCGAGCCAAGCAGCCCGCAGCCGTCGGTGAAGCCCTTCGTGTGCTGCAAGTGAGGGAATCCAGGACATGTTACGGCCCGGTGCACGAGAAGTGGCAGCCAAGCAGAGGTGGAGGTGGAGCACGCGCTGCAAGCAGCAGCGGCGAGTGGATGTTTGCGTCGTACAGCTACCCGCAGGCACGTTGGAACATAAAGGTCAGCTGTATTGTTTTGTTACTATTCTGGTTCTGAATGCTCGTTAGTAAAAGCGAGTTGTGCAGCCAAATTAAGTGGCAAACGAGTTAATAATGTTGTTGCGTTAACTAGTATTGGTTAAACGCGTGTATTCAGCACAAAACAAATCATAAGAAGCGTTGCGAATAGCGAGCCACAACTTGAGATTTTATTTCATTACTACACGACATTTACTTGCAAAGTATTATTTTGGGTAGGCTATTTTGTGTTATTATAAAACGAAGAGTGAAATCAGATTATCAGACTAATCTAGATCGGAAGTTCAGAGGTCCATTTAAGGTTGTGGAAGTTTTGACAAGTGATCGCTATACGTCATACATAAGCTTTAGATTCTAACCGAACTTACTAGTATGCTCACGATCGCATACGAAAGATGCCTCTAAGTAGTGTTCCTAACGTGTTAAACGTAGAAGGCGGTGAGGATAGTTCCTTCACCGAGTAGTAGAGCACATACCATGGCTATTTGGTCGCACTGCACGCACTAGTCTGTAGTCGTAACTGCAACTCATTTAGGAGTTGTTCAGGGCGCGATGGGCAGTTAGTGGTGTGGCGGGGACCTGGGTCTCAAGGGAGACTATTGTTGTGTTGGTCATGTATTGACCTGGGAGTCGTAGACTCTATGAGAAGTGATGTGTGTTGGTCGTATCACTTGAGGTGATGACGATATGGGTGGCATGAGTGTCACTAGCTGCTGCGGCAGCCGGGCCATGAGCGTTGTATGTGATCTACTCGTGAGTTGATGCAGTTCCTGAACAATTATTGCCAGGGCTTAGAGGAATCTTTTGTTATCAATGATTGTTATTGTTTTTATTAAATGTGGTCAGAATTGGCCGAGGGGAACATGCACTGCTGTTGATTTTTTTGGTTACAGGTTAACATACAAGGACACGTGCAAGCAGAATGACAGTGGTGGACAGCGCTGCGCTCTTTGGATCTCCTGTACGAGTGGTCGCTGATCAGGGACGGTGCTTTTCGAGCGAGGAGTTTCAAGACTTCTGCCAAGGAGGCTGTGGATTGCAACCACTACAGCCATTAAGCCAGCTACAGATCTATTGTCTACTGAATTTGAATTTGGTGAGTCGTTTTCATTTTGTTTTGACTCTGGTACAGAGTGCTTCCCTGGTAAACAACGGCAAAGAACGGTTACATTGTTAGGTATAGCCCAATCTAGTTAACGATGCAATTTTTAAATACGCTCACGATAGGTTATGAATGATGCCAGTAGGTTATGTACCAGTCGAAGTAGATTGTGATCACAGTGGTAATGAGCTATGAGCAAGCCTAAGTAGTGGGAACCACGCGAGTAGGGGTTCTCTATCGGCCGTAGTAAAAAGTGTGTAGTCACAGGGGTGATACACATGGATCCATGCGCTGGATGTGTGAGAGCAATGCGATTGCTGGTCGGCCGGAGTGCCGTGGCGTTAGAGTGGTTTACTCGTCTGTGGGTTCCCAGGTGTCTAAGGCTCTTAGTGAAAAAGATTATTGTTGTAATGTGGATAACGATGGTACATGGCTCTGGTTGATGTTTTTTTTTGTTATGATTGATTAAAGTTTGATTACATGGCTCCGGTTGAGTCAAGTACGCTCATGAGGCTAAGGCATATGTCATGGCACAGGCAAAGGGATCAGAGTATTAATGACGAATTTGAGGAAAGCCAAGTAAGTCTTGTTGATGAAACAGAGTAGAGATTAAAGTCTAGTGATAGTGGTGAATCTTAGTTCGGAGGTCGGGGTCTTGTAGAGACCATAGAGTCCGTGGGACTCGGAATTCAGGAGGAATTCAAAGTAACAAACATGGGGTTTGTTGTAGGGGCTTAGTGAAAAGCCACAGGCCACGAATAAGATTCCTGCTGTGTTTTGTTATGCTCTAAGGATGTTTTATTAGCTGCTCTATCATGTTTACTTAATTATTTAGTTTGTGATCTTGAGATTTGGGAATCAAATTATGATTGATACTCTGAACTCTGCAATTTTTTTAGTTTGTGCGAATTTTCATTGTGTTGTTTTGCCTGTACCATATTTGGTCAGGAGTGACCGAGCTATGAGATACTTTGCGGGGTATGTTTGTTTACAGATTAACACACGAGGACGTGTGCATCGTAGGATGGCCGTGTCGCATCCGGTCATGCATTTGACTAGTCGGAACGCTAAGCGCCATCTGGTGGCGCTTGACAGAGTCTAGCCTGAGTCCGTGGGGGTTATAAAACAGCTCGACAGAACGATGTGGAGCTCACTTTTGAACGGGGAGTTGACCATTGGACATCGTACGGACAACATGTGCTCAGAAACTGTCCAGCGTTCCGTATCTGGTTGTGTCGTGTACCTACAGTGTGTAATTTGCTACATAGTGTGATTAAATTGTTCGTGAAATTATAATCTGATTTGAACTGCAAACGGTGTTTCTATTGCGCAATAACCAACACTACCCACTGTACGCCCACAATAGTTAAAATATGGCTGATAATAACGAGACACACTATACCTTCTCCGTCATATATTTAATTATTTTTTTTCGGAACGCTCACAATCTAATTACATTATAATAACAACAATATATAACTAAATTGCTAATTACAAGCCTCCACAGATAAAAAAATATTGAAACATGGTTTTACATATTATTTGCAAGAATAATATCAGTGTGTAGCGAACATTCACGGCGGCGGTCGGTTTTATTTCAACATCCAATAGAATCACCCCGTTATCATATCAGTAAGTGTAGGGATCACCTACATTTATTTTGATCCTTCGAGCCGGATCTCCTACACATAATAACATGTTAAGCCTTGGCAATACGTGACACGTCACGTGCAATCGGATCAGCTAGTGTCTATTAAATTGATTATTTAAATGGTTGCAAACTAATCATTTCCAGTACCTATTGCAAAAAGGACTAAATTGTCACTATCCCCACAAAGTTACACAAACAGAACTACGCAGCAGAAATAAGTCCTATGAGCTCTATTAAATATTAACAGATCGATTATAGTTCAGTACCTGTATCAGTTAGTAGGTCAGGTATAGGTCGAGGTTACCTCCCCGAGGAAGGTACTCGTACTTTTAAATGGTTTTAATTAAGGGGCTTACATGACCTAAAGCGCGGTCACTGTCGGACTGCATAGAAAAGAAAGAGAAGCGCGACGACACAACGCTGGTAATTTATTGCAAAATATTAAGCAATTATTTAATTACAAAACATCTATTATATTGACTAAAAAATTAAAACACTATTATTTTAGCATGTTGCTGGTAGAATAATCTGACAAAAAATCCGAATGATTGTATGTATATTAGTATAGTTTTTATTGTAAGAAGAAAGTTTCTGGCTGTTTGTGTATGTGAATTTAAATGTTTGTAAACGCACCCACGATACAGGAGTAATACCTAGTGTGGGGCAATGTTTAAAGAAAAATTACTTTTATTATTTCTAAAACTTGCGTTTTTTGCGTTTAGATCCTGTAAGCTCCTTAAGTGATATTTATGCAGAGTCTGATTGTCTATGAATTTATATTTAAGTTTACCATATGTTATCAGATAAAATTGCAGATCCACCTTATTACTAAAAAAAATCCATGTGTTGCCTCATACCTTATACGGAGACTGGAGCGACTTTTTCTCGAAGTAATTACAAACTAAAAAATACACTTTCAGCTTGAAACGGCAAATTAAATACCCGAAACCAAATTTTGCAACCATTTTATTATAATAGCTTTTACTAAAAACCGCCTAGGCAGCTGAATATAATTCACCACATTTTGTATTATCACTTAATAAAACCACACTTTTGAGGTAATATAAATTTAAGCAGGGTACTGACCGGCGTTCACTAAGCGCAAAAGCAACGAGAGCGCGAGTGCGACGGCGGCGGGTTGCGCGGGCGGCGCGCGCCGCATGTCGCGCCCACCCCACCGCTCATGCCATGCCGCTTCTGTAACAATACAAAGGAGTATTTATTAATAAAGTTGACTATGACAAACGCAATTGAACGCTCAGCACATGTGACAACTTGACAACTTCCCTATTTAAGTGTCATCTAACATAATCAGCATATAATGTTTCCCACTGCTGTTCTGTCACAGGCCTCCTCTCTGTGAGAAGGAGTGGGCCTCCACCACGCGGGCACGGGTTGGTAGATGTCACATGTCTTTGAATTTTTGGTTCTAGGACATGCCGGTTTCCTGACGATGTTTTCCTTCACCAGTTTGAGAGCAGTGGTGATGAAATAATTTACACGAAGTAAAGCGCCTGACTGGGTTCGAACCTACGACATACAACTTGTAAGTCGCGGCCGTTACCACTGGACCACCACCGCATTGCAAGTGCCATCTATTCCAACACAATCATGTCATGTATGTCATGTATCTTCTGAAGACTTTTTTTTTAATTCACCTGGAGTTAGGTGAGCATGTGGTTTCAACTTCCCTGCAACGCTTAGATTTAAAAAATGATATTGATTGGTAGCTGGTAGGTATGTATATTTATTTAGATTAGATTATCATCATGTGTGTATTTAATGTATTATGTTAATGGTACACCACAGACTACTTACAGTATTTGTCTCTCCTTCCCCTTTTTAATCCATCCAAAGTTTGTCTATATAAGATCATTCTTAGCAATGACCGCCCATTGTGTCACCCCTTGCAAAATTTCTATATTTATGTCTGTAATTTATATAGTGTACATAATAATGTTAGCTTGCATCTGGTAACCCTACTTATTAAATCGACTAATATTCGTAAGTCACTCAATCAATCATTCGTTCATGATGACATTCACTGTCATCCTCTATGGCAGAGGACTGACAGCCGGCCTTCTTGTTCGAGACGCCGAGCGGTGAACACGTCGATTCTTGAGTTTTAAGCGTAACAAGTCGTTGCAACGTTTAAACTCTAAAAACTTAGCAAGTAAGTACAGGATTTATTTATTTTGGAGATACGCGAGTGTTTTCGCAGATATTGTGGAAAAGGAAATAAATATGTATGTGTTTAATTATTGTGTTTAGTTTCTTTTGTTGCGAACCCTTTTCATTTCTGAGCTGTAGCCAACAGTTCAGAAGTGGGATCGGAAGAGAATTCTCATAATTTTCTTTTTTTTCACGTCCACAACGATTTTAATATAACAATGAGTATATAAATATAACCGTTACTGGTATGATTCGAAAGACTTTTACGCATTAAAAACATTCATACTTTAATAGTTTCTCTCTTTTATACATTATTGGGTAGCCCTTTTCACCCACACAGACTGAGAATATAGATACCCGTTATCATAGTATAAATACGAATATGCGCTAAGCTTTCAAATTTAAGTTTCAGATACACACTCGTATTGGATACAACCGAGGGGAAGGGTTGTTATTCAATATGGGTAAGGATGACGAGCCCAGGTTTGAGGGCGGAAGTGAGCCCAGGTTTGAGGGCAGGAGTGAGCCCAGGTTTGAGGGCGGAAGTGAGCCCAGGTTTGAGGGCGGAAGTGAGCCCAGGTTTGAGGGCGGAAGTGAGCCTAGGGTTGAAGGCAGGAGTGAGCCCAGGTTTAAGGGCAGGAGTGAGCCCAGGTTTGAGGGCAGGAGCGAGCCCAGGTTTGAGGGCAGGAGTGAGCAAAGGTTTGAGGGCAAAGGAAGGGATATGGACAGCCAGGAGATGGAGCGGATTGCTACCGGAATGGTGGCAAGGAATGTAGAAAAGAGACTGCATCCATCTAGGAACCGGAAAAGGCGAAATATTATCACGGATTCGGACAGTTCGTTACGTGGTGGTACAAGCCGCGAGAGGACAAGGAAATACAGAAGGAGGTCACGAGCAAGGAGGGGCGGCTCCAGGCGGACGGAGCAGAGCAGCGACAGCTCGGATAACAGTGAGTCAACCCGAGCTTATAAACCTAGACAGAACAGGAATAGGGAATCCGAAACAAATAAATTATTAGATAAATTTTTGTCGATTATAAGTAACGTCAAGAGTTCGGAGAAGCCCAAGCTATCATTTAATAGTAATGTTTTGCCAGATTTTGATCCCCTAAGTAAAGAGCAAACTATGTTAGTATGGATCACTAAAGTAGAAGAATGTGCGGAAATATACGGTTGGTCTGAAAAGGAAATAATCCACTACGCACTTCCTAAACTTTCGGGGGTAGCAAAAACTTGGTACCAAGGTTTACCTTCTCTTCTTTATACGTGGGGCGAATGGAAGAAAAAGCTCATTGAATCATTCCCTTGTCGCGAGGACTACGCCGAACTCTTGACGGAAATGTTGGCTAAGCGTGTTAAGTACGGTGAATCATTGGAGCACTATTATTATGCGAAATTGAATTTATTAAATAGATGCAAAATTTACGGTAAACAAGCAGTCGATTGTGTCTTATACGGAGTAGATGATCATGCTATTAGAGTAGGTGCGCAAGCGGCTCAATTTAGTGAACCAGAACAAATTTTAAAATATTTTCGAACGGTAAAAGTCGGTCAAAATAGAGAAGCGTATGAAGCTAATATCAGAAATAGGAACGATCGTAAAGCCTCTGCTAATGCAACATCTCGGGTCCAGCCCCAGAACCCGAAGTCCGGTACGGTGAATTCTCACATACGGTGTTTTAATTGTAACGAACTTGGTCACCCCAGTTTCAGGTGCGATAAACCCTCTATTAAATGTTCGTTATGTGACAGACTAGGTCATCAAGCTTCTAACTGTTATAGAAACAAAACAAAAACTGATTCTTCTAAAAACGAAACCCAATCGAAAGATAACAATGAGAAACAGGTATCAGAGTTGACAATTGATAGGTCTATTGATAAATACATTTTAGACATTAAAATTAATGGTAAAGCAGTTAAATGCCACATAGATTTAGGAAGCCAGTGTACACTTATTACATTATGCAAAGCCAACGAGCTTTCCATGGACATAAAGTGTCCACCTAATCTACCTGTGTTGAGAGGTATAGGTTCAAACCTGACTATTCCATTAGGCGTCATAACCGCCGAAGTTGAAGTTCAGGGTATAAGAAAAGTCATAGACATTTACGTAGTTGAAGATCACGTACTGAGTCATCCAGCTCTCTTGGGGCACTCGTTTACTGAAATGTCCGATCTTATAATTACTAAAACCCCAACTAAATTAATATTTAAAAAAATAGATTCTTCAAAAATACACCTGCTGTGTGATGATAGTATTTTGATTCCGCCGTCTTCATTGCATGTAATACCAGTCAAATCTGAGCCATCTTTTAGTGGTAATGTTTATGTACGAGCGTCCCTTAGGGAAGTAGATGGAAAGCAATATTATCTTTTATCGGGCGAATATAACATCAAGGAAGGAAACGGTTCGGTACTTGTTTATAATGTGTCTGGAAGCGAAATAAACATTTCTAAAGATTCTTTATTGACTCGTTCTGTTAAAAGCGAATATTTAGACTCTACAGAAGTTCTTAATTGCTGTCAAATGTCTTTTGATTCTGTGGATTCCAATGAGCAAATTAAGTGTGGCGAAAAACTTAATGACGAGGAACGCTTACGGTTACAACAGCTATTAAATAAATATAAAGACTGTTTTTCTAAAGGCCTAAAAGATCTCGGGTTTACTAAAGTAACAGAAATGGTTATTGAACTGGAAGACACCGAACCTGTCGTATATCGACCATATCGTTTGTCCCATGCCGAAAGAACATTAGTAAATGACATGGTTCAAGAGATGATAGATAGTGGCATTGTGAGGGAGTCTTCTTCGCCTTATGCTAGCCCCATCGTCTTAGTCCAGAAGAAGACTGGAGAAAAGCGCTTATGCGTCGATTATCGAGCGCTAAATAGGAAGACGAAAAAAGACCATTACCCCCTCCCACGTGTCGAGGACCAATTAGACCAACTGGCAGGCAACCAATTATTCACGTCTCTTGATTTAGCGTCAGGCTATTACCAGATTCCGATTAGTAAAGAGTCCTGTCATAAAACAGCCTTTGTTACTCCAGACGGGCAATTTGAGTATAACCGCATGCCATTTGGTCTTGTTAATGCGCCCTCTGTCTTCCAAAGGACGATTAACAGAATTCTTCATGACGCCAAAATCAAATATGCAATCGTCTATATGGACGATATTCTTATCCCTTGTAAAGATGTCTCTGAGGGTTTGAATAGACTAGAGGAAGTTTTACAACTCTTGAAGCAAGGAGGTTTAACACTCAAGCTCAGTAAGTGTAACTTCTTCCTAGATACTATCGATTTTTTAGGGTTCGAAGTAAACTCGTCGGGTATTCGTCCGGGTGGCAGGAAAACAGAGGCTATCTCAAAATTTTCAAAACCTCAAAACATACACGAATTAAGACAATTTTTAGGGTTATCCGGTTTCTTTAGGCGGTTTATTAAAGATTATGCCTTAATAACTTCCTCGTTGACGAACCTATTGAAAAAGGAGGTTGGTTGGACCTGGGGTAGTAAACAAGAAGAATCTTTCAACTTGGTTAAAACATTGCTTACGCAACGACCATTATTGGCTTTATATGACCCTAAAGCAGTAACACAATTGCACACCGACGCATGCAAAGATGGTCTTGCAGGCATACTATTACAGAGTGATTCTTTAGGCGTATTTCATCCGGTTTCGTACTTTAGCCGTAAAACTTGCCCCGATGAACGTAAGTTGCATTCGTATGAGCTTGAAACCCTGGCAGTAATAGCATCTTTAAGTAGGTTCAGGGTATATCTGCTGGGGATACCATTCACAATTTATAGTGACTGTAGCGCTTTAAGATCTACATTCGTAAAACGCGATCTGATCCCGCGAGTTGCACGTTGGTGGGTCCAAATACAAGAGTTCGATTGTACAATCGAATACCGACCCGGCTCCCGAATGACGCATGTTGATGCGCTGAGTCGCGGACCGGTTGCGACTCCCGAAGCCGAAACACACGTATTAGACATCCTAACTATTGAAAGTTCCGATCAGGGTTGGATTGCCACCGTGCAAGACGCGGATGATGAGGTACAGAGGATTAAAACTATATTAGAGGATAAAACTGCGGATTTAGTAATGGACATTCATAAAAATTATAAAATTAAGAACGGCCGTATATATCGTGTGGTAGGAGACGAGATTAGGTGGTTGGTCCCAAAGGGTGTACGTTGGCAGATTTTGAAACGTAACCATGACGACTTAGGACATTACGGATTTGACAAAACCTTACAGCGAATACAACAGCATTATTGGTTTCCCAAAATGCGTCGTTTCGTCAAAAAATACGTACAGTCGTGTTTAGAATGTGCCCATCATAAGGCCCCTGGTGGAAAACGAGAAGGCGGACTGCATCCGATTGAAAAAGTCAGTGTCCCTTTCCATACGGTACACGTCGACCACTTAGGTCCTTTTATCAAGAGCAAGAGGGGTAACTGTTATTTACTGGTCTTGGTGGATAGTTTCACGAAATTTGTAAATATAAATGCTGTCAAAAATACTAAGTCCCTCACTAGTATACGCGTAGTAAAAGAACACACAAGTTATTTCGGGGTCCCCACACGGCTAATATCCGATAAAGGATCTAGTTTCACTAGTAAATCGTTTAATGAATTTACAACACTATACGGAATAAAACACATTGTTAACGCCGTAGCAACACCCAGAGCAAACGGGCAAGTTGAACGATTTAATAGGACTATCTTAGATGCACTTTCGACTTGTACTCATAACAAAGATGACAAATCCTGGGACGACTATATTTATGATATTCAAGTGGGTATCAATACCACAGTACATAAGACTACCCAAAAAAGCCCTTCCGAATTATTATTTGAGTTTAATATAACTAGTAGGACAGAAGGTATTTTAAACCCCGTTATATCCGACACCACTAATTTTATTGATTCGGAAGATTTAAATAGCATAAGAGATAAGGCAAGTTGTAGTATAAAGACACAGCAATTAAAAGATGTAGAAAGGTTTAATAGACACAGGAAATCGGCCAAAACGTATAAGATAGGAGACTTAGTGCGCGTTGAGAGGCAAGTTCCTCATGATGGCCAATCCCAAAAGTTAGTGGTTAAATTCCAAGGTCCATATCGTATAGTAAAAGTGCTTCCCAATGAAAGGTATGTCATTGAGGACACCCCTATGACACGCAAAAACGGCCGTCGATACGAAGCCGTGGTAGCTATAGACAAAATACAGCCTTGGCTAACATTTACTAGGAACTTGGAAAGTAGTGATGATGAGAATGGCGATGATAAAACTGGTATGGAACGGAATGAAGTAGAGAGTTAAATTAAATTATTTGTATTGTTTAATTATGATGTTGTTTTTAAGAGTATGAATTATTGGCTGCGCCCCGCGGTTTCACCCGCGTAGGTTTCGATCCCGTGGAAATGTTGGGATGAAAGGTATCCCATGTGTTAATCCTGGTTGTAAACTATCTGTGTGCCAAGTTTCGTCTAAGTCCGTTTAGTGGTTTTTGCGATATAATAATAGTAGGATAGTATGATTAGTAGGATATGATTGGGAAGTAGGATTTATAATATTAGTAGGATAGTAGGAAAATTTGTAGGATAGGATTTATTGAGTTAAAGTTTAGAGAAATAGTGAGTAAAATAAAGTATTACTTTCTAAATTATATGTTAATCATAAAATATTGTAAATACTTTAAGATTATTATTATGGATAATGAACTGTAACTGAATAGTATCTATTTTTTTTGTTGATTAGATAATAATGTGTTGTATTATGTTTTTTTTTTTCTCTTTTCTGTGTTTTCTCTTTTCCTAACAATTTATATGAGATTGTAAGCGCGAGGACGCACTTTGAACAGGATGGCCGAGCTGTTAGCTTGCATCTGGTAACCCTACTTATTAAATCGACTAATATTCGTAAGTCACTCAATCAATCATTCGTTCATGATGACATTCACTGTCATCCTCTATGGCAGAGGACTGACAGCCGGCCTTCTTGTTCGAGACGCCGAGCGGTGAACACGTCGATTCTTGAGTTTTAAGCGTAACAAGTCGTTGCAACGTTTAAACTCTAAAAACTTAGCAAGTAAGTACAGGATTTATTTATTTTGGAGATACGCGAGTGTTTTCGCAGATATTGTGGAAAAGGAAATAAATATGTATGTGTTTAATTATTGTGTTTAGTTTCTTTTGTTGCGAACCCTTTTCATTTCTGAGCTGTAGCCAACAATAAAGAGTAGGTATTCTATTCCATGTGGTTTTAAGTAAGCAGACAAATCAAACAATATTATTTCTTCAGTAGCGATTATTCAATTCAAATTACCAAAATTAATTATACTAATCCACCACAAATAATTAATTACGCTAATACCAATTGTTATTATGGGAATTACAAGAACAAAACTGACACAATTTGTTGTTCAAACGGCATTACTTTAACGTTCGAATCAGTTCTCTAATCCTTACAATAAAACTGGTTTTAACCTGTTGCTGATTGGCAGTGATAATTCTCAGCTCAAAGCGACTTTGCGCTAATTGGTTCGGTTGCGCTGTCTATTCGTGCGTGTGAACCTCGCTTTAGATCTATTATTTGGTTGTTGGAATTTAAATTCATTCGAACAGTCTGTGTTTTCGTTCACTTTAGTGTTAGAGTTGCAATTGGTTTTATTTATTGGTAGGTATATACATTCATTCATAACCGGCGTGCATGGCTACCTTTAGCCAATTAATGTACGAATGAGTTGAAGCGTTTGCTTAGAGAAATTAAAAAAATTGCTTTTGACTTTTTAGGGTACCCCGTAGGTACGGAACCCCAAAAACTAACATTACTAAGCATTCGCTGTCCGTCCGTCCGTCTGTCTGTATGTCAGCGGGCTGTACCTCATGAATCATAATAGGTAAACAGTTGAAATTTTCACAGAGTGTGTATTTCTATAGCCGTTATAACAAAAAATAATAAAAAATAAAATAGAGTTAAAATTAAAAGGATTTCTGTACAAGAAACTGATTTTTTTTTCGGCCTTTTTAGCCTTGTAATACGGAACCATTTGTATGCGAGTCCGACTCAGACTACTGTTCTAGTTTATAACACGAAAAAGTTACAGCCTTGACCAGGACCATAACTATAAAGTTAACTGCGATGAATCATTACATTCTATGTTTAAATCTTTTCAACAGTCCGTTCACATTTATTTTACCTATTTCAGCAGCAACCTATCAGTAACTTTATTGTGACGAGAATAAAACACAATGACCAACAGCAACCTTATTGGAATGAGAATAAAGATCACTGTGATTTAGACAGTGATGCAAATCAGAGGTAAAAAAACTGTGACAGGACCACAGATCATATAAATATATATGATCTGTGGACAGGACTGTAATGGAACTCGACTAAACGTGACTAAGCTTTGAGGGCATAAACGTCGTTATTTGTATTCGCATTGTTTCATTAATTAATGGCTTGTTTAAATGATATACTTAGCACATAATTTTGTACAAATCCTGTTCAGATTTTGTATTTATCTGGTAGATATGTAGTAAGATAACTCAGGTAATTGTATAATTATACTGTGTATCTTTATATTTGAGCAGTGACGGAACCAAAGCCGTTATTAATCAGGGTATGTTTTTTTTTAAGTGAAAACTTCTTGAGGCGCGTTGGGCATTTTTTGAAATGGAAAAAACCATTGAACTAGCGCCACTGTTACCGTAAGCAACACCACGCGTGTTTTATTTATAAGACGATTAAAAAAATACCCTCTTCGGATGTGTTCGGATGTCCTCGGGATGTACTCGGTTTTAATGTATATCCGATATGTCAGTGAGTGATTGCAAAGTATTCTGTTTGTGTTTTGTTTTCACTCCTGTCGGCCCTCCTGGAGTGCCACTGTTTTTTTTTTTTATTTTGTTTTCGCTTCTGAAAGTTGAAAGACACATCCCAATACTAAAAAACCGGCCAAGAGCGTGTCGGGCCACGCTCAGTGTAGGGTTCCGTAGTTTCCCGTCCGTCACAATAAGTGTTCCCACTTATAAGTTTAAAAGTGGGTATCCATTATGTTCGCGCTCCAGCAGCGCTCCGCGCTCCTGCAACTGCTCCCGGTAGTGGGTACGTGCGCGAACACGGAGCGTGCATCATTGCACGCTCCGCGGCAGGCACTCCAACTCGTGACGGTTTTTCGCGCGAACACAAAGGGATACGTTCAGGATAATAAAATATGTAAACGAAGTTAAAAAAATGATTGCATATACGATTATACTACAAACAGTCCAGAAATTATTTTGTACAACTTTTTGTCTTTTTTGTACAAAAACTGTTGTTTCCATCAAGTTCAAAATAATTTTCCTAGAAAGTCCTTATAAAGTTCTACTTTGCAGATTTTTTTCATATTTTTTAAACTTATGGTTCAAAAGTTAGAGGGGGGGGGACACATTGTTTTTTACTTTTGGAGCGATTATATCCGAAATTATTGACATTATCAAAAAATGATTTCAGTAAACCCCTATTCATTTTTAAATACCTTTCCAACAATATATCACACGTTAGGGTTGAAATTAAAAAAAAAATCATTTCCCACTTTACATATAGGGGGGCTACCCTAATAAAACATTCTTTTCCAATTTTTATTTTACCACTTTGTCGGCGTGATTGATATACATATTGGTACCAAATTTCAGCTTTCTAGTGCTAACGGTCACAGAGATTAAGCGAGGACGGACAGACGGACAGACAGACATGGCGAAACTATAAGGGTTCCTAGTTGACTACGGAACCCTAAAAACCGCTTCAAAAACCAGGAATGCCTACTGAAAAAAAATGTTAAAAGTCGATGGTTTGATCAAAATCCAACAAATACGTCACGTTAAAACACTATCTCTAAGGTTGTTATCATTTTCTGTAAAAAAAATAAAAAATGGATTTAACAGTTTTTGATTAGTTACTCCTCATTTAAAATAAATATTTATTCTTCAAGTTTTCTTCATTACACCTACCACTGTTTGTCTTTGCTTCACTCAAATATTGACTTGTAGAAAATGCCTAAGACATTATGTTCGCCTCTGTACATTTATGTGCTTGAAGTAATAAATAAATAATTCACACAGTAAGTCGGTATGTTTTTGCGTTTAAATTACTTACATTTCACTAAATGTTTAGAAAGAAAACTGTTATATAAAGAGCCGTTGGGGGTTGTAACATTAAGGCCGTTGGGTCCGAGTGCTCATCGAGTATTTCGGGACATCGCCAAGCGGTTGGTCGACTCTTCACGTGACAAGAGGGCTGGACTACTTAACTTACTACTGAGAGACTTTAAGAAATATAATCAAATGTTTTATTTCTTTTATTAAAATAATTTACATTATGCAGCAGATCGATTTGACATCATATAAAAATGGCAAGGCCTTATGTCGGTTCAGCCAACAACAAACATGTCACTTTGTTTACCGAAGCCATCAGGTCACTATGAAAATTGCTCCGATTTCACTGGGTTACGTTCAAAATAGATGCAAAATTACTTTCTAACTCGAGCTGGTAAAAACAAATTTTATGTAATCTGCCAGTATCACATTTTTTTGTTGAAAAAGTAATTAGTTAAGTATATTAAATAACAATAATTGTAATTCAAAGACATAACCATAAAAATAAGCACTAAAACAAATTTTTCAAAACATAATTTAGGTGCTGAAAACTCAAATGTCGGAAATATTCCAATCTGATTGGAAGTTATATGTTCGAGCCATTTGGGCACTGTTCCTGTTGACAGCGATGCGGACGCATTTTTTGATGCCCTATGATTCTTTAATACTTAGATATACGTGTAGGTACATATTATTATTTTAAGTCTGTTAGCATATACATATTATGTAAATATTGATTTAATAAAAATTATCTGTTTAGGAAGTTTGAACAAATGAACAAACATTATACGTATTCGTGTTTTATTGTAAATGCACAAAGGATTATAATTTACTAATAGGCATGATAAAAGACTGGGACTACATAGTATAATTTAATTAAGTAAAAAAACTAAAAAGAGACGCATTTTTTTTCAAACGGGCTCAATTAGGTGACCTCTATGTACCAACTTATTAAAAAAAAATGCGTAAACCATACCATTACTAAACGCCAAATTAAGGTCAAGTTTTAGTATTCTCCTTTCACGCCTTTTGCTGCCGCACTCAGAGACGTATCAAGCTGTCATTTTAACCTTCAAGCGGGCGCGCGGTCGTTTGTAACGGGAGCGGGCGCGCGTAACCGAAAAGACCTATGGGATGAATAAGAGAAATAAAGCACTAATTATTTAATATTTATATATTTATTTGTACTCAGATATATTATCATTGTCTTTAAAGTCTGATTTGACAAAAAAAAACAATTAAAATTATGAAAAAGAAACAATTATTAAATTAATTAACATAACTCAAATATTCTTTGAATCAAAACAAAAATTAGGAACACAAACCCCTTTATATATCTTAGACTAGTTGATATACCTAGTCTAATAATAAAAATTACAAAATAAGAACAAAAATTAATTAACTTTGGTTTAGTTTTCATCAGAATCAGTTTCTTCGTCCATATAATATTGATTGCAAATAAATGTTAACTTCTGCAAATATTTTTCATACATAACTTAATTACGTTTTTGATTGCCTCCTTTTTTGGCTGGACATATTTTACAGGTTCCTCTGCATGCATGCGCCAGAACTACCTGCTTCTGTATCAGCAGCACTATCCTCCGTATGTTTCTTTTTAGTTTTCTTGGAAGGCCTGACATCGTTGATCTTCTTTGGACGTACTCTTTTGTCAAATCAGTGCCTAATGCCCGTAAATACATTCGCCTTTTCCTTAGAGTCACATTATTTGCCCTCAATATCACCATACTATTTATTCCTGCAATATCCAGGAGACGAAAGAAGAGTGTCAATGGCCATCTATTATTCTTCCTTGAAACCGAATACATTTTTGCTTTTTTATCGACTTCATCGACCGCCCTCTTTGTTTTATTGTAAAAAGTAACGATGCTGGGTTTGTACAGATCTTTTCTTTTTAGGCACGTAAGATAAGAGTGTAGTAGTGTGTTTTATATAAAAAAAATCCAAGTTTAAGTCGATAATATTGAAGGATGACCGAAGAATTACTACGAGCGTGAGCGAGGGTATGTTGCGTTGAGCGTCGCGCGTAACCTTTTCGACGACAGGCGCGTGTAGTCTTTTCGACGACTGCACCGGGCCTAAAACAATTGCGATCTGTGGAGTGGGGGGAGTGCCCCGAGCGACGGTTTATTCTTTATTTTACTCCCAATGACATAGCGACAGGCTACTAGAAATGAGAAATAAATGTCATGGGTAATAATAATAATATGAACGAAAATGTACTAAGCGCGGTCGATTCGACTACGCGCGCCCGCTTGAAGGTTAACACACACCGGTCAATTTTGCGACGCTTGGTTCTGAGGCCTATGTCCAGCAGTGGACGTCTTTCGGCTGAAATAATGATGAGTATAATAATACCAGCCTGTGACTTCCCTTTTGTAGGGCGAAGGGCTCTTCTCATTATACAGAAGGCACATGAATTAATCGCCACGTTTGCTCAAGCTGGATTGGCGATTTCAGACTTATATTAAGTACATGTGAATTTAAAGAGTCATATTGGTACTTGCCCGAATTATGACGGTTATTAACTTTAATTTTATTATTAACCAGCATAATATCTTAACGCAAACAACATAAAAATGTTCTCCAACTGTCATATTTTATTGTGAAGTAATTTAACTCTGTATATACCTACAATTTATAAGACAATAATATGATAAATCAAGTGGTGAATATTAATTGTTAAACTGGAAAATTAAGATTTTATTATTATTATATTATTAAAGTTACTTTTCTGTGACGTAGCTGACGACTTAGAGTGCGGTAGTAGGACGGCCTGAAAAGAGGTTTTGTCCAAATGTGTTTAGTGTAGGTACTAAATGCTAAATATAGAACTAAAAGCTATATAGGACTAAATGTTAGTATCTATATAATCATAAATCCTACCTGTAAAGTAAGGAATATTGTTCTAATTCAACGGACTCTGTGGTTTTGCGACAAATGATTTTCCAACCGCCAATCTCAAACTATGCGAAATTCTAGTTGTGCGGTTACCTAAATTCATAGACATTTTGATGAAAGCATAATAATACATTTGAGTCCCGCTAAACATTGAGGAAAGAGTTGTCATATTGAGGAGAAGACCCTGTCAAAACTAACAAAACAGTCTTGAAAAAAGTAAGCGAAAAGTCTTGCCAAAAAGTAAAACAATTAAGTTTAAAACTGGTTCAAAATTGAGAAAACAGCTCTGCAAATAATGATTCAGATTCTATACACCATGTCCCGGAATTAACGCACACCACCAAACACGCCAATTAGAATATAATGTTGTAATCATAATATATACACTAAATTTAAACTCAACTTAGTCAGTACATAATGGCGGATCGAGCACTTCTGGAGAAATTAAGGCATTGAATGGGTGTTGTCTAGTTTGTAACTGATGACAACGAAATTTGTGTAATTTATATGTATGTATTAGTATTGTTTTCGAGTGAGTGACATTTGCCTATATTGAGAATAAAGTTTCTTTAAACCTAAGAGTCTAGCGTAGTAGGTACCTGCTTCGTCCATTTTGGTTCGTTTTGACTGTACAGCGGAAGTGTGAATAATTTACGTAGTTTTAATTAATTATTTTTAGGATAAAAAATTGTCTATATTGAAAATGTCAGAAATCGATTCAGTAAACAATTCTGAAAAAACTACTTTCATAATGTGCATAATTTACACATTGTTTATCATTCATTTGCCTAGCTATTTTCCTAAGTTGGGGTCGGCTTCCTGTCTCACCGGATGCAGCTGAATACCAGTATTTTACATGAATCGACTGCCTATCTGACTTCCACAACCCAAGTACTGGGTAATACGATACCCCTTGATAAGACTGGTTGTCAGACTTTCGGGCTTCTGACTACCCGTAACGACTGTCAAAGATCCACGAATGACAGCCGGGACCAACGGCTTAACGTGCTTTCCGAGGCAAGGCGGGGTCTTGGTATGTAAAGATGGTCACTCATCTACGGACTAACCGCGGTAAGCGCAGCTTAACCTCATCGATCGACCCGTGCGGCGATTATTACTTAACCACAAGCCATCTCCACGCATTGTTTATATTAATCATTTTAATAAACACATTCGTAACGATCACAAATACCATCGATTATAAAAGCAAACTCGTATTTCTCTAACCTATTTCTCACCATATCACTCTATATCTACAGAATAAAATAATCAATCGAACAGTACAACCGTACTCGATGACGTCACCAAGGAAGTTTACACGTCAGTTTACATAATTTCCTAGCAACATTGAAACACTACAATTACATAGAGTGCGTGCAAATGACGTCAGACCACGAAACGTTACAGAAAACTGGGCTTTACAAACTTGCTAACAAATATACCACAACACAGTATATATGTGTAGGTATTACATAAATATATGTCTGTATTCTTTGAAGGTATAAGCAGAAGGTATTTGGAATAAAATAGAATCGAGTACTCTTTATTATGTCATCACCTGCCTCACCTTATCCCAATTATGTTGGAGTAGTTTCCAGACTAACCCGATGCAGCTGAATACCAGTACTTTACATGGAGCGACTAGCTGTCTGACCTCCAAAAACCCAGTTACTGGGTAATCCGATACCCTTTGCTAAGACTGGTTGTCAGACTTTAGGGTTCCTGACTACAAGTAAGGACTGCCAAAGATCTCTCGTACAAGCGACAGCCGGGAGCAACGGTCCTACGGGTCCAACGGTTTAACATGCTTTCTGAGGCACCGAGGTCTCGATATGTAATGGATGGTCACCCATCCACAGACCGTCCTTGGCAAGCGTAGCTTAACCTTCAATCGACCCTTGCGGCTGTTAGTATTTAGCCACGAATGCTTTTTATTATGTACAATATACTAATTACATACAGATATAAATAAATACAGGAATCATACGTAGAGTGACATAATGGGCGGTCTAATTACTAAAAGCTATCTTTTAAAGACACCCTTAGGATAGATTTATAGGGAGAACGAGATGTCTCTCCTTCTCCCTTTTATTGGTGTCTCAGTATTGTCATACTGAAAAGAGAACCTCATCCCGCCAGTTATGTTGAAGTTCAACATAACTCTATGTATACCGTTGACTATTATGGAGGTGATTCTATTGTCATTAACAGAGCTCAAATTCAAACAATTAGCTGTTATTGGAAAATTGCAAATAAAAACGCAATAAAACGTTGCTTAACCTAGGTATGAACCCAATAGAAACGCTCAGAAATCACGCTTGCGACCAGCGGCTTACAAGGCAGACATTATGTATTCCGTAGGTAATTCCCAAGAGTTTAGTAAGAAACTTCGAGGGATGTCATTTGACTAAATAGCTTGAGGCGTTCTCCATTAAAATTCCATCACCTCAGACAGGTTACAGTGAAGATGGTCGCGATGAAGTTTGGTCGTTAGCGAAAGATACAGGATGGAAAATCGGAAACAGTTTTTTGTCCGTGAGAATAGTAGTGATATAAATCGGTTTCGGATTTTTGTCTGTGAAAGTAGACGAGTAATCTTGCGAATATGAACGGTAGATTTGAAAAGCAGATTAATTGAACAAGTAAAATCTTTTCTGGGCAAAATTGCAAGACCATTTAAACGGTTGTCGAAACTAGATACCTTACTTTAAAATAAAACAGTTAGACCTATCAAAAGTGTACCTTTATAAAAGTGTGAACTGAATACATAACACCTTCACTTGCGCTTCACTTGGCAAAGGATAGACGGAGATGGCGAAACATCGTCAGGGAAAAGATGTTTTCAATGGAGGATCACGACCCTCAGTAATGAGGAGTACGGCTTGAGAAGGAGGACATAATACCTTATAATATAAAACCTACTTTGATCAAGCTAACCTTGGCCGAGTCTTAAAGTATCCTTGTCGAGTTTGTGGAATTTTTGAGGACATTGTCGCTTGTTATTAATATATACGTTCCATCAAACAACACAATTAGCCCCTTAATTACCGGCTGTGGTTTGCCGCAACCTTTGAGAAAGTCATTAGTCTTGGCTTCAGTACTAAGGTGCGTGTTTAGTCTACAAGAAATATTTTCTCTCAAGATTCCAGCGGCAAATGTCCTTTCCGCAGACAAATCTGACTAATTCAAAACTTATGTACAGATGCCAACACATCAAGCTACCCGAAACTGTCAAATTTTCCCAATCAACTTTGAACCTTATGCTTCAGCGATAAAGTTGAAAATCTATTAAAGAAATTTGACAGATTGTAGTAGCTGTATGTGCTGGCGTCTGTACTATTTTTACATGAGAGCAATGGCGGCCAAGTGGCAATGGCCGCGACTTACGAGTTGTAGGTCGTAGGTTCGAGCCCAGACAGGCGCTTTACTTTGTGTAAATTACCCCTGATCTCAAAACGGTGAAGGAAAATATCGAGAGGAAACCGGCAAAAGTTCTAAGACATGTGTGACATCTGCCAACCCGCACTGGGCCCGCGTGGTGGATTTCGGCCCACTCCCTCTCACCGAGACGAGGCCTGTGTTCCAGCAGTGGGAACATTATAGACTTCAAAAAGGAGGAGGTTCTCAATTAGACTGTATGTTGTTTTTTTTTTTTGTTTATTTATTAAGTTATGTCTCCGGCAATTGTAAATCGATTTCAAACTTTTCGGCCTATCATAGAAGAACTGGTTTGCTTTTTGGTGAACGCGTTGTCTAATGTCCAATCATAATAATATAAACCAGAGCTTTATCATTCACCGCACGATTTCAATCCTAAGCCCAAATCTTTCTTGTAACACAAAATCCAATGTCCAATGTACAGAAGCCAGCACATCATGCTTCTACAATCTGTCAAATTTCTTTAATAATTTTCAACTTTACCGCTAAAGTATAAGGTTCAAAGTTGAATGGGAAAATTTGACAGTTTCGGGTAGCTTGATGTGCTGGCGTCTGTACACACTCTACATTAGGGAAATTTTTCTGCAAACACACTGGCAGATTGCGTGACCCAACTTTATTAGCAATGCTAGACCGGACGCGATTGTGAAAGCCAATTAGTTTGACGTATGACGTATCAATAACTATGCACCTAGGTGTCTACATTCATAATACAGGTATTTGGAACCGCCTGCTTTGGATTCACAATGGCATGAGGTATTAATAGCTTATTTGTATTGTTGGCTGTTTGATATTGATAAATTGGGGATTGTACGCAGAGAGATGATTCTATATACTGGCAGATTGCGTGACCCAACATTATTAGCAATGCTATACCGGACGCGATTGTGAAAGCCAATTAGTTTGACGTATCAATAACTATGCACCTAGGTGTCTACATTCATAATGCAGGTAATTGGAACCGCCTGCTTTGGATTCATAACGGAATGAGGTATTGATGGCTTAATTATATTGTTGGCTGTTTGAAATTGATGGATTGGGGATTGTACGCAGAGAGAAGATTCTATAATGAGGCTCTGACGTGCAATTGGTAAACCTTACCTAACATATTCTGTAAATAAAAAAATACAACTTTTTTTTGGTAAAAAAAATATGTCTGAATTTGTATGGGTACTAGGAACAGTAATAAAATTATTGAGTTTAATTATTACATATATTATGTATATTATAGAGTGTTAGTTTATTAACAACACACTTTCAACGTAATGGTACGGCTATCAATAACTCTGATCCATAATCAATAATAACACATACTCTACATATACATAACATAACACTTTTATCAATAGTCAATAAGAATGACTCGACGCGTAGTGGATCAATTTTGGCTTAAGTGTCTACGACAGCGTAGCCGGGCGGCGTAGCGACTACGTCAGCTACGCCGTAGCAATAATGCCGTCACTTATAATAAGACATGAAATGTCTTATAAACTGATATGGATTTTTACTCTTTTATTTAACTCTGAGAGCTCAAAAATAACAAATATTTCGAATTGGATAGAGTCTGAGAAATTTTATTGTAAGATTTGGAAATCTATTTATTTTTATAAATAAAAAACAGGACAAAAGCGAGTCGGACTCGCGCACGAAGTTGTGCGGAACATCATAATATGTTTATAAATTTTCATCGGCGAGGCCTATATTCGTCAGAGAAATTTTAACACTGCATGCTGCGGTGTAGAATATTGCAGTTTTAGGTCAACGTCATCTCTTGACCGATAGTGGAACTAATGTAACTTTTGTTGATCATTTCTGAAAAAGTGTGAAAACGATGTCTCTAAATAGCGACATCGTTTTATTTTTCCTGTAATCTTTACATCAACTTCTATCACATAGAATGATTTCAGATTTTTTTCTATGCAAACTTCGGAGATAAGAGGGGAACGGTATTTTTTACATTTTTCATCAAAAGTCGAAACCAATGCGGCCTAAAAAAAAGTATTTGAGAATGTGCAAGCTCTTTTTGATATGATACCCCACATGCCCTAGTAGCCCCACTTCGAATTTTTCAGACCCCCTTTCAGTCCTAGTTGCAAAAAAAAAATTCTTTCTTATTTGCATACTAGTTGGGCAAACGTCATCTAAAACTATTCTAAATTTCAAGTTGATAGAATTAGTAGTTCTTGAGATATCCAGCTGTGACAGACGGACAGACAGACAGACTGAGTCACACCATAAGAGAGTAACCCTTTTACCATTTTGGTACGGAACCCAAAAAATGGCTTCGCTTGTGAGCTAAGTTGTATTTTAGCTTTTACCGGGCTAAATACTCCTTGCTTAATTTCTGAATGGGTTTTTATTTAATTCGTAGAGATTAAACAATTTGTACCTAATTAAATAATGTTAAAATGTCCCAAATTCCACACAAAATGATTTATCATTTATTTCAAGTAGGCAATTACAAGGCACTTTTGAATGTCACAATTTACAAGAAAATAGATTTGATTTAAGGTGCCCTTACAAAAGCTAGTTTGAAATGGAGAAGAATCAAATTAATGATACATAATATTCTGTCTGTAAAAGAGAAAAATCTGAAATAATTGTGATAGAAGTTTATGTAACGATTACAGGAAAATAAAACGATGTCTCTAAATAGCACACTTTTCAAAGTTACATTAGTTCCACTATCGGTCAAGCGATGGCGCTGATTTAAAACTGCAATATTCTACACCGCAGCGCGCAGTGTGAAAATTCTCTGACGAATATTGGCCTCGTCGATGAAAATTTAAGAACATATTATTATGGTGGTACGGAACCCTCGGTGCGCGAGTCTGACTCGCTTTTGACCGGTTTTTTTATTTACTCCGTCAGCCAAACCATTTGTAAAATTAAAGCTATTAAACGTTAGCTGTATACAAACTATGTTAATTACTATGAACTAGTTAATTCTCGCGGTTTACTCAGGCTTTCTAATTTGGCAAACTGGCAATGTTGTTAATAAAACTTTTACGACTCAATTTTCTTTTATGTCTTCACGAAAATTTTAAGCTAGGTTTAGCCTGCTATATTGTGATCTACTGACAACTATCAAAACATAGAGATAAAAAGTGAAAAATAAAAACTTTTTTACAAAATAAAAAACACCCGACTTCCAAATAAGACTACAAAGTGAAAAATAACTTAAATTTCGGAAGTTGGTATCTGACTGAAACGTAAAATTTCTATGGGACCACCCCTGAGGCATACCCTATCCATTAAGAAAATATTGAAATCGATTTACAATTGCCGGAGATAACGCGTAAGAAACATACAAATAAAAAATAGTGGCACTCCAGGAGTGCCGACGGAAGTGAAAACTTGAACAATTACGTGTGTATTTTGTGAGTCGTCTTATAAACAAAACACGCGCGGTACCGGCTACGGCCATCCGTCTTACGAATTTTCGATCAGGTCACGTGTCCTGACGCGAGTTTAACATATTTTACCCATTACAAAAAGAAGTGTACAACGCCGCTAAAGAAGTTTTCACTTCTAAAAACATACAGTCGAAATGAGAACCTCCTCCTTTTTTGAAGTCGGTTAAAAACAAACGATTCAGAATCATGTTCTGATTCCATGGTAACAGGTTGCGCATCGGTGTCTCTGCCACCCTGTGCCACCCTCTATATTTACCTGTCACTCTATATCGAAGTATTTACCCACAACAACAACCCGTCGTTAACTTTCAATTACATTGTATGTGACACGATGACACGTTGTCACTAGCTAGAAAACAACTAATGACTTAACTTTGATTAGCAAACTTGTTGATAAGACACGCTGAAACGGTTGTGGGTACCAATGATTAATTATGGGAGCTATACGTCGAAGCGACCTACTGTGATACGTTACCGAAATTCGACATCGTTGATCATTTCCATTTATAAGGCGGAAACTATTTCGATTTATCATGAGTGGGAACAGTGGCCTTATTGTTTTGAAAAGTTTTCGATAAACAACTAGGTATTATGAATTTTGAAAGAAAGTTGGTAATTGACACCTACATCATTTGTTAGAAGTACAGACGCCAGCACATCAATTTACTACAATCTGTCAAATTTCTTTACTTAATAGATTTTCAACTTTATCGTTAAAGCATAAGGTTCAATGTTGATTGGGAAAATTTGACAGTTTAGTAGCTTGATGTGCTGGCGTCTGTACAATAAGTATGTAAAACCAAACCTACATTATCCAACCCCCTCTTGAGTAATAATGAATTTGGACCTTATTTCGATTTAAACGAAGTGCTATATTTTATTTCGATTTAAATGAAGTGCTTATTACTGAGTTACTCCTTCGAGCATTCAAATAAGTACTGTTTTTTTTTTCTATCCATATCACGGCCGCGGGGTGACTCAGATGGAAGATACAAACGCTTATAAAAGATGTTATGGAAATGACTGAAAACCTGAAAAGAGGTCATGAAACTTAAAATTATGAATAACTTTTTTTCCCCTTAGCAAAGTTGTTCATAATGATGACTTCAACTACACCTTTTTGGTTTTTTAATTAGTTCTAATACACATTGTACATCTACCGATAAATCGGTCTTAAGGAAAGTTAATTTAATTTTTAAGAGCTTGTAGGTAAGTCAAAACAAAAGTTATTTAAAGTATTTTAAAACAGTTTATAGTGATGTCCTTTTGAGTCTTTGGACACTACGCTAGAAAAAAAAACATCTACTGCGTTGCTAATCTGTAAAAAATCTCACCGTGAAAACATAGATGAAGTGAGCGTGGAGTGAGCTGTCAATAGTGTCAATTCCTAGCAAAAACAAACTCACTTCACCTAAGTTTTCACGGTGAGATTTTTACAAAATGGACCGGCTGTTCTCACAAAAACTTCACACAGAATGTCACAACTAAGCGAAAGCCTGTTACATAAAACTTAAACATGGTTGATACTCGATCCTCAAGGAAAATTAGTCAGATGGGCACTTAATATTTTTCCGCCAACAACACTCTAAGCTTTGTTTACCCATTAGAGATACAAGCGTGATGGATGACCAGGATTGCATCGCCATATTATTATTAAGTTTACCACAGATTAGGGAAATACAGAAGACTATTTACACGATAACAGAAGGGCAATTCACGTAATTTTAAGAACACACAGTCTAGTTTACAGTCTGATATCAGTCTCAATCTGTCAAAAATACCTCTAATTTCTCTCACTTTTGACAAGTTTTTGACATTTGTTTGTCGCCGAGATAAGACTGGGACTAGATTTTGAATGTTTTGAATTACGAGAATTGGTCTTCAGGTCAGTGGCACCGGGGCTTTGATTTTTTCAGAGTACTCACGCAGGGAAGGAAAAGTACCCTGGATTATCCCTCGGTTCGGTTAACCTAAGCATCTAGATGTGTCAGGTTAAACGAGGAACGTACTTTAATTAAATAAGTCTAGTATACTCATGAAAATAAACAAATTTGTCTATGGAATCAACTCTGGACCACAGCGTAAAGTCTATTTAAACTTTTGTTTCAAATTAATATTATTCCAAGTCAAACAAATGTTAACTTTGTTTTAATGGTAATGAGTTGATTTCAGAGTGACTAGCACTATTGAAAAAGTTATAAAAATGTTTGAAGTTGTAGCGTAAATTGAACATTATTGTGTAGGATTTAAAGTTATTTTTCCATAAACTCATATTTGTTTACATTTTAGGCAGATAAATCGCGAATGCAGATTAGGTATTGCACTTTGTGGGGAACGGTTGATTTTTTGTTACACTGTATACTATACAGTAGAATGAATGAGAATGGGCTTACACATTTTTCTTTCTAAAATGTCCAGTTGACTTATTTTATAGTACGAACGTGGATCCACGCGAGATACAAGGACTTTTTAATTGTTTCTGTAATTACGGCAACTGTTTAAAGGTGGCATTTGCTTGCACCTTACTTGTATTCCTGATTGTGTAAAGATTGCTTCCAGCCTAAGTTTGTAGTGCCGTTTCAGGATGAATGACCTGAAATTACAGTCTCCTAAAGGTACACCAAGGCACCGTATTAACTCGAGCCGTTCAGTATTATTTGTGTGAAACTCCCTACTGCAACGCACACTAATCGGAATCGTCACGTAATCGCTTCGCCTCAGGACAAGCTCACGAACCGCGGTGCCGTGCGTTACGGCTCGTCGTCCCCGCGCTTACGACTCTCCGTACCTGAGTTTACGTCTCTTCGTCCATCCTTGCCCCTCTCACCCCTCCATCCTGCCTGCTGCACCATCAATTAGCGGTCGGCGAGCCGTAAGCGCGGCGTCACCTAGCCGTAGCCGAGTCGACGTATTGCTTTTGTTACGTGCTTACGTTAGGTTAACGCCTGTTTGACGGCGAGGCGAAAAGCGTTACGGTGCCGATCCCTTTCCGATTTGATACATGTGCTTATGATCTTTAAGACTCTGTGAGAGCTTTCCTCGCATACCTCTTCGCATACCAATTTTTTTTAAATAACCTTTATAAGTCCAGTAGAACTTTATACACATACATACACTTAAATCTTCTGGTCGTGTATGTTCTTGTAAAACGACCGGTCTGTGACGTCATACTATCTCTGCTCTCCAAATTCACCGCTCATTTGTTCTTACTAGATACGGTTCATTTAGTACGAACATAAAACACTTGATAGACACTTTGTACGGTCGACTACAAGTCAGAGGTTACACTTAGACTACGAGAAACGCCCTTATTACTACGACATAAAGGCGCTATCAATTTCAAACTGTTACCGCGGACGCGGACCTACCTGTAAAGTGATAGGGACATTGATTTTCTTTATTTAGCTGTGTCGGTGCTCGTTGTGAGCCTTTAATTAAAAGGAGAGTGGTAGGTACTGTAAGCGTCGTCTCCATAGCTAGAGTAGTGACTTTGATTCAATATCGGTAATGGATGGCTGCGATGCGTTTTTATTGATACTGTGACTTAAGTGCATAGCTTTTTAGGGTTCCGTAACTCAAAAGGAAAAACGGAACCCTTGTAGGATCACTCGCGTGTCTTTCCGTCTGTCTGTCACAGCCGATTTGCTCCGAATCTAATAGACCGATTAAGTTGAAATTTGGTACACATATGAATCTCTGTGACCCAAACACAGACATGTAACGTAAATAAATGAATTTTGAATATGAGGGTCATTATTGGGGGTCAAATTAAAAAATTAAAAAAGAAAGTTTCGCAATATGTACCGTGTGACATATCAAATGAAAGAGCTTTCTGTGAGAAAATGTTCTGCAACAACAATGTTAAGTTTGTTCTTGGGATAAATTCATTGTAACTGCGGAACCCTTCATTGTGCGTGGTCCGACACACAGTTGGCCGGTTTTTTTTAAGTAAATTCGTCAAATAAGCAAATTAATTGCGTAAAGCGTGAGGTGCGGCGGCGACGTGCGGTGGCGCGGCGCGACACGCCCCTTCGCCGGAAAATGCCGAGCGTTCACGATGTTAATGTCAGCGAGACAGCAACCCGATCGGGCACACACATGAGGGCTCACGTCGTTGCGAGTGGTCGTGCGAAGAGCGCATTTTTTGGAATGTTAATGTTCATCGCTGGAGATTTCACGTTGCATTGTTATTTCTTTAAATTTAAGGTAATTTAGTGATCTATGTTCATTGATTGTTTGGCGCCAACTCAATATTACTTAGGTATACTTACATTGGTTTAAGAACATTATTAAGGTTGAATAAAAAAGGTTTATTAATGTTTGCTTTTCAGTTTTTTGGCGGTTTTATTTTATTGTTAAAAAGTTTTTTTATGGATCATGGCGTGGTCTGCAATAAATATTTTTATTATTATTATAACGACATCAATAGTATGTTATCTTTGACAATAACTACATAAGCAATAGCCAACTTGTGTAATAAAATGAAATTGTTTATTCTGTATCATGGATATCGGAATCATTTTTACACGTCATATATAATAAAAAAATAAGTTAGATAAGGTCAACTTTTCCTATCTGACTACTCTGAGAAGAAAGGCCAAAACAGAGGTCAAAAGAGGTAAACAATATAATCCAACACATTATACATGTCATGTCATGAGAAAGTGTCATAAATAGCAACTGTCGCCACATTAATTGCGCGATAACATCCTGTCATTGCATGACTAATATAACTGTATGTTATTAGTATCATTATTTATGTAACTACATACATATATGCCGCAGCCAACTGGTTTTATTAGACGTATAGTTAACCGTCTAGCCTTTTAACTAAACGGCGGCTGTTCGACTAACGGCCTAAATGATATTCAATTTAGTTTAGTTTGGAACTGTAACCAAGAGTGCCCAGACACGGGGTCGTCTGGCGCCCATGTGCTGGTTTGGTCCCTGGGGTAGTCACGGCGTGCTATGTGGTCTGGTGCGCCGGTGATGTGGAGTACTCCCCGGAGGAGGGTTCGGCAACGGACAGCCGCGGCGGGTTCACGGATGAGTGCTAACGCGTGCCCGAATTCCCGCCGTAAGCGGCAGAGGAGGACACCGTGGAGTTTTAGTGGGTTAGAGTCACACATAACTGCACTATCTCCCCGTGGTAGTGCAGTATGCATGAGCATTTCTCCACGATAAAAAAAAGGTTAGAACTGTGCTTAACCGCGTGCGAGCAGAGAGAGCGAAGCGAGACGAGCACAATTTCCAAAGGCCAGGTGGTTAACTAAACGGCTAATTTAACCAGTTGGCTGCGACAAATACATAATCAGCTTATAACGTTACCACTACTGGGACACAGGCCTTCTCTCTTTGAGGGGTAGTAGGCCATAATCGACCACGCGGGCCCGGTACGGGTTAGTGTGATGCCTTAATTAGGGTCGTCTTGTCTTGTAGCTTTGTACTTTTTAGTAAGATGCAATACGATGTCTTATAAACATCCAATAGAAGCATTGCATTGCGGAGAGATAGCATAATCAGCTCATAATGTTCCCACAGCTGGGACACAGGCCTTCTCTCTGTAAGGGGGAGTGGGCCATAATCCACCACGCGGGCCCGGTGCGGGTTAGTGTGATGCCTTAATTAGGGTAGTCTTGTCTTGTAGCTTTATACTAAGACGCAATACGATGTCTTATAAACATCCAATAGAAGCACTGCATTTCGGAGAAATAGCATAATCAGCTCATATATGTTCCCACAGATGGGGCACAGGCCACCTCTCGGTGATAGTAGTGCGGGTACAGGTTGGTCACACACGACACACGTCACACGTCACATGTCTTCCAGTTTTTGGTTCTAGGACGTGTCAGTTTCCTCACGATGCTTTCCTTCACCGTTTTGGGAGCAATTTTTCCATCTGGAATTTATCAATAGCAGCCTGGAATCTGGATTTGTGTCCTGTTGATGGCAATAGGCTCGCCCCCTATCACATGGGACATAAGCATAAAGGCTCCTACAAACAGGCGCGACGCGCGACGCGAATCGCGCGCGACACAAAGGCACCGCCTGTTGCGCGACTTGCGGTGCCGTTGTGTCGCGCGCGATTCGCGTCGTGCTTCGCATCTGTTTGAAGAAGGCTTAACTAGAGAAATGTGGGTGTGCTGAAGATCAGGTCCAGTTGAAAACCAGCGTCAGGCACCAGTTGTCTGGCATTTTTGCTGAACTGGGTTTTTTTGGCGCAGCCGTGAGGCACACTTTCCTGCTAATTTCTTACATCGGACTTGCACTTTTTATTTTTATCTTAGTTTTTATCTGATATACGACTATTATCTAACTATCTGGTGTATTGTGTGTCTCTTAGTCGGTGCTAAATAAATGTATTTTCTTTCTTTCTTTCTAGATGCACATCTCTGACTAATCCTTCGTCCCATACAAGCGTGAAGTTATGTTAAGTTTATACCTAGTTCAGTATCACATTCAGTTTATATTGTATACGCTTCCATCCCTTTTAATTCCAGAACCCCTGAGTATTTTTCAAACCCAACGAACACGTAAAAAACGCGTGTTTATTACAACATCTGACGCTAGAATCCGACATTAAAGTTCACCACGTGTAAGGTTACACGCGCGTCTCCATTTATTTGCACTGTTACTATCTACAAAACGACAAACGATTGTGATTCCTATTGAAGTAAAATAAACATAGAATTGTGGTGGTGAGGGCTGTGGACAGAAGAGCGTGTTTTGTTATTTGTGCTTGTGTGTTTAGAAGTCGGTATGCTAAAGCGTCAGATGAAAGTCGCACTATTTATTTCATAGAATCTAATAGAATACTCTTTATTATGTACACCATAAAAACTACAGATTATCATCTGCCTAGCCTTTTCCCAACTATTTTGGGTTCGGCTTCAAGTCTAACCGGATGCAGCTAAATACCAGTATTTTACATGGAGTGGCTGCTTATCTGACCTCCTCAACCCGGTTACTAGATGATACGATACCCCTTGTAAGACTGGTTGTCAGACTTTCGGGTTTCTGACTACCCGTAACAACTGTCAAAGATCCACGAATGACAGCCGCGATAAACGGCTTAACGTGCTCTCCGAGGCATGAAGGGGCCTCGGTATGTAAAGATGGTCATCCACAGACCAACCACGGGTAAGCGTAGGTTAACCTGATCGACCTTTGAAGCTTTTATTATTTAGCCACGGGCCCCTCCCAAATATAAATTACAGATATATAAAAAAATATATATAAAATACAGTAAAAAAACCCGTATTTTTGGTTCTATTAACGAAAAACTTATCCACTAACACCCATCGTCCATGACGCTTTAAAAAAAAATAACGTATTACATAGCCATGTCACAGCACTATTATTTCAATGGTGGTTCGTACACGTTGCAACCAATTACTTAGAGAACAGAGGTACAGAGTAAAATATAATTTGGGGACAGCAGTGTAACTCGTACAAAATGCTTTCATTAGCTAGCCAGTCCTTTTTTCCAACACATAACATTATTTCGATAGAGGCCATTTTAATATACAATGATCGAAAACAATGTCGTGTGTACCGGACCTGTCTAACTTTGACTGTATATTTGACTTTTAACTATTATACAACACTGCTGAACTTTCTAGCTTACAATATTTATAAATCACTTAGTTATCTGTGTACTTATAACAGCAGTTATTTAATTACATCCCAATTCCTTAGTGCCCGCTACAGGTACTCAATAAAAGTCAATTAGGTTCTTCGTAGAATATCTTTTTCCTATAACTTGGCAATCGGATGTTATAAGCACAAAGTGGATTCTGTCGCTCAATATAATAATAATACTTTCACGTTTTTCTGACATCATTATACCTATTCGAATAATGAAGAGTAGGTAATATTGATTTTTCTTTGTCTAGGGCCCATAATTACAAGTGTTCACGTCATCAACTGTATATTAGTATCCTACTAAAGTGTGTCGAATAAATCAATACGTTTTAAAATTAAAGAAACCGGTCAATAATTTTCATAATACTGAATGACTTAGAAACAATTGGGTGTGAAGGAACGGGAGTTCCAAATTTGAAAAGGGAGAAACTTCGCTTCTCGTATTTTATTTATTGTTTCGGCACACTATACGTACTAATTCAGGAGAGCAGGTGCCCTTCTACGAGTAGTAATGGCCGCGACTTACCGAGTTGTAGGTCGTAGGTTTGAACCCAGACAGGCGATTTACTTTGTGTAAATTATTTCATCACCACTGCCCTCAAAACGGTGAAGAATAACATGGTGAGGAATCTTTCCTTAGGACGCGAGTTAATCCCTGGGTGAAAGCTGCACCCTAATTATCGTATACCTACACAGAATCGTCACACGCATTCTTTCACAATCCGAAGGATTTTGAAGCAAATTTCTAATCCATTCTTTCATACGTTTGAAAAATTCGTCTGTTCGACAACGTAAATAACGCAATGAATGTTATCGATAAGTCAAAATGAAAGACATTTCAAAATTGTTAGTTTGTTACGCAATAGGCTACCAGCCGGTCGATTCTGTTAGAATCTCACCGTGAGCTGCCGGTCGATTCTGTAAAAGTCTCACCGTGAAAATTTAGGTGAAGTGAGTTTGTTTTTGCTAGGAATTGACACTATTGACAGCTCACTCCACGCTCACTTCACCTAAGTTTTCACGGTGAGATGGTTACAGAATCGCACTGAAGTTAGGTGAAGTGAGCTGTCATTCCATCTTATGCTAGGGATTGACACTAATGACAGCTCACTTTAAGCTCACTTCACCCGAGTTATCACGGTGAGATTCTTACAGAATAGCACTACTGGTAATACATAGATAAAACCAAACAATATAAGGAGTACCTACTAATTACGCTAATTGATTAATCAAATCACAAAACATCCGTGTTCAGTCAGCCCCACGGGCAGAATTATTCATGCCACAAAGTTATATCCGCTAAAATTATATATCCAATTTGCATTAATTTAAATATTGAATATTATTTTCGTTCGTTTAGCATAAGGATACCTATGCTATGATAGGTATACCAACTTGCTTATGAAGAAAAATTTGAATATTTTTATGGTCCATAGACAAGTTGTTTGTCTATTGTTAGTGGGTATAAATGGTTAGAGGTTGAGTTAATTTATATTTCTGCACAGAGGATCCTAATCCTAATAATGAAAACCATCGTGTCATTTCATGTCATGTGTCATCAACTCAGCCTGTCGCAGTGCACTGTCTGACATAGGCTTCTCCCAGACTACGTCACAATACCCAATCCTCCGCCTTCTGCATCCAGTCTGTCCCAGTCACTTTCTTAAGGTGAATGGATAGTTGAGATCGCGAAATTCAAATTTTCGTTAAGTTAGATTTCTACCACCAACCACCAACCTCTTATGGAAAAGTGTTAGTGGTAGAAATATAACTTAGAAAGATGTATTATTGATTCTAATGATTATAATTCTCCAAATATGTACCTGTTATTGTCGCGAATCATATTTTGTTCAAGATACAATCTGACACTGACCTGCAAATTGCAAAAAACGTAAGAAAATTTGATTTTCGCGGTCTACCACTATCTATTCACCTTAAGGTCATCGATCAATCTAGCTATTATGTATCAAGTCTATGAATTGTCACACATCTCGTTAGATTGCTCAATCAAGCTTTATCTAAACGCCTACCAGGCACTGCTTCAAGCAAACGTTAGTGAGTAGTGACCCATAATATCTAACGGGCTGTAGGTACTAGGTCAACTTAATTTGGTTTAGACGTAGGAAACAATCTAGAGGCTAAGGATTATACAGGACCATTAGGTAATGGTGGCGCAAACATAGATCGTTGCGCTGCCAGCAAGATGTTTATAGCTTTATAGAAAATTTATTTACTTTCCAGAATATAGGTACAGATGCCAGCACATCAAGCTACCTGAAACTGTCAAATTTTCCCAATCAACTTTGAACCTTATGCTTTAGCGATAAAGTTGAAAATCTATTAAAGAAATTTGACAGATTGTAGCAGCTTGATGTGCTGACGTCTGTACTTACATAATAACATGGTAAAATTATTTAGTGTCACTGTATTCGACTATTATCAGTCGTGCAAATATTTCTAGTACATACATAATAATATCATGAAATTACATCAATATCATTAGTTATACACATCATAATCGTAATAAAATGTACAGTCTTGCTTCGTTAATAGATATTAATTAGAGAATACAAGCCTTGTGTCCGATGGGATTTCGCACATCGCTATGTAACCCATTAAGTGCGCATTTTCGTTATATAAGAAACTCGTGAACAAAATTTCGTGCTTCTAGACCCAGAGGTTTACGCTGTGCATTGTTGTCAAGGAATGAATTTAAGTTTTTTATTAAGGAAAAAATCTCACGAGGCGTTCGATTCGTTGTGCATCCATTGCATTTGTGAAGTAAAGTTGTGCTAATAAAACCAATTTTCTTTCTTTTTTAATTTTGTTGGTAGCGCGACCATGTTTGCGTCACTTGGTGTACCAGTATAATATAGCTCTAAGTTATGACCTAAGACCCAGTAAAATATAGTTCTAAGTTATGACCTAAGTAATAACATTATAACCACGATGAAATAATCCCAAGCGATGAAATAAAAACAAGTCTAGTGATAAAGAGCTCTTTCGCTGAAAAAATGTTTTTCTTTTCTTTACGTTTTAGCGAAATGTTTTATTCTCCGAAATAAAGTGAAAGTAGTTTGTAGGGTATATGGTGTTTAGAGCTCCTAGAGTTTCTGCTAATCTGTAATACTTAGTCGTCTGACGAGTTTAATAATGATCCTTTAAAAAAAATATTCATAGCTTTATTATACCATTTTGGGATTAAGTGAAAAAGGACGAGACTTATTGCGAACTTATGAATTCGAATTTATGCCTAAATATTATAAAATGTAGTCGATTTTCGTGTCTGGCTGTGTGATTGTGTTGTTTTTCTAAACCACGCAACGGATTTTGATGCGATTTTAAACATCATTTAGAGAATTTATTCCGGAAGGTTTATGTGTACATTGCATTATATTTAACTTAGATGTAATAAAGAACGACGATATACTCCAGACAGCTGGTGCCCTGTAAGCTAGAGACACACGAGACCGTGACAAATAAAGAAACCCTGGAAAGCCATATCGGCCAAAGAACACGCTAACTGATGAAGACACCGAAGTGCAACAGTTTTGCTTTTGCTTAATTTATTTTATATTGTAATTCGTTTTAGTTTATAACTAAAGAAAATCCTCAAGACACAGCTATTAGACTCTTTAAGCCAAGTTAGGTAGGTACCGTACTCGTCACTCACTCAACAACATTGTATCCACCATTCACTCAAAGCCACCGTAGCTTTCCCATTACAGACGAAAGCTCCTAGCGGTTACCTTACATCGCGTATGTACCCTTTTTAACCACACAAAGCTATTCCGAGTCGGTCCTGCGAATACCACAACAATGCATAAGTAACATCTGTTCGTGGAAGGTGGCCTGGTACTACGTACACTATATTTGGAAGAGTCCTGTAATAAAATATTATATGCAGTGATACCAAGGGGTCTTGTTACCCCGTAACTGAGTTATGGAGGTCAGATAGGCAGTGGCTCCATGTGAAATACTGGTATTCAGCTGCTGATTTGGTTATATTGGAAGTCGATCCCAACATAGTTGGGAAAAGGCTACGTAGATGATGATATACACACGTAGGTGCATAATTATTGATATATCAAACTAATTTGCTGTCACAATCGCGTCCAGCCTAGCATTGCTAATCTTGTTGGGTCACACAGTCAGTCAGTGTGTTTGATGGAATATATTATGTACTTCATGCCTGTATTCCTCAAAGAGGTAGGGAGAGATAAGTAATTTTAAACTTACAAAATAGTAAAGAAATTTCGATGTTTTGGAAAACTTCGTCAAGTCTTCTCGTCGCCTAACCCGCAGTGTTTGAAGACTAAGGTCTTCAACCAGTGCATCCTGCCCGTCATGACATACGGTGCTGAAACTTGGACACTGACGGTCGGGCTGGTCCACAAAATCAAGGTCGCTCAGCGCGCTATGGAGCGAGCTACGCTCGGAGTCTCTTTTTAGGACAAAATCAGGAAGGAAATTATCCGGAAAAGAACTGGTGTTACCGACATAGCTTGCAGAGTAAGTAAACTGAAGTGACAGTGGGCTGGCCATGTCTGTCGAAGGACCGATGGCCGGTGCAGCAGACGAATCCTGTAGTGGAGACTGCGTATCGGCAAGCGATGGACGGACGACCTAAACAAGTTGGCTGGGGTAGACTAGATGAGGAAGACGGTGGACAGGGTCTTGTGGCGCAGCCTGGGAGAGTCCTATGTCCAGCAGTGGACTGCGATAGGCTAAGTTGTGTTGTGTTGTGTTGTGACATGTGGAGTTGTGTTTGTTGTGTTGTTGTTGTGTGTTGTGTTGTGTGTTGTTGTTGTTGTATGTTTTGTCAAGTCGTAAAAACAGTGTGAAGCAGGGCTAAGTGAGTCGCTTGTTCGCTACAAACCACGAAGTTGACACGCAGGTTTCAAAAGTTTCTGACACCGTAAAGTCAAACTCCGCTGCCATTATATTCATGACGGCCGTCACTGCGGCGGTTATAATGTGGCCACCGCTCTTTTAGAAAACTGCAGCTTCACGTTCACACTTTTAAATTTGATAATTGAATTTCATCTGTTGAAAATCTAACACTGCGCTTTTCTGACGCCCTAGTACTCTTGTATTTTTTGGACTCTGTCAGATCACCGCTCGTCTCAATGCCGAGAGGTGAAAATCCAGTGCACAGTAAAAAAGCGCCGTGTTAAAAAGCGCAGAGTTAAAAAAAGCGCCGTGTTTAAAAATCGCCGTGCTTACGTAGGTATGATAACCTAGGATTCATATTACGTTATAATCATTTCATGCAGGTAGAGGCAGCACATTCGCTTACTTCATATTATATCGTACTCCCTAAGCAATGTGTTTGTTTACCCTCACTGCGCAATTAAGTGAGCTAAACCCAACATTGTGATTGATCACCTCGATTTAGTCCCTTTTGCAAGAACCTTGATAATCATTTCACACGCGTAATCTTTCGAAATACGGCAGGAATTAATTTTAAGATTTTCCAACTTGATTATGTACGGAATTGTCTGCAGGATCTACTAGAGATTCATGAAATATTAATATTACCGTCTTTAGACGCTCGAAGTTTATACGAGAATTAGTTAGTAACTTCATATGGGATAACTTTGGATAAGGTGAAGAAAGTCAAGAAAGTCAAGGCTGGGAAGTTTTGAGTTGTTTCTTTTATAATTATGTAGGAAAAATGTTTAAGCTTTTTATTGATTCTGAGGCCCTGGTATAATACTTGGACGAGACAAGCTTTTCCCCCATGAGTTTGGCAGAAACTATAGTAGTCCTGCTACCATACTTACATAAAATACACTTGACGGTTCTTCAGTAAAAGTTTAATATATTGGAGGTTGTGAATTGTGGAATCAGTGACAATAATGGGCTCGCTATCTTTCACATTGAATACAGCAGCTGAATACCAGTATTTTACATGGAGCAACTGCCTATCTGACCTCCACAACCCAGTTACTGGGTAATACGATACCCCTTTGATAAGACTGGTTGTTAGACTTTCGGGCTTCTGACTACCCGTAACGACTGTCAAAGAGCCACGAATGACAGCCGGGATCAACGGCTTAACACGCTTTCCGAGGCACGGAGGGGTCTCGTTATGTAAAAATGGTCACACATCCACAGACCAACCGCAGCAAGCGTAGCTTACCCTGATCGATCGATTTTGACGAGTTATGCGAACACACCTAAATGTTGGGAACAGCTGATTCTTTATTCGCGATTTCATGTTTGGTCCCGTAGTGAAAGTTGTTCATAATGATAAGTATGTATATAACCCTTAAAATGTCATCCATTCATTACGGGACACCCTGTATAGCACACCCATATTTCGCCAGTTTTGTTTAAGTCCCATACAACAATGCCCTGCACTTTCCCCAAATTTAAATTCAGTTTCGGAAGCCATCGTCGTGTCGTCTAGACACTACATTGGCGAGATCTCACAATAGATCGCCCGAGGCAGGCAGGCAGAAGCTTTCCGAAACATCGTATTTCTCTAGCATTTTTAAAGAGAACAAATTCTTTACTCTTCAGTAGAACATTGGAATATAAAGCCGTAAAAGGAAAGTACCAAATGTTACAAAACGATGTTTGAAGTTGAGTAATTGTTTTGTTTTGAATAGACTGTTTTGGCTGTAATTTTAGATTACATCTTTTCCTTTTATATTATTATTTAAAACTCACTTACGTTTACGCCGTACGGCATTTCATACAAACTTTCAAGCCCTTATTTTTCGAAATAAATGAACCGATTTTAATGAAACTCAGGATACAAAGGTCTAAAAAGTTAGTAAGGCGTAAACGCTCTTAACATAAAATAATTATATCCTGCTAGCAGCGCCCCGTGGTTTCACGTGGTTTTTTGAAAGATTTTTTGTAATTTTATGAGTACTTCCAGAAATTACCTTTTACAGACAATTTTACCTTTTAATGATATTAGTTTAAAAGTTCAGATTGTTTGACAGATAAAATTGATTTGGTTTATATTCGGACAGGGGATGATTGATATGGGTACCTACGTTAGAATTTTAGGTTAACCATGTACTTGTAATTAGTACTTGTTATTAATTTAGACACAAAATCTAAGGTCTAGGCAGTGACTGACAATATAATCAATAGGATTATACACTTAGGAGGTTACCTGATACTTCTATAACCTAAAAAAAGGTTTGCCTTAACTTTAATACAGTTTATGTAGTGCTTATGGCACTATGTCAACTATATAATACTCCCGAGTTTCAGAAATCCTATTCAATTTGATCTGGTTCCGCTCATTTCAAATAATTGAATTGTCTGTTCTGATTTCAATTAACCAATCACAACAACTCGCACGAGACAGCAGATTTACGAATCCCTATTAAACTTGCAGGATTTGACAGTTCAACTAACAGAGTTAGTAGCACGAACCGTGTAAACAAACACTTTAGTGTGAAGTTCATTTGAGCTTCTAGTGCGGGAAATTGATATCGTAATTGACATGAAATAATCTTTACCTCGGAGTTCAGGCTATGCCCGCTTTCCCTGTATGCTTTAAAGGTCTGTACTGACCAAACTGAGGCAACTCTCGCGCAGGAAATTCACTCGCGTGCTTTTTAAAACGATCGGCATAAATGATAATGCATCATCGTTCTCCTGGCCTCATCACAATTTATTTGGGGTAGGTGCGACATGTCTTTTTCTTCCGTACTTCTCTATTAGGTAATCATAATCTCGTTAGTCACCCCCTTTCTAACCATTATTATCATTCACACAGTCCATCCATTGTTTCTTTGGTCTTCACCTATTCATAAAGTCATCGACATTCATACTCAAAAGTTTCCTCACAAAATTTTCCTCATTCCTCCGCATCAACAAAGACAACCAATTTCCAAACAACTTTTCAGTTACCGGTGCCAAAAATAACACTTTTTAGGTCTACCAGAATCTCATGGTATAAAAAAAATAAAACATTGTGATTTTCACATGGCAATGTGAATCCATATGAAAATCACTTTTTATTAAGCCATGAGTTTCTGGTAGAACTACACACGTCAATATTTTGAGGTCGGTGTTTTCTTGTTTTTTTTTGTTTGTTTTATGTGTTTTTTTGTGTTTCTGAGAAGAAACACCGACAGAATTACGAGTTAATTGTCAGATCATTGTAAAATTGTAATTTTGTTTTATTTTAAATTTTTGTACCTAAGCAGGTACCATGATTTAAAAGTCCGTAGGTACTATGATTTAAAACCAACGTAGTAGCTGATACTAAAATCAGAATAACATTTGGACTCATCACTAGGTATACCAAATTTCCTCTTGAACAAAAAAAAATACCAAAATATTCGGCGGAAGAAAACGTAGAAATGAAATTCGGATTTTCCATTAACGGAAAATTCATTTGGAATTTTTGCAAATTGTTATAATTGCTTGCTCGGATTCGAGCAGAGACGGGTATGAATTGAAATTCGGCATACATAAAAGAAAAGACCATTCGTATAGGGATTACTTCTAGTCGGTTTTATTGATAAAAGCCAGAAAAAGATGGTTATTATAGATTTATAACGCTTGTTTATGATAAAAAGAATGCGATTTCTATGTACAGTCGGTGACCAACAGTGTCTGACCCACCCAACATAATGGATTAGATAACAAGTGGGTTAGATAATGTTGGCCACTGACTGTACATCCGTCTGATTAGGTAAGAACTGTGACCAACCACGTGCGAGCCGAGATGGTCGCAGTAACTAAGCTAGGGCATCCCAACCAAATGGGTTAGGTTAAGTTAAAACTGTAACCAACCGCGCGCGAGCCGAGCGAGTAGTGCCGCGGCAAGCGAGCGCTATATCCAATTTGGTCGCAAATAATTAGCTAACTAGTATTTTAGGACAACAAAATAGGATAATTATTTGAGAATCACAAAAAGAGGCACATTGATTATAATAGTGTCTATTAATAATTTCAGGCCATCAAAATGGGAATTATTTGGGGCTCGAATTTAATACGTGGAAAACATTGAGACGATAGCACCGCAATTCCAGAACTAATGAATTGGAGCCATTGAATTAATGCGGGTCGTAACTCGCTTGAAAGTTGCCGGATTTGGTTAAATTACTTCTTCCACTAACATTTGTTTAATACAAGCCTAATTTTAACGTAATTTTGTCCAGAAACATAATTTTTTTTAGTCTTTCAATCAGTCATCAATAATTATCTACCTTATTAAACCGCATAGGTACATTCAATAATAGCCCATCGTTACAACCAAACCAATGAAAAATTACCACAGCATTCTGAATTAACAATAATGTTACACCGATTTGAAGCCGTCAATAATGTAAATAAACATGTTCTAAAGTTTAACAACTGAAGTAAACTAAGAATTTCAACGCAAACATTTCAGTCTGACACGAACATATAATTAAATTTTTAATAAAAGCATAACAGCTCGAGTACTTGCATTGTTAAGACCTGTTAAGACATTGATTTTTCTAACAGTTTGTACATTTGTGAAACGAAAAGGTTAAGAAGTCACCTTTTGAAACTGACCTTTGCTTTGAACATTTTGGTAGCTGGGACGATGCCAAAAAAAGAGAAAAAAAAAAAGAAAACACGTTGACAAGAAAACAATTTGTGGTAAACGTGACGCAAATAAAGAACACAAACACAAAAATTAACAACTTGAGGGGAAAATATGCTTCACATCCACCCAAAATGGCCTTTGCTCAAATGCTGTGACCCTAGGTGAAAATAGAGCCACCGGGTTTCAGCGACAGGCAATTTTAAACATAGGGCAAGCTAAAACTTTGGCATAAGGTGCCAAACCTTTTTTCATTACTCGACTGTGCGTAGATACAACCGCGGACAATGGTGGTCGACTACTTTTCACCATTATGCCCTTAGTAATAAGGTTGAAAAGTGGTCCACCGCCAGTGTATGTACATATATATGGGGTTTCGTAATACCCTGATGCGCGCTTACATATTAATCTATTGTTAATTCTCTTATTAGTTAAGTGGTGAAACCATACAACGCACTACATAGAATTATAAATCAACGCTAGGTGTTAATCGCGTTAAACTACTTGCTGCCATTTTTTTTATAACATTGTACTATGTATTATGCAGCAGTGAAATCTTAAACCTCTGAAATAACAAGGTTTTTAAAACAAAAAAATATTGTAGTATACAAAATTAAAAGGTCATAATTTGTAAATTAAAATTATTCATTATAGATTAAACAAAACCAAGTTTGCCAGAGAGCTTTGGAACGGAGTATTCTAAGTATTAAACTTGTGGACCTGCAGTGCGATTCTTTAACCATCTCACCGTGAAAACTTAGGTGAAGTGAGCGTGGAGTGAGTTGTCAACAGTGTCAATTCCTAGCAAAAACAAACTCACTTCACCTAAGTTTTCACGGTGAGATTTTTACAGAATCGACCGGCTGGTTAAGAATACAACAATCCGTTCCATCACTAAAATAACTGATGTCACTCGGAAAGCTGCCACGCGCTTAAGTGGAATTGGGCTGGATACATCTGTCGCATATCGGACGATCAATGGGCCAAACTTACTGGGCCCAACTAGGTCGTAATGACATGGCGGGCAAACGACATCGCGGCAGGCCCACAAGAAGATGGCAGGATGAGCTAGACTCGTTTGATAAAGATTGGTCCTTGGCAGCTCTGGATAGAGAGAGGTGGTGAGAGAGGGAGGCCTTTGCCCAGTAGTGAGACATTAACGGCTAAATGCTGTAACTGCTGGCAAAGCGCAACACGTAATATCGTAAGTAATAAAAACTTTTTTATAAAAAAAAACAACCGACTTAAAAAAAGAACACTACAAAGTGATAAATAACTTTAATTTCTTAAGTCGGTGTCGTTGGTTTCGCATTTTCGTTTTTTGACACTTCCTAACTTAAAATTATTTATCACATTGAAGTGTTTTTTTTTAATCGGTTGTTATTTTTAAGTTTTTATGTTTTCACTTTTTAGTCGTACCTACCCACACAAATTCAATTAACACCAGTGCATTGAAGAAATGAAGACACCGACTAGAAGAATTATCAAAATTCGCATAGAAATGCCGGAGATGTTTGCATTTATGCATATAAATTCGAGTAGTTGAAAATTAGGGCATCCAGATCAGAAGAGATCTGGATACCCTATTTTCCAACAAATTTTCAAACATTTTAATCTTCTATTCACATATTATTTACCGACCTCCAATACTTACTTTATTCGAATAGATGAATGCATTCAAGATTCTCTATTCGAAATGTCGACTACCATTTACATGCATTCTAATTTTCATTGTTAAATTATTACGTTCATTAAACAATTGTATTCATTGATTCGCGCATGAAATTCGGGCAACTGTCGGTATAGTCTATTCGGCGCGATAGCCTAGCGAAAATGGAATGCTCTCGCTATTGTCCATTGCGCTGCCTTATATAGGTACGTAGTGCAGTGGCTATTTAGATGTATAAGAATGAGGTAGCAATAAAAAAAAATGTTATTTTGAATTATTTTATATTTTATCGATATCTATTCATTACTACATAGGTACACTTATAGTTATTTACACAAACTTACATTTTAGAAAATTAAATATACATAAGCGGTAAACGGTATACATATAGTTAATTTTATTGTCTATACATAAAAATGATTAAATCTATACTCTTGGTTCGATGTCATCCTGAATTTTGGTAATTAATTCTCTCGTACTGGTATATATATCATCGTATAATATAGTTTTTACAACATGTTGAACACACACATCAGCGTCACAATTACACATCGGCTGTTCGGATTTTTGAAAACTGTCTGTATCATATATTTCTATTTTGATTATTTTCGTTCCGCGAGAAACAGGCTTCTTTATAAATTGATAGAATGTCTGATCTGGTTTTGATCTCTTGCGAGCGAGACCTAGCGTCTTCTGTCCGCTGGTTTGTTGAACTGGTTGATTCATGGGTACAAAATTGAAGAGATCCTCCGAGTCCTGAAATAACAATGCAATATTAATTTAAGTTACACTACAAACGTTACGATTGAAATAAAGGATTATGTGGAAATAAATTATGCACTTACTACTATTGTTAATACATATTTAAATTGTTAATGAATATATTAAAGTAACACTTACCGACATTCCGCGAATATGTCAGTCTTCACCATCAGATGCAAAGATGAAATGGATTTCAATTTATTATACTCCCCTTTTATATTTTTTAATTTAATTATTTCTTTTAATACATAGAGTTCAATATCGTATATTTTTGTTAGATGTTAATATCTATACAAAAATGGTATGGTGAAATTGAAACCGCAGACATTACGACGCCTAATATTTTATTGTTTATCGAAAATATATATCGACAAAATAATACTACCGTCTTTTTGTTCACGGTAATCGTTTTCATACATTTTATTCACATGATTTGGCAAGCAAAATCATGGTATGTTAATAGTATATCAGCGTTAGCCAACTTGCAACGTAGCTGAATTCTTTTTAAGGAGACGGATCATAACAATTTATCAATATCGTCATACAACTATTAAGCCTGGTTTTACCTGCTATTATTATAAAGATTAAAAATAAATATTTTTTTGTTATTGATTTATTTTTTAAATAGCTTAGATATACCTCTATGCTGGAATAAAACGCAAGATTTACTTAATCGATCTGATTATTAGTTGGTACCTACAATTAGTGAGCATAGACACGTTTTACGTTTTCATACAATTGTTCAACTTCTTCTATATTCATAAAAACTAAAATTAGATTGAAATAAGTTATCATAGTAATTGCGAGAAAAAAATAAGATAAATACAAGATAAATACAAGCTTATTCTTACATACCGAAATATGAGATTCTGACTAGTCATATTCCATTCCTCCACGTGTCTAGAAGTTGCATGCGAGCGTGCAAACCGCAGCGTTTGTACCGTCGCCCGGCGTCGACAACATTCAGCATAAACAACAATCTTCAAACTTTTATTTCTAAATATGAAATTCCCCTATTGTTTATTTAAGTAAGTATCTATATTCGTCTACATTATCTATACATATAATAATCTACACTAATTTTATATAGAGGAAAGATTTGTATTTTTGTTTGTTTGTAACGAATAAACTCTAAAACTACTTAACCGATTTCGATGAAACTTGGCACACAAACAGATAAACCATAACCATATGGTATAGGACTTTTTATCTCAATATTAAGTTCCCGTGGGATAATTTAAAACTTTAACGCAGGCGAAGCCATGGGTAAAAGCTATCTTATATAATAACACTGTAAGCTTAAAACCTTAACCGCTACGATTTGTACGCTCGTGTATGCAATTGTCAATTTTTGCAAGTATGCAGTTTTACAAATTTGGATTGAATGACGTGATTTTAGGCCTATAAAAACGCGTTGCAAATTACTCTCCGGTACAATTCCTCTCTGGAACGAATCCTCTCTACAAGGGATCAACGCTCCGAGCTCCTAATCAAGCTACTCGTCTAAGCGCCTATCAAGAATGTAAGTATCTATTCATAATCATATCTAACTATTAAATGGTCAGAGCAATGTATTAATTGATATATTCAACTATTCGAATGTTGACCGTCAATATTGTGATGCTTTTCTGTGATGCAGGTTCGATTCCTGCACAGATCAAATAAGCTAATTTGTGTTGAAAAAATGTAAACTAAGTACCAGTTACATAATTATTTTAATTTATTTCAACTATAGCACAATGATATTATGAATGCTTTGTAAAGATTGGATAGTCGAGGGTTCCATTCTCGTAACTTTTCAAGTCTAACTGTAACTTATAGTCTGATCGTTGTTTCTTATCTCTGTAGCATAGATAGATTATTCTAGTTTGATGTTAGGACAATGTGTCTGTATACCAAGCGTTGTATTCGTACTTCATCGATTTGTAATTTTTGAAGTAAATATTTTTCTTGTTTAATTTTTCACAATTGGGTAATAGATAACAGTTTCCTATCCCTACCAATCCCGTCCAATGTTAATCGTTATAAGTTGATGGTAATAGCTGTGCGATGTCATTATACATTTATAATTATCTGTATCAAGAACATGTCTCAAAATAAATACAATCCTCGGTATGACCTGTTTAATACATATAAAATGCGTGAATTTTCATTTCGTTCCTATTGGGCAACGGCTGATTCAAGGAGAAGATTAGTAATGGAAATGGCTGACGCGGGATTTTTTTATTGTGGAAATGGTGTAAATGATAAAGCAGCATGTTTCTCATGTGGAGGTGTTATAGAAGATTGGGAGATTTACGATGATCCTTGGATGCAACATACCATACAATTTCCTCAATGTTGTTATTTGAACGCTGTGAAAGGAACGGATTATGTTGACAAATCAAAACATCTATTTTTAAAAGAAAGATAATAATAATATATAAAATTATTCTAAAATGGAGCAGGATAGATTGATTGTTTGCTGAATAAGCTACTAAATGCTATTAGCAATGGAGCCTAAGTAACTATAAATTATGTACAGTCATTTTATGTGTCATTCAATTCCAACAATTGTAGTTTAAATGCGTTTCAAATTCGAAATCCCCGAAATTCGCGGAAGGCCGCGAAACCGTAGAAAAGGATTCTGAATACAACACTCATTTTAAATAGAGGATTCTGAATACAACACTCATTTTGAATAGAGGATTCTGAATGCAACCTTCACTTTGAATAGAGGATTCTGAATACAACATTCATTTGAATAGAGGATTCTGAATACAACACTCATTTGAATAGAGGATTCTGAATACAACACTCATGAATGAATGAATGGTGAAAATTGCGGGTTTCCAGATCTTGTTAATTGACTGTAATGAAAGTAACTCTTTAAACACTCAGAAACTAAAGATACATCAACCTTCATGTTTTGCTTATTATATTTGCTGTGCACATAATAATGAATTAAATAAGTATGTCTCATACAGAGGTACAGATTGTGCGGAAATATTTGTTAAATATTTAATAAAAGACGCTAAACGTATACATAGAATTTTAAGTAATAAAAAGTCGATGACTCCATTAACAACTGAGCAAGAGATGAATTATCGGAACTCGAATACATGTCACATATGTAAACAACTATTGCTTAATGACAAAGTCCGAGATCATGATCATATTACCTCAGAGTATCGTGGAGCAGCGCACTCCCATTGTAATTTGATGTATAGAGTTTGTTCATTCATTCCTGTCGTCTTTCATAATTTGTCTGGATATGACTCACATTTATTCATTCAAGAGTTAGCAAAGTATGAAGGTACTATTAACATTATACCGAAAACTAAAGAAAAATACCTCTCAATAACGAAAGTAATAAAGACAGAAAAATATGATCATCCTGTTCAGATAAAATTTATTGATTCTTTTCAATTTCTTAGTTCTAGTTTAGATGTATTGAGTTATAGTTTATCAGAAAACGATTTTTTAAACTTATCAAGAGAGTTTAGCGATAAAAGAAAATTTGATCTAATGAGAAAAAAGGGTGTTTATCCTTATGATTATATCGATTCTTGGTCCAAATTTGATGAGACGCAACTGCCATCAAAGTATCATTTCTATAACAGTTTATGTAAGAAACATATAACTGATGAAGAATATTTACACGCTCAAACAGTCTGGAATGTTTTCAAAGTTAAATCTCTTGGTGAATATACAGATTTATACATAAAATGTGATGTACTTTTATTATGTGACATATTCGAAAAATTTAGAGAAACAAGCTTACATTACTATAAGTTAGATCCAGCTTATTATGTTACTTCACCGAGCTTAAGCTGGGATGCAATGCTTCTATATACTGGCACTGAACTGGAGTTAATAAGTGACTTGCAAATGTATGAGTTATTAGAAAAAGGAATTCGTGGTGGGCTGGCACAGTGTTCTCGACGTCATGCCGAAGCAAATAATAAATACTTACCACATTTTAACGAGTCAGAACCAAGCAGTTATTTAATATACCTTGATTGTAATAATCTGTATGGCTATGCTATGATGAAGAAGCTTCCTATATCAGAATTCAAATTTTTAACTCTTGAAGAAATTAGCAACTTTGATGTAATTACTATCTCTGATGATAATGATTACGGTTATATTTTGGAAGTAGACCTAACTTATCCTAACTATTTACATAACAAACATAAAGATTTACCTTTCGCAGTTGAAAAATTAGTACCACCTTATGGAAAATCAGCAAAATTGATTGCGAATCTTTATGATAAGCATCATTATGTGATTCATTATGTTCATTTAAAAGAGTGTTTAAAAAATGGTCTGATTTTAAAAAAGATTCATTGCATACTTAGCTTTAGACAAGAATGTTTTCTCAAAAATTACATCGATCTCAATACCAGACTTCGTCAAAATTCCAAAACTGCATTTGAGAAGGACTTTTTTAAATTATTAAATAATGCGATATTCGGAAAAACTATTGAAAATAAGCGCAAGCAAGCTGATGTTAAATTAGTAACGAAATGGAGAGATACCACCAATAAAACAAACAAACATCTTGATGCTGAAAAATTGTTAGCTAAACCAAACTTAAAAAGTGTATCAATATTTTCAGATAATTTTATAGCTGTAGAATTATATCATGAAAAAGTTGTTTTAGATAGACCGATTTATATCGGATTCACAGTTTTGGAATATTCTAAGCAACACTTATACCAGTTTCATTATGATTTTATAAAGAAAAAATATGGAAATAATGCAAAGCTATGCTATACTGATACCGATAGTTTGTTATATTTAATATATACAACTGATTTTTATCAAGATATGCATGATGATCTTACCAAGTTCGATACTAGTAATTTTGCAGTAAATAATCCTTATCACATACCACAAACTAATGCAAAAGTTCCCGGATTATGGAAACATGAGACGGGTGATGATTTAATTATAGAATTTGTCGGTCTACGAGCTAAATTATATTTTATAAACAGTCTCAAAACTCAAATTAAAAAAGCTAAAGGTGTTTCCAAATCTATTACAAATAATCTAAAATTGAATGATTACAGCAATGTTCTGCTGACCGATAAAGCGCTAAGATGTAAAATGAATATGATAAAATCAATTAAACATGTTTTATACTCCCAACAAGTAGATAAACAAGTTTTAGATAGAAACGATGATAAAATTCAAGTACTACAAGATCAAATTCACACATTACCCTGGGGTCATTGTGATTCTATGTTTTTAGATTATTCCAGTGATACGTAATCCACTGTTCTAAATTAATTTATTGTATAGAAATTAAGTATGAATAATTATTTTAGAATAAGTTACTATAAATGAATATATTACGCTACTATTATGAGTGAATGTATACGCTATGATGAACATTTATAATAAAATGATATTTCCTAAACAAATGGACTTTTATTCAAACGTATTCAACTTCCTAAACGTTATCATCAAATTGTAAGTTCATGCTTGTTCTATGATGAGGTTCATGTAGTATATATACGAGTATATAAGTGTACGTTAGGTGGAAATAAGATTAATATACACTATGAAGTTGATCAAACAACCCGTATCTCTCAATGTTAATAATATAAGATTAAGTGACTCTGTTCACCACATCAGACATAGCGCTTTACTGCCAAATACTATTCGCTGTATAATATGTGGCCCATCAAACTGTGGTAAAACGAATGTTATGATTAGTTTACTGCTGCACGCAAATGGGCTCAAATTTAAAAATCTTTATCTTTACTCTAAAACTTCTTTTCAACCAAAATACCGTTTCTTGGTCGAAGTATTAAAAAGGGTGCCACAGATTAACTTTTACGAGTTCAATAATGACAAAGATGTAATTTCTCCGAGTGAAGCTTTAACAAATTCTGTATTTATATTTGATGATGTTGCTTGTGAAAATCAAATAAATATCCGCAATTATTTCTGTATGGGTAGGCATAAACAAATAGATTGTTTCTATTTGTCTCAAACCTATTCTAAAATTCCAAAGCAATTGTTACGTGACAATGTTAATTTTCTTATTATATTCAAACAAGATGATGTAAATTTAAAGCATATTTATGAAGAGCATGTTAGTTCTGATTTACAATGGAAAGAGTTCAGAAATATTTGTCAAACTGTTTGGAATAAACCTTATCATTTTCTACTTATTAATAAAGAATCGTCATTAAATAATGGAAGGTACAGACAGAATTTTGATATTGTAGGGGCCAATGGTTGTAGGCACCGTACACTATCACTTTGTTGATGTTGGTTTAGTTGCGGAGTACACAGAAAGAACCACAAGTAGAGTTTTAAGGTTATATTAACTGTTGTAGTTAACAAGGTAGAGTGGTAGCGATTCTTTCTCTTGACAAGTGGTTAGTTCCACAGTTGTTGTCTGACTCGCTCTGCTTAGCGTGAAAAGTTATAGTTATAGCGTAATATTTGTGACGCACGCCACCAAAGTAGGTTGCTGCGTTTGCAAAGTAAATGTACGGTTGATGAGACCGTACATGTTGGCAACCCCACAAAGATGTAGGTACAAAAGATTAGTTAAGTCTTGTCAAGAGAAGAAACCCTATTACAAAGTTAGTTAGTGTTAGTTTATTTAATATTTTTTTTAAATTAATATCTAGAGTTAGTGTACTTTATTACAAGGAAAGGTATAATAAATTCAATTATTCAAAGTTAAATGCGATGTTGTCCGCACAACGTGGACGTTCCGCCTGCAGTTCTGCTTGGCTCGCCGTGTGAGAGTCTCCTTCGATTGCAACAAGCAACCTTGTGCCAAGGTCAGTATCCCGGAAGTCATGGAGCGTGTAGTAATGTCATTTTCACAGACGATTCGTATTGTGCAAGTTCCGCAACAAATCGCCAGCCAAGTATTCGTTGAGTGTAACGCGATCCACTCTTGTTTACATAGTACCTTTTTTACGTCACAAGGTGAGGTCGTTCGATGACCCAGTAGCTTTGCTTCGCAAGGCGCATTGCTATTATGCAAGTTAAATATAGGTAAGTTCTTGTTGCATATCAAATTGCCTGGTTGAAGTTGACTACACCGCTTCATGTCATCATCAGATAAAGAGACATAGGTGCTCTTCCCGAAGTTAACAGCTATGTACTGCGAAGCTAGTTGGACGATGACTGTTCCTGTGCTTGTTTTCATCGGCAACGGTGTAGCTTGGTATAGAGTGAAGTCTTCATCGGATATCAATGGGACGTGTATCTCGAACAAGAAGTAGTTCGTTGTGACTCGCGCTCTCACGTATAGTAGTTTGTAGAGGTCTTTGATATCGTCTCTGATGTTTCGGACCGGTAACGACGAGGTCCTTGGGAGTTGGCCCGTGATTTCAGTTAGTTGCTTGATTAAGTTGACAGGTGTAAGTAGATGTCTATGTGCCCTTTGTAGACATCAGTTAGGCTTTCAAACAGCATCTCTTGAACTCTCTCTAAATTATTTATCAGCAAGTATGCTGTTAGTGACGCCGAGTTGAAGTAGTTAGTGGCCATCACTATTTCCATTTCAGATTCCACTTTGACTAAGTTAGTGTTAGTCTGCGTCATGAAATCATCTATTAAACCGAATTGTTGCTTGATATTTTGTTCATTCTTCTTCAGCATATTATTTTGAAGCTCGACTATTGAAGTTTGGTTTTTTACCAAATCAAGTAAATATTTTTCATTGTTTTGGACAGCTTGTATGTCGTTATGGTATTTGTCTGCAAACCGTTGGTCTAGAATACCAGAGAGGCTGTTCGCAACATATCCCACTCCGTCAATAAGTCCTCGTTTCTTGCGGTTACTTAAGTGTTTGTGAGGAGCTAGGAGTATATCGTTGTAGTAGTTCAGTATTTCAAGTTCGTGGTTAAGCTGTTCTAGAGTAGTCTTGCAGTATCTTGGGTCGGTTTTTTGGCACAGTTCGTTCATTCCCTCGAGGTATGCTTCAATTCGATGAACTCCTTCCCAGTAAGTTGTCAAGTTATAGTACATTAGTAGTGTCCATTCGTCATGAATTATTTGTACGTTTCCTATTGTGTCGTAGTAAATCGGGCGCTCAACTTCGAAGTTAGTTATTTGCACGCCTGACGTCGTGATTTCGCCATATGACCCAGTTATCAACGTAAATACAATTAGTAACATTGTTAGAAGTGTAGAAAAACCTTTGTTTCCGCTCGTCTTTGACGTGGTTGTGTCTATCTTATCTGTGTGATCTTGGATGCTTCTTTCGATAGGAAGTGGTGACAGTTTCACGACTGGCCGTTTCATGATTCCAGATTGAGTTTTCACAGTGATCGCTCGAACATAGCCGTCGGAACCGGGATGCAGTTCAAGTACGCGTCCCATGGCCCACTTTCCTGGAGGCAAGTTGTTGTCCTTGATCAAGACTATATCGCCTTCTTCGATGTTTTTTCTTGGTTTGTTCCATTTTCCCCTGGTCTGGAGCTGTGTTAAGTATTCATTTTCAAACTCAGTACTCTGTACATATGCAATAATTCGATCAGCTGCTAACTTGAGTTCGCTCACACTTAGGTAGTTGGTTTCAAATTTCATCTTGGAGCGTGCCATCGCGATAAAGCGCAGCACCTGTGCCGTTACTCGAATTACTTGCGTCAGCGAACTATATTTATGTAATAAGTTACTTATTAAATGTTCATTGTTTTTCGGTACCGTTGTGGTTGCCACTGCTGAGTTGACAGTTTCTTGGTCAGTTGTAAACAAGCATGTGGAGTTTTTCATGAGGTCAGAGTCTCGTGCCATTTTCAGAAATTCCGGACCTTGCCACCAGAGATTGAAGTTTATTAGTTTACTCGGCATCATTCCTCTAGACGCACAGTCAGCAGGATTCTGTGCCGATTTTACGTATCGCCACTTGTCGGCAGGAATAGTTAGTTTTATCTTGTCAACTCTGTTGGACACGTATCTATCCCATCTTGATGCATCTCCTTGCAGCCACGCTAAGACTACTTGAGAGTCACACCATGCTTGTATTGACACGTTGTATCCAGCTAGTGCTTCCTTAGTTTTCTCCATTAGTTTGGCCAACAGTAGCGCGCCGCATAGCTCCAATCTTGGCAACGTAGTTTTTTGCGATAGAGGGGCCACCCTAGTTTTGGCGACGAGTAAAGTTACAGTCAATAGATCTTGTTCGTCTCTTACGCGATTGTATATGACACAAGCATACGCCTTTTCACTCGCATCGCAAAATCCCAGCAGTTCTATTGATTGTTGTGCACCAATCCATCGGTTTAGTTTTATTTTCCTTACATTTGGTAGGTCAGTTTTCAGTTTGTCCCAATCGTTTCGTATGTCGTTCGGTAACTCTTCATCCCAGGCAAGTTTGCCGTTCCATACTCTTTGGAATAATAATTTTGCCGACACTGTTATAGGAGCCAACCAACCCAAAGGATCGTACAGTTTCGAAATATCAGAAAGTAAGTGTCTTTTCGTTGTCCGACCCTTCGGTTTTTCTTTCAGACTCCAGTTAAACATGAACGTGTCGATGTTTGGGTTCCAGCCGACTCCGAGCGTTTTTGTAGAGTCTTCAGTTTTAAAATCAAATGTGCTTTTTGTCGATATTTGATCGTCAGTTAAGCTCTCTAGTAGCGCGGGGTGGTTGGCTGACCACTTTCGTAAGTTCATGCCGCCACCCTTAAGTAAGTTTATTAGGGAACTTTGTAGCTCTTTCGCTTTATCCACAGAGTAGTGACCGCTTATTACATCATCAACGTAGAACTCGTTGAGTAATGTATTGGCGGCCTCTGGATATTTATGACCGTCATCCAGGGCTAACTGCTTCATAGTTCTCATAGCTAACCATGGCGCGCACTTGGTTCCATATGTCACAGTGCAAAGTTGGAATTCTTGTAACCTCTCATTAGGAGATTCGCGCCATATTATCTTCTGCAGTGACTGTTGATCTTCAGCTATCCCAATGCATCGGTACATCTTTTCTATATCGGCGGTAAAAGCGTACTTATACGACCTCCACTTAAGTATAAGGGCTTGAATGTCCTTCTGTAGATTTGGGCCTTTTTCCATCAAGCTGTTTAGGCTATACCCAGTTGTTGTTTTTTGCGAGGCGTTAAAAACCACTCTTAATTTAGTAGTAGTGGATTGTTCTCGCAGAACACCATGGTGCGGAAGGTAGCACTCAGACGTGGATGGAGCTGTTGGTGACGCCGCCGGTTTCATATGCTTTAGTTGCATATATTCTCTGATGAAGTCCCGGTACATTGTTGAGAGTTTCTTGTTCTTTCCCAGTCGCTTTTCTAGTTGGAGGAATTGCGAGATAGCCATTGACCTTGATTTGCCTAATTTGTTTTGCAAGTCGGAGCTCATAGGCATCTTAACGATGTATTTGTTATCGGCGTCTCGTTGCACTGTCTTGTTGTAGTATTCTTCACACATATTGTCCTTGGGAATGTCATGGTTGCTGATAGTTATGTCTTCGTTTTCCCAGAATTTAGTTAATTCACTTAGGTCGACCAGTGTTATATGACAGTTAAAAGTTTTCAGTTTGCCACATAGAATCCAGCCTAAGTGCGTTTGTTGCGCTACAGGAGACTGTTGACAGCCTTTCAAGACTCCGTCAAGGATTATGTCGGAATACACGTCTGCCCCAAGTAGTAGATCTATAGGGCTTGACACGTTAAATTCTGGATCTGCTAGTTTCAGGTTTTCCAGGTGTGGCCAGTTAGCCTTTTCGAACGATGAGTTCGGTAAGTTGTTTGTTAGTTTGCTTAAGATGAGTGCCTGAGTTTCGAATGCGTAGTCCGAGTGAATAGATTTACAGGTAAGCTGAAGTCGCCCTTTGCTGTTACCAGGTGCAGCTCCAACTCCTGTTATAGTTGCATTCAGTCGTTTCCTTGGTAGCCGTAGCATCTGTGCGGCATTCTCTGTGATTAAGTTTACTTGCGAACCTTGATCTAGTAGGGCTCGAAGCGTAATGTAATCCCCGTTTGCGGATTTTATCTTAAGCTTTACCGTTGTTAACAAAACCTCCATTTCGTTCGTTGAAATATGGTTAGAGTTTTGTTTGTTTGTGGATGTAGTTGATTGTTGACCCAAATTATCGTTGTTTTTCTTGTTAGCGTTGTGTAATAAAGTATGATGCTTCATATTGCATTCTTTGCAAGTTTTAGTTGACCCACAATCTGTGTTGCCATGACTGTATAAGCAGTTTTTACACACGTTTAATTTTGCGACCGTGCTGTTTCGTTGGAATGCGTCCATATCGATGAACTTTGGACATTTCATCAACACATGATTTCCGTCACAGTTTGGGCAATGACCGTATGATGTATGATAAGTTCTCTTAAAAGATGTTTTCCTCTCGTAGTCATGCGGTTTCGATGAATTATTCTTGTTAGATGGCTTGGACGAGAATTGCTTCTGCTGATTAGGTACTTCTTTTTTCGTGTTCTTCATGGTTTCGTACGCCATGAACTTGTTTTCCAGGAAGTACAGTAGTTCAGTCAAGTTAGGCACATCTCTAGGATCTCGTAGTTCCTTTATGTACTCGCTGTAGGTAGTGGTGTCTAGTTTCTGCGACATCAGGTGTACGATAATTGGGTCCCAAGTTACGATGTCTAACCCAATATTTGTTAGTCCATTCGTACATTCAGTTATGACATCATGCATTTGCTTGAGGTTGAAGCTGTCAGGTTGTTGAATGACAGGCAGGTTGAGCATGGTGTTCAGGAAGGACGTTAATTGCAGCCGTCGATTGTCGAAGCGTTGAGTCAGAATTTCCCAACAGGATGTGTAGTTTTCTGCGCCGATACTGAGATGTTGCACCAGTCTTTCAGCTTCGCCTTTCAACCTCGTCTTCAGATGCTGCATCTTTTGCGCTTTGTTTATCATCGGGTTGTTGTGGATAGTTTCCATGAAGAGATCTTTGAAGGAAATCCATTGAGTGTAGCTACCCGAGAATTCAGGGACCTCAATTTTTGGCGCCGACTTTTCGTAGTGTGCTGTCGACCAAATCTTACTGTTTAGGTTTTTTCTTAGTTCGTCGTACTTGTCTTCCATATCAACGAACATGTTGTAGTAATTAGCGTTGGAGCCTTTGAGTAATGCTTCCAGCTCCCAGTGTTGTTTGTCGATGGCGTTCCACTTCGACTTTAGAATGGAGAGATGGTCTTCTAGCTCCCATTTCTCCGTGTCAGCCTTTATGTCAATTTTTGACATGGCGCGGTCAAGGGCTTTAAAGTTGCACTCTTGTTTACTCAACAATGTTTTTGTGGTGCCGTCAGTATCTCGATCCAGCATCCCAGTTAAGTCGAAGTTCACAAACCGTTTCCCCTGTAGTTGTTCTAGTAAGTGAAACATGTCTTGTTTTGTAGATTCGTATAGAGCTTGAGTTTTGCTGTACACGTTATCAACGAAGTAGTTGATATTTCTATCCTCTACCGTTTGCTCCAGAATCGCATGCCGTTCCTCGAAGTCATTCCACTGCGCTTCGAGAGATTCTAGGCGTTTAGTTAAGTAGTCTTCAGTTTTCCTTGAGGCACTATCCTTTTTGTAGTTAGAGCACAGCGCTTTGATGTTTTCAAAGCAGGATTGTTGGAGTTGTAGCTTCTCCATGGTGAGTTCTCTTCTCTAGTCGTCGAAAAGAGGTAAGTTAAGTTTGCTGTATGTAGCTCAGTAGTCCACCACGTAGTTGACGGTGGTAGACGTATAGCTTGACGTTAGTTCACGACACGAAGACCACAGTTTGCAGGCTTCTTCTTTCAAGTCTCCGCGGATCCGTTCTTGTAGTTGTGGCAGAGTTGCGTAATCCTTAGCGTCTTGAAATTGTCGCGTTTATATTTATTGCTTTCGCACTCTAAGTCCGATATTATGCGCCTTCTCAATCCAGCTGGGGCGACCCGCTTGTGGGAGACCAGCTGAACCGATTCGCTATCGTAAATAGAGACACTACTCACAGTAAATATCCGGCTCGAAGGACCATTTAATGTAGGGGCCAATGGTTGTAGGCACCGTACACTATCACTTTGTTGATGTTGGTTTAGTTGCGGAGTACACAGAAAGAACCACAAGTAGAGTTTTAAGGTTATATTAACTGTTGTAGTTAACAAGGTAGAGTGGTAGCGATTCTTTCTCTTGACAAGTGGTTAGTTCCACAGTTGTTGTCTGACTCGCTCTGCTTAGCGTGAAAAGTTATAGTTATAGCGTAATATTTGTGACGCACGCCACCAAAGTAGGTTGCTGCGTTTGCAAAGTAAATGTACGGTTGATGAGACCGTACAGATATGTTTTTTAAATTTGACTGACTGTTTACATATGCATACATATAAGTAATTAACATGTAAAATCAAATTCAGTATAATTTGTTCCTTAGCTGAACGCAGTTGTTATAATAGGTATAACATGGAGAAACATATTAAAATAGAATTAATGAAGTCTGTAGATTCCATAAAGAATAAAATAAAACAAATGAAGGATCAGGAACACTCGATGAACTTGTCAGTTGATAAAATGCTAAAACCTGTCACAGATCCTCTTAAAACCCTAGTTGATTCGAATAAAGCAATAGAAAAAACACAAAATGTAGAAAATACACACTTTAATTTTGAAGACAAGGAATTGAGTGATATTAATACTAGCTCATCTACAAAGTTTGAAGAATGCTACGATCCAGAACCGAATTCGGTGCAGTTCGTTAAAAAGTCTCCCCAGACGGAATTATTGAAAGATTTAGAAATATCATTAGAGGGTCATGATATTCATGATATTTATGAAGGGGTAAATATACCATTCGGAATAAGAAGTGCAAACAAAACATTACTAATGGGTAATTCAATAGTTTCATTTTCTAAAATAGATAGTGTGAATGATGATAATGTCATTTTAATTAAAGTTGGCGATAGAACCTACAATGTAACCCCTGGTTTAAAAGAACTTTTGCTTCGAAGAAAACCTGATTTAAAACTAATATCGAGCAAAGATAAACTTGTCTACAAGGATATGTTGCATTATACAAATGCACATAAGAGAGATTTCAATCCTAATGGACAAATAAGAGGCGATAAAAGTATAAAATATCGCGAAATAATTAGGCCATTGTTTTCTGAATCGTTAAACAATAATATTGTCACTAAATTTGGTGGAAGCTTACCAACGCTAAAGAAATACAAAAATAACACTGACTTAGTATATTGGGATGATCCTAACGAACTGGTCGACAGATTGAAACTATTAATTGCTTCCCGAGATGCTGGTAATACAAACCATGATAATGAAATTTTATCAATAATCGAAGAATTAAAAGAAGCTGATATAATTAAATAATAAATAGTCATAATAATATGCTTTTTATTCAGTATAATAGCTGAGTTCAAGACAAGTATACTGAATTGTGAACATGAGCAAAGCTGACGTGGTAAACGAAATTCATAAAAATGTGAGGGTGAACTATCCACGAAGACATGTTATCATGAAAGATATGGATGACTTATGGCAAGCAGACTTAATTGATATGCAATCAATTTCAAAAGAAAATAAAAATTACAGATATATTCTTGCCGTTATTGATACATTTTCGAAATATGCTTGGGCCTTTCCTATGAGAAGTAAAACCAAAGAAGATGTGTGTAACTCTTTCAAAACTTTGTTGGATAAAGGGCGTGTTCCTAAAAATCTGCAAACGGATAATGGAGCAGAATTTTATAATAACAAATTTCAAAAGCTTATGAAATCATATAATATCAACCATTATTCAACCTTCTCAACAAAAAAGGCTTCAATAGTTGAACGATTTATCAGGACATTGAAATCTAAAGTTTATAAGGAATTTAGTTTAAAAGGCAATTACAATTGGATAAATAATACCCTAAATGATGTCATTTACAAATACAATCACACTCACCATCGCACTATTAATGAAATCCCTGCTAATGTGGACAATATTAATAAAAAAATGATATTAGAAAGGTATTTAAAGTTGCTAAAAAAATATAATTTAAAAAGCAAGTTCAAAGTAGGTGATTATGTGCGTATCAGTAAATACAAAGGAACATTTGAAAAAGGTTACACTCCCAACTGGTCAACAGAAATATTTAAAATTCGTAAAATACAAAAAACAAGTCCCATAACTTACTTAATTGAAGATACTATCAGAGGTTACCCTATTTTAGGCGCATTTTATACACAAGAACTTCAAAAAACAAAACATCCCGATGTATATCTAGTTGAGAAAGTTCTTAGAAGAAAAGGTAACAGAGTGTTAGTAAAATGGTTAGGTCTATCTACAGCTGAAAGCAGTTGGATTGATAAATCGAATGTAATATTATAAATAATATTAACAACAAACTCGAATCGCATAACTATTTATTAAAGTATTCAAAGCGGAATCATCAGTCTTATAATGTGTTTTGGAGAGAGTAGTCTTCTCAATTGGCTTATTAATAATTTACCATTTGAATTACACTTACCAGGATATAATTACTGTGGCCCTGGTACTAAATTAATAAAAAGACTTGCACAAGGAGATAACGGTGTAAATAAGTTAGACGAATATTGCAAAGATCACGATATTGCATATCACAAGTCATCAAACTTGAAAGATCGACATAAGGCTGATTTCATTTTGTTAAAAATGGCGAAACAGCGAGCAGTTGCTTCCGATGCCAGTATAGGCGAAAAACTCGCGGCACGCTTAGTAAGTAAGGCTATGACGGCAAAAATTAAAACTGGTTCTGGTTCTCCAAAATTTACATCTGGAAAAGGATTAAAAAGTAAATTAAAAACTGTTATTACAAAAGCAAAAAGACACATAAAAAAATTAAAACCTAAGAGCAAGAAAATGGCTATAGAATTAGCTATTGCAGCTACCAGAGAATTAGCTGATGATTCATCGATTAAGCTCCCGCGTGTTATTCCTATTCCAAAAACTGGGGGAGTACTACCTTTGATTCCTATTTTTGCGGGATTATCAGCGGCGGGAGCTTTAGCAGGCGGTGCAGCTGGTATTGCCAAAACCATAAATGAATTCAAAATGGCTAAAAAGCTGTATGAGGAATCGAGGAGACACAATGAAAAAATGGAAGCTCTATGTATTGGGAAAGGACTACACCTTAAACCACATAAAGGCAGCCTTGGAATTTTCGTATCAAAAGAAAAAAACTAAGATATCGGCTACCCAAACGGGCCTTAACTAACTTTGACATTTTAAAGTATGGAAATAGAATTCCTCATTTTAGAGGTGTCTTTATGAGAGATGAGCTCCCTAAATATCCGTATAAAAAAGAATGTGGAGTTATTAATTTAGATAGTTCTAAAAATCCTGGTTCTCATTGGGTAGCCTATGCAAAATATAATGATTATGTTGAGTATTTTGACAGTTACGGAAATCTTAAGCCTCCAAAGGAATTTATAAAATATGTAGGTTCTAACATTCAATATAATTATGAAAATATACAACGCGATCACCCCTTCAACTGTGGACATCTATGTTTAAATTTCTTAAAGAGTTTTTGGTATAATCAAGAAATAAAATAAACAGGATCATTTAAAAGAGTTCAGTATGAAAGCATGTCTACTACAGTTACCATCTCTGGAAATAAATCAGAACTGGTCTCGTATTTTCAACCACCTCTTCATTTATCTGATCAATACGAGTGCGGTTTACTATACTTTTCAGTGTTAAAAACAAGACCGAATGTTCCCGTTAATAACAGCAGTTTAACAGCTGTAATCAGAATCGAATGTGATCTTGTGCACGGTTCATACTACAACGGATTACCGACTCATTTTATTCACGAATTCATATCTGATACTGCTTCAAGTCACGGCTACACAGAAATACCCCGGAACGTTATTTACTTCCCAGTGAACAAAAATATAATTTCAGCCATTTCTGTCAGGATTGTAGATCAGTTTGGATACTGTATTGACTTTGGTGAAGAACATATTCAATTACGTCTTCATTTAAGAAAAGCAAAATGATAGTATATGATAAAAACCCTCCAACGAAAATAAAACGTCCTATTCCGTCAACAAACGTCAAGGTGCACAGACGTAAGAAAAACGTGAAGAAATTGACTAAATCAAATAAAGATTTTCTTAAAGCTTTAGGGTTTAAAGTATGAGTATACTACAGATTACTGATTTACCACACTTTGATAGTTCAATCGAAAGCTATCAAGTCCATTCATACAATCCCTACAATAACAGCTTTAGAGAAAACGATGAAATCAGAATCCCCATACACCAGCAAGATATATACGTGCTACCATCAGCCAGTTCAATCTACATCGAAGGTCGGGCAAAGCTGTTCGGTAAAGATGGGAATCCGATCAAGAAAACTGTTACGTTCACTAATAACCCTGTTATGCATTTGTTTCAAGACATCAGATACGAAATGAATGGAATTGAAATAGATCGTATAAAAAATTCCGGAATAACATCAACAATAAAGTCATACATCTCATTAAACGAAGCAGAAAGTAAAGTTGCTGCATTATGGGGTTGGAATTTAAACGGGTTCCAAAGTGATGGGCATTTCAGTGCTGTGGTGCCATTAAATAAGATTTTAGGATTTGCAGAGGATTACAATAAAATTGTGATAAATTGTAAACACGAACTTATATTGAATAGGAGTAATTCTAACTTAAATAGTATTATTGTTACTGATGAAGTCGTTCAGCTTCAAATAGATATACAAAGGATTCAGTGGAGAGTACCACATATAAAAGTTTCAGATAGAGAACGTTTAACACTTTTAAAGCATTTAGAAAGAGATAAATCTATTCAGATGGCTTTTAGAAATTGGGATTTATATGAGTATCCTTTACTACCTAAAACCACAAAGCATTCTTGGTCAGTAAAAACTGCTTCTCAATTAGAAAAGCCCCGGTATGTAATTTTTTGCTTGCAGACTAATAGAAAAAGTAATAAATTGAAAGACAGCTCAGTATTTGATCATTGCGATGTGACAAACGTAACGCTATTTTTGAATTCTCAATATTACCCTTATGAACCTTTAGGCTTAAAGTTTTCTGAAAATAAGTACAGTATATTATATGAAATGTATGTGAAATTTCGTCAGTCGTATTATAGCAGCCCAATCGATCCGTTGCTTGATTTGAAAGATTTTAAAGAAAAAGCACCGCTTTTTATCATAGATTGTTCAAGGCAAAATGACTGTTTAAAAACCGGCCCGGTAGACGTAAGATTGGAATTTGAATGTTCAACATTGATACCAGATAACACAACTGCTTATTGTTTAATTATTAACGATCGACTTGTGGAATACAAACCGTTAAGTAACATTGTGCGCAGGCTATCATGACTGCAATTGTAGATGTTCAAGGTTTCAAAACAGAAGCTAACGAATTTATAATAAAGGAGATTGCGATATTATGTGATAAAAAAATACAGGTATTTCTAATAAAACCTCCATTCCCATTTTACGATTTGACTAAACAAGAACGGCGACAAGTACGAGTAAGTTGGATTGAGCGCAATAGAAAGATATACTGGAATGAAGGAGTTGTGCCTTACTCAAATTATCAGAATTTGGTTATAAATATTTTAAGAGATAAATGTGTTTATGTCAAAGGTTCAGAAAAAGTGTTGTGGTTAAGAAACATTGTAAATAGTGCTAATATTAATAACTTAGAAGATAAAGGTTGTCCTAGTTTATTAAACTTATATAAACAATATGAAAACTCTCATGATCTGTATAGTTGTATTTATCATGATTCAGTATGTGCATTGAAAAACGTTCTCTGTTTAAATAAATGGCGTATAAACAATGTAGTATAAACACTTTAAGTAAGTAACTAATAAATTTTTGATATAAATATTTTCTTGTTTTATTCATTAAAGATCGATAATATAGTAATTCCCACAGTTCATGGTTTAATTTTCAAACAGATGTTCGATTCAAAGTATTGATTGTAAGTGAATACAATGAAAACCATATATGGAAGTACATCGAATGAATGATGTCATACAACATGCGTATCGTTAAAGTAAACAAAAGGGCATGAAGTGGTTCGCTATTTTGTTACATATTTGACGACACGTTTGGCTTAATGGTTAAGACCTGATCACAACACAATCAAATGCCAGATTACACGTTCTTCAACCACAAAGTGTCGTGGGTTCGATTCCCACACGAATAAATTGTTCCGGTCTGGATTTTGGAGTTTTAGTTTAAATGAAGATTTCGCAATAACATTTCATTTAACCGCAAAATATTATGATCAAGAAACAGATCATATCAGGTTAGAATATTACTCAAAATTAAAATTTAATGACTACTCACCCACAGAAAACAGATCAGATTAGGTTAGAACATTATTCCATACATAAAATATAGTTAATAACTATAAGTACCTAGAAAACAGATCTGGAGGCCTAGACTAAAAACTTTTCTGTTAGCGTTAACGCCACACGCCAACGTCAAAATGTAGGGAACTGACATTTCAAATCGCTTTATGACCATGTAACTTATCGATTTGAAATGTCATCTCCATACATTTTTTGTGTTGCTATTAGCGTTAGCGTTTGTGGAAACGTAACTTGGTTCAAGGTGCTGATCAGGTCAGATTAAGGTATGGTATTTGAATAAATGAAATAAATGACTGGTAGTCGACATTTCGAATAGAGAATCTTGAATGCATTCATCTATTCGAATAAAGTAAGTATTGGGGGTCGGTAAATAATATGTGAATAGATGATTAAAATGTTGGAAAATAGGGCATCCAGATCTCTTCTGATCTGGATGCCCTAATTTTCAACTACTAATTCGTACATAAAAATAATTACCTGATGTATTATATACAAAAATCTTCCAGAAAAAATTTAGATCACATTAATGAAAAAAATATAAAAATTGGTTCATACATACATGCATACATAAGGGTCGAAAACAGAACCTTCTTTTTTGACTTCGGTTAAAAGTAAACATGTCGGTGCCGCGAACCCATAAGATTTTCACCTATTAAAAATCGCTCAATCACTTCAAAAACTTTGAACTAGTACAAAAAGTAATTTTATTAAACAAATAACACAATTATAAGACAAAAATTAAGATATATCATAACGTTAAATGACAGAAAAGTACGGAACTAGTATAATCAAAGATGATTCCATCTTTTGCGCCATTTTTCTTTTATGGTGACAGGCGAAGATAGCACTTATCTATCTTGCATTCTTGGGCAAAAATGCCACCCGTTGTCATAAAACTGGCTGCTGTTTTCAAATCTTTTACGGATGAGTTATACGATCGTATCCCATAGTCCTTTTCCCGGAAAAATCCCGGAAAATTATTGAAAGCTAAGGGTTACAATCTCTGTTATCATTTGAGGGTTTTTCCTTCAGGCGCGGGATGACTATGATTTCTAGCTATTCCTATATATAATCCCCTTTATTTATAAACGTTGCTTAAAGTTAAGTAGTGATTAACAACTGTTTAACTATACATTTTTGATGTTTAAACGTCTCTTAACTACAAGCAACGTTTATAAATAAACCCACACATCACGACTTGTTTCCCTGATGGGTCGCAAGCACCTCTGCCCAAGAGGTGTACCTATAGTACAGACGCCAGCACATCAAGCCACTACAATCTGTCAAATTTCATTAATAGATTTTCAACTTTATCGCTAAAGCATAAGGTTCATAGTTGATTGGGAATTTTACAGTTTCGGGTAGCTTGATGTGCTGGCGTCTGTACATTCACATTTTGGCAATGTAATAGGGGCGAGTCTGTTGCCATCAATCAAGCCAAAAAAAAATCAGTAATTTATTAATTAAAAACAATATTGTACAGGTTCTATTATATAGGCACACTGTTAAACCTCTGGGGGTTGTCTTAACATGCCTGGGGGTCAGATTTTATCAACAACGTGCTGATTTTGAAATTACAATAAATTAATAAATATGGATAGTTAATCGTACCGTGGTATAATTATGTAAATATCCGGCTCGAAGGACCATAAAATGTACGATTCGTACAGCTCCATTTCAATGTGATTTCCAGCCAGGACTTAGGTATTCAATAAGACGTCTCGCTATCGGTTTGACACAGTGCAAACATTCCCAATAATATTATGACAATCGCTGAGCCATAGCCAAGTAACCTATACTGATACGATAAAGCTAAGAGTTTGTTTATTTGTTTTAACGTGATTTGTTTATCTTTGGAACTACCAGTCGGAATTGAAAAATTGTTTTTTATTTGATAACCCATAAGTAAGGTTATAACCTATTTAACATCACTACTGACACTACTAACCTTAAACGCCAAGCTAAAAGAAAAGCAGTCAGGAAAAACGCTAAGCAAAAACGAAGTAATAGCGTGGGCGGACGATGAAATACTATAAGATAATTATATCACACTACAATAAAATTATTATACAGGCAAAAGTTTGCGAGTGTATTTGTAGGTTTGTTACTTCTCCACGCCCAAATGACTGAACGAATTTGGATGAAATTTGGTACACAAATCATTTATAACCAGGATTAACACATAGGATACTTTTTATACCGATATTCCCACGGGATCGAAACTAACGCGAGTGAAACCGCGGTGCGCTGCTAGTTTTATAATAAAACAAGAAATTACACACTAACGTAGTCACTGGCAGAAGCAGAAGAAACATTGTAATTGTAAACGAACATCATTTGTCTAAGAAACAATTTAATTCTAATCACAAAATATTGTATTTTTACACGAAAGAACATTCATCTTTGTAATAACAAAAACTTATTTACAATCACTTTGAACTCCATCAAGTCCCAAATACGAAAGACCTTCGTCACAAAACGTCCTTCAATTGAAATAAAAAAAACAATTGAACACGCAAAGCGATGTAAAGCCTAGTTCGGAATAAAACAGCGCAAATCCTGACACGTAATCAGCCAAATCTCCGAGCTTATCGAAGCGCGCTTACGTTTAGCAGAGTGAATACCAAGTATAGAACCTACTTTCACATACATACTTTATAATGGATTTTCAGTACTCCAACGCTGGCGGCGTTAATGTAAGAGTTTTTGATTTAAGGGGCTTACAGGACCTAAACGCAAAAAACGCAAGTTTTAGAAACAATAAAAGTATATGATCGACTACAGTAAACAAAATCAGAAAAATATAAATGATATTCTTCAGAATATAAGCTAGGTAGATAGTGTGTTGAAAACATAATACAACTGATTTGATACGATAGAATAAAATCATGAAGATACCTCTAAAAACTTTCTTTTTACAATAAAAACCATACTAATATACATACAATCATTATGAATTTTTGTCTACAAGCAACATACTAAAGCACTAGTGTCTTAATTTTTTTGTCCAAACAATAGATTTTTTGTAAATGGATAATTGCTACATATTTTGCAATAAATTAACAGCGTTTGTCATCACGCTTCTCTTTCTTTTCTATGCAGTCTGACAAAGACCACGCTTTAGGTCATGTAGTCGCCTTAAGAAAGTGTTCGTTGGCCGTGGCATTTCTTGTCCGTTCTTCTCCCTAGGAACCTACTACTCTTTGGAAAGGACAACTACATAGCTTCATTTTGTGACTAATCCTCTTAAATTGAAAATTCCAAAGACCAATTACAGGTGTAATTGGTCTAATTACAATAAATGCTTTGGGTTTGAGTTGTGTACTGAAAATCCAAATAAAATGAAATGTCAATAAAAGTCTAATATTAAATTCTATGTACAGACGCCAGCACATCAAGCTGCCCGAAACTGTCAATTTTTCCCAATCAACCTTGAACTTTATGCTGTACCGATAAAGTTGAAAATCTATTAAATAAATTTGACAGACTGTAGTAGCTTGATGCGCAGTCTGTACGTAATTACGTTTCTTCGTATGTATGTAAATAAGTAGTTTCTTTTGATCATTTATTAATTTTGCCTTGACTACAGTTACGTTTGCTATCAGTTTGGAAATACATATCTAACTTGTAATCTGTGGAAAATGTAGTAGGTACCTACTATATTTGTCAAGTTATTTCTGTTTGCTTCTGTCTACGGTTTGCTTTCCCTTCCAAAATAAAATAAAAGCTAAAACCTCGACCCAAAATACGAGCTAATGCAAAGAGACGAGAGTATAATATTGCGTAGACTATTAACTACCAATGTCATAGGTACTAGATTTTTTGGTTAAGTCGGCTTTACTTGTGGTTAACAAGTGTACAAACATGCTGTAAATGTGTGTAAGCCCAGGAGCTCTCAATACCGTCCAAAACAATGACGAAGTCGGAAATGTGTGTGCGTATGTCTGTTTTATGTTGACGCTATTTGTTTGTACACTTGTTTACCACAAGTAAAGCACGCGTCGCTTCTTGCGATAAAAATAGTGTAACAGTTTATTACGATACTTTTATAGGTAAGCGCGTTTGTTAGAACACGTATATAAATATTAACATTTACGTCTAGACTCATAAACGGTGGCGGGGCTAATAAAACGAATATAAAACTAAAACCTCGTGTTTATGATTCCTCAGGTGAGAAGTATGACGTGACAACCAATATTGGGTCAAACCGGTCAAGTGCGAGTCACACTCGCACACCGAGGGTTCCGTACAAATTGCCAAATTTAATCATTCTAGGTCAACGGGAAGTAACCCTATAAGTTTTGATTCCCTTGCGAGTGTCACAATATGTGGCATAAACGGAGCATAAACGCCTGTATCTTCTTATTGCGTTGACTTAAGAGTTTGATTTTTTCACTGCTTCAAGGGGTTGCAGTCTTAAGTATTTGATATTAATTTAAATTTGATAACTCTACGCGTTCCTGAGAAAAAGGTTCTTGACAGATGGACAGACAAACGGACAACGAAGTCTTAATAGGGGTAAAAACGGAAACTTTGGAGGCACGAAACCCTAATAAATAAGGTATCTACTACCAAATTGATAGGTACATAAACAGCCTATTATGTTCCTGATGTCGCGATGTTGGGATACAGGCCTCCTCTCAGTTGGAGGGAGTGGGCCGTAGTCCACCACGCGGGCCCAGTGCGAATTGATAGATGTCACATGTTTTCGATTTTTTTAAGATTTCCTATTGTCAAGACACAGTGGGAATGGTACTTAAGATAGAAACCGCAAAATGTTTGTCTATATATAAATATAAGCTATTTACTGTCTAGTCTAAAGTTCCCGTCACAAGAAGCTATACGTTTTGTAAACACACATTCAGGGGTTCGCAACTTTTAGAACAAATAAAAAAAACCGTCTTGAAATTATTTTTTTATAGGGATATAATATAATGATAACCCACACATCTAATTACGTCGTCAGACGATTTCGAGTATTTTGCAGCTGCTTTCTGCAGCATTGACAGCGTGAGCGTGCACTTACTTCAAAATGGCGGCCCAAATGTTTACGTTCCATGAGTCAGATGCGTTCCAGTACCACAAAACATTAGACGACTTCACTTTATATCGCTAAAATATAACCCGACAAGTGAAATGTGAAAGTGAAATTGCTCATTAGTTTCATATTACACGTATGTTAATTTGAGTTGATTGCATTTGGGATTATTTCATGTTGATTGAATTGTCGCTACATAACGTAAAGTTAGTAGAAGTTCTTTATTTACAAAATTTATAACTTCTCGTGACGGGGACTGTAGATATTATGATGATTTCTACGACGTTATTCTTACCCTACAAAAAAGGTGAATGTGATTTTATAACTCTATGTCTTTATCTTAAAACAACTGATAGTGAAGATCTATACGGCAGCTGGTGCATTGCGGCTATAAATAAGTCCCTGTAAAAAGTGTTACCCCATGACCCTACCTCCGGCAAAAGGGAAGGTTCAAATTAATGGCTGCCAAGAAATATCGCCACTCCTATAAAAACGTCAAAAACAATGGTTTTGTGGGTTTTTGTGTTCATAAGTTACAATAAAATTCAAGTTTCTTTCGCTGGTATGAATTTTTTGTAGCAAATAATAGTATTAGGTGTCAAAGTATAAGGTATTTATCACACTCATGTACAGTCAGCAACATAAGACATTGATCAGAATATTAAAGACACTAAGGACAAATTTCACCTATAAAACTGATCGCGATCAGCACTTTTAAACCGCGTTCAAGAGCTGTCAGTATCACTTATCCACGACAATACTACATGCATCCTAATCAAAATAATCATGACCCAAGAACAGATCCATCAATAACACTTACGGAAATCTGAAGAGCTCTAATAAAATCATGAAACAAAAGTTGGCACAGTGCCAAAAGAACCTTAAGAAAAAGTTCTCCACTCAGCTATTTATTATCATGATCACACTCGTTATAAGAACATAATGTAAGTTATTTATTATTTGTGTCATTCTTACTCTGTAAGTAAAATATATTGATGATACAGACCTGTTGCTTGTAACAATGCTAGTCTATATTCTGAAAGGTATAAGGATAAAAGTCCTTGAGTACCGCACTGCGATTCTTTTGAGGAAACAAATAAATCAAAATCAAGTCATTTATTCCAACAAGGCTGTGAATCAGCACTTTTTGAACGTTAAAATAACATAAGACAGTCGCCCAAATTGCTCGCCCGTCACCACTTCCAAGTGCCAAGATGGAAAGAATATGATGCTCCACAAACTCTCCAGCAGCACAGCTGTCTGTTCAGTTAGAAGAACTGGATTCTATGCAATAGTATAGAAATAATTAATAATAGTAAAATAATTAACATTGTGAAACACAAAGCTTTAAATAAATATTTGCCATGTGCCAGCCAGCTCACGCCATGCAATATACCTACCAACTATGTTTAAGGGGCTAACATGACCTAAAGCGCGGTCACTGTCGGACTGCATAGAAAAAAAAGAGAAGCGCGATGACACAACGCTGGTAATTTATTGCAAAATATAAAGCAATTATAATTAAATAATTATTTAATTACAAAAATTTATTGTTTGGACTAAAAAATTAAAACACTAGTATTTTAGCACGTTGCTTGTAGAATAATCTAACAAAAAATCAGAATGATTGTATGTATATTAGTATGGTTTTTGTTATAAAAATAAAGTTTTTAGAGGTATCTTCATGATTTTTTTCTATCATATCAGATTAGTTCTATTATGTTTTCAACACACTATCTACCTAGCATAATTATATCCTGAAGAATATCATATATTTTTTCTGATTTTGTTTACTGTAGTCGATCATATACTTTTATTGTTTCTAAAACTTGCGTTTTTTGTGTTAAGGTCTTGTAAGCCCCTTAATGTACCATCATTAACGATTGACGTACGGTCAGCATCAAAAGTCGATTAACACTTCAGTTTTTTAAATCTCAGTTATTGAGCAAAATATTTATTCAAAATTGCAGCAGAATTACGATGCAATTTTTAACAAATATTTTGCTCAATAACAGATTAAAAAAAACTGAAGTATTAATATTTTGCTAAATAACTAAGGTTTAAAAAACTGAAGTGTTAATCGACTTTTGAGGCTGACCGTACCATCGTTGAAGGACAAGACGTGTGACCAACGAGGAGTTTTCTTAGGAAAAATTCTACATAATCCCCTACCCTTTACAGATGGAGGGTTTCCAAAAGGATTTCCAAACAATAAAAAAGGAAAAGGATAAAATATCAAGTTTTCTTTAGATTTATTGCCGAAAGAAGATAATATCAAAATCCTGCAGTGGTTACAATACTAGCACCTATTACAACAGAATTAAGGTCAATGTCACAAAAGCAAAAATCGTTGAATAAAAGCCGACTTAAATAAAATAAACACGACGCAAATTACCTTTCACATCACGGGCACGTCTTATTTCCAACAAAAAGAAATAAGCCCCGGTACCCTAATTCTGTGAACGAAAACTGGTCCCGAAAGTGAATTGAAAATGGGAATAAACGCTAACAAAAAAGATTAGGAAATGTAAGAGCGAAATACAAGCGTTTAATTTATGCTGTTCCTTTGGAGTTAAAACTACGGAGAGAATGGAAAGTGAATGTGTAGTCTGTATTAAACTAAGGCTGAACTATGATCACCTACGATACTACTCTTAATAGTCGCTTTATTGTCTGCTTTGTTTCTTTTTTATTAAAGGTATTATAACTTTTTTATGCACGTGATCCACACGGATTCTTCAAAAAAAGGGGGAAAGTAGGCTGATGCGACTAACTAACCTCATTTTTTTGTTTTAATGTAAAATGTTAATTTAATTGCGATTATTTTTTATTATTGTTATTTTGAATTGAATTGAATTTATAGTGTTGTGTATGTAATGTGACTGTATGAGTTATTATTTCTATTATGAGTCAATGATACTCGAATTAAAATGATTTTTTTAATTTTTTTATTAAAGCACTTATTTAAATTAAACTGTGTACCTATTTGCACTTTTGAATTGTCAAAGAGTCGGTCACTTAGTCAGAAAGTTGAAGCCAGTTGCCTATTCTTTCAAAACATAGATCTATATGTAGAAGAACGGGCAAATTAATAGATGTAATTATTCGTTCATTGATTGAGAAAACAACTGATTGTTACTCGTGTCCTCATAATTAAGATATTACCGTCAATATTTTCCGGAGCCTGACCACTGATTATTCCGGTAATTAATTCTGTGTAGGGTTTTGCGTGCAAGTCATTGTATCCTTTCTGTAAAATATTGAAAGGATTTTGCTTACACAACATTATTTTGTATAAAATTTTGCCCGCATTATTATTAGATCGGTTTTAAATCGTTTAGACCCGCTTGAACTCCAAACTATTTATGCGTTTAACGCTATGTAGGGTGGCGGGACATAGGCGTACAACCTGTCACCGTAGATTCAGTAGTGGTATTCTTTAAAAATCTCACCATGATAACTTGGGTGAAGTAAGCTTAAAGTGAGCTGTCATTAGTGTCAATCCATCAGCGTCAGCGGTGCTATTTTGTTAAAAGATCACCGTGATAACTTAGGTGAAGTGAGTTTAAAGTGAGCTGTCATTGCACCAGGGGGCCCAAAAATGCCACTTTGGCAGAATCATAAAAGGATAACATAATGAATTATAATATGGCGAAGACAGACCGTGTTTTTCCTTTTTTCGCTGCACTACGTAGGTATAATCAAAGAGATTGGGATTGGATTGATTGGTATTTTAGCACAGACAAAAAAAAATAACTGAGAAATCCTTCACCAATGGGATTTAATACGATTAACTTAACAGTTAACTGTCCAAAAAGATTCATAATGTTATCCTTTTATGATTCTGCCAAAGTGGCCTTTTTAGGCCCCCTGATGCTAGCATCAGGGGGCCTAAAAAGGCCACTTCAAACTAAAAAAAAACTCAAACTAAAAATCTCACCGTGAAAACTTAGGTGAAGTGAGCTGTCAATAGTGTCAATCCCTAGGGATTGACACTATTGACACTATTGATGGTGATTGGTGAGATTTTTACAGAATAGCATTACAGATAGAATTATTTCTCACGCAATAAGCTCACTTCACTTATGTTCTCGTGAGATTTTAAGGTTCTTTCAAACAGGCGCGACATGTGATAAAATCGCGCGCGACACAAGGCACCGCAAGTCGCGCAACGAGCGATGCCTTTGTGTCGCGCGCGATTATATCGCGTGTCACGCATGTTTCTAGGAGCCTTTAACATAATAGACAGGCAGTACATGTTTCTAAACCCAACTACGTTGAGATTTTTCGTAAGTCATTAAAAAAAAATAGCCTTTCCTTAATTTCATTTTGAATGCGTAGGTATTGCACTTTTTTACAAAACGGCAGAGTTTTCGTCGGAAACTGGGAATTTTTGCTCGCAAGCTGTGACCATGAATTTAGCACATGATTCTTCAGGTGCTGATTACAGTTTTCACTTCGATGTTCCCGCCACCCTGTATAAAATATCATCTATCTCTGACATCTTCAAACGATTTGCGGAAACAGAGCGATCTTTATTAGCGCTAAACGTATTAAGTGAATTGTGGCGCTAGCGACCCTTACCCTGTGTTCTAACCGAAAGTGGTAGTAGTAGTAAAAATACGCGATTACGCGACCGTTTCCCAGAATACTGACGTACATACGCGACTTGATTGATCACGCGGTTATATCATATTCATATAAACGTACGCGATGATTGCGTAGTCGCGCGACAATCGCTTTCGGTTAGGACGCGGTCTTAGAGTTAGTAAACAGTAACACTTTTTCCCTCTCTGTAATTACAGACGATGACTGTGAAAAATTCTGAGGATTGTGGGTAGTAATATCGTCCCTTACCAAACAACTTTCGCTAGTTCAATTGACAAGGGTAGAAATAGTGGCAATTGTTCCACAGTTCCACAATTTAAAACAAGGAAGACTTATTGATGAAATCCGCACTTTCATTAACGAGCACCTTGAATGTAGTAGTAATGTAGTCAATTGCTTAGTTTTCAAGTTTTCTCAGAATTTACTGTATTGTCCGGAGAACATAAGGGAGTTCCTAAATCACAAGAAATAGTGAGTCGTTTCAACATTTATTTGAAAGTAAGGAAAAATAGACGAGAATACACGTTATTCTCGTCTATTTTTCCTTACTTTCATACCAGCCGTTTCTAGAAATAATCGTATTTAATGTTAAAAATTAAAAACTTATTTACAGAATAATTTCACAAAAAAATATTATAATTGAATTCAATACGTACTACGGTATTTCAGACTGCTGTCCATACATTTTTAAGGCTCCTACAAACAGGCACGACACACGATATAATCGCGCGCGACACAAAGGCACCGCTCGTTGCGCGATTTGTGTCGTGCGCGATTTTATCGCGTATCGCGCCTGTTTGAAAGAGCTTTTAGTACCTAATACAAAAATTTATTTCTGTTGGCAATGACATTGGAGTTGGTTTAAAAGATTTTTTAATACTGCATTATTGACTATTTTATCTAAATGTTTTTTTTAAATTCAACAATGACAAAGACATTCGTCGAATAATAACATGGTACCTAGCTACAAAGTTCCCTAGTTTAACAGTTGTGTTCGGAACACATCCGTCACTAAAAGTGGCTTACGAATATTTTCAATATTACTGTGTGTTGAAGATGTAACTTAGAAATTACTTAATTACTCTAATATACAATACAAAACCCTATAGACATAAAGATACATTTGCTATATTTTTAGACACATTTATAATTATACTCTTATATAAAATCACATACAACGTATCTTAGCAAAGCTTTTAAAACATCTGAAGTAGGTAGGTACTTCTTAAAATTAATTTTCCTCTTTTACAAAAATCACTTAATTAAAGGACCGCTCGAATCATTTGGACTTTCCCAAGTGCGCACCGAAAGCCTATAATTAATTTCCAATCTGTCGAAGCTTGAAAACTTTATAATTGGATTTGTTATTTGTATTAATGATTTAACTACCAATTAACTTTTTAGGTAATTTCTTCTTATTCTTGAATTGTATAAATGATGACGTAAAACCATAATGTACTTTTTAGGGTTCCTTACCCAAAGGGTAAAAACGGGACCCTGTTACTAAGACTTCACTGCCCATCGGTCTGTCTGTCACCAGGCTGTATCTCATGAACCGTGATAGCTAGACAGTTGAAACTTTCACAGATGATGTATTTCTGTTTCCAACAACAACAAATACTACTAACAGAATAAAATTAATATTTAAGCGGGCTCCCGTACAAAAAACGTTTTTAAGGCGTTTTTGCCTTGAGATACGGAACCCTTCGTGTGCGAGTCCGACTCGCACTTGGCCAGTTTTATACAGTAAACCAGACATTTAACCTTTGCACTACGAAAAATACCCTTACTGCTACGACACAAGTGTTGTTAGTGTCAATTTGTTACCACCGATTTGCGATATCTGTAGGTAGGTACTAGTGAATGGTGATCTAAGGAAGTGATGAATGTAGGTTTAGTATTCAAAATCAAAATATCTAAATAAAGTCAATCTATATTTCAGGAAATCAATCAATCAAGTCAATCTATTTTCTAAAAATGTTACACATTACAATGTACAGAACTCAAACTCAAAGCATTTATTTCCATTAATCCTTGTACAGGCACTTTTGAATTGTCAAAACTAAATAGTCTGTCAGTTAGTCAGAAAGTTGAAGCTAGTTGCCCATTCCAAAACGTAGATCTCTATGGAGAAGAACGGGCAAGAAACTCCATGGACACTCTTTTAAATCAAGATATTACAAAACCCTGGGTACATTATTCTTGTTGCTTCTATATGTGAGAACAATGTAAATAAAAAGACACATATGAAGAAACAATTCAAAATATAAGATTAAAAATAAGCCTTGGCAGTTAAGAGATGACCAGTCTCAACCGACGGCGCCCGTTCACGAACATGGCCCCCCACGCACCAGACCATATTATCACAAAAAATATTATTATAAATTTATTTAAGAATATTAATCTGGCACTAATTTTAATATTAATGAAAATATTTAATTTCCGTAAAGGTATAATTACATTACAGACTAGAGTTGAACATAGCAACCAGATCAGTTACTTCTTTGTTCTATGTTATGGGTTTGCCATGGTTTCCGCACTTACTCCTTCAAGTGGACCATTGAGCGTGAGCCATGGCGGCCAACGGAGGTTATTCCAACCAGCCCACCTCGCACCAGATTACGTCTCCTGGCCTGTTGAGAACATCTGTGTAAGATCTGAGTGTCCCGCGGGTTTCTGACCTAATCTGCACTCAAAGAGCAACGGTTTCCTCAGCCTCATAAAGGCATTGCACAGAGGACTGTCCGTTATGCCTATTGTTACTATCCTCTCTACTACTATACTCCTGTCAGTTACTTATATTGTGGACGGATATACTCACTGTTTAATAAAATACCAAAAATGAGATCAAGTATTAATTATGTGGTCACAACATAGTTATTAATCAAATGACTTGGCACTATTACAATAAATAAAAATAAAAAAGAGTCTAAAGGCTCCTTCAAACAGGCGCGACACGACACGTGACACAAAGGCACCGCAAGTCGCGTAACGAGCCGTGCCTCTGTGTGACGCGCGATTTTATCGCGTGTCGCACCTGTTTGTAGGAGTCTTAACTACTTTTTTAAAATGTAAGCACTATTTATCGTCCAAATCAGTTTTGTTTTCGACATTGGAATGGTCAAAAAAACTGTGTATGGAAAAGACAGAGTACGGATAGCAAATAAAATAGATACACTCATCATCATGATTCACAAAACTAATCTAAATAATTTGAATGCCGAAAAGATACAAGTATCTCAACATAACTTAGGGTTGGGAGAAACGAGACAAGTTTTTTTTTAAAGCAGTTGTTAACATCCTAATTTCCTTACTAATAAACGTCTTATATCGGGTGAATAGTTATACACCGATTTCTCTCTTTCAGTCGTCAGTAATTTGACTTTCGATAGAAGTAGATAAAGCGTTGTGTAACTATACAGACGCTATACAACGTTTATTAGTAAGGAGGCTAGCTTTTTGGGGAATACCTCATGGCTCGCTGACATCCCTTCTATTTTTTTTTGGTGTCTGGTGAAATTTCTCATGGACTTCCTCCATTGTGGGGGTGACAGAGGGGCATGCCGGACTTATACCGGCTAAAACCACCGCGGTATTCCATCTCTGCCTATGGCCGGGGGTGCAGGATTCGTATAAGTGTCCCTCCACCTTCTATGACTTGAGAGTGGAGGATCCGCTTTCGCATAAAATATTTTGAACTGAAAATTGTTTGAATAACTTGATTTATTTTTGTGGTATTTACTATCTCTATAATAGAAGCAATCGGCTTTGACGTGACAAATGAATAATGTAAGTTTGTTTACAAAAATGTAAGAAGCTTCAGAGATGAATAAAATAACTTATAACTGCGGTATTTTTTTCCCCTTTTTGCGGTGGCTTACCACTTGATCCCTGTAATAAATATCTCCACTCTAATCTTTATGAGTAATAATAGTGTTCTCATTAAAAGATTAAGATGGATACAGTTTGCGAGTTGACCTGAGAAATGGATTTACGTTACATTACTTAAATTCATTTCTCAGGGTTTGACTCCAGCATTTATTTATTTTAGCCTCCAAATAATAATAATCAATATATTTCTGAACTCCTTTTCAACACAAAATCTAAATAATCTTCGTCGACTTTGGAGTTTCTCAATAACAGCCCCGGAGTTTGGAGGTTGGCGGCGTGACACCCCCGTGCCTCGGAAAGCACGCGGTGTCTACAACGCATGCGAACTACGCGTCATACTGACGTCACGCAAAATCCTGCATCTCGCAAGCAGAGTTTACCGAGCAACTAGCATAATTATATACAACGGCCCAACATGAATCGTTGCGCAGTTGCCCGTCAGACATAACACTCGTCTGGTTGGAAGATCCTCCCTTTTCATAGAGTATGAGTGAACTTCACTCCCTGTTCCGTTCCTTTCCTGGTCGTGTCGGATTGCCGTCCTAATAGACTATGAGAGTTAAGGAAGAGAGTGCATCTGTTTCTGCGCGTGCGCATACACTTGTGCACTATAATATCTCCAGCGTAGTTGGCTAGTCTCCGCTGAGCTTGGCCGCCATTGCCGAAATTCGGTTTGGAAGACTATTCCATTGTAAGTCGACTTAGGAAAACCGTAACCATAAGCAGGTACTTAGAACCAACTAAGGGCTGATTTTTCCAACACCAGATAATTTTACCGTAGGAATAATTTTGAATTTTTACCCGACTGCGCCAGAAGGAGGGTTATATTTTTTGGCACGTTCTGTAGCCTACACGGCTTGACCAATTTCAGCTTGAGAGGTGCCGTTAGATTCTTCTTAATTGTGAAAGTGACACTGGGTATATAAAAGTAAAAATAAAATTAAAAATGGCCGATTTTTGGCGCCATTACACGTCTTCAAAAATTTTTTTTTCCTGAATACCTATCGAGTGGGGTATCAAAATGAATGGTTTTAAAAGGTGATTACAAAAACATACACAACTTATATGGTTCAAAGTAATTTGAAGTGACACATCGCAAAAAACACGAAAAACATAAAAAACATAACCCTCCTTCCGGCGCAGTCGGGTAACAATATTTCACATTTGGAAACTAAAAAGCTGAAAATAAAAAAAAAAAAACTAAAAACCCGACTGCGGTAAAAAACTTAAGTTAAAAAAACTGAAAAGCTAAAAGCAAGCCCATTTTAAATTAAATAAGAGTTAGAAGCAGGCGGAACCCATTCGATTTTTACATTTTCAAACTCAAATGGCTAATTCAATCGTTTATTATTATTTGTTTTGTTAATGAAAACAAGTTTCCTGAAAGGGGCACAAAGCGGTCGCTAAGAGCGGAAACACTTCATTATTAACAAATTCTTTCTGTTTTCATAAACGAAAGCTTCACATTACAATATACTTATGTTTTGATTAATAACCTCTGATTCTAATAAATAAGGTAGGTAGGTATTTTTCATAATAATTATCTGGGTCAATATCAACAAACTGAATATTTTTTCAATTTTGGTGGCGAAATTTGTATCTTAATACAAAAATAACAAACAATATTTGTATTGAACATTTAATGATTTCAGATGTCTTACACAATGTTAAGGGTCAATATCAACAAACTGAATATTTTTTCAATTTTGGTCGCGAAATTTTTTCTTCAGTTTACGTGAAAAATAAGGACCGGTGGCGTGAAAACGCCACCAAAACCACCAAAATTGAGCCACCAAAATTGAAACCAGATATAAAAAAAATCTCTATAAATAGGGGTTTTTAGTTACAATTAAATTAATATCACTGATTTATGCGTAACCCAAATCACTATCTATAATGTGTAGCTTACTATTAAAACACTTTAAAATTAACAGCAAATCGATCCACCAAAAATTGAACAATTTTTGTCCCCCGTGCCACCCAAGATGATACTTACGTTTTTGGCGGAAAATCATAGCACTAATCACACACCTGTTACGCGCAAGTGCACAACTGAGAGATGTAAAATAATAAAATGTGATTGATCGCACACGCACGAACACGAAGCTTCATTTTATAGTATGTTGCCTTTTATATAAACTAAACCGCTATGGAATTAGGGGTAATGTCCTGGACCTTATAACCTCTTACCTCAGTGGTCGAAATCAGGTAACAGAAATATCGAGAACATCTCTTGAAACGAAACGCGAGCTTAAATATGCATCAGACGGTAGAGTAGTCAAATATGGTGTTCCACAGGGTAGCGTTCTTGGACCACCTTTATTTCTGCTCTATATCAATGATTTGCCACATCAAATCCAACATCCTATGGTGCTATTTGCGGATGATAGTACGGTGATAGTAAAATGTAATGACATTAAAGATTATCAAGATGATATCAATACAGCATTGGAAAACATTATTGACTGGCTTGAAAGAAATAACTTAGTCATCAATCTTAAAAAAACAAAAATTATGCATTTTTATCAAAGGACTTGCCCTCTTAATGTTAACATTAGTCATAATGGACAAAATGTTCAAACGACAAATATTGCTAAATTCCTGGGTATCTTAATTGACAGCAATCTTACTTGGAAACCTCAGGCTGAAGATGTTTTTTGTAAACTGAGCAAGTCAGCCTATGTGCTGCATAATCTATCGCATAAAGTAAGTAATAATATACTCGTAGTAGCTTACCACGGTCTAGTGGCGCCAATTTTAAGATTCGGAGTAATATTCTGTAATCCAGTCAAAATAGACAAAAATAAGTCATAACTTAGACAAAATTCGCATAGAGCTGGAAATTGGCAGAGATGTTAAATACATCATTATAAATGAAATGACAAAAATCCCCTTCGATCCTACTTCTGCAAAAAAAATTATTCAAGGTCAAAAGTACAAAATTAAGGTTTTTTCCATTTTTCTCGAAAACAGTAAGTATTATCGTGAAAATAGATCAGACAAAAGTTATAGATCATACAATTCTCTACAAAAAAGATCCAGTCACTTTTTCTCTTACGACTCACCATTCGTGAGATATCGCGGTTTTAATCATTAGAAATTTCATATTTTACATAATATGCACACATTTCCGCACCACCTATGAGGTAATGTACTTAGTACATTTTTTCTAACGTGGTTTCCCCAGTAGGTGATGGAGATAGCCCTTCAATTAACTCCCCTTGACCTGTACATACAGCAGGAAGCGGCGCTAGCCGCCATCAGGCTAATGCATCTGGGCATATGGGGCAAAAACATTACCAGTCCACACGCTAAAATCCTGGACCGGGCGATTGAGTACCAGCCTCTCATCGCTGCCCCGTGTGACAGAACACCAAACCAACCGATGTTCAACAAGAACTACATTATACAAACAGTTCAGGAAGAAAGGGATCAGTCAGGAATCAATGAAGTGCGCATTTATACAGACGGCTCTAAAACACAAAACGGTTCAGGTGCTGGCGTGCACTCCCTTGACCTAAATATTAACTTTCACATACCACTAGGCACACATAGTTCGATCTTTCAATGCGAATGTGTTGCCTTAACACAAGCTGCAACAGCAGTAAAGCGCTTAGGCATCCGGAACTATGGCATTAAATTCCTATCCGACAGCCTATCTGTGCTCAAAGCTTTAGGAAGCAAACAAACTAACAATAAGCTAATTTTTGAGTGCCATCTAGCTCTGGAGAGTTTATCGACGTCTAATCGTATTACTCTCCAGTGGATCAAAGGGCACAGTGAATCTCTGGGCAATGATGCTGCAGATGAACTTGCGAAGAGAGGCTCTGATATGAGGGTGCTAGGCCCGTACCCACTTCTCCCTTTGCCTTTCTCACAATTTCGTGCGTGGATTCGCCAAAGATCGACCGAACTTCATAACAACAGATGGTCACGGGCAACAGACTGTAGACAGTCAAAATTGGCTTTACCAATGATACACCCGCGATTAACCAAAAAACTTCTCAGCCTGAGTAGGACAAACATCTTTTCAACATAGGCGCCACGGACAGCCCCCTTTGCAGAGGCTGCCTTGATGCCGAGGAATCAGCTGCCCACGTCATCCTGTATTGCGAGGCCGTGGCTTCTCAACGTGCAGAAATCCTCGGAACAATGAGGTCGCTCCGCGAAGCCTGTGAAGCTCCCAGGAAGCTTCTGTGCTTCTGGGCGGAGCTAGACTGGCTCTGTTAGCCAGAATCCCCACGCACAACGGCCCGAATGCGGGAAAGGGAGTCCCATCATCATCATCATTCCCCAGTAGGTATACTCTACGATCTATTGTAATAAAGAAAGTTTGATCAGTTTTTTTAAGTGGTGCGGAAATGTGTGCATATTATGTAAAATATGAATTTTCTAATGATTAAAATCGTGATATCTCACGAATGGTGAGTCGTAAGAGAAAAAGTGACTGGACCATTTTTGTAGAGAATTGTATGATCTACAACTTTTGTCTGATCTATTTTCACGATAATACTTACTGTTTTCGAGAAAAATGGAAAAAACCTTAATTTTGTACTTTTGACCTTGAATAATTTTTTTTGCAGAAGTGGGATCGAAGGGGATTTTTGACATTTCATTTATAATGATGTATATAACGTCTCTGCCAATTTTCAGCTCTATGCGAATTTTGGCTAAGTCAAATGTCTATTTTGACTGGACTACTGGGGCAATTGCAGTGAGAGAGAACAGATTTTTAGAGCCCAAAAACGTTGCATAAGATCTATGTTAAATCTGAAAACTACAGACAGCTGTGTACCTGTGTTTAGGTCGCTGAAAGTACTGACCTTCCCATCACTGTACATTTTAGAGGTCGGAATTTTTGTTAAAACGAATTTAGATTTATTTCCATCACTAGCCGATATTAGAATGCGGGCAGGTCCAATGAGACTACAATATAAAAACTTATTACATACAGGCAATTACAGAACAGCACTACTAAGGAAAAATATTATGTCGATGGGACTTATCATATACAATAAAATTCCGCACAGTTTCAAAGAACACCCTATTCGAACATTTAAATCTAAGCTTACGGCATTATTATTGGATAAATGTTATTATTGTATCAATGACTTTTTAAATGATAAAAAAATTTGACAATAAAATTTGTAAATGACATTATGTTTGTAAAATAATATTTCACTTAATTATAATTCCAAGATAATGAAATTCATTTTATTGACAAGATTTATTTATGTGCAATTGACTATTTGATGATTATTATTATTTTATTATTATTTCCTTCTTTTTATTTTTTTTTATATTTTTATGTTTGTTAGTGTTAATTAGAATGACATGTTAGTTGTTAATTTATAATAATATTGTATGACTGTAATCTATTAGTTTCTATGAATTTGCATGCCGTAAGGTAGAATGTAGCGGTAACCTTCAGCTATTTGTATCATCTTAAACTTGTACCTACATTGATGGCAAATAAATAAATCTGAATCTGAATCTGAAAAAGTGCCACCAAAATTTTGATTTTTACTTGGACAAACTTTGATCGACTACCCTGTGCTTTTAAATTAGATTTTCTAATATGGTTTAATTGTTTTTAGATAATGTGTCTTAAGCATATACTAACGAATTTATTTATTTTTTATTGTACAGCAAATTGTTGCTTTGGTGAATGCAATTATATCAAAAAATGGAGCTGGGACAAGCCACCTAACTTGAATTTTAAGGCGATTTATTTTTTCCCATCTACTATAATGTAAAAATATGGTGGATTTTCGATTTATTTCACAGCTTTTCGTGAAGTTACATATAAGAAGTCGTAATTTAACAACACTTGTCAATATTTGACAAGAAGAACATAAAAAAAACACGATTCGGAATACCAATTACTTAATACTTTTCATTGAAATTCGAGAGTTACAAGGAATAAATTAAATCTTTTCAGAAACATTTTTCTTTACAACGAATCTTGGCTTACTTTTCTTTCCATTTTTGCCATTTGCCAATTTATTATTCATGAAACCGCTTCAACATTTAGTCAAGCGTGAGCCGAGCACTTCACGAACCGTTCTTCACTTTATAACGACACTAGTAAAAGCCTGCGACTTTGCCCGCATACCAACTATGTTCACACTTTTGCTGCACAGCTTCCGAGTAAGCGTCGAAGTTGCATTTTTATTCGAGGGTAAAGAAAGGTTTATTTTTCACAGTTTTGGCGAACGAAAATGCATTTCAATGTAATAACTAGATAATTTCTGTTGAAAACACTAGGAAACTTTTGATTTCAAAACTACGGAGTTGGTTACGAGAGAGTCAAACGCCAGTACATCAAGCTACTAAAATCTTTTTTCTCTAATAGATTTTCAACTTTATCGCTAAAGAATAAGGTTCAAAGTTGATTGGGAAAATTTGACAGTTTCGATTAGCTTAATGTGCTGGCGTCTGTAGATACGTTAGAGATCTTAATCTGCTTGATTTTACCCTGCAACCTTTTCGAGTACCTACCTACCTAATTATAAGATAATGGCATAAGATTATAAGATAAAAGATATAACGAAAAGGCAAAGAAACAAATAGGCAATCAGTTTAGAGAGCTGAAAGAGATGTCATCAGATAAAATGTATCATCCCACAGCTGGGAAAAGGCCTCTCCCCATGACTTCCAGCTCTTTCGATCCAGGGCTAAAGTGGACCACAGGTCGTTTGTTTTGTCCAGCCCGTCCCACCATCTTCTACGGGGTCTGCCGCGACACCTTCTACCTGTGTCAGGGCTCCACGTGGTGGTAATTTTGGCCCACAGCTTATTGTAAATCTTATTAAATGCTAGCTATAGTGGTCAGCGGGATTGTCCGAAAGGGTTACCGCTGCCCCGGAACATAAAGGGCTAAGGAAGGAACACGGGTGGGTTTTAGTCAGTAAGAGTGTGACACTCCCTTCCGCTCCACCCAGAGCGGGAGGGGTCATTTGATGATTTCCCATCCTGGAAAAAAAAAAGAAATGCTAGCTATAGTAAGTATATAAATTAAAAAAAAAAAACAAAATAGGTTCATCCATAAGGACTTAAATTGGTATTTAAATCCTTATGGAGGCTCTTCAAAATATGTCCTATGAAGATACAGGGAAGTTATTACTTGTGCTAAAGTAAATATTGTTCGTATTATATAATTTTATACAACTTTTTACATATGTACCGATAAGATAAATATGATAAGTTAATCAATTAATGTTACCTCCAATCGCCTGAAACACAGGATTACCTAGTACCCGTCGGTTCTGTAAAAATCTCACCGTGAAAACTTAGGTGATGTAAGTTTGTTTTTACTAGGAATTGATACTATTGACAGCTCACTCCACGTTCACTTCACCTAAGTTTTCACGGTGAGATGGTTACAGAATCGCACTATAGGCACAAATTATGGGTGAACTTGACATGGATTAAACAAAACTGTATTTAACGTTAGTCCTTATTATTTTTTAATACATTTTATTATTATATATTATTATTAAATTCATTTGATGATTTCAATAATATTATTATGCTTTATTTTCGTCCTTGTCAAACTTGTTGTACCTACCTACTAAATAAAAAGTGAATGATCTGAAGGCCAATTCTCGTAATTTAAAACGTTCAAAATCTAGTCGCAGTCTCATCTCAGCGACAAAGAAATGTCAAAAACTTGTCAAAATGTAGGGAAATATGAAGTATTTTTTGACAGATTGAGACTGAGATCAGACTGTGAACGTTCTTAAAATTAGTAGAATTGCCCCTCTGGTCTCCTATAATTGGAAGTGCACACTTGTATTTGTCCCATTTGTCTTTTATCTGTTAACCTGCATGTAAATTATGTAACCTCTGATGGCGAACCAAGAAATAAAATAATAAGTAAATTCCTATACCTCTCCACAGTATTTACCAACTCTTGTGAACCTTTAAGGCTCCATAATTTGCCTCTAAATTTTAATGGGACGTACTTACAATAATATGTTTTGCTCTCTGGCAGATTCCGATAGTATTCGCTCAACCCCAAGTAACGAAAACAAACGACGACGACGACAAAACAACGATAAACGTGACTAAAGCCGTACATACGCCACACTAATTACTGTCGAAAGTTGTTAGGAAAGTATAATTTGTTTCATTAATTCCCTTCTTTGACCTTTCCAATAATTCAAAGAACTTTCTATCAATAATAAAGTTTCCTGGTCGCCGCACGTTTTTATGGCGGATGGCGACACGTGTTTTGACATAAGGCGGGCTTACACGTCTTCATAAATAAATATACCTTGTAGGTAAGTGGAAATGCGGAAGGGGTCACGCTACTAAAATATACACTGACGGACCTTTTGTGTTCATCAAAATGTCGGGTGCGTAGGCGCGCGTATTGTATGGAAAAGGAGCGAATGGAGTATAATAAGGATTTAACTGTGGCACGTGACGTCTTTTAGATTTTCCCTACGATCCGTGAAGAAAAAAACATTAGGTAATCTCCTTTTGGGCTTCGCCGAAGTCGGGTGAAAAGGTGAGTTGTTAACAAAGGAAAAATATTTTCGTAAAAGAAACCCGTTTCAATTTGCCTTTTACAAACTCAAGAAAATATGAATCTACATGAGCAAACACGAATAAGGAATTCTCATTTCTTTTATTTACTGAAGTAATTTAATGTAGAAACATGCGTAGACAGTGCTTTTAAGTATGTAAATTCTTCTGCGTGTTAGTATTTTTGCATCCATATTAAAATTTGTGCTCACTTTGTCTGCAGTAATCAGCTAGTTTGCCGTGGAATTAATGAACTAAGCAATATTGGTATACAATTTTCATATTTCATGGTTTAATTTACTTTATTACCTATTAGATTGCCCTAGTTTTTCGAATATGCCTCAGTAGGAAATAATAAAACGTAATTCACATAGAAAAACTTATTTATAGGTTATGTTCTTTATAAAGGTCAGGTGCGTAGTACTCGCAACCGGCGTGCGTAAATGACCAGATGTATGAAAGTAAACGAGGCAAAAGGAGAATGTTAGGGTCATAGTAGGTGGCATTCTGTAGTTAATGCCAACCCCCATGGGAAGAAGGCGTGATTTTATGTACGTACGTGGGTTGTACCGAAAATTGTTAGCTGCAGAATACATACAACCTCATTTATCAAGAAACTATTTTGAATTGACGGCTAATTTCAATACAAATCTCTTTTCTGAAAATCATTGGCTACCTATGTGTAGTTCTTTTTTAAATATTAAAAAAAAAATTAATCTTCACTTTTGTTTGCAAAAATGGACGTCTCGCGATAAGCTTTTCGTGCTGTGATGTTTTATGATTATAGACGAGGGTTAACCTTCAAGGGATCTCAACAAAATGTACAAGCTGCATTTGGTGAGTCTGCTCCTGGTTAGCAACAATTACTTATTGGTTTCGTGAGTTTAAACGTGGTCGACAGAACCTAAATGATGACCCTACTAGACCCGGTCGACCCACAACTTCGGTAATTCATGAAAATTTCATCAGGGTAGAGTGGCTATTGCGGGAGAATAAACACATTACACATCGAGAGATTCAGGTTGAACTGAAGATTGGATCACAGGCAGTTTCCACCATCCTGCATGAACACTTAAACTTAGGAAGCGTGCTTCGCGATGAATATCTCATTAGCTCACACAGCTGCTAGAACCATGGACTATTTGAATAGTTAGGGGTATATATATATTCCCCCATCCTCCGTACAGCCCAGATTTAGCACTATGCGATTTTTTTTATTTATAAAAAAAATGCTTCGTGGGCGAAAATTTAACACTGCAGAAGAGGCCATCGAAGAATTTCGGCGATTATTTTCCGACCTCCGCAAGATACATTTTTTAATTGTTTTGAAAGCTGGTTCACCCGAATGCATAGGCGTATTTGGGATGGCGGGGAATATTTGGAAAACTTATAAATTTACTTTTTCACTTTCCAACTATTTTTCATTTCACTAATAATTTATGGAACAGCCTAGGTATATATAGAAAAACTTCTACTTTGTCATTGCCAAAACTTTTGTATACGAAGGCATAGGTATCTAGTTTATACAGGGTTTATTTTCAAAGACCAGCCAAATTTAAGGGTATGGTGCAGACCATCAAACTGAACAACTTTCTCCATGGGACCAATACCGTAATCGCAAAAAAAAATCAACTGTCCCATAGAAAACTTCAATACCTACTCGACCTAAACGAATGGGACGGCTGAATTTTTATTTGCGATTACGATATTGGTACCATGGAGAAATTTATTCAGTTTGATGGTCTATACCTCACCTTTAAATCTGGCTGGTCTTTGAAGACTAACCCTGTATAAAGAGAACATTTGTCCAGTATTTACAATCATAACGTATCATTGAACGTTGATCTCTCCCATTTCACCAGAACCATTAATGTTCATATTCGCAACTTATACAAGAAACATAAACTACCGACCTCTCACCGCTTCATAAAACATGTAAACACACACTCAAAAAGGAACAAACGCAGGTCATTCCCATCTTCCACCCTTCATTTCCCGAATTAGACCCAAAAACTTGGGTCTCCGTTAAGTAAAGGGTAATACAAGCTTTTCAATATGCCCTGTTTGATCCCATCGGGCAAATTGAGTTGTTAGCCAGGCCAACGCGACAATTGGAATACTTATTACTCAATCAGTACAGCCTCCATTGTAATCAGCTGAAATAGCCCGAAGTCCCCCGAACTACCCCGAATTCCCTTAAAGTTGAACGACTGCGAAAAAAATGTCGGGTCGAACTATGTATGTGCTAAGGTGCAAATCTGCTTGATATTTGGTTAACCCCTGAGTTCGTAGTAATGATTGGATTCAGTTTATTTTAATTATGGCTGGGGACTGTTAAACTAATATGTGCAAGAGTATAGACACACTGCGACGAAAATCTAATTTACAACGCTTGTCGTAACGACTGTTAAAATATCGTAGAAAATGACACTGCTGTTTATGGAAATAACTTTTTAACAAAAAAATAACTTTAATTTCGGAAGTCGGTGGCAAACAACGAAAATGCGAACCCAACTACACCAACTTCCGAAATTAAAGTTATTTTTCACTTTGTAGTGTCTTTTTTTTTGGAAGTCGGTTGTTTTTTTTTTAAGAAAGTTTTTATTTTTCACTTTTAAGTTGTACTTACCCCACACAAATTCATATAACACTACTTGCTATGTAAATATCAGTGACAGGAAGTCATTATAACATCATCAATGTAAACCCAGTGACAAAAATACGTATTATTGTAGCTAACTCAAAAACTACCAAAGCAAAGTTAATATAATTTATATGGAACCATCACATCAACATCAGTTATTTTAGTTAGATGAGACTTCACTTAAAAAGTTTTCTGCTCCTTTTACAAAAATAAACTCTTTAATACTACTTTTAAAGTTTTAACTGAAAACACGGATACTCACAACTCTTCGGAAAAATCTAGAAAACTGCTTTTAAACATTTCTGTCAAGGAGAAAGTACGAGTACTGCTTATAAAATTCAAAGTTTCGTAAGTTGATCTTGAGACCCGTTCTTGAGCGTTTATGCGTATCAAAGAGGTCGTGTGAGGAGAAAAAAATCCTTTCAATAGTAAAAGAGGTGCAAGATGAAAAACATGAAGGTTCAATATTATGTAAGAGTGAGACAAGGTATAAATTGCGAGACTTTTTCAACAAGCACGCTCTCGTCGTTGATGAGAATTATTTTTGGAATGAAGAGCTTGGGGCTTCATGAGGTGTAATATTTATACTAAAGTTGGCGTCTCAATTAAGAAATTATACAACTTAACCTTCTAAAAAATATCTGCTAAACCGTCGTGTGAAATATTCTGAAAAAGTTTTTGCTTTGTTACTAAAAGATGTTTACACAAACACTATATTTTGATTGTCATGTTGATACAGTACCGTACAAAAATACAAGACAGGGAAAAACTGACCTTAAGGTGAATGGATAGTGGTAGACCGCGAAATTCAAATTTTCTTACGTTTTTTGCAATTTGCAGGTCAGTGTCAGACTATATCTTGATTAAAATATGATTCGCGACAATAACAGGTACATATTTAGAGAATTATAATCATTAGAATCATTAATATATCTTTCTAAGTTAGATTTCTACCACCAACCACCAATCTCTTATGGAAAAGTGTTAGTGGTAGAAATCTAACTTAGAAAGATGTATTATTGATTCTAATGATTATACTTCTCTAAATATATACCTGCTATTGTCGCGAATCATATTTTGATCAAGATACAACCTCAACCACTGACCTGCAAATTGCAAAAAACGTACGAAAATTTGAATTTCGCGGTCTCAACTACCCATTCACCTTAAGACGAATATTGACAAAATTAGGAAAAACGAAAATTTCATCAGCCTAGGGTAATTTAGGAACAGCACAACGGCAAGTTAGGAGCAAAACAACTTTACGTAAAGCATAAATTAGTAAAATTAGTACAGACGCCAGCACATCACGCTACTACATTCTGCCAAATTCCTTTAATAGATTTTCAACTTTATCGCTTAAGCATAAGGCACAAAATTGATTGGGAAAATTTGAGCTTCGTGTAGCTTGATGTGCTGGCGTCTGTACATGTTTGGGCAAAGTTGTATGGACTTTTGTTGACCTCCTTTTTTGCTGAGATGAAGATAGACCAGTAAGTAGCTTTGAACTTCTCAAATAGGACCAGCTCATTACACACAATGTTTGTGTAAGGATTGCGAGATGAGAGGAAGTTTCACACAGGTATACCAAATAATAGGTCCTGTATTTTTCATATACTTATGGAAACTGGTTACAGAATTTATAATGAGCGCGCGACTTTTTCCTCGTAACCTGGCAATATAGGAGCGCTGAGATGAAAGGATACAAGGGTTCCGTACAAATTACGGTTTTCGGATTTTTTCCTTTACTTGTGCTACATTGTTTTGCTTTTATTGTTTATTGTTTTTTTAAAAAACGTTGCCCCACACTTGGAATTACTCCTGTATCGTGGGTGCGTTTACAAACATTTAAATTCACATACACAAACAGCCAAACCCGGAACAACTACCTGTAGGCAATACAACTATTTATTCTGTGCGGGAATCGAACCCACGACACGCAGCGCAGCAGTCGATCGCTCAGCCACTGCGCCAACCGTGTCGTCAACATGACCTTGCTTTTTGCCAAATTTCATGATTCTAGGTCAACGGGAAGTACCCTATACATTTTGATTCCCTTGAGTGTCGAAATATACGTTTTTGCGGCATAAACGGCCGTTACGTTAGGTTAATCACGTTAACTTAGAAGTTTGATTTTTTCACAGCTTGAAGGGACCGCAGACTTGAGTAAGTATTTGGTTTTAATTTCAACTCGATAACTTCACACGTCCCCCGGATCTTGACAGACAGACAAACGGACAACAAGTGACAAGTGATCGTATAAGGGTTCCGTTTTTTCCTTTTGAGGCAAGGAACCCTAAAAGTGAATGCAGGTTTTCTGTTCATTACTTGAGATAAGTTGAATGTTGGCTTCTACTCGTATAGATAAAGGCGAATTCACATCGCTAGCATTTGTTTTAAAGTATTCGTAAGCGTATGTTTAATTATTCAATCTGCCTATTTCCTTTGCCCAACCGTGTTGGGGTCGGCTTCCAGTCTAACCTGTCCAGCGAAATACCAGCATTTTAGATGGAGCGGCTGCCTATCTGACCTCTACAACCCTTACTAACACGATAGCCCTTGGTAACCTGGTTATGAAAATTTCGGCCTTCATAGTGGATACGTTCGCGCTCCTGAAGCGTGCTATGTGGAGCAGTTGCAGGAGCGTGGTGCGCAAGAGGTTTACGAACATAGTGGATACGCAGAGGTGTAGGTACCTACTGCTGGACATAAGTCTCCCCCAAGCACCTCCACATAACCAAAGGGGCCTGTCAGGGCCGAAGCCTGCCGGGTCAGCGGGATTGTCCGTAAGGGTTACCGCTGGCCCGGAACACAAAGGGCTAAGGAAGGAACACGGGTGGGTTTTAGTCAGTAAGAGTCTGACACTCCCTTCCGCTCCACCCAGAGCGGGAGGGGTCATTTGATGATTCACCATACTGAAAAAAAAAAAGCATCTCCACTTCGACCGCTTCTGTGCTTCTCACATCCAACGGTTATATTTAAATCCTATGTAATAGGTGGTGAGCCTATTGTCACCAACCCTGCTAAAATCCAGACTCCGGGCTGCCACTGATAAATTCTAGGTGGAAAAACCCAGTAACACTTTCCCCGATCCAGGAATCGAACTCAGGACCTCATGCTCAACAGTAGCGCTTGTGAACACTAGACCAACGAGGTAGAAATTTTAAGCAATTTTACCAAGATTTTTTTATTTTGTTTTTGTTTTAGAATAGCCTGCGTGTGTACCTAAGCAAAAGGGACAAAACAAGTATGAGAAAATCCTGTCTGAAAAGCTGTCTCAGCCTCCGAAAAATAAATATGAAGGTACCTGTCATGTACATGTCATGTACATGTCATGTACATGTCATTGCCAAAGCCAATGTAGAGTGTGACACGTGTCCCAACAAAACTTGTTCCTAAGAATGTTTTTTTAATATATTTTATGAATCTAGAGCTCAATTAAAAACCTTAATAATGTTTCCCTCCTCGTCCTTATGTCACAGACTCCCAGTTCCTCCCAACCAACTCGCGAAGTTTTTAATTTAATTTCACAGAGGAATCCTTTTTGTACACTCGAGTCAGGACGGGAACTGAATTACAAAAAATCCTGTTCAAATGCACGAGGAAATTGTTGATTTAGAACTGTGTAGAGCATTTCTAATTAATTTTCATTTCAAATGAAGTGAAAAAATGTAATGGTATGTATATTAGTATGGTTTTTATTGTAAAAAGAATGTTCTTCATGATTTTTTTTCTATCAAATTAGTATCAAATTAGTTTTATTATGTTTTCAACACACTATGTACCTAACATATTATATCCTGAAGAATATCATATATTATTCTGATTTTTTTTACTGTAGTCGATCATTTATACTTTTAATGTTTCTAAAACTTGCATTTTTTGTATTTAGGTCCTGTAAGCCCCTTAAAATGGTTTCGACGCTGTGTCACCAATCTGTGATAGCACAGTCAAAGTCAACTACACATCAAATCAATGTTCACGTAGATCACTGTTGTGCCGTCTCTCATGGGATGTCGCAACGGTGACCAACCGTTATTTCTTGTGTTTTTGTTTAGTGTCTGTGCTTACTAATATATAGTCGTAAGTTTTACTAACACTCTTGTTTGAGTTTGAGTCTTGGTCACTTTAAAATAAAGAAAAATGATAGCATTAGTAGTTATTGAGATATCCAGCTGTGACAGACAGACAGATTGAGTCTCACCATAAGGGTTCCGTTTTACAATTTGGTACGGAACCCTAAGTACTAAGTTGCGTTTAGAAGCTAGTAACTGATAAAGATGTATGTATGAATATAACATGGGGCTATTAACAGGTTAAGAGCATGAAGAGATCATCATCTGCCTAGCCTTTTCCCAACTATGTTGGGGTCGGCTTCCAGGCTAACCGGATGTAGTTGAATACCAGTACTTTACATGGAGCGACTGCCTATCTGACCTCCACAACCCAGTTACTGGGTATTACGATACCAAATTCAAAAATATATTGTTTATTTTTTTATTATTATTATTTCCAGTCGAAGTGGAGGTGCTTGGGGGAGGCCTATGTCCAGCATTGGACATTTTTAAATCAACTGGTCTATTCTATAAAAAAAATTACCGTGAAAACTTAGGAGAAATGAGCTGTCAATAGTGTCAATCCCTAGCATCAGGTGGAATGACAGCTCAATTCAAGCTCTCTTTATCTAAGTTTTCACGGTGCAATTTTAACAGAATAGATCGGTAATGGTAACCAGAGCCTTTATGTCGTAGCAGTGAGAGCGAGTTTTGTGTGTTAGCATGTGATGTAGGGTTGATTATATCTATTCTATCTACTGAAGTATTTTTTTGTATGTCAAAATATTGAGCCACTGCATCTTCGACATGTTATTCAACCATATTTTAATCTTTTGATACTTTCAACCGCTCAGTCGCCAATCGATTCGATGTATTTTGGTTTCGATATAATGTACAGACGCCAGCACAACCTACTACAATCTGTCAAATTACTTTAATAGATTTTCAACTTTATCGCTAAAGTATAAGGTTCAAAGTTAATTGGGAAAATTTGACATTTTCGGGTAGCCTGATTTGCTGGCGTCTGTACTTTGATTTTTAATTGTTTAAAACGAATATGTAAATGAAGATACCAAGCTGCACTAAAGTAATGACGTGCATGTGTAGGTACACCATTTTATAACTAAATAAGCCAATTATAACAAACAAAATTAAAGTTTAAGTATTATTTATTCATCACACTAATATTATAAAGGCAAAAGTTTGTGAGTGCGTGTGTTTATATGTTTGTAACTTCTTCACGCTCAAACGGCTTTACCAATTTTGATAAAATTCGGTATGGAGGTAGCTGATACCCTGGATTAACATATAGGCTACTTTTTATCCCTATATCCTCACGGAATCGATATTTACGCTGGTGAAACCGCGGGGCGCAGCAAGTTAATTGACAAAACGAATAATTGTATCGTTCGAACAATTGACAATGACAACACCCCCTTTAATAAATAAATAAATAAATATTTTCCTGACAGTATCCAGCAGCTAATTTCATGGCAAAGCATCCAACAGACGCAGCGAACATTTGCATTCAAAACTTCATTCTTTGTTCCTCTTATTAGGTTTCAATTAATTTCTCTTCCTACAAATCTGCAATGTTAATTGCTGCATCGTTACCACAAAAGTTTGGCTCAGCTCTTTGTGTATGTACAAATTGGCTGTCCTGTAGACTTTTCGTTACTGATAGACAAACAGATTTGTTAACAAAAGCTTTGATATGTTTTGGTGAAAAATTTATTTGCCTGCTTCGCTTCCATCCATGGCCCCAAGGAAGGCTTCGAAATATAGGTAGGTAGGTACAAATCAAAGGTTTGTGTATATTACGAAGATTTAAAAATGTGAAAGTTTATTTTAGGCGTTGATATTATACAGATGATTGAATATTTTTATATGGAGCCAATCAAGGTATAACTTTAGCGTCTTTATTCAATTTTAAAGCAAAGGGCTTAAAATATCCGTGGCATACCTCGAAGCCCTTAATGTGAAAGTTTGTTGTAGGCGCTGATATTATAAAGGTGATTGAAGATTTTTATATGGATCCAGGCATACCAAGTGTCGCGCCATTTTTTTTTTCAAAATGGCAGCCTCCCTCTATATTTTTTGAACTTGCTTACATCTTGTTGCGTAACTGTTTGATTTAAACTTTCAGAGTGATTATCTCAAATATCCCTCGGAAACGTGACACTTAACGGTGTTAGGTTTTATTTTGTTTTCTGTTTGCATTGATGTCAGCTATCGGTTTATATAGATTTAACGCGTGGCCGCCATTTTGAGAAAAAACAAAATGGCGCGACGCTAGGTATGCCAAGGCTCCATATAAAAATCTTCAATCACCTTTATAATATCAGCGCCTAAAACAAACTTTCACAAATTGAACAAAGAGGCTAAAATTGATTTTGATTTAAGCTAGCCTAGTCCACTTTTCGACTGTGACATAGTTATAACCTGACCTTTGTCTAACAAATTCCACGTTTAAATAAAACATGACAACAGAACAACCTACAATTTAATAGTTCAACAGGAAATTTCCATTTGAAGCTACTCGATGAGTCGTCGAAAGAAAAACTTTTAGTTTCAATATTCCGCCCTATCGTTTAAATAGGTTACTGTTATTTGCCCTAGAGCGAGGCCTACCTACATCTAATCCGTCATCGGCCGGACTATGGTCGTGCGTCGTCGGCCGGACTATGGTCGTGCGTCGTCGGCCGAACTCAGCCGAACTCAGCCGATCGAATCAATACATAACTGTAAGTGAGTACAGACGCTCCGGGCGTCGGGAGCCGCGCGACGACTCCCGGCCACCGTAGGCGGGGGCCTGCGGGCGGAGAGTAATAGCTCACCGTCCGATCAGGACCAGGCCCGTGCCGGACGGCGCGTACGTGTTCCACGCGCGCCTCAAAGAGATGTCAGCATGAATTGAAGGGGCCCGATAGGGCCGAAGCCTGCCGGGCCAGCGGGATTGTCCGAAAGGGTTACCGCTGGCCCGGAACATAAAGGGCTAAGGAAGGAACACGGGTGGGTTTTAGTCAGTAAGAGTCTGACACTCCCTTCCGCTCCACCCAGAGCGGGAGGAGTCATTTGATGATTTCCCATCCTGAAAAAAAAAAAAAAAAAGTGAGTACACCAGAAAGCCGATTCCTGTATTTGAAAACGTTCAAAATCTATATTAAGAATCTCATCTCAGCGACAATCAATGTCAAAAATGTAGGGAAATTAAAGGTATTTTTGACAGATTGAAACTAAGATCATATTGTTAACTTTGTGAAAATTACGAGAATTTCCCCTCTGGTATATTTGTATTTTAATGCGAACGTTTATAAAAATACAGGTATTGCCCCTCTGGTTACCAGAAGGCCAATTCTCGTAATTTAAAACGTTCAAAATCTAGTCGCAGTCTCATCTCAGCGACAAAGAAATGTCAAAAACTTGTCAAAATGTAGGGAAATTTGAAGTATTTTTTGACAGATTGAGACTGAGATCAGACTGTGAACGTTGTTAAAATTAGTAGAATTGCCCCTCAGATGTCATCGGATGATATCAGTTGAAGTAGTATACGCAGTCACTTTCTAGTTCGGTCGATGAAGGTTTAGGTGTACGCGAACTGTAGTCCTACGTGATAGGCGACACGCAAATATTTAACAAAACCTCCTTACTGATTAATTTTGTAGGAACTAATAGGCATAACCAATCTATCGTTTCTTTTTAATTAGGAACACTGTTTAAAGGCGATTAACTTAACAAAACAGTTATCATGACAATCAAAATGCCAAAAAAAAATATTTTACAAAATAGTTTTAATACTAATAAACATGAGACACTATTCAGATAAGATATTGTACACATAGACGGAAAAGCCCTTCAATCACCACGTTCGTCTGACCCATTAGTGTCCGCATTGTGTTCTAAACCCTAAGCGACCATACTAAACTTGACACAGTTCGATGAACCAATAGAAAGAGAAGGCGTGGCCTAATCTTGCCCATACTAGTTTACTTTCGAACCATTCAAACTGTAAACACGAAATAAATAAATGTCAAAACAGTTTTACAATTACCGTTTTCACTATACCAAGGAAAAAGTGAAAAACTCGACATAATGAAGAATAAATGCAAACTACCCGTACGTTTGCAATGGAATATTCAAACGGCCCTCACTACAAATAGCAGGCGGAGTGGTCTCAGTAATTTATGTCCCAGCTGTCATACGGTTATGTCCATAAATGATCAAGTAAAAATAATCTGTAATGGCTTGAGTTATAATATTTAAAATCGATTGGCGAGTTGTTGTGTTTTAAAGGAATTTCAACCTTGTTAAATGGCACGTACAATGTTGTCTGCATGTTTCAGAAGACATTATTATAGCACGACGAGCTTAATGTTAGTAGTTCATAGCTTACTTGATTACCTACAAATTTTTTTTCGGTAGATATCTCTGCTTCGTTTCAATAGAATAGAGATTTGGTAACACGCAGCTGTATATCAATGTCAGGTCAAACTCGTCTACATGAATGAACGCCAAGCATAGGACGTGAAGAGGGAAGGAAAAAGTGGATAGAACGGAGGCATCTTTCGTCCGATTTTGGTGAAGCACGTAGGGTTGTGTTCACACACATCCAAAAAGCTTTATACAAAGGACAGACTGAAGCTTCATAAAAAAAACATGAGAACTACACAGATATCCGCGTTTATGTTGGGGCCGAGTGTACCATTTTAACCGCAGCGCGTCTTCCCAAACTCTCTTATTTTCGTAACAGAATTTTTCCAGGGTCTTTTTTGAGAAAAATATAGGAATTTATTTTAGGATATTAGAATAAAACCTAGAATATTACAACCACTGGTTCCGATAAACTTTCGACAGTAGAAATTATTATTTTAATGTGTTGTTTTTTTTTTTTTATTTATAAATTTTATAACTTAATTTTTTTTGTGTTTTATCTGTTAATAGTATTTTTAAGTAATATTAATATTGTATTATTTTAGCTATACCTTTTGGACGAAATAGTCCTTAGTCGGATGGAAAACTTTGAACAGCGTGTGTAAATTAAAAAGAGCGTGGCTGGTTATTTACCAAAGTAGGTACCTAATGTTTTTGATTATTCTTTGAGCGCTTGTCAGCTACCCCCACATTGTTAGCACCTCGTCACCTACATTTTTAATCATACTTATGTATTTATGAGCTGACTGTGCCCTGACCTACACTTATAACATTATTTGACCTATATTCAACTTTAAAGACAGTATGTATTTTACTTAGAGAAGAGTAGAATTCAGTCATAGCGGTGTATCAAATTAATATTACCTACTACCTAATCCGACAGAACAAAACTCCCATAGAAAATGCACTTTCAGTTTTCCCGAACTTTTCTGGCAACTTTTCATTTTTTTCTTTCCCCAACAACCTGATTCGGATAATAACGAACATTGCAAAACAACAATTTGCCAAATCGGTCCAGCAGCTCTGAAGTGATGCGCTTGCCAACGAACAGCATTTCATTTTCACAGGTGTTTTTACAAAAAAGAAAAAACAGATTTTTTTGCCAAGAAGAAATTTATGGAGACTTTCAATTTCTCCAGAACACGAAGAATGTCATAATTACCTACAATATACATTATTAGGTAAATATGACATTATACATTGTTATACTTTTATAGCTTAGGTAGATTTTTTGGCCAAGGATGTTTAAACCTTTATTTACTCCAGTCCCTAATTATATTTTCTTAAAAAACGCATTGCCAGTAAACAAATAAACTATATTCCACTTTACACTTCACACTATACCCCAAAAGAAACCAATTATCAACAAATAAAAACATCTAAACTCTATACAAGGATTACAAAAATAACGTTATATCGCCATCGTTATTTCCATATTATAAGCGTAGATATAATAAGCTCCGTTATTTCACTATAAATACAAAGCAATGTATTGTATTTACCATTTACAAATAAAACAATAACTGTCGTTATTTGTCTAATGCTATAATAAATAGAATATATTTTTCCCTAAAATAAATACCTACAAATCTTTATACCAATTCTGCTGTTCTCGTTTCACAGACGACAGTAAATATTTCCAAAATAAGACATGAAACAGGACTAACACAACACATACACACACACTGAAATACACATACACTGAAATAGGTATCTATTTCAGCCTAGTATCTGGTTCACACGTTTTGGATCCTACTAAACGAGACAATTCAATTTAGGTTTTGTGTTCCTAATGTTGTCGAAATAGATGAGATACTAAATTGAATTGTGTATTTATTAATAACTGCTTTGAAAGCTTTTAGTACTTAATATTATTGTGAACACAAAACCTAAATTGAAGCGAATTGATTTAAAATAACTAGATATTATAATGTATGGATGAATCGTTAGTTAGCATTTCTGAATTTCATTAGATGATGTTTTTTTGAACAAAAGACAAAGTGTTATTAAAAAATATTTTTTTTATTAAAAACATTCAATTCAAAGCTAATTCAATGTTTGCCAGTACTAAAAAATATATTTTCTCTAACATCATTAAGTAAATCTATTTTCATTCGATTATAATACTAAATTCAATTCTAAAAATAGTTCCTTTTTGAATTACCCATTAAAAAAATTACCACAAACAAAAGTAAAAAATACACACCTTGAAATAGATCCAATTACTCAAAAGGCCGGCGACACAATTTAATCATAAGTTAAAACCCCGAAAATTAGGTCACTATCCGTATGTGACTATTTTCGAACAAATCAATAAACACGACCTATTGCACTAAATACGGTGAGGCTTTTACAAGGTGGCCTAAAAATAATAAAACTATTGAAGGCATTGTTGGAGTGGATGTGCATCAAAGATGCATAAACATTGATCACGCGAGCCGCTAAACGAAGGATACACAGTCACGGTCAGAAAAAAGTATGAGTATTTTTCCTCGAACCAACACAATGTAATTATCAAGGCATTATGTATGTAGGATGTATTTATTGATCATGCTTTCATTTGGAGCATTTCTTTAGAAGTCGAGTTTCCATGGAATGTTGGATATTCATAAATTTTATTTGTAGTGTAGTAATAAAAGCCAGATTTATGAGTTGCGGTAGTCGTAAAAAGGCAATTAAATTACCTACAACATAATAATTTATATGGCGTCTTATGGGTTTAGTAGTAACAAATAAACTCTATTAGCTAAACTAATACCTCATGCATAAATTAACCCTCAGAAGGATACTGAACGAGACACAATAGAAGTTTTAGTGTTATTACATCGAGGGGCGTTCAGTGTCCCGCAAAGTGTTAAGCAAGAAAATTGTGCACACACATCGTAATCCAACGTTTACATTTTTCTTCACAAGAAAATGTTAGGTACTTACCGTAGAATCGTAATTTCGCTTCAAGATCAACAACGTAGGAGTCCACTCGCAAAATAATGGTTTACTTCTTACTTAACCGCTTGATAAGGAAGACTGTACCTGAAAACAAAGACAAAAATCTGTCAGCACACAGTATAAGCATAACATAGCATAATCTATTAGCCTATAACGGTCCCACTACTGAGACAGAGGCCTTCTCTCTTCAAGAGGCAGTGGGCAGTAATCTACCACGCGGGCCCAGTGCGTGTTGGTACATGTCACATGCATAGATTTTTTTGTTCTAGAACATGTCGGTTTCCTCACGATGTTTTCCTTCACCGTTTTGAAAGCAGTGTAATGAAATAATTTACACAAAGTAAAACACTCAAAGGATGTAATAGGAGGAAGGAGGAAGCAAGGACTATTCTATTGTGAGGAAATGCCGCCGATATTCAGACTATCTTCGTTTTGCAGAAGCGAGCTGTTCGATCAATTTATAAATTAAGTCCGATACACTCTCTCACAGACAAATTTAAAGAGATCAATGTAATGACTATGCCTTTCAGTATATTCATGAAAATCTTTTATATGCCCATAAAAATATAAAATTGTTTAAAAAATACAGTAATATCCATAACTTATTATTCATTTTATATTTTTTTTATAATTCTCTCCATGGTCTGGCAGTTTGAGTAATTTATGTGGCCTATCCAAATGTCCTTTCTTTGGTATTGTTCGTCGAATCGTTGAGCTCCTTAAGCCTTGAGTTGAGCTACACGATTTCTGACAAATGGGTGCACTGACTGGACAGGTCCTCTCATTCTGTGTGGTTCTTTCCTCGAAAGACCATCTCAGACATCGATCTAGATGGTCTTCAAATAAACTGTCCAAGATTATATCTGGACTTTAAAAGAGACCGTGACCTGAGTTTGTTTCGGCCTTTCTTCTCAGAGTAGTCAGATAGGAAACACTGACCTCATCTAGTTTTAAAAAAAAACATGATTGACGTGTAAAAGTGTTTGTACAAAACTACTTACAAAAATAAATCATTTATCATTTAAAGGTCACAGCTGTTACCACTGGGCTAGCATTGTTCCTTCAGAACAAGTTATGTCATGAATTAAGTACACATTATTTTTTATGAAGCATCGCTGTCTACCTAACAGAACACTGAGTCATCTGTCCGTAAACCGAGGTCATTGTCGCCATAATGTCATATGAAAGAGGCCCAAGAGACCTCATAGGTAATGCTAACCGTTGATTACCATGGCCTCACATGCCACCGGCCCTGATGGTTGCCCTATGCAAATAAACGACGCATGTCTGATTGTGCGATAACGGGAAGGTTATGAAGTTTAATTACATTGAAATGGTCATGGTATTTGCCATAAATGTGTGACAACGATGTTATGGTGACTAAAGGCTAAGTTATGACTGGTATTAAAACCTTGGAGGTTAAAGTAAAAAGTTTTATATATCGGTTTCTGTTTTATTCTGAAAATGGGCTGTATTTTGACAGTCAATTGAGCCCAAATCCCTCTTGCCAAAGGGCTTAAACAAAATGACATTCTTACAGCTTTAAGATGATGGAAAAGTCAAAAACTGTATGGGACTGACATAAGCTACTGAAAACCTCATGTCAATCCTGTTGATAGTCAAAAAAATACAAAACGCTTTGAAAGCGATTGCCACTTCTCTAGACCTTTTGCTGGAGATTCATAGAAGAGGAGCTGTTCTGCAAACGATGGGTCTTAACAAATTCCTGCCTGGTCTGATTACTACATGTTTAAGAAACTGAATCAATTTATGTAACGCTTTTTCTTCGTCGTATCGATGATTCCCTTTCATTATTTTTATATAAACTTCGACCAGAATTCGGCCATTTCGACAGCGTTAACATTGGCCTCGCAAAGGTATTCCAAAGTGCAGGTGTTTTTGTACAGAGAGCACGACAAGTCGTTTGTGATGTGGCTTCACAGTCGCACTTTGGCTCATCGACCTGACTAAGTTGTACCTGCAGCGACCAACCTGGTTTCTTAGTTAGTTCAAAGGTTTCCACTAACTTCCAGATGGGCCAAGGTAGTTGGTGGCCCGCTGGGAGCTTATCCGTAGGCTTACCATAAGCTCAGCAACATATGCTGGAGGGTATGTAAGACTAATAACAATGTTCGTTGCTAAATTCAGGACCGACCCCATTTAGTTTGAAACTAGTAGAGAAAGTCAAGGAATCGAGAAATCCTATTTTTGTAATCCAATATTGGTTCGTTTGGGGCTTTACTTAGATATGTCACTGTCACAACGTAAACGATACCGACGCAATCCTGATCTTTGAGACAAAAAGTTTCCAAAAGTAAAGAATAATGAAGATCGATCTCTTGACATGACAGCGGTTTATTTGTAGGCTTTTATTAATTCAGGTCTAAGAATATTGATTGATTATATTCATAATGATATTGCTCTGTTTTTAACCGACTGCAAAAAAAGGAGGAGGTTTACAGTTCGTCGGAATCTTTTACTTTTTATCTATTCTCATTATTATAGAATTGATATAGGTTCTAAAGTAGAACATTGCCATCTTATTGACAATATTGCACTAAGCCTCAGCTGTCCGTCCATCCGTTTGTCTGTTAGCGGGCTATATCTCATGAACCGTAATAGGTAGACAGTTTCACAGAGTGTGTATTTGTATTGCCGCTATAGAGGCATGAGTAACAGGGTGTAAATTTCACACATACTTTGTAGAAAAGGAAAGATCCTCCGACTAGACGGGTGTTGTGTCTGGCGGGCAACCACACGATGATTCATGTCGGACCGTTGTATATATGCTAGTTGCGCGGTAAACTCTGCTTGCGAGATGCAGGATTTTGCGTGACATCAGTATGACGCGTTGTTCGCATGTGGCGTTGTAGATATCGCTACACTGCTAAAATAATAAAAACAAAATAAAGTTGTTTTATTCTGCATTTTATGCCTTACGGTACGGAACCCCTCGTCTGCGAGTTAGACATTGTTGGTGTAGTTTTCTCCTAGATTTATTTCCGAATTCCAGAATCAGTCACTACCACTGTTCAATTCACTTGAACTTCACTCAAGGGACCGAACACAAATTGAAAGAGAACTTCAATTCAGTAGTAGTTAATCATCGAGGGTTCGCATTTCAACCGTGTTCGAATTCCGGAGCGAGGTTTAGAAAACAACACTACCTACATCATTGTTCAGTAAACATACTCAGCTAGTGAATTATTACCAGCCAAGTACATTAGTCATACATAAATACCGTTACATCTAAGCTATCTCTAAACTCCCGGTTTACATGGCAGCGCTAAGACCCCTACGTCAGGTACGTACACTTAAGTTATGTATATCAACTTAGAACTTGCATGGCACTTTATGCTAATAAAGTAACTTGAGTTACACGCGTGTCAGTTTATACAGTACATACGTCACCTTTTTATTGTGGGACGAAGAAGTGTAATGGGGACTTTCAAGGGCTGAATTAAAAATAGACTTGTAAGTAAATAATTAGGTATAGTTACACTTTTTTTTTCGTATTGCTACACTTTTTTTTTTCAGGTTGGGAAATCATCAATGACCCCTCCCGCTCTGGGTGGAGCGGAAGGTGTGTCAGACTCTGACTAAAACCCACCCATGTTCCTTCCTTAGCCCTTTATGTTCCGGGCCAGCGGTAACACTTTCGGAGAATCCCGCTGACCCGGCAGGCTTCGGCCCTGACGGGAGCCCCTTCACTTGATGCTGACATCTCTTTGAGGCGCGCGTGGAACACGTACGCGCAGTAATTCTTGTCACAACGATAATTTCAGTGTCGTCTATTCCAGTGGCAGCTGCTTATAAGGTAAGTATTCAAGATAACACTTACACAAGTTACACACACACTTAGGCCGAGATTAATCAACGTTACATAGCATGTGCTTAGGCTATACATGTCTGTCAGTGTCTCACCACTCTCAAACTACATGTGCAAGATAAAGATGGGAACATGCCTTAGCTAAAATGCAAGACACGTTACGACAAGAGATAAATATTCAAGAAGTTACAGACACTAGTTTTAAGCTTATTTCATCCACGAGATTTTTTCCACGAGAACAAATTCATATATCTCTGCTATTGAACACATCCGCCTAACCCTTTAAAGGGTACTGCAGGCGTGATGCTATGTTGTGTGATTGCGTAAACAATGCATACATATGATATAGCAGCAATCGCGGTTGATTTGCTGGCATTTATTGAAGAGTTCCGTCGTCAGTCTCCGAAACTCACCATCAGATCTTTACGAAATTTAAATGGAACCATTTCGGGATAAAACCCTTTCCAAGAAAAAATAAATTTTGCAAATTCGTCTATTTACGATGGAGTTATGCCCGAACATACATAAAAAAATAGAAACATCCGAATTGAGAACCTCCTCCTTTTTAGAAGTCGGTTAATAAAAGCGCTCTTCCTCTCTCCTACTTATTAAAAATTTTGTTGTGCTGACATGGTCCATAATTGAACCTATTGATTTATACTTACTACCTGTATGTGTACATTATAGATGCAATAAAGATTGAATTGAATTGATCGCATACATAATATAAAGTACCAGGTATAGTACTTAGATCGCATAAAATATCTCGCTGCTGCTCGCTGCTCATCATCTGCCTAGCTTTTTCCCAACTACGTTGGGGTCAGCTTCCAGTCTAACCGGATGCAGCTGAATACCAGTATTTTACATGGAGCGACTGCCTATCTGAACTCCACAACCCAGTTACTGGGTAATACGATACCCCTTGGTAAGCCTGGTTGTCAGACTTTCGGGCTACTGACGACCCGTAATTACTGTCAAAGATCCACGAATACCAGCCGGGCCCAACGGCTTAACCCGCTTTCCGAGGCACGGAGGGGTCTTCGCGTGTGAAGATGGTCATCCATCCACGGACCAACCGTGGCAAGCGTAGCTTAACCGGATCGATTAACCCGATCGATCGAAAATATCTCGCTGTTATCAAGCTATATTGATCTGAGAAATGTTTAGTTTTGTGGAGATTACACCTAAAACCCCTATCATAAAAAACCTAAAAAACCTGGAAAGAAGCTACTTTATACCGAACACCTCGTCAAAATAAATTTCAATAAAGATACCATCAAAATCATAAAACTCTTTCATGTTAAAACATAATCGAGTTGAAAGCGTTTGTAAATTTTCGATATTACTTAATAATCTCCGTATTTTACGCCGAGAACGTTCCAGAAGCTTACCGGGAATAGATGGTCGCTACAGAAATTGATGCGCTGAGAGACTTTCGTTGGAATATTAATCTAAAAAGTGTGTTTCTTTCCTTATTTATCCTGACATTTATGAAATGTTAAAGTGTTGGTTCTACTTCGTGTAAACCTTTTTCTGATTCCTTTTTAAAATATTTTTATGTTTTGATACAAAGTTTTTTTGAAGTGAAAACTTAGGCGCGTTGGGCATTTTTTAAGATTCGGAAAAACCATTGAACTCGCGACACTATTACCGTAAGCGACACCGCGCGTATTTTGTTTATAAGACGATTAAAAAAATACCCGCTTCGGATGTGTTCGGCTGTCTTCGGGATGTACTCAGTTTTAAATGTATATCCGATATGTCAGTGAGTGATGGCAAAGTATTCTGTTTGTGTTTTGTTTTCACTTCTGTCGGCACTCCCGTGCCACTGTTTTTTTTTCAGACTAATTTTAGCGACAGTCGTCGCAGGGTGGTTAGTAGCAGCTGGATGAGAGTTGCCGAAAATCGTGCATTTGGAGAGCCCTATGTCCAGCAGTGAACTGCTGTGGGCTGATGATTATGACACAGTTTTTGCGAATAAAGGCATAGCAGGACCGGTTCTTGTGACGATGCTTGGTCTTCGGACGTCTAAGGCCAGCAGTGGACGCGTTTCAACTGATAATAACGATGATGAGAATGACACGGTATAATTAAATTAATCATGCCAGCACGAATGCTGAGTAAGTTTAAATTCCTCCGGGTCAGCGGGGTTGTCCGAAGGGGTTACCGCTGGCCCGGAACATAAAGGGCTAAGGAAGGAACATGGGTGGGTTTTAGTCAGTAGGAGTCTGACACTCCCTTCCGCTTCACTTCACACTTCAGAGCGGGACGGGTCATGATGACGAATTCCCATATTGAAAAAAAAATATATTTATATATATTCCTGGGATTACAAAGTGCATTTTGTATCGTACGAAATTCATAGTTTTCTGAGTTTTCCCACAACTTTATCAATAATCCTGAAATCCTTTTAATATTCAATCTTCTAGATCTAGATTTTTATTCGTTTTAATAACACCCAACTTAGGCAAAATATCTTACCAATTAATAATAATTTTTCATTATGTAACACTTGCTGTTCGCGCTTCTTAATGACGTTATTTATCACGCAATTTATCTATCTATCATCAGGGTGTTTCAGGAAAAGATTTCATCTACCAAAACAATATAAATTAACTACTTTTCCGTATATAGGGTGTCTCAATAAGAGTGCACTTTTTCAATTTAAAATAAAAGCATGTATTTTATGAGAGAGTTGTGATATTTTTATTGAATTGTAAAGAAGTCATGTTCCGATTAAGTATGGAATAAAATATCCAGCAAATGGCCCCCATGACTCTGATGACAGGCCATCACTCTTTTCATAAAATTATCCATGACTTTTACACAGAGTTGTGGCTGTATCTCACCGATGACGCATTGGATCTCTGATTTGAGCTCAGGAATTGTTTCTGGTTATTTTGTATAAACCCGAGATTTCATAAAACTTCAATGAATAAAATCGCAAGGCGTTAAATCGCACGATCTGGTTGACACATTACGTGCACTTTCTCGGCTGAAAAGAGTTTTCGAGCGGTTTCAGCGTAACTTTCCCATTTTTGTAAAGAGTTTTCACAATTATAACGCGTTGTTCTTTCGAAAAGCGCTCCATTTTTAATAATCGGAATAAACATAGGTGACGGCTGTCGAATTTCAGAGCTCACACTTGAACGAAAAAAGAATTATTCAAAATTTAAAAAGTGCACTCTTACTGAGACACCCGTTATATCTATACTACAAAGTACAAATAAATAAAATTGTCTATTTGTAATATCAAAAAACAGCTTTGACTTTGCTTTGCTTTTTACTCAATGCATATAAAAATATATAGCTAAGGTACTTACAACGACAAACAATTAAAAAAAATGCGTGTCTCTATCTGCTTGTTCCGGCTAATCTCCGAAACAGCAGTATAGATTTTAACAGGATTTTCACAGGCAGATTGCTGATGTTATAGGAAGTGACTACTTTTAGATAGGTTACTTTTTGTCCCGGTATCCACGCGCGCAAAGCCGAGTGCAGAAGCCAGTTCTAAATAAAAATATCACAGTGAATTATTCATGTAGATGATGATTGGATTACATTAGTTAATTTATATATTTGTGTAGTGATTTATTCGACAAATTCTGTATTGACGTGATCACAAAAAACTTGGCAACCGTATTGTATAAACAAATGAATGCTACCTGTTTATTTTTCTAATTCGTTGTTGATATAATAAACTTCTAGACTACAATATGTAGTATGTTTATTGAGCCTATAATGTTTCCAATGCTGGAACACAAGCCTCATTTCTTAGAGAGGGAGGCCGTAATCCACCAGGCGGGCCCAGTGCGGGTTGGTAGATGTCACATGTCTTCGAATTTTTTGGTTCTAGGATGTGCCGGTTTCATCACAATGCTTTTTTTCACAGTTTTGTAATAAGCAGTGGTGTTGAAATAATTTACACAAAGTAAACGCTCCTACAAACAGGCGCGTCAAGCGATATAATCGCGCGCCACACAAAGGCACCGCAAGTCGCGCAACGAGCGGTGCCTTTGTGTCGCGCGCGAATTTATCGCGTGTCGCGCCTGTTTGTAGAAGCCTTAAAGCTACTGTCTGGGTTCAAACCTACGACCTACAACTCGAAAGTCACGGCCGTTACCCCTAGGCTACCAATGCTCGTGCTCTCTTATAGGATCTAGTTTCATTGTATTTTCAGAACATTCTAACTCGAAGTTCTAACGCAGTACCCATCAGACTTTTTGTTAGGTCTTTGCTTACCTACCGGCCCTAATTACAGTTTACCCAAACTTACAATAGGTACAAACTTTAGCATTATAGTACTTAGTGACTTTCAAAAGTCGTTCGGTTTTCGTAATGATGTAGCCTGGAAAACTTTTTGCAAATTCCGACTCTTCGGGAATAAGGCTAAAACTGCTAAAGTTGACTAAACTTTATCAATAATATATATTATACTAGCTGTGCCCCGCAATCACCCGCATAAGTGTCAACCCCGTGGGAATATCAGGATGTAGCTTATGTTAAGGTGATTGGATACTGACACTTTTTCATACATTCTATCGGGGTACAAATCTCGATACTTAAACGATTTTTGCAGAATAAAAGCACGTACATTAAGTGTTTATGATCTATTATTGACGCATATCGTAAAAAACTTATAAAAAAAACACTATTTGTAGGATATTTAGGCCTGACAAAAAACGATAAATCTTTGTATGTGTGCGCGGGCGGAGGCACGCCCTCTACAGGATATTTCAAGAACCATCTAGATGCAGAACAACATTTTTGCTAAAGTTATCAGTTATCATCATTAGAGGGCGTTGTTTGTCAACGGATGGCCAATTTTATAACATGCGTGTTATTGTTGACAAGTTTCGAATCGAATCTAGGTACCTATGCTGTATAAAATATAACTCACACACACACACACACAGTGTGTGTGTGTGAGTTATTACTTAGTGATAGGATTATCTGCGATCTACCCTGGGTTCAATATAACTGTAATGAATGTCTAAGTTTAAGTAAGTACCTACATGCATTTAGTAAGTAGGTACTAACTTACACTTGAACTGTCTTCGAGAAATTTTCTGAATTAAGAGTCCATCCATATGATGCTGTTTTGGTGATATTGGGCGATCTGGATATCGGTATCTGTAAGACTTGAGAGTTTGCTATTTGGACACATTAAACTTGGACTTATAATCGATTAAATTTGTTGAAGCAAAAACACGATTGGATAAAAAAATCTCGATAAAAAAATAACGAAAAAACCTCGTTTTGCACTTATTTTGAGATAGATCTCTGAAACCCTATGGAATTTAATGATGACTTTTAAACTTGTAGATAGGTAATAATATTATCTCAAATCGTGACCATTTAATTTTTTATTTTTCTACTCGTTCTTCTCGTAATTAGCAATTAAGTGATTTGGCGCTTGCGTCATTTTATTCTAAGCGAGCATACTATCTTTCTGTCTCTTGTTTTGCACGCGGTAGTAATAGCGCCATCCTTTTCAATTTATTCAATCAATCTGCTACGGCATCTGTTGCAGGACGATCCTATGTTTGGCGACATTACAGAGAGAGGACTATTTTCGACATTTTTATTTTGTTTAGTGGTAGGTATTACCGACTGTAAAAAGGAGTTAAACCAGTTTGGTGTAAACATAATAAATTGTTATCATTATTTAGTGTAAATAAAGATGGGCAAAAAGAAAACTCTCGGAAAAAGAAAAAAACAAAACGTCAGAGGGAACAACTCCGTATTCTGAACGAAAGAAAAAAGTAAGTACAGACGCCAGCACGTCAAGCTACTACAATCTGTCAAATTTCTTTAATAGATTTTCAACTTTATCACTGAAGCATAAGGTTCAAAGTTGAATGGGAAAATTTGACAGTTTCGGGTAGCTTGATGTGCTGGCGTCTGTACCTAACTACCGATTTATATAACGGTATCAATTCTTTTATTTCCTTAGCTACTTAGCAAACGAATCGACAATAAAATCACTAGATCATCACCAAACGAAATCCAAACGCAAACTAAAACAACAGTTTGCGTTTGGATTTTGTTAGAAATTGGCTTTCTCTCTTTCTAACTAAACGTAACTTAGCGGAGTTAAAAAGAATGCGCGAATTTTGTGATTTAGATTCTCGGAAATCTAATGGACATTATAATGCGATCAATATCATCTTTACTGCTAAGTATTTAAAGACTACATTTTCGAGATTATACGTTGATGTATTTTGGTTTATGGTTCAATGTTTCTTGGAACTAGAAAAAGTGTATGTAAGTACCTAATGTTTGACTTAGCGCTATGGAAATCAGATTTCTAAAAACGTATTTTGAAATCTGAAATCGGATAAATATCAGTTTGCGTTCAAAACCAAAAACGCCCATGCCTACTAAGCTACGATTCACCGTTGCGTACTAGGTTGAATAATTGAATTAAGTACCTACCTATATTTAATTCTTGTGAAACCAGCATTCAAATCGAAAAGGTAGGTACAGGAAAGCGAATACACAGATAAACGATGTGTTTTTTCTTAGTATGTATGTATTTGCGCTTTTCAGTGTTATTAGCACACAGTGCGCCAAGGTCAACGTCATTCTCAACTGGCTAGGCGTCTCGCCTACTGAAAACCATTCGTTCAGAAACTGAACTGCAAAACTAATTCAAATAAGAATATTTTTATAATTTATTCATTAGGTAGGTACAAGCAATACGAAAACGTTATTTCAATCAATATAAATAAATGTTTAGCGAACAGTGAAGCAAGAGTGAGGCAAGTAGCTACGACGTCTTTTTAATTTTTGAACGTACATATTACTATATTGTGCCTTGTGAACTACATTTCAATACGTGAAACGTGTAGTGTGCTCCACCTAAATATATTTCCGCTAATTATTAGGTATAGTAAAGTTTATTAGAGTAAGAAATGTTTTATTATAACAAGTTATAATAACATTCGCATGATGTCGACGATGATGTACGACGTATTTTATTAGTATCATAAATAAAATAATATTCACAATAAAATTGAACGACCACGGACCTTGATATTTTAAAGACTGTGACAAGGAGTTTATCGTACACGTTTGTAACATCAGACTAAAGAACATACTTCCACTCAATTTTAAATCACCGACCATAAGCTTATTGTGTTGAAAATTCTGTTTGCGCGATGTAGGATTTTTGATTATAACTTCTTTGTTTTTGAGAAATTGTTAAGTAATTTTATGTCATTAATTGTGTGACTACTCTACAAACCTATACTATACTTGTTTTATTAAAATTGTGATATAGTTTAGCTGTTTTCCCGATTTTTAGAAATCATATAAATTACTTTTACAACAGCGCCATCTAGCAAACTGTATTATCTAATATTTAAATAATTGGATAATTTATGGTGTTGAAAAGGTCGCCAATCATGATATGAGCCTTTATGAAACAAAATAAAAATATATAAGTATTCTTTTCTTCAGTTTTTACTTTATTGAATGAAGGATGGTCATCTTAAAAATATTTTATTTCAATTAACGCCATCTATACATACTTATTTCAAACCAAGTTTATGAATTCAACGCCATCTAATTTTATCGAAAGTAAAACTATTTTACTGTACATGTGTGTGTAATCAAATAAAGTGAAACGGCTAAACGTTTAGAGGTACAAATCTTTGTATGAGACGAGTTATCAAGCAAAGTGAATATCTCAAAAAATTAAGTTAATACTCTAGTTGACGCATATAATGAAGTTGTCCCTCAAAGATTTCTGAGTTAGGCGTAAAAATTGAAAATGTTCGAATTTGCGAATGTGCTGCCATCTAGCGAAAAAGTAACTGGGAGATCAACTATTCAATAGCCTTAATCCAAATTGTCAGCTACCCCTCATACAAAATTTCATCAAAATTGGTCCAGCCGTTTGAGCGTAAAGAAGTAACAAACATATAAACACACAGACACTCACAAATTTTCGCCTTTATACTATTAGTGTGATATACTTATATTTCTTCTTCATCTTTTTTAACGCATTAATCTCTGGAACTACCAGTAGGATTTGAATAATTCTGTTTGTATTTGATAACCCAATTCTTGAGGTAAGCTGTAGTCTATATTTAACATCACGCTAGGACCCCTTGGGGCCGAGCAAAAGGAAAGAATATAAAAAGTACACATTTAAATGTGATAATTTATGAAAATTTAATATTTTAATTTGTGACATTTGAATGTGAAATCTTAATTTATGAAATTTTAATTTATAATATTTATGTCATTTAAAAAAAAATTTGTTTGTATCATAATTCATGTTTTTAAAATTGTAAACTTTAATTTTTTTTCATATGGGTGATTTTACCTGAAATAAATGAATTTTATTTAATACTAACATTAGTGTTAAGCATCATTGTTACTGACAAACAAAATATGGACTTGGTCTGAATTAAATGTTTATTTATTATTATTATTATGTTGCGACGGGGTGGTGGGTGGAGGGAGCAAAAAATTTCACGCGAACAAAGTCACGAGCGGAAGCTAGCTATTTTTATAAAAATAAAACAAACATCAGAACACCGATTCCCGTAATTAAATACGATCAAAATCGAGTCACAATCTCATCTCAGCGACAAATCAATGACAAACTTTTCAAAAATATAGGGAAATTAGAGGTATTTTTTACAGATCGAGACTGAGATCAGACTGATTAACTTTCTTAAGATTACGAGAATTGACCTTCAGCTGGTCGTTAACGTTGGAAACAATGTACAGACGCCAGCACATCAAGTTACTACAATCTGTCAAATTTCTTTAATAGATTTTCAACTTTATCGCTAAAGCATAAGTTCAAAGTTGATTGGGAAATTTGACAGTTTCGGGTAGCTTGATGTGCTGGCGTCTGTACATTTTTATTTTGGTATTACAGCTGTTGAACAAAGCCTCTACTGTTGTGTAAAAAGAAATCAGTAAAAATTTAAAAAAATCACCACACGATGGGTGCTTGAAGATGGACGGCGCCGCTGAGGCTGGCGCAGAAAGAGATGGCGAGATGACCTGGACGCGTACCGCGAGGGCTGGTTCGAGGTGGCGCGGGAAAAGAGTTGCTGGGAGGATTTAGGGGAGGCCTTTGCCCAGTAGTGGGATAGTATAGGCAAAGAAAAAAAGGGTTTCGCAAAATTGCTGAGACCCCCTCCTTTTTTTTTACAAAAAACTTCGCACCCACGCACCCACGATACAGCAGTAATTCCTAGTGTAAGCTAGGAATGACTGCTGTATCGTGGGTGCGTTTACAAACATTTAAATTCACATACACAAACAGCCAGACCCGGAACAACTACCTGTAGGCAATACAAATATTTGTTTCATGCGGGAATCGAACCCGCGACACGCGGCGCAGCAGTCGATCGCTCAGCCACTGCGCCAACCGTCTCGTCAATTACATGGGACTTAAACCTAACTGGTGAAATATGGGTATACTACACCCTACCAGCTATACCCCTGCCTCACCCTTCGTGAAATACAGGCGTGAGGTTATGAAATGTCATGTATTAGCGATCAAGTGTAGAGCGGTGCCCCACCTCCGGCACTTTAATAGAAAATTAATTAATTTCCTAGGAAAACGGTAATAAAAAAGAACTACACTGCCTTATCGTGTACATAATTAATCAAACAGAAACGCGTAAAAATGTTAGATGACTTGGGGTTAATAAATCATAGCTCAACTGTTTCTAAATATAGTCCATGGCGATATTTCATCAATTTCAAAACGTTAGAACATAGTTTTGAATGGCAGCCCGTTTTACCGTCATTTATTATTTATATCCTTTTTCGAACCTAGTAGGTCAAAATAAATAACAGGTATTTAAATATTTAACATGGAGCTACCATATTTTTGTTTTGCATAGTTTATGGAAGGGAAAAAGCTTACCTATTATGTTCAAGAAAATATTATTTGAGTTTTCCACATCAGTAAAAATACAGCATAATGCATAATTATAATAAGCGTATATTGTTCCCACTGCTGGGAATCAGGCCTCCTCTCTTTGAGATGGAGTGGGCTGTAATCTACCACGCGGGCCCAGTGCAGGCTGGTAGATGTTACATGTCTTTTGGTTCTGGGACAAAAAATAATGATGTACAGACGCCAGCACATCAAGCTACCCGAAACTGTCAAACTTTCCCAATCCACTTTGAACCTTATACTTTCGCGATAAAGTTGAAAACTATTAAAAAAGTTTGACAGATTGTAGTAGCTTGATGTGCTGGCGTCTGTACCTGAAACTCAAGACCAAAACTTAATGAAAAAAAAAAACCAAAATTTAAATGTCCAGCGACATGTTTCAAGCCCTTCGTTATTAAAAACTACGCATAATTATGTTTAGGTATACTTGCCTCTTCAAAGTCAAAGTCAAATCATTTATTTCAAATAGGCACATTAAAGGCACCTTTGAACGTCAAAACTTACAGTAAAATTGAATTGATTCTAGTCGCCCCTTCCAAAAGGTAGTGTTCGTATGGAGAAGAATGGGCAAAAAACTCCACTCCTCCACTCTTTTAAAATGTTTTTCAAGGTTTTGTATACACAATATAATTATTTAACTTCTAAGTAACTCTCATAAGACTCAAGAACGCCGCAGTTGAGTACCGTCCTAATTAACTTTGCAAGGATTGGGCGAATTGTACTTGCGTAGCGGTTCGTGTACTCAAAGCTTTATACTAAACTTTCTCATAAAAATTAAAATATTAAGGTTCATTTCACGTCACTACTCAGTAAACGCCACATCACGGACACGTTAAAACGGAGTGACGTTACTGATGTGTGTGCATGAACCTTTGAGGTACAAGTTCGTAGCCGACCGCATACAGCAGCAGCATACGACGTGACGTTGCGACATGTCGTAGTGACACGTCGCAGCGTCATGTCGCTGCAGTCATGATCCCGAACATAACCGCAGATTGCTGCAGCAGCTGACGGCAGTGCCGTATTCCAGTTAGTTCTGAATGTTCCGTGAGACAAGATGACTAACTACAATAAATATAACCAATACAGGTACTTACGACTTTTATTTAACTCCTGTCCTATATTTTTCCAAATATTATCTTTTACGACATATATAATATCATTGACGGCACCGTTTATATGTTTTTTGTGAGATACCTCGTACAGTGCAAGATATTTGGCCACCTGGTTTATCAGTTTTTCTTCCTCAGAATCGGAAAAACTCATTTTTTGAGAAAGATTCAACGTGCTGTCGCTCCAGCGTCGGTGGCACTACTGATCTGCGGTCGAGCGACATGACGTCTGCGGTCGTGCGACGTGTAATCGGGCGATGTGTCGCTAGCTGCGGAAGGTATTCCATAGAAATACATACAAACCAAACCAGTAAGTGTCGTAGCGACACGTCGTCTGCTGCTGCTGTATGCGGTCGGCTACGAACTCGTACCTTTAGGCTTAGCGGTTCGAGTAGGTACTCACAGCTTTATAATTTTATGAGAAAGTTTCTGAAGAGTTTTAAATCTCTGTCGGTATTCGATAAGGCGGGATGGAGCAGAAATGAGCAATTAACTTTTATAATCCCCTTCTCTTAGGTTAATAGCCTTCTGTATTTTATAGTGAAAAGATGGTTTCATTCAGGAGATTAATCTTTGTTAGATTTCGTTCGATTACCCGAACAAAATTCTATGCATCCTCGCTTGAAGCAAGAATGGCAACGCTCTCAGTTTCCTTGCTTCTTGCATAGAGAGGTACTATTTTAATTTAACCTAATGACAAACAAGGTTATTTATATCATTACAATCATAATAAGCCTATAATGTTCCTACTCGTAGGACACAGGCCTCGTCTCTGTGAGAGAGGGTTATTTATACAAGGTCTAATTAAATTAGCTAGCGAAACTCCATGGACGTAATGGGTATCGGTATCTAAACACGATTATATATAAAAATATATTATGATTTGATGTTTTTTGAAGTGAAAACTTCTTTAGCGGCGCTGTGTACTTTTTTTGGAATGGGTAAAAACTTCTAAATTCGCGTCAGGTCACGTGACCCTGATCGAAAATTCGTAAGACGTAAAACGTCAGACGTAAAACGTAAGACGCGCGTTGTTGAGGACAGCGCCATCTATGCACATCGGGAAGAACTACGAGGGCCTCGCGTACTAACTACGTAGTTCATCCAACAACGACGAGATGGCGCTGAACCACGGATATATAACTGACGACGAGCTCTATGCGAGCGGCTTGCTTCTCTTACCACTGCCGCGACCAACACCACGAACTGAAGTCTATCCTGTGTGCTTATTTGTAAATCTGAATAAATTCCTTTCACGAGAAGAATAAACCAGTCACTTTGGTCATCATACCTGATTTGCAAAAAACCCTATAAAATAAGGAACACACCTTAACACGCGTGTTTTGTTTATAAGACGATTCACAAAATACACTCGTAATTGTTCAAGTTTTCACTTCTGTCGGCACTACCGGAGTGCCAGTGTTTTTTTTGGGGTCAACGACTTCTGGTAGTTTCAATTTAATTTCACCCTATATAATTAAGGATAAATATCCATATAGATTTTCTACTACAGAATGAGCAAAGCAATCATTATTGCAACAATAGGCACTTTTATTAGACACACATACAAACATACACACACACTTATACTCACACACTCACACAAATATTGTATTTATGCAATAAGTAATAGGTATTCGTTATGGAAGAGCGGAGTATCCCAATTCAGGCATTAGGTACTTACTTAAAGGGAGGCTCCAATCACTAATTCTGTTCTTTTAAAATAATTACGTTGAAAAAATAGATGATTTTTGATTTTGAACAATGATGTCTTATGATTGAATAAAGACGATTTAATTAATCAAGAGGAGTCAAATTTCGAAAAAGCCCAATTAGCTTAATGTTTCGTGCATAAGTACAACGATTGAAATCTTAGCACTCAATAGGTATACTAGTATACACCTACCTACGTGACCCAAAAGCTATACGTATCTTTCTTCCTCGTTGATATTACTTGGAAACTAGCCAAGCCACAAAGAAAAATATATGTGTCAATGAAAGAAAACACACGCCCTTTAAATCAACGTTATTTAAAGAAAAACGCGGAAACCTGGACAACATTTTTATTTAACTATGCGAAAGTTTTTTTTTTGGGCTTTAACCGGTTTTCTTTTGCTTGGAGCAAATTTGCGAGATGCGCGGTACTGAAATTCGCGATGCTCGTCCGCGGGGACCAGAATTCATGCACGAATAAAAAATATTCAGAATGTCGGTACGTAGATTCAATTGAGATAAAAAAATACTAATTTTTCGGCTATTCATTTCTGCGCCATGTAACACCGACGCAAAACTTGATTGTGTAACGTCGAATACCATACCACATTCAAATACGATTCCAAAATTAAGTTAAAAACACAAATGAAAGTCGCGTCAAAAACAAATTCTGATTCGCCAGCCAGTAATTCCGATTGAATTTGGAATCGATGAAGTGACTAACATAAATACCAACAAGATTGCAATCGTAACTCAAACACGTTTGTACGAAGTATGAAAGCAGCCAGTATCTACCTACGAACGATTTGTACCCATGTTTACAGTACCGAAGAAATCACAACCCTACGATTTAAAACCTAAAGGTCAACTTGCCATTTATGACCGACGTTAGTAGGTAATAGTGATAAAAGCGGTGCATTGCGTTTTATGTTCTTCGAATAGAATTCCGTGTTCTCTTTTGTTCTTTAAACGAGAATGAGAATTAAAATCTGAGTTTAAACGCTTGAATAGTAAATGGGGCAAGATAACCGAGCTTGTCTGAACAATTGACGTGTGCATTAAAGCTATCAAAAGCTAGCTGCTAGCTGCAAATCAAATGAAGATTCGTATATTATGTTTCTAATTTGCAAGCAGCTTTAGTTGCATTCTTTTTATTGTTGTCTGTTTGTTACAAAATTTGTTATTTTTCCACTCTGCAATTGGCATATTGTTTTCATTTTTGTTGTCATTTGCTAGTGACGCAAGCGCAACACAGATAAATGCCTATTCTTTGGTCCCTGACACTGACATCAAGCAATGGACAAAATTGACAATCTTTTATGGCTTGAGAACGAGGCTTTTGGCTATATTGTATGGGTATAGTTTGTCTTTTTTTTGTAATATGCGTTTTTATTGTGCAGAATGAACAATTTTTCTTTATTTTCTTTTTTCTAGAGTAATGCGGAAAGAAGGACCGATGCGAATTTTGCTAAGGCTCTATTTAAAATGCTTTTTTATGCTTCACTTGATGAATATACTTTTAAGTAAATAATAGAGAGATACATTGTATTGCATGATTCTATTAAGTCTAACTAAATGCGAATTTCACCAATGAAACTGAACGCGAACGCGCGCAGCATATCTAAACCGCGTTTAAGAGCTGTCAGTGTCACTATTTTCAGTGGAATAATGACACCGACACGCCCTTTAAGCGCGGTTTATGTGTTGTCATCGCAGTCATCATCATCAATCTATAGCAGCCCACTGCTGGACATAGGTCCAGGTAGGAATTGAACGCCATTTTCTGGTATTAACTGGAGTCCGCGCGGAACTACGGCTGCGCTGCGTCTCACGGGTTCGATTCCTGCGCGGAACAAATATTTCTATGTCCTACAAGTAGTTGTTCCGGGTCTGGCTGTTTTTAAATGTTTGCAAACGCACCCACAATACAAGAGAAATTCCTAGTGTGGGGCAACATATTTTTAAGAAAAAAAAATACTAGTTGGCCGCGTCTTAGGTATGTGAGCGGTGGGACGGACGGAGGGACGGGGGCGCTCATCTTTCATGGCACAATTTTTTTTTTTCACATCACAAAGGAATAATCATTTAGTACGCAATACAAAGGCTTTATGTCATTGCATTAAATTCATAATCCTATTGTCTAGTATTAAGACATCTAAGTACATGTCCAATGAATTTATTTCAATAACAAAATCCCATTTACTAGACCAAGGTACATGAATATTAAACAAGTTTTAGTAAAGTAAGTAATTTAACCATGTAAGTTTGGAAATAAACCATTTTGATATACAAGTTAAAACAGGGTATCAAAGTTAGAAAACAACAAGAATTTACAACAAAGAGGTGGCTTGGGATAATATTAAATTTTGAAATACCTACTCGTTAACTTTAGACAACTAACCACTATGTAAAACTTACGAAAATAAAATTTAAAGCTCAAAAGATTAATCAAGAAAAGAGAATGTTTTTATTTAAATTAATTGATTGAAACAATTAGTATAACCAAGCGTAGTGTGGGTCCCTCAGATAGATGAAACTACGACCTTATTTTATTTTTATTTATTAGTCTAACACCTTAAATCTTAATTTATTAAGAGACAGTTCAGAGTGAGGTGATGGAAACGCCGCTACAGAGTCAAAATTTTTCAAAATTCGTTGTGCAGACGCCAGCACACCAAGCTACTACAATCTGTCAAATTTCTTTAATAGATTTTCAACTTTATCGCTTGTAGCGTTGGTACCTTTTTAGTTACTATTACTCTATGATTGATGCTCTGTGGTCACCTTTCATGTCAGTTGGTTTTTCATGTCAATCGAAAATATATTTTTCTTTACGTAATTATATCGCATGAACATCCCTTGTACAGACTATCACCACCCTTTATTAATTTTATAAGTGTTTTTTTATGTATGTGGACTTGGTAATTATAAGTAATATTATCGAACTATCATCTATCATTTTTATCATATACGTACCCACTTCACGCTAAAGCATAAGTTTCAAAGTTGATTGGGAAAATTTGACACTTTCGGTTAGCTTGATGTGATGGCGTCTGTACCATGTTTATGGCCGGGTACCTACCATAGTACGCACGGCTACACAGCAAGCGATAAATAACCAATATAAACTGATCTCTGACTGTACAAAAAACCTATACAAGCGAGGTCAGCTAAAACTATTAGCTTGATGTGTCGCCGTGTGTACCAATGGCGATGACAAAATTCCTACATGATGACAACATGTAAACAAATGTGTTGGGAATGGAACGGAAACTGACCGAGTCATCTATTGCAGTAAACAAGTCATTTATAGAAACTGAATCTGTTAGCACTCAATAACAATTCTCCGACGATCGTAAATGTGTTGTGACGTTAGACATCAGACTACGTTGCAATGTGCCCATTGTGAAACAATTTTAGATTCCATTCAGAGGATACTGATGCAAACGCACGTGTAAGATTATGTATTGAGGATTAAAACTGTAGTACCAAAAAAGGTCCATGGAGATTGATAAGTAAATGTTTCTTATTCACTGTCAATGTCAATGCGCAGTGATAGACCGCGAAATTCAAATGTCCTTACGTTTTTTTGCAATTTGCAAGTCAGTGTCAAGTTGTATCTTGATCAAAATATGATCCGCGACTGTAATAGCTATGTATTTACAGAACCAAATTATTAATATATCTCTTTAAGTTAGATTTGTGCCATAGGCACTTTTCCATAACAGATTTGTTCATATGGAACAAATCTAACTATGTAAATACGTACCTGTAGTTGAAAGCGGTTGCCGTCATACGGCCTTCATGAAAATCTGTCATTTTCATCAGTATTTGACATTAAGGTGTCTAAAAACGCTCTGTAATGTACAAAATGTTATTGTGTGACTGTTCACCGATTTCTTAATAAACCAAAGCTAAAGCGATTGGGTAAGAAAAGTAATTGAATGGTGACCTAAAAAGCAAAGCATTGGTTGGCCTAATAGATAGAGAGACCATTAGTTAAAGGTAAATGGAAAGGGCTTGAAACTTTTATACGAACAATATTAATCCTGTAATTCAATTTAATTCAATTCCTTTATTTCAGTCAACAGTTGGATCATACAATAGCATTAGTAACATTAAATAAAAATAAAATATTAGAAAAATAAACAAAAATAAGACAAAACACAACACACAATTTCATTATTACTAATATTCATTATTAATATCCTCGTGTGTAATGTGTGTACCTATGAAAGACCAAAAGGACAGATAGTGATTTATTAAGGCTCCTACAAACAGGCGCGACACGCGATATTATCACGCGCGACACAAAGGCACCGCTCGTTGCGCGACTTCCGGTGCCTTTGTGTTGCGCGCGATTTATCCTGTGTCGCGCCTGTTTAAAGGAGCCTTTAACAAGGATAAAAATATATACCTACACTGGTTAACATCTAATGCTAAACTAACAAACTATCAAAACAAAAATATAATATCCCAACATAACGAAAACTATTAACAAACTAAAATATGGGGTCGAAAACTTCCTCCGCATCGCTGTTGACTCACTGTTACACCAAAATTGACTATAATCTCTCAGAGCCAGAAAAGGAAACTATTATTACTGAAGGCCATTTAGCATTGAAACTGAACTATTACAGTCGCGTTAATAACACAAAACTATTCAACATTGCCAAGTCCTTTCAACTGAAATCGAACTTAATGGACCGGTTAATTTTGTGAAATACATTCATAGGAATTCGCAGTTCCATGAAACATCGTACTCGCTCGCGGCATGAATATTGATGCATTTCAATGTAATGTACTACAGAACTATACAGTATGACTGGGTAAACGAGGGACTTAATTAGGGTCATAATTAACTTTATGCATGTAAGGGCCATGGAGCGAGCCATACTTGGCATAAACCCACTAGACCGAGTGCGTAACACCGAAATCCGTCGTCGGTCAAAAGTCTTCGATGCCGGGGACTGGGCGTTGCGCCTCACGTGGAACTAAGGCTCCTACAAACAGGCGCGACACGCGATATAATCGCGCGCGACACAAAGGCACCGCTCGTTGCGCGACTTGCGATGCCTTTGTGCCTGTTTGAAAGAGCCTTTAAGCAGGACATTTTGTTAAACGAGGAGATGGCCGATGGAGTAAAGCTGTTACCGAATGCTGGCCAAGATTAGACCAAAGAAACCGGGGCCGTCCAAAAGCGCCCGACGGCAAAGGCAGATGATCTCTGACAAGGCAGGGGAAGGAAAGATTCGTTTACCCACGATCATCATTTGCCTGGCTTTTCTCAATGTGGGTTGGGGTCAGCTTCCAGTCTAGCCAACGGTTTAAGGGGCTTACATGACCTAAAGTGGGGTCTCTGTCGGACTGCATAGAAAAGAAAGAGAAGCGCGATGACACAACGCTGGTAATTTATTGTAAAATATAAAGCAATTATTTAGTAACAAAAAATCTATTGTTTTGAAGAAAAAATTAAACACTACTATTTTAGTATGTTGCTTGTAGAATAATCTAACAAAAAATCAGAATTATTGTATGTATATTAGTATGGTTTTTATTGTAAAAAGAAAGCTTTTAGAGGTATCTTCATATTTTTTTTCTGTCATATCAAATTAGTTGTATTATGTTTTCAACACACTATCTACCTAGCATATATCCTGAAGAATATCATATATTTTTCTGATTTTGTTTACTGTAGTCGACCATATACTTTTATTGTTTCTAAAACTTGCGTTTTTTGTGTTTAGGTCCTGTAAGCCCCTTAACATGCGTTCTTTTTAATGGATGGCCGTCCATCTGTTACTACCTAACCACAAGCCTCTTTGGACAGATCAAAATGTGAATATCCAGAAATATTTATGTATACAATTGGATAATTAGGTAGAATACTGAAAATCCTCCTCCAATAAAATAAATATCCCTTGTTTTATCAGTTAGCCCATGTATGTAGCTACACACATTATACCGACCTACATATTCAATTACCATGTACGTTCATGTGGCTATTCAATTTGTAACCTAACGTTATTAATATAGATACGGAAGAGGTATATTCTGGATGAATATGTAATACATAGACGAACAGATGTCTCATGGCTATGTAATTATTAATTTCTTCTTTTGTAGAAAGACCAAAGCAACGTTGATGAGTATATTAATATGTTAATAGTGTCCATGACACAGCGACACCCCATTTTTCTTCCATACTTCTCTACCTTCAATGACTGCTTAACATTATTTTTTTCCTCAAGCTAGCCTCTTACTTGCTTCCATTCAATGCTCAACCGAGCAACAAGTTAAACTTGAATAAAAAATAATCTTTAACAGCCTTGTTTTTAACTGCTATCTAATTATTATTGCAGCCCCTTTCGACGACCGACTAATTGTTCTATTATGTCTGTTAAGCTTTCATTTTGTTTTTCAATTTCTTTTCCCCGTTTACAAATTGTCGCATTTCGAGGAAAAAGGAAAGATGTGGCTTTGTAATTGTCTCTGGGAGGCTTTGTTCCTTATCTCTGTCTGCTAAATCTTTAATAGTAACTGTATTGTCGTAGACTTCAAAGGCCTCGTGGTTCTTTGGGTCTGGTTTAAATACAGTTCAAATGTTTAATTGTAGACTTCAATTAAAACTGGAACGGCTACTCCAAACAGGCGCGACACGCAATAAAATCGCGCGCGCACACAAAGGCACCGCAAGTCGCGCAAAGAGCGATGCCTTTGTGTCGCGCGCGATTATATCGCGTGTCGCACCTATTTGTGGGAGCCTGAAATTAATTCTGCCTTTGATTTTCTTTGACTTGCGTTTATTCATTGGTTCTTAGCAATGTTTTTTGATACTCTACTAATGTAATAGCATAAAGCACCCTATACCTATGCTTAATTGTCTTCGGCATCATACGTAGTGACTGATTATTTCAAAAGCTAATAATCTATACTAATATAACAACGCTGAAGAGTTTTTTTTATTTTTTTTATTGATCTCTCAGTCGGACTTAAAAAAATAAAATCATAGTTATAGGTTTTATGCTATTTAACATAACGCTACGAACCTCAGGAGCCGACCAAATGAAAAAAAATAAAAGAAGGCTAATCAAAAGCGAAAACTAAAATAGTGCGGGCGGGCGATGCTACGCAACGCGGTGGGCCGGGGAGGCCAGGCCAAGGGAGTTTTGTAAAATGTGGCTGTCATTTTAGTATATTCGGTATCTTACGACTTTCATGTGCACGAAGTCGCGGGGAGAAACAGGTAAGCTAATAATTTGACTAAACTTATGATTATGTGGATATAACAGTACCTAAAGTGCACGAAGAACAAAGAAAAACTTGATGTTGAAATATGATCAAAGACGAATGATGTCATCTAATGACGTTCTTGAAACTCATTTATAATTGTAACCCAGAAACAGCCAGGTGATGTCGCGATGTCGCGTTTATATCCGACATCTACAACACAATATTTAAGGTTAGGTACATTTTATTATTTCCTTTGTCATTTACTTTTATGTAACTGCAACTTTGACACGGCTAAGGTACAGCTTTTGTTTCTCCAAAAACTTTTCATTTACCTTTTTCCTAGAATAATAGAAATTCCTGTTCTGTCAACGAATCTGTCTTCTCTTCTCTTTTTCTTCTCTTGACTTTCCTTTATTAAATTCTCAAAAGAATATATAGTAGAAAGGTAAAAAAGATCCGTAAAAAATAATTCAGAAAAATTAAATTGGCTTCATATTTTATTTTATGTGAAGCATAAAACAGCTTCATCCACCTCAGAAATTGACCTCCTTTTGAACCATTAAAACTTTTTTTTAATTATCGTTCAGAAAAAAGACACATTGAAACGTTATAGTGCATCTGGGTCGAACCACGGTAATTATAGCTTCCATATGGCTTTAATTGAAAGCGGTCGTTTTGCCCTCACCGCACTCTAGAGGTTAAACGGGATATCAAACAAAAGTCGTTCAATATTATAACTTTTTCAATCCGAAGCCAACGTACAGACGCCAGCACATCAAGCTACCCGAAACTGTCAAATTTTCCCAATCAACTTTGAACCTTATACTTTAACGATCACGTTGAAAATCTATTAAAGATATTTGACAGATTGTAGTAGCTTGATGTGCTGGCGTTTGTACATGGAGTGTATTTCTGATACACTCCATGTACGTACCTATTTGAATAATACATTCAGGAAATTTTCCGTAACGAAAAGTTATCTTCTATTGCCATTGTCCAGAACCCTTGCAAAGCCGAAAATAGATCGTGTAATAAAATTGGAATCGAATTTATTGGAAACATTTGTAATGGTATTAGGAAAATTAAATGGGTATTACCCGATTTAATATTGAAAAGGTGACTCCTCATCAGTCTTGTGATAGGAATATTTGGTATTGTATCGACCAATCGGTGGTGAAGCGTTACTAAAAACTGTCAATGTTTTTCAGAAAATTGTCACTTAGTTAGATTTTTTTAGAATGTGAATGCATATCAAGAACTAGCTCGTAATACTATTACCAATAATAATTGTGTAAGGAATAGACACAGCATTTCCTGTATTGGGCAAGTAGTGACTATTTAAACTCAAACTCAAGTCAAAGTCAAAGCATTTATTTCAATTAAACCAATTACAGGCACTTTTGAATTGTCAAGAAGTCGGTCAGTCAGAAAATATGAAGCTAGTTGCCCATTCCAAAGCATAGGTACCTATGCAGAAGAACGGGCAAGAAACTCCGTGGCCACTCTTTCTAAATTATATTATCCAAAAATATTAGTTACATCATTACTTTTGAATTTAAAATTATGTAATGTGAAAACGATGAAATAAAGGGTAATTATCCTTTTTTTTACAGGTAAGTGACGGGCGTTGATAGCTGCGACACATTATTCACTTTTTTAGCTTTTATCGTTTCTATTTTAATTATGCCAATTTGTTGTTGTTCGAAATAAAAAACTTTTTTTGCATGACTGCGAAGGATTAGAGAGTGCTTTACGATCGAATTTTTTATTTGGTCTCCTTTCTGCAACTGCTAGTACACAAAAACTACTTAATTTATATACCACTGTATTATAATTTAATGGAAATTAATTATGTACCTACTTACCAAAAATGGTTTTAATGCAGTAGTATTTAAAATAAAATAAATTAGACGAAAATTCAATTAAATATAATATATTCAACAATCAAAGATCGGAAAACCTAAAGTCTGCCCATCACTATTATGTAGTGCGTTTGAAAAAATCACTTTTTCATTTCGTTTTTTTTTTTCGTTTAATTTAATGTCATCTCCACATTGCATACAGCCTTGAGTAATCAAATTTCGTCACCGCCGTATGATAATGGTATATTTTATGACGACAAAGGTCTTGCAAATTATTACTCATACCTACAAAAAAAAAAACTGGTAACTTTTATAGTGCTCCAGGCCACGTGCATACAATTCCTTTTTCAGCTGAACATCCAAGCTTGCAACAAAAACTAAAAGTACGTGCTATTAGTTTCAGTGCATATGGGTCATGTCGCGTTTATGGCCGACATATGGCTCTAATTGAAACCGGCGTGGTTTGGCCTCAGCGGGCCTTTTGGGGTTAATCGTACCAGCGAGGAGAATTGTTTGGACGTTTGAAATTTTTATAGGATCTTTTTAATTCTTTTGGTGAACGAGTTTATTGGTGTTTTATTGGTGGCTTGGGATTTGATGAGAGTTTCTACTGGGAATTATTCATTGTAAGTTTAGAGAATAACGAACTTCTGGAAGGCAAATCTATTGAGGTAACGATTGCTTACCTTAGCTTGGAAGAATGTATGGGCTACAAAAAGTGGCTGACCTGACAGCTGACATGAAGCATGTAAGTGATATCAACATCGATAGTCATACATTGATCAAATTAATTGAAGTAATGATGAAATGCCAATATATATCAGTTTTAGTTAAAGCTATGGAATTATAGAGGTATGAGAAACAGGGTGTAAAGTTCACTCAACCTCCATAGAAAAGGGAGGATCCTCCGACCAGACGGGTGTCGTGTCTGGCGGGCAACTGCCCGATGATTCATGTCGAGCCGTTGTATATGTGCTAGTTGCGCGGTAAACTCTGCTTGCGAGATGCAGGATTTTGCGTGATGTCAGTATAACGCGTAGTTCACATGATATCGCTACAGAATCAACAGAAAAGTAAAATTAAAAACAAGTCATTCCTGCTACTAGTCTAAACAAACTTAATCTTTTGAAAACACCATAGGTAACAAAGACAATAATAATTAAAAAGAAATTTCTAACAAAATTTAAATCTCATACATAAATTTGAAAGAGTAACCGAACGTAAAGTACGTTAACCTCTTGGATTTGAATAAAATGGTATCGGATTTACGCCAATATTTTTCGAATGATTTTTAGCACGATGAAGCTGTCTATAACTTTTGACGTTATGAAATTTGAAAAATTTAAAGACTTGTTTTCGTCTGTCATGGCGTTGGCACGTGAACGTTTTTTATGAACGATAACATCACGCCTGTATTCTCTAAGTGGTTAGGCAGAGGTGTAAGATACATCCAGGTCCTATTGCCACCAACCAGGCACTAATCCAGACTCCAGGCTGCTACTGAAAATGTCTAGATGGAAAAAGTGGAAAAACCCAATAGCACAATGCCCGACCCGGGATACGAACCCAGGACCTCATTCTCAGCAGTAGCGCTTGCAAACACGTCACTTGTAAAGGCTCCTGCAAGGCGCGACGCGCGACGCGAGTCGCGCGAGTTAAAAGACTGAGACTTGTGATAGAGATAAAAATAATTTTATTCTCAAAACGTGTTAGTAGTACAGTGGTATGTTGTAGAGTCAATACAATAATGTGCTTAAATTATAGTTGGGTTAGTTTATATACTAAGTCTTATCAGCTAACACAGTGGTGGGGACAGGATGGTTCTCACCACAATTCACTTATCTAATCGCTTCCGTTTATTGATGTTGTTTATTAGGGCGGTGGTGGTATCTTCACTGTCTGGTCTCGTTATCTTGACTCAATATTAATATCCTATTTATATTTATTACTTTATTTATAATCGACTCCGCTTATCCCGTTGTTATCGGGTAGTAGCGTTATCTCAACTGTTGACTGTCTGACCTCGTTATCTTGACTCTCCCCTCCTAGTCTTTTTGTACTCTGTCGGGTTTTTATGATTCGACGAGTTAAAAAGACGATAGTTAACAAGATTATGGTTACTATCGTTATGTAGGTCAGGATCCCTATGTCTTTGATCTTATCAGAGGTTAAGTCGGGTCTATTGATTGCTGCGATCTGCTCTTCTATGTTGTCCATATTTTCTGGTAACGTCATTGGTAACTCGTTTGCTGGTTCTGTGATTTCAGTAAAGGTCTGAATATCCACAGGATCTTGAGTGCTTCCACATTTGGTGTTATCTTCTATATATGAGTCTACGATGTTCACGCTTCTGTCGGCACATCTATCATAGATTGTTTGTTCCTTTAATCTGAACTGGAAATATAAGTCATTCTGAATTTTGTATGAGTATCGTGCTGGACAGTTGTTGCGTTGTTTCAGAATGCTTTCTTCTACACATTTCTTTGTTGGTGAAGCTGTACATATATTGTTATTACATTTGTCTACTTTATACACATGATTGGTTCCCGTTAAATACTGGCCGTTCTTAATACTAGGCATTTGACAATATTGGTTAGATGGGGTGATTACGCTAATTACTGTTTCTAGATTATATTGTTCTTTAGAGACCATGGGTATAGCGAATTGGAATATTAATAGTTTGCTTTGTATAGCAACGCTTGGGACTATTAGGGATTGTAGTTTGTTTATGTCTCGTACTACGTTAATTTTTCGTAAAAAGTGTAATTCGTTAGGTGTTTTGTTAGTGGCACTATGTATAGTGGAATTATATGCTAGTACTGCTAAGTTAACATCTTCTTTCTTTAGTTCCTGTTGTACTCTTAATCTCTCTATTAGGGTGGAGTGAAACCGTTCTATGTCTCCATGAGACGTGTGGTGCAGGGGTGTTGTCACATGATGTTTGATTTTTAATCCTGCTAGAAATTCTTTTACTATTTCCGATATTAGTATAGTCTCGTTATCTGTTGAGATTAGGTCGGGGGTTCCTATTAGAGCGAAGAGTCGTAATAGCGTTTCTATTACTTGTAGGGAGTTGTTTTCAACTAGTTCTGTGGCGAAAGTCCACTTAGAAAATGTGTCTATTCCGGTTAAATAGGTTTTCTTTTTAAAGTGGAACGTATCTATTTGCCATTTTTCCATTGGTTTTGTTGGTGTTTTGGTTTTTTCAAAGGGCGGTTTAAATGGTTGTCGATCGTATTTTACTTTAGCACATGTTTCGCACTGATTCAGATAGTTTTGCGTATGTTTTTTGATGTTCTCGATATAGTATGTTTTAGAGATTTCCTTTATTAAAGCTGGGTTTCCTATATGTCTATCCATAAATTCATGCGTTGATCTAATCATTTTTAGGATTTCTTCTTTGTCTGTGATTTCTACACGTGGTTGTGTAAACCAAATGATTGTGAGTTCTTTATTATTGAAATGTTTCCTGTATATTTCAGACAGTTGTTCTATGAGTTTATTACTATTTCCTACTATAGCATATCTTTTTGATCCGAGATATTCTTTACAGAATTTTATAAAGTCTTGGGGATTGTTTATTTTTAGATTATAATCGTAGGTGTGGTTGTCTTTTTGTATTACTTTCACTTGATATGGTTCTGTCGTTACAAATATTCTATTCATACGCCTAGGGGGATGTTCTGATTTTATTATAAATCCTTCATCTGAGTCATCGAAGTTGCTATGTACGGTTGCTTGGTCTGAGTTATGCATTAGTACGATTCTAGACAGAGCGTCTGCTACGTGGTTAGTACTTCCCTTTTTATGTGATATTTCATAGTCGTATTCTTGCAGTTTTAACTTCCATCTGGTAAGCTTAGCGTTTGGTTCTTTAAGTTTGGTTATCCATATTAGTGGTTGGTGGTCTGTTTCAAGTTTAAAGTGTCGCCCATAGATGTATGGTCTAAATTGTGTTAGGGCATAAAGTATACCTAGTAGTTCCTTTTCAGTCGCGTTATATTTTTGTTCCGTTTCCGTTAGTGTTCGAGATGTGTATGCTATAGGATGATTTTCTTGTGAAATAACAGCTCCTAATGCTATATCACTTGCATCAGTCGTTACTGTGAATATTTTATTAAAATCTGGATATGCTAGGACTGGTGGGTTAATGATTAAGTCTTTTGCTCTTTGGAAAGCTTCTAAAAATGGTTTATCATGTTTTATCTCTTTTCCTTTCTTTGTACACTCAGTTATAGGTTTTACTATTTTGGATAGGTTTGGTATGAATTTCCTATAATAGGATACTAGTCCTAAGAATGACTTGATTTCTTTGGTTGTTTTAGGTGGTGGAAATCTGGTTATTGCTTTGTTTTTTTCTGGACATGGACTGAGTCCCTTCTCTGTTAGAATATGTCCTAACGTAATCGACTTGTTTTCTTGATAATGTAATAGTATAGTTATATCGTCTGGTGTTTTTATTTTGTTCTCGCTAGGAATTATTAATAGGTTTTGTTTAATTAATGTGTCCCATCCTATTAGGTATTCATAGTTATTAGAGAAGTCGAACATATAAAATTCTATTGGATTACTGTGTTGTCCGAAGATATTTACCATGGGGTAGGTTATTGTTTTACCATTATGTTTTGAGAGTCCGTGCGGGGTTTGGACTGAAAATGTTTCGTCAATATAAATCGCGTATCCATCCGATATTAATTCTTTAGCTATATTGGGTTTAATAAATGAGCGTGTTGATCCGGTGTCTATTAGTATTTTTTCGTCTGTATTAGGTATTTTAATGTATGGTAGTTGGGTATGATGAGGTGTAGAATTTATGTTGGGGTATTCTGGGGTAAATCCGTCTGAAAATCCTCCGAGTTTGGGTCATATTCGTGTGTTGGCTCATAAATTTGATCATTGTTTTCATATCTAGGGTTGATGTTAGTAAAATATTCGTTGGCGCATTGCTGCATGTATTCTTAAAAAGGGGTATCGGCATAGTCATCGCTATTACATTCAGGTTCGTCGATGTTAAATACTCGGTTTCTTTTTAATTGAGGTCGTTCTGTTACAGTTCGCATAGTCGCGTCTTTATCCTGTAGTTCGGGATTTTGTGGTTTTGGTTGCCAGTTTGGTCGAGTTGGTTGCCATGGAGGTCTTTGATTAAAATTATTAGCATTATTATTAAAATTACGCGTAGGGTAAGCGTGAGTTTGATTATTATTATGGTTGCCATACCAAGGTTGTTTAGCTTGTCCTGCTTGTTGCATCCGAATCCTAGCCGAGAAAGGTGAGATTGGATATGCGTGTCTTTGCTGAACAGGTCTATTACCAAGGTTTGAATTATACACAAGGGCGTTGTGTTGTTGGGGGGTTGAGCTCATATTATTTTTAACGAAAGGTTGAGTATGACCATTCGGTTTGTTTCCCGTTCCGTTTCTGATGTTAATTACATATCCTTCTTTGTCAAGAGTTCTAGCTCTAAGGCAAGTTTCTAGGAAGTCTAGTTTTTCACAGGCTGGTTTATATTCAGGTGGTAGGAGTGATATTAACTTTTGGTTAGCTATTTCCTTTAAACCGGTGTGTACATGTTGGTTAATTGTACATCCTTCAGCTATTAACATTTGTAACTCGTATATAACGTTAGTTAAGCTTGGTGAGCTTGTTCTTAAGTTATTAATTTCCTGAAACACATCTCCTATCGTTCTATTCCATGATCCATACTGTTGTTTTAGGATTTCTTTAATTTCTAACCAAGTGAAGTTATGGGGGTAGCTATATATGAGAGTAGCCGCATTGCCTGTTATCTTTGACAAGATTATATTGACTTTTTGCGCATCTGTGCCAGAGGTTATTTGAATAAAACGTTCTACTGCGGTGATAAAACCGTGTAGGTATCTTTCTCCACCTTCTCCAGAGAACTGGGGAATAGGAATATTACTTTCTGGTCTAATTTGAGGGTTGGAATCTACGGATGACGTCATTATTAACTTTGGGTTGTTTACTAATTTTCTACCTGAAGGAGTAAATGCCAGTTTGAGGTTGTTTTAACCGGGAAATAATCACGTGTACTTACAGTTGTGTTGTGAGAATGATGAGGGCTATCACTGTCTTCATCTGGATGTAGTAGAGGCTTCGTAGAGTCGGGTCTTTGAAGTCCGTCGATTTACTCCGATGAGCTTCTATACTGCGATGTACGAAGAGAAGTTCTTCTTGGCCAGCGTCACCTTGATGTGTACGGAGAAGAGTTTTTCTCTGAGTCAGCGTCACCTTGCAGGAGAAGTCTTGAATCTTTTTCTTTATTTGTAGGTTCTGGGCAGGTTTGATAGAGTAATCTTCTTGGTTCGGTGTCTGGTAGCGGAGATACAGCAATTCAGCACGTCGCCTTGATTGATAATTTCTTCAAGAAATGCCCGTAACGTTGGGCGCCAGTTAAAAGACTGAGACTTGTGATAGAGATAAAAATAATTTTATTCTCAAAACGTGTTAGTAGTACAGTGGTATGTTGTAGAGTCAATACAATAATGTGCTTAAATTATAGTTGGGTTAGTTTATATACTAAGTCTTATCAGCTAACACAGTGGTGGGGACAGGATGGTTCTCACCACAATTCACTTATCTAATCGCTTCCGTTTATTGATGTTGTTTATTAGGGCGGTGGTGGTATCTTCACTGTCTGGTCTCGTTATCTTGACTCAATATTAATATCCTATTTATATTTATTACTTTATTTATAATCGACTCCGCTTATCCCGTTGTTATCGGGTAGTAGCGTTATCTCAACTGTTGACTGTCTGACCTCGTTATCTTGACTCGCGCGACACACAGGCACCGCTCGTTGCGCGACTTGCAATGCCTTTGTGTCGCGCGCGATTTTATCTCGTGTCGCGCCTGTTTGAACGAGCCTTAACACTTTAACTGCACGTCGATTCTGTAAAATTCAAGAGACAACTCGCATCTCACTTCGCTAGCCACTATCACTTCGCATAAGGTTCAAAATGACCTTGATTTTGCATTCTGTAAGCATTACCCAGTCACTTGCGAAGTGAAGTGAGCTCCGAAGCGACCAATATTGTACTAGAGACTGACACACTCAACAAAATGTTAGTCGAGTTTTATCGATTCTAGTTTTTTGACACAATTGTTGAGTTTTTGGCACAGAATTTCAGCTAATATGATGTTTAAATTAAAATTTATTATTTCATTTTTTTATTTTGCTTATTTGAGGCAGCTAATATGCAAAAAAACAGAAAACTCTGAATTTGTGCCATGAATATAATCTATGCATCCCTTTCGAAAAAAAAAAATGTCAACCGGGACAATATTTTGGTAGTGCGTGTGCGCTGCTTTGTTTTTGTGTTTGATTTGATCGTTCAGTGCCGAAAACAATAGTGAAATAATCATGAAGTAAGTTTATATTTGTGGTTGTAAAGTTTAAAAATGATATTAATTAAAATAGTATTTATTTTGTTTTATAATCCAACAATAATGTTCCAGTCCAAATGAGCCACGTTCCTCTCATCCATAGTCGGCTCAGGTTGAAACTCTGGTAGTGTTTATGGAAAAGAAACTCAGCATGGCGAAGGGTTTCTTGAGAACTCAAAATGCCAGAGAGCGAAGTCGACGCCAGTGGGAGGAACTAGCCGTGCACCTAAATAGTATCAAAAATTTCAAACAGTCGACCAAGGTGAGCGTCACTTTTTTACTACTTGTCAGAACCACTTAACATTCCTCAAAGCAAACCACTAAAAATGTGCGACGAAGACGAATCTTGGTCTACTCTTAACAGTTTCCCTGTCCCATGAGTCATATATGATTCATGCTGATTGTTTAACTATTGTGTCTACTTTATGGACAGTTAAGTTGTTAAGTGTGTTCGTTGGTTTCATTATCTTATTATTAATTTTACTCAATCAATGACTATTAATAATAAGAAAATGGAGTTTCTTAAATATAGGTAGTTTGAAAAATACATTGTGCATAACAGCATTTTTTTATAATTTCTTTAATTATAATGTCTGGTTGTAGTATTGGTCTGACTGGTGGTCTTGTTAGGTGGTTTCCGGTAAGAAATCTAGAAATGCTAAAATAGGTACTAGCTTTTTTGCATCAATCCTGTCTGGCTGGTATTGTCCAAGAATTGGGAAATCTATCTGTTTAAAATACATATAATAATGTAAAGTGTATTTTTATTTGAATTATTTGGCAAATTTTATTATTACCTGTTTCAGGAAAATGATACTCTATCTCCATCACATGAAGCACAACCAATACAAGATGCTGATACTGACTATGTATGATATTTAAATTTAATTCATAATTGTATGTGATTAATTAATGATATAGGTACTCTTATCTAGCATTTATCCGTTATAGATTCATGTACACAACAAGAGTCAGGCACCTACAGTGGAACCACCAGTTATTGTGATTTATGTAAGTTAATATTATTCTACTAACTACTAGGTACATACCCACTATTATAAATCTGATGTGTCTAGATTCTATTAGATCTAAATGTAGTACCTATCTATATTAAAATTAATTACTAATATAATTCAAATACTAATTTAGTTTCAGGGTACTATTTTCAGTCTAAATATTTTTGTCTAATTTTATTCCATAAGGAAGATATAGAAAAGAAAGAAAGAAAATACGAGTAACATTAGTGTAGTATATGGAGTAACATTTTATGCAATTTACTTTTTAGGGTTCCAAACTGATTGAGGATAGTCAAGAACACAATTACAGACTACCTGATCCTGCAATTTCAAGAACACTGTTTGCTTCCTCATCCAGCGCAACTGTTGGAACAAGCCCAAGCATTTTGCAGGTATGACGTGTCTGAGTGACTGTGAGCTATAGTTTTGGGAGATAGCAACTTAGCTACTTTAGTTTCTTATTTTTGTTGATTATTATTTAATAACATCTACTTTCACTTTAGCAACTTTCCTTGGAATTATCAATATGTATTTAATTATAATATAGGTAAGTGGGTTTCCATTTTAGGATTGTTTCTGTTGTTTCAGAATATCCAGTAAGAACACACTCCTCCAAATCCTCATATCATCTAATCAGTCAAATCATCGTAGCCTGTCCCCTCCACCGATAACACTTTCACACACACCCACCCCTCCTTCACGCCGCAGTTCCACCCGACTAGTACAGATTTCTGAGGGTGGAAGAACAGCAGCTGGAGATACAATGACTTTATGCACAAATCCCGCAGTCCTTTCTGGAGAGGAGTGCGGAAAGAGAGGATTTTAGCTGAAGCTGTAGCTGTAGTGGGGAAAGGGCTGCAAGCATTCGCAGCGGCTAAGAATAGAGTGTAGTCATGTAAGTTAATATAATATATAATAAATAAAACTATTTTAAACAGATACTAGAGCGGTTTTATTGAAAGTACATTGGTGATTAGTTTGGATTTGGTTTGACTGAATTGCGAGCAGTTAAGTGATGGTCATTGTAGAAAGCTTCTGGGGAATTATCTTCAGCACCACTAATTGGCGTCACAAGGTAGGCGCGCTGAGCATATCCTGAATCACCTGAAAAAATTAATAAGTATCAAATAATTACATAGAGTCCTTATACTAACATGAAAACATAGCTAGCAGGGCAACAACCTAAGAGATTTTTTTTTTTTGAAATGGGTTTGCTCTTGACTCTAATCTAGGTCAGAGATGACACAGACAAAGTCTACGATGGAGTGAGCTTACCCAGAAGAAGCCTGTTCACTCTTACTTGTATTATATGAAGAATATTGAATATTCCTATGAAGTGTTTACATGAGAAGCAATAAATTATGGTGGTGTGCTTGTTTACAAATCTATCAGCTATAAACTGTATAAATACTTACAAAAGTAACTTTATACTTAGTAAAAAGAAGCACTTACTTTTACACGAGTTGAAAGTCCTTTGCCTCGACGTTTTGTGGGCTTTATCAGAGGCACTAACTCATTCCAAATTGGTCAATTAGTTCCTTTGACAATCTATCTAGTCGTCATCTCGGGTTAATAAAAATGAACTGCGAATTTGGTTAGATTGTCGACGCTTTTCTAGTTTATCCAAAGCATGAGCCTCTTCTAATAAAGATTTAAACAAAAACATTCTTGCTATAGTTATCGCTGTATTCACTATATACAAACGCCCAAAAAGTAGTTTTTAACCACTAATTATGTACCTAGTTACTGTACTAATTTTTAACACTGCCATAAAAATATTATTTTAACACTATTTATATAGGATTTGTTGTATTTTCACTCGTAAAATAGATACTTATTATTTGACACTTTGATTCGGGTTCGAATGCGAAGTGAGCATCGAAGTGACGACGGAATTACCTTACAGAATACAAACTCTTACGTCATCTCATACTTTACTTGTCAAAATCTCACGTTCAATTTAGTTCAACTCGCTCACACGCTCGCAAGTGTAGCGCTAGTGTAAATTCGAATTGTCAACCGAGTTTTTAGAATGCCAATCAAGCAACTCACAGCGGATTCAGATGCGAAGTTTGGAATGAGGTCTTACAGAATCGCACTGCTGCTCTGAATGCTACGTGACGCTACAACGTTACCGTGGAAGTGCAGTTGACTGTTCTATTGTCACGGGGACAACATTGCATAAACATAACAACTTTTACCTATAATGTTCCAACTGCTGAAACACAGGCGTCCTCTCTTCGAAAGTGAGTGGACTGTAATGTACCACGCGGGCCCAGTGCAGTTTGGTAGATATAACGTGTCTTCGAACTTTTAGAACATCATCATCATTTGACGACACGGTTGGCGCAGTGGCTGAGCGATCGACTGCTGTGTTGCGTGTCGCGGGTTCGATTCCCGCACGGAACAAATATTTGTATTGCCTACAGGTAGTTGTTCCGGGTCTGGCTGTTGTTTGTGTATGTGAATTTAAATGTTAGTAAGCGCACCCACGATACAGGAGTAATTCCTAGTGTGGGACAACGTTCAAAAAAAAAAATCTTTGCATAAAATCTTACGAAATCGGTATAATCAGTGCAAGCCAATACACCTACAAAAACACAGCATAGTAAATGTCTCAGTATTAAAAACATTACAGCTACATATAAAGAAAGCTGACATGAGTTATGCTATGCTTTGATATGTTTTTGGCATCTAATACTATTTATTCTCTAAATGACGTATCTTGGTACATTATAAATAAAGCGCTATTTTTACGTGCAATTTATTTCGTGTATTTGGGGATTCATTTGTGTTTTAAAGCAGAATAAATTTTCGGAAATTATCGTCTTGCAATGATAATGCAAAATCTGAACACATCACACAATGTTATGAATACCACCGCTAAATGCATAGAAATACATTAAGGCGACTACATGACCTAAAGCGCGGTCTTTGTCGGACTGCATAGAAAAGAAACAGAAGCGCGATGACACAACGCTGGTAATTTATTCAAAATATGAAGCAATTATCTATTTACAAAAAATCTATTGTTTGGACTAAAAAATTAAAACACTAGTGTTTGAGTAAGTACGTTGCTTGTAGAATAATCTGACAAAAAATCAGAATGATTTGTATGTATATTAGTATGGATTTTATTGTAAAAAGAAAGTTTTTAGAGATATCTTCATGATTTTTTTCTATCGGATCAAATTAGTTGTATGTTTTCAACACACTATCTACATAGCATATATCCTGAAGAATATCATATATATTTCTGATTTTGTTTACTGTAGTGGATCATATACTTTTATCGTTTCTAAAACTTGCGTTTTTTGTGTTTAGGTCTTGTAAGCCCCTTAACACTACACTTTAACATTCATGATAATGCGAATACATAATGTGAATACAAATCTCTGTTAAACCGAAAAGCCAAAATGTTTTGTTGCAAATGGATTTGTAAGCTGTATAGTCTGAATATAACTTTGTTTGCTCCATTAGTACTGAAAGCATGATTAATAATAGTAGGTATACTGAATGTATTTACCTACTTTTGGGAATCAATCAATAGTGAAGTTGTTCTCATTATTTGAAATCCGTGATGTCAAATTGGACGGTTGTAAATAAGTCAATTACCTTTGTTGTCAAACAATTATTTAAATAGTACTTAATAATCGGCAGAGTTTTCACTATTGAGGTCATCATCTGCCTAGCCTTTTCCCAACTATGTTGGGGTCAGCTTCGGATGCAGCTGAATACCAGTATTTTACATGGAGCGACTGCCTATCTGACCTCCACAACCCAATTACTGGGTAATACGATACCCCTTGATAAGACTGGTTGTCAGACTTTCGGGCTTCTGACTACCCGTAACGACTGTCAAAGATCCACGAATGACAGCCGGGACTAACGGCTTAACGTTCTTTCCGAGGAACCTCCAAATCGGTCAGATCACTGTTGATTTTGGCCTAACCAACATCTATTAAATAATATATACATACATACAGTACTTAAAATTTTAATCCGTAATCAATAGTTAATTATAATTTGGACAATATTGATCCTGAAGATTTTCACCATCGAACATAATAAATAATCAAGTCATATATACCAAGTACCTATTCTTATAATGTAATGCCCTGCCCTAGTAAATAAAATACGATCGACGATATATAATCCAATTTTTTCCAAGTCAATTTTACTTGCCATAAACGGTTTACATGAATTGACTTTGTTTACTCATCCAAGAGCATTGTACACATGAGTGAGCCATGGAAAGAGGTCAATATCCCGAGCTGATATCCAAAATAATTATTATTTAAGTTCTTTGCAGTTCAGTCATTATTTATATTATAGGAAGCATATTAACACAAAAATGTCCACGACTGGACAAGAGCATCCAATGCCAATAATGCTCATACAGCAAAAGTACGTTTACGCGTACTTTTATGACAAATCAGTCAAGTCAGTCGTCACTAAAACTCGTCACGCGCTAATGTGCGGGTCGATAATAATTAACTAATAAACATATATTAAGTGCGGCTCAGATAACTAAGCGAACGCTTTAAACTGTTTCCACAAATAAACTATTAAACTTATCCGTGGTTTGGAGTAACTTAACTTGCTACCTACAACAACTACCGGGGTATCCGTCAACGACGAGAAAACCCCAACAAGCGAAGATAAATCTAGTATTTAAAAAAACAATGCCAATAAAAAAAAAACGTCCACCTTTTTTGAAGTCTGTTAAAAATAATAAATATCTTTCCTTCGTTTATGCATCGACGCTTTTCAAATTGTCGACAAAATAAACGAACTTACAAAGGCCATAAGTCTTGTCAAGCGCCATGTTTGTTTAATGAAAACCACTCGACGTCGTGTGATTAGAGGCTTAAATCCGATTAACTTTCGTAGTGGGGACGCTGAAGTAATTTGCTGCGCTGTGGCGTTGACAAGCTGTTGCTATGCTAGGGTTGGCTGGCCAAAATAGGGGTGTCAAAACCGCTGTGACTTGATTGAGCTGTCTGGCAGTGACTGATACAATTTTATGATTCGATATTTCATCTGATGGCTCTTTTTTATTTATTTTTTATTGCAGAAGAGGCCCGCTCTTGACCTCAATTACGCGTGATGGAAAGCGATGGATGAGGTCTATGATGGAACGAGCTTGCCCAAAAGATTCCTCTTGTAATTAACCTTTTGACCGCCACACGTCAAAAAATCAAAAACGTGCCCAGTTCGTCAAAGTCTGTCATGTGGTCAAACCGTGACATGCTGGGCACATTTTGGTTTGTCATCTATACATGACTGTGACCGTCAAAAGGTTAAAAAGTGTGAGTTAACGATGGAACTACAATCGTCACTGACTAAAACATTGTTTTCTTTCTTGCAGATTATGAAAGAAGAGATGGCAGAAAAGTCTAAAGGTTGAACTAAACTTCGCAAAAGAATTGAAAAACACCTCAGAATACACATCATGCCATAGAATTTTACCGCTCTTTATTTTTTCTGTATTTATTTGGTGTTAGGTACAGATGCCAGCACATCAAGCTACTACAATCTGTCAAATTTATTTGATAGATTTTAAACTTTATCGCTAAAGCATAAGGTTCAAATTTTCCCAACCCATTTCAGTAGCAATGGGTTTCATTTTGACAGTTCAACAACAATCATTGCGTTATTTACTTTGTTGAGCAGACACATTTTTAGAACAAAAGTAGCAATGGATTAGAAATATCCTTCAAATTGATAATGTGTTACGCAATTAAGGCTCCTGCAAATAGGCGCGACGCGCGATGCGAATCGCGCGCGACACAAAGGTACCGCTTGTTGCGCGACTTGCGGTGCCTTTGTGTCGCGTGTCGCGTCGCGCCTGTGTGTACGAGCCTTTAAGGTACAGGTGTAGCCCGCGACTTTGACGATATCACCAACCCACCGCGCTTTTAGAGTTTTGTTTGTTGATGTTATATTACATCTCATAAAATGTTAAACTTCATAGAAAGGAACGTCTTATATTTATGAATAGAGCTTTAGACGTGTACGTATACGTTTCAAAGCCGTAAAGTATACCATAAAAGCTATATCTGTCTAAATTGTTTAAGATAGGTTTTTCCATGCATCTTCGGTTTACTTTTCTTTCTTAGATTTTTTGTAGCTTTGCGGTCATAATGTTTTATTATCCGCAGTTTTGGCATACCGTCAAAAAAAGTAAAAATGCGGATTTATATTATGCACTAGATATATTTACATATAATAAATCTATCGAGAATAAAAATAAACCTTTGATAGATAGGTGCAGCATGAAAAAATATTTAAACCGACTTCAAAAAGTAGGAGCAAAAAATTACTAAACAAAACATATTTTATGATGATTATGTTTGTACTAGAAGTGGGTTTACGATCCGATTTGAAATAACAACCTCTCGATCGTCAGTCTAATCACGGAATGATAGTTTAGACAGCTGAGTACCTACCTACCTATATCGTCAAATGAAATAAACCAGACCATCATAATATGTAAGTATTTCTATAAGCTCCAATTTTATTAGATTTCAATGGGAGGCAATTTTAACAGACAGTTCTTCAAACAAAAGGCCATTACACAAGAACACAAGGTATTTGTGTACAGACGCCAGCACATCAACCTACTAAAAAAAAGTGGGGGAAATAATTATGTGTCAAATTTCTTTAATAGATTTTCAACTTTATCGCTAAAGCATAAGGTTCAAAGTTGTACAAGCCTGATATGAATGACGCCGGGATCCCGGGAGCATATACAGGGTTACTTAAGAGGTCATTGTACTCATCATTATGAACAACTTTCACCATGGGACCAAACCTGAAATCGCGAAAAAAAAATCAACTGTTCCCTACATTTATAATTATATGTCCGTATAAAGACTTTTACACACAGGCGGGACGCGACACGCGACACAAAGGCACCGCAAGTCGAAGCAACGAGCGGTGCCTTTGTGTCGCGCGCGATTCGCGTCGCGCGTCGCGCCTGTATGCAGGAGCCTTAACTCGTCAAAATGTAGGGAACAGCTGATTTATTTTTCGCGTATTCAGGTTTGGTCCCAATCACCTCTTAAGAGGTTGTTAATGTTTTACCAATAACCCTATATTCCCTTATTAGTGATGTTCTTCGTAAGGTCAGGTGCGTAGTACTCGCAATCAGCGTGCGTGTCTGAATAGATGTATGGACATAAACGCAGCAAAAGGAATATGTATGGATCAAAGCAGGCGGCGTTCTGTAGTTACTGCCTATCCCCATGGAAAGAAGGCGTGAGTTTACGTAAGTACGTATGTGTAAAATTTCTTTTGAAAAAAGATTAGAAAATCTACAGCTACTTTTGCACGGAAGTCTACCCCCCACTTTTGACACAGCGGCACATCAAGCTACCCGATACTGTCAAATTGTCCCAATCAACTTTGAACCTTATGCTTTAGCGATAAAGTTGAAAATCTATTAAAGAAATTTGACAGATTGTAAGTAGCTTGATGTGCTGGCGTCTGTACTTAGTACGGGCCTAATCGAAATCGGCTTCGATTTGCGCTTACGTATTCAAATATTTGTCAAGTGATTTAAACTGTAAAACTTTCCGTTTAAATTATCGTTTACATGATTTGCTAAAGGATATAAATTGGATTAAACTAAAGTTCAATAACCCGCATCAGTCAATATCGTTAGAGACATTTTGAGCTCGGCGTTGTCGAAGTAATGTATTCAAATTAGCTTTTACGACGATATTATGGTTTAGTGTGGTAGATCGGAGCTATAGACAAAATGATGACAACATGGCAATGTTGATTTAGCTTAATCATGTCTAGAAATTGAACTATTCAGGGGTATTTTACATTAGTTAGCTAAACTCCACAGACGCGATAGTTATCGATATAAAACATGATAAATAAAAAAAGATGATTTTTTTTGTTGGGTTATCGACCGCGATAATTGTAGTCACTTGAAATATCAGCTTAAAAACATTTTTTTTGAGTATACTTCACAGACATGATGGTTCGATATCTAAAATATACTAAACACGATAATATGTACAGATGCCATCACATCAAGCTACCCGAAACTGTCAAATTTTCCCAATCAACTTTGAACCTTATGCTTTAGCAATAAAGTTGAAAATCTAATAAATTAATTTTAGCAGCTTGATGTTCTGGCGTTTGTACAAACGAAAATAGTTTTTCCCAACTCATAGTTCAAGTAACAACACGTTTTTGACCTCCCACAAAAAACATAAAATTAATTAAAAAAGTACCTATTTATTTTATCGTGTTTAGATATCGCGTCTGCGGAGTTTACCTAGCCAATTTAAAATGACCCTGTATTTGTGTCTTAAACCTGAAATATTATGCCAAACAGTATGTTGGCTGGCATTTAAAATTTTTTATGTATTACCTACCGCTGTTATTCTGACGCCTTAAGTAAAAAGGGCGCATCTGAGGAAAGGGAATAGAGGAAAATGAGCCTTAATGGAACAAAAAGGCACCATCCATTTAGGCTCATTTTCTTCTATTCCCTTTCCTCAGATGCGCCCTTTTTACTTAAGGCGGCAGTATTGTTGTTAATAGTTTCTTATTTGCATTGCAATAACATAACACAAGGTTTTGAAAAGGCAGTGTCCAGAGAAGGACACGTGCGACAATGATGGTTTCATCAAGGTGGAGAAGAAGAAGAAGCCTCCTTGTCGGAACCAGTACGGCACCGCGCAGGCAGGACTCAACATGCTGCTGCGTCCAGCAATCCCGATGACGCAGCTGTATAGGTCCAGACTGCACCACTTCACGAAGTTTGAGAAGATTGTGGAGTACATGCGTGTAAAAACCAAATGGAATTTGAGGGTTGAGAAGTTGTAGTCGCGTCACAACACGAACTTCAAGTCGTTCGTGGTGCGTGTTCCGACACATCATCTCGAGAAGTTCCTCAAGGAAGAGTTCTGGCCGAAGGGTGTTGTGTACTGCCGGTTTCGTGGTCGCGGCTACACACCAGTCAGCGAAACACGACGCAACACTTCGTGTGCGTTAGTTTTTAGTGTAAATATAATGTTGTTTGTATTTATAGTATTTTTAAATTATATTAATATTGTATTGTATGTGTTTATATAGGCCTTGATGCCTGAAATAAATGGATAAATAAATAAATAATTTCGATTACAAGGGACTTAAACAACTGATGAAACGTAGGTGTACTACCAGATGCCCTCTATCTAACCCTTCGCGGATTATAAGCGTAATGTTATGTTTTTATGCTAACTCAACAAACATATCGTAATGTTTCATGATTTTAAAAGCACATTTTCACACGTCCAATCTATATCAATGAATTGTGTAACAGACTAACAGTCCAATGTGTGATGGATTTATCTATACTAATAATATTATAAAGAGATAAAGTTTGTGAGGAGATTGTAGGGTAATCTCTGGATCTGTTAAACCGATTTTGAAAATTCTTTTACCAATAGAAAGACACATTATTTGTGAGTGTCATAGGTCATATATATTATTACTAGCTGCACCCCGCGGTTTTACTCGCGTAAATGTCGATCCCGTAGGAATATCGGAATAAAAAATAGCCTATATGTTAATCCAGGGTGTCGGCTGCCTCCATACAAAATTTTATCAAAATTGGTCCAACCGTTTGAGCGTGAAGAAGTAACAAACATACACTCAGAAACTTTCGCCTTTATAATAATAGTGTGATTATTTATATAAATGAAATATTAGAAGATAACAGAGATTTAAAAAGCGGGGGCGTCGCGGCTGGCGAAGTTCGCCGGGTCAGTTAGTTTCGTATAAAAATAACCGAGCTACCGGTACGGGTACCCGCCAATTGTAATTGGGCCGGGCGGGGCTAATCTCGGCTTCAACCGAGCTCCAAGATATATTCAAATGACTATATTTTAGAATATTGTTCAGGTAAGCCGCTGTGTTATTATGGGAAGGCTTTAGATAATTTGCAGGAGGATACGGGTTGAGGAATGGTTATTATGGAAAGGGAAAAAGGCTTGGTTGGTAATATTGTCTTTGACTTGTTCATTGTTACTTATTCATTCAATTAAAAGCTCGAGCACGAGCGTCGTTGCCAATGGAACGGAATAATGCCATTTAAATATTATATTTATGTAATGATGTAGAACTTGTATTGTCTATTTATTTTATTTTTTATTTCTTCTTTTGTATCCTATTTTAAGCTGCACGGGCTTACGTCATCACGTCAACGTCGACTATCACTGAGAACCAGCGCTGTAGGTTCGTCTCGCCTAAAGTCACAGCGATTTGCCAAGTGATGGCCGTTTTGCGTTAATGTGACGCATATTTTATCACAACTAGTTCTTTTTTGTCTTTCTATTGTTACTTTGCGTCATGTTTTTCCGCAAATGAACATAATATCTTTCTTTACTTATTTTCTTTCTATGCTACAGCAATGGGTAGAAAAGAATGGTAACTAAGGACTGATGCAGGTGACTCGTGTAAGAAGGATTTAATTGTTATAATATATACAATATGAGTGAGGTTGTTAATCTACTTCTAATGGGAATATACCTGACAAAATTACCTCCCTTTGAGTAAAAAAGGAGTTAATACTTTAACAAATAAAACCCTTTTACAAAAAAAAACCGCCTTTAAAAAAAAACACTAAAAGTGAAAAATAACTTTAATTTCGTTGGTTCCGCATTTTAGTTTTTTGACACCAACTTCCGAAATTATTTATTTTATTATTATTGTACACAGTAAAATACATAGGGATATGATACAATTAAAATCACTTTGTAGTTTGTTTCTTTTTGAAGTCGATTGTTTTTTTTTTGGAAAAGGTTTTATGTTTCCACTTTTTAGTTGTACATACCCCACACAAATTCATATTATAACACAACTTGCTTTGTAAATTTCAGTGACAGGAAGTTATTAAAACATCATCAATAAAAACCAAGGCGAAAAAATTATTATTATTGAATCTAACTCAAAAACTACCCAAGAAAAATTAATAAAATTTATATGGAACCACTCCTGAGGGCATACCTTATCCATTAAAAAAAGAATTTTTCAAATCCGTCTATACTATATGACGGAGTTATGCACGAACATAGATTAAAAAAATATATATAAACATCTGAATTGAGAACCTCCTCCTTTTTTGAAGTCAGTTTAAAAAGTAATGTTAGAGCTGACGAAACGTGGGTGCACCTTTTTCTAACCATTCGGGGAATACATGCGTGATGTTATGGTATGTTGAACTGTTACGAACGTCGATTACGACCCTGACCTTTTAATAAACACACGAAATATTTCAATATTTCTCCTTCAAGGAAAAAGCGATAAATGATTTTCTCGACACATTGGTTCTTATTGTGCACACACACGCATATCGCTCGTGTGTATGAGCCACTTACACTTTTTCGCTTGTAATATTTGGAGTCCAACCACCACCACCACTACCCCACCTGGCAAGACGTAGGGATGACAGGTGGAGTAAGGCTGTGACAGAGTGCCGTCCAAGGACTGGAAGACGAGATGTCGGTCGTTCGGCGGCAGCGAGATGGGCAGAAGACATTGTTGGCATCGCGGGCAAAACCTGGATGAAGCTGGCACAGGAGCGTGGGGATTGGCACAAGAAAATAGAGGCATAGGCCCAGCAGTTGTGTGGATGATAGTGATGAATATTTAGAGGGTAATAAAATATTGGTAGGTACAATGCGTGCCACGAAAGATGAGACTTGACACACCACGTGGTTTGACATGCGCAGTACACGATTTTAGGTATCTTTAGCGGTATGAGGTCTGAGTGCGGGAAGGGACCGGACGTCATAGGGGCGGCGGAAAAAGCGGGGGAAGCGGGGTCAAGTCTCATTTTTCGTGGCACGCATTATACTTACCTAATCTGCGTTCGCGATTTATTTGCCGAAAATTTAAACAAATATGAGTTTATGGAAAAATAACTTTAATTCCTACACAATAAAGTTCAGTTTACACTACAACTTCAAACATTTTTATAACTAGTCACTCTGAAATCAATTTAACAACCATTAAAATAAAGTTGATATTTTTTTAACTTGAGATAACATCAATTTGAAACAAGTTTGGATAGAATTTAAATATTAGAATGACTAAACTGTTCCTGTTAATTTTCTTCACTTATTAAAAAAAATAAGATTGAAATAACATAGCATCACGCCTGTATTTCCCAAAGGGTTAAGCAGAGGTGCACCTATTGTACACCCATATTTTACCAGTTATCTATGTTAAAGGCCCACGCAAGTCACAGGGGGTGAGCCTATTATCATAACCGGGCTCAGATCCAAACTTCGGGCTATGCTACTAGAAAATTCCAGATGGACAATCCCAATAACATTTTCCCCGACTGGGCGACCCGGGAATCCCAGGATTTCATGCTCAGCAATAACGCTCATGACCACTAGACCGAAAAGGCAACTCCATAATTCAATTAAAAAATAAAATGTGATGTGTCGACGCCATTACACTCAATACGGTACATCGTAAATTAAGCTCTGCGTCTTCAACCCCTCGAGTTCTTGAAAGTGTTCTTAAGAAACAATTTATACTTCTTAACTACAGTGATTTCGCACATTTTTACGGTAGAAAACAATGCTTTACTAAATGAACGTTCTTCTTAAGGATTGTTATTCAGTAAGGAAGACAAACGTATTATCATCTATGTAAAAGTATTCTTTCGTGCCGCAACTTTTGTTTCCTTGTCAGTTATTTATACAACAAAATAAACCCTAAAAATATACCCGCTTACGAAATCAAAGTACAAGCAAGTTCTCACCATGTATCTACTGAACCTTGATTACGGTAGCACTGAAAGCCTCTTAATTGTGTTAAGATAAATGTCTTTTCATCCTACCTATGCACACACCACACTACAGTACATCACAGTACACCACATTACACCACACCACATCACACCACCCCCCACACCACATCACACAGCATCACACCACTCCACACCACACCCCACCACACCATTTCACTAGTACGCACAATCCTCAGTAATAATTCAAATTTTGTAAGTTTTTTTCTTCTATTTTGGTTTACTGTGATCCTCCAAAGGCTAAAATAATTTTTTGATTTGTTGTAATTGTTATCTTAAGATTTAATACTCAATCATTGTTTTTAGGGGGGCTTGGTAAATAGGTAATACGGGCTGGTAATCTGTGTGAAAAGTTTTTCCTAGTGCAGATACCAGTCTACAAAGGATTTATCAGATGGTAGTGTCTTCATATTTTTAAGGTGCCTTTGTGGAAGATAAATAAGTGTTTATTTTATTTGTAATTTCCGAAAGTCTAGTAAAAAATACCTAATTCAGGTTTTCGTTAGTGTCCGTGATTTACCCCATGCATGGTGATTTTTGAAGCAGCGCCTAATGTGCTCTTGCGTGGACGTCGCCACGGCATAACGATAACACACGAAAGTAAAATGTATAGAAATAAGTATATGAAGACGCCGCTTTTAAGCCGTCCACGATAATGTTATAACGTGCACATATTTCATACATGTTATGGATGTGGAAGGGACGTCTACGATGTATTGTGACGTTAGAAATGATAAAAGCGCACCTACTACGTCATAACAATGCAATTTATATAAATTATGAGTACTTATTACTTTATTTTCGTAATAAAACTCCGATTCAGTATCTCCATTAAAAACGTGATCGTCTCCGAAATGTACAGAACCAACACTCTAATGCCAAAGTTCAACAAGAGGGCGGTAGCGAACAGAAAGTAGTTTAATTTGTTCAAAGTGGGACAAATTGGGCTAGAACCCAATAAAGAATTTAAAGCACAGAGTATTGATTGAAACCACATACTATTTTAACGAAAATATTCGCCAGAGACTTTTTATTGGGGAAAAACGTTTGTGAAAGCTTTTAGACAAGAATCAATAGGTACTTGAATGAGGAACTGTGTGTTCAGATATATAATAAAAATACAAGTGATTTAAAAACTTTAGATCTTAGATTGTTTAAATAACACTACATAAATGAATAAACATAGATAAATACTAATATTTTTTACAGCTTAAAAGAGTTTGACTGGAATCATTTTGTAATGTAACCTATACAAATTTGGATGCTATGATATAAGCAGATATAAGCAAAATATGTATGCTCTGTAATGTATTTATAAAACAACTTTATGTACAGACGCCAGCACATCAAGCTACCCGAAACTGTCAAAATTTCCCAATCAACTTTGAACCTTATGCTTTAGCGTTAAAGTTGAAAATATATTAAAGAAATTTGACATATTGTAGTAGCTTGATGTGCTGGCGTCTGTACCATGTTTTATGCAAATAAATATGATTTCTATTAAATTTGTATTGCAACACTGTTTATCAAAACAAAAGTTAAGTACATATTGTGTCTTGGAAAAATATGGTCTTTGAACGCAAGCCAGTGCTGTTTTAATAGGTAATGGCCTGCATTTTTCCAAAATATAAAAAGAAAAATCCCTGTAATCAAAATAGTTATCAATCAATCGAAAAATAAATGGTCAGCGACGGTCTATTCAAAATAATCATTTCAATAACAAAAGTATTTGTTTAGTACCCACTTGCAACGCTGGAATTTAAAGACTGTTATACGAGTATGAATGTTGACGAAGCAAATGGAGTATGTATGAATGGGTCGAAGCACGTGATGTTCTGGGATTACTGCCTAAGCCCATGCGATAAAAGTGCGGGTTTATAATATGGTAGGTACACACGACGCCTTATTAAGCTATAGGTACTTTTCCAGTATAAGCTGACTTCTCATTGTACGAAAAGCTAAAATGCGAGATCACCTGGATATGTATAGCTTGATAATTCGTCGTGTGTACAATTAGACCGGAAAATTGAAAAGCTATCACTATACAGGCAGGGATATTCACTCACAAAATGTAACCATAAATTCAGCGCATGCACAGGTCAAATACTGGTATTCAGCTGCATCCGGTTAGACTGGAAGCCGACCCCAACATAGTTAGGCAAAGTTTAGGCAGATGATGATTCCAGACGCCGCGTAGTTTTACGTCGAAAAAAAAATGGATCTAGAATCATGTGCTGAAGGGACATTTCCCTGCTACCCAGAATAAGGCAATGGTGTTCCCGCCGTTAATAAAATTAGCAGAGTTATCCGAAAAACCAAAGCTAGAAACAAGACTAAGTACACGCCAGCACATCAAGCTACCCGAAACTGTCAAATTTTCCCATTCAACTTTGAACCTTATGCTTTAGCGATAAAGTTGGAAATCTATTAAAGAAATTTGACAGATTGTAGTAGCTTGATGTGCTGGCGTCTGTACATAATTCAGTGGTTTTCGTAAAAGCAACGGACGCGTGTAAAAAATTAATGCCTTAATAATGAAATGTTGGTATAACATGTTGTTAGTCCCACATTACTTTAGTAGACCGTCCGTTACGTCAGCTAACACTGATGACGTCACAACCGCCATAAAAGCTGGAGAAATAAAAATATCTACATATGTAATTATAATATACTAGCATTTGCCCACAGCTTCGGTTCCGTGGAGGTTGAAAATTATCTATATATATATAATACTACTGGGATAAAAAGTATTATATTATGTCCTAAACCAGGTCATGATTTACCTGTGTGCCGAATTTAATCAAAATCCATTCAGCTTTTAAGGTCCGAAAGGGTAACAGACAGAGAGATAAAGTTACTTTCAGATATTAAATATTAATTAATTTGGAAATAAAACAGAATTAACGGCCTATTACATAAAACGGCAATTAATTTGGGACATGACAAGCTTTAGGAGGTGCTTTAAGCCGTAATAGATTAGGATCAATATGGGTAAACCATTTTATAGGAAATTGTATTGGTGAAATTAAATTTTTGCGGTGGCTTGAAACCGAAAGACATAATAAATATTATGATTGTGGTTAAGTATGTACAAATGATAGGAAGAAATAAACAAAAAACTAAATAATTCTACAATTACAGCTCTGAAGGCAAGCTGATAAACAGTAAAAGAATAAGATACTTGTAGAAACATACACTCGAAAATCATAACCCTCCTTCTGGCGCAGTCGGGTAATAAACAAAGGCTATAATGTATGCAACACTGACTGCCAAAACTCATAGCACTGACTGGACATGTCCACTCAAATCTGTAAAGTTCTTTCTTCAAAAGACCATTTCAGATACTAATATCTTCATGGCTCTCACATGTTCTGACAAAATTTATGTCTGGACTTTAAAAGGGACTGTGACCTCTGAGTTTCTTTCAGTCTTTCTTCTCAGAGTAGTCGGGTAGGAAACACCGAACTCATTTAGTTTTAGTTTGTACAAACCTACTTACGGATATAAAATCATTTAATTTATATTGTTATGATAATGATAACAATTTTGAGTATCAATCACTAGTGAACTTAATTAGCGTATCAAATTTTTTTTTCGTAAGTTAGGAAGCGTAGGTTTCAATCTAGAACGATAAAATGACCTACTTTTTATACCAGCTATAAATAAAAAACAGTAATATACCATTGACCTCGTAAAGGGGAATATTTTTTGCTCGTTAGAAAAAAATAAAAAAGCCGATGTCCAATTAAAACATGGTATTGAATACTTACTCAATTCATTCCAAGCTTTGTTCGTTCGAGCCTAAATTAAATGGAAAATGCGAGTTTAATGAAGTATTATCATTAAGCAAAAATAATTCCACCGAAATTGCCTGAATTTGTCTTTTATTGGAGTGGAACGTGTGTTTCAGTCCCTTTTCAGGCAAAGTGAGAAAGGAGTTGTTTTCTGCTCAAGCATGGGATAGTTGGTTCCAGTTCCATTGATTGCAAAGCTATGGTGATACAATATACTCCAATGTTGTATAATAAAACATCAACAAAATGTACCTATTTAACAAAAGTGTACAAAAACATTGTTCAAGTTAAATTCTTACACACTCTAAACTAAAGAGAATTAGTTACACATCCATCTATATTTAAAAGGTTTCAACTCCATTAGATCATCCTTTTTCTCCACAATTATTGTTTGAATAATATTATTAAATTATAACTGAACACCCATCGAAGTAAATTGAGGTTATAAAATTAACCTCAATTGTCGAATGAAAAACATAAGTTCATATACCTAAAATTAGATTTTAATATTGAGGTATGTATCTGGCACTAAATATAAGGTAATTCATCAACTGCCTTTTATTTTGTTTTCGGGGGGAACCTTCCAAAGGCACCCGACCTCCGGGGAAGGAGGTCGGGGAATGTGGGATTTTTACCTCACTAAAACCACCCCGGTGATCACCATCAGCACATCCCGGTTCCTCTTAAAAGACCAGTTCCGGAACCCTCCCTGTGCATCGCCTGTAAGGCACATCCTTGTCGACAGAGACAGGTCTCACTATATCCTGGCAATCAGGGCCAGCCGCTCAGAGGCCCACGCCCAGAAAGGTCGAATATTTCGATCCCTTATTCCGATTAACTCGGAAAAGCACATTGGGTTGTTTTCGTTTACGAATCTCAATTATTTATAAAATCCCTCTTCTTTCCCTAATGAAGCGTTACAATTTTAATGAATCCCGGCTTCCATCTAAGAGGGAATGGCTTGAAGCAGTTGATTTCGATTTAAGGAAACTCATTTAGGAGATCAAATTACCCAATTTATTATCTTATTCTGAATTTGAAACAGATTTTCATTATACAGGGTATTTGGAAGCTGAGTGCAAAGCTTTACGGGAGTGATAGTTGACACTATTTACAGCATTTTGAGGCATACATGTCTTAGTCGAAGTATCTTTTTTTGAAGTGAAAACTTCTTTAGCATCGTTGTGATTTGAAATTTTATGAAACGAAAAAGCAACAGTAAAAAGAGACATATTTATAAGATTTAACGTGGGAGAAATTGAGATAGGAAGCATTATAGTGTTTTTGTTTTTTATTATTACAAATGACATCACATTTAATCCTATGCTACTAATTTATGATGATGATGGTGATGGTGATTGTGATTGTGATGATGATTGTGATTGTGATTGTGACCGTGATCGTGATCGTGATCGTGATCGTAAACGAAAAAGCGACAGTAAAAAGAGACATGTAAATTAATAAGATTTAAGATTGAAGGTTTCACTTCTAGCACGTGTGAATTGCACACCATGCTGTTTTTTTTTAACTGCAAACTTTGTTTCAAAAATAACATACCAACTTTAACTGCGAAAAAAATAAATAAACATATCTTCGTCTAAGACATTCATGGCTCAAAATGCTCTAAATGGTGTCAACTATCACCCCCTTAAGACTTTGTATCCAGGTATCCAGCTTCCAAACACCCTACATATTTAAGTGTATCTTTTATGGGGATGAGGGAGACCTTTCCCAGGCAGTCAAGCAACAGAGGTTAATTAATTTAAAAATAACTTTTTACATTTCACTAGATACTTTGTATTATAACTCCAAATTACATACGAGTATATACCTGCAAATTTTATGTGTTAGTAGGTACATGCCTTCTTTGAAAGACTATGTACGCACCGGCACCGGCAGCGCCACCGGCTGTCGCTGAAAACCAGCACTGGCCGTTTTCCGTAGATGTGACGCATACTTTTTCCCAAATTGTTATTTAGTTTTTTTTTGTTTGTTTGTTTTGTGTCGTTTGCCGCAAATAAACGTATTTTCTTTCTTTCTTTTCTTTCTTTCTTTCTTTCTTTTCTTTCTTTTCTTTCTTTCACTACAAAATTTAATACATAGTTGCGATAAATAATCACCAATATGTGTGCTTGTGTAGCTAAAAATCGCTTGAAAATTCGCTTGAAAAATTATTATTGTTTGCGATTTTATTTCGCATGATCATGCGATTAAAATCGTCCCAGTGCGAGCTTAGCCTTAGCTACATGTGCGCATGCGTAGCGAGAAGACAAAATATTTCAGTATTCTTTCAACCTGAACTAAATATCAACCCAAAACTCACCCATATAAAAAAACAAACGCCATGATCTTTGTTGATCCACATGATTCGACGAAATTCAAACAAAATATACTTGCTCATTTTGTAGCAAGGGACGGTTGTCGAGGAGACATGTTTAAGAAGTACCCTTGCCTTTCGAGCTTCAATGTCAAGAGCCTAAGGGGAAATTTCAACAATGGCCGCGAAAAAATAAAGCATTGTGCGGTTAAGAACCAGTGGATAGTTCAATGACCTGACATAAGACGTGTAGCTTTCGTTTTACAAGAATTGATGTTGCCTCCGAAAGCGACTAAAGCTTAAAAGCTTTGGCGCTTTTCAATATTCTTTTAGACAAGCCGTGTTGCCCAATGGGATTGCCCATCGACGATCATAAATAACTATTATAACTTCCATAAAAACCTCGGAAAGCACGGAAAGCAATGTAAGCCATTGATCCCGCCTGTCAATCGTGTATCTTTAGCAGTCGTTACGGGTAGTCAGAAGCCTGAAAGTCTGACAACCAGACTTACTAAGGGGTATCGTATTACCAAGTAACTGGGTTGTGAAGGTCAGATAAGCAGTCGCTTCATATAAAATACTGGTATACACCTCCATCTGGTTAGACTGGAAGCCGACCCCAACATTGTTGGGAAAAGGCTGGGCAGATGATATAAATTCCAAACGAAATTTCATCCCCTATAATTTCAACCACTTTAGGGAATTAATTTCAAGAGGTACAAAGGGAACTCTTGTGCTAAATTTCATGCTTCTAGACTCAGCGGTTTAATTGATGGATATAAGATTTTAACTAAGCAGATATTTAGTTACTATTAAAACATTGAGCAACACGTTGCTCGTTTAATTTGTACAAACAAGATTGTATGGATTCTTTAATTTACCGGTGATGGCATGACCTAGTTTCCAATAATATATTGTTATAATCACACTAATATTATAAAAGCGAATGTTTGTGAGTGTGTGTGTGTGTGGGTGTGTGTGTGTGTGTGTGTGTTTATATGTTTGTTACTTCTTCACGCTCAAACAGCTGGATCAATTTTGATAGGTATGGAGGTAACTGACACCCTGGATTAACATATAGGCTACTTTTTTATAAATATTTCTAAGATATCGAAATTAAAAAACCTCAGGGCGCATCTAGTATAAAATAAAAATATAAAATAACTTTATCTTGAAACCCAGTGCACAATCCTAGAATAAAAAACTATAAAAATAAATTACCTTTATTTTTTTTATTTAATTGAACCTCTCAATTGCTTCAAGGAGTTTCCTACAAAAAGAAATAAAATTAATTCCACGTAGTAACGTATATGAAAATTCTATAGAATTAGTAATTCTGGAACATTCAGTATGCCCAAGTATATGTACATAAATATTAAATTAAATTCAAAGTCCTGAGTGACTGACATATCAACACACAGCCTAAGCCGCTGGTCCTAGAGACATGAAATTTGGAGGGTGTGTTATTTGTGAAGAGAAGGTATCCGCTAAGGAAGGATTTTACGAAATTCCACCCCTAGGAGGGTGAATGAGTGGAGGGTGAAATTTTACGCGGACCAAGTCGCGGGCAGAAGCTAGTACAGTATGCAATTGTTAATTCATAACTTAAATACGCCCCAAGCTTCGCAATTTAACTGTCAAACATTGTGTATTCATACGTCCCAGTACAATAAAGTTTTTAAAACAAAACAAACGGTACATAAAACAAAAAATAGGTGAAATTAAATAAATAGAAAGTTCTGTAAACGAATGTCATTGACAATGTTTTGTTTAAGTCTGTTTCGGTAGGAGAGCTGATGAAAATATTGTTGCCTAACAGTAGTAATACATAGCATAACATCACGCTTGTAATCCCTGACGGGTAAGGCAGAGTCGTACCTAATAATAGAGTACATTTGGGACAATAATAGAGACAGTAATAATAGAGTACATTTGGGACAATAATAGAGACAGTAATAATAGAGTACATTTGGGACAATAATAGAAACAGTAATAATAGAGTACATTTGGGACAATAATAGAGACAGTAATAATAGAGTACATTTGGGACTTAAACATAACTCATTTCGCCAGTTATGTTTCAGTCCCATGTGTCCCAGGTGTCCCCTGTGTCCCATGTGTCCCATGTGTCCCACGTGTCCCATGTGTCGAGTACATTTGGGACTTAAACATAACTCATTTCGCCAGTTATGTTTAAGTCCCATGTGTCCCATGTGTCATAGGGGGCGAGCCTATTGCCATCAACCGGGTACAAATCTGGACTCCATGCCGCTACAGAGAAATTCCTGATGGAAAAACAGAATAACACTTTGTCCGACCAGGGAATCAAACACATGACCTCATGCTCAGCAGACGCGTTTGCGACTAAGCGACCAACGGGGCAGTCACAGTACCTAACAACAACGTGTTAGTATTTTAGTACCTAAATTCAATTAGCATTTGAATGTGTGTTACCTTTGATTTTAAAGCCATCCTTACGTCTACGGAATAGAAGTCAAAATCGGTTGAACGGACGGTTAATTTAAATGTCGAATGTTATTCCAAATGGAGTAGGTATAGTGTTTGGTACCTAACGGGAGCAATTAAGACAAACGGTCGAGGTTTAAGCCGATGTAAATTGGTTACTTTTTTTTGTAAAAAATTTAGTCAGCTTTTAGTGGTAAAAATTGGTTAGAATTGCATTCATAAAAGATGAATTTTTATTGCATGAATATTCAGGTAGGTATTGGGTAAAGGTTGACTTAATATTATTTCCTTTTCCAAGAGGGATCCTTGTATGTATTAAGCTTTTAGTTTTGCAATAAAATTGTCATTAGAATGTTTTCAGTAAATCGGTCGGTCGGTCGGTCGGTCGGTCGGTCGGTAATCGGGTTTTTTTTAATATAAAATAAAGACTTTTCATTGATTTATTTTTTTCAATTTTGATCTCCGATTTTTTCTCGGATTCTTTAAATCACCAGTGAATATGTCACATTTAGAGAAGCTAGAAAATGGCGGGACGGGCTGTGCAAAATAAACGACCAGTCGTCCGACATTAGTTATGCATCGTAAAGAGCTGAAACTCTGGAAGTCATGGAGATAGGCCTTTGTTCAACAGTCGGATGATTCAGTAACCTAGGCAAGCATGAATCAACATCGTAAATCTCACACGAACAATCCAATTTAAAAAAAAAACTTCGCTATTATGAATTACAAGTAGCGAACTGGGATTTCAACAATCTACCATACCCATTCAATAATCGGGTTGACATTTATGACCTTTTTTTTTTTATGACCTAGCAACATGAAGAGATGATTAACGACCTCGCCAGCAACGGCGCTGCGGTCATTGCTTTGAGCACTGTCGGGCGCCTTTTGTGCGAATTGTGTGAACTATGCGGTGCATACAGTAGTGGGGTGAGAAGTGCCTGTCTCTTTTTTATTGTAGCCTAAATTACAGTCGTGTGACAGTGACGGTGGTATGTCAGAAATCCAATCCACTTAATTTAAAACGTTCAAAATCTAGTCGCAGTCTCATCTCGGCGACAAAAAAAAAATCAGTGGCACTCCGGGATTGGCGACAGAAGTGAAAACTTGAACAATGAGGGTTTTCTGAAATGACGTTCGCTAGGTGGCACACTACGTCAGGTCCAGCTATCTGTCAAAAAGCCTATATTTTCTTTAGTCATGACTGAATGATGAACAAATGAATGAATCGAATGATGAACGTCATCATATATTTTATATTGGAAGACCTCTTGTCACAGTGATGCCAACTGGTGTCGTAAATTTTCACGAAAGCCCTCATTGCGTGTGTATTTTGTGAATCGTCATAGAAACAAAACACGCGCGGTACCGGCTACGGCCATCCGTCTTACGAATTTTCGATCAGCTCACGTATCCTGACGCGAGTTTAACATTTTTTACCCATTACAAAAAAAGTTTACAACGCCACTAAAGAAGTTTTCACTTCAAAAATGTCAAAATGTGAGGAAATTACCTACAGGTAGTTTTGACAGATTGAGACTAAGATCAGACTGTGAACATTTTTACAATTACAAGAAATGCCCCTCTGATGTGTTTTAAATTGGTGGCTTTGCAGCTACCGACAATTTTTTTTGTCCTTGTTATGTTTGCTTTTTATACCTACTTCCAGCAAAAATATCTTTCCTAAATGAACATGCTTCTGTGACATTTCATTTTTCTATACTTCTTTTGTTTTCATTCTTTTCGTAATCTTTGGAAGCGATTTAAGACTAAGGGCCTGTGCACACCACGTTTTTTAAACGCGCCGTTGACGCGAGGCCCTAAGGGATATCTGTGTGATGGCGTCGTCCTGCATGAAGTGGATTTTATACCACAGAATGAAAATGTCATGTAAGCTTCTTCACTCTCCAAAAAAAATCACTTAATAGTTTTGGTATTTTAACACTATAAACGTTCAAACAGATTTCATTTTACATTCCTACTAGGTATTTATGCGAGTGATATTCTTTTATCAAAGGCCGCACTGATAGTGTGATTGCAGTGGCAGTGGCTTCTAGTAGCAATTTTCTCATATCGACGGACACTCATAAAATAAAACCCACTCAGAATAAGACCGCCTGTTGAATTAAATGGAAAGCTTAGTCCGACATGTCGCACTGTAACATTGCGTAACAAACTCCTTCGTTAAACAACACCTAAAACTACGCACCAGCCGGCCGATTCTGTAAAAATCTCACCGTGAAAATTTAGGTGGAGTGTGTTTGTTTTTGCTAGGAATTGACACTATTGACAGCTCACTCCACGCTCACTTCACCTAAGTTTTCACGGTGAGATTTTTACAGAATCGCACCGCAGCACATAATTGCGTTATTAAGTAATACTTTTAATCACAATCATTTTATTTATTTATTTAAACTTTTCGCACAAAAAGGTACAAAGGCGGACTTAATGTCTTAGGCATTCTCTACCAGTCAACCAAGGGTGGTGAAGAGATTGGATGGCAGGTGCTTTGTTTGAGATGAACAATGATAAAAAAAATCTATTAAAACTAGGTACTTACACAAATATATAAATAGGTTGTATACACATACATACTATTTACTATAATACATATATACTTATAACATATATATATATATATATATAAAATCAAGGGAGAGAGGTGTTGAGATTACTCTACGCTATTTGTTTTGAAAATAATTCTGCAATTTCCGCTTAAATGCATACCGACTGGTGGCCGTCCTGATATCAAGAGGAAGTGCATTCCAAAGAAAAGTGGACTGAATATGAAAGGAAGAATGAACAAAGTCAGAAGTATGAGAACGAGAAGGACAGAGTAGGAGAAGATTGTTAGAAGAACGCAGATTCTTAGCGTGAGAAGAACATAGATATTGGAAGTGAGACACGAAATAAGAAGGAGGAGTGGGAGAGTGAGAGAGCATTTTGAAGGATAATTCTAATCCATTGCTACATATGTTCGAAAAATTGGTCTGCTCAACAATGTAAATAACGCAATGGATGTTCTTAAATCGTCAATATGAAAGCCACTGATAGTGTATTACGCAATTACCTTGCTGTCCTGTGAATTTAGGTCACGAAAAAATTCATGCTGTCATCGTGACACGAGCAATTATAAAAAAAAACCGCCCCACGCAGTTCAATGTCTTCATAATTTACTTTCACGCAAGCCAGCGTACCAAAATGTATCGATTTTACGTGAGTGACCCGTCCCTGAACATCGGATAGTCCAATAGTGTTGTATTTAGACGTATAAACAACTCACCTCCGGCGATCAATAGTAATCAGTTAGGAGTCACACGGTCGGTGTAGACTACGACTCGAGTTGCAAGTATCGGGAATCAAGAACTTTGTTATCATTTCAGTGGTAAAGCGTATTGGAATATTTTGTCTTTGGGTTAACTGTACAGATAAAACTTGTGACGAACTCGATAAAAGAGGTCAGTTTTATTATATTAAAAAATCTGTAAGTAACCTACCTTTTGTTTGTGTTTTCAATCAGTTTTTTTGTCAACTATACCTAACAACAGATTAATAACTCCATGGTAGTAACCAACTTGTAGTAGAATTATTTATTTGTTCATTTAACCATTTATGTACAAAAGCTAACCGAAACTGTCAAATTTTCCCAATCAACCTTGAACCTAATGCTTTGACGATAAAGTTGAAAATTTATTAAAGAACTTTGACAGATTGTGTTAGCTTGATGTGCTGGCGTCTGTACACATATATAAATAGACAAGAAGAAAGGAAAAGAAAAATACGTACAAAGTTGATGCTTGTTTCTAAAGAAATCTCTTCCAGCATACCTGCCTGCCTGCTAATTACCGTAGTTAAAATAAAATTATTTCCCTGTAGGTCTTCTTCTTCGCGTGTCGATTGCAAATATCGTTCGAGGTTAAATTTCTTGTTTGGCCCAGAACTTGGCAACGCTAACACCTCCCATTCCACCCATTCCCTGACGCAGAAGTTAGGTCCTCACGTGTACTGAACAGGTGACACGGCATGCGACGCAAGATGGTCTGCGGGGAGACGCCACATGTACCTATATGTGGCGTTTTTACATTGACTTTGGACGTATATAAATAAAAAGTCCACTGTTGCAATTTTCACCCTATCAAGTGTGAATTAGTGAAGCTAAATATAAATGGTATCAAGTCTCTTTATTACTTACAGGAGTTCGAAGATTGCTGCTTGACATTTTATACCTGTCATGTAGATATAAAACGTCAAATAAAATCTCAAAGCAATTTTCGATCTCCGACATTTGATCTCTAATCACGCCGTCACCTATGAGATGTATATTTACTCCTTAAGAGGAAATGCGGCCGGGTAGACTTTTGAAAAATCCTAAATAAAAGTCGTAATTCGAGGTCTGGCTCTCGCCTATTTCCTCCTCCAATATTGGACCAATTTAAAAGATATTTTATAAACTCGTTTTTTCTCTGGTTAATGACCTTAAAACAATGATTTTTACAGAATGGTAAATAAATAAATTAAAAAAGAAAAACATAGTCGTTTATCTTTTTTCATTAATAGTTGTCAAATCCTGTACACTAGGCTTTTGTTAACAGCGGTTTAAATCGACATTTTTTGAGGATTCTAGTGCTTACAAGTAGTTAACATTTATTATTCTGTAAAAAATAATTGCTTTATGGTCAATAACCAGAAAGAAAACTGGCGAGAGCGTTTCTATGAAGAAACGATCACCCGCATTTCCTCTTATCTAGAGTTTCTTGCAATATTTCTTTTGTTTTCTGGGTTGTCTTCTATTCATAAACTATCCACATTCACACTATCAACTATCACCTTCACAAAATCTAGCTCTTAAACAAAATAGTTGTTAGTTGAAGACAAGCTCTGCAGGTCGATTCTGTAAAAATCTCATTGTGAAAGCTTAGGTGAAGTGAGCGTGTAGTGATGTCAATGGTTTCAATTCCTAGCAAAAACAAACTCACTTCGCCTAAGTTTTCATGGTGAGATTTTTACAGAATCGACCGGCTGACATACAACGTGCCGCTAAAATGGAAACATTAATTTAACACACGGGTAGGGCTACTGGCTAGTAATCATACAAATTATAACAGCATAAAATAATGAGTAATTTGAAAACTACCACCTGCGCCGCTCGCCGACATAGGGCCTCTCTCTTTCCTTCAATCCGCCTACTCTTTGCACGTTATTCGTTTTAATTTGATTGATGAGATGTTATGATCCGTGCCCCCTGCAAATGACCCCTGCGCTACAGTTCTTTTAGCACAGGTTGCTCCAAGATGGTATTTTAGAAAATTATAAATAAATAATAATAATCATGAAATGAAATGAATGAATGAATGTTGTTGTTGTTTTGTTGTTGTTGTTGTTGAATGAATGTTTAATGAAATTATATTGTTTAATGTGGGGCTTGTGGCTAAGTAATTACAGCCGCATGGGTCGATCCATCAGGTTAAGCTACGCTTGACGGGGTTGGTCCGTGGATGGGTGACCTCTTTACATACCAAGACCCCTCCGTGCTTCGGAAAACACGTTAAGCCGTTGGTCGCGGCTGTCATTCGTGGATCTTTGACAGTTGTTACGGGTCGTCAGAAGCCCGAAATTCTCTCAACCAGTCTTACCAAGGAGTATCGTACTACCCAGTAACTGGGTTGTGGAGGTCAGGTAGGCAGCCGCTCCGGTTAGACTGCAAGCCGACCCCAACATAGTTGGGAAAAGGCTAGATAGATGATGATGATGATGTTTAATGAAACTAAAATATGCTCATAAAATGAAAACACTAAATAAATGTTGGCATTAAGCGGCACGCTGTATAATTTGAGAAAGTACCTCCATTAGGTAACACAGATTTTCACTTCGGTCAGTGACAGAATGAGCGTCCAAGGGTACCAAGAATCTTCACGACAGTTTTCGGTATAAAACTTTCTTCTTCGGAAGGTAATACATATTTAAGTTCTAAGTAGTGAGTGAATGATAAATGGTGGTCTTACTCTGAAACGATACCTGTCCTTACTAGTAATTTATTCCAAGGAACTACTAAATAACGTACCATTTAGACATTCTTTGTAAAATAAGTACCTAGGTAGCTAGAGCTACCTTGGCCATCATAACAAGCGATGAATCCTAGGCGAAGTGGTTGGAAAGACTTGACAACAGTGTTGTTTAAAAGTGTTACTGAGTTTCTATCAAAACAAAAAATTGGCTGAAATGCTCTGGATTAATTGATCTGGCTTTTGGTTAAATTTAAGTGGATGAGAATATTAATGTTTGCATGCCGAATGGTGTTATAATGCATTCATTCATTGTTGAATGGTGTTATTATGGTGGTATAATAATACATAATTTATGTGTTTATGTGTTATGTATATACATTAAAGCTAAACCATACCATATTTTCAAAAACCTAAATGTCTTTCTATTCTATTCAAATCAGCTTATGAATACCGAAAACGGGTAAAGTAGGTAAGTAGGTACCCTCAGGTAAGTGAAATCTTTTTATCAATCCATCAATCGTGACCCGATTGATGGATTGACAAAAAGATTTCCCATTGACTACAGTCCGTTCTCAGGTATTTTACCTCTGATTTTGCATCACTGTCAAAATCATAGTGAACCTTATTCTCGTTACAATAAGGCTACTGTTGGGTTACTGCCACAGACAAATTTGTCAAAAATGGTATAAATAAAATAGTTACTATGAAAGGACCGTATGTTTTGCTATCTTTAATTTTTTGCAGTGTTTATTAGCCTCAATCAACAACAATATTCTAATAAAAACACATTTTAATAATACCTACCTCCTTGAATTGGTTAAAGTAACCTGTAAATGTGACTCACCAAATCGAACGAGTAATGACAATTTGGTGTAAAAAGGCTCTGTATTTAACAAATGTCTTTGAAAACATTTCGTAACATTTCATCACAAATGAAAACTAGAACTTGACACGAAGGAAAAACTATTACCTCATTTTTGTATGACTAAGCTATAATGTACATTATTATGTTTGTACATACTTAATAAGTACATAAGTACGCACAAACAACACATGTACAGATAGACTGATAACCAAACAAACGGTAGATATAGATTATTATTGCTGAGGTAGATTCAATCGACATCGATAATTATTTATTCAGCGAATCGATTTCGTTAAATTGTACTTCGGTCTACTTTGTTTTTTGGTAATGTACGGTTTATCGATCGCCAGCAATTTTGAGTATCGGAAACGTTGAGGTCGAACACGTGGATATACGTCGGAAAAAGTAAACGTATAGAATCTATCGATACATTCTTGATATGGTGTTCTTTTAGATTTTTTGTAGGAATATTTTTAATTATGTTTGAATCTAAACTAAATTCCTGTTACGCTGACGTCGCGTCGGTCGCGTATGGTCACTACCAACATACGCGCCGCTGACGTCAGCGTCGCAGTATGGTGCTATATAGAACACAATGTATATTCACACGCGCGACCGACGTACGCGACAGACGCTAGCGTAACAGGAATTCAGGCCTATGAGTGGAAGATAACTGGGTAGGATACTAGGACCTACTTAAAAGCTGATGGTTGCAACTTTTATCATGATGAGTAAAACCAGCGAAGAAAATTGTTAGTTTATAGATAACTAACAGCGCCACACGGTTTCACCTGCATAAGTTTTGATCCAGTGGAAATATCGGGATAAAAAGTATCCTATGTGTTAATCCTAGTTATAAACTATCTGTGTGCTAAATTTAATCCAAATGCGTTTAGTAGTTTTTACGTGAAAGAGTCACAAACATCCATCCAACCATCCATCCTTACAAACTTTCGCGTTTATAACTTACTAGCTGCGCCCCGCGGTTTCAACCGTGTAAATGTCGATATCGTAGGAAAATCGGGATAAAAGTAGCCTATATGTTATATTCAGGGTGTCAGCTACCTCCATCCAAAATTTTATCAAAATTGGACCAGCCGTTTGAGCGTGAAGAAGTAACAAACATATAAACACACACACAAACTTTCGCCTTTATACTACGTAATATTAGTGTGATTATTTAATAGGATTATGATAAGAATCACCCATTTTTGCATGCCATTTACCTATTAGGAGTCAGTATTATGTATACAAAACCTTGTAAAACATTTTAAAAGAGTGGAAGAGTGGAGTTTCTTGCCCATTCTTCTCCATACGAACACTACCTTTTGGAAGGGGCGACTAGAATCAATTCAATTTTACTGTAAGTTTTGACGTTCAAAAGTGCCTTTAATGTGCCTATTTGAAATAAATACTTTGACTTTGACACTATTTAGGAGTCTTGTTATTTGTAGGGAAATGGCCTTTTTTTTCAAGTTGGGTAATCATCAAATGACCCCTCCCGCTCTGGGTGAAGCGGAAGGGAGTGTCAGACTCTTTCTAACTAAAACCCACCCGTGTTCCTTCCTTAGCCCTTTATGTTCCGGGCCAGCAGTAATCCTTTCGGACAATCCTGGCCAGGGCTAAAGTTTTTGTAACTGTCATACTAAAGCCTCAGACAAACTTCTATAGGAAAATTCGTACTCTCATGATAACTTGGAACAGTCAACATAAAGGTCAACGACCATCACTGAGTTTACATTGTACAATTCCTATTACTAAAAGTGTTTCATTCCTATCATGCCGCCAAGCGACGAGCCTTTCTCGACATTGGGGCCAAAGTTGGCACTCGGACACTAATCGACCAAATTGCGTTACGGACATAAATTGTTGCACTCAAGACCACTCGACCACATTTACATGAAGCACCAACGAAGTACCATTGAAATACTATCAAGCATTCAATTCACTTACGACGCGGAAGTATATTACACTCGATGGCAATTTATTTGCCTTTTAAAGAAGCTGAAATGCGAATATCAGCAATAAAAACGAGCCGGCGCATGAAAGCAGAGAATTATCTCTACTGGACACGGAACGTATTGTGCAAATAATGATATGCATTGTAGGGCTGCCAAATCAAACAGTCTTTAAATTTTTACAATTTTAAAATAATCACCTTTTTAAGAAAACACGGCAAAGATACAGTCCGATTCAAACTATATGGCGGCTCTGAAGTGTGCTACTCGATGCGCAGTACCTCACCCCTCACCCCCGCTGACACGTGAATTTGTTACTGCGCAGCGAGTCGCCTCATTTTCCGAGCCGCCATAGAGTTGGAATCGGGCTTTACGAGCAATTTGAATAGGCCTACGTTCTACATTAGATGGACGGTGAAGGAAAACATCATGAGGAAGCCAGCATTTTCTAGAACAAAAATATCGACGACATGTGACATACACCTACCCACACTGGGTAGATTACGGCCTACTCCCACTCATGGACAGGAGGCCTGTGGCCTGTGTGAACAATCATGGGCAAAACAAGATTTAACTTTCGTGCAAAATAAAGATTCGTACGTGCTACAGTATTTTTATCTTACGGAGCGACGCGCGCTTTTCTTGTGGTTAACAAGTACTGCAAGTGTACAAACACGCTGTGAATGTGGGTGTAAGCGTAGAACTCAGGAGCTTACATTGCCGTCCGAGAGAATGGCGAGTTCGGAAGTGTGAGGGTGTGTGTGTGTGTGTGTTATGTGCCGACGCTACTGTACTGTACTGTACTGCACGCACATATTCACAGAGTGATTTCACACACTTGACTACCACAACGAAAGCGCGCGTCGCTTCATGAGATAAAAATATTATACAATATATTGCCATAAAAATATCCAGATGAGCCCCAATAAGCTGTTAAATCGTGATAGCCAGCCCTACCGTATGAATGTAGTTACATATTGACAAAGCCAACCAATACTCGCAGGTATCATGGCACAAGAGAGAAAACTTTGCCATTTTTATTTTCCATTTAGGCATTGTTATATCAGCTTTATAGAAATAACAGGAACAAAACTAGTAAAGCGTATTCTTATTAGAGTCCTAAAAATATGTAATATACAATATATTTTTTGTGTATGCACCTTCTAGTTTATTTCTTAATAGAAATGTAATGTGTTTAATGGACATTCTAAGAATTTTTGGTGTGATTCATAAATAGAAATCAAGACATTCATCGATAACCCGAAGTTCAAAATTAATAAGAAAACTAATGAATTTTGGTAACGCGTTTGTTTACCACGTGTAAAAAAAATCAGGTCATCATTCATTCTCATCATTCATTCATTCCTCATCATTCATTTCTGTGAGCAAAACTACTATTCCATTTACGATTCGTAAAGAAACGTTTCACTACCTATTCACATTTGTGAGAATGCCCATTTTACCGTGAAAACCTGAAGATATTCGAGTCAGTAAATGAAATGTAACCCCAAGGGGAATTGAAGGCAATGATCCCGAATAACACTTTGGGGACCGGACACGAACAGTCTCAAGTGAATGGACATTAGACTTATTCCTGTCATATAAAATGTAATAGGAGTAGCTGAGTCCTTTTATCACGACTAGGTACTTTAAAAAAGGGTCTCTTGATGCCCTGATTATGTAGTCGTATAAAACTTCCTCAGGATTTTGAATTAGTAATTTTGTTTGACAATTTTGGAAATTAGTCTGATGGAAATTGCGCAGTGTAAAAAACTGAATTTCAGTCAAACGTTGCTAATGAAAGCTGACCTGAGCTGAGTTGCTGGCTGATGGTGGAGCAAATTCCAGACGGATGTTGTGATGTGTTTATGGGTATGAGAAATAGGGTGTAAAGTTCACTCATCCACCATAGAAAAGGAAGGATCCTCCGACCACGCGGGTGTTGTGTCTGGCGGGCAACTGCCCGATGATTCACGTTGGGCCGTTGTATCTATGCTAGTTGCGCGGTAAACTCTGCTTGGGAGATGCAGGATTTTGCGTGACGTCAGTATGACACATTGTTTGTACCAATGTGGCGTTGTAGATACCGCTACATCTTAAAGAAAAAAAATGAGAAAATTGCTATCAAAATTTTTCGAATAGCTAACTATATTTCAACTTGAGTCATGGATACAAACTTTAAAGCACCTCTTTATTGTATCTGATAGGTACTAGTTTCTCCCCGCGACTTCGTCCGCATGAAATTTTTTTTTAACATATTTTATGAATATATATTAGAAGTTGCTGTGTCTGTTAAGTTAAACCCAAATCGTTTTAAACGTCTTGCCGATGTAGTTTCACGTAATAAAGGCGCGATAGTACCTTACTGTGTCATCAGTTCGCTAAGACAGCACTAATGCGCAAAAGTATTTACCGCATGGCTCCGGTCATATTATATGATAAAATACCAAAAAGTTGGAAAGAATTGCTATCGTTATTAAAAAAGAGGCTGCGCAGCTTTTTGACAGTCAAAGCATACTATAGTGTAACAGAATTCTTGATTGATAAAAAAATTTAAAGTCGACTGTTTACAATAATGTTTAAAATAAGAATTATGTTTGGTTTTGTGTTGTTTCTTGTTGTGTTTGTTTGTTAAAGTTTAGTATTTCGTTATAGTTTAGTAGATTAGTTCTTATTTTTGTAAATTTTTCATGCCTACTGGTAAAATACCTGTATTCCCATATGGCTGTAACCATATTTGCAAAATAAAATATCTTTATCGGGTTTGTCACTCGGTAAGTACTCGTACTTAAAAACTTACCGAGAAAACTTAGTAAAACAACACATTATTCTTCACAGACCGTTTCACTCCCAAACTTCCACCAGAATTAAATAACATACACACAGTAAATTAGGCACCGAACGTCCCAAAACTTCATCGCTTTCAAACTACGAAAGCTTTTCAGGTGGCCTAACGATCTTCTAACAAAGGGAACCACTAACACTGGCGAGGGATGTGAAGTATTCCTGGAACTAGGTTGAGATATGGCAGTTATAAATCGGTCACACGTCCAATGGACTGCATTGTAGCGGGGTTGGTTTCTAGCTAAGTAAGTAGACGGTTGTTTTGTAGTCACAACGTTCACAGGTCATAAATAGTGTTCGTAACCTTATTGCATAACACACTATTTCTCAATTAGAATAATTTTGAAGCATTTCTAATCCATTGTTCCTTTTTCCCTGGATTTTTTTTTTAATTTGCTGATTCCTACAAAAATGGAATACTCGTACCCTAAACGTTCAAGATATATGGAACAGCATTTTTTTATTAAATAACCGAAGAAAAATTTCGACGCATGGGGTCCAGAATCATGTACCTACTAAATCCATGGCAAGATCTTTCGCGTTGATATTCTATTTCTCAATTTGAATAATTTTGAAGCATTTCTAATCCATTGTTCCTTTTTTCGCCGCATTTTTTTTTTATCTGCTGATTCCTACAAAAGTGTAATAATCGTACCCTACGCGTTCAAGATGTATGGAACAGCAATTTTTTTTTAAATAACCGACGAAAAATTTCTACGCAGGGGGTCCAGAATCATGTACTAAATCCATGGCAAGATGTTTCGCATTGATATTCTTGCTTCGCAAGATGTTTCGCATTGATATTCTTGCTACCCTGCAGGGTAATTGCGAAACACACTATCAGTAGCATATAGGTGTCATTTTGACAGTTCAGCAACATTCATTTAATCTTACATTTTTGACGTTTGAATGTCACTTAACTTTAAAAATCGTTTTTAAGTACACCTGAATAATAGTAATTTATGTGCACAATCAAATAAGTTCTAGATGTAACGCACTTTCGTCTAGACAATACAGACAGCCCTTATAGTCCCGACGGGAAGGTCCTGAGATTTCTTCCCTTATAAGTAAGAGTAGGGATACACATGCAAGCGTCGAGGGAGCTGTAAGAAAAATTGTATTATCCTGTAATCATGGTTGTGATTCCTTGGATGTAGTTTTTAACTGTTAGAGTCTGTTTTGGCTTTCTTACTCATGGAATACGGGTATATTAAGATAATCATGTATGTTAGTATAGATTTTAGTAGGTAAGCACCACTGTTATGGGGACACTTTAAACACATTGAGGTTATTTCCCTCTCTTAAAATAAATAACCATCCAACTCATTTATCACGACTAAAAAGTTCTTAAATATTGGATTATTGCTTCATAAATATTTCAATATAAACAGGAGACATTTTAGGATTCTTTGAAACAAGTTTCTTATAGCTTAAGCTAATAATAAATATCTCAAAGGGACAAGTTAACACTGTTACCGTATTCACGTATAACTTTGAAACCAGACGCAATTACTATATCAATTCAAAATAAATAAATGGGGGAAAGTATTTATGGGCGAAAGAAGGATAAGAAAGGAGTAAAAAAATCTTGAAAAATAAGCAGGCATGTCATAGAAGGCACATATTATTGTGTCATATATTAGCCCGCACCGGCCAGCGTGATGGATCACAGAACACTCCCAATCACAGAGAGGAGGCCTGAGGAGTCTCAGCAATGCGAAAATTATAGACTGATTGTGCTTTAAAGCTCCTACAAACAGGCGCGACACGTGACATAATCGCGCGCGACACAAAGGCAGCGCTCTTTGCGCGACTTGCGGTGCCTTTGTGTCGCGTGTCGTGTCGCGCCTGTTTGAAGGAGCCTTTATGCTTAGCAAGCATTATAACAGGTATTATGTGTAGCTTCATTTGAAGTATGTCAAATAGGGTAGGATACAAAAACAAAAATATTAGTTCATTCGAGCTTTTTTCTTCATATTCATGTAATTTGTTACTTTTTAATCGTACTTTTGTATGTGGTGTTTTTTCCTTTATGTGCACCAAAAAAAAAACGATTTTTATATCTATCTAATGAGAGTAGAGAGAACGAGACTGAGGTGTAAAAAATTTAGGAATAAGTTTTTCATTAAAATATCCTCCTTTCACTCATTATACTCGTATTCCCAAAACATAAACCTTAATTCCACTCTAGGGAATATTAACTTTATACTAACGTTCGAGGAGGACGAGGGGAGAGGGGCGGGGAGGGGGAGTTCTGGGAGGTTCGTGGAGGGGCTTGTGGCTAAGTAATAACAGCTGCACGGGTCGATTGCCGCGGTTGGTCCATGGATGGGTGATCATCTTCACATACCAAGACCCCTCCGTGCCTCGGAAAGCACGTTAAGCCGTTGGTCCCGGCTGCCATTCGTGGATCTTTGACAGTCGTTACGGGTCGCCAGTCTTACCAAGGGGTATCATATTACCCTGTAACTGGGTTGTGGAGGTCAGATAGGCAGTCGCTCCATGTAAAATACTTGTATTCAGCTGCATCCGGTTAGACTGGAAGCCGACCCTAACATAGTTGGGAAAAGGCTAGGCAGATGATGACTAACGTTCGATATGAAAGGAGCGGATCATTCGATCTCACGCTTGTCCATCGTTCAAAATTGTACTCGTATTACCTTCGAGATATCCCTAGGCGTTACTACGTGGAGAAAGTCTATTTAAATCTGAGCTTTCCAATACAGAGCAAGTTAGTGTTAAAGTTTTAGCTGCACCGCACTTGGTTCAAAATCGCTTGACAATTCACATCATGACACCCAACTTTTTGACCAATATTGGCTTGAGCATGGCATATGGCCCTTTGCATGTCTATTATTTCATAAGCTAAGAACCAGTACCTTATATCAATGTATTTTAGTGAGGTTTTTAACAGATTTGTTTGTACTTTGGAAAGATCAGAGAAGAGTGCTAAAACCGAAATCTTTCTTCTTACGGGTATTATAAGTTCATATCATAGATAGATTTGTACCTGACCCAAATTATTTCTTCATCCAGGTCAAACACTAGGTAGTGTGTTGGGTGATGACTTTTGTCACTTTTGATGCTCAAAAAGTGGTGATTCTCAGCCAAATCTGAACATTATGACGGTTATCGATTTTCTAAAGGCGGATATAAAAACAATCAATATCAAACCAAACCATGTTTTAAGGCTCCTTCAAACAGGCGCGACATGCGATAAAATCGCGCGCGACACAAAGGCACTGCAAGTCGCGCAACGAGCGGTGCCTTTGTGTCGCGCGCGATTCGCGTCGCGCGTCGCGCTTGTTTGCAGGAGCCTTTAAGGATAGGGATATTTTGGTATTAAACAGTACCTACTGTAACTGTTTCCGAGAAACCTATCTGTATTAATAATCTTCTTCAGACTTTATCCGATAAGACGCTTATAGTAAAAATCTATTTTCTCATTAGAAGGCAATATTATATTTTCATGATGATTTTCTCAGTAATTTCTCTTCCACAAATTTCTTACCAAAATATCTGCCGTTATATTTTACTAAAGACCATCCTTGAGCACTAAGTCCGAGATCTATACCTACGTTACCTACTTAGCTGTCACGTATTAAGCTTAACGTTATTCCTGTCACTGTCGCAATCTACGAGTGCAAGATAGAGCGAACGAGTCACGTTTATAGATCCTGGCCTAAAAAATTTGGGTCAAAACTTGACAGATTAATACATGTATACTCTAGTACATTTTATCATACCCAGGTAATTTTCTTCAATAACTAATATAGAATTTATCATTTACGTACTACATTTTGATAATTCTTGTTCATCTACAAATTCTAAAATTGAAATCTCGTTTGTCAATGCACCCACAACATTAAAGCAAGTGTCGGATTTAGCGTAGTTGATGCTTTTAACCACAAGGCTATCAGTTTTCCTAATAAAACTCTAGCTATTTGATGCTTTTCTAAAATACTTCGATCAGAAGTTTCATCATCTGCCTAGCCTTTTCCCAACTATGTTACGGTCGGCTTCCAGTCTGACCGGATGCAGCTGAATACCAGTATTTTACATGGAGCGACTGCCTATCTGACCTCCACAATCCAGTTACTAGGTAACACGATACCCCTTGGTAAGACTGGTTGTCAGACTTTTAGGCTTCTGAAGACTCAAGAATGACAGCCGTCAAAGATCCAAGAATGACAGCCGGGACCAACGGCTTAACGTACTTTCCGAGACACGGAGCGGTCTCGGTAGGTATATAAAGATGGCCACCCATATACGGACCTACCGCGGCAAGCATAACTTAAACTGATCGATCAAGCCATTTATGAGGACATCCCCAAAAAAAATGTATAGATGCATCAGCTCCCCCTTCCCCTTAAGGGAATAATTTGCTGATGATATATTATGTATTTGACAGACTTGCTCTTATCAAACCTAGCAAGCCTGTCATCTCCACCTGGTAATTGATTACCCCGAGTGTACAAAAGTAGACATTTTCCAACTCTTCAGAGAAAACCGAAGTGGCAGCATAGTCACACTTTACACAACCTTTTTCCCAGAAAACTCAATCACATTATTCATGTAACTAAGCATGTAAGAAATTCCTTAAGGATCGCACGATAAGCCGTCGTATCTTGTTGAGACAATAAAAGAACGCCTAAAAGATAAAAGAAAATATTCTGAATTTCCTAAACTACCGCGTTGAAATAACTCAGTTACCTCCGCCGGGATAAAAACTGAATTATCTGCCTACACATAGGTTATGTACCTATAAATCAATACGGGTATCACGTGTGGCATAATAAATTCACGATATTTTTGGAAAGATAAAAGTATTTTTGAAAGAATTTGCTTGTTTGAAAATGCTAAGTATCACGTGTGGCATAATAAATTCACGATATTTTAGGAAAGATAAAAGTATTTTTGAAAGAATTTGCTTGTTGGAGGAAATGCTAAGTGTCTAAATACACTATGCCGAAGGTACGCGACCGAAGTTCGGCATGATTACGCCTGCAATTCTATTTAACGCAATGTAATTTCGACATAATGTGTCGTCAGTAATTCAAATAGCATTGCAGGCGTAATCATGCCGAACTTCGGTTGCTTACCTTTGGCATGGTGTGTTTAGGCACTTGTAGGGTTTTATAGGAAAAGTAATAAGTTGCCACCTACATCCTACATGTATTGCCTCCTCCCTAATATTTTTCTTTCTACGTATTTTCTATCGGGGGCTGGATTTTTGTCTTGCTTACGAACTACCTACCTACATCGCATAGAAAAAACATGTGTATTTTTGAAATAGGTATTTGGTTTATTGGTTTATATATATTTGTGCCGAGCAAAAGAAGTACTTGTGCTTAAACTTTTTTCTTTTTATAAAACGAGCATCATATTTTTTGCGAAATATATCTTCGGCTCCATACAAGAACATTCATGCTCTATAAATATAGAGTGACCTATTATTCGACATTTTCTTTTCAGGACGTTATAGTGTGACCTCTTAACACCCACCCGCCCAAGCAGGCCTCAGATATAAGAAGATTCTAACAATTAAGTCCTTTCAAATAGCAGCGATAATCGATACTGACAATCTTTTGACACATTTTGGGTACAGTACGGACTACAAAATGAACAAAACATTTTATTTTATCTTCATTACAACATGAGCTGATGTAAATTAGTACAGCCGCGAACGTAACATGAAACGCGTGATGAAATATTTCACTCGTTTATATAGCGGTAATACATTTATATTTTTACCAGTACCTACGGGTTTATAAAGCCGAGAATGTTTTCACACACCGACGCGGTAGCGGCGACACGCGAGTGTGATTATAGTATATTATTATAAAATAACTGACTGGCACGCTTTGCCGTTGAAATTTACTTGACAATGTCAGCTTTAATCAACTTCGACGAAACCGAAGCGTCAGCGACGCGTACATCGTAAAACCTTGCACACACCTTGCGTGAACTTTGCACACCTGTGTGACTGCGAAGCGACTAAAATACAGCCGATCTCGTAGGTGAAGCGAGCTATCATTACACCCGATGATTGACACTATAATTGACAGCTCACTTTACCTAAGTTTTCACGGTGAGATTATAATTTTTATTTTTAACCGACTTCAAAAAAGGAGGTTCTGTATTCGACCCGTATGTCTGTTTGTATGTCCGCAATTTTCTCAAAAACTAATGAACCAATTTTGATAATACTTCCATTAATGTGATCTACATACTTTCAGGAGGGTTTTGGTATATAATACATTAGGTAATTATTCTTATGTACGAAGTTGTATGCATAAATGTACTGCATCTCCGGCATTTCTATGCGAATTTTGATGATTCTTCTAGTCGGGGTCTTCAATTATTTAATGCACTATAGTGTTAATTGAATTTGTGTGGGGTAGGTACAATAGATTAAAAAGTGAAAAATAAAAACTTATTTACAAAAAAAAACAACCGACTTCAAAAAAAAAACACTACTAAGTGATAAATAACTATAATTTCGGAAGTCGGTGTCAAAAAACGAAAATGCGGAACCAACGACGACTTCCGAAATTAAAGTTATTTATCACGTTGTAGTGTTTGTTTTTTTAAGTCGGTTGTTTTATTGTAAAAACGTTTTATTATTTCCTGTTCGGAAAACTTACAGCTAATATTTGTTCATCTTTTTGTGGCTAATGTTTGTTCATCAATTTGCTGACGCTATCTTCTGCATGAGCATATTACAAGTTACAGCCGGTCGATTCTGTAAAAGTCTCACCGTGAAAACTTAGGTGAAGTGAGTTTGTTTTTGCTAGGAATTGACATTATTGACAGCTCACTCCACGATCACTTCATCTAAGTTTTCACGGTGAGATTTTTACAGAATAGCACCGCATATCGTCACGTAGGTGCATAAAAAAACTGTTTATTTGTGTAGTGTAGGTATTAGTTATAACACCAACATGGTCTTCTAAAGTTTTCTCATCGCTGTACAATGAATTTATCATGTAGGTACGATGTAGCACATTATCTCAATCTTGGTTAAATTTCCCTCGAGCGTATGAAAAGCGGGCGTAAACTGAAAAAATAAGCACTTTGGCGTTAACTTTATGTATTATATCGTTGGTAGGTACTTGAAAAGTCTTCATAAATGATAATGTAGTATGAGGAAATTAAAATTATAGGATACTAGCAGTGCCCCGCGGTTTCACCCGCATAAGTGTCGATTCCGTGGGAATATCGGGATAAAAACTATCCTATGTCCTTCCCCGGGATGCAATCTATCTCTCTGCCAAATTTTATCGAAATCCGGTCAGTGGTTTAGGCGTGAAAAGGTAACATAACAGACAGACAGAGTCACTTTCGAATTTATAATATTAGTATGGATAGAAATGGTGCATTGTTGTTGTGTACGTAACTCAATTTTGACCGAAACTTTTTTTCACGTCGCCGAAAATTTCAACTGTCTAGCTATCATGGTTCATGAGATACAGCCTGGTGACAGACAGACAGACAGGCGGACAGTGGAGTCTTAGTAATAGTCTCGTTTTTACCCTTTGGGTAACCCTAATAAGCTTTGTAGGTTTTAAGGCTCCTTCAAACAGGCGCGACCCACGATAAAATCGCGCGCGACACAAAGGCACCGCAAGTCGCGCAACCTTTGTGTCGCGCGTGATTATATCGCGTGTCGCGCCTGTTTGTAGGAGCCTTTAACAAGAAAATTCTTCTAACAGAACTGAAATGAAAAAACACGCGCAATGAAATGTAGATATCAATCACTTAATAGTGACGTCAACTTTTTCAGCCTACAACCTTCAGCTGTCCTGGTCATCATCATTTCAGCCGAAAGACGTCCACTGCTGGACATAGGCCTCCCCCAAGCACCTTCACTTCGACCGGTTCTGTGCTTCTCGCATCCAACGGGGTCCTGCGGCCTTCACAAGGTCGTCAGACGACCTTCAGGGAGGCCTTCCAACACTACGTCTACTTCAGCTGTCCACCCACTCACAACTAAACGAAGATAATTTAAAACAATCATATTACTGCGTAAGAGAAATTAGAATAATATATTGCTCACTAGCTTGCGCCCGCGAGGTATGTCGATAAAAACTATCCTATGTCCTTCCCCAGGATGCAATCTATCTCTCTGCCAAATTTTATCGAAATCCGGTCAGTGGTTTAGGCGTCAAACGGTAACATACAGACAGACAGGCAGACAGAGTTACTTTCGAATTTATAATATTAGTATGGATGTACCAACCTAGTATATAAGTTATTTTTAAAAAGCGACAAGTAAATATGATGTTGGTCACGCGAGTATGTACCTATATATCACGCGAGAATATGAAATATGTAATAGTAATCATTTAGTTTTATGCGTTACTTTAATTCTGAGATAAGTTGAACGTTCTATATTATTTCCCCGCGAAGGTGAGTCGTGTCCAATTCAGATACTATTTCGTGGGTTAGCGCTTTCAAAACACCTACCTGCGCTCCATAACTCAAGTAGCGGATGTTGGAGAAAAAATAGCTAAGCTGAAGCGGGAGTGGGTTGGACACGTCGCACGAATGCACCTGGAGAAACGGGCAAAGATCATTAAGGCTCCTCCAAACAGGCGCGACGCGCGACGCGAATCGCGCTCGACACAAAGCGCGACTTGCGATGCCTTTGTGTCGCGCGCGATTTTATCGCGTGTCGCGCCTGTTTGTAGGAGCCTTTACACGCTGGACGCCTAAGGGAGACATTGCCGTCTAGGTGGACCGCGGCGAAGGTGTGACGATCTAATCATGTTTACGGGGCCAACGTGGCCAGAGGTGGCACAAAATAGCAAGGTGTGGAAGGAAAAAGGGGATGCCTTAACCCAGCTATGGGACACAATAAAGTCTACAATAAAATAAATCGTGTTGCGCTACTCATCAAAATTACTTACAAAATTAATTTCGGCTTCAGGCACCTCAATTTCCTCTTAAATCAGTACAAAGGCTCAAATAATAACTCCAGAAAACCAATAAAAAGATTCACAACTACCATAAACAATTTCATACAAATTGACTTTTACAGCTTCGCGAAATACCCAGCAGCAGCGCCCTTATACATTTGTATTAATTCTAGCATCGTTAGAAAACAATGGCATCCATCAAGGAAATGGCGGGAAACGAAACCCAAATGAAAATATACGGAAGCTCAAAGGATCAACGCGGGAAATATGTGCGTGGCGTTTTCAACGGTACATCGTCAGCCGTGTGGGTAATTTGTAATTTTTTTTTCTACGTAATTGGACGCTTTAACAAATTGCCCTCTAAATAACTGAAATAGCCGCCGATATGTAGGGCCTTGTGTACACTGGAGGGCACAAGGGCGCGGGCTTTACTTTTTGTGATTATTGAATAAAATAAATATTTGTAAGTAATTTGTAAATATGTGAGCACTAATATAATAATATATAATATCTATCACATAATTGATTTACCTGTCACTGCTTCATTTTTAATTCTTTTACCTTTTGTGGTAGACTAGTTTTATTCTAGGTGCATCGTCTTCACATATAAATATATTATGTATACAAAACCTTGTAAAATATTTTAAAAGAGTAACGGTGGAGTTTCTTGCCCATTCTTCTCCATACGAACACTACCTTTTGGAAGGGGCGACTAGAATCAATTCAATTTTACTGTAATTTTTGACGTTCAAAAGTGCCTTCAATGTGCCTATTTTAAATAAATGATTTGACTTTGACTAGGCTAGGTACAGTCAGCATCAAAAGTCGATTAATACTTCAGTTTTTTTAATCTTAGTTATTTAGCAAAATATTAACACTTCAGTTTTTTTAATCTCAGTTATTGAGCAAAATATTTGTTGAAAATTGCATCGTACTTCTGCTGCAATTTTGAATAAATATTTTGCTCAATAACTGAGATTAAAAAAACTCAAGTGTTAATCGACTTTTGATGCTGACCGTACCTAACAATAAAGATAACTCCAATTTTTATTGGTGTTGGCCTTCAGTCTAACCAGATGCAACTGAGTACCAGTGTTTTACATGAAGCGACTACCTATCTGACCTCCACAACCCAGTGACTGGGTACTACGATACCCCTTGGTAAGACTGGTTGTCAGACTTTCGGGCTTCTAGCTACCTGTTACGATAGTCAAATATCGACCCCAACATAATTGGGAAAAGGCTAGGCAAAATGATTTTGTTTAAGTGATCGCGGATATGTGCACGCAGCCTAACAGCCATCACGGGGATTAAAATGTACAATTGCAAAAATACGTCGTTAGCGGAAATTATTGTGTTACGATCGTTTGGTTGTTACAAGTCCATTCGAATAGCTGACATTATGGGGACGGTTTTTTTTTTTGAGATTACCTAGGTGGGGACATAATGGTTTTTTTGTTGAGGGTTACCTTTTCTTGGGGTTTTACTTCGGCAAAAATGACGAAATTACATACAAACTTTCATCCCCTGATAGATGAATTTTCAAAAATTCTTCTTTAGTGCTAATCTTCGATAAAAGTGGAACTTTTATGCAAAATTTCACGGTTATGTTTATTTATAAACGTTGCTTAAAGAGAAATATAGAATACTCTGAAAAAAAAATACTAAATATAAAAATATAAAGACGAAAAAAAACTAAAAAAAAAGAAAAAGATTTATAAAAACTTATAAAGACGGTTATCCGTCAAAAAGTGTATAAGTAGACGTTAATCATTACCTTAAGCAAAGTTTTAAACTAGTGTTTTTAACGCTTCGTTTCATTTTACTTTTTTCTTTAATCCTTTCGTTCTTTAAAAAAATTGATTAAGTAATTTATTAGCAGTATTGTTTGAGAGTTTATGCTAGAATTAAATCTTCAAGCATAAATTATCAAATATCCATAGCAAAACTTCCCCAAACACTTTGTAATAATATGTCACCAATTTCCCTCCCTTGCCTTGAGAAAAGCTAAACTTCTACTAGCTTCATATTTTCTGACTGACCGACTTCTTGACAATTCAAAAGTGCCTGTAAATGGTTTAATTTAAATAAATGCTTTGAGTTTGAGTAGTTAGATAGCCTCGAAAAGCTTTGTTCGAAGTAATAATTTATTAAAAGATATAAAACACAGGCTATTGTAATAAATCTTACAGAGTATGAAACTGTTAGGTAGGTACCATACCACAAGCAATAAAACGCCGAAAAAAATTTTTCTTTTATACCTACCCCTTTAAATTTTAACTTTTATAGCGGCAACAGAAATACATCATCTGTGAAAATTTCAACTGTCTAGCTATCACGGTTCATGAGATACAGCCTGGTGACAGACAGACAGACAAACGGACAGTGGAGTCTTAGTAATAGGGTCCCGTTTTTACCCTTTGGATACGGAACCCTAAAAATAGTACCTACTTATCACTGGTACGCACGGGCGTAGTAAAAATACGCCTGTGTAAACTAGAGCATACATTTCTTTTCATTGCTTACCCGCTTCATTGCTTATCTAGGTGAAATAGTAACTTAATCTTCTTAAAGGAAACCTAAGAGAAAGTGGACGAATCTTATAAAAATCTCAAAACTAACAGCAAAGTTTTACCAATTTCTTCATCAAATATGATAGAGTTTTAATTTTTTACGAATCTACTCATGAAATAAATTTACAAACGACCCTATAACCCAAAATAAGTACGAATACATTTTACATATCACATTATGCAAGACGCAGATATTACATTCGAAATTCAATTACCGTGACCTGTTTAGTATGAAACCTCATTCGCACAATACAACAATACGCAAGTTATTAACAAGTCAAACGGGACCCGATTGAACAATTTTAAACTTGAGCAATATGTTGCGAATAACAACCCTGCGACTCGCTTCCAGCACTGGCTTCCAGTAACTTTCAATGCACTGTGGATATTTCATTAGTTCATATAGCACTCCCCCAGTTCATTAGCACTAAATTGGACGAGAACAAAGTGACTGTTTGTCTTTTTAACATAACGGTTCCCTAAGGACCTGGATTCTCAAAGTAAAGTTGCGAACGGAGATTGAATAAATACGCGGTTTTGTTTGAACGGGAAATTTCTTTCATGTCGCCGAGCTAAAAATACTTAAAAAGGTCCTATCCCGGTCATTGTACTAAGTCGATATAGAATAGTGACCTTATTACCAAAGTGTAATTACAGGCACATAGTGGCTTTAATCGTGGAGACTCGTTTATTGTATCCCAAAAGTTGGAATGAATCTTTGGCAGGAAATTATTGCAAGAAAGTTGCGTCAAAACTCTTGATATTACTGGCTCACAGCTCAATGTTTGCCATAGGAAATGGTGGAAGTTTCAATTTCAACAATTCTTGAGAAACTAAATTCTGGAGTAGGTACCGTACTCTACAATGTTTATTTATATAAAAATATGAAAGTTACTTTTGTAGAATAGATTTTGTTACATCTCAAACTGTGTTGAAATTCAACATAGTATACAATCTTCGTAAAATCGCAGCACACTCGAATGATCACTTTATTCAATGTGACTACGTTCACTCCGTGTGATTTGATTTTGTTAGATTTGATTTCCAAGCTTTGCATAGATTGGTCAAAGGATATACAATCTAAGGATTTATTTCTCCCAAATCTACGAGTATTGATGGCATGGCATCCATTTCATCAGTAATATCCAAATAGCTGTATTCAAATGAACAGTGAAAAGGACTTTATACCTGAAAGCTGTGTCTTGAAATCACGGCTTTACTATTTATAGAATAACTAGCTTTTGCCTGCGGTATTGCCCGTGTGGATGTCGGAAATCAATACACGGTAACCTTTCATCGGGATAAAAAGTTTCCCATCCCTGGTTATGGTATATTATATGTGTGCCTTCTTCATCGAAATTGGTTTAGCCGTTTAGGCGTGAAAAGGGAGCAGACAGACAAACAGACTGAGTTACTTCTTACAGAAAAGTTTTGGATTAATTTTCACAGTTGCGATTGTTCTTCTGTGAACTTCGACCTTCTTAGTAACCTAAGATACTATGATACTATAGTATCCTAAGACACTATAAGGGTGATACTATGATACTATAAGCCTTACATTTAGGGGCTACAAAGTCCGGTCACGGAGTATAGAAAATTGCTTGATTATATCATACACACAAAAAGAACTAATGCACACGCACAGTGATATGGCCTGTAGAAATCTAGTAGCATCGATTGTACAAAGCCAGACGCATGGTGCTATTAATTTATTGACTCACTATGGGAGCAAAAAATGTTAGGATATTTTGGATTTAGTTTCTGGTTGAAACGAATGAGCTTTAGTACAGTGATGTGCATTTTTACCGCCAGAATGTAACTACGCATCATACTGACGTCACACAAAATCCTGCATCGCGCAAGCAGTGTTTACCGCGCAACTGGCATATATACAAAGTCCCGACATCAATTGTTGGGCAGTTGCCCACATCACCCGTCTAGTCAGAGAATCCTCCCTTTTCTATGGAGGATGAGTGAACTTTACACCCTGCACCCTTATTGCGTCACACACTAATCAATCTCAATCTGGTTCATTTTGAAATCCATTGCTTCTGAAGTTAGAAAAATGTGTCTGCTCAACAACGCACAGACGCCAGCACATCAAGCTACCCGAAACTGTCAAATTTTCCCAATCAACTTTGAACCTTATGCTTTAGCGATAAAGTTGAAAATCTATTAAAGAAATTTGACAGATTGTAGTAACTTGATGTGCTGGCGTCTGTACATAACGCAATGGATGTTGTTGAGCTGTCAAAATGAAAGCTATTACTTACTACTGATAGTGGGTTACGCAATTACCCCGCTGTTCCTCATAACTCTTTAGTGGACCACTTGTCTGTGGTAACACTTTGATCTCGAGCTGACGTAATGCAGTATGTGGTTCGAGGAATAAGAAGCCAGATTATAGGTACTGGTTTTGTTACTATTGACGTATGGCCTACTGTACCTAAATATCGTCTGCATTCCTAAATACTACGTGTTCTAGACGATGTACAGACGCCAGCACATCAAGCTACTACAATCTGTCAAATTTCTTTAATAGATTTTCAACTTTATCGCTACAGTATAAGGTTTAATGTTGATTGGGAAAATTTGACAGTTTCGGGTAGCTTTATGTGCTGGCACACAAACTTCGACCAAACTGGTACATAAACTTTGACCAGATATTCAGATCATGGAAATAAGCATTTTTCATTAATGATTTATTATTTTTTTTACATACAAACTAAATACTTTGACGTAAATCACCCGATATGCATGCCTCTTTATGCGAATTGGCAACGTTAATCGTATTTTCATTCATAAAATTTGGCGCTGAAACTTGTCAAAACTAAGTTAAGACCCTTTCTTACTGCATAACTCAATTAAATTTCATTAAATGAAATTACAAATATCTTTGTAACGAAGCCTTTTTAAGTACTACTTCGTTTGTTAGATTTGATTTTTAAAAGCTATAGAAGCGTTTGCCAAAGTTTATGGATAACGCGAAGAACACGGTGTATATCCGTTGTTCAAAGTGATATCTTAAAGATTATTATCTTCAAGATTTGACAGCAGATAAACTGATCAGAAATTCGAATTGCAGGCTTCCATTGTCGATTCTTGAACTTAATCAAATTAGTATCGGATTTTGACACTGATTCCGACTACATAAATGCCAAATTAACACCGGTTTGAATCACGTTCTATTCTATTCGGTATTCAGAGATTTCGAGAGTAAACTTCTACTTGAAGGTTGAAAAGTCTTTCGGAAAACGGGGGTATTTTTTTCAAGGGAGTTAATATATCGAGGCAGTGATTGCCTACCTTTCTCTTCTTTCTTTCTCTTTTTTCTTTCTTTCTTTCTCAGTATTGGTTCTTTTGCAACACACTGTAAACAAACACTGCTACAAGGATCTTTTGGCGTTCGACTGATGTTGATAAGGGGCGCTGTTGGTAAATATAAATTGCATTGTTTTTATAAATTGTGTTAAAAAACAAGATGGCCGCGTTAAACAAGTTAGATTAAGCGACTTTGGCCACGCGCCAAAAGTGTCTTGTACAGCTATACAGACAAGTTTGCATATCTCGTATCAAAAATAACTACAGCATAACTATTCACAACCGTTCGTTACGCTTCCGTGGCGAATAGAAAAATCAATAAATATTTTCAAAAACGTCCTCTTAAGGCTGTTCACAATTCCAAAACCCGAATATTTTGTCAGTTTAAGTCATATAGACGACCGGAAACCTTCTGACAGCTAGACAGCTATTTGCTGTCGGGGGTAAGGCAAATTAGTAATTCAAATGGTGTCATTATAATTCGACAACCTTTCGAATGGTTGTGAATAGCTATGCAGATTTGATTTTGACATTCAATTAACTCGGCTTGATACCGCTGCCAAAAACTGGGGGTGAGAATCACCCCTACTGTACCGAGCAAATGACGATCCCTAAGGACCATTCTTACCTCCCATACATTCTCGGGTATCATATCACCATACATAATTAAAATCTAATTCTACCCCTTATGCAAAGTTAATTCTTTCAAAATTAGATTTAAAACATCCGCCGAAAGATCTCTTAGAAACGGAACCCGGATTAAGCGCCACGAAATAGAATTAATTACTAGAAGGTAGCACGTATAAGCTAATTACGTATAAGGTAGTAAACAATGCCTATTCTTTTGTTATTTACTTTCAGTTCCATTACATAGATTACTTTATCTATTTTTTTTTTAGAAAAAAGAAAGAAAAAAGAACAAAGAACATAGTACAAACATAGAAAAACAAAGAAAAAAAGGAAAGAAAGAAAAGAAGAAAGAAAGAAAGAAGGAAGAAAGTATGTAAAGAACATAGTAGTTAGTAATAACTTTTAATAATCCTGAGATAGTGAAGGTTATCTATCTTGCATGACTATGTTATGGGTTTGGTTTCCGCACTTAGTCTATTTATTTTTATTTATTTATTTTATAATTTATGTACACACAGTAAAATACATAGGGATATGACATTACTGCTTATTTCTTAAGAAATTTCTTCCAGTAGACCTGCGAAAGGAGAAGTAAAAAAGAAATGTAGACAATAGTGTGTGAGAACAAGAAGAGAAAAATATGAATGTGTGAAGTCTAAAACTAGAATATTAAATAAACCTACAAATATAATAAAAAAATGAACATAAATATACTTAAATAAATACATAATGCTAAAACATATATATATATATACTCACAGTATAGAGGAAAGGTAATGCTCTTTCAATCGACATTTAAATAGAGAAATAGTTTTTAAATCACGAATGTTAGGCGGAAGAGAGTTCCACAATCTTACAGCATGGACAGAGAAGGAATAAGAATAGTAGCTTGTTTTATGAGGATGAGATTTAAGGAGGGATCTAAGGTGTGATCTACATGGTGCGTCGCTAGGGCGAGCGTATGAAAAACGTTCACGCATATAGGAAGGATAAGACGGGTTGTGTAAGATGTTGAAGAGGAGACATAAAATCCGAGTATTCCTGCGAAGACGGATTGGGAGCCACTTGAGTTCCTTGCGAAGGTGAGAAACATGGTCATACAAACGAAGACCGAATACAAAGCGAATGCACAGGTTTTGCAAGCGCTCAAGCTTGTTTAATAGCTCCTCAGTAGCATCCAGGTAGCAGTCGTCGGCATAATCTATAATCGGCTGAATAAGTGTTTGTGCCAAAGAAATTTTAATCTTCAAGGGCAGAAGACTTTGAAGGCATTTCAGCGAATGAAAGGAGAAATGTACCTTTCGGCTGACCTCATTGACTTGAGCACGCCACGAAAGGTTGGAGTCAATAACTACACCCAGATTTTTAGCGGTTTCAGTATAGTCAATGCGAACACTATCGAGATATAAAGGCATCAGAGATGTAACATCAGCCGCATTGCGAACGAATCTGCTGCCTATGATCATGGCCTGGGATTTAGTTGGGTTAATTTGCAAACCAAATGACTTAGCCCAAACGCTGATGCGAGCCAGGTCATCATTCATTGCAGCAATTGCAGAACTCGCGTTAGCTACAGTAAAATGTCGATACATATATCGACACATAATCCGATAGTCCTTCAAGTCTGGGACTTAAAAACGAAATTAACCACCGAAATTACCACTAATGTTATCGTATAACGTTCCAATATTTGTAACGATACTAAAACCTAAAAATATCAATAACGTTCCAATATTTGTAACGATACTAAAACCTAAAAATATCAATAACGTTACAAAAAAACGTTATAGAATATAATTTTCATAGAACAATATTATAAGTAACGTTATAAGTATCAGTAACATTAAGCTCATCCGCTTGCGATAACGTTACAGACTCATTAGTAACGTTTATTCTTCATACTGTTTCGTCCTTTTCGTCATCTTTTATGTCATGAAGTTGGCAAAGTTGAGCATCGAAATAAATAACGTTATTATATCATTATACTAATAACGATATAATTGATAGCTAACATTGTTATTGAAGAGTTTAAGATTTCGTTCCGTTTGTCAGTATAGCCAAGGAAATAATTTTGTTACGATCCTGATGGAACGGTACAAATTATCGGTACCGGAACTACGCGTAACGTTATTTTGAGTAACGCTTGAAGTCCCTGCTTCAGGTGGACCATTGAGCGTGGGCCATGGTGGCCAGTGAATGTTATACCATTAAATTACAGCTACTAAGAGAAAATGAAGGTTATCTTAGTAGATCTAATATAATGATGACTACCAGAAGATATATCGTGATATCATTAGACCGTGACTGCTAAAAATCACATCATCTTCTTCGTCGTATCGATAGAACGACAGTGAATAAATTTTGTTGGTCCAAAACTGCGCCCCTTCTATAGCATCGTCGGTGGCAGCGTAGAGGTTACTACGGCTGCATTTTCGGGGCATGGAGGGCAAAATAAAATGTGGGACATGGTTTGCTCCACATCCACACCCTACTAAAAGGCAATAAAAGACGGAAAAGTTCGTCATGATCACGACGTTTGACAGACAAAGTGGTGTTGGTGTGGTGTGAGTTTTTTTGGTATTTACAAGCCAGATGTGTCTGGAAACGCCGGAAGGGGGCGTCCTAGGAGGACATGTGACCTTAAGATAAGATAAGATTTATTCATTTCTGAGTATATGGTACATTAAGATCTCAATATTAAACAGTTTCACATACACTACCGTTGCCGGTGTAGAAATATTAATATTAACTTACAAAGTCAAAGTGGCCAAGATCTAGGCCGCAACAAGAGCGCAGTTAGTACCTTGTTGTGATGTTCCTCTGAAGGGTCTGGTGCATAGCACTACCATCTGGCGTGCGTGTATGGCCAGATGTATAACGTAAACGAGGCAGAAAGAGTGTGTAAGGATTGTAGCAGATGGCGTTCTGTAGTTTCTGCCTATCCCCATGAGAAGAAGGTATGAGTTTATGTTACATTGTTTATTTATACGAACGCTGCTATTCATCTTTTTGACGTAATACCTAGCAGTCCCCAGTACAGCCAATGATGCTCAATTCATTGCCAGAAACAGCATCTGCTTTATGAGTAAAATATCGAAGTACCTAAGTATATTAATTTCATTTCATTTATAATATCCACCATCTCATATCGCTTAATTGTTCAAAATAAAAGCACGAGAATAAATTACTTCAATAATGAATTGAAAATTGTGGTAACACCACGAATAAGCGCTAATGCCGGGGGAAAGCGCTTTATTACCATCCTTAACTGAAGCTGTTAGCGCTAAAACCGCCGGAGCGTATACAACGCTCAAACACGCACGCACTCACTGAAATTTTGTAGAGGATAATTATTTCATCTCATCCGATTGGTATTCTCGCGTGTTATGCCATGGTTTGGCGGAGAAAATTCGAAACCTGACGAAAGTGACGGACTTTACATTTGAACACATTTAGACATACTTTCTCGTTTATACTTAACATACCATAATTAGCCTATAGTATCCCCACTGCTGGGACTCAGGCCACCTCTCTGTGAGAGGGAGAGGGCCGTAATCCACCACGCGGGCCCATTGCGGGTTGGTAGATGTTACATGCCTTCGAATTTTGGTTCTAAGAGATTCTGTTTTGAGAGCAGTGGTAATGAAATAATTTAGACAAAGTAAGGCGTCTTTTTGGGTTCAAACCTACGACCTACAACTCGTAAGTCGCGGCTGTTAACATTGGGCCACTATTGCTCTCGTCTATACAGTCAAGGAAATTAATTTTTAAACAAATAGACACCTCATTATCAACTTGCCGTGCTATAGGCATTTCATACAACTGTCACTGAATGACAATTGTGATTTGAATATAGCGGACAAAGTTAGTTGGTTTTTAATTTGCTTAACATATCCGTGACTTTACATAAAGAATATTAAAAAAGTGTGCTGTCGGGGACCCCGTCAGGAACGAAGGTCTCAAACACACTCGTATATTATAGAAAGAGGCAGAGAGAGAAAACGTCAAGGAACTACGTTCTAAAAAACCTTGTTTCCTCCAAGTTCACATTCAAAAACCTCTAATTCAGCTTTATACATATCTCGTCAGTTAAATTCGTTTGTGTTATTTCGGCCAAAAAATCATAAAACGAGAAATCTGACAGTCGACAGTCGCAGATCAAATATTCAAATACTGGGGCAAAAATACCAACATAATAAATATCACTACCAAAAACTGAGGTTCCAATTTTTAAAAATAAAGAAGACAAATTCGATGCGGATACGACAATAATACCGGTGGATATTATTCCGAATTCTCGGTTACCTCTACCCTCGTGCCCTGTCACCTGTCAGGTGCACTTACATGCTTTCACGCTTAACGTATACATTTATATCGAGTAAGAGGAAAATAACCGTGATTTTGTCTCTGAACACTTACTTACTTTTAAAGTGAATTTTTATTTGTGGTGATTGTGGGAGATAAGTATTTCTAAATTGCTGTTTTTATCTGTCATTTCTAGAAAATTACTGTAATTTTAGGTAATGTATAGATTATGATCTGCATGGTTTGTGGAATGCAACCTTTTTGGTAATTATAAGATATCGGCGTATCATTATAAGATAAACGCCAATACAAATTGAGAAAGCAGAAAAACAGTAGGCGTTCAGGCGGCAGGTTCGGCTGACAAGAGAAGAAAAATATGTATGTAAAACACGTAGAACGATTTCTACAAAAAAATTCTAGGCATATTTGTTTTTCCCGGTACCTCGAGAGCTCGTAAAGCTCTCCCACAGTACAGTAAAGCTCTCTACGAGCTTCACAGTACCGGGAGGAATAAAATCAAACTACAATTTATCTCGTATGTTCAATAATTATTCCTATAAAATACACTACGTATTTTTGTATTTCACATCTTAATTATTTTTCTTGTCCGCTTAATCTGACGCATTATCTCTTCAAATTCTAAATATTCATGATGAGACTATAGTCTCTTCATACCTAATAAATAAGGTGAAATCAAATTCCAACACTTCAAATTATTTTAATAAAGTGTTCCCATTTATTTTCTTTGAACATTTTTGAAGCTAAATCTTTCGTTTTCTAGGAAAGCGGTTCGGTCTTTATAACGGACGACAAGGTGTCAAAAAAGATCAGAATTTGGACTGCCGTTATTGTGTGACCGGTAACCACTTTTTTAGGAAAGCAAAGCGTAACTTACCAGAAAGATTTACCAAAAAAATTTTTTTAATAAATGAAATAAAATAAATGTTGTATATTATAAAAAAAAAAACTAGATGCGGTCCGCGTTTCCTGTCTGACTACTCTGAGAAGAAAGGTCTAAAACAATTCAGTGGTCACAGTCTCTTTTAAAGTCCAGATTTAATGTCCGCAGATTATGTGAAGAACATGCAGATTGGTGTCAGAAATGTTCCAAAGAACATCACATTCATGAATCCCCTGATTTCTGCCCTTAGTAAACTGTATTATTAAATATTTATTATTAACGATTATATCAAAGAAGCTTAGTTCAGCCAATAATTACGTAAGAATTTTCGCAGAGAGAATTCCTAAAGCTTAATACCTAATTAAAGAAGTAGTAAGCTATATTATTAACTTACAGAACCCTTACACATAGCCGAAGCCTCGAGGCAAAGCTAGTATTTAATATGTCACGTCTCTCATATCTAGAGTTGAAACGTTCTCCTTTTGTGGGATTAGGTACGTGGGACCTGACTGTCTGAATTCCAAACATCCTTTTGAGAATATACATGGAATATATATATATGTAAAAGGTACAAAAAGCGTTCCTTAGATTTCTCTATAAGCGTAAACACGGCTATTACCCATACCTCTATCCCAATAAATTTCTACTGGGATGCCTCGGATATAACTCGTTAGAGGTAAGGCGAGCAAAAGTCCAGCTCACCATAGCCTGTAAGACGCTCCGTGGCACTATTGACGCGCCTGATCTACATGCTGTTCTGGCTCGCTTTTTTGTGCCAGACAACTACTGCCGCGGCAGAAGGCACAGACTGGTTGCTGTGCCTCCATGTCGCACAGTTGCGCGTGCTAAGTCCCCAGTACCACGTACTCTGGCCGAACTTAATGATCTCTTGGACTCTAATCCAACAAACGATCTGTTTGCGGACGAATGGACAAAGATTTTGTCGGCATGTCAGAAGTACTGTGAGAGGGATGTATGAAAGTGTTGTTAACTTTTTACTTGATTTTATATTTAATGTTTTATGTGTATGTGTAAACTGTCTTTAACTTCTGCAATTGGTTGTAAACCGTTTTAGTCAAAGAATAAATAAATAAATAGTATGCCTGCGCAGGTACTAGCTTAAAATGTAAAAACAAAAAATATAAGAATTAAAGACACATAGGCCATATTTCTTTCGGGAAGCCATCTGATTGAAGGTCATAGCACACATATCAAATCGAAATCAAATTGAAAAAGGATCGGCGCCGTTTCGCCTTTCGCCTCGCCGTCAAACAGCCTAGGCCTAAATGTGCAAAACCTTCATTTTCATTTCTGTGTGTCAAAAAGTAAGTTTTGTACTACTTACCCCCTTTTGGGAAAAATTTTTTACAAAAAAACTACGCCGTTAAAGAACTTGAAGACACAAAATAATGACCATATCCACTTTATTAACTAAGGACACCTGAATAATGTATGTTAAACTGCAAAAATTTGTCATCATCAGCCTGCAGCCGTCCACTACTGGACATAGGCCTCTCCAATTGCACGCCATTTACAGTACCCGGCGATAAATATTGCACATCGACCTTAAGAATAAAAATAATTATCAAAAAAAGCAAATCATAATTGTTTTAACAGCTCCTAATAGATACCGGACTGTTTGTATTTCGTGCGACAGAGATAACGCTCTACGAAGCCGAAATTAGCCGATTGTCTCTTTCCAAAGGTCGATGTTCAATATTTATCGCCGGGTACTGTAGCTCGATTCACGGAAACTCTCATCCAGTTGATACCAGCCTGCGAAGATCGTCGCTCCACCTAGCCTGAGGGCGTCTTACCTTACGTACAAACTAACAAAAAAATGCGCAAAAATGAGTAAGAACACAATACCTCAAAACATCACTTTGAACGCGAAAGCAAAACGTGAGTATCTTTCATAAAATAATGTAACAACGAAAGTTGACGCCAGAACAAAATCAAATTAAAACCATTTCTTACCTACTACGATGAATAAAATTCAATTAATTTAGTTTTACACCGAACCTATAATTTTCCAAGAACTATAAGGCTTCGCTAAAGTCCAATTTCCTAATGCACTTTATCGATGAACTTATAGCAAGAAACTTTTTAAGGGGCTTACAGGACCTAAACACAAAAACGCAAGTTTTAAAAACAATAAAAGTATATGATCGACTACAGTAAACAAAATCAGAAAAATATATGATATTCTTCAGAATATATGCTAGGTTGATAGTGTGTTGAAAACATAATACAACTCATTTGATATTATAGAAAAAAATCATGAAGATACCTCTAAAGACCTCCTTTTTACAATAAAAACCATACTAATATACATACAATCATTCTGATTTTTTGTTAAATTATTCTACAAGCAACATATTAAAACACTAGTGTTTTAATTTTTTACTCTAAACAATAAATTTTTTGTAATTAAATAATTGCTTCATATTTTGCCAATAAATTACCAGTGTTGTGTCATCCCGCTTCTCTTTCTTTATGCAGTCCGACAGTGACCGCTCTTTAGGTCACGTCGTTACGTTTCTTCAACGAACGATCGTCGATCGTCGTCATCGTTTTCGTTTCTTGGTTGGGTTCAAGATTCTTTATCTGCTAGTAAACATTTATAAACAACATTACCGACTATGTCCATGGTTTCATTCAAAAGAAACGATATTAATTTTCTGGAGTGGAGCACACTACCTCTTTACCAATTAATTACATCAAAGGAGAATCCGCAAAAATGTATGGAAGCTGATCCTGCCATCAATTGCAACTACACATTGTCATATGTCATTAAGTAGGCGTCCAGGTCCATAACTCGATGGTATCATATTATTTTGCTATCATCGGAATTCATACTTTTGCGAATATTCAAACTAAGACCACTAGAAGTGATTTACTATTCAAATATTCCGTTACCCAGTGGTCCCAACACTGGAAATTTTATAAGCTGATTATGCTAGATGCTTATAACAAAATAACGTTTAAATTTAACTAATAAGATGAAATACGATGTGCTAAAATATACAGGATGATTGGAAGATGGGTGCAAATCTTTAAGCCGAAGATAGTACAGACAATTTAGAACCATTTAAGCCATGGTTGTCTTAGCCGAAGTCTTACCAATTTATTTTTAGGAATCTTACAAATTCCCAAAATGTTAAGTAAACTGCTTATTTATGGCCAAATTGAATGATAATTGAATTTATTTTTATTTAATTTAATTAAAGTAATGTGTCAGCAATCTAGGAAAACACGTTTTAGGCCTCTATGTCATTAGACATAAAAAACATGAAAAATTGGTAAGACTTCGTCTAAAACGACCGTGGCTTAAATGGTTCTAAATTGTCTGTACTATCTTCGCCTTAAAGATTTACACCCATCACCCTGTATATCAGAATCGGATATTATTGAATTGAAACCGTATCAACAATGTACCTATATTAATTTATAATGCGCTGAAATTAGCGGCGCATGAATATTACTTTGAAAGCAATGAGATTATTTATGTCAGCTAGCTTCAAGAAATTATTTATGTTAACGAATTTTGTGAAATACGTTCTGTTTATAAATAATGAGCATTTTGAGCTGTTAATGGCTTTGATTGTACTGAAAACCGGCAGTGAACACCTACCTATGTGAACTTATGCAGGCATCTCAAATAAAGGAATTTGTAAGAGATTTTAATGACTGGTTGTGCTTCAGACCATGCCCCAAGTGCTGGGGTCCTAAGTGCCCGTTCACCTGCACCTCAGGTGACCTAAAGGGCTTTCTTTTCTGATGCCGCAATCAACATATGGTAGATACTGGGCTCAAACAACATAACAACAACGAAGAAGTTTACCATTGACACAAAAAGAGTAATAAGTGCTGGTGGTAATCTTGAACACGGCCGATAGCTAACCATCGTCAACATAGGTCTTCGTACCCTGACCCCACTGAAGGTTGAGCACTATTATAACCATTTTTTTTTTTTGTAAAGATAGTGCCTCATTTTTTTAATTATTTGTAAATCGCGGTTAAATATTTACAAAGGCATTATTTTTGACATGTGGATGACTAGCCAGACAGATTAATGGACATGAAAAATACAGAAGAAACAACACTAAAAGGGTTCCATTTTAGGCTCAAACTGAACCCAAAACGTATATTCACATTAAAAATTAAAAACTAAATGGAGAGAGCTGGACAAATAAATGTATAGTGATAATATATGGGAAAGTGACAGCTGTCACAAAAATTTGTATTGTTCATTTGTCTCATTATTTTGTATGGTCCTACTCGTGCTATCAATTATCGGGTAATGTTTTGAAGCTACTACGGCGTAGTATGGCGTGCTATAGAATAGAAAGAATAGAATACTCTTTATAATGATTTTTCTCTATATTGATTTATTTATTGATTATGGCCTTGGCGTTTCTAATTAAAGGTAGTAAAGGGAAAACTAGGCCATTGGTAGATTTGGTAGCTGTACTTGTTATTAGTAATCCGAAAAATAATCAGCCGTCCTATACCTCTGGGTCAAGGAGATATTGAAGTTTTGTATGGGACAGTTAAATATTTTTTTCGCGATTTGATTTGTTTTGATGTTGGTCCTATGGAGAAACTTATCCCGTTTGGTGGTCTTTACCACATTCTTAAATTTGACCACACCTTTCTGATACACTCTGTATAAGGAAAATATGAAGTAGTAATTTTTGTTGGTTCTATACTTAAGTCTTATATAATATATGATGGTGGAAGAAGATTAAAATCTTTTGGAAACGTTTCTGTGTTGAGACATACAGGAAAGACCATGATTAAGATCTTACGAGTAGGTAATTTGTGCCGTCGACATAATAAATTAAGATTTCACTTTTTCTCTTGAGAGCGATGCGGATGAATTTATTTATGCCCTTTTGATTCTTTTATATACACTTGTACATAACGGGTGTAAAAGGATACATAACAAAGCCAACAGTCACCTTTACCTCCCGTCATTCTGAGTATTTTTTGAACTGGACCATACCTTGGAACCTTCTGGTTACGGAGATATTGAAGGTCAAAATTACAACTTGTAATGACGTTTTTTTTTAAGAAAACAAGTTTTTAATGTTATTAAATACCCCACGGCCCCTGTACCGTTGCATGCACCCAAAAGCACAATGTTTTGCGTATGTTACATTCCGCACTACCGCAAACAGAAAACTTTCATACCAAAAATAAAAGTTGTTTCCCAGCAATTACTTTTGTGCAATAGTATTTAGTTTGATCAATGTACAGAATACATAGTTGACGGCTACGTGATGGGTCTTTATACACCCTGTATTATTAATATTATTTTAAGACTTAAATAATTATGTTAATATATTATCTTGGAAATTCAAATAAAAATAGCATAAAATTTTAATAATAATATTATTGATTCATAACGTACCTATGGTGGTAATTATAACAGAGTACGTAATATTACTCTAACACTTGCATGTTTTAACTGCATAAGCTGGTTGGTTTGGGTAGGTAAACCAAGTTTCAGTACAGCAAAGGTTCATTAAGCAAGGTAGAAATTCACAGAAGACTCCGCCCTGGAGTGTAAATGTAGTCCTGTTCCACAAACAATGGGACACTTAATATCGTGACCTGCGTGTCCTGTAGTTTGCACGTTACCGGAACTGATGGACCCTACTGAAGGTGATATCTACCTAAGTATTTAAGAGAATTAAAAAAGAGTATATTGTTATTATTAAGTTCAACAAGAAATCTGAATTTGAGGGAAAGTAAAATTAAATTAATTACTTACTTAAAATAATAATTACAAGAAAATCACTGTTCACTGACAAAAAATACTTAAACTATTAAAGATATGATTTTTTTAAAATATTCGCTTTCCTAATAATAAAAGTATTCTATTAAATATTATTTATTACTCATTAAATTATGTAGGTACCTAGTAGGTTTAAGTTTTATTATATGATTTTATTAAATGCAATATACAAGCTGTTACTGTATTTAAGATGACCAGCTTATGATTGAAATATTTTTTTTTATGTTAAACTATAATTAGGTATGTTTTTGTTACGCACTAATGTTATTGCTCACTAATTTTATTTTGTATAAACACGCTGACATAAGATCTGCCTTGCTTTTTATTTAAATTGGATTTCAAAAAAAAAGAAAAAATCTAAATTTATAAGAAATAAAACACTTACCTCTCGTAATAATTTTCAGGACGACCGCCCAAACGTCCCTACACGCGTTCACTTCAAAAAACTTATTCAACACAACCAAAGAATCTTAACAAAATGTTCACATTTGTGTATATCATCCATTTATTTTACCACATCACTACACGAATGTATCGAAAACAATTCGATTCGAAAGAAGTTTCGGTTTTTTACGCCTGCGGTTTTATTCGGGAATTAAAAATTTACGCTATGTACGGGTGACGCGGGAACACAGACGTCCGGTTGGGTGGGAGCCGCCGACTGAACTGAAATATTACTCAAACGCGAGAACGGAACGTTCTTAGGGCGGTTTCAGACGCGTACGGTCAGCATCAAAAGTCGATTAACACTTCAGTTTTTTAATTTTAGTTATTGAGCAAAATATTAACACTTCACTTTTTTTTAATCTCAGTTATTGAGCAAAATATTTGTTGAAAATTGCATCGTACTTCTGTCGCAATTTTGAATAAATATTTTGCTCAATAACTGAGATTAAAAAAACTGAAGTGTTAATCGACTTTTGATGCTGACCGTACCATGTAAGTTCTGTAGTTGACTCTAAAGTGCAAACATTTCTTTTATTGAATGGAATTGTGATGGATATGGTTTTGCGGTGTGGTAAAGGTTCTATTCTTTGTATTGTGGTATTTGTAGTATTTCCTTTTATTCAATATACGGTGCGGTATCGTACACTACCATTTATTATCAAACGATAACAAAATGGTGGTGTATTGAGCTTTAACTTTAAACTTAACATTGAGATCATACCTACTGTTAGTTTGTATGTATGTGTGTACGAATACATAAATCGAACAAATTAGGCATATTTTCGTGAATGTTTTTTGTCTAGTGTTTTTTATAGAGTCTATGAAGTCTACAACTCTATAACATTAGCGAGAATACCGACTTTGCTTTTTGTTGTTTGTTTGCTTGCTATTTGTGACGACGACGCCCGATATGTCTCCTTTAGATTTAAATATAAATCAAGCACCAATTTTAGCCGAACAAAATATAATTCACGTACGACCTGCCCGAGCGTCCGCATCTATCACGCAGACGCGTAATTTTAGCAACGTCGAGTATTTGCAAATTATTGTGTTCATCACAGACAAATATATTTACAACTAACAGCGCCCCGCGGTTTCACCTGCGTACGTTTCGAACCCGTGCGAATATCGGGATAAAAACTATCCTGTGTCCTTTCCCGGGACTCAAACTATCTCTATACCAAATTTCATCTAAACTGGTTCAGCGGTATAAGCGGGAAGAGGTAACAGACAGACAGACACACTTTCACATTTATAATATTAGCATGGATTTGGGAAGGTTCCTACACTCACGCGTAGATCTTTATAAATACATAATAGACCTGCTATAGAATAAAATTAGACTGTAATGCTCCCTTTGCTGGAACACCCTCTCTTTTTGAGAGTGATTGTTTTTGAGTTTTTGCCTTCGTTTGCGCTTTTACACGTACCAATAAAGCTATATACCTACCTACTAACAAAGTTCAATCTAGTCCCATAATCAGTTTAAAATGTTCCCAATGCGGGAAAAAAAAACACAAATTACCTCTATGATAGAAGAAATGGGCCGTAATCCACCAAGTGATGGTTGTTAGATGTCACATGCCTTCGAATTTTTTGTTCTAGGACATGCCAGTTTTTTTATGATGTTTTCCTTCAACGTTTTGAGAGCAGTGGTCATGAAATAATTTACACAAAGTAAAGCGCCTGTCTTGGTTTGAACCCGCGACCTACAACTTGTAAGTTGGGGCAGTTACCACTAGGCTACCACTGCTCAAACAAACTGCTACCAACAAAATTAAATCTGAAATCTATTCAAACTTATGTTTAAAATTAATATTATTTCAAGTTAAACAAATATCAACTTTATTTTAATGGTAATTAAGTTAATTTCATAGTGACTAGTGCTATTGAAAAAGTTATAAGAATATTTGAATCTGTAGCGTAAACTGAACTTTATTGTGTAGGATTTAAAGTTATTTTTTCATAAACTCATATTTGTTTACATTTTTGGAAAATAAATCGCGAATGTAGATTAATGCAATTTATTCATTCAAGCAAAAAACAGGTCGTACTTTATAATTCGAAGTACTAGATGAAATTGAAAAACGTCAGATAAAAGTATCATAATTAAATTGCAACACCAATCACTGTGCACTTTAATTTAGGACATTCTATAACTAATGACCCTCTAATAACTTATTAACCTTCTAATGATGAACCCTTTTTTAAATTAATGAACCTCTAAAATCGTTTTAGGCCCTTTTTAATAAATGAGCATTTTCCAAGTTTCTGGCCATTTCTCAGCAGCACCAGTTTGAACAGCCGCGTTGCATCAAAGTTGGTCACAGTTACTTAATTATTTAGGACCCCAATATAGGAATTATTCGAGATTTACAAAAAGAGGCGCGATTCATTCAGGCGAGATTAATTAAATTAGAGTACTTATTAAAATCATATTTTAAGGAAAGCAAAATGAGAATTATTTAAGGTTCAATTAAATAAATGTCTTTATTTTATTACGAACATAGAAACCTACTTGGCATTTATTAAGGGAATTCCTAATTATTTTAGCACGACGCCCGCGTTTTGCAAATTCTTGCCGAGTTGCCTACTAGGTATGCTTATGACGTGTCCATAATAACGCGCCCTTCAGGCATTTCCCTACAAATTATACTAATTTCCAAGTAACACAAACATTGAGTGTTGATTTACAAACATCCGCTTATGTGGTAGTTGTTCCGTTTATGCTAACCTACGTGAATTACGAGAATCTTAGCAGTACCTACAAGAAATATGGTGATATAACGACCGATGCAATATCGCATTTATTGTACAGGGTAGCAGGGAGATCGACGTGGAAACTGTCACCATTAAATTTAGCACACGATTCTAGACCGCGTAGCGTAGAAATTTTTCGGTTTTAGCCACACTACGAAAACCTCTCAGGGCTTATCTGTGTGCTATCGAGACGTTCATTGAATTTTTACAAAAATGGTAGTTACCATCAATTATACTAACTACTTTTCTAATGACAGTTTTGACGCAATGAAATTTTGTGTAAGGAAACGTTTTATTTATAACTTTTTGAACTCGTTTTGTTTG